>JAESUZ010003967.1:0-1200000 GCA_017311185.1 Proteles cristata cristata
TCTTTTTTGGGTAAGGACAGTAGCCATATTGCATTAACGGCCCACCCTACTTCAGTAGGGTGACTTCATCCTAACTAAACCTGCATGAAAAAGGTCACAGGCGGAGGTATTAGGAGTTAGAACTTGAACACATAAACTTGGTGGGACCATAGCATAGTCCTTTAGGAGTTGCTGATTGTGTGGTGTGTGTCTGTCTTGTAGCACCTGGCCGTCTCAGCAAGTATGCTGTGGTAGGCGAAACACTACATAAAGCGATGAGAAAAATCCCATTTACATACTGAGCTTACCCCTCTCCTCTGAAATAAAAGACTCAAGTGGAAGATCAGTTTTATAGAAGTAAAATATTTCATCTCAAGCTTTGGTTGACACTTGGGTGAGATCGGGGCCCTTTAGTTTGCCTGAGATCTGAATTGATCCATGTCCTCATGGAGAAACCCCTGGTATAGTAAGCTACTCCTTCCCCTTTTCCTTCCTTCTGTCCTTCCTCTTCCTCACTTCATTCTTTCTAGGGGGATCCCAAAGTGTCTGTTGCGTTGAATCGCAACAATAGATTTTGGTCTTTTGCAGTAGCAATCAAAATAAGGCCCTGTTATCTTTAGAAAACAAATCAGGAGATGGAGCACCTGGGTGTCTCAGTCGGTTGAGCCTCCAACTTCGGCTCAGGTCATGACCTCACGGCTTGTGGGTTCGAGCCCCACATCAGGCTCTGTGCTGACAGCTTGGAGCCTGCTTTGGATTCTGTGTCTCCCTCTCTGCCCCTCCCCCATTCTGCCTGTTTCTCTCTCTCAAAAATAAATAAATCTTTAAAAAAAATTTTTTTTTAAAAATCAGGAGATTTTAGCCTGTGTTGTCATCTCCCTGTTACCCAAACAAACTTAAATGGAGACGTGGGCCTTCTCCCTCAGCAGGCCCTTGTTGAACATTTATCCTGGGCATTGCTGTGCACTTTCTTCACTGTAGAAATATGTCTAAGGTATGGTACGTAAACTGCATCAATTGGGGTCAGATTGTATTGAGTCGTGCTCGATAGATTCATGGGAACTGTTCTCAGAAAACCTTATTTGGCCTCAATCGTCTTTTGAAAAATCTGCCCCCTCAAAGTTCATGCGTTAAAGAAGTACTGCCTTGTCATTTACGTGTGTGGCTATACATTTAGAAGCTGGACTGAACACATTTTATTACTTTGCAATTGTGGGCAAAGGTATTTTCTGGAAAAAAAGGGTATTTTCCGTTCTACTTGTTTTAGACACTAAACAATATTCTTTTTTTTCTTTTTTAATAGTTTATTGTCAGGTTGGTTTCCATATAACACCCCGTGCTCATCCCCACAATATTCTTAAGACAACTGCAGAACAAAGAGGCATACTGTGGCTATTTCATGGCTCTGTGCCCTGAGCGTGTCAGCCTTCTTCTGTTCTCCTCAGTGTTGGTACTCTGACTTGCCATTAACAAAAACCCAAAAGGTTGCCATCAGCTTAATTCCAAGTTTAAGAGGATCCTGAACTACGTGGTATGAAGGAAACCTCACTATCTTCTCTCTCTCTCAGTGGGGCCATAGATATGGAAATGCAGTGACATTTGGATGCAACCCAGGTCCTAGGAAGCGTGAAGGTCACCCTTGTGGGGCCCCACATCATCGATTACAGACCAGCTCTGTGTGGATGTTGGGGGGGACCCGTTACTCTTCCAGAGTGACCTCCTTCCTGTGCCCCCTGCAGAGCCTCGCGGCCCTGGTGGCCTCAGCGTCCAGCGAGTGGCGCCTTCCTCCCAGCAGGCTTGTCCTGAATGTCTGCTAGCAGGGGCTCAGACTCGGTCACGTGCCTTTTGGGGACCTCTTCCTCTGGATTTCTTTCAACCCCTTCCCTTTCTCTCTTTCTTCTTCTGTTTCTCTTTAAAAAATTTGTGGTTAAATATACATAACATAAAATGTAGTGTGTTAACCATTTTAAACATATACAGTTCAGAGGCAGTATGAATATTCCCATCGTTACATAGCCATTACCACTCAAAGTTGGGGTTTTTTTAATGTTTATTTTTGAGAGAGGGTGCAAGAGAGAGTGGGGGAGGGACAGAGAGGAAGACAGGATCTGAAGCAGACTCTGCTGACAGCAGAGAGCCCAAAGGGAGCTTGGACTCCCGAACCTCGAGATCATGACCTGAGCTGAAGTCGGACGCTTAACCTACTGAGTCACCGAGGCGCTCCTCAAAGTTTTTTAAACCAAAAAAAGTTTTAAGTCGAAAAGTTGGTTGACAAAGTAAAGAAAGACATAAGAGGTCTTCGTCATGGTCATCATCTTTTTCTTCTTCTTCTTCTTCTTCTTCTTCTTTTTCTTTCTTTCTTTTTTTTTTTTTTTTACTGCATGTTTACCCAGTTATTTTAATGAAGGAATAAATGTTTATAAGATTTTGGAGTATAGTAAGAGAGTAGTATACCTAATTCAGTGCAAGACTAGCTTAACACATCCTGATCCAAAGCTCTAAAGATAGTTGCCAGTAAAGAAACTTTCTCATTTATGAACATATAGATGCCATGATTTTAATGAAAATATTAGCACTTAACTACTGTTAACACATAGCCTCATACATTGTTATACTGTAATGAAATCTCTCCTTTACTCCTATTTCTCTGAAGAATCAAGCAACAGTTTCCACTCCTAACACTGCCTGCTCAGTTACATGACCTTAGATCTCATTTTTTTCTTGGCTTTATTCTTAATCCAGAAAATGATATTGACCCCCGTCCGTGGCTCCCAGCTCTGGCTGCACATTTGAATCAGCCGAGACACCTTTACAAGCTGTGGCTCACCCAAACCATTCCTCTCAGAAGGGAGGGGCAGCTACGGTATATATTTTAAGTGCCTCAGGAATTCAAAAATGCAGCCTTGGCCGACAACCACGGACATACGTGATAGTCATCTGGTTCTAACTTGTAAGAGCCTGTGCTTCATCCATGGGAGTAAATTGGGCATTTTGACAGCAGCATTCACCCTGACTGACTTGCTTCCTCCCATTCTTAAATCGTGGAGTATTTGCAAGACACTCCTTTGACATACAAAGCCCGAGGGAAAAGACAGGACAACCCAGCATAGAGTCACCTAGAGACAAAGTAAAAGTAGTGGGCACTGCCTTCCTTACTTCCTTGGTACCTGCTTCTAGTAGGGGCAAGTATCATGACGAAGTCACCAGTGTTTGTATGACATAAGCCTCCTTGAGATCTGAAAGAGAGAATACAGCCTTTATGAGTAGCTAATTGTCTAGGGGCATTTTTACCTGGGCCATTTGAGTTTTTCTTCTGTCAACCTCAAATCTATCTCTGGTCCATAATTTAAATCGAGTTTCAAGTTCATTCATCCATTAAAAAAATATTTATTGGGGCACCTGGGTGGCTCAGTCAGTTAAGCACCCGACTTCGACTCAGGTCATGATCTTGCAGTCTGTGAGTTCGAGCCCTGCGTAGGGCTCTGTGCTAACAGCTCAGAGCCTGGAGCCTGCTTCAGATTCTGTGTCTCCCTTTCTCTTTGCCCTTCCCCAACTCACACTCTGTCTCTAAAAAATAAATAAATGTTAAAAAAAATTTTAAAGTATTTTTTGAGTACATCTTGTGTGCCAGGCATTGTTCTGTGTGCTTAGAATACATCAATGAACAAAATGAACACAAATTTTTGTCCTTGTGGAGTTTTCATTGAGGTAGGAGGCAGTAGCCAATAGACAACACAATTAGTAAATTGTACAGTATGTTAAAGAAGTGATAAGTGTTACAGAAAAAATAATAAAGCAGGCCCGGGTGATTCAGATTTCCAGAGAGACTGAAGTATTAAATTGGGTGGTCACGGTTGGTCTCCTGGAGAGCTTGAGATTTGAGGAAGGAGATGAGATGCTTCCCCATGTGGGTATCTGGGGGAAGAACATAGCCGGCATAGGGATTGGTACAGCAAAAGGCCCTATGGGGAAAGCATGCCTGATGTGTTTGAAGAATAGCAAGGGACATACAGTGGCTGAGGGGAGAAGGTCAGAGAAAGTGGAGGAGCAGATTATTTAAGGCTTATTAGGCCATCGGCGTAACTTTCACATTTACTCAAAGTCAGTTGGGAGCTGTTGCAGGTCATTGAATAGAAGAGTGACATGATCCAACTTTAGGTCTAAAAGGATCACCATAGATGCTGTGCAGAGAAAAGGTGATGGAGGTGAAGAGGAACCGACAAGGTCTTAGGGAGCCAGTGCAGTACTCCAGGTGAGAGGTAATGGTGGCCCAGATGAGAGTTGTAGCAATGGAAGGTGTAAGAACAGGTCAAATTCTGGACGAGGTAGGGCTAGCATTGATTTCCTGCTGGTGTGGATGTGAGGTAGGAGAGGAAGAGAGCAGTCAAGGACTGAAGGATGTGGGCCTAAGCAATCTGAAGGATAGATTGCCATGAACTGCAATGAGGGGGCTACAGACGGAACTGACTGTGAGGGGCAGGGTGGCATATGAGTAATTCCGCTTTGGACACGTTAACTTTGAGATGGCTACTAAACTTCCAAGTGGAGATGTCAAGTAGCCAGTTGGATAGATGCGTGGAGTTTCAGAAGAGAGGCATAGGGATGGCCTGAAATGGATCACCAAGGGAATAGATGTAAATAAAGTGGACCAAGGACAGCCCAGGGACAGTCCAACATCAGGTGAAGAGAAGGAACCAGCAAAGGAGCGTGAGAAAGAATGACCAGCGAGGTAGGAAAATCGAGAGTAGAGTCCTAGAAGCAAAAGTGGAGTGCCCTTAATTAAGATGGAGAGAATGCTCAGCTATGCCAAATGCTGCTGATAGGTCAGGGAAGGTGAGAACTGAGAATTGACCTCTGGATTTAGCAATATGGGGGGGTCACCAGTGACCTTGAAGAGAACAGTTTTGGAGAAGTTGGTGTAAGAAATACTGGGAGGAGAGAAATTGGAGACGGTGACTGTAAACCTCTCTTGAAATTTTGCAGAGGAAGTGGAGCAAAGAAATAGGTGGGAGCTCCTGAGAAGCGTGTGGTTGAGTTGTTTTTTTTTTTTAACTTTTTAAATAATGTTTTTTAATGTTTACTTTTGAGAGAGAGCACAAGTGGCAGAGGGGTTGGGGGGAGGGGGGGGACACAGAATCCAAAGCAGGCTCCAGGCACTGAGCTGTCAGCACAGAGCCTGATGCGTGGTTTGAACCCACGACTGTGTGATCATGACCTGAGCAGAAGTCGGACATTTAACCAAGTGAGCCACCCAGGCGCCCCAGGTTTTACTATGTTTTTATGATCAGAGCAAGAGCAGCATATTCCTGGGCTGAAGGGAAAGATCCAGTAAAGAGGGAAAAACTGATGGTGTTGGAGAGGGAAGGGAGAATTGTTGTAGTGCTGCCCTAGAGTAGGTGAGGGGCCACCTCCAGTGGGTGAGCAGAGGGTTCGGCTTTGGACGGGAGGAGGAGAGTGGATCTTGGAAAGAGGCAGAAAGGGAGTATGTTGCTGGGTGGGGAGATACGGTGTGGAAATCTGTGGAAGCTTCTTCTGATCGCTTCAATTTTCTCATTTAAGTAGCAAGCCAGGTTATCAGCTGAGAGGCCAGAAGGAAGGTAGTGTTAGGATTTGAGGAGGGAGAGGAAAATACAGAAGTCCTCTAGAAAAGAGAGAAGGTGAACCTAGCGATGTAAATAAAGTAAGATTGCCAGACAGCATGAAGGGGCACGCTAGAAATTTGGTGTGATAAATTTAAAGTGAAACCAGGCAACGTGCGTGTGTGTGTGTGTGTGTGTGTGTGTGTGTGTGTTCCCCAGCTACCTTAAGCTCTATGGGCGCATGAATGGAGTAATCAGTTGTGCTTTTATAAGGAAGAGTATCACTGCAAGAGAGATGTAAGGAATTAGTATGTATAAGAGAGTAACTATGATGGTTGTGGAATTTAAACTGGGTAAGAAACGGAGAGAATTGGTGGGGATAGGGTCAGTGAAAAGTGATAGTTTTGAGGTGCCAGTGGAGTTGAAAAATAGTTGGATTGAGGCATTGTCAGGACGGAGTGGGTGGAAAGGTTGGTGGTGGTCAGATAGTGAGATGCGTCAAATTGAGATCATGGAGGGGTAGTAGCTCTTGGTAATGATAAGGTGTTAGGGCATGACTGGGAATACATGGCTGAAGCCGGGTAGATGCTGTCCTCTACCCGACTCCAGTGAACTGAGAGGTTATTGGGAGGATCATCTATATGCCTATTGAACTTGCTAGGAATTCAGGCAGTAGTACTGAAGACCATGACAGTGAGCCACTAGTTAAAATTGTGAAGAAATAAGGGGAGAGTGGTGGGGGGAGCTGTTGGATGATGTAGTGAAGTTCTTAGACACTTGCCTTCAAATAAAGATTGTCTTTGTGGAAATATTAAGCTTTTATATTTGGGGCGATTTTAGGAGTAATTTTTTTTTTTTTAATGTTTTATTTATTCCTGAGAAAGAGAGACAGTGTGAGCAGGGGAGGGTCAGAGAGAGACGGAGACACAGAATCTGAAACAGGCTCCAGGCTCTGAGCGAGCTGTCAGCAGAGCCCGACGTGGGGCTCGAACTCACGAACTGTGAGATCATGACCTGAGCTGAAGTCGGACGCTTAACCGACTGAGCCACCCAGGCGCCCTGATTTTAGGAGTAATTTAATCCACTGATTTTCAACTGAGACCCACTGGAGTTATGGGAGTGCATATCACATGCTACACACACCCTCTGGAGATCCTTGCCTGGCTCTGAGTAACAGTGACTGTAACTAGTAAGCCAGCATTACCAGTTGGTTGATAGGATGATGAATCTTTCAACTACACTGGATTAGAAAACTATTAGGAAGAGCGCCTGGGTGGCTCAGTTGGTTCTGTCTTTGGCTCAGGTCATGATCTCACGTTTTGTGAGCTCAACCCCCACATGTAGCTCTGTGCTTACAGCAAGGAGCCTACTTTGGATTGTCTCTTCCCCCCTCTCCCTGCCCCTCCTCTGCTCGTGCACACATGTTCTCTCTTAAACTGTTAGGAACTTTGCATCTAATCTCATCTGTCCGGTACAGGAATGGCTTCTCTGGCCACATGACCATCCATTCTTTTTGGCTGACTGCTTCAAGTAACAGGTCATTCAATACTTTGTGAAATTGTCCTTGAAGCAATTAATTTCATAGAGAAATCAAAGAGCTGTGTTATTACTTAGCGGATAGAATATTTTTGTATGCTGGTAGTTTGGGAAAGGACACTTGCTTTTCTTTGTCATGGAGCGGTGAAAACGTTCTCTCTGGATGATGCATGGTCTCTGCTTCTCCCTGTCACTGGCTTTCATTTTGATCACTCTTCTTCCTAGTCATTCTAGGAGGTGAAGAAAGTTCCTTCGGCACTGGAAAAAATGTAGCTCAGGGCTACTGAAGTAATCAAGGGGAGGGGAAGAATGGAGAATATCTCAAGTAAGAAGTTTGGAAAAACCAAAGCAGAGAAGGGATTAAATTGGAATCTGTGGTATAGGGTATATATAGGGTGGATACAGATTTGCTTTCCCAAATCCCAGACTGCTATAACGTAGGGACATTTCCTAAAGCTTAAAATGGTTTACCCATTACAAATAAAATGGAAGCATTATTGAACATAGCGGGAGGTAGTTTATGGAGCTCATTACACTAACACATGATCCAAGCAGAAAATAGATATGGTTCCAGACGGAACTGTGATGAACTCTCATGAATGATCATTGTTCTTGTGCAAGTGGAGAAGGTACTTTACCTGACATTTTAAGACTTGTCTTGGAGAGCACTCATGTTTTTCTTCCCAGTATTTTTATGCACTATTTTTTCTGTCAGGTTTTGTACTGGGTCGGTTGACTTGGGTTCTTGAATTTTATAGACAATAAAGGGCATTGTTTTATTTGTTAGGATAGTGTATGTGAATTAGCCAGGTGAAGGCATGTAAAACGGAGAATCTCCAGACGTGCATCTTCCTTTTACAGATGGGGAAAGTGAGGCCCTAGGGAGCAGAGGTGACCTGCCCATTCTCACTTGCCTGATAGTGAGTCAGTAGCTAAGGTAGGACCAGACGGCAGGTGTTTTCCTGACGAGGATTGTTGTGTGTTTTTCCATTACAGTGTGTTGATTTACGTTATTGGCTGGTGAGAGAAATGAACACAGAGTGGTTAAATAATTTAGCCAGCCTGCATGGGAAATTACTGGCAGAGCCAGATGAGTTCATTCTCTATGGAGCCCCTTCAGCTTGGGTGTTCTGGCCTGAGTAAGATTTTAATGAGACAGACTGGAAGTAGTGATCACATCTGAGATTTGGACGTTTTTGCTTACTGCATTTAAAATAAATCCTTTTAGGGGCGCCTGGGTGCCTCAGTCGGATAAGCATCCAGCTTTGGCTCAGGTCATGATCTCACAGCTCATCAGTTTGAGCCCCACGTTGGGCTCTGTGCTGACAGCTCAGAGCTTGGAGCCTGCTTCGGATTCAGAGTCTCCCTCTCTCCCTGCCCCACCCCCGCTTGTCCTCTCTCTCTCAAAAATAAAACATTAAAAATTTTTTAAAATAAACATTAAAAAGATTATTAAAAATAAAAAATAAATCCTTTAAATTTAATTGTTGAGTTTTATTTTAAATTTTATTTTATATATTTTGTAATTAAAGTATAGTTGACATACAATGTTAATAGTTTTAGGTATACAACATAGTGATTCAACGATTCTTTTCTTATGCTGTGCTGACCACAGACAGCCGAGCTACCTCATGTTGTCATACATACTATTAGAGTATCACTGACTATATTCTCCATGTGCTGGACCTAATAGCCCCATGATTATTCATTCCAGAACTGGAAGCCTGCACCTCTCACTCCTTTTCACCCATTTAGCCCATCCTCCACACCCTCACAGTCATCAGTTTGTTCTCTGTATATACATACGAGTCTATTTCTGCTGCTTGTTTGTTTTTTAGATTCCACGTCTAAGTGAGATCATATGGTATTTGTCTTTCTCTTTCTAACTCATTTCACTTAGCACAGTACCTTCTGGGTCCATTCAGGTTGTCACACATGGCAACACTGCATTCTTTTTTACGGCTCAGAAATAATTCCATTGTGTACATATACCACATCTTCTTAATCCAGTCATCTGTCCCATCTGTAACATGGGTTACTTCCATATCCTGGCCGTTGTAAATAATGCTGTAGTAAACACAGAGGTGGTGTACCTTTCCAAATGAATGCTTCTGTTCTCTTTGGGTAAATACCCATTAATGGAATTACTGGATCATATGGTATTTCTATTTTTAATTTTTTGAAGAACTCCCATACTGCTTTCCACCTGACTGTACCAGTTTACATTCCCACCAGCTGTGCACGAGGTTTTCCTTTTCTCCACATCCTCGCCATCACTGGTTGTTTCTTATCTTTTCTTAAGTTTTTTTAATGTTTATTTATCTTAGACAGAGTGTGAGCAGGGGAGGGGCAGAGAGAGAGGGAAACACAGAATCATCGGGAGCAGGCTGACGCAGGGCTCAAACTCACTAACCGGGAGATCATGACCTGAGCCAATGTTGGATGCCTAACTGACTGAGCCACCAGGCGCCCCCCTTATCTTTTTGATTCTAGCTGTTCTGACAGGTATAAGGTGATATCTCATTGTGGTTTTGATTTGCAATTCTCTGATGGTGCACAGTGATATTGAACATCTTTTTGTGTCTCTTGGCTTAGAAAAATGTCTGTCCATTTTTAATCAGATTATTTGTGTTTTGGTGTTGAGTGGTATAAATTTTTTAGATATTTTGAATATTAAGCCCTTATCAGATATATCATTTGCAAGTATCTTTTGCCCGTTAGTAGGTTGCCTTTTTGGTTTTTTGTTTCTGTCTCTGTGCAAAAGATTTTATCTTGGTGTAGTCCCAATAGTTTATTTTTGTTTTTGTTTCCCTTGCCTGAGGAGACCTATCTAGAAAAAGGCTAATGTCAAAGAGATAACTGCCTATGTTTTCTTCTAGGAGTTTTATGGTTTCTGGTCTCACATTTATTTTTTATTTTTTTTTAATATTTTTCTTTATTTCTAGGAGAGAGAGACAGCGTGAGCAGGGGAGGGTCAGAGAGAGAGGGAGTCACAGACTCTGAAACAGGCTCCGGGCTCTGAGCTGGCAGTCAGCACAGAGCCCGACACGGGGCTCGAACCCACAAACTGCGAGATAATGACCTAAGTGAAAGTCAGACGCCCAACCGACTAAGCCACCCAGGGGCCCCTCTGGTCTCACATTTAGATCATTAATCCATTTTGAGTTTATTTTTGTGTATGGCTAAAAAAAAAGTGGTCCAGTTCTCATTCCTATTTATGTAGCTGTCCAGTTTTCTCAAGATCATTTATTAAAGAGATTATCTTTTCTCCATCGTATATTCTTGCCTCCTTTGTTGCAGATTAATTGACCATATGAACCTGGATTTATTTCTGGGTTCTCTGTTCTGTTGATATATGTGTCTGTTTTTTTGCCGGTACCATATTGTTTGGATTGCTACAGCTTTGTAGCATATCTTGGAATCTGGGATTGTGATTCCTCCAGTTTTATTCTTTCTCAAGATTGCATTGGCTGTTTGGGGTCTTTTGTGGCTCCATAAAAATTTTAGGATTAATTTTGTTTTAGTTCTGTGAAAAGTCTGATGGTATTTTGAAAGGGATTGCATTGAGTCTGTAGGTTGCTTTAGGTTGTGTGGACATTTTAACAATATTAAGTCTTCCAATCCATGGGCATGGAGTATCTTTTCATTTCTTTGTGTTGTCATCAGTTTCTTTCATCAGTGTTTACAGTTTTCAGAGTACAAGCCTCTCACTTCCTTGGTTAAGTTTATTCCTAGGTATTTGATATTTTTGGTGCAGTTGTAAGTAGAATTGTTTTCTTAATTTCCACTTAATTGCTACTTTATTATTAGTGTCTAGACATATAACCAACTTGGTGTATAAATTTTGTATCCTGCAGCTTTACTGGATTCATCTGTTATTTCTGATAGTTTTTTTAGTGGAGTCTTTAGGGATTTTTATGTATAACATCATATCATCCTCAAACAATGATGGCTTAACCTCTTCCTTGCCAGTTTGGATGCCCTTTATTTCTTTTTCTTGTCTGTTTGCTGTGGCTAGGACTTCTAGTACTATGTTGAATAAAAGTGGTGTGTGTGGACACCCTTATCTTGTTCCTGATCTCAGAGGAAAAGCTCTGCTTTTCACCATTGCATGTGATGTTAGCTGTGGGTTTTTCACATACAGCCTTTATTATATCAAGGTATGTACCCTCTAAATCCACTTTGTTGAGAGTTTTTATCATAAATGGTTTTCTCATCAATGTCAAGTGCATTTTCTACATATATTGAGATCACATGATTTTTATTTTTCATTCTGTCAATGTGTATATCAGTCACACTGATTTGCAAATCTTGAACTATCCTTGCATTCCTAGGATAAATCCCACTTGATTGTGATAAATGATTCTATTAATGTAGTGAATTCAGTTTGCTAATACTTTGTTGAGGATTTTTGCATGTATGTTTATCAGGGATAATGGCCTGTAGTTTTCTTTTTTTGTAGTGTCTTTGTCTGGTTTTGGTATCCGGGTAATGCTAACCTTGTAGAATGTAATTGGAAGCTTTCCTTCCCCTTCTGTTTTTTGGAACAGTTTAAGGAAAATAGGTATTAGCTTTTCTTTAAATGTTTGGTAGAATTCACCTGTTCATCCATCCGGTCCTGGACTTTTGTTTCTTGGGAGTTTTTTGATTACTGATTCCACTTCATTACTAGTAATTGGTTTGTTCACATTTTCTGTTTCTTCCTGATTCAGGTTCGGAAGATTGTATGTTTCTAGAAATTTATCCATCTTTTCTGGGTTGCCTAATTTGTTGGCATAGTTTCTTGTAGTAGTCTTTTAATAATCCTTTGTGTTTCTGTGGTGTTAGTTGTTGTTTCTCCTTCCATTTCTGATTTTTCTTTACATAGGTCTTCTCTCTTTTTTTCTTGGCAAGTCTGGCTTATTAGTACTTTTTATCTTTTCAAAGAACCAGCTCTTGGTTTCATTTTTTTTCCCTGTTGTTTTCATAGTCTGTTAATTTGTTTATTTCTGCACTGATCTTTATTATTTCCTTCCTTCTCCTAATTTGGGGCTTGGTTTGTTCTTTTTTTTCCTGGTTCATTTAGGTCTAAGGTTAAATTGTTTGAGAGTTTTCTTTGTTTCCTGTATCATTCTAAATTTCTGTAAGGGAAATTTTGTTTAAGGGATGCTTTTGCTGTATCCCAAAGATTTTGGACCATCGTGTTTTCATTTTCATTTGTCTCCACATACTTTTTAATTACCTCTTTGGTTTCTTCCCTGAGCCGTGGGTCATTTAGTACCTTGTTTTTTTAGCCTCCACGTGTTTGAGTTTTTTTTCCTTGTAACTGATTTCTAGTTTCATATTGTTGTGCTCAGAAAAGATACATTATATGATTTCAACCATAAGTTTAGTGAGGCTTGTTTTGTGGCCTAACATATGATCTATCCTAGATGATGTTCCATGTGCACTTGACAAGGATGTGTTTTCTGTCATTTTTGGATGGAGTGTTCTCTGTATCACTGCTAAGCCCATCTGGCCACTCAGAGACACCGTTTAATTGTTGATTTTCTGCCTGGATGATCTAGCCATTGATATAACCGGGGCGCTGAAGTCCCCCAGTATTATTGTATTATTGTCAGTTTCTCCCTTTATATCTGTTAATACTTGCCTTATGTATTTAGATGCTCCAGTGCCTTATGTATTTAGATGCTCCAGTGCCTAGATGTCTACAATTGTTATATTCTCTTGTTGGATTGAAAACAAATCCTTTTTAAAAGTCTGTCTGAAATGGTGGCTCTATTCCATTGTTCTACACTTAATCCTAAGTACAGATAAAGCTTTAGATAGTTAATGTTATAAATACTAATACATTACTTGTGAGTGAAAGATAGTTTATTTTAAATTTCTTATAGTCACAAAGGATTATTCTCTTCAGTTTGAGTTAAAACTGTTATGTACACAGGTACTCAGTTAAAGTGTTTCTGTCATTTAATTTCATATTGTAAAAGCAAACAGGTAAAATTATAGGACTAAAGTTGTAGGCAAATTATTATTCTAGAAAGAGATTTGAAAAACTTCCTGATATAAGATGTAACTTTTGGGTTAAGCCCCTTTCAACCACACCTAAGTTAGGTTAACTTTGCAAAGCCCCTGAATGTGGGGGCTGGTTGTCAAGGGAACCAGCCACGTGACTAGAGGGTTGCAACCTTTAGCCCTACCCCCTGACTTTCGGGGCTGATGGTTAATCAGTTGTGCCTGTGTAAAGGAACCCCCCTAAAAGCCCTAGGCAACCTTGCATGTTGGTGAGCACACTGAGGTGCTGGGGAGGTGGCACACTGATACGTAGCCCTATGCATCTCTTCCATTTGGCTGTTCCTGAGTTATATTCTCTTATTGTAAATTGGTAACTTAGTAAGTAAACTGTTTTACTAAGTTCTGTGACCCATTCTTGCAAATTATCAAACTGAGGGAGGAGTCGTGGGAACTCTCAATTTATAGCCAGTTGGAAGGACAGGTGACAACTGAGACTTGCATTTTGGTGTCTGAAGTTGGCGGGGAAATGAGGGCAGCCTTGTGGGATTGAGCCCTTAACCTGGGGGGTCTGGGCTAACTCTAGGCGTTAGTATCCGAATTGTAAATGGTAGGACACCCAATTGGGATTATAGGAGAATTGGAGAGCTGTATGGTATGGAAAATCCTACACATCTGGTGTCAGAAGTGTTGGTAATGAGCAGAGAAGGGAACAGCAGGTTTTCCTTTAGGGGCCATGATGAAAAGGGTTGAGAAACTGAGCTGAAGGATGTACTCTAAGCAAGAGCTTAGAGAAATGAGAAATCCCCAGGTCCCACTGTCTTCATTGTAACGGTCACAGTTTTAGGGAAGTAGGAAGTCGGAAGTCGGAGTTTCCACTGTATGCAGTAAAGGTGTGACTTCCGTGGTCCAGGAGACAAAGCGGTTAGGACTGCCTTTACCATCTGGCTGTGCTGTTTTAGATCTTTCTTTCCACATCCATTTGCTCACTGCATGACCCCTCCTGCACTGTCTTGCCTTACATTTCCTCCACCTGAAAGGCTGTGACCCCAGAAAAGGGATGTGGATTAAATCTCAGCTGCCTTCTGGTGTTACTCGCCGTCCCTGTCAAAGTAGGTCTCCTGGCTGTGGGGACCTCCCATTTGGGTCTGCCTTATAGTTTGATATCCCCTTATTAGCATCAGAAGGGAGAGCCTGAGGGTCTACACCTTATGCCAAATGTGACACATTTTAAAAGTTGACTCTTCTTACCCCTTTTTCGGGCTCCCATTGCCTTGTCTTCCCATTGCCTGGTTGCAGAGGACTTTGTTGTCACTGGGTAACTGTGGGAGAGCTACGTAGCCTGTTCAGTAGTGTGCCTGGGCCTTGGGAGGCACTCGGTAAATAGGCCTTGGTTTAAGGGCGGGGAAAAGAAGTTTGTTAGTAGAAGCCTGATGAGTTGTTTTGTTTTTCAGATGAAGTTGTCACATAAGAAGATAGCATTATACCCAGTGTCCTTGTTTAAAATTTCAGTTTGGTGTCACCTCAAGGCCCCATTCCATTCATTGGGTCTTTTTTACAACAAATATGACTGCTGAGTGAAGGTCAAGGAGGGGAGATATTATGATCTTTTACAGTTACTAATCAGTGAAGGAGGGATTGCACTGAACAAATATTACAAAGTTGTGACTTTGATCCCCCCCTGGTAAGCAATAATTGTAGAGAATTGGATTTCAGCAGCCCTGAGAATTTACCTTTAGTTTACCTATTATAGTTTAATCTCTAGTGATGCAGGTGGGTAAGGATTAAGCGGAATTTTAATAGTGGAAATAACAAGTCTTTCATTTGATAGTTTTCTGTGTTCCCATTATAAATAAAATGAATTAGGGGCGCCTGGGTGGCTCAGTTGGTTGAGTGTCCGACTTCAGCTCAGATTATGATCTTGTGGCTCATGAGTTTGAGCCCTACATCGGGCTCTGTGCTGACAGCTCAGAGCCTGGAGCCTGCTTCCGATTCTGCATCTCCTCTCTCTCTCTGCCCCTCCCTCACTCACACTCTGTCTCTCTCTCAAAAATAAACATTAAAAAAAATTTTTTTAGAGAAATGAAAAGAGTTAATCATCTATCAATGTGTGATCCCCTGAATTTACTTGGTAACAAGATACCAAAGTAGAAATCCTAGATTCCAGTTTAAGAAACCATTTGCAACTAGTGTACAGAGCAGTGTCAAGAAATAAGTACCAAAAACACAAGTCTGTCTGGCTACCTGATACTTAGCCTACTCTCTCGAGAAAGTAGATGGCTAATGCCTTTAGTATAATTTTTTTTTTTAAAGAGAGGGTAAAAAATGATCATATAAAAATTTAACCATTAAATTTAACGTTAGCGGAAAATAAAACAACATCAAGTTAATGAGAGGAAGAGTGGTAAACAGAGGGACCTAGGGAGCATGTCTCTGCCTCAGTCATCTTAGGAAAATGGCATCATGTCTCTGGACCCCAGGTTCCTCATCTCTAGGCTAGGGTAGAATTATACCAACAGTACATTCTATGGACCTGCATTCCTGGAGTCAGAGTGAGTCACTCCTCTTTTTATCCCACGCCTCATATAGTGGAACTTTTGAAGGAATGGTTTGAATAATCTCTTAACACTTGTCTAACTGTGTTAGGAATGTTGTGGTCGAAAATAAAATAAATAGCTCTCTGTTCATGTGTGCATGTGCACCGGTGTGTGTGCACGCGTGCGTGTGTGTATGTGTGTGTATGGAAGGCATAACTTAGTGGAAGAGGTTGTGTGGCAAGAGAACAAGGGGAAGAGGGCATTGTGAACAATTAGAGAAGATGGAAGGGAAGAAATGAGTCAAATGATGAGACTGTGGTTTAAAAAAACCACCCCCCAAATTGTCCATAAGCAAGTGGATGTTGGGGATCCCTTCAGGTTAGGCACCTGGAGGCACGGCAGGCCCCCCCTGTGGCCACTGCACAAAACATCTTTGGGAGTGTTCCTTTCGTATTCTTTCTAGAGCTGGTTATGAACTACGTAAGAAAAGTGCTCTTTTTCTTACCTGTACTATCTTGTTTTATTGCTCTTATGATGCCCCACACTCAGTTCTGAACGATTTTTGACTTGATTCTAAACACTCCTTTGAGGATTTTCACGAGTGTGCTTCAGGCTCTGGAGACACGACTCTACGGCGGAGCCCCGATTGGAATTACTGTAAAGCTTTCCCTTTACACCTTTGAAAAAGACCATACTTATTCTGATGTTCAGTGTAGTTTGTTAAGCAGCCGTGCGTGCGCACGCATCGGGAAGAGGGCCAGGAGGACGTATGCCAAAGCCCTGCCTGGCGTCCTCCATGGTTTCGTTTTCTTCTTAATGCTCTTCTCTACTTCCTGAATTTTCTACCGTGAACATTTCGTTTACAGTCGGGAAAAAGCACAGTCTGGTTCCTTTCTGGTCATGTTCATCGTGTCTCCGAGTATTGGCAGAAACAGTTCTGCACTCAGGAGCAGGTGCCCAGGCGTCAGAGGGAGAGCACGGATCCTCTGTCGTGGACTCAAAAGCCAGTGGTGCCGCCAGCCACAGAGTGTTGTCTTTTCAAGCAATAGTTCATTAAAAGAGAATAAATCTGTTCTTCTAATTCTTTTGCGATTTCAGAATCATTCATTTCATTATGTCAGGCAGAAGTGGAATGTGATAGGGGCGCCTGGGTGGCTCAATTGGTTGAGTGTCTGACTTTGGCTCAGGTCATGATCTCACGGTTCGTGAGTTTGAGCCCCACGTCGGGCTCTGTACTGACAGCTTGGAGCTTGGAACCTGCCTCGGATTCTGTGTCCCTCACTCTCTCTGCCCTTCCTCCACTCATACTCTGTCTCTCTCTCTCTCAAAAAGAAACATTAAAAAAATTATTTTTAATGTGATAAAGATGTGTAGGCTTATTTCACAAATACTAGTGAAATCATTTTTGATGGAGTAGCTTGCTTAAAATAAGTGTTCATGGTGTGATTTAAAAACATTAAAAAAGAGGTGCAGCTTCTGTATGGAAGCTGAAATATCTTAGTTGTGGTGGAAGCGTGGTCACATGTATCACCTGGTAGAAAAGAAAATATTTTGTAGGAAAGGAAGGTGGGTGTAAACAAAACTTAAACAGTGGGGAAGACTTGAACTTCTAAAGATGATGCCAACTAATTACTGCTTTAAAGAAATAAAAGCTGAATATGAATACAGAAAAAATAGAAGAGGTCATCTAAGACATTTTTGGGGTGTAGTCATGGAAATCCTCAATATTGTTGCTGTGTTGTATAGAAATTTGAAGTAAAAAACCTCTCTAAAATTTCCCTTTGGGCCCAAGTTTTCAGTTCTGTAAGTGTCTCAGGGAATGGAAGTCACAGTTGCTGTGTGAAGTACATGTTATGTTTCTATAAAAATTCTGTGCTTTTATTTTTTTCATGTTTTTGTTTTACTTTTGAGAGAGAGAGACATAGAGACAGAGCATGGGCGGGGGAAGGGCAGAGAGAGAGGAAGACACAGAATCCGAAGGAAGGCCCCAGGCTCTGAGGTATTGGCACAGAGCCCAACGTGGGGCTCAAACTCACAAACTGTGAGATCATGACCTGTGCTGAAGGTGGACGCTCAACCAACTGAGCCACCCAGGTGCCCCCAAAATCCTGTGCTTTTAGGTTTATGAAGAGAAACCCTAGCAATGTCATCTATATGAAATCTTCTGGAAACTTCTTCTTAATAAAGTAAATAAATCAACGCTCCTCCCCAAAGCACGTGAAATCTTTATTCTCGAGGTTGTAGCTTTGTTTCTGACACTTGTACAAGAATCCCGTGCTAATGACCAGCACCACTGGAGTTTTTCGTGACTCTCTTTTTTAAAATCTAGTATTCCACAGGTGCCCACTTAGTAGTCTAAAATGGAATTAGATGGCTTTTAGGACCAGAGTTTAATATACTTTCTGTGCCTTCCAGAAGAATTGATTTTACACCATTAACAACTTCCCTTTTCTGTAGCTCTCAAGCTCCAGAAGAATCAGTTCAGTAGTGGATTAATTTATTCCTTCCTAGTCTAGTATTTTGTGGCATCAATAAAACGAGAGATGCAAAAGCCAATTTCAACAGCTACCTGCTAAAGAAATAAATTCTTCTTAATAGGGATGATATTTCCATGCCCTGAGTCCTGGGGAGAAAAATCTGGCAAACAAGAAAAGATTTATGTAATCCTTTCCTATGAGAATGGTTTTACAGTGGATGCACACAGGCAGAGTTTTGCTAAACACGTTTTGAACTAGGCAGAACTGAGAGTTTTTTTAAAGCCATAGGTGGATGATTACCATCCAAGTTTTTTTGAGCCACATTAGTGTGCGAGCAGTCTCCTTTGGATAAACAAGAATGAATTGTTTTTTTCTAATCGTGACGATTGCTGTGTTTCTGATCTCCTTAGAATACAAGCAGGGGACATGGTGAACTCTCTTGTCAGTTGACCAGTTTCTCCATTGTTTATAAGAAAATTCTGAGCAAAAGTCCTTCCAGCTTATTATAATTAGCCTGAAACCTGATTATAAACTCATAGTCGTCCATCTGTGAACCTTAAAAGGTTTAGGAAATTTCAGGCTCTTGTTTTTCTATTCAGTAATTTTTTTTAAAAGCCCAGCTAATTCAAAGCTACTGTCAGAGAGGCTAAAAAGTACCTCTTCAAAAAATCATAAACTTCTAGGGCAGAAGGGACCTTAACAACCATGGGTATAGCACTTCTCTTACATTATGGATCAAAAAATTGAGACACAGAAAGATTCATTAATTTGTCCAGCATCACATTGGGAAGGAGAGCCAGGAATGAAATCCAGGCTTTCTGACCTGGATCCCAGTTCTCTTCCTCCCATTCAGACTTTCTCATGATTTGCAGGGATGAGTCTGGCTCTTCTAACTCCATCCTAGAGCCCCCTTCTTGAAGGCAGCCACTATAAAGAATGAAGGACGTTGGGGTGTCTGGGTGGCTCAGTCGGGTAAGTGTCCAACTTTGGCTCAGGTCATGATCTCACAGTTTGTGAGTTCGAGCCCTGTGTCCGGCTCTGTGATGACAGCTCAGGGCCTGGAGCCTGCTTTGGATTTCTCTCTCTCTCAAAAATAAATAAAACATTAAAAAAAAAAAAAAAAGAACGATGGACTTTAAGCAGACTGTTTTGATTGAATAACATGCCTAAGCTGACACAACATTGCCTTACTCTTCATGGATTGCAGCCTGGCCGGCCAAGTTTAGGTGATGCCCAACAGGAAAACCATAAGCTGTGGCATTAGAACAGGGAGAGATGTGTGAACTGCATTTGAAGATTACTCCAAGCGCACTGTATTTCCAGGAAGAGAGGTGAGGGCTCTCTTACAGCAAGCAGTGCCCTGTTACTCAGACACTGCCTTGTGTACAAAGAGCCCCGGGTCTCCTGTCAGAGCTCCACGACATGGAATATCCCTGTCACAGCCCTGAACTGCACACAGCTGCTTTAAAATCTATAGCACTCTGGCCAAAAAGAAAGAATTCTGCTGATGTTTAAACAAACATCCCACGCTCTGAAGCCATCGGCCTGAGGCACCACGTGGATTCTACTGTTGGCCGCTGCGCCTCCACTGCGCACCTTGGTGACACCTTAGTGCTTGGTCCTCGCATGGGAGGCACGCGAGCGTTTGGCCTTGCATGTCCCTGGCAGAGTGCGGGAGCTAGGTGAGGAGGTACAAGGGGTCCTGGGAGTACGCGGGCTTTGGGGTGCGGCGTGAGAAAAGCACCAGGCCCTGGAAGCTGCCCAGCGCCGCCCGGGCCCCGCGGCCCCCAGCGGGCGGCAGGCAGGCTGCCCACGTGGCCGGAGGCCTGCCCGGGAAAGGCTCGGGCCTCCGCGAGCATGCGCAGTCGTTCTGGTTTCGAAGGCCCAAGATGGCGCATGGTTTTCTGTTGTTAGCACCGCCGTGTGACTGCCCGACAACAGGTTTCTCCCGGTGGGGGTGGGGCCTAGGAATTTATAGATGGTTTAAAGAGCCGGAAATGGGTTCAAGGAAGGGACAGAGAGAGGAAAGGCAAGGGGAAGGAAGTTCTTTTTTTTTTTTAAATGTTTGTTTATTTTTGAGAGAGAGAAACAGAGTGTGAGTGGGGTAGAGGCAGAGAGAGCGAGGGAGATACAGAATCCAAAGCAGGTTCCAGGCTCTGAGCTGTCAGCACAGAGCCCGATGCGGGGCTCGAACTCGGGAACGGTGGGGTCATGGCCTGAGCTGAAGTCCGGCACTTAACCAACTGAGCCGCCCAGGCACCCTGTGGCAATCATATTTTGGACAACTATACCGTTAGTTGGATTGTGGGTGTCACCTTCTACTCTAAGGTAGTGATTTTTTACTCCCCTCAAACTTCCCTGATCCTGAGGTTCTCCTGGAGTGCTTGTGAAAAGTCGGGCTTCCAGGGCACCTGGCTGGCTGGGTGGGAAGAGCATGCGACTCTTGATCTCAGGGTCCATTCTTGATCCTGGGCTCAAGGAGTTCAAGCCTCACCTTGGGTGTAGCGATCACTAAAAATAACTTAAAAATACTGAAAGTTCAGCTTCCTCGGCATTCACCCCTGAAATTCCGCCTCAGTGGGTCTGAGGTAGGGCCCTTGAATACCAGGACAGTTTTAATAGGTATTCCAGGTGATTCTGAGGAAACCGTGATCCGGGCTGGTGCTGTCATCATTTCTAGATGTTCTGCTCCAGATTTGTCTTCCACTGTAAGTTCAGACATTACGAGTATAGGGAGTCCTTATCCATAACAAAATGAAAGCTTTATTTTTAAAAGCATGCATGTTCCTTTTCATATGATAATAATGCCTTTGTGTTGATTTCTTGTGTTTCTGAACATAGGAAACACTGTTTGAAACACTGCCATATTGGTTCATAGTGACTAGGAGAACCTGAGTGCTGTTAACCTTTGCAAAAGAACCACTGAGTGGCCTTTGTTGTGGTTGCCCTGCCATTAAATTTGGCCTGGACCTGTGTCTGTGAGTTTTAAAAATTATTCAGAATCAGAGAGTGTAGTCATCATTAGTGACTATTTTTTAAGAAGCTTTTATTCCAAAACAATTCATATTTTCAAATAACAAGTATAAAGAAAATGCAGGCACGAGTCCAGGCGTTAAGATCTATAAATTCCTCACGTTGTCTCATAGTAACATTTTTTTTATAGTTAGAACTTTTAGAATGAGGAAGTAGTCACTGTTCCTTCGTCAAGGTCATTTTCACACTCTAAAATGTAAATAACAAACGTCTGTGACTGGATTGTTTTCTTTTCAGATAGGAACCAAGGCTTTAACCTTCTCAGCTCACTGGCTGGAGCAAACCATAGCATGGGGTCAGCAGAGATGCGTCACTCAGAGGTAAAGATTTTTCCTGGATCCTTTGGTTTTAATTTCTCCTTGTCATTATGAGCCCTTATACCATCTGTCACTTTTTCCTTTCCATTTAAGAGGCAGCAGAAAATAGTAACACAAGGATAGAAAGAGAATCAGAAACAATCCTCTTGGGCCCAGTGTCTGTTGAGGGAAGGCTAGTTCAGCATTAAAGCAGTAAGCCCTTTCAGCGCAATCGCAGTTTCGGCCACCCTGTGGGGTTGTTTGGCTTGCATACTTTACAAAGTGTGCTAGGATTTCCTTGAGACATAAAGTTGCCTCCAGATCTTTATAAAGTAAAATTGATGGCTCTTTCTCAGTACTTCCCATGTATGAGGCCCTGTACAAATCTGAGGCAGGGTCTCTGTCCTCAGTGAAGTTCTGAGTTTGACTTCAACCCTGTGTCCTCAAGGTCTTTGGTCTAGGTGTGCCTTGGTCAGCATGCCGGAACCAAGAGCAAATGACACAGTGTCCTACGGTCTTTCTAGGCAACTTCATCATTCTTGAGCTCTTTGAGATATGCTTACGTTCATATTTGCATTTTGATTAAAACATGTCTCTTAAAGCACACAAAAAAGCCATGTTTTAATAGCTGGTAGTAGAATCCTAACACTTTCTAGTTTTTCCTTGACAGAAAACACTCAGAGTTAGTGAATTTTTAGCCTCTGTTTTTTTTTTTTTAATGTGACATCGATCCTTCGTCCATCTCTCCTGGTCTCTAGCTCCCATTATTGCTTCTCTAGAGCCAACCGAGGAGTGGAAGTGTGAGCCTTTTTTGGCTTTAGTTCCGAAATAGCCTACAATTAAATTGCGACTCGTGTGTATTTCCCTCAACAGCAGCCCCGTTTGCCAGCAGCAGCGAGGACTGAATCTCTCTTGGATCGTCGGGGCGCTACATCTAACACAACAGACGCCCAGGCTGATAGCATCGTGGGTAAGTTCCTCATTTGGCTGCCAAGAGACAGCTCTGAGGAACTTGGACTAGTTATGGGACATACAGCATTGAGGGGGAAACTGACTTTGAAGATAAACAAGGGAAGAAAGTGGATCGTGTACCCCAGTGAACGTGACCCTGGTGGACGACTGACAGCAAAGGAGGCAGAATCACTACATAAGCGATCCATGGGTACCGTTTTCTCTCTGATTCTCTTAGCAGGATCCTTGATTCAGATCATCTTAGCTGAGACCGACAGAACCAGGTGGCGAAACAGCTTTCTGTCTCCATATTCCAGTTTTTTCATAGTATTTAACAGTTGGCAGAATCGATGGTAACAAGAATAATACAACTTTATAAGCCCCTTTCACATCCTTTTAAAGTTCTTTTATATCTACTTTCCTGTGTCGGGTAATGAAGTTGGACAGAGAAGTTATTTTATGGAGATGAAGCTGAGGCTCAGAGCAGTTTGATCATTTGTCCAAAGGCATGTAACAAGAGGGTCCTGGAACTGAAACTCGAATCCAGTCTGCTGTCCAAAAGCCCTGGAACGTAGTTGACGCAAACTGTAAATGTTCTCTTGTTGGGGAACTGCGGACACCTCTACTTTCTCTTAATGCCACGGAGGGTCTGTGTGCAGTCTTTAAAACTGTTTCTGATTAGAAGATAGTCCAGTAGAAAACTTAAGTGTTTGGTAAGAGAAACATATTAAGGAGGAAAAATTACATTTGATCTCTTTTCTCTCTCATATATTCAGCCTTCTCTTCTATTGGTTTAAATAGAAGTTGGGTCCCTCCTATTGGTTTAAAAAAATTTTTTTTCATGTTTACTTATTTTTGAGAGAGAGAGAGAAAGCAAGCAAGCATGGCGGGGAGGGGCAGAGAGAGAGAGGAAGACACAGAATCTGAAGCAGGGTCCAGGGGCTCTGAGCTGTCAGCACAGAGCCCGACACGGGGCTTGAACTCGGGAACAGTGAGGTCATGACCTAGGCCAAAGTCAGACGCTTAACCAACTGAGCTATCCAGGCGCCCCTCTCCTATTGTTTTTAGATGTACTAAAGTCTCTACCATGAAAAAAACCCAGTAACCACACTGAAGAGGTAGGGAAGACCAGAACTAGCCTGAATAACATGGGGAAACAGCGTTCTGACTAAATACCATAAGGCTAAAAACAGAACTGAACAGAAATAGTGAACTCTGCCTAATACATTTGATTCTCACAGGGGCACGGTTTAGAAATTCTGACACTCTCTATATTTTAGATGTATCAGGGTTGAAAAAATAAGAAAATACAGATAATGAGAGCTAGGTTTCTCATATCTGAGAAAGAAGTCACACACAAAGAAAGGAGAAGGCAGGGATGAACCCTTTGGCGCTGGGCTGGAACTGAAGGTGTTAGCATGACCGTGTACTTTATGCTCCACTTCCACTCTGCGGTGGAGCAATAGAGAGAGACGTGTGTGTGCATCCTACCTCTTTCCACCCAGGGGGCCTGGAAGCAACATACTCTAATAGCAGTGGGCACCCTTAGCAGTTAAATTTTTTTTAGTATTTATTTATTTTTGAGAGAGAGAGAGACAGAGAGAGAGAAAGAGAGTCGGGGAGAGGCAGAGAGAAAGGGAGACACAGAATCCAAAGCAGACTCCCGGCTCTGAGCTATCAGCACAGAGCCCAACATGGGGCTTAAACTCACAAAATGCGAGGTCGTGACCTGAGCTGAAGTTGAATGCTCAACTGACTGAGCCACCCAGGCGCCTCAACACCCTCACATTTAGATCTTGGTTTTTAAATACCATCCTCCAACAAAAGGATCCAGGGTCACTTGGAGAAGTGATTGATTCCAAGGTTGGGGACAGGAAAAATGCAGGATGAACCTAGAGCCATCCCGTGGAGCCAGAACCTAAAGAGGTACTCAGGGGAGGAAAAAAAAGGGAACGTGTTGAAAGGGCACTGGAATCAACCTGAAAGAGCTTCCTGTGGCTCACCCTGGAACAATTTGAACAGCAAATAAGAATTTAGTAGGGGCTCCCTGGGGGCTCAGTCCGTTAAGTGCCCGACTTCAGCTCAGGTCATGATCTCAAGGTTCATGGGTTTGAGTCCCACGTTGGGCTCTGTGCTGAGGGCTCAGAGCCTGGAGCCTGTTTCAGATTCTGTGTCTCCCTCTCTCTCTGCCCCTCCCCGACTCATGCTCTGTCTCTCTCTCTCAATAAGCAAACATCAAAAAAAAATTTTTTTTTAATGAATTTAGTATTGGGCTGTAATCCATAGAATAAATATCTCTGAATCCATACTAGTAAAGGAAATAACTGAACAAAGAAATAACCAGGGAAGAAAGGGCAGTTCTTCCTTATGGAAGAATTCTGGTAAATATAGAAGGAATGAAGGAAAGAAAAATCATATTAGTCACACACCACAGTAATAATAGTTGTTGTGGCCAAGAGCCACTGATGAACATTAAACTTAGTAGATGAAAGTTTGAGAAAAGACATGACACTTGCATATTCCACAGTATCTTTCCCAAGATATTTATTTATTACAAAGAGGATAATAGTTAACTTCCCGCTGGAGAAACCCAGCGGATACCACTTTTACCCTCACCAGTAAGAAGACACACTGACATACCTGCCCCCGATAGGAGACACTGAAAGAGCACATCACTTTTGTGGTCTTCTTGCTAAAATAGCCTCAGCCTAATAAAACATCAGACAAACCCAAATTGAGGGACATTGCACAAAATAACTGATGAGTACTCTTCAAAAGTGTCAAAGTCATGAAAGATGACAGAAGTCTAAAGGAACTGTCACACTTTGAAGAAGACTTAAAGAGATCTGACAGCTGAATTCTGTGTAAGATCCTGGAACAGGAAATTAGTGGGAAAACTGACAAGGTTTGAATGAAGTCTGTAGTTAATAGTACTTTACCGTTAGGAACTCCTTGACATCCATAATTGTCCTTCAGTGATAGACGATGTTAATGCTGGGGGAGGAAGATAGAACTTACTATTTTTGCAGCTTTTTGGTATTAGTGAAATTATTTCAAAAGTAAAGGAAAAAAAGGCAAAACCGAACCAACAAAGGTAGAACACCTGTCAGCCCCACGGCTCCCTCCTCTCTTTACTGAACTTCTTTCCATTCCTCACCTACCTCACCTCTTCAGCTCTGGCCCCCATTTGCCGCTGAAAAAGCTCACCAGCGACCTCCATGCCACTAACTTTAGTAGAATTCTCCAGACCTCATCTTTTTTTTTTTTTTAATGTTTTTATTTATTTCTAGGAGAGAGAGAGACAGCGTGAGCAGGGGAGGGTCAGAGAGAGAGGGAGTCACAGACTGAAACAGGCTCCAGGCTCTGAGCTGGCAGTCAGCACAGAGCCCGACGCGGGGCTCGAACCCACGAACCGCGAGATCATGACCTAAGCGAAAGTCGTACGCTTAACCGACTAAGCCACCCAGGCGCCCCTACTCCAGACCTCATCTTAACCTCTTGGCATCTTCAGTATTGTGGATCAGTTCCCTTTTGAAACACTTTTTCTGGCTCACCCCACACATTTCCTGGTTTCCTTCCCATTTCTCTGGTTATTCCTTGTCTTTCTCTCATAGATGACCCTCCTTTACCAGCCTTCACGCACCGCCGCCCCTCGGCACTTATCTCAACTCCTCTGCCAGATCTGTATTTAAGCATGAAGTGGTTCTGTCCATGCTTGGTTACCACGTGTACACAGATAAATCCCGGGTTGTTATCTTCAGCCCCGTGTGTCAACTGCCCACATGAAAAGTTCGCTGGAATTTGTCCAGGGCAAATTTATTAAACAAATTGCATTTTTAACACCACATTCTCTGTATGGCACTGTAGTCGATGTAAAGACTTAGCAGGTGTCCTTGTCTGCAAGCAGCTGACAGCCTAAAAGTGTAGAGACAAGCCTTGCAATATGATGCTTAAAGTCACGGGCTTGGGGCCCTGGGCAGCTGGCTTCCAGTCATGGCTCTGTCATTAGTGGTGAGGTGACCTAGAGTAACTTGTTTAGCCTCCATGGGCCTCGGTTTCCCCTTCTATAAAAGAAAATTCTTCCTAACAGTGCTGTTGCAAAAATGAAAGGGAATTACATAAATTAAGGCACTCAGTGATGTAGACACAAGGTGTCCTCTCTCCCGCACCATAGTGGTATTTCAGTAGTGATGGGGAGAGGTCAGAATACAAAGTAGCGTATGCCAGTGCCAAGGCAGTTCTCGAAACACTAAGTATGAAATGAAATCTAGGGAAGGAGACTTGTGATCTAGGGATACCTAGGGAAGACATCGTAGATGTGGTTGGCCTGGAGTGAAAAATGAGGAAGAACTCTGATTAAAAATAAATTTTGATGAAGAGGTAACAGGCTGTGGTGGAAACCATAAAGGCTTTGTAGTAATAGTTAGGATTTGGCTCTACCACTGTAATTTCACACGAGTTCGTTTTCTCCTAGCTTTCTCCCTGTGTAAATTGCAGACATTGAGGTCTGTCCTGAGCACCTGATATGGTGGTTGTCAGTAATAGATATGGAGATATTTGTTGTACAGGAAGATATAGCATACGTTCCAGACGCTTCCTGTTGATCAGTGCACCTCAGTGGAGAGTGCGGCCTTTAGAGTTGGAAACACCTAAGTCTGAATCTGAGCTCACACTAGCTGTGACCTTGGAGCCAGTCACTTCACCTCAGAGCTCTAGTTTTCTCATCTCTAAAATGAAGCCGTATTCTCTGCCTCAGTGTAATGCTGTAAGGCTAGAATGTGCTATTCCTCATTCGCGAAGGCCCGCAAGCAGCTAAGCAGGCAGAAACCCCGTAAGCAGAAAAGCTGGGGCCCATGGGCTGCTCATCCGGGGATGACCCCATCAAAGCTAGGACTGATTGCCTTATGTGCGTAGTTAGCACATACGTAAGTGATACATGGCAACTAATGTGACAAATCCTTTTTTCAGATCCCATGTTAGATCTGGATATTCAAGAATTAGCCAGTCTTACCACTGGCGGAGGAGATTTGGAGAACTTTGAGAGATTATTTTCAAAGTTAAAGGAAATGAAAGGTAATTGGATTTGTGGTGTCTGCCATGTTCCCATCACGGTGCTCCTCTGTTTTATACTGTAGGATTTTGTTTGGTAACCGCTGATTGGGTTCCATGCTCTGGTCTCAGCCGTGTGGAGAGCCTTGGCTCCTGGGGGCCCATGTCATCTTCTGTTGGTAGAAACTCCCCGGGGAAAAGTTTCCTCTTTCTTCACTCTTTCCTCTTACTTGCCCTTCTTCTCTTGCCTCTCTCGGTTTCTTTCAGTGTGTCTCATTAACCTGGAATCCGTAAGCTCCCTGCCAGTTTACTCACATCACCCCCATCTGGAAAATCAGGAAGACTTAAAGTCCCTCACAGCCGTAATGACTACACCATAAGCATTTGTCTTTGAATCCCACCTCCCATCTTCTAGTGTTAGAGCATCCGTACACTCCAGACTCTCCTGTGCTTTTGTATGAATTTCTTAAGATATATTTTCCCCCTAGACAAGGCGGCGACACTTCCTCACGAGCAAAGAAAGTTGCATGCGGAAAAGGTGAGACAATCAGGTATTTATTATCTATAAAAGGTCCGGTGCTGTTATTATGCACCACCCTTGTTGACTTCTGTGTTTTACTTAGTGTGAACTTTTCATTGGATGTTAACTTGGAACACGTTGAATGTTTACACTGTCATAATATAATTGCTGTAGTCAAACCAGAGTTTTTCAAATGTATGTTGAGTGGCATGGGACTTTCATTGAGACTCCGGATGTTTGCCTTCCTAACTGTTGGGCTGGAAAACTCCTAGCTGTTTTGTTTTGTTATTACCAACGCAACGCATGCTCTTGGCAGGAAACGTATGTGGTTTATGGTATTTCATTGTATGAATGTGTCCTGATTTATCCATTTCCCTTTTGGATGTGGCAGCCATGTGCATTTTTTGCTTCTGTAAATGGTGAAGCTGTGTATAACCTTACACACCCTTCACCTTTGTATGTAACTCTGATTTTATCCTTAGTATGCATTTCTAGAAGTCGAAAAGTCCTGGGCAGGGTATTCAAGGGTTTCCATACATGTTGCTGGAGGGCGGGGGGGCAAGGATAGCATTTTAGGTCTTGATCAGTTCAGCATATTGACTGACACATGATACAAGGTGAAATGTAGCTATTGCCTAAAACACGTTGCCTGCTTCTCTCTACAGGTGGCCAAAGCCTTCTGGATGGCAATTGGGGGAGACAGAGATGAAATTGAAGGCCTTTCATCTGATGAAGAGCACTAAATCATTTGTGCCCTAGCACAGCATCTCTCAGCATCACTGCCTGAGAGCCTTCCCTGCCCCGCCCAGTTTCGTTCTGCCGAACTTCCCATCGTTGCGTTGGCCACCTGACTTAGTTCTAGGTCTCCTTAATTTTAGTTTTTAGTAGCGGAGAGTAGGGGTGTCCTCTCTCCGTAGATTTTAAGCGAGTGAGGAGTGAGAATTTTTGAAATATGCTTTTTCTAGGAACAGGAGTGAGACGAGGCCCCGAGGCACCTGTGATTGGCCCAGGTTGGAGAAGGAGGCCACCACTCCATTCCCAGGCCACCTTTTCTGTGCCGTCCCCTGTGGCCACACTCGATCACTGCAGATCAGGAGCTGGTGCCCCTTTTCCATGAGCTTCTGGATTTTCTGCTTTCGGGGAGCTTCCTGCCCTGAGCTGTGTTGCTTTTGACGGGAGGCGAGGAAGCCGCTGCAGGTTCCATGTGTGCCATAGCGTATAGGTGGGGGCAGAGTCCGGGGCCCTCAGGTTAGTCTCTAACTGAAAACTGCTGCTGGGCATTTTGTTGGTAATAGAGTGTCCTGGCTCATGCTAAAAGCTGTGGAAGAACCAGGGCAAATTCTTAGACTGTAACAGATGAGGCAAAGCAAACCCATCTCCAAGTCGCTTTGGTTGGGGGAGGCAGGGACGTGAGTGGGGTGGGGGAGGTGAGAGGAAGAAACTTAAGGAATTCCGTATCCAGGCCAGCGAAACAGCATACGGAGCTTTCGCACTAGTATAACCATGAAGAAGCTCTTCTTCCTTAGAGCTGTTAAGACGTCAGAGCTGTGTCCTCACACTATATGCCCTCAAAACAGGGCAGTTCCCCTCCTTCTCTCTGGGAACCAAATAGGTCACTGCCAAAATAGTAACACCAAGGGGTGGGCGGGACGAGAGAGGATGTGAAAGGTCAGGCAACGAATACCTGAGGACCTGGTGTTAACTGCAGGCCTGAGGGGGCCAGCCCTAGGGGCGCCGCTCCCCGAAGGGATCGAAGGGATCGTCTCCAAAGGAAGAGTGGGAAATACGGTAAATATTCCTGTTTCTGGTTTTGTAGACACTTTGTAATGCACACCACTAGCCTGCACTGCCGCGGTCCCTGCCGTGGCTCTGGACTGGTGCAGGGTTGTGCCGGCACGCAGGCTGAGAGCCACCTCTGGCCTCGTGTGCACCATGACTCCTTAGGTCGCCAGCAGAAACAAGCCTCCGACCCCTCTGCGCACCGCGTGAAGGAGTGGCAGCAGGAGTGGAGTGCTCCAGGTCAGGGCCGGGGCAGCCACGGAGGGGGGAAGGCTCGGTGACGGGAGCGGTCAGGGAAGGGCCATGACCGGCAACTCTGGCACTTACCTTGCTTGGTGACTTGTTTTTCCTCCTCCTCCTCCTTTTTTTTTTTTTTTTTTTAAACTATTCCGAAGGTCTTTGAGACTCTAGTTGATCCTTATTCCATCATTGTTTCTTTGATGTGACTGCATTAGCCACTAAGAATCTAAGGGAAGTTGGCTTTGGGGTTGCACAATGAAAGGCAGAATGTTTTTTTTTTTTAAAACACGGAGGGTTCCAGAAAATACATCAGGTGACATGGTTAGGGAAGACAGACTTGAAAAAGCCGTGAATGTGATTTTGTGGATTAAACGAAGCCAGGTGATTAAAATATCATTTATTTATAAAGTCTGCTAATGTGTATCATGGTTTTGTTTTCTTAGTAGGAAATATGATGGGGGAAGCCTCACTTCACATGGGGCATAAATAGTGAATAATCGGTGAGTTTGCCAGACTCACAGGTATGTGGAATCTACATCGCATATGTGTAATATCACCTCACCTTGAGACTTCAGCTTTCTGGGGCTGTTGGCCCCTGCCAGGGCACAGGGGGATAAAGAGATGCAGTGATTGCGTAAAGATTGACAGTGATCATGAACTGGGGCGCCTGGGCGGCTTAGTCGGTTAAACGTCCAACTTCGGCTCAGGTCATATTCTCATGGTTCGTGAGTTCAAGCCCTGCGTCGGGCTCTGTGCTGACAGCTCAGAGCCTGGAGCCTGCTTCAGATTCTGTGTCTCCCTCTCTCTCTGCCTCTCCCCTGCTCGCGCGCTCTCTCTCTCAAAAATAAACATTAAAAAAAAAGTGATCGTGAGCTAATTGTGCAGAAGCAGTTGCAGTCTGTCTCACGTGAGCTGTGTATGTGCCAGCGCCAGCTACTATGGACTGTCTGTCTGGGATTTAAAGTGAGAGACTCGGCTTTTTTTTCCCTCCAACATTTCTCTATTTGGGTGACACAGACTTGGGCGCAGAGTAGGCCCTTGATTTTGGTTTGGATTTGCATTTGCTAGCGTGCTGAATATGATCACAACATTTGAAGGTCCATGAGTGTTGGAAGGTAGGGATAGACAGAAATAAACTTTCTCGTTCCCCCTGCGAAAATCATGTGTTATGTAATAATTTTAGAGTGATGAAGACATAGATATTTTTATAATTTTGAAATATGTTATCCTGCCAGAGCATGAGAAGATTGACAGAACCAGTTTGCTCTCTCTATTTATAACATTTGGCCACGTCTAATTCAGAGAAGCTAGAGATTCAGGGACGCTAGACTTGGACAGCTGAGTAATATGGGATGTGGTTCAAGGACCATCGAGCATGTCAGGCCGTTACTGCAAACTACTTGTAATGTGTGAAATGGGAGCTATGGCTAACCTCCTGGTCCCACGGTGGAGAGGTGGAGATAAACATGTTCGCTGTGGCTGACCAGCCTCCCTTACCTTAGGCCGGTCCCTTAACAATGGCCATCCAGAGAGCACGCTGAGTGCCCCTTGCCCTGCGCCAGCCTGCCCCCGAAAAGCAGCCTTAGAAGAATCACTGTCTAAGGGTAAGATGAGAGCTCCGTGAGCTATTCTGATCGCTTGCTGATGCAAAGCTAAATTTAGCAAACATGTGTCTAGCCTGGTCAGAGGTTCTGATTCATTGAACGTCCTGATTGACAGAGACAGAGTTGCAGAGACTTCTGTAATGAGTTCAAGTCATCCTCCCCCTCACCCCCACCCCAAATGTTAAAGCAGTCAGACAGTTTAGGTCTGGCATTCCGTCATTAAACACCAAATCTCATCGGAGGACTCAAGGCAGAGGAGGTGAAAAGTGTGGTCAAGTGTAGCACCTTCCTGCAGGATCGGTTGGGAAACACCCGACCGATCAGCTCTCCCGGCGTCTGTAGGTCTCATAAAAGCAAGCAGCGGGCTGAGTGTGCAAAGCGCACGTTTTGACGTAGATTCCACTCGGGGTTTCGGGTAGCGCTCCGTCCTTGCGTCTGGCACTTAAGCAGACCATGGAAGTTGCAGAAAAGGTCGTAGAAATTCTCAGTTGCCTATTTTTGGCACCACCTAGCATGTCATAAACATTATGAGTCTTGCTCTTAACGCAGACGTCCCTCTTCCAAGGTAAGCGTGTGTGGTGGGAGCACTAGAGCCAAGTGCTTCCGGAACAGGAAGAGTCTTGCTCTGTTCCGAGGCGTTTGTCCGGGTGCAGAGTGAGGAAGTGACAGGAGGCAACGGCAACAGCGTGGGCCTTTTGGAGCGTTCCTGAGCCCCTTTCCAGCTTTTAATGATTTGTGGTTCTACCTTGTTTCCTGTGGGAAAAGTATGGATTCAGAACTTGGACCTAGAGGCTGTTACTGCGCCTTTGGAACAGCAGTTTGGGAAGAAAAAAGATTTTTCCTCTAAACCCCTTTTATATCTGTTGATAGGCTCAAACCCTCCCTCCCCACAAGCACAAATGTGGGCGGCAGAAACATGTCACCCAGCAGTTCATCTTTGCCTCTCCCTTTTCACTGGTCACCCCGGTGGCTTGAGTGCTACAAAACATGGGCTAAGTGAGGCCTGGGGTGGGAACTTTATGGCAACGGCACAGTTTAGGAGAGAGAACGCTCTCTTCGTCTGAAGCCCGGGGACACGGTCTGCGCCACTCCAGCTGCTCTGGGAAACTCAGGATGTCGTCAGTGGCGAAGTCAGAAGGCTTCAGAGTAGAGGGTTGAGGAAAAGCAGCCGTCCCCTGTTCCTTTACCAGGTAAGAGCCGAAACAGGATTCAGGGTCCGGCACTGATTGTGCACCTTCTCGGTGCCAGGCTGTGCCACGTGTGGCAGAGGCCACAGACCTGGGTGAGGATGCGGGTTTTCTCTGGGAGCTCCTCATCCAGGCCAGGCGATGGCGGGGGCCCAGCACGACCAGGCCGGGAAAGCTGGGGTGCTGGGCAGCGTGTGAAGTGGTGTGACCAGGCTCCGTTGCTGTGGGAAGGAGAGGGCAGCGCGGGGAGAGCAGCCATTGTTTTCAGACGTGAGCCCACGCCGAGTCCCCCGCAGGGCCCCAGGCCAGAGTTTCTGGTCCAGTAATTCCCGAGCCGGGCCCAGGGGAGTGTATTTTGACTGTCCCATGCGGTACTGAGGCTGCAGGTCAGGCCCACACTTGGAGACCCATGGACTAGAGGAAGTGGTCCTCCAATCGAGCTAGGGGCTAGGGTAGAATGGGGGGCAGAGGCGTGAGGGGAGGCAGCAAACTCTTAGTGGAAGTTACACCATGAACAGAGGTACGGAGAGAAAGCAAGGGGTTATGCTGGGAAAACCCGCACAGTGCAGTGAGAAGAACGGGGTGTATAAGGCTGGAGTGAAGTTGGAGAAAACCTTGAAATACTGCTTTGTGGGGGGTGGGACCAGTGCCTCTTGGGAGGTAATCAAGGAGCCCAAGGGGTTTAGCACGGAAAAGACCTGTAACCGCAGTTGCGCTCCTGGGGAATGTGGCAGCGGCCTTAGCCACAGCGAATTGATTAGCACTACCTGCCTGGAGAGCTGTGCTGGGAAGGATTCGAGGCCGAGAGTGGACCTGGCGCTCTGATGAGGGGTGGTTGCTGTGGGTGGAGAAACAGAATGGTGCTAATTCTGCTGTGTAGCTGCCCTTCCCGGACGAGGGGGGCACAGGTCGGGGGGATGTTTGAAGAGCTGTGATAAAATGTAATTAGGAACTGCATTTTGGTGGCACGTCTTCAACCATAGGTAACAACTTACTATGACACGGTGGACGTAGATGTTAAAGATTGCCCAGATAGAATCTGCTAGCTGTGGGCACTAATCGATTCATTTATTTAGCAAAACTTGGTGGCCCAAAGGAGGGAGTGATATAAGAAGATGTAAATGCTGCCTTCAAGGAACTCAGAGCCTAGAGGGGAGGACAAACAGTTACCACACGGCTGGGAAGACTGGCGATGGACCCGCGAAAGGCTTCCTGGAGGACGTGTCTGACCTGAGTCTCCACATTCGTGAAAGTTCTCCAGGTGACCTGCTGGTGTGTGAGGCAGGGGCAGGGAGCGCAGACTTGGGAAGAGGGCTTGTCGTCATGGAGAGGAGTGTGCTGTGTAAGGACCACTACCTGTCTGTCCCTGGGGTGCCGACTGTACCAGCGCGCTGTGACAGCTGGGTAGGGGCCGAGTGACAGGAGTCTGGTGGCCCATTGATAAAGGCTTCAGAATTTGCGCTGTGGACTAGTGGGCCAAGGTCATGTAGGGCACAGGGCCATGTGTAGAAGATGCATTTCCGGGAAGGTAGGCAGAGGCCAGGAGCTGTTGGGAAGCTGGTGCGGTTGTCCGGGTGCTGAGGACGTCCCGTATGGGGCAGGGAGCATGGCCAAACAGGGCTGCGAGGCATGCAGGGGGATTGGGACTTCTGGTGCTGGGGGCCGTGTCATGACGGCGGTGACCGGGCAGTAGACTGCAGGCTGTTGGATACAAGGCCGAAGCCTGGGATTGATGTCTGGGCTATAAATACGGATTTGGGAGTCATTAGCGTTAACGTGGCTTGAAATCGTGGGGAGATGAGGTCACTCAGGAAGGAATGTCAAGAGTGCATCCAGTGGCCTGGGAACACCGACCCGGAAGAAGTAGGCGCAGGCCCAAGAAAGAGCAGAGGTGGTGCGAGAGGGCCGCGGAGAGCCAGGACGTGGGGCAGTAGGGCCTTCACAAAAGGGCGGCCTGGTCAAGGGGGGCTGAAGAGCACGGGGGCCATGCAGCAAGCCGCTCAGGACTTGGCGAAGGTGGCAGAGGGACCCAGGGAGCTGCTGCTGCTAAAATCTGGGAGTCAGCAAAGGGCGCCAGCTCGAGGGAGGTGGAAGGGGCTTCCGGTGGGGGCCATTGTGGTTCGGAGCCCATTTGCTAGGAACAGGTTGGGTCAGAGGTGAGGATTGGAGTCATTTGCTGGGGAAGATGGGCGGGAGCGTAGGACTAGGAATTTCGAAGGTAGGAACTGATGCGGTTCGTGGGGGCCCAATCTCTAGGCCCAGAGGTGCTGCTCCTGTGAAATGGGCCTGTCTCCTGGTAGGAGAGGGCTGTGGCAAGTTCCTTAGAAAGGAGATGCTGGAGAAGTGGCCCGGCTAAAGGAGTACTCTAACCCCATGCCATCCCCCCCAAAGTGTTCATGTTAGTCTTGATCCATGTCATTCAGGGTCAGCAGAAGAGTCCAGCAAGTCTCTCCTTGGGAGTTTTGAATTTAAAATGCATTTTCACAGGCGCTGATAGAGTTCTCAGAGCTGGAGGGTGTGAAAACCTTCTTTATGAACCTAAAACTACCTCCGTGCCTGGGGGAGGATTCAGCTGGTGGCATCCAGGCCTTCAGAAGAGTGCAGAGGAAGGGAGTGCCCAGTGCCAACGCAGAGACCAGACTGTGTTGCCTAGGTGTGGATGGCGAGGGAGAGGCCCCGCACATCACCTCGGTGAGTGGAGGAGGGCCACTGGGGAGCAGGAGAGGCTCTGGCAGAGAGAATGGGGGCTGGAGCCATTGCTGAAGTCACTGGGTTCCTTTAAAATCATTTCCCCACCCAGCAAAGAATGAGACAGAGCTCCGGGCCTGGGAGCTTTTCAATGCAAAGTTTATTAGAAGGGCGCTTACAGGGGAAAGAGAGAGGACACAGATCTTTAACAATAGGGTACAATGCTTAAACAGGTGCTCTGCTCTTAAGATACAAAAGTTAGAAAAATCTAAAACACTATAAATACGTACATGCTTTTTACAAAGGTATTAAAAGGTCAGGCTGGCTGAGAAGTGAAGGTAATCACATCCTCCATGTTCTGCTCCCCACACCCAGACACACGCCACCAGAGTCCAGAACAGCGTCATCCGGACAGCAGCAGGGAGGGTGAGTGAAGGAGGGGCCCCTGGCTCCACCCTCTGCATCGAGTTCTCTCGGGCCAGAAAGGCGAGGGGCTTGGTTCAGAGGCCCCCGGGGAAGGGCCTGGAGGGGATTTCTGGAGCGCTACCTCGCCTGTAGCCAGCCTGGGGGGTGGGGGGGAGGGGGTTCTGGACCCTGAGCCCCCAGGCCCCGGTCCTTGGGAGGAGAGACCTTTCCAACTTTCTTCAAAAAATTAAATAGTTCTGTCTTGAATGGTTTTAAGAAATCATTACATAAATATAAAAACACCAGAATGCTAGAGAATACATTACTTCAGCATAAAAAAAAAATCAATTACAGAATCACTGAGCCTTGCTCAATCCAGTTTACACTATAGGCGAATTTATGTGGTAGCTGTGTTTCTGAAAAGTCACTTCCCCACTGACTGCACGCCCCCCTCCTCCGAGACGCCACCTCTTCAGGTGGGAACCGTATCTTCGTGTGTCCTTCCTTGCTTTCCCACCCTCTTGAGAAGTAGTAGAAACTCCTCAAAAGGATGATCTAGAAGGGAACATTCATGACACACAAAGAATGGTCCACCGCAGCCGTGTTGACATTTTCTTCTAGTAAAGTGAAGACACGTGTAAATTTGGGGGAGAAACTCCCACCTCTGCCACTTAAAAGTCCCACACTCCGAGTCCAGAATGAAACTCATGCCGGCTCTTGCTACTGGTAACCCCCTTGGAAACAGTCTTCCGATTCCTTTTCCTCTCTCTCCTTTGAAGGACTTCAGAGAGCGGCGTGAGGTAAAAGCTGGCCCTGCAGAGACCTTCCCGGAGCCCCAGAAAGGGCAGCTTTGGGGCTAACTGCCTTCTTCCCAGACTACATACGTGCACGCAGGACATGCATATGCTACCTAAAGAAAGCCTGTTCTGCAGTCTGAGTAAAAGCACTTAGCCCTGGAATATGTCCAGGCACTAGGAAGCCAAGGGAGGATGGAGGAAAAACAACTAAGCACAAAGCATGTGCTACAGCTCATTCCAATACATTAATGATTTTAAAAAAATCACCACCACGGTCAATAATAAAAAAAATACAACACAGACAACATCAGGACGCCGGGAAAGCCCGCCAGCAGCCTTGCCCTCACGTGTGTGCTTACTAAGCGTCCCAGTCCCCGCTCCCGACTCGAGACTCGCCTCAAAATGTCAGCTCGGCTCCCGCCTGCCAGGAAGGAGCCGAGGGTCTCCGCCGCAGCGCTGGCGGCTCGGGTCAGCGGCAACACGAGCCAGAAGGTGAAGACAACTTGGCGGAGAGCCCAGTTAGCTATGCTTAAAACTGCCCTCCACCCTGCTCGACTGCCCTGTTTTCTCTCGCTCCACCTGCCCCCCCCCCCTCAACTGTCCTTAAAAAAGATTTTAAGATGTAAATGCCATTCAGACCATGGGTTTTTCAAACTTAGAAAACAAGCTTTGTGACTTAAAGAAAGGACACTAATATTACACGAGCCCAAAGCACCTAGGCAGCCTCCGTGACGGGAAGGGTCCTCCCCTCTAGATAGGACTGAATGTCTTCCAGAGGGGGACTTACCTACCTTTGCCTCTCACATCCTCCTGCAAGGAGCAGTCTATAAAGAAGGGGGGGCCAAGTGAGCTTTTGGAGAAACACAAAACTAAAACTCCATGCCTCCTCCAAGTAGCCTTCGGCTCTGAGCATCCAGGGTGCTAAGACCCCCTCCGAGCAGGGGCGCCAAGGTTGTGCCAGTTCCCGAGTGACGGGAGGGTTGGCTGCGTGCCGTCGGAGGGCCTCCGAGCATCATGGAGCTGGTGGAGAACGCGGGCCCTTGGAAACTGCCGCCTTGGCTTTTAGGAAGGGCACGATGATGGTGCCAGCAGAGGCCAAAACGGGATATTCCACATCACGAGTCTCAGACCTGACACGTGCAGGAGGTTCAGAGGGCTTCCTGGAAGCAGCAGTCCACAGATCAGTTCACAGCAGGCAACCTTCGGACCTGCCGTATGTGACCCTCTCAGGGCGAGAGGGGTTTGGTGTGGTCTCTGGGTTCTGTGTCACTGGCCCCAGGAAAAGACAAGCGTAGGTCTGGCAAGGCGCTCCTCCCGTCTCTTCCTGTGTCCTTGGGGAGCCTGGGCTGTAGCTCTCCTAGCTGGAAGCCATCAGGCTAGAGCTGCAGAGGCATTAGGATCCTACCGGGGAGGCACCAGGAAGCCCCCAACATCATAAGGCATCAGAAATGGCATCACATTTGAGGTTTATACCTGCCAGAAGGGTATACTTCCTCCCCTTCACCTGGAAGAAGACAGGACTTCCATAGGAAATCCCTTCACTTTTCCTGCTAGAAATCCACGCAAAAACACGGGACAAGTCATTTCATACAAAAAACAGCAACAAGGAATAAAGTACCAATGCAAGTGGCAATTCTGTCTGCTGGATTCTGCAAAAGGCCAGTAAAAAAGGAGGGCTTTTTTTTTCCAGTTGCAATCATTTACAATGGTTTTCTCACTAATTGCCACTGGGAACAGTACTTCTACAACATAGCTGCTGGAGTCACTGATGACCCCTCCCAGGAGCTGGATAATCTTATATCCCAGGGGGAGAGTGGTGGCCCTCCCTGCACCGCGCCTGCGATTTCCAAAGGTGTAAAAAAAAAATTAATAGCCCTTTTCATTTGCCTGTGTTGGCCTGAGATTTTTCCCTTCTGCTGAATTTGCTGCTGTTAATTTCAGTTTTCAAAAGTGCTCCTGGCAGGTGTCTTCTCAACAAAACCTGGAACAGCTTCACCTTCAGAGAGAGGTGGCCAGGCCCCACACTGGTTTCCCAGTCAGTGCGCCAACCCAGGAGGTTTTTTTTTAAATATAAAATAAACATTTAAACGAGCATACAGTAAAGCTCATTTAATTAATGCAACTGACTAGGTAAACCGAGAAGGCCGATGCATAAGAAGAGCAAGCGAGTGCCTACAGAGGACCGGAGACCCGCTCTCAAACCCGCGATGCGACAGCCGCCTCCTGCCTCGTGTGAGCACCTCACGTACCTCCCATCGCTGAGGTTAACGCCAGAGAGGATGAACTAGACGTGGCAGAAGCGCTGAGCCTCGGCAGAGCTCCCGGCCGCTCAGAGTGACAAAGGACAAACTGGAGAGACGAGGGGTCTCAGCAGCTTTCCCCACCGTCCCCGTGGGCCTGCTCAGAACACACTGGCTCACACGTGTCCGCCTGCACGGGGAGGAGACAGACGCGCACCCCACCCCAAGTCAGTCCGGCTCCCGGGGTGCAGGGTCTGCCAGAGCGCTGGGGCTCAGGAAGGCTCAGTTGAAGCCTTTGTTAAAAGCGCCAGAGGACTAGGCGTGAGGGTTGCTCGCACCTCTGAAGCCTCTACCCTACCTAGAACACCCGAGGTGAGTTTCCCACTCCAGTCCGGAACCGAGGACCATTTCCTGTCGGACAGTGCATCCTAGATTGCGGGCATTAAAACAGAGGAGGCTGGGAGGAGGGGGCAGGTGGTGGAACACTACCTGTTTGCTCAAGCCACCAGAGCAGAAGCCGTTTCTCGCCCTCCAAACTGGGGCCAAAGGGCAAATGTGTTCAGCAGACACAGCGGTTCACAAAATCCATCTCTGGGTTCACTTCTGTGTTTTTGGGAAACAGGTTGGTGCCGCCTTGATTGAGGGAGAAAAACTTCTTCTTCGTTGACAATAGTGAGTTGAGTTCCAATTTTCTCCATGTCCTACACGGCCCTTCTCGCCCAAGCCCGCCCTCCCCCCTCACACCCAGTGTCTCTAAGACACACTGGAACAGCGGATGCTTGGGGAGCCCATCTGGGTGAGAACCTTGTCAAGCCACTGCAAAGGCCCATTCAGGTGCAGCTCGATCCAGCAGGGGGTGCTGGTCACTGTCTGTCTCCTGCAAGACATAGGGAAAGGAGGGGAGGTGGGAGACTTCAAAAACGTCCAGAACGCCACACATCCAAGTCAAAACACCTTTTCCTGCTTTCGGGAGAGTCTTCCTCCCAAAGCCAGAGAGGTGTCCAAGGCTCCTTGCTAGGCTCTGCCCTAGAGGAGACCCCACTAACTTGCTGGGACTGCCAGGCCAAACTTACCCAGCCAGGAAGGGCCTTGAGTAAATCGGGTTCTCTTGCTGGGAAAGGACGTAGCCCTTCAAGGGTTAAATGGATAAGGCAGATTCCAGGGTATTGCACGTGCCCACCTGTTCCTGTGTCAGCCACCCAGTGAAGAACTTCCAGCCTGAGCAGAGGTCTCCCCCAGTCCCATCCGTCCTGAATGGGCACCCCAAGGGCCAGCAGGCCCTGATGACGTGGGTCTGTCTGACTGAGGGGTGTTTTTTGCAAAGTGCCGACAGGGTCCACATGCCATCAGTTCCCAATGTGCTGAAATAATTCCCATCTAGGGCCTTATTTTGGAAAATCTTACAGGCAGAGCGAGCCATGGAACAATTACTGGAAAAAACCAAGGCACACCACACGTTTCTTTTCCCCAAACCACTTTGTCTGAATGCAGGCCGATTGATGACGCAGCCGGCAGGCGAGCTCCCAAAGGCCTCCAGCGAGCACAGCTATCTTGCTGAGGCCGGAGGTGCCAGTGCCTGCTGGAAGGGAGAGGCCTGGGCCCTGGGCCCTGCCTGCTTTCGGTCATCTCACAGGATGGACGAAACCTTACTCTCTTTGGCCCGAGAGGCACGAGGAAGGCAAGACTGTTCTGGGAAGGGGCCGCACCCGCCCGTCAGGCTGCTCCGCAGGGCTGCCAGGGGGCGGTGATGCGGAAGGCCGCGTAGGACCAGGGGTGCTGGCTATACGCCCCGCACGGTGACACCGTGGCCCCCGGGAAAGGCTTCCTCCATCACCAAGGGGCCTCTTCAGCGCACTCGGGGCCCGAGGGCTGTGGTGCCGCGCCAGGGGGACGGCTGCTCACCTGAGGCCACAGCCCTCCTTGCCCGGCCGACGCTGCACCGGAGTAGAGGTGGAGAGAGGGTCCAGTGGGTGCAGGGGCGCCTCTCTGACCTGTGGTGCCTGAGTGCGGTTCTCCAGACACAAGTGTGGGTGTCGAAAGGAGCGAAAGGACCCCCCTCCCACTCTGGCTCTCTTGCACTGGGGGTGGTCCTAAGTATCTCCCTCTCGCACTAGAAAAATATATTCATTTTATAACCCTTCGTTCTTGTTGCATGAATGCTTTCAGCCAGGGCTAAAAGATGGGCTAAACTCTCCCTTTGGGCCTCAGCTACTCTCCTCCGGCCCTATAACCGGGCTGTAAGCGCTGCCCAGAGGCCTGACCACTGTGGCTATTCAGGTGGTCACTCATCCAGGGTTTCTCAGAGACCCCACAGGCCAAGGTGCTCCCTGGCACGGTGGGGCAGACACAGGCGGCAGCAGCAGCTAAAATACGGTGAATAGAAGCGGATTTTACGGACTGACATCCTCTAATGAGGATCTGACTTTCCATAACTCATGCTCATCTGGATTTCATTATAAACAGTGGCCCAGAGCCAATATCGAAATGGGTTTGGCCTAGGTGCAGAATGACTACAAAACAAAATGGATTCCAAACATCTGGAAAAATGAAGAGAAGGAGGGGGAGTCACTTGCAAGGCGCTGGCCCCAGCTGACGTGCGGGCACCTCTGCGTCTGCCGGGGAAGCGGGGGGCTGGGCAGGGCTTGGGGGATGCCCAGCCCTGGCCCTCGCACGCTCCTGTCTAGGTGTGGAAAGGAAAGGGGTGGGGATCTCTACACCCCAACCAGAACGGTCTGACAGATTCAACAGAGCAGATCAGGTAGACCCGACCAGAGCCTTGTTTAAAGCAATATCTGAAATTCTGGAAAAGACAAACATCATTTCTTTTCTGAGCGAGTAAACTTTGTTCCTTTCTGACTCCCCACATCTTCTCTTCTCCTATGTGCTTCTCAATTTTAGTACCCTCGATTCTCGGGGTCCCTCAAGTCAAACACGGAGCCCCAGAGGAGGTATGATGACTTAACTCACTGCAAAGTGTGGTCCTAAAAACATCTGCCCAAAGGGAACAGTGAGGAAGCAGCCACCAGACACGGCTCTAGGCTCCGCCTTCCCACTAATGGTGTGACTTCAGGCAAGTCACTTTCCCTGCCGGGGCCTTCATTCCCTCATCCGTGCGCCGGGGGCGATGCCAGTGTCCCCGCCCAGGGTTGTGGTGAGAGAAAACGGAACATGTGCGTTCACAGCACTGGGCACACATTGCCCGGCTCCTCCTTATCTGGTGGGACTCCGGCCCTCCCGACCCGCCAGGCCCTGGCCTCTGACCCTTGGTCTCTGCTCTCTGGGGCGTGGGCTGGCCTAGCCCGTCGCTGAGGAGCCCCTGCTCTGCCGTCTGAGCCTCCAGCAGTCAGGCCCCAGTGACGTGTGCCCCCGACCTGACCTGTACTCTGCTCCCCAGCCTTTGACGAAGCTCATGCGGATGGTGCACATCCGTGTCAGCTGGTAGACGGCCTCGAAGCCCTGGTTGACGGACTGAGCCAGGAGGGCGGCAAACTCCTGGTTGTTGAAGATCTTCAGGTTGCATCCTGCCGAGAGAGCGAAGACCGTGCTCCTGGGGACAGAGCGCTTACGAGTCCTAGGTCCCCATGCCTGGCTAAAGCCACCCCCCACCCCCCGGGTCATTCAGAATGTGGCCCACAGTCATTCCATGGGCCAGCCGCGCACTTCACACTCTGCACCGTGCTCGGGACAGGCCCGCTTGGTCCCTGCCGTTAAAGCCGTCCCCACCGCAGGGGGGAGGTGCAGCTGACCCAGGGGGGTTGGGGAGATGCTGGCCTGCGGGCTCCAGCTCTGAACGCCACGGAACACTGAGGAAGACTAAAGCAGGCTACCAAGAGCAAGAGAGATGGTCTAGAGAGGTGGGCTTTGCCCTGGGCCAAAGGGCCAAGGCAGGCATCCAGGGGCCAGAGACACAAGGGACCCAAGCCAGAACACCCGTGGCTGCATGTGGCACAGCTGAGCACCTGGGGGCCGGAGGCCCTGACAGGAGACAGAGTTAGGGACAGTAGTGTAGGCCAGATGAACGGGTGCTCGCAGAGGGTCCCACGTTCCACCCAGGGTTCCCTGGTGAGTCCACCTGGGGCCAGGAAGGGAACACGAGACTGGAGCACATCTTGGCCTTTGGGCATCTGGCTGGGTCAGAGTGACATCGCAGCAAAGAGAAGACGTGTGTCTCACCCTCCAGGCCGTAAAACCAGAGACAGGCACAAATGAGGTTTATAATAAATCTCCTGAGGTCCTACCCCCAGAGTGCCAGGAATATGTCAATCAGAAAAATAAAGACAAGAGCAACATGCTGGAAATACCCAAGAGGTGAGCTAAGGTGACATTTACTAACAGGCCCACAACTGGGCACCTAATTTTGCTGTGTGACTCTGGGTTGGTCACCTTCTTGTCATAAGCCCGTGTCTCCAAGAGGCTGGCCTCGGAGGTCCTCCCGGCTCTGATCCTCTGTGAGCTAACAAACCCCACCATGGCCAACTCAGCCCGCACCAGAAAGACGGGAGGAGGGTTGGGGAAAGGAATGGCCACAATGCCAAGAACACAACGGACCTTCCTGTTCTCACATTTTCTCCAAGGGGACATGTGGGGACACAGGGCAGAAAGTGGGTGGTGGCCCCCATCTGAGCCAAGAAGCAGAGAAGCACCACACTCGCGGGTCACTCAGTCCTAGGCTCACCCTGGCTCAGCCACTTACTAGCTGTGCCTTTGGTCAGGCGGCATGACCTCTCTGAACTTGTCTCCTCCCCGGAGGAGGCAGAATGATTGGAAAGGACTAAGGGAGAGCAAAGATACAAATGTACTCTGTAAACACAACCACACATGCTCTGGAAATGTAGAGCACCTTCTGCATTCTTTTTTTTAGGTTTTGGGAAAGAAAGCTAAGTGGGGGAGGGGCAAAGAGAGAGGGAGACAGAGGACCTGAAGCAGGCTCTGCACTGTCAGCACAGAGCCTGATGTGGGACTCGAACCCACGAAACCTTGAGATCATGACCTGAGCCGAAATCAAGAGTCAGACGCTTAACCGACTGAGCCGCCCAGGCGCCCCGGGCCTCCTGCATTCTTAAGCTGACCCTGCCCCAAGCCCATCGCTCCGCTATCATCTGCTGCTTAGCAGATAGGAACACGTGCGCCACACGCAGGACCAGCCAGTGACAGCCCGCCTCTGCCAGCAGCAAGCCCAGGGGCTGCGTGCCTGTGAGCAGGGCACTCTGGCCCGGCCTCTCGGCCTTGGTTCCCTAAGTCGAGAGGCCCTGATGGGATCAGCCTTCTGTGAGTGTTGCTGGGCAGCCACCCCCTCCCCCCACTGGCAAGCCATCCTCTGGGGTGGCGTCTGACACCCTCTCCTGGAGTCCAGCTGGGAGCTGTCAGCCCCGCTCGGAAAACCCTCACGAGTTCCCCAGAATAAAAGCACAACTTTGTCATGTCCTTCCGTGGTCTGGTCCCATCATTCTTTCTAAACGTTTCCTGTCTTACGTGGCCTCTCCTCCAGTCAGGGTGCCACCCATTCGTGCCTTGCCCTGCACTGCCTCTGGGCTTGTGCCCATGTTGTTCCCTCGACCTGGAATGCCCTCACAGTCCCCACCCCACCATCACCCTGTGCCTACCCAGCCTTCAGTGCCAGAATGCCTTCTCCATGAAGCTCTCCCTGATCCATCCCAGCAGTTAAATGAGTCCCCCCAGCCCCACCCGGATCCAGGAGCACCTTATCTGAGCTACCTGCCTGGTGCTTAGCACCCTTCCTTGTATTAGACTCACTCGTGCCTTTCTCTTACATACTGAGCTGGTCTTTAAGGTCTCTGGGGACAGCAGCAGGGCCTCCCGCACCCCTCCCGCTCCCCCAGCCACCTGGCCCTGTGCCCACGCACTGGGTGAGTTTGTGGAATGAAAGAAGAAAGCATAATGCCCGAGCCTCTGTGCACACGAGGCAGCAAGTGCTGTGTCTGATCCTGGAGGGTCAAGGAGGGCGCCGCCCGACAGTAAGCACGGAAAACCCCCCAGCGAGGAGGAGAAACGGTAAGAAGACGCCTCTCCCAGGCACGCACCGGGGCCAGAGAGGCCGTCGGGGCAGGGCTAGGGTGGGGGGGTGGGGAGCTCTTACCTGGCGGGATCTTGCAGACCGTGGCTGGGTGCCAGCCATAGCGCTGGTTACAGTTGGGAGACTGGACGAAGATGGCGCTGTCGCTGAGACACTCGGCGAAGACCTCCCCTCCGATGTAGTACAGCCGCACGCCTCGGCCTGTGGAGACGTGGGTCAGGTGGGCCCCGGGGTGTCTGGCCGCAGGGCCGGCGGAGGCTAGCCGAGGAGGCAGAGCTGCAGCCGGTGCTCCGAGGGACTGTCTCCCTGCCAGCCTCCCCAGACAGACAGGGCCCACAGGCAAGGCGAACCCCACACATGGGAAACCGGTTCCTGAAGCTAGAGGTGGCAGATGGCGAGAGCCAGGGGCGAGGGCAGGGGGTACGTCTCAGGGACATCCTCTGCCACCGACTGGCCATGGGCCTCCAATCCAGTTACTCGAGCTCTGAGCCTCAGTTTCTTCATCTGGAAGATGGGGTAACAACACTGCCTACCTCCCAGAGTGGTTGTGCCACGCCCACTAAGCACCTGCGAGTAAGCACGAGCCGTTACTACAGCTACTGCTACAAAAATTCACTCAGCAAACCTGCAGAGCTGCTCCGGAGGCAGCCGACCCCACAGGCGCCCTGCTTTACTGGGATGGCTGAAGGCCGCCTCCTCTACCTCTCTCTCCCCAGTGCATTTTTCTAAAACATTCCATAGGTTCGTATCATTCACTTTTCCTTCATCTCTTAAATCCCTTCCAGATGGACAGGAATTATTTTTAAATCGCCTCTGCAATTCGAGCAAACAGTTACGTAAACGCTCTTGACAATGAGCTCTCTTCTCAGCCAGGGATGTTCTCTCCTGCCGCACGGGAAGGCCTCTGTTGCCGCTTCTGGGGAAGAGGCCCAGAGGGCTGGAGAACGGAGCCAGGCTTTACGGGCGAGACGTCAAGTGGGACAGAAACCAGGGGGCCACTGGGTGTTCTCCCTGCCGCCTCCTCCCACGACTGCCACTCCCCCGTTTCTTCTTGGTTTGGTGCTGCGAGACTTGGGTGTCGCAGATACGTGGGGTGCTGGCCGCCTCGGGCTCCACAAGGAGGGGCCACGGGCTCAGGTCAGTCAAGGTCACAGGTAGAGATGGGTAGACCCAGACCAAAACAACAAAAAATGTGTTTTCTTTTGGTAATATTTGAAATATTATTTTTTAAAATCCAGAAAAGTAGGGGCACCTGGGTGGCTCAGTCGGTTAAGTGTCTGACTCAGGTCATGATCTCCTGGCTCATCAGTTCGAGCCCCACGTTGGGCTCTGTGGTGACAGCTCGGAGCCTGGAGCCTGCTTCAGATTCTGTGTCTCCCTCTCTCTCCACCCCTCCCCCACTGCTCGCTCTGTCTCAGAAATAAAATGTTAAATTTTTTTAAATATAGAAAAGCATAAAGAGAATAAATAACTACATATGCCTCCCAGGATCAGTATCTTTTTTGAAGTAAAACAAATGGGGAGGCATGCCGGGAAGGCTGTGGGCGCAGCAGCAAGGGATTGTTTGTGACTGGCTGTGTCACACTCCCTGTGTGGCCTCGGCAAGGCTCTACTCTTCCCTGGGTGTCAGGTTATCCCCTGGAAAATGAGCACACAGGCCCACGCCTGTGGTTCCTAAACTCTTATTAACTATTAAATCCTCTCTTCAAATGAAATCTTCTGTGAAAGCCCAAGATATAACACAGACAAGATCAAGACCAGACCCCCTGCCGCCCTGCCCAGCTCCTGAGTTTGCCCTGGAGCCGGTCCGCCACCCCTGGGGGCTCTGGACCCAGAATACCCTACTACACCATCTCCATGGCCTTCGGAGTGACTCGGGACCACAAAATTACAAATATCCTTAGCACAATAATTTTATGAGCAAACCAAGGAACACGTACATGGCTTCTTCCTCTATAAGCCGTCTTTTATCACATTCTGAGTGTTGGAAGGCAGAATATTAGCGTCAGTGCTGTTCTGGCAGCCTAGTACTATGGGAAGCTAACAAAGAAAAATCACTCCGTCAAGACTGACCCCAGCTACCTATCCACCTACCACCAGGGATTTATATGGAGAGAACTGCCAATGTTGCCCTTCTCAGATTCCCCACTCTTGCCCCATCCCTTAAGTGAAGGCTTTCCTCTGTGGCTTTCACACTGTCAGACATACTCTGTCTCTGAATGGGAATGACCAAGCACCGTGAACTCTTCCGGTCTGGCCCCCTAAACAAGGCAGTACAGGGTTTGGAGACGTGCTGGGGGAGGGCACCCTCCCCAGCCAGAGGCGCCGCACAGCGCAGGTGGGTGGGTACCGCACCGTGGCTGCTGGGGCCACGGGGAGGGCGTGGGTAAACGGGGAAAGGTGGCATCCTTACCGATGTGCCTCCGCGTAAGCTCCACGGCTGCATTCCTGTTGACGTTGGAGAGCAGCCCCAGGCAGAAGCGCTCCGAGTTGGAGGGGTCGGTGAAGCCGTCCACGGTCATGGAGGGCTGGGAGGCGTGGAATGTCTCCCCCACGCGCTGGTTCAGCTCGTAGTAGGAGATGGAGCACCAGAAGGCTGGCTCGCAGTAGGTGACAGGCTGCAGGTCTGGGGAGACAGGACAGGCTACTGGGTCAGGGGCCCCCGGGTCGCACACTCCTCAACGAGTTCCCTTGGACGCTGCATGAGAGTGTTTCTCTACCTCTCAGTGGGTGTTACAGTCCTCTGCTCTCATGTCTGGTATGATCTTAAACTTGCAGAATCCAGTGGGATAACATACTCCGGGGTTTGGAAAAACATTCCACGTTCATTTAGTTTTAGCTCACAGAGATCCCGTCCTGCCTGGCTGGCCTCGGACTGAAAAAGTACCCAAGGAGGTGCTGGACCAAACCCCAAGAGGGCCAGGCATCAACCCGCACCTGGGCAAACCCACTGGGCAGGCCCGGCGTGCCCCGCCACCTCCCCGGCCAGCTCCCAGCCTCGCTTCCGGAGTAACCCACAGTGACCTCTGCCTCCAAACGGGCTCTCGACTCTGTCTGGTCTTGGGCACTCGTGGCCCGTAGAGCAGCCGTCAGTATCCAAGCCCATAAAATGACACGGCTGGGCCAGCGGGGGGTTCCGCGGGTGCCGGGCTGTGACCACACAGGCCCCAGGTGCTGTCCACAAGCTAAACAGGGTCCGCGTCTCTTGTTGCAGAAACCGTCTTCCGAACGTATCAAGATGCTACGTAGGGGTGGCTAAGACACAGACTCACCTAAAAGCAATTCTTTATTTTTTATTTTTTAAATGTTTTTATTTATTTCTAGGAGAGAGAGAGAGAGACAGCGTGAGCAGGGGAGGGTCAGAGAGAGAGGGAGACACAGACTCCGAAATAGGCTCCAGGCTCTGAGCTGGCTGTCAGCACAGAGCCCGACGCGCTCGAACCCACGAACCGCGAGATCATGACCTAAGTGAAAGTCGGACGCTTAACCGACTAAGCCACCCAGGTGCCCCATAAGCAATTCTCAATGTGTCCTAGTTGTTAGTCTGTGGTCTCAACCAAGGGCTCCTCAGAGCTACGCTGCCATGTTGGGAGGAGCTGGGTTTTTCTCACCAGAGTTGGGAACCCCTGAAGTAGAGGCTTCCCCTCACGTGATCCCACATCACCGTTCCTGTGACTCCCTCCCGTCACCTGTGGCCACTCTGGTCACACCTGCCCAGGCGCCCTGTCCTCCTCCCGCATCCCTCAGTGGGTCCATGCTTAGCCCTGGGCCAGGCCTCTGTGCTTCCTCCTTGGCGGCAGCGCCGCGGCATGCTAACGGGGCTCCCCGGCACTCCCGTCCAGCCTCTCCCAGCCACCTCCCTGCACCGCACTGCTCCCCCAGGGGCCGGAGCATCGCACCACCGCTCGGATCCACCCCCTTGCTGGAGAACCAGTGAGCCTCCTGCCCCTTCTCACGCTTCCATCTCAGACCTCCGGCCAGATCACCCCCTCTGGCTCTTATGTTTGGAGTCACATGGTTCCTGAGGGTGCATCTGTGGGAGCCGGTGCAAGGCACAGACAGGAAGGGCTCGCCGTGCCAGGTCTCAGCACTGGCCAGGGACCCCGGCTCACTGCGTGCCGAGCCCCTTCCTGGAGCGAGAACCCACTGGGATCTGTGCTCACCAGACCTTTGGAAGTGTGGGAGGAACAAGAGACAAAAATCAATTGGGGCGCCTGGGTGGCTTAGTCGGTGAAGCGTCTGACTTTCGCTTAGGTCATGATCTCGCGGTTCGTGGGTTCGAGCCCCGCGTCAGGCTCTGTGCTGACTGCCAGCTCAGAGCCTGGAGCCCGTTTCAGTCTGTGACTCCCTCTCTCTCTGACCCTCCCCTGCTCACGCTGTCTCTCTCTCTCTCTCTCCTAGAAATAAATAAAAAACATAAAAAAAAAAAAAGAAAAATCAAAAGCTGTGCTGGGAGGGGCCTGGAAGCCACCACCACCCCCCGCCCCAAGGGCAAAGGGCCCAGATCTGCTTGTGGGGTCTACACCTGTGACCCCTCCTAAGGGTAAAGAGAATGCCTACCACACGTGGGAGGAGGTGCAGACCCGTAACATAGCTGCACTCAACACACACCCAGAAAGTGTCCGTTGGAGGGCTAGGACCCCTAGATCAGGCTCCTTCCCTAGGCATTACTGACATCGTGGCCCAAATAATTCTTCGACTGGGATGAGCGGGGGGAGTGTTGTAGGTTACAGGATGTTCAGTAGCATCTCTGGTTGGTATCTACCCACTAGATGTCGGGACCCCACGGTCCATCTCCCCCTCCCCAGCTGTGACAGTAACAAATGGCCTCAGACATTGCCAGCTGTCTTTGAAGGGTTAAAAGAGCCCCCAGCTGAAAATCACTGCCTTAGATGTTCCACCAGGTCATGGAGCTCAAGCTTTGAAGCCAGGCAGCCCAGAACTCACTCTGGGCTCTGGCGGGGACCAGCCGTGTGACTGCAAACCAGCCCAGCTCCAAGTTCCAGCCTCCACATCTCCCCCTGCAGCCACCAGGTGGAGAGCCCTCTTTACCACCAGGTGCTGTCTGCGGAGGGACTGGGAGAAATCACATGAGGAGCTGGGCAAGCATCAAGCACTCAATACATGGTGCTGACAACATTGAACTGATTTCATATGTGAACCTGAGGACACCTGCTCCTGTCCCAACCTCTACTGCAGAGGAGGCAAGGCGTCTTTGCCCCTCTCCGGTCTTCCCAGGGTAGAAGGAGGGAAGACAGGGGAAGGCAGGGGATCTAAGCTACTTTTAAAGGGGAGGGGAGGAGTGTCGGGGTCAACAATGACCATGGCTCGTGGCCTGTGCTCCTGAGGCTGGGTTGAGCCACAGCGGCCACATCCGGCTCTGGCTGCACTCAATGCTTCGACATTCCAGTGAGATAAACTATATTCTAAACAGTGTGGTCACTAAAATGTGAGGTATGTTGCTTTGGAAACCTTAAAAAAAAAAAAAAAGCCTAAGAAATCCAAGCACAATCCAAGCACTCCAGGGGGTTGGGTCAGTGACAAGGCCATGAGGTACTGGGCAAGGGCTGCTGATCACCACTGCCTGGGGGGAGGCTCGGCTGACCTTGCTGTGCCCGCCTCCCTGGTCTGGACAGCGACTTTAGCTTTACCGGAAGACACCTGGTGCAGGCCATCTAGATCACTGTGCGTCTGGCCCGAGACAGCCAGGCTGGTCTGGGCTGGCCCTGGCTTCCCCAGCAAAGCACAGAACAGAGACCTCCCCCCAAATTATAAAGCCCTATCTAGCACCCCCTGGCTTAGTAAAGACAGAAGAGGGCGAGCTTGGCTCCCGGGAGCACTGGCACAGCCTACCCATCAAAAGTAGAAAAGCCACAGGCCACCCACGGGGTAACATGGTGCCAGGACCACTCTGGAGAAATGTGGGCTTTGAAGCATCTCAGGATCAGAGAGGGGATTGGGGTCCTCCCCGAAGAGGCCCCCCCCAAGCAGATCTGAGCCCTTATCCAAACATCCCTATAACTTGGGGATATACTGGACTCAGAAGCTTGACACGTAATTAATAAGATGCTAGTTGAGAGGGGCTGCAGCACGGTCAGGCCAAGGCAGTGTGTAGGGCACTATTTTACAGAGTGCTGCTGGGGTGAGCTGGCCTGTGTTCAGCAGCAGGACTGACCAGAGCAGCACCCCCAGCCAGGCATTCACTGTTCTCTGCACACAACAAAAGTCTGGCCCTGCCGTTCACCTCTGTCCCTCCTAGCACCTCTCAGTTGCTTCCTCAAGGCACTTCTGCAAGAGGAGCTACAGACCAAAATGTATGGTCACCACTTCTGGGTTCTGCCTTGAATGGCAGCCTATTTTAAACTGTATGTATGCCCTCATTTCCCCCCGATCTCCCCACCAAATGTCTCATCCACACCGTAGTTAAGTACAAGAGAAACAAAGAGTCAGGACCCTGGAAAGGAGAACATTATAAACAGAATAACCACAGGTTATAGCTACCAACCGAGAGAGCACTTGGCTTGGCTCTGAGCTTCCTAGCAGACAAGGCAAAAAGGGAGCATAATAAGATACGTGGCTCTGGTTACACATAGACAATGCTTACCGGTTCTGCGAGGGAACCAAAGCTTCTCCTGGCACTAAATCTTAAAAAAAAAACCTCACAGACAGCCACCTCTCCTCCCACATCCATCACGCCAGCCAGCCTTAATTTTAAGAGTCTGCCAACAGATGCAAAAGTAATTTTGCTGAACTGCTTCTTGAAAAGGACTCGAAGACATGCCACTCGAAGGTTCCTCGGGAAGGATGACTCCGAAACCTGTGGGGACTTGCCTCCACAACAGTGGTTTCGTTTCTCCAGGCCTAAGACTCAGCACACGTGGGGTGATAGGGGACAATGCCCAAGGCCTGCCCTTCAAACAGCCCTGCTCCCAGCCAGATGGAGTCCGCGCTGATCTCTCTTCCCGCAGGAGAGGTGTCGGAAAGGCATGGACCGCCTGCTCCTGCCATTCTCGGCCCCCTGCCCCCACCGCTGTGGGAGCAGCCAGACTTCTCGAGTGGCACGGGGCGCTTAATTCACGACTGGCCCTCCGCCAGCCTAACGGCACTGGCTGGCTTCGCTTTTAAGCCCTATTCCAAGCTGGCATGGACTTTCTGTTTTGTTTAAGGAAAAGAAAACAGAATAAAACCCAGAAGGCAACACTTGGATTAAGGGATGCCTATTAAAAACACATGCAAGAGATCCAAATCCGGTAAAGGAAAAGGAGGAGGGACAGATGGAGGGGGGGAAGGGGGAAGGGAATTAACTTTCTACTATGAATCAAAAGCAGGGGGCAGGCGAAGGCCGGAGCCGCAAGGCTAAAGGTCAGAAAGTGAATGCAATGCCTTTGCCTAGGCCTCCTCACCTGTGGAAGGAGCCTGACTCCTGTCCGGGGGATGCCACACTGCAATCCCCTGTCCTTGCTGTTCCCTCTGCCTGACCCTCACCAGCCCAGACCCAACCTTTCAGCACCAACTCACGTGGCTGTGAAGACTTCTCTCCCCACTCTGCGCATAGACGGCCCTTGTTAGCTGTGGTCCCCGAGGGTTGGTTCCTATGGGCCCAGGACAGCTAGGTCCTGGCACCCGGGACCCCAGTTCCAACCTAGCTCATTAAGGAGAAGAATGACAAAGCAAGCCGTGCACAGCACAGAAAGCAGCCCACACGTGCTTTCAGCCTGGGACCGGTTCACTACAGCCAAGAGCAGTGGCAAAGTCTAAGGCCCAGCTCTTCTGGCTGGCAGTTGACTTCCTGCCATCAGGATGCTTTGATTTCTTTAAAAAAAATGTTTTTTAGGGGTGCTTGGGTGGTTCAGTTGGTTAAGCGTCCGACTTCGGCTCAAGTCATGATCTCTCAGTTTGCAGGTTCAAGCCCCACGTCAGGCTCTGTGCTGACAGCTCAGAGCCTGGAGCCTGCTTTGGATTCTGTGTCTCCCTCTCTCTCTCTGCCCCTCCTGCACTCATATTCCACTCTCTCTCTCTCTCTCTCCCCCGCCAAAAAAAAGAAACATTAAAAAATTAAAAAAAAATTTTTTTAGTGTTTATTCATTTTCCCCAGGTGCCCCAGGATGCTGTGATTTCTTTAAAAAAACATTTTTTTTTTAGAGGCACCTTGGCGGCTCAGTTGGTTAAGCATCCAACTTCGGCTCAAGTCATGATCTCTCAGTTTGTGGGTTTAAGCCTCGCATCGGGCTCTGTGCTGACATCTTTGAGCCTGGATCCTGCTTCAGAGTCTATGTCTCCCTCTCTCTGCCTCTCAACTGCTCATGCTCTGTCTCTCTTTCAAAAAGAAACATTAAAAAAATTTTTTTAATGTTCATTTTCCCCAGGCGCCCCAGGATGCTGTGATTTCTTACACTGACAGAGACTCAGAGTCTGGTGAGACCACAGAAAAGCCTTTGTACAACAGCATGAAGACACGTGGACCCGCTCAGCCTGTCACCTGGAGCCCATCCCCTTTCAGGGAAGCACCAGGCGTCTCCCCACGGCCCCACCACCCTGTCCCTCGCTCCTGGCAGGAGGGGAGATGCCTTCTACGAGAGGCACACTCTGGAGGTGTGCCATCACCTCCTCACACTCCAGTCCAGCCGCTGCCCCCAGGCACTGCCTGGTACCTCTTTCCCAGGGGTCAAGGCCCCTCCCCAAATATCTCACTTTAAAGCAAGAACAACTTACTCACTAACAGGGTCCAGCTCCTTATCTTTTTCCTCTTTCCGTTTCCCGCCTCCTTCCCCTCCATTTGGCCCAATCCTTGGCCTAAATGCTTAGGAAATCCCAGGTGACTCATCTGGCATGACGTGTAACAACAGGAACATCACCTGCTCACATCCCTTCCCTGCAAGCCAGAGCCTGCCTCTGACGAGAAACTGAGCTGGCTCTCAGTCACTCACTCCTCCGGGCTCCTCCCCGTGGAGGGGGCCACAGTTTCTTGCCTGGATGTGGGGAGGAAGTGAGGAGGGGCCAGACGTCCTCTGCTTTCTCTCTTCCCACATAATTCCTATGGAGGAAACAATCAGATGTCCTGAGACGTCCCCCATCCTTCCCAGCGGTCATCTCGCCTTCTATTTGCCCTGCACCCACCTCTGACCACCTTCGGCCCCCACCCCTCTCCTGAACTCCCCGTGTCACCTCAAGGCCTCTCCTTATGCCTGCCCACTGGCCTCCTCCTGGCTGCTGGCCGGGCCCAGCCCTCCAACCTGACCCTCGGCCTCCTCCCCTCCCTCCTCCCTCCTGGAGGGGACCACCTCAACCCCTCTCTGGCCTTATTTCCTTCTTGAGTTGCCTTTCCTCCACTCCCAGGACTTCAGCCGAACCTTCGCCAGTGTTTCCGGGGTGCCAGGCTACAGAGAGGGCTGATGGGTTGTAAGAGCAAAATTCTGAAAGCGGTTGGATCCGTGGGCAAAATGTTCAACTCAACAGGCCTCCCTTCTGCAGGGCTGCTCAGAGGCCTTACCATGTGAGAGCCCTGGAGACCCGGGGTGGGGGAGCTACAGTGCAGGCTTTCCAAACTCAAGTGATAACAAAACCCTGCCTCTCCAACTCCGCTTTGCGAAGGGCTGCCACCCAGGCTGATGGCTTCCAAATACAGCCCCAACCTCTCTCCCGACTGCCTGGTGGCCTCCTGGACACAGTTAAGCACAGGCAACTCACTATCATCTTCCAGCGCGAGCCCGTCTCATCTCCCGGGTATCCGGTCTCTTCCCAGTTAGAGCTGGCTGAGGAGCACCTGCTGATTCAGGCCCACGGCCCCTCTCAACGCTCTCTTCCCAGTTAGAGCTGGCTGAGGAGCACCTGCTGATTCAGGCCCACGGCCCCTCTCAATGCTCTCTTCCCAGTTAGAGCTGGCTGAGGAGCACCTGCTGACTCAGGCCCACGGCCCCTCTCAACGCCCCTTCCAGCCCCCACCACCATTTCTCCCAAGCGTTTCATCTCAGCCTCCTTCAGTTTAATAGCTTCCCAAGGTGTTTCGTTTTGTTTTAGTTTTGGGGTTTTGTTTTTTCCTTTGGCCACCAGCCATTTCCCTTAGACTTTAAATTGCATACAATGGTCAGATTAATCTTTATGAAGCAGTCAGCAGATAACCAACCACTCCTCCCTCAAAGCCTTCATTCTGTATGCAAGAAGGGAATCAGTAAGTGAGGCATTCAGGGCTCTTTTCTCGGTGCTCCCAGGAGCCCCTCAGCCTCATCTGCCCCCCTCAGCCCCACCAACCACAACACCAGCCATCCTCTGAGCTCTGCCTGCCCTTTCATGCCCTTCCCTCTATCAGCAATGTCCTTCCCTCCTCATCCTCACAGTACCCCACCTGTGCTTCCAGGTCCCGCTCACACACAACCACAGATCCTACCCCATCTGGCACTTTCCTCCTTGGCCTACACCGTTCCACTCCAGTGCCTGCTCCCTTGGCTCCCAGCACAGTGCATCTCGGGCAGACGCAGACCCCTCCAGCCTCGCCATCAGACCATGCACGCCCACGTGTCCTTCCCAGCTCCGGACCACCAGCACCTGTACTTTTTAGGAACTCGGCAAAGCTGCCTGCATGAGTTAATTACACAGGATGCTGGATGCCCTGGAGGCGTGGCCCCACTGGAATGCCATCAATACCTCCTTTGAGCCCTCAGGCTGCTTCAGCTGCACCTACATCTTGTTTGATAATTAAACTGATGCCTGCCTTATTTATCCCTACGAGGCCATAAGCATCTTGATGGCAGGAGCCATGATTCCTCTTCAAATCTCCCCACCTGGACTGGTACTCAACTGTCTGGCAGGAAGTGTCTGGGGAATCAGTGAGGAAGGGAGAGGCAGGCAGGCAGGCCTCCCACTCGGTGTCCTCAATCTGCTAACTGCCCTCAACTACAAGTTAATAAGTGCCCTTCTGGAGCCCCATTCTTCTGAGCAGGACATGGTGACGGGGGAGCGGGTCCTGCCACAGAGGAGCACATGCTCTGGGTCCCAAGCCTCTCAGTCACTAACTGTGGGACTTGGCATGAGTTAGGTAGCCAGTCTGTTTCTTGGCTTCCTAATCAGGAAAGTGAAAAATTCTAACACCGCTACGTTACACACTTGTTATGAAGACTGAGTTCACCCGCAGGAAGCACTCTGCACAATACTCAGTCAATAGTAAGTTCTCGAGAAAGGTTTGTCATCGTCATCGCCATCACCCATCTCCTTCCAGCTAGGATGCCTGTAAAATTTTGGGGGTAGGGATGAAGCCAGCAGTTTTGAATGGGTGAAGCTGGGGGTGGGAGTGGGGAACCAGGGCTGGGCAAGCAGAGAGGAAACACTGGTGTCTCACTGTGCGTCCTAACCCCGACTCATCGGCTGACTCGTTGCCCTGTTCAGGGGTTCCCAGCAGACTCTCTGCCCACCAGGCTTGGGGGCCATTCCTTCCTTTGGAACAAATGCCCTAAGTATCCTCAACCCTCCGACAAGGGGCCTGAGGAATGGGGCAGCAGGGAGGGAGAATTGAGTCCATGGGACACCTGGGCCTCAGGTCCAAGATCAAAAACCATCCTGGTCCACACAATCTAGAAAGGAATTCACAGCAGGCTACCACTTGGGCCGACTTTCATTCTGAACCATGGAGTCAGGCAGTGTGGCCTCAAAGGCAAAGGCCTGCCCCAGAGTCTGTCGACTGACAGGGCTGCCTTGGCCACAGATGGGAAAATGGCTCAGAAACTGAATCTAAACCAGCCAACTTCAAAAGCTGGAAACCCAGAGTCAAGTTCACAAGGCTGGCCTTTCATTTTTCAAGTGTTAACCCAGCTTCCAGCCTTCAGAGTTTGTTTTTAATAACTCAATTGGGCCTCTCCCATCAGGAATTTGACCTTCCCTCTGCAAAGCCCAACACGCACAGTGATATTATTTTCCAAAGATGTTAAAACAAATTCCCCCAAAGTCGTATCTCACACTGCCCACTCGTCAGCCTGTATGAAAGGGGTTTCAGGCCTCTCCCGATGTTCCAAATGATTTTCTTCATCTGGTGCTATCAGTCAAGGACTGGAAGCAAACTGGGAACAAAAGCCAGGGCATTCCCCTCTGATTCGCTGAGCTTGGACATTAATGCTTTCTCTCCCTGAGCCACAAATCGAACTCCAGCAGTAAAGGCCAAAACAAGATCAAACTCACATTTTTCTAAGACGACCAGACCAGCACATAAAAAAATTCCCCTCAATAAAAACGGAATGGATCTTTCATGTGTTCCTTCCAAGCCCTGCAGCAAGACCCCATGCTGGAGCTGAAGCGCGTTCCTGGAGTAGAGAAGTGAATCTCAGAACCACCCACCCCGAAATCCAACACCTGATAGATGGACACGGAAGTGATAGGCCACGCACGAACATCATGAGACAATGCAAGATGATAAAGGAGGCACCTAAATATAGAAATATATTTACAAACTAACAAAACAGATGGACACCATGACCTCAATTGGCAAGGCACAAATATATATGCCTGATCCACAAACATCAGAAGGACCGTGACCAAAGCAAACCCATGTGCGTGGGTGGGGAATTATGGGCAATTTGCTTCCCCTGCCCCCCAATTTCCTTGTATCTTGCTGTTTTAACTTAAAAGTGCATAATTGTAAGATGAAATACTCATATAAAATCCAAAGACGTGGATCCTGCAACAAATTCACAGAAGTTGGGCCGGGGGGTGGTGGAGGCCAGAGTCTGCACAGCGACCCGTGGCTTTGCGTCAAACCGCACACGTACGCTTGGCTGACCACAGAGCCTCGCCTCCTGAGCACAAGCGGTGGGGGGGTTTCATTCACTCACATCTGGCTGCCCCCCGGGGGAAATACAAACCCGGCGCATTGCCTTTCCTGCTGCTGCTGTTCTCAGGTTTCCCCATTCTGTGGGTGACCCCAGAATCGCTGTAACCAGAAACCTGATGGGCTGAGCTGATGATGAGCGGGGGCAGGGAGAGCCTCGTCCCCATGTCGGCCACCAGCCAGGGCTGCAGCTAGATGGGGGGACAGTCCTATGGATGAGGAGATACTTACCCAAGTTGTTGTGTGCTGGGGACATCGGATTCGGAGATAGGTTTGGAGAACCTGTGAGGAGAGACAAAGCCATGAGAACGAATAGAACATTCCTGGCTTGGAGATCTAAACTACCCAACACATGCATCAAGTTGGGGCAGCTCAACACAGCAGAGAACCCTGAACTGAGCCTCCGAAGCCCAGGAGGAGGTTGGAACCGGGTCCCTGCTCTGCTTTCTCTCCCTGGGCCACAGTATTCAGCTGAGGAACAAAGAGATGAGCAGATAATCTCAGAGGTCTCTCCCAAGACTTTATGGTGTGAGGATCCGGACCAAGCCCGCAGCGCAGGGCACAGAGCTCCCTGGAAACTACGGCCCTAGGAGAATGAGGCGGATGGAAGGCCCTCTCCCCAGCCTTGCTCCAAGGCCCAGGCAGCAAAGGCTCCCCCTTCTGCACAGGTAGGACTGCAGAGGGTGCAGAGGGTGCCCAGAGGGTGCCTGCAAATACCAATCCAGCCCTTTCCCCACATCTCAGGACACCCACTCAGCGGCCTCTGAAATCCTACAACTATACAACTATGCTGACGTTTGATGCAACACATGAGGCTGCTCGTCGGAACGTGTCCAAACCTACCCAATTCTTCCTGCCCGGCTACCTTCCCTCCAGCCTCAGTCTCAGGAAAAAAACAAAACCACATGGGCATTCACCTTTAAAAAACAAAACAAAACAAAACAAAACAAACAACAACAACAAAACCCAGATGGTGTCCTTCCACAGACCAACTTGGCTCATCCCTTTGTCCCTGGACTCAGAGGGCTGCAGTTATATCTGTAGGAACAGCCCTGTGGGATGGGCACACAGGTGCCTTGCTTATGGGGGTCTGTCCCCAACTCAGCCGTAACCTCGAGGGTGAGGGATGAGCCATAGGCTTCTCTTCCTCCCCCCAGGACCCTACCCATCGGGGGATGTGGAGGAGTCCCAGAAGAGGGAGAGCTTCCAAACTGGCCACGGAGCCCAGGCGTGCCACCAATGTATTAGCAATGGGATTCCAGCAGAGTGGTCTAACCTCTTCGAGCCTTGATTTTTATTTCCCTTCAGGTGTAAAATGGGGCTAATACCATCTGTTGCGTGATTTGTAGAAATGAAGTGTGATCGTGCGCATACAAATGGCTGCACCATGGCTGGCACACAGCAGGCACTCAATAAATGCTGGTTTCCTGTTTTGTGGCAGCCCAAGTCGAGAAGGCCCAGGAAGGCCATGGGACCATCTCATTGGTCTGGAAGGGCACGTGTGCATGTTAGGGGAGACCCAAGGCCTTGGGACGAGGGGGTCCTCAGACCCCAACCAAGAGACACAATCACATCCCAGCTGGCCAAGGAGCAGCTGGACTGGTTTCTAAATGGACAACTTGGAGTGAAGAGCAGAGGAGCAGCAGGAGACCCCCCCACCGACTGGCTGGGGGTCCGCAAAGCCCAATGTCCGCAGCAGAGCCCTGCAAGTACGCTGTCATAACTAGGTAATGACGCTGTCCCTGCAGCAGAGGGAATGGGGCACAGAGGAGGACAGGGCAGGGTGGAGGAAGCGAGCCCTGAGGGTGGGAAGGTGCCTGGCTGCTCGTTCTGTACTCGGACCCTCTCCTTTGGTCCTGCTTGGACGGTGCTAATTGTTCTACAAACAGGAAGAGCAGGGAGGGAAGAGCAAAGGAGAGTTCAAAGCAATGCCGCATCAAGAGAGTCGCTGCTTGGCTTCGCTGGCCTGCCTTCTACACCGCCCCCCAGAGCTGCAGCCTTGCAGCGGCCACTTGGCATCGGGGATGGGGAGGCCTGGGACGCACCGCTGCCAGGGTCACGCTGTCAGCCACTCGCGGGGTGGGTACCACACCCCAAAGCGCCACGACACCCAGGCTGGGTATCGAGCAGCCACGTCCGCAGTGAACACGCAGGTCTCCCTTGTGCCTCTTTCATGACCTGCACACTGTCTTTCAGGCCGCAGCTAGTGGCTCCGTGGGGACGAGGCATGCCCATGATCTTCGGGACGGAGCATCTGCTCGGCCCCCTCCTCCTCCTCAGCCAGCCACACACGGCGCTGTGCACATTCTATGTGGCGGCTGGGGTTCAATTCAAGGAGCCGCTGGTTTGCAGCCAATTTGGTCCCGTAACAAATGACGCGGGAACATCTGGAGACACTGGGTTGGGCCCCTCGTGGCAGGAATACATAGATCATGTTCAGTCACTATACAAAAATAGATGCTTCAGGGGCCTCTGCTGGCAAAGAGCCTGCCAGCCTCCATTCAGGCTCTCCTCCTCCTGAGCTCTTGCAGGTGCTCAAGCCCACCCACCACCCCACTGCCACACTCTCACTGGGGCAGAGATTCTGCTCAAAGCCTGCGGTGGCTCCCGGCCACAGTGAAACCCTTAGTGACACTCTTCTGTTCTCTCCGTGCTTGCCAGCCACACAGAGCTTTCACTGTCCCCAGAAGGCACCAGGCTGTCCTGCCCATGCCCCCCACGACCCCAACTGGCATATCCTTTGCCTGATGGCTTGGTCAACATCCACCCATCCCCAAGTCTCCACTCAAGGAAAGCCTACACTGTGAGCTGCTGCTCCACTCCCAATGCCTCCTCCCCAGGCCGGTTAAGTGGCCGTCCCCTGCACTCGCTGCCACGTGGCGTCCTCCATCAGGGCAGATAGGAGACAGCACAGTAATCCTGGTCATCTTCCTCACAAACCGAGCAGCTCAGGCTCCTCCTCTATCCCCAGCACCTGGCACACAGTGGTTGCTCTATAAATGCCGGGTAGAGGGAGGGAGGGTGGGCAGGCACTCAGCGAGGATTAAGACTCTGACCTGCATCCATGCTGTGGTTCATCTGGTGGTCACTGGTCTCTCCATCTTCACTCAGGTAGCCAGGGGGTGGGGTTTCTGGGAATCAGAAGGAAGGTGGTTCAGTACAGGATCCGGCGTGGACACATCTGCTGCAATCCCGTCACACGTCCATACCACTCTGCCAGCAGCAGGTGCCGGAGGCGCCCTGGGCCTCTGAGCAAGGGCACCAGCCCCCTTGACCCCCATCTCCTCGGCTGGGTTGGGATCACCTTTGTTCATGCCGTCCTGATTCCCAAGACTGAACTGCCTGTTCCTAGAGCCTCTGCCAGGCTAACTTCCTCACGCTCTAGAAGGTCAAGTGTAAGCCCATCCCTCCAGGGAGGCTGAGGACTTGCCTCAGCCTCGCCCACCTCTCTCCTCTGAAGGTCAGCTGCCTCATGCTGCTCTTTGGCTCTGCACAGACACCCTGTTCTTTGTCGCCACTTTAGGGGACATCTTGGCTTCCCCGGTGGGCTTCAAGTTCAATGGCAGCAGCAGTCATGATCTGTTTCTCTGAAGGACACTAGACGGTGACTTAGCTCTCTAAGGTTTGCTCAGTGAACACAGTGACCTACCCCTAGGGGCCAGCGTCCCCCCTGTGAAGGACCTGGAAGAGGCTGGGTCTGTAAAGGGGTCTCTCTGTAGGCCCTGCTCCACTCACAGGCCTCCGATCAACCTCAGCGCAGTGAACTCACTCAGGGTGAGAGGCTTGTCCAAGTCAGAGAGCCCTGAAAGGCAGGCAGGATTTCTGCCGCTGTGACCAGCCCAAGCTCGGCCAAGCAGTTTTCCTGGACGCCCCAAGTGCTGGTGATTCACACGTTATTTGCATGTAAATGAGGGGCTTCTAAAAACATCTGCACTCTGACAGCTGAGCCCGCTTCTCCCCGTGCAGTCGTGCAGTTGGTCAAAACCCCCGCTTGGGCCTCAGCTCCCACCCAGGCTGAAGCCCCCACCAGGCTTACTTACTGAAAGACCATTCTGTGCACCGGCTGCCCGGCCCTCGGCTCCCCCACCGCTCTGCAGGCCCCCAGACCGTCGGGGATCCTGCCCAAACTCCAGCCTCGGCCGCGAGGGCGGTGAGAGAAACACAGCGTTGCTATTTCCGCTTCCAAAATAAATGACGGCACCGAGGCCGGGCGGAAGGGTCACGCCGCCGCTCCTCCGTGCCAAGAAAAGCATCATTACTGAGCGGGGAGCCAAGGCCACGGGTCCTCTCCCAACGGGTGTGCGGTTCTGAGTCAGGGGCCCTCGGGCCAGCGCCGTGTGCGGAGGGGGGACGGGGCAGCCACGGACGGCCAAGAGAGCCGCAGAAAGACTGGTGTGAGGGCTGCCGGTGCCCCTGCACGCCCCCACGCACCTCTGCACGCCCGGGCACCTACCTGGAATATTGCTCTGGGGCTCGATGCCTGCGGGGAAGTTAGTGTTTTCGGGGATGGAATGGCTGTAGTCGTCCAGCGGGGGGAACTCGGCCGGGATCTCCGTGTGGCGTGGCACCAGCACAGGAGGTAGAACTGTCCAGAAGAGCAGAGGCGGATGGGCGTCAAGGCCAGGCTGGCACCAGAGCCCTCCAAGCGCCACACCCTCCCCACCCCCCCACATGGAAAGGGAAGGGGAAGAAGAGGCAGGGAGGGGATGGAGAGGACACGCAGGGAGCCGCAGACCCCAGGGAGAGGGTGAGACGCTGCCTACCTGGGGTCTCTACTCTCTGATAGTGGTAGGGATTCACGCAGACCTCGTCCTTCTTCATGTTGAAGGCGAACTCACACAGCTCCATGGCCCGCAGCTCATGGTGGCTGTGGAGGTCGGGCCATCGCCACAGGCGGCAGTAGATGACATGGGGGAGCCCCTTCCGATGGGACACCTGCAGTCGGCCATCCAGGGACCTGCAGGGATGGGGAGGGAGGGAAAGCAACAGTGAGGTGGATTTGGCTTGCCTTCTCCCTGCGATTGAGCCTGCTGGCAGAGCCTCAGGGCACTCTCCCCTCTCTTCATTTCTCTGAGCCCCAAGGGGCCTGGAGATCAGAGAATCTCTGTCAGGGCTGGCAGGGATCCCAGGTGGGGAACATAGAGGTCCCCCAAGAAGGCCAAAGGCCTCCCCGGCTTGGCAGGGGGGACCCTGATACACCAGGCCCTAGAGTGAGTCCTCCCAGCCCTCAACCCCCCATAGGAAGGGAATGGCACTTGAATCAGGCTCTGAAAAGGTCCACAGGCTGGGCCATGTGCAGAGGGGGCCAGGGCTGAGCAAGAACACTTGGGGTCTTCAGGTCCGTGCCCGCATGAGCCACGGGGATGCTGTGAAGTGTCAAAGTCAGGCTGCGTCTAACCCCTCCCAACACTCACGCAGCAAATCCCCCACACGTCAGAAAGCAAGAAGGGTCCCTCCTCCTTTTGGCTGGCATTTGTGATGAGGCAGGGAGGGAAAGAGAGTAATTAAAGGGAATTTTAAGCTGTAAGACTCTACACTGCCAATCTCGCGGGAACCGCTTTCAGTTTGAGGGCCGTCTGCAGGCGTCACCTGGGTGTCACAGTCCACACTGCGCTCCTGGTTCAGAGCACAGGCCTGAGGGATGGCACGAACGCTCAGCGGGCACGGAGCCGCAGCCCCACACCAGGCTCAGTTCTGCACCCGTCCCCAGCCTGGCTGGGCCAAACACTACTGCCAATGACAGCGCCCTGTCCCTGCTCAGACAAGGCCTTCTGTGGTGACCTGGCCTCTGAGCAGCTGTGACCTGGTATCCTCACCTCTCAGGCCAGGCCAAAGTGTGGTTCCTGGACAAGCAGCATGGGTCCTCGGGCATTGCTAGAAAGGAAGAATCTCAGAGGCTGCCCCAACCTTCTAAGTCAGAACCTTCCTCTTTTTTTTTTTTTTTTTACCCCTTCATAGTTTATTGTCAAGTTGGTTTCCATACAAGAACCTTCCTCTTGATAAAACCTCCAGGTGATCCGCATGACGAGAAAGGTGGAGCAGTGCAACAGGATGGCACAGCTGGGAACTCAGCAAGGCACCATCAGCCGAGAGTAAGGTGGGGAGGTAGAAGGCTCCTGAAGGTGACGTCCAGTATCAGGCAGGGGAGGAGACCCCCTTCACACTGGCCTCTACCTAACAGATATTTTTATGAGCTCCTACTATTGTGTGATGCTAGAGACACAGGGGTGAGGAATCAGAGGTCACAGTGTTTCACTGGGACCGCAGAGTGCTCCCAGCTCCTCCAGTCCAATGGACAAGACCAATAGTGATCCAACGATCACACGCAGCTACCAGGACAAACCATGAGTGTTGTGAAGGAAAAGCAGGGAACCACAAGACAGTGTTTGACCCTGGGGGCCTTGCTTTGCCGAAGGGCTGGAAGGGGCATCTCTGAGGAGGTGATGGTTGGCCTCAAAGTCTAAACGACAAGGGAGAACTAACCAGACGAGGGCAGGGGAGGAGGGCATTCCAAGTAGGGGGGTGAGCCTGTGCAAAGGCCCCGAAAAGGGTTGAAAATGTGGTCAGTGGGGAGAACAGAAGGGCCAGAGTGACTGGGGACCACAGAGGGAGAGGCCAGGGTATAAGACAAGGCAGGGAGGCGGGCAGACTAACACTGCAGGGCCTTGGGAGCTATGATTGAAGGTTCCACCTTCTTCCTAAAAGCCATAGGAGTCCCTGAGATGTTGAAGTAGAGGGTGTGTGCATGTGTGTGCATGAAAATCCTGGCAGCGTGGACAAGTTTGGGGGCCGTGGGGGTGGAGACAGGTGCATGTGAATAAAGAGGTACACAATGGGGGACCGCTCTCCCTACAAGAGGGCCCATTCTAGGACCCCACTGGCCAGTGGATATGACTTTTCTTAATAGCTGGGGGTGGGGGACAGTGGAGAATCATTTGCAGGCTCTCCCTCCTCCTTGCCCCACTCCAGGACTGAGGGCACCCATCTGCCTGAATAAACAGAATTTATGGGCACTCTGTGAGGGAGGCCTAGCCACATGCAACCAGGAGCACCAACCGAAGGAAAGAAATAGGAATCCAACCAAACTCTCTAAGCCACTGGCCTGGGAATAGGGAAGGAACAAAGGTCAGCGCAAACCTTGGTCACAGGGGCTGACAGAGAGCGCTGACGAAGGGCAAGTCAAAGGATGTAATTATCTCCCTCCCATGGGGCCCTGGACCAAGGAACCCCTCCAGCCAAAAAATGTTAATTACCAGGCAGAACAAGAGAGGGGAGCCTGGACTCGTGCCTGAGGTAGAAAAGGAACACTACCGGATATGGAGTCATGTGGCCTGGGGTCAAGACAGGGTTCCCCTCTCCCAGCTGGGAGACACTGGGCAAGTCATGAGGTCTCTGGACCCTCAGCTACTTCCTCTGTAAGATGCAAACATTCCCCTCACCCCCTTCCCATAGCTCAGTCTCCTCTGGAGGTCAGCGAGCATTATTATTCCCCATGACAGCAGCCCTAGATAAACCGGGGGTGGGGTGGGGGGTTCTAGAGCTGGGGAGGAGAGAAAAGGAGAGTGGGAAGTGATGAGCGGAGACAGAATTATTCAGCTGCTCCCATCTTCTCGCAGAGCCAATAAGCGCCCGCAGATGAGGAAAGCGGCCCCATTCACCTGTCAGTGTTTGACTAAAGGCCCGGCTAAGAGCCAGGGGGACACTGTAGCAGCCTCCTCAGGGGGAGGCCCTGGAGAAAGGGTCAGGTGGGAAGCGAGGGAGCCCCCCCTCCCCCACCTGGTTGACCAAAGGGGGTGACCCCCTGGTCTTAAGAATAACAGTGACACAGGGCAAGAGCAGGGGCAGTGCAGGACAGCACGAGAAGGGTCTCCACTTGCGTGCGGCAGACAGCTCGAGACAGCGAGCAAAAGGCCAAGTTCCTGACAACTCGATACCCAGGCCTGAGCCTTTAGGAAGGGAAGGTGGAGGGGACAGCACTCCTGATGAGGCAAGACCCTCACACTCCAGCCCTAACATCCGAAAGCCCCGGAACCAGGACACCTCACGCGACAGAGACTGGACAGGACCCAGGAACTCACACCTGCTCAGGGACCGGCAAGGGGTGAAAGGCACAGAGCAGGTGGAAACGGGCCTGCCATGTGAACACGCGGCTCTGCCACAATACAGGTGACTAAGGCCAAGGTCTGGGCGTGAGGCGGGTTGTAACATGTTCTTTATAGGTTTTTGCAGTTGAGGGGTGGGAAGGAGCATCTAGGAGGACAGGTTTGTTGCATCCGTAGGTCAAGAACCCCAGTTGGCCAATTCCTCATCCAATCCTGTCTGCATCTCATGGGATGTTTTCTCTTAAGGATAAAGTGCTTGGCTGTCTCCCTGAAGCATTATGTATAGGAGACTCCAGGCAAAGAGGAAGGAATGGAGAGAAATGAGGAGAGAAAGCAAAGGCGAAGGACTACAGGGGTAGGTAGAAGAGGGTGGTGGAGGGAAGGAAGAGAGGAGAAAGGGAGGGGTGAGGAATGGATAGAGGAGGGGAGGGAAGGCAGGAGGGAAGGGAGAGTAAGAAAAGTCCTTCCATCAAATACAACAACCTGAAAGGATGCGTCTCTTGTGCCCAGGATAACAAGAAGAACGCAGACATGGAAACGCGGCCAAATGGGAAGAGATATCAGAGGGGAGTGAGCTGAAACTAAGCACCTGTCAGAGGAAGCCAACAAAAGTGATTCTATTTGTGCCTCAGAACCTGGGAAAGACTCAGGAATTGGAAGCACCATATACTTCTCAAGAGGGGCCCCAAACAGGGGCGCCTGGATGGCTTAGTTGGTTCAGCGTCTGACTTCGGCTCAGGTCATGATCTCACGGTTCATGGGTTCGAGCCCCGCATCGGACTCTGTGCTGACAGCTAGCTCAGAGCCTGGAGCCTGTTTCAGATTCTGTATCTCCCTCTCTCTCTGACCCTCCCCTGCTTACACTGTCTCTCTTTCTCTCAGAAATAAATAAATAAAAAAAAAAAAACAAAAAAACAACAGAGGAGGCTCAAACAGCAGAATGGGTTGAAAGTCTACGGAAAAGGCAGCCAGATCAGCTCTCCACCCTGAGCCGCTGCAAACAGGGCCTCCCCAATCCTGCGAGACACAGGTCTGCTCTCTGCAGAAAATGAACCAGAGAGCGGGGCTCTAGATGGGGTCACCAGGGCAGAGCGAGGGTGAAGGTCAGACGAGGGCTGGAAACGGGATGTCGTGACTAACCTCCTGCTCACTCGGCACCCAGGCCTGTGACGGGCAGGCCCGGGCCCCCGACCCCCACCCTGTGGAGAAATTAAACAGCTCAGCCCATAAGACATGCAATACTGACATTTGGGGAGCCTCCAACGAAAGAGCTGCCAGCTCACCCTATAGGGAGGCTTACCTGCCAACGACTAACAGAGCATTCGATGTGCCTTCTAGCACTTCACTCTTACATATGAACGCACAGCCAGAACTCTCAGCCATAGAGAACGCCTCTAACAGAAGACACAGAGACAGAAATAAGGGGGTGGGAGGGGGGAGGAAGTCTCAGACAACACAGGGAGCAGAAAAACTTTCAAACAAAGTGAAACGAAAACTACTCTCAGGAAGAAAAAATAGTACAATCCTAAAACAGGAACATTCACAAACTATGAAAAAAAAACCTGCTGGAAATAAAAATTAATAGGAGTTAAAAATTCAGGAGAGACTTCTTGAGTTTTTTCAATTGGGTTTTTTTTATTGTTTTAATGTTTTATTTATTTCTGAGAGGGGGAGAGAGAGAGAGAGAGAGAGTGTGTGTGTGTGTGTGTGTGTGTATGTGTGTGTGTGTGTGTGTGAGCAGGGGAGGGGCAGAGAGGGAGGGAGACACAGAATCCGAAGCAGCTCCAGGCTCCGAGCTGTCAGCACAGAGCCTGACACGGGGCTGGAACCCACGAACCGTGAGATCATGACCTGAGCCGAAGTTGGACGCTGAACCGACTGAGCCACCCAGGCGCCCCTCAACTGGGTTTTTAAAAATCAAGGGAGGCCCAGTAACCAAGGCAGTGCAGTAATGGCAAACAGCTAATAAACACATCAATGGAGACTAACAGAATCCAGAAACGGTTACATATATATGGGTATTTTCAACAAAGCTCATTTTCAACAAAGGTCCAAAGACCATGTAGTAGAGAGAGGATAGTCTGTTCAACAAATGGTTCTGGAACAACTGGATGTAAGGCAAGTAAACTTGAACCTACAGCTTGCACCCTGTGCCAAAATTAATTAAAACGGGTCCTGATACAAAGCCTGAAACTACAACTTGCAGGAGAATACCCAAGGGGTGTACAAGGATCTCCGTGATCTTGGGCTAGACACACATTGCTTAGATACCACATGAGAAGCACATTCCACTCAAACGAAAGTTGACAAATTGGACTTCATCAAAACGGAACCTCCTGGGCTTTGAATGGCATTGTTTGGAGAATAAAAAACCACAAGTTCGGGGAAAATATTTGCAAGGCCCATATCTGATAAAGGACCTGTTTCCAGAATATGTAAAGAACTCTGAAAATTCAATATTAAGAAAACAAACAACCCAGCTATTAAAAAAAAAAAAAAACACGGGTCATTTGAACAGACACGCCACAAAAAGCTACAAAGATGGTCAGTGAGGCACACGAAATGAGGCTCGACACCACCAGTTTCCAAAGAGAAGTGCAAACTCAAGCCATGGTGAGACACCACTTTGTTAACTGTTCGACTGGCTGCAATTAAAGACCATGCCACATGCTGGTGAGGGCATGGAGAGACTAAAACTTCAGACGCTGTTGGGTGGTCATGTAAAATGGTAGAACTACTTCGGAAAACAGTTTGCAAATCTCTTAAGAACTGCAAAAATAAGCCTATACCATATGATCCACCCATTCCACTAAGCACTTGCCCAATACAAGTAAAAACATCTCTCCGTTGGAAGACCTGTGTACGAACGTTCATAGCAGTTTTGCTGGTAGTAGCCCCAAAAATGGAAGCTACCCAGTGTTTGTCAGCAACGGGTGAACAAACTGCGATGTATCCACACAAAGCAGCACCACTCAGCAATGAAAAGGAACAAACTATCGATACACGGAACAACGCAGATGAATTTAAAAACAGTCATGCCGAGTGAAAGAAGCCAGGCGTGATTGTTTATGTCAAATTACAGAGTAACCTAAAGGAAAAATGCAAACTTCTCTAGAGTGACAGAAAGCAGATCAACGGTTGCCTCGGGTTGGGGTGAAGGGATGGAAGTGGGGGCTCGTTGGGGGTTAAAGGCTATGTTGATTATCTCCATAGCAGTGCTGATTTCACAGATATACACAGATGTCAGCATTTATCAAGTTGTACACTTAAAAATATGCGCAGTTTGCTGTAGGTCAATTATACCATTATTAAAAATAATAATAAAAGGCAAGAGCTTTGGGACTTTGGATGGAGAAACCTGGATTCAAAGATTGACCGTGTTCGATAATCATATCAACTTAGATTAAGCAATCAACAAGATTGCTTAAGGTCTTGGTCTTAATTTTGTATCATCTTCATTCAATTGCTGTAAAGACTAAATGCTACTCAGTGCAGAAAGCCTTCGTCATGGAGTCAGGACATCGTTAACAGGCAGCCATCTACCGTCACCACTGTTTCCAGGAAAGTAAAAGGTACACGGTACGGAGCTCAAAAACACCAGGTCCCCTCTGCGGCTCTGTCATGTGGGTAACAGCCCGACTGGCTCCAGAGAGGCTTCAGTTGGGCTGGTGCTTCTAATTTTCTCAAGGCTTCTGTGCTCTTTGAATCTCAGAGCAGCCTTTCCGCGGTGCCATGTGGGTCATACGGCAAGGCTTGTAGGGACCGTGTATCGGTGTGTCCCAGATATAAGGCTCCTCTCCTGGGATCATACACCAGTCTGTACCAGGCTGCTGGGGAAGACCAGCAAACCTGGCTGCCAGGCTGGGCCCTGGCACTCTCTCTGGCTCATGAGCATGTGACCACCAGTCTGGCTTGGCAGGATTTTCCAGAAATCATCTGGTCCATGCCTCCTGCTTCTGGGCCATATGACTCCCAAATTTACGACAGGGAGGGCATCTCATTCACTTCTTCTTAGGCATCCGCAGCTACTCCTCTTGGTTCAGAGTCTGGGCTGCCCAGAGCCAGCCCTGGAAGGATTCCTTCTTGCTCCCTCTGTCCCACTCAAAACCCTCACCAATGCTTACCAGAGGCATAATAGTGAACTGGGAGTTTCAGCTGCTGGATCTAATTTAGCTGATGTGCCCAGTGTACACCCTCCCAAGCTTACAGGGCAGCGGGCCCGTGTTAAGTAAATCCAATAAATAGGTCTTAATTCCGAGCTGATGTTACCAGGAACATGCTCGGTTGCAAAAGATCTATTTATGACCCACTCTGTTCCCTGACCCAGCCCTTCCTTGTAGCCCAAAACCACTTACTTGCTGAGGCTAAGAGCACAGTCCCAGAAACTGGCCTTTGGGCCTCCTCCCCATTTAGGATGGAGATCTCTTCCCATACCCAGTGGCTTCCTGAGGAGAGACCTCCGAGTCTTTCTCCAGCAACCCTCTCCAGCTCGTCTGACAGAGGTTTTAATCCTTAAATACGTTCTTCACCAGCCGAACCATTTCCTGTAGCAGGAAATTAGGTTTCCTCCCATTGGCTCCAAGTGGGACCCGTGAAGGATCCCAAAATGGCGGAGGGAGCCATGGCCAAGGATGTGGACATGCCAGAGCCCAGAGCCGACGGTAAGGCAGAGTCCAGCCAGAGCGCTCCCCGGGGACAGGGTGGGGCTAGACCTACCTCCTGCCACATGCCATTCACACCCTCAGTTAACAGGGATCTGCTACCCACAGCCATCTGGGGGCCAGCATGAAATACCAGAGGATTTGGACACAGGGGTCCAGAAGACTGGGAACAGAGCATACGAGTTCCAGAAACACGCCAAGATCTATTCAGCATGAACCGTGTGCCAGGCACACTATTACGTGAGAATGCAAAAATGGCAACACCCCAGGATGTGCTGCCTTCACCAAGCTCAGAGAACCTATGGGGCTTGCCTCAAGTCCTATAACTGCGCAAGGCAGGGCCAGGATTCACACCCAGGCCGGTGCTGAGAACCAGAGGAGGGGCAGGGGAAACAGTGCTCTTTCTGCTGTCCCACACTGCATGCTGATCAGGGAAACGGGCTTCCTACCAATCAGCAGATACCGGCTGAACACCTCTATCGCATTCCAGGCATTAGTCAAAGAAGTGAACACAAAGTAAATTCATTAGCACCACCCTATTTCAGTTGAAACCAATTTTATTTAACATGCACAATACTATCCTTTCTAGTGTCTTTCAGAGATGACCTTTCTTTTTTGACTTGCCCATTAAGTAGTAATAATAACAATAATGACAGAAGTTACTACTACTACTATAGGCCAGGCACTGTGCTGGTCACTCGATGACCACTGCAGATTGAACTAGTCACTTTTCCTGTATCCATGCCCTTTGCTGGATGGCTCCGCTGCTCCTAATCATGGGTCTAGTGTATTTACTCAGCTCTTGACTTTGGGCCAGGCTATGGACTAGCTTTGGCCCATGGAACAGGAAAATTGGTCTCTTCTTACACCTCACCTCAAGAAGAGCTCCTCTTCCATCTGGGCCCAGGATCGAACACAGGGGGAGCAAACAGAACCAAACCTGTACAAGGCACGAAGCCCACATGAGCCATAGAAGCAGGAGTAAGCACAAACAATGGTTTAAGCTCCTGAGCTTTTGGAATGTTTGTTACTTAACGCTAGCTGACTGATACACCACCACTGGTCTCCCAGATAAACTTACAAGTATCATTATCATCACATCCTGATGGAGAAATAGAGCACTTGCAAGCTTTCCCAGCTTTGCGTAGGCCCAGGGTTAATATAAAATGAGGACACTCTATGGAACACTCTTTTTCTTGACTCTAAATGGGCCATAATGACCATTTCCTGACCTTGAATAAGACACTGAGAGAAGACATAACCAGTTCAGAAGGTCTTAGTTTTTGTTTATGGAGAACAACCTATCTACAGGCTTTCAGAATCCATTTGCATTACCCGTGAACTTACCCCAATTACTCAACTAATTGTAACTTTTTGAAGTGATTCAACTAGCACAGTAACCCCCAAGCCAAAGCTTCGGTAGCCCTTTCAACTCCATTTATTCTCTACTTTTACATCGTTCCCTAATATCTGCTATGTCTCAGTCTAATGAAAATGGGCTATTTCCCACCTTGGGGTTGCCAGTTATAACACAAACCTTTACCCATGCCTATTACTCCCCTGAACATGGGTGCTGCAGCTGACAGGTGCACGTGCTCTGACCGTTTGGCACGTTCCCTGCCTTCACCAGTGCAATGAGGCCTCCCTGCTTCCCTTTGACAACAATCACGCCACGTGTCTACTCAGCTGCAATAAAATATTTACATTTTTTTAAAAGTTTACTTATTTTGGACTTGGGAGAAGGAAGAAAGGAGCAGAGAGAGAGGAAGAGAGAGAATCCCAACTTGGGGCTTCATCTCATGAACCGTGTGAGATCATGACCTGAGCCAAAATCAGGAGTTGGATGTTCACGTGACTGAGCCCCCCAGGCGCCCCTACACTACACTTTTCTTGAGCTTTGCATTTTATGTGGGGTTTCTTTTTGTTTTTCTGGTACCAAATAAAAGGAAGGTTTGAGTGACTTCATGTGTGGGTTATATGCTCACTCAGCAGACTACCTAAGAAACAGACCGTCTATCTCAGAAGGCAGAAAAAAAATTCTAGAGGCTTTAAAAGGCCCCTTGCATTCCTTCCCTTTGGCCTTTGAGTGACAGCAGCCTGCCTGAGAGCCCTCCCTCTCTGCTGCTGCTTACCACGCAAACATCAGGACAGGCCCTTCCTTCTTCCATGACACGGACAACTCTGGACAATGATCTGGTGGAGCAGCAAGTGGGAAAGCCCAGAAAACACTCCTGCTGAGAGGGTCATCTGATTTGGGGGTTCACCCAGGATCCATTCCCTTTGGTAAACATGCTAACACCAAAGGATCCTTTTCTCTGGGCGGAACTTCTGCCGGGGGTTCGTGCCGTGTCTCTCAGCTGCGGGTGATAACCACAGAGTCCTAACGCTCAGGGAACAAAGTGTCCTGGTCAGCTGAAGCTCCGGCTAAGTGGACGTCTGCCTGAAAACCCACCGTGAGAACTACACATGGCCGGGACTCGAGGAGCTTTGAGAGTGTCTTGTCTACTGCCTTCCTCTCGTGGCTGAGGAAACAGAATGATGGATTAAGCACCTCCAGGTCACCCAGCAAATGAACACAGAGTGAGAAGGTGGCTTTCCTAACCGCTGTTTCCCTGGCACCAATCTCCCTCCTGATGAAGTCTGTAATGTATATAGGACCCCACCTTCCCACCTTGCGAAGCTGAGTACGATCAAACGCCATTTTTTTCTTTGTTGTAACTATCCTAAGTGGCCTAGAGGTCTCACTCTTTAGGACTAACGTCCAAAAACAGGACTGTGTGATCGGTGACTCTGGTGAAGGGTGAATGCTGTACTTCCTGTCCTATCGCTGCACCTTTCTGAGGCTTGAAATTATATTAACATAAAAAGTTACGAACAAACCAAACTTGAGCCATACGTGGAATATGCTATTCCCAGACCCTTGCAGAGTTTTCTCTGGTTGTTGGAGTTTAAATAAGAAACATTCCCAACATCAGCCTGTTCTCGTTGTTTGGTGCTGTGAAGAAGGACCCCGGCTAGATGAAGTCTGTGGTCGGGTAGGTTCTGGATAACTGAGGTTTCACTATGAGCTCTGCCACAGGGGCCACATGCTCTCGCCGAGTTTCAGAAGTGTTGTCAATAGGTTCTGAAAGTAGAAGCACGTTTTTGAATGTTCCAGATAGACTGGGCTCTGAGGAGCTCGAAACTGGATTTCACAACCCTCGATACCAGTCATTGAACCACTTCCACCAAGAACAACTCATTTCCATCTGAACTTGCAAATGGATAATATCCGATGCCTCGGGCTGCCAAATTCAGTGAACACCCAATAAAAGACCAGGCTGAAGCCCCGAGTGCTTTGCCCCGGAGCAGAGGCTAACCTCTCCTTCACTTCTCTGCACTATATTTCGGGCTCCCCTCTCCCTGTCCACCTTCCAAGGCAGTCTTCTTAGGTCTGTGATTAGGACCCCTTGCAGATGAGCCCTCCACGTGGGCCCCAGAGATTCAAAGAGCTCCCTGGGCAGACTCTTAAAAGAGGAACATCTCGCCTGCCCTCTGCTAAGGGCCGGACCCTACGGGAAATACACGGAGATCATCAGTACCTGGGGGCTCCCTTCCTCCCCAGGGGCTAGGGGTTAGGCACGGAATGTGTGCTTCCTGGGAGAAACAGGAGGCTGATTTATGGAAAAAGTTCAGCTTAATTATGATCCTCTGTAAAGCACACGTACACCAAGACCTTTTCAACATGCGGCTGTAAGGCAAGCCCAGCGGTTTATCAGCCTCAGCTCTCCCGATGTTTGGGGCCAGATGGCTCTTGGGCAGGGGAGGGAGGGAGCTGTTCTGTGCACTGTAGCATGTTTAGCAGCATTCCTGGCCTCTACCCACTAGATGCCGCTCCCAGCCCCAGTTGTGATAACCCAAAGTGTCTCCAGATATTGCCCAATGTCCCCCTGGGAGCAAATTCACTTCCCTTGAGAACCTGTGGGTTACGGAAATGCTCTGGCACAGGTTGGGGGTGGGGGACAGAAGCAATTCACAGCTCAGAGCAGGTGTCTGCTTGCCACTTCTCCCTCAGTATCTCACTGGATGGTACAGGGGTCCTGGGTGGTGGGTATCCTCTCACTTTACAGGTGAAAGGTTCATGTGATGTTGGGGGTGTGCCCCAAGTTACCCAGAGCAGCTAGCAGCAGTTCCTGACCTTGAATCTGGGTGTTACACCCCAAGCCCAATTCCCTATGATCTCAAAACACAATGTGCACCCTGTCAGAATGATCAGATCCTCCATGGGCTCCGGGAAGACAGCTGTCCTGTTTCCTCTCTTCCCCCATGCAAAGAAAGGAGTTAAGCCTTAGTGGAGGAAGAGGTTTCTTCGGAAATCTATTTAACAGCCTTGGTTTTCAAAAACTTTTTTTTTTTTCTCCAAGGACCAGCTTGACGGGGGTAGGGGTGCTTTTTCTTGGGTATCAGCAGGAACCCAGAACTTTGGGTCACAAATGGAAGAGGCTAGAGATCTGAGTTGGTCTCTGGTTACTGGAAGAAAGGGAAAGAGTCATTCCCAGGCTTCACAGAACTTTCTGGATGGCCATTTCACCCTGCCCGTTAACATTCACTCAGAGCAGAATTAAGCCTGAAGATCATTTGTTTGTTTTTAAAGAGATCACTCACAGACCGTTCAGGATACTCACAGCCCTTGGCAATGTGCTGAGGGGCTTAAGGCAAAAAGCACACTTCAGCCCAGCTTTTATTACCACCCTCCTCCCCAAAGCTCACCTCATAAAATACAGGGAGCTTGAGACAGAATCATAAATCCAGGTGTGTTTAGAAACTTCTTCTAACTCCCCTGGGTGCTTCTGGCCTTGGGTCCTCCTACAGCCTTTTCCTACAGCAGGGCTGTTCACAGGACCCACACTTGCAGGCTCTGTTTCCAAACTGCTTTTGGGAAACGGATGGATGTGTATTTTCAATTCAGGGGGAAACAAAATAAAAATAAAAATAAAATGCCAAGCTATATCCACAAGACAGAAACAACCGGAACAGAAAGGACTCCTCCTCTCTAGGACAATGTGATGTTCCAGGTGGGGAAACGAAAATGAGCAGTTAGGGAAAGAAAGAGATTTCCTGGCCTCCAAAATCTAACTCTGGAGGGAAAGGCAAAAAGAAAAGAAAAAGTCTATTAGATAATTATCTTGGCTTGGACCCTCTTCTCTGTCCAGGGTCGGTGTGGGGGAGGCGGGGGAAAGGGGCAGGATGGGGGCTAAAATACAGATCTTGACCTTCCTCTAATAAATGCCTTAAGACTGAAAAAGATCTTTGCTCCTTAAAAAATAAAAACAGCAGGGCACCAGAAAGTCACCTCCCCTGACAACTGCTATTTCCCCTGTCTTATCTGCCAGTGAACTTCAATATTAGCTCACTTCACTAAACAAACAATTCTTATTACAGGACTCTTAGTCATTCTGTTTTTCACTTTCTTCCACAAAGCAGAAACCATTAAGGTCTGAGTATCCTCTCTGGGCCGTCTTTTCCCAGACTCAGTTCCCAGCCTCCCACCTCCTGCCCTATCAGGTCTGCATGAACAGAGCACCGTGAATCACTTCCTGTGGGCAGACTGCACGTTTAGGGGTGGGATGGTCTTTCTTCTTTCCTTTTTCTTCTTCTTTTTTTTTTTTTTTTTCCTTTTAAGAAGATTCTCACAGACACTGGGGGTTAAACAAGTGGAACCAGGTGATGGTGATGATAACTTGCTGCCTCATCCTATCAAAACACATCAAAGTTTCCAAAGACTTCTAGAAAACATCGGGCTGGTGTTCGTGTCTAGGGCATTTGGGGGGGCAGAGGTGAAGAGGGCAAGTAAGGAGGTTTTGTGTTAATTGCAGGGTTTTGACTTCCTTAATTATGAGTCACTGGCCAGGGAGATAAAACAATGCCACTAATGTTGGAGAACATGCGAAGGGTAAACAGGGCCATGAGGGGGACATTCCAAGGGAGAGGCAGAGCTTGCTCAAACTCCAGGGTTACAATTCCTAGCAAGATCCCATACAATACGGGTTGGAAAAGGAACTTCCCCGTGCTTCCATCTTAACCACACTTATGACTCTTTCCCTGTTTTTAAGAGAGGCCCCAAGCCTTTGGAATCCTCAGACCTTTCAGGCCAGCCACTGTGGGGGAGCTGCAAGTGAGGGAGGGGTGGGAAATGATCACATGTCTAGAAAAAGTCAGTTTAAGGACCATGAAGTTAAAAGGCTACCTTGGTACACAGAAAAGACAGCATTTGCAGGCTACCAATCTCTGACCTTCCACAAACGGTCTCCTCCTTTCTGCACCAAAGCTTTACGAGCTCATAGAAGCACTTTGCATCTAACCGGTAACAAAGAATGGGTGTCCGTAGATTCTCGGCATCCCTGATCTTGCGGACAGTTAATCAAGCCATTAGCATTCCTTTCTGTCTAAGGGGACAGACTTCCTATTGTACCTTAACAAAAGGTTCTGGTTCATTGGGGGCAATTTCACCTAAGACAGCAAAGAACCCCTATGGGCAGGAAGATAAGAATTCCAAGTAAACAAGGGAAGACGTTAGAGAGCCAGGCAAGCACTTAAAATGCCAGAGTGGCAACAGCCTGCCCCTGAACGGCTCTTGGCTGAAAGCTGCATGTCAAGGCAGGAGCACAGGAAGACTTCCAGGTGAGGGAAGTCCTGGGCACTTACCACACTCTCCATGATCAGCCCACCCAGTCCCAGCAAAGATTCTCCCTGGGACCCGCCCAGCTACCACTTTGTCAGACGCCCCAGTTGGCAGACAGCAGACAAAAAGGTGTCAAGGCCCGATCTACAGGCACAGAAATTCAGTGCTTAACCGGCCCAAGCAGCAGAGGCAACACGCTGCAGCCATAGTATCTGAACACAGGGCTTCTGCGTCCCGGAGCCCCAGCTCTGCAGCCAGTGACAGCATGCCAAGGAAACATGTGGGTCCAGAGACCGTCTTCAGCCCCCTGACAGGCCTAATTATGCCTCTAGGTCAAACTTATCCCATTCTGGGCTCCTTGTGCAGAATGCCCTCTCTGGGTCCTACTTCCTCAAAGTCTCAGTCCCTGTTGTCCTAAGTATAGATGATCCTGACTCACCAGCACTTAGCGCCCAAGGCCTGGTGCAATTAAGTACTTACAGGTGTTTCTGGCTTCTCTTCCCAGTCAAGAAAGGAGCTTCTTGAGGGCAAGAAGACCCAATTTAGCTTTTTAGCTTTCCCTCTACTTCATACGGAGCACAGGCTTACACGTTACCTTTGTTCCCGAGTAGGTCAGGACCCTGGAATTATTCCTCTGTGCATCAACCATCCAAAGATATAGGAAACAAACAGAACCCTCAGGCCACACCCCTGCCTTACGAACCCAATCAAGACATCAAGCCTCCTAGCAGAGGGATCCACAGCCACACATGTCTGCCAGAGACCCAATATCAGAAATGTTATTTAAGCAACAGCTGGTATTTTTTTTTAATGTTTATTTGAGAGAGAGACACAGAGAGAGAGCGTGTGCATGCACACAACGAGTGGGGGTGGGGCGGAGAGAATGGGAGAGAGACAGAGAGAGAGAAAGAGAGAGATGTAGCCACCTCTGTGGCTAAGACGGTGGGCAGTCATTAGTTAGGAGGCCTTGCAAGATATCTACTAAACAAATGTCTGTTGAATGTAGATTTTATCAGCCGCAGAGCTAGCGGATGATGCAAAGGCGCGCAGACCCGTGGGGCCGAGGGGAGCATGCTGTTGATGATGCTCCAGGGATGGGTCAGCCCAGCTATAAAGTGATGGGGTCAGCCCATCTCCAGTGGCTCGCTGCTCTCTAAGCGCTGACATCCCACATACCTGCGGAGTGTGCTCACTTGCAGCGGAAAGTAGCTTAAAGGTGACCGTGTTCCTTTACTGCCGTTAGGCACGCAGGCCTCAGATGGGACAAAGCTGAATTGTCAACGGAAGCAGAGCAAATACGTGATAAAGAATGGGGACTCCCACCAAAATTCCTTTCTTCTCTACCAGAAATGGACAACCACAGAGAGGGTGACGGAAAACATCAGGCTTTGCCTCTTCCTGCGAGCGAGAAGCGGAACAAACAAAAAACTCCCAATTCCGGCAAACCTGCGGCAGTCACAGCTGGGACGTGATCCGAAGGAATCACAAGGATATCAAACAACTTCCTGAGAGAGAAGATGGCTTCAAATGAGAAAGGTAGGGGAGGCCGTGGAACCGCTCACCTCTGAGGTCAGAGGTCACACGGCGAGTGCGATGGCCCACAGACATGCTCCCACCTGGGGTGGCTTCAGTGGAAATCAGCCTGGATACGGGAGTGCACACAGGCGACCTCTCATGCTATCGTACAGGCTCAGGAACCACAGGACTGAGGCGTGGAGGGGCAGGAGGTGGGGAGGGCTCTAAAGGTCAGCTATTTCACAGCCACCCCTCGTTTCTTCCCCCTACACATAAGGAAACTGGGACTCAGAAGGGCACAGTATCTACCCAAGGGTCCTTCTGGGCCAATGCCCGGGTCTCTCTTGCTCAAGAATCCATGATCCCAAACTATCTGGGACCCAAAATGGAAATCACAGCTGTCAGCCTAGCAGGCAGCAAATACCACAACAAAGGGCTGGGATGCCCCGCAGGAGCAGAGGCCAGAGCTGTCTCTGTGCAGGGCCGTGTGCTTGCGCTGCTCACCCTGCACTCCTCCAGCTGTTTGGGCCTCAGTACCATTGCAGCCTGTATTTCAAGTAAGTCGGGGGGGGGGGGAGGGGGGCGGGGGGATGCATCTCCCTGGGCTGCGGAAACAGCTCTTTCTCCTCCTTCCTTGGCCCAAGCCGGAGAACACCCCAGGCCACGGGGCCTGGATTGTTTGGTAACAATGGAGGGAATATTAAACAAGGGCTGAAGACGGGAAGTGAATCACAGACTTCTCAAACAGGCTCCTTGGAAGGAACAAGGCAGCGGGAGGGGCGGCAGGAGCCTGGGGCCACTCACAGGGCCAAGCTGAGCGAGAGGAAAGGTTCCTGGGAGTTCTCTCCCTGCCCCACAATAGGGTGCGCCTCAACCTCGGCCTGCCTGTGACCAGGGGGCTGCTTCAGGCATCTGGCAAGATCAAGTTCCTGAATCACCCCTGCCACTTCTTGAGGTATCCAGGGTTCTCTGTCCCTTCCAGCAGGCAGAAGGAGGCGGAGAAAGCCGGTTCTCCAAATGCCGACCCAACTTTCCACTTTATCCCCACGCCCTTTCAAATCTCGGAACCTGAGACTGGGTGGCTGCTGGTTCTCCCAGCAGGGGGAAGAGGCTGGGCTCAGAGCATCCATTACTTAAATGGGGATGTTCTTCCCACACACCCACCCACAGACAACAGCTGAGCACTTCAGATTGCATCTGACTGACTGAGAGAAATGTCCTCTCCTGCGCCCCACCCCCGGGTCAACACGAATTCGCACTCAGCCCTGGTGCCATGGCACAACCAGCCCCAGCATCACCTCTCATGTCCAGGCCCCACCCCCACAGACTGACTACCTGCCCTGGGCCCGAACAGCGCCTTTCAAGTCTAGTCTGTGCCAAGATTCTGTCCTGGTTTAATAGCGTATGCATGGTGCGCAGGCACGCGCAGTGCTGCTCCGAGCAGCCGCAGGGAGAGGGCTTGATCAGCCGGGCTATGTTTACTGAAGGCCTAGTATGTGCAAGGCACCTGGGGAGCACCTCTGCTTTCTTAACTGTGTAAAGGATCGAGGACTAATGGACCAAACTAGAAAACATTTAAGCATCTGTGAAAGAAGAGCAGGGGCCAGGGCACCCCACGGTTTGTGCAAATCCGCCCTGAGTTTTGCTTTACAAGCGTGTTGTCTTCATTTCATCTTGCTTTTCCCACACATGCCTCACCTTCATTAAAACAACACCGACCAGTTGTTTTCTATAAGCAAGTTCTTTGCTAAGAACTCTCTATGAATAGCCTTTAATCCCACTTCCCAAAAGACAATGAAGTTCAGAGAGGTTAAGGGTCTACCACAAGGTCACACAGCAAGCAAGAGAGCAGAATTCAACCTTCAACTCCAAACCTGAAAGCCCAGGGTCTTTCCACTGTGTCACAGCACTTGCCTTGAAGGGGGTCAGATAGAAACAGGAGGAGACTGGGAACCAGGACCTGGCTCCTCTTGGCCACCTGGGTGACCTTGGGCAAGGTGCCCGATCTCCCAGGGCTGGCCTCCTCCCTGGGAAAACGGTGCTATCTAGGAAGACCGTCAAGGGGTTCATGTGAGAGGTTACACGTGCAAGTCTTTCGTACACTAAATGCTACACAATCTTAAGGTGTCACCTATCAGCTTTCATTCATGTGCCCGAAAACACTGCCCAACAAGGCTGATCATTCACCCTTGAATTTCTAACTTACTCCTGGAATAAGCTGGTGACAAGCTCAGGAGACAGTGAGACATGAGAATACTTTAGAAACATCATCTGGGGACCATTTATGTTGTCTTTTCTGTTTTCTTTTCTTTTTTTAAATAGTACAAGCAGCTTTCAGCCCAGGCTGAGAGATTAACAACTTTCTTCCCAAGCCTACCGAGTTTTTCCAAGGGTTCCCAAAGTTCCTGCCCTCCTAGATTAAGGTCTTAGGCGGTTGCCTGGGTTCCCCAAGTCCCAGTTCTGATATTAGAGACTCTGTCAGTTACTCCCACTGAGCCTCAGCACTCATCTGTAAAATGTGCAGTTTGGATCAGGTATGTCTGAGGCCCCTTCTCTGACAATCTGTGACTGTTAGTCAGAGGCTCGCTGGCTTTTCGCACCAATAAGAGACTGTTCAATGAAACTCTCCTAAAAAAAAAAATGATAAAGAAAGCATACTTCCGACTCCCCAGAAACACTGTTCTGCTCAGGCACCTGTCAGGGGCTGCCCAAATGCTGGGCATTTGTGAACCGCCATGGTGAACTCCCACCTCTACCTTGTGTGCGTGGCTTTGTGAGGCTGAGGGAATCCACGAGGTTAACTTCCTGCCTGCAGGCCACCCCCTAACACACAATGCTCTGAGCAGGAATCACAGAACCGCAGAAACTACCAATGCCAGATGACCGAAGAACTGAGAGCAGGGAAGGCCTACCTGCTGTGACATCTTACAGAGCTAGAAAACAAGGTCAGGCCCTGAGAAGACTGTGGAAGGCACGACTTCAACAATTTTGCAAGGATGGCACAGTTCCAAGTCTCAATGCGCGCTGCAGCCTATCCTATGTAAGATGTGGGGCCCCTAACTGCCGATCGAACCTCATGAGCAAATCAGCTCCGGGCTGTGACCTGAAGTCCTTTGATGCTCTGCAAGTACCACTTGTAAATACTTACAGATTTAATGAAGTGAAAATTCAGAGCCTAAGGAGTTCTGTATAAATATTTGCTCTTCCAAAGCGTACTTAATAAGATATTCCTTCATACGAAACTTTAAAAGCAAAAACAAAACACAAATACACAAGTTCCCCACTGACGCATTTTATATAGATCGCTTACTTCTGATGTCCTTAGCTGAAATTCTTTGCTTATTTAAACATTAAGATCAAAACTCCTGTTTACATCTGTGCAATGAAGGATCACCCAGCCATGAAAAGGAATTCATGATTGCAACAGGCAAAAACATGAAAGAATCTGAAAATAATTATGCTATGGGAAAGAAAGTTGACCTCTCCCCAAGAAAAGACTATGTCCTGTACGATTCCATTAGTATAAGATTTTAGGAAATTAAGACTAATGTACAGTGACAGAAAGCAGATCAGTGACTGGCTGGGGCCTGGTGCAATGACAAAGGGGCAGGAGCAGACTTTGGGGGTGACAGGCATGTTCATTAGCTGGATTGTGGGGATAGCTCTGTGGGTGCACACATATGTCAAACACATCAAATTGTGCACTTTCAGTAGGTGTCATGGATTTATACCCGTTATACCTCAATACAAATGTCTAAAAGAAACTTTCCTAAACTCTGATGGGAAAGTTATCAGGAATCCTGGTTTAAAAATGCAGCAAAGAAGCAAAGCACCCAGACATATATTGCTCCAACAGGCTCTGTCAAAAAGGCCTTCCTCTGCTCGCTGCATGACAAACTCTGCGAAGAGCCAATACGGACACATGAATGGGCTGTATCATGTTCTAAAAAAGGGTGATAGGCGTACACTCTAAAGATTTCACCGAACAAGTAGTTATGGCCTATCTGCTATCTTAATGCCTTACCTACTTAGTCATTCATGTAAAAACGCAGGCAGATCTCATTACTTGATGACGTGAAAGGTACCACTCTGGGTCAACGTTGGTCCTAACAACCGTTCACCAGTGAAAAGCCCTGGAGGTCAAGGCATCTGCAAGTGGGTCACTGAACTTCAAGTTGGCATTAGAGAAGAGATCGTACACAGAGGCTCCCCACCCCAAAAAAAAAACCCTTTCTGCAGGGGAGCACAGAGACCTGGCTGTTCTGCCTGGAGTTTCGGTCTGGCTGGGAATGATCCGTTGAGGAGAGGGATGTGCCTGGGAAAATGAGTACCTTGTTCAAACTCGAGGAAACTGCTGGGTTTCCTGGATGCTGAGCTCTTTCCTGCACATGGGTTCGTGTCCCCGTGTTCCAGATCAACATGGTGGGCCCACCTGATGAAGCACATGGGCCCTTTTAAGAGCATCATGAGGCTGTTTTGTAGGCTCTTGCAAAATCTCCTTTCCAATTTGAGGTCACTACAGCTTTGCTGTCACTTAGCACAGTGGTTTTCAAAAGGTCTTCAGAGGCCGGCAGCTTCTATATTCCCTCAGGCCTCTGGACTCCCCTATCCCAGCCTCCTATTCCAAACCAAACCAGATGTCTATTTCTCTATCTGTCAAGAAGCTTGCGATTTGGGGGTTGGAGGGGTGCATATCAGGGGAACATCATTTAGAAACCTCTTATCTAGGACACTGAGCAGAAAAAGCACTTAACACACTTAAGACACTGGGGGGGGGGAGCGAAGGGGAAGGGGCAGCATTAACAAGGTGAAAAATAGAGTGTCACCATTCCTGCAGGAAATTCTTTCCAACCCGTTGGTGATTTGTCCTCAAAAGTTCTGCAGAAAGGCCTAGTTTATTGCCAACCCAGCCCCGGGGTCGAGTGTTTCTAGTACAATTCCACGCAAACCATGGAGGCTCAATAAACGTTCACAGATGGTGATGAATTCCTACTTCTGGCCAAGTACACAGGGCAAGGGAAAAAAAAAACAACAACAAACTCTAGCTATTAAACATTTGAATGCTAATAGTCTTGCAACAATGGGGAAAAGAGATACACGGAAGAATGAACACACAAAAGGAAATGAAACATCGAACAGGTTAGCACAGTGGATGAGAGAGCAGTGAAAACCAACTAGGACCTGGCCTCTCATTGCCCGGCTGTGTGGCCTGAAGCAAGTGACTTAAGTTCTCTGTGCCTGACTTGCCTCCAATTATCCTAGGAGTAGATGTTATCGCCAATTTGAAATGCATGGTGCAGGAGACCGGGAAATGTGACATTTCACAGTATCGAGGGCGGACTCCCGAAGAGCTGCTCTCCTCATCCCACCCACCCTCAGGTGAGCAGTCTTTAGAGCTCAACTGGCTTTTCTGGGAGCTTCTAACCCCCTAAGCACAGAAGCAAAATTCTGCCAGACACAAAGCTGCACGCAGTCTGCTCCTCAGTGACTTTGGCCTGCAGGTCCCAGTATGACCTTCAAGGACCACGCAAAACAAGCGTCCCTGGCTGAGATCTCTGGGCTCCAGCTTCCACATCCCCAGGTTTTTCCTTGGAGGAGGATCCTCCCCTGGGGACTTCTGCTGTGTTAAGCTTGAGTTCATCCTGGTCATAATCTCCCGGAGAGGCACAGAATCACAACAGCCCGTGATACAGAGTCCACCGGGGTGAGTAAGACACAGCTCATCCCCAAACATTAAACAGAAAATAGAGCCTAACAGAGAGAGTGCTTTGAACATTAACAGGTGCTCAATAAATATTTATTGTGCAAATGAATGCGCAAGGGAAGCCAAGTTAAGCTCCTCTCTCCTCTTCCCCACCTCACTTGTGGTCAATCTGGGCAACTTCCGTAAGAAACTTCCCGTTGCCGGAATTCAGACACACAGAAGACAGCCACCAATTATTGGGTCTGGGCCGGAGGTTGAAAACAGGCAGTAGCCTACAGATGTTGTGCTTGGCCTACACAGGGTTTGTAAGATTTTTTAATTAGTTGCCATCTTTTAAAAGCTGGGAGGTTTCATATGTAAATCTAGATTTGAGGCATCTCTGGGGGAAAAAGAAATCAGAAGATCCGGCAATACTTGACCGCTGGCTGATGCCAAGTCACCAAAGCTCCTTCTGCCTGGAAACGAATGCTTGGTATTGCTGGGTCTTCTCCCACCGAGCACTGCTCCCTGCCCTCTGCCTGTCTCCCCGTGAGCATCTGAAACATCACTTCTTCTCAAACAAAAGGGAGCCAGAAAGGACAGGGACTGGCCTTGGCAGGGCAACCATGCGCCCATTTGTTTGGGACAGCTCCGCTCACACGTACTGTCCTGGTGACACTGGTAATGACCCTACCCCCTCCTTTAGTACCAGAGACCAGACTTGGGCAACAAATTGTCTGGCCGCCCTGGGCCTCTACCAGCTCTAGACCAGTCTGCCTCACCTCAAAGATTCTGTACCCAGAGATCTCAGAAGGGCCGTGAGGCTTTCAAGCTTCCGGTGGAGTTCACTCCATGAACAATGCCTTCAAACACCCTGGGGTGCTCATGGGGGGCTTCCCGATAGCTCTCTCCAGGCTGTGTCAGTGGCCTGCGCCTGACGGCCTGCAGCACTGAGCACCAGCGGAGGCTGCAGAGGGATGGCCATGGCTACACCGCGCACTTGGTGTGGGCAGAGGTCAAGAATCATTAGGGAGAAGAAAGGAGTCTCCGCAAACCATTTCTTTTGCCTGAAGTCAGAGGGAGAACTAAGGCCACCGCCCCCCTTCACCCCTGCTTTCAGTGGGGACTGGACAAGAGGAGACGATTTTGGCTTTCATGACGAGATAAGTCATCTATTTGGATTTACAGTCTCTTCTAGAACCTGGCACCGTCTTGGGCCAAATCCATTGACTTGTCGCCTGCACACAGACAGACTTAGCAAACCTTTAACTGAGTGAAGTTGGGTCAGAGTTTTAAAAAAAAAAAAAATCTAGTTACCCAACATTTCTAGGCCTTTTAGTGTAGCCAGAAAGTATCCTGCTTTAGGAGGGACGCTTGGCAAAGGCACAGGACAGGAGAAGCTGGCAACGTGAGCTGTTTTTTGCAGCAAACTCTAACCCCCGGCCAGCTCCAGGACGCGCTGGGGCTGCTGCGTTCTTAAGGACTTCCTAACACACCTGCATTCCAGCCTAGGCCAACACGGAGGCTTTATATTTTAACCCTGACATCAAAGCCTTCCGTTCCCAGTCTTTTAAGGGTTAAAGGCCAGGGACGGAATGATTTCACTGAGGGAGGAGGACAGCTGAAACGGCACCCTCCTGTCATAAAAATTCTGGCAAGAGCAGACTGTGCAGAGGGGAAGGCAGGGCAGGAAATCGAATGCTGATGTCTTGACATTTTATAGAAAAACCCGATGTAACTGGATACCATAGGGCATCTGAGGCTTATTTTTCTTCCAAATGGGAGTAAACCGAAGAAAACCTGTTTTTTTTTTTTTTTTTAATTTAAGTCCAAGTTAGTTAACACAGTGTAATGATTTCAAGAGGAGAATTTAGTGATTCATCACTTACATACAACACCCAGGACTCATTCCAACAAGTGCCCTCCTTAATGCCCATCACCCATTTAACCCATCTCCCCGCCCACCTCCCCTCCAGTGACCCTCAGTTTTGTTCTCTGTATTTAAGAGTCTCCGATGGCTTGTCTCCCTCTCTGTTTTCATCTTCTTTTTCCTTCCCTTCCCCTATTTTCATCTGTTGTTTTTAATTTCCACACATGAGTGAAATCATATATTTGTCTTTCTCTGACTTACTTCATTTAGCAGAATACACTCTAGTTCCATCCACACAGAAAACTGGGTTCTTAAAAAATCCTCAAGGTACACATGAATTTAGATTCCTAACCTTTTCTTCCCAAACGATCAGATCACAAGAATCTGTGTCTAAGCTTCCTTTGGTAGCTATCTCAGATAAACCCAAGCCCACTTTATTGGGCAGCCGGAGGGCTAACAGAAGACACAATGTGTCTAAATGGGTTCCCTATACTTCGATCTCTCAAAGTTAACTCTGTCAACAGGCACAGGGAGGGCCTTTCGCTTTGAAGTGGGCAATCAGCCACAGTTGTTTAAACACTGAATAAAAGCCCACACAAAGGAGAGAGAGAAAGCACATCAAAAGAAATTTATCTTTCACATCTTTCCCGATCAAGTCCACCAACAGCTTTGGTTTGGAGGGTTAACGCGGATGGAGGTCTGCCATCGTGCAGGGAGGGGAGGAGTGCAAGAGTATTTATAAATTCTCAGCTGGCTTTGGCCAGGGCTGCTTTTATTGATCTAGACAAACACAAATTATGATGGCTGACATGACTTGTATACACAAATAGCCGTCTGAAAACAGTCACAGGCCTAATTGAAGGAGACAGCAAAAAAATCAAAGGATGGACAAATGGAGGAAAAAAAAAAAAAACCAACTGCCCTGACCCACAGAGCACCATTCCAGCTGCCTAAGGAGGCTGAGCAGGGACTTTTCCTTTGAGGGGAGGGGTGGATGTTTACTTACACAGAGGAGATTGCTTCCCTTGGGTACAATTGTCGTAGGGAGCCACCCAGCACAGCCATGACTGGAGAAAAGGAACAGCTGCCCTCGCCAGGAGGCTCTCCCTGCACATTCTGCTCCAATGGCAGGCCTGGCCCTGATGTCATGCAGAGGGAGCCGAGTCCCGGGGACCGGAACCCAGCAGAGGGCCATGAGTAATGCCTCTGCTCCACTCATGCAGGGGGTTTCCTACGGGAACACTAGCTTCCTGACACCCCAAGTATGCACATCCCCACCGGGAGAGGGATAAACCCAGAAGGCCTTTAACAGCTCTCTGGCCAGCAAGCTTGTGGACCAACAGAGAGACCAGCCCACAGAAGAGAGAGCACTGGTCCCCATGAGCACTGGGCTTCCTGGCACACCGGCCTGGAGCCGCCCCTTCCGACGTCTGCCCAGGGTGTGGGCACAAGGTGTGAATGTGAGAGGGCACAGCCCTTCCAGGAGACAGCTCCCAATTTCTCTGTCACTAAGAAAGCACGAACACCCCCTGAAAGGAGAAATCCGAGGGGACAAGAATACCTCACAAGCTTGTTCTCAGACATTTCGAGCTGACCGGTCACTCCGGTCCCCCATGGGCATCCTGGCCAGGTCGCCAAGGAAAATGATACCGGAGGGAACTAGCCCCAAACAAAACTGATAATGGCTAACATCACACACCTGAAACATCTGTTGACGATAAACAGTGGATCCAAGAACCCTATCTTCTTGGCAACCGTGAAAAATTGCAAAATCCACCCAAGAAAAAAATTAAATCTCAAAGGTGATATAGTTCAACATAAAAGTGAAAGTAGCTAAAACAGCAGGCAGTGGAAGTCATTGACTAAAACCTGATTTAAAAGAAAGATCCATTAACTCAAGTAATGCAAGGTTTTACCCAGGGAAATGGCTGACATATTCAATTGACTTGCAGTCAGTTTAAAATGATAAAATGAAAAATGTCCCAGGCAATGAAAAATGTCCCAGGCATTTTCAGGAAAAGTAGGTCAAAGGTCAGGCCGAGGAGAACACCTCCCAGTTTTCCTGAAGAGGAAGCGGGACCCGTCCCCTCCCCTCTGTTGGGCACCTGTCACCATGCCTAGACCAGGGCCAGGCACCATGAAGGATCAGATGCCAGCATGAAGAGTAGACATGGTGGGAAAACGTCTTCAACCACCAGGAGATGGCCTTCTGGTCCCAGCAGTGTCACCGACCGGACCTTAGGCAGGTGGCTACCTCTCTCTTCCTGGGGACACATACAGGTTTAGGCCTGCTTGCTAGGATGCCCAAAGAAGCCACGGGGCTGGCCCCACAGGGAAGGTCCAGTGACCTCCAGTTCTTCACACTGCGGAGGGCGAGGCGCAGGGGGGATGCCTCAGTTGGGGTGGACGTCAGGGTAGGAAGGCAGTGAACGATTTTAAGCATTACTTCTCTGTATGTTCCAAATTCTCTACAAGCATATGCTACAGTTGTGATCAAGGCGGTGGGGAGGCGTTACCGAAAAAAGCCAAAACACCTGCTCTAACAATAACTGACTCTGGAATGTGTTTACTCACAGGAAAGGCCCAAATGACCCTGGGAGCTCAAGACCACACAAGCTCAAATTTGCAATTACGCAGGGGGGTGGGGTCAAGTTTTAAGTCAAAGGCAAGGGGTTTATAATTTTGGAGCTTCCATTTGGGAACAAATGCGTTTATTCTCCTGAAGTCACTCTCTCGAGTATTCAGGCTTCTTCTTCCCAAATGCTGATCATTTGCTTTGGTGGCTCAGACACACTCCAAAGAGGGCAATGTGACTTTATAAACAATAGGCTACAAATTCCCAACTGGGAAGACCACACACCAATTCCAGGAGAGTAAATACCTGTGAGGAGGGGGTAAGAAGAATAGGAAGAAGGCAGTAGTAACAGAAGGCCCCAGCAGAGTCTTTTTTCTTAATAAAGAAATAAAATATATAAATTGAATGGAAAAGCATTAACATTTGTTAAATCTGGTGGAAAGTGGGCAAGTTATAATTTTTCTGGAACTTGTACGTTTCACATCTGTATGCTACAATGAAAGTATCTGCACAAAATCCCAACAATAGACCAAGGCTGGGAATTGCTCCTGATGTCTTGGAGAGGGTGTCTGAAGCAGCACAGACCCAGCAGAGAAAATCCAAGTTCACAGCCCTTTGGTATGTAAACACTTAGGAAATTCTTGGCCTAAGAGGATATACAGCAACATATTAACTTGTCTCTGTCTTCTACAATTTTTGTTATCATAGGGGGAAAAAGTTATTTAAAAAAAAACCTTCAAGACTCTTGAATGCTGAGAATAAACTGAGGGCAGATGCGCGTGGGGGAGAGGGGAAGGGGGTGACAGGCATGGAGGAGGGCACTTGTGGGGATGAGCACTGGGTGTTATATGGAAACCAACCTGACAATAAACTATTTAAAAAACAAAACAAAACAAAAAAATGAGTGGAAGGTAAAAGAGAAAACTATTCTTTAAAGAGGGCCTATCTTGGCACCAGGTGCTTTACAAGAAGTTCTGGGTATCAGCTCATCTGATCTTTACAGTAAAGAAGGGTGTTGTGACCCCTTCTTTTCCCAAAGGAGGGAGTTGCGCTTCCAAGGGGTGAAGCCACTGGCCCAAGGTTACGAAGGCAGCAATGTTTGAGAGAGAAGCAAGCTGACCCAGGACTGCTTCCCTAAGCTTCTGGCACAGGGGCTCCCAGGTAAGAGGGACTCACTGGGGCCACCCTCTCTCCTCCACTAACCCACCCGCCACCCCTCACAGTGTCCCGTGGGCCAGCCAGAGCCCAGATGGCAAACTACTGCGACTGACAAGGAGCCTTCCAAAACACAGCCCTTCCTCTCTCATCTCTGCCATTCCAAAATCAATGGACATGCTGTCCCTTGCACGCCTGTAAGCTTCCCCATGCAGACTTGCCTAGATGGGGCCACCTGGGATGCATCTCCCCCAGCAGGACACTGGGAGGGTCTGAAGGGCTGAGGACCTGGGTGCCAGTCACTTCCTCTGCCTCACAACCACACTGAGCTTCACCTCTACAGACCTCAGTTTCCTCATCTGTGAAAGAAAGGAGGCACCACAGTGTCTCACACGGTCTCTGTCAGTATCAGGCGCTGTTAGAACAGAGCCTGGCACAGTCACGTGCAAATATTTACCATCGGGATAATGATTCTTACAACCCCACGGGTATACCATTTTTCTCGATACCTGGACTTCAGACTTCGCAAGAAAGGGATTGTGCCTTTAGTAAGCAAGACACCCTGTTAGTAAGAAAAATGATGAAGGAGGGCCAGGAACTCCCAGCGGTGGCTTTTCATTGTTGTGCCAATTTGAAGTCTCTGTGTGTAAGGCGCATGCGCGCGCACACTCATGGGGGAGATGACATCACAGGGCTTCACTTCCAGTGGGTCAGGGAGAACAGCATTTGAAAAGGCCTCTGAGGGCTCAAAGCCATCTCAAAGACCCAGTTCATCTGGCTTCGGGAGCCCCAGGAAGAGCTCCTGCTGCAAACAGCTTGACACTGACACATTCCCTGCTAATTAACCACAGGCCGATTTCACTTGCACAACAGCACATTCTACGTGTGCAGTGCTGGGGCTTGGCTCGAGGGGAGTGTGGGGATCCACCAGGCTCCTTAAAGTGTGACACACAGCATGCACCAGCACACCTGCACCCTGAGTGTCTGGCAGAGGCAGACTCCGACCCGATCACCTCTAGTCCGACAGGGGCAGGGGCGCATCTCAGGGCTAAACGTGAGAGGCTCAAGCTGACTTGCACCTGGGAGGCGGGAGGCAGGAGCAGTGGTGGCTGGAGCGGTCGGAGCATGGGCTCTGCTCCCAGCTCTGTGCCTTTGGGCAAGTCGCTTACCCTCCCTGAATCTCTCAGCTGCCTGACTCAAAAACTGAGGAGGTTAGAACACATTGTTCTGAAGTCCCTGCCAGGTTTTACGCTGGTGGAAAAGTGTGGTCTTCTGGGGGAATACTTGGGTCTGCCTTACTTTCCCAAGATCACGGACTTGAGTGAAAACCAAAGCAGCTCCTGGGAGCCCCCCTTCCCCCCCTGCACCCATCTGCTTCTCCTAGACTTTGTGTCGGTGCCTGAAAAGTCCTCCCAGCCCTGTTCTAATTTGTAGTTAATTACAAGGAACTGCACTTACATCCATTTTTGGGTTTGCAAATGGAAAATACTAATGACTCTGCAAATTAATTTCAGACTTGGCTCCATAATTTCTGGCAAGAAGGTCATACTTTGTTTTCATTCTCATTGTTTTTAGAGGCAAATGGCAACCCAGCCCACCCCCCAAAAACACATTAAAAATTCCAATTAAATTTTTCTGAAAAAGCAGCAACATAATATTGGCATTTGGGGCAAACTTATGTTACAGTGTGGAAGACCGCAGCTGTAAGGCAGGAAGTACGCAAATGGGTGGAAGGGGACATGGCTGTCCTCGGGGCATGAACACGGATTACAGGTCTGGGAGGGCTTTTCCCATTGTTGCCAGGATCTCGGCAAATGCCGTCAAGCTCACCCTTCCAGACTGTCACAGCAACCTGGCCAGAGAGGAGGCACAGACCCCACACCGGGGAAGACCTGGTCTCTGCCACTTTGGCGAGAACACGGCATCATGGACTGCCTGTGACGCTAGATAGGCCATCAACAAACTGGACAAGCGTTCTAAGGGAGTGACCAGGAGGGTGAGGAGGTGCGGGACACGGGCCAGAGGAGCAGATGACGAAGTGTACGGTGCTTTGCAGGGAGGAGAGAAGTCTGAGCGGATGGGGTAGATTGTCCAAAGGGACAGAAGACTTAATGGTGGGCAGGCCTGAAGGGTGGGGAAGTTACAAGGAAGCAGATTTCTGCTCAACTTGAGTTTATTAGGAGAGAAAGTACACAGCGCTGCCTTAGGATGACAAGTGAAGGGTGTCAGCAGCTTGCAGATAATAACAAGACCTTCTCACACTGAAGTCATGCTTCCCAGGAATTTGGAACTGTGCTGGAATTCCCAGGAATTCAGTGCATGCACTGCTTCTCCAAAGGTCACCACCCAAACCTGCTCTAAAGTACATCCTTCTCAATATGGAAATGGGAATTCAGAGGGTTAGGGCTATGCCCCAGGTCACACAACTAATAAGTGCAGGTGCAGGGACCCAAACCCAGACCTTCTACGCAGTGCTCTTTCCTTCTAATTCTTCCTATTCCAGAACCTCAGAACCCCTGCCCCCTTGGATCAGAAGGCTGGACTTGGGGGCCCTGTCCCCTCTGCAGCCCCTCAAGGGAGGCACAAGGCATCCACCGTAGTCTAGCTCCATCCTGCCTAGGGAGGGATTCCCAAGGGGACCAAACACCATGCAGCATGCATGCCCTTTTATTTTGCCATCGCAGACAAGGTCCAACAGTGAGGCTGTTCCTCTCAAAGCCCCCCTGACAAAGGTGGCGGGGACAGAGTCATTCACCCAGCAAGTGCTGAATTCTGGGTGTCCACCTGCTGTAAAGTATGGTGAGGGTCAGGCTGAGGTGCCCAGCGTCATGAGAACTTGCCATTCACATACAGCGAGGACATGCAGTGTCCAGTACCTAATGGCAAGGTTCATATGACTGATCTCTACAAGACTCGGTATCTCCCTGCATGAAGTCAATGGTTAGCTAGTTATTCTCCATGAGATGAAGTCCCAGGTCTGTAAAGCAGAGGACGTCTCAGGTGCCCATCACTGTGGGCGGGGTTCTCTGCAGGCTAGCGGTTCCATGGAAGATGATGGCTCTGGGGGCTCCCCAGCTTGGGTGGACCATACCCTATGCATGGCTTGTATAATGAGGTTTGAAAAGGAGGTCAGAGGAGCAGAGAGACACCCTGACAGGCCGCACACATGTGATCTCTCTCACACGAAGACAGCATTCTTAGGTAGTGTCCCAAAGAAGCATCATCTCCTGGGCAGGCCGGGTTCTGAGGAGGGTGGACTGGCTGACCCTGCCCCTTCAGTTGGTAAAAGTGAAGATGAGACAAGGCTTCACAAGAAGTGAGGACCAGTACGGAAGCCTGGTGATCGAGAAGCGGTGACCACGGAGGCCAGGATTGAAACCCCAGCTCTGCCAGAGTTGTGTGATCTCAGAGAGTAACAGGTCTTTGTGCCTTGGTTTCCCCCTCTCTACAACAGGCTTGGGAGGAGTCCCCAGTGCCCGGCACACAGCAGACATAAGCCACTCTTCAACCTCCAGTCACTGATTGCCCTTGAAAATAAAACAAGGACACTAAAAATCCAAAACTCTGAGAATGTAGCTCAGTGCCTGGCCAGTAGAAAGAGCTCGGTGATGGACCGCTGGCAACATGGACAGACGGACAAGTGAATCAAAACCCCTTAGTTCTAGGGGCTTCTATCTTCCATTCAGCGGCCATTCAACCTCTTGCTAGAGATCTTCACCCTGAGCCTCAGTCCCCCGCACTGTGGAGCGGGAATAACGCGAGTACTTGCAAAGGCTGCTCTGAGGTCCCACCGTGCCGACGGCCATCCTCGGAGGTACACACGGTATCATGCAGGGTCAAGATAACACCCGATAATTCTTGCTTAAAGCACGTAGTCGGTAAATATTTCCTAAATGAACGAGTGAGTAACTGCATGAGGGCCCACATGCACTCAAGAACTTGCTCAACACCAGCCTCCCTGAATTCTTGGGAACTCCCCAGGCAGAAAGGCTCAGCTGCTTGAAAGCTCTTGAAATGCGTGGCATTCCCTGCTCAGAGGGGGAGCAGGGCCCGGCTTGCCACACCTCTGCCGCAGCTGCCTGTCACCAGCTCCCCACACCCAGCACACACCCCACTAGCTGTTGCCAGCCCTGCCCCACCCCCCCGCCATGCCTGCATAGGGTGCCTTTCCAACGGAACCTGTATTAGAATGCTGCTCTGACACACACGTCACCTCAACCAAAGCGGCCCCAGGCCTTGCGAATGGACGTCCCAAAGCCCCCTGTTGAACAGGCCAGCCACAGGGCCCCTCTTGTGCCCTGGCACTTTTCTGGAGTACTCAGCCCCAGTACCATGCAGTGTGCAAGCTCTCCATTCTCTGTGCAGGGTAAAGAGGCTAGGTGAACGGAAGGCTCTTAAGTCAGGCCCAAATTCCAACTCCACCTCTGACTGTGACCTTGGGAAAGTTGCTTGGCGTGTCTGAGCCTGTTTCCTTGTTTCTAAAATATATCTGATGCCTACCTCACCAGGCTGTTGTGAGGGTTAAGTGGCATAGCAAAGGCAGAGTGTCTAGCACAAGACCTGGGACCCAGCAAGGTGTTCAGCCAATCCAAGGCTCCCTGGTCCTCAGTGGAGAAAAGACCTGAGCTACTGCCCCACTATGCTCCCCCATTGGCCATGACCAAGCAAGTCACAGTCTCTGTGAGTGCACCTTTTTCCTCCAGAGTGCAGGTGACATTTACTGACCTAACAAGTCCTAGAGCTGTGCCATCCATTATGGCAGCTGTCAGGCACGTGGGGCTACGGAGCACCTGAACTGTGGACAATCCAAAAGGAGATGTGTTCCAAGTGTGGAGATCACATTAATGTCAAAGACTTAGTATGGCTTTTAAAAAAGAACATAAAATAGGGGGCGCCCGGATGGCTCAGTTGGGCCCAGTCTCCGACTTGGGCTCAGGTCATGATCTCATGGCTTATGGGTTCAAGCCCCACGTCAGGCTCTGTGCTGACAGCTCAGAGGCTGGAGCCTGCTTTGAGTTCTGTGTCTCCCTCTCTCCCTGACTCTCCCCTGTTCATGCTCTGTCTCTCTCAAAAATAAACAAGCATTAAAAGATATTTTTAAATCTAAAAAAAAAGAACATAAAGTAGTTCGTTAACAAATTTTACATCGAGCATATGGTGAATGAATGATTTTTCATATACTGTGTTAAATAAAATACAGTTGAAAATTAATTTCACCTTTTTCTTTTTACATTTTAATAACAGCTACAAGAAGATTTCAAATTCCTTACGTAGCTCAATTCTACTTCTCTAACACAGCACTCATCCAGGACAATAAACCCTCAATAGTTATTGCTATAGATGTTCTTCCCTCCCCATAAAGACAGATTCCTTCCAGAGAAAGGACGCCTGGAAGCTCTTCATTTTTTTCTCACAGCATTTAACACACAGTGGACACCAAAATACCCAGGGATCTTGAAGATTTTAGAAATGACCATGGTCACTAGGAACCAGGAATCATGTCAATGCATAAAAAAACAGAGTGGCTCATTTAATTCTTCTGAGAACCCATGAAGTAAACTGTACACTCCATATTTTACAGGTAAGGAAAGAGAGGCTCAGAAACGCTGAGTAATTTGCCCAAGGCCACTGAATGGTCAGGGTCAGTTGTGAGCCGAGCCCTAAGTCCAGGCTCTTCTCTGCTGTCCCCCAGAAAGGCATATAACCCACACTCCTTGTCTGTGTGAGGCCTCAAAAATCATACACATCTGAGAACTCCAGCCCCAGTGGCGGCCCGCTTCCCATCCCCACCCCACCGCCAAAGGACTTCCCAGCGAGTCAGAAATGACGCACCACCCAACGAAGTCCATGTATAACCATGCCCACCTCTGGCCAAGGCTCAGTTAGCTCAGAACTAGTCACATTTTTAAGAAGGCTGAGTGGTAGGGAAGGTGATTCTGTTTTGTTACATGCCTGTGAACTTCCTGGCCAGGGTTCAGGCAGGAACCTGCAGACATGATGAACCAGTAAACAGCAAAGGGCCTAATAAGGCTTTTTTTTTTTTTTTTAGAGGAACTTGTTAGTAACGGTGAATATTCCTGAGTTGCAGAAACTCAGCTCCTCCTGACCCCATTAAAACCAGCTCCCCGCCACCCCTAGCCCACATGGTCCTCTGGGCTCTGCATGTTCACTCAGGAGTAGACACAGGCTTCTTTAGCCTGTGGGGAAAGGCCCTGGGCCGGACACCGGACAGGCCAACTATGTGTGCGAGTTGTTGGATGAGCAGGTGAGGAGATGGACTTGCAATGGAACTCATAAAGGGAAAGTACACAAAGACCACCATGTGTGCTTAAGGAGCCCCCTAGACAGTGTACAAAGGTCAGGAATAATTAGGGGGTTGTATCAGACCTACCTACAACTACCACCAAACGAGTACGGACTTTTGAACAGTCCTCTCTTGCCTAACCTGTGCCATCACGGTGAGCAGGCTTTCTGTCAGTTGAGCTTGGCGAAGGGAAAGGCCAGGGTGGGCCAGTCAATCTGGGAAGGCTTCAAGGAGGAGGACGCACCTGCATCAGGAGCAGAGTTCAGACAAGACCCGAGGACATTCCAATGGTTGGCGGTGTCAAGCCAATCACTTAACCTCTCAACCTCTCAGCTTCCTTTTTTAAAAAAGGGGAGGGACAGCAGGCAGAGAGGGAGGAGAAAGAGAAAAACAAAACGCCTGGTAGACAGTTCACATTTGACCTCAGACAGGGCAAATATTTACTCACGCATTCAGGAGCCTGGCTTTAGGTTGGAACCACCTGGGTTTATGCTGGTGTCTGGTCTTGAGTTGAAGGCCCGAGGTGGCCGGCGTTCAGCTCAGGGCATGGAGTCCCTCCCTCCACCTTGTCTGTCTGTGAGCTACATGGGTCTTGTTGGATGGCAGTGGAAAAACTGACCACCAAGATGACCCTGCCGCTCAGGCCAACACACTGGGGTGCTGTAGCTGCTCCTGTGCCCCAGCCCCGTGTGGGGACACCGCGAGCGTGTGCGCCTGTGTGGGCAGTGCTCACCTCCCCCCCACCATGAAGCTGGAAAGGAGACACTATCCCCCATTCCTCAGATGAGGAAAGGGATGCACAGCAAAGCCGCACAAAGGGCACAAGCCTAGCCAGGAGGACGCCTGACCCAGCCCTATGAGGCTCGATCATCCACTCTCTCAGGTTAACCACAAAGCTGAGGAAAATACTCATTCACCCGCCATGTGTTTATTGAGGGCCTACTGTGTGCCAGGCTCTGTCCCAGGCACCAGGACAGAGGACATGGGGATACAGCCAGAGACAGGACAGGCAAAGTCCCAGTCTTTGGGAGCTGGCATTCCATATGAGGAGATCGGCCCTAAACACACAACATAAAATTAAGAAAATTCCAGGAAGTCCTACATGTTTAACGTCGGAGTTAGGAGGTTTAAGCAGGGTCAAACACTGGGCCACGTTAGCATGAAGGTCCTTAAGAATCACCTTGAAGCACAGTTTTATTTATTTTGAGGGATGGAGAGAGGGACAGAGAGAGGGGGAGAGAGAGAATCCCAAGCAGGCTCTACAGTGTGGAGCCCAATGTGCGGCTCAAACTCACAAACTGTGAGATCAGGACCTGAGCTGAAACCAAGAGTTGGACGCCTAACTGACTGAGCCACCTGGGCGCCCCGAACCACGTTCACAATACATATCCCCATAAGGCACCCCAGGGGTTCCATTAGCAGTGGAGGGAGAAGCCAGGAAACCCTCATCTTTATTAGAGGGCTGGGACAAGGCCCTGGAGGCCTGGCAGCTTTGGGTCTAGGCACAGGGCTCTGGCCTTGATCTGCCAATGGGGCCACGGTGGACGAGAATGGCAACACACGCCTTGATCTTAAGAGTATCATGACATTGGCCCGGACCACCGGGCAGGGTGGCACGGAGACATGAAGGCAGCGAGGAAGGTAAACTGTAAAGGGCTGAACACATGAGAGTTGTATGCATTCTTAAATCATACCGCTGGTAAGAGGGGACGCAGGAGACCACCACCAAGCAACCCCCTAGGGGACCCAGGGGCTCCTTTCAAATGTACAGCTGCTCGGCGACAAGCACCCCCACATATAACCCACCGAGCCAAACAAGATAACTCTTACTCAAGCACGGTTGCTCAACACGGGCCAGCGTGTGGGTTTCCATGCCGTCGGCCCATCCTGTGGGAACCCATGGTGTGGGGTTCCTGGTTAGGCGAGCGGCTGCGAGAAATTACCCCACGGCCCGCAGCTCTAGCCCACATGTTGCTCTTATGGTCAGTGCACCCCATCCAGCAGTGACCTAACCCCAGTGCTAGTTAAGTCAGCAGCAGCTTCTCCTGTTATCCAGCAAGCACCAGCTCACATTTCAGGCCGTTTGTTCCCCCGGGCATGACTCAGAGAGTCAGTTGTCTTTTTTTTTTTTTTTTAAATGCTTTTCATATTTCAAATCAAAAATAAATACCACGCACTCTGGACGCATGCCATCACAGATGTCTCTGTTGAGCTATTAAAGTGAAAAGGCCCGAGGAAAGCAAAAAAGTGGTTAATTCAGATCCTCCTGTCCCTGCGGCCTTCATCTCTGCTAGGCGACAAGAGGCCAGGTCACAGGGCTGATTCCTGGCTTGGGCACTCACAGGGAGGTCAAGGGTTCACGCATTCATTGGGACTGGGGACAGTGAACAGCAAACACCCTGCAGGGTAATCCCACTAGAAACCAGCATGGATCTAAGCAGAGATGAGCAGCATCGCCCCAGAGAGGATCTCTGTAAATCCCTAAAGGAAGGCGGATGGTCAGAAAACGCAAGGATGGAAGGTGCAGGGGCAGTCCCCAGCATGGCCAAAGGAGCCGGTCCCTGCCCCGCACACAGGCACTGCCCTGCCCCCGGCACTTGCTTCCCAGGGCTCCCCCTCTCCCCCCGGATCCTGATCCACCCACGCCTCTGACAATTTGGCTTCCTGGGTGGGGTGCCCACAAGGAGAGAACGCCCTGGTTATAACCCCACAGTGGTTATACTTTTCAACAAATAAACTAGTGGCTTGATTTGTGCTTCAGCCTCTTACAGGTTAGTGGGAGCCAGCAGGTCGGACTCCAGCCCTGACAAAATGAGGTTTCTGAATCAGAAAGGCCAGGGCCAGCTCCCAGGTAAATTCAGCATGGTCGAGGCTACCTTCTGACTGCCAGCCTCCCCCTGGCTGACCCCTCAAGAGGCATCAGCACCTGGGCACCTCACTGTGAGGTTTTTCAAGGTGCTCCAAAGCCACAACCTAGAGAAATACCTTTGAAAGTAAAAGCTGAAACTTCGGGGAGCCTGAGTGGCTCAGTCAGTTGGGCATCGGACTTTGGCTCAGGTCATGATCTTGCAGTTTGTGAGTTCAAAGCCCCGCACCGTGCTCTGCTGACAGCTTGGAGCCTGTAGCCTGCTTCAGATTCTGTGTCTCCCTCTCTCTCCCCTTCCCCGACTCATACTCCGTCTTCTCTCTTGCTTTCAAAAATGAATAAATATTTAAAAAAATTTTTTTAAGTAATAAAAGCTGAAACTTCACCTTCAGCCATGTTTAATTTCTATTCAAACATGGTCAAAGGTAAAGCCCTGATCACCTGTGATACTGACCAATGAGGCACTTTGATTTATGAATATTCCCATTACCCAAAGATAACCAAAAACACATGTTTCTTTTTCTAATTCCCTATAACAATATTTCCAGAGAGTATTTGCCTACTCTCCTCTCTCAAGTCTGTTTCTCTAAAGATAACAGATTCTTTTTTCTGAAGAAAAAAAGGGCCCCTCCAGCCCCAATTATGAAGGGAGTTCTCACGGTGGAGGTCAGCAAGCTATGTGAGCTGCAGAGGTGAATGGTCAGCTGGGCTGCCGAGACACCCCAGGAGAGCCACCAGCAATTTCTTCTTCCAAAGCAACAAAAGCCTTAAAATAAAAATCAACCTATTTTCCAGGGATTCGTGTCAGTCTTACTCTGCAGGGTCTCTGAAGAGGTGGTAAACAGAATACACTATTTTCCTTGTTTCTAGACTTTCCCGATACCCTGGGATGTATAGGTTATATTTTCTGGATTAGCAGTTGGAGCTGTCGCTTTAAATTTTGAGGTCCTCCACCTGAAAAGATATCTGAACATCTTTTGCAGAAAAACACTGAATGTATCATTTAGAAATATTTCAAAAGCAATTTATCCTGTTTCCCAACTTCCTGGTGTCCCGTAGGTCAGAGGGCCTTATGTGCAGGACACCAAGCTAGGGGACTGAAGTACTGAAAGGAGATGAGGATACCATCGTAATGCTAATGGCTACCATTTAATGAGCATTTATAAGATGCCAGGAATGGTAAACCTCTTACACATGTTGCAATTTAATCTTTAAAACAAACACATGGATAGTTCATTCCTATTTTACAGATGAAGAAACAGAGGCTCCGGAAGCTTAAGTATTTGCTGAAGTCTCATGATCTCCCAATGGTGGGGCCAGGATTTGAACCTGGGTCAATACAACCCCAAAGCTCTGTGCTTCTCCACCCTACTGAACGGTCTCAGACCGCAGGAACATCACTGCAGTGTTTTTCTCTCCAAGAAAAAACTCTCCCTGCCCATGAAGTGATTACTTAAGATTATCAGCTAAATCCTGGCTTGATGGCTCGAAAACAAGTTCAAGAATCCTAGCTACTTACATGACCCTAAGTCCCCTCCTCTCTCTGGACCTCCGTATTTTTGGTGACAAAACTAGTATAGATTTCCTGAGACCCCTTTTGGCAGTAAAAAAGGCACCCCTTCACCCTCACAAGAGATCACTGACATCCGTAAATCCTCAAACAGGAAATAGGCCACAGGATTACTGTGAGGAGAGCAGTGCTGGCTTACTCACTCCCAACCCCTGGTGAGGACACCAACAGAAACCAGCCACCCCCAGCTGGATGAGGTCTGGGAAAAGAGCAGAAGAACAGATCCATAACAGCACCCTCCTGGCTACTTAAAGAGCCCCTAAAGCCTACAGAGCAATTTTTCTTCTCTGAGAGAGAAAGAAAGAAAAAAAAGCATAACCTTCCGTTTCCTTATTTGCAAAGTAAAAACCTCTCATGTGGTTATTAGACAAAGGACTGCTATCTGAATCCACCGAAATATCACAAATGTGCTTTAATAGATAAGTGAATGAATGAATGAATGGCTGGACAGATGGATCTGAGCTTCAACCCCAACTCTGCCATTTGCTGGCTATAAGAGGACAAGTCAATTTAACTTCTAGGGGAATCCATTTCCTCATCTATGAAGTTCAGACCTTAGACAAGTGCTAGAATTTTCTGTCATGATGAAAATGACCTCTTCTATGTTGGCTAATGTGGGAGCCACTAGCCCCACGTGGCTGAGGCTCTGAAGTGTGGCTGGTGTGACTGAGGAACTGGATAGTTCATTTTAACTACCTGAAATTTAAACAGCCACATGTGGGCAGGGGCCACAGGATTACCTAACAGAGCCTTCTACTGTGGTGATAAGAACTATGAGGATAACGTTTATAAACTGCCTTGCACAGTAAACCCCAGAGGAAAGTGCATGAAGACGTGGGGATTTTTTTGCTTAAGCAGAAGATCCTCACATCAAGCAGTGAGGGCACTAGAAACTCACACACAAATACAAAGACATTTTAGAAAGACCCGAAGAGATCAGATATTCTACTGGAATCGTTCCTTTAAGTGCATAAACTAAATGGCTAAAAGCCTGGTGTTGTTTTATTTACAAATGTTCTTGTCAGCAGATCAAGAGAGCACCACTGTAGGCCAGGCTGGGTTTTTATAACCCTAAACATCCAGGACAAACTGCCCCATGAGCAAGCTCCCACCCCCTCAACAAAACCTTCCGTCCTAACGGGTGGCCACCCCCTCCCCACCGGCCCAGATGCAGCCTCCCCGGGAGCCTCCCGGGAGCTGCCCACCCAGCGCCCAGCAGGATGGAGGCAGCAGGCACACCCTGGCAGAGACATGTTCACAGTGGGAGACGGCTGCCCGCAGAGCCTAGCTGGGGTCATGAGGCAGCTGGCAGCAGCCCGGGTCAGGAGTGCCCCCCGGCACTCGCTGGCAACCAGCCTGCGTCACAGCCCGACAGGAAACGAGGAGAAGACAACACGGGCCGCGTGGAAATCCCCACCGGGCTCCAGGCCAGAGAGTGACTCAGTGGGGCTGGCCGGCGAGCTGCCCTCCCACCTCTCGGCCAGGACCCAGGGGGGGCTGGGCTGCAGGAAACAGCACAGCCTCTCTGCACAAACCGAGACACGAAAGCTCTTCAACAATACTGGTTATATTACAGATACCACCATCATCTCCTGCCTGAAAACGTGCCAGGTGGAGGCCCGACCTATCAGGTGGGGGTTCAAGGCCCTTTGACAAGAGAAAAATGTACTTTCTCTAAAGGGAGGTCTGAGTTCAAGTCCTGAAGCTGCTAGGGAGTCCAACAGACCCACTTAAACTTTCCCAGCCTGACTCCTTCCGGTAAGACCAAGCGGTACCCCTGGAATGAACCTCGCGTCCTCTCTATGCAGGATTCCCGGACAGCTCCATTCTGCCTCCTTCCCAGCCCTTCTGCCCTCTCTACACCCCCCTGTGGCAGATACTAGTCTTAGCCCGGTGATGTGACAGCATCCTAAACATGAACATTTTTGCCAGGCCTCCCCTGAGATACTACTGTCACCAGGACACAGGCCATGCCTTCCACCTTCAATGTGAGTTTGATACAGGGAGGAGTCTCCAAAGTCATTCATGGACTGATCCAGAGAGGTGGCACCTGTCCAATTCTGCCGTGGCTGGGCTGTCAGAGACTCTTGCCATCTCCATTCCTCACTGCCACCCCAGGAGATCAGGGCAAAGTCGGCCCCGGGCCTTTTCTTTCCCCCCACGAACCACCCAGTGTATTCCCGGGGCTCCTGGCCAGTACTAAGCAAAAAGAAAAGCAAAAAGAAGTAAAAAAAAAAAAAAAAAAAAAAAAATTCCTAGTGAGATGCAAGAGGCTTACTAAATGCAAAGTCTTGACCCTCTGAAGTTACTAGAAAAATGTGACCGGTGTTATTTCATTTTAACACGACCACCTCACTTGACTTTTTACTTTCAGAAGCTCTCTTGGGCAATTTTATCTTTGGACTATAAACTTCTTACGAAATAATCCATTTGCCCCATTCCCCCGAGTGCGTACTGGTCTGAATTTTGTAGAGGTCTTTGGCAAGTCTCAGATACAACTCGGCTAGGATTCCACATGTCTACGTCATGCACGGTTCCTTCTGGCTGGCCCGCGAAGCATGGAAGGCTCCCCCCTCACCAGGTCATCCCGTACTCGGGCCCCCATGTAGCCCACCCCTGTGGTTCCCTCCTCACACGGATGGGCCACTCATAGGGGTTGCCCATACCATCTGCCCCTACTTCCTCACCTCCCATCCACTACCTGGGCTTCGGTTTCCAGCACATCACCCTGACCTGCAGGCTACAGAATCCAAAACGTGGGCTTTTCAAACACCTTACCATCCTGGATTCTTGGCAACATCCACTGCTCATGCCAGGGTCGCTACGTACCATATTGTTTCTTCTCTCTCCCCGTCCCTAAATGTGCCTGTTCCCCATGCACACTCCCCAGCCTGGCCTCATCCATATGATGGCTCACAAATGTATTTCTCAGCTCAGACCTCTGCCCCCCAAACCCCACACCCATCCACCCAGCTGCCTGCTTTATGGTATCCATAACAGGTGCTCCACAAATGCCTGCTGGTGTACACAGCATTTGATTAATACCCCTTTGTGCAGGACTCTCTGTTCTACGCACAACAGGACGTGCATGTCCCCGGGCTCAAGGAGAACACAGTGATGAATGGCTATGGAATCTCAGAGAAAGGGTAGACCTTACCTGGCTGGGGCTCCCAAGGCAGGTACCGCTGACAAGCCAGCATTTGGGCTGGGCCTTGAAAGACAGCTTGAGAAACGAGCATTTTTCTCCTCTGAGGTATTCAGGACTCGGCACCCCCACATCATGGTGAGAGAGCACTAAGCCTTACCTGGTTGTTTTAAACTGGCGTTTTGCATCCTATGTTGGAGGAAAACCTCCGAGGGACAGGCATTTTCTAAGCAGAGCTCTTCCGGGGCATTTTTGTGACACATGGATCTTCCCTCCTTCCCCCCCCACCCAAATTCTAGTCTGGTATAAAAGTGACCTACCTTTGGACCTGGGTTTGCTGGCCCCAATCCAACCCTTACCCAGTGATGGGGAATTACCTTCTTGGCAAATATCAAAGACCACTAGAAATCAAGCAAAAAAAAACCCCTGACACTTCTTAGCAGAACTTACATTTGACTTGCTTTATTCTAGTCCTGGTAGGGAAAGCTCTCAAGTGGAAAGCTGCATGCCTATCTCCGTCCCCTCTCAGCCGGGCTAGACCCCCTCCCCAAGTCCCCCCACTGCAATTCCCACATGGGATGACACAGTACATATTCAGCTACCCCTGCTGTGTAGAGGACACCCAGCACTGTGCTCAGCACCTACCACAAGCCTGCTGAAAGAATGAATTTCACAGCCTCTCAATAAGGAGTTCTAACTATACATTATCTACCTGTTGTGCTTAGCATCATTTGCTGTCTATGCTATCACTAAAGCATCACCATCTGATCCTATTCCCAGGCATTTCTGAGCTAACAAGAACTCTCTACAAGTCTGAAAACCAGTGCTTGAGAAACCACGACTCTCTCACATGAACTTGGGGGGTGAGGGGTGGTGCTCAGCAGGGAGGGAAACATCCTCACACCCACCAGAGTCTCACGCATGGCACCACTTTCTCAAACTCCACTTGGGGGCCTGGAGACTTCCTAATGATCAAAAAGGGACATCCACTCCGAGCAGGGAGGGGAGCATGGGCTGGGACTTGAGGGGCCTGGACAGGAGAGCTGCTTCCCCTCACCATCACCACTTCTGCTTTGGGCATACAACTTCCTCCTCTAAGAATGAAGGAACTGGACTTAGGAGGTCTGAGGCCTCTCCTGGTTCTGACGGCAGCTCTCCCACTTTCCAGGTCTGACTGAACGAAGCCGTGTCACCCTGTCCCTCGGGGCCAGAACCTAGAGTCAGCAGTACGGAGAGAAAGCATATGGATTTGAGGTCAGAAGTCTGAGCCTGTATCCTAATCAGCATGCTCAGCCTGTGAGACTGCCATGAACCCTATGCACTCAAAATGGATTATTACTCTGCCTGGTTACTCTGCTAGACACGTCACCAGCCATGGCCCCAGACCTCGAGGCGCCAACCCTCCGAAAGGGGACAAAGACACATTCACACATTAATATGCTTAGGTGCTGGGGAGATGGAGGGCCCAGGCGAACTGGGTGGGATACCCCAGGAGGGCTTCCCGGAAGAAGCAAGCATGGGGATTTCCAACGCTTTCATTAGAACATAACATTTTTCAAGATAAACATCATATTTATCCGCTTTCTCACCTCCTGACCTTTGCCTTCCAAATCGGACATGCCATTACTTCCAGTCACAAGATTCTTCTAAGACCATGAAGCAGAAAGTTGGCCACGTCGTTTCCCCAGAGCTGTGAAGCCATCTGCCCAGCTCACTACACAAGGGTCCGTTTCCTCTAGGCCTCGTGGATACCCTGGTCATCAAAGGTCTTCCTTGCTTGCTGCTGCTCAGGTATCTCCTCCAGGAGCCATTCCTTACAGCCCTCCTCCTCTCTGGCCATCCAGCTCCCACCGAGGAACACTCCCAGCACCAGCCACCTCTCTTCTGCTGATTTCCCGTGGCACTTACTTTTAAGACTGATTGTGGGACTGTTAGGAATAACAGCAATAATCACAGCAGCTCCCCTTTACCACGTCCTTCTCCAGCCAGGCACTTGCTGGCTACATCACAGTCATGGCTGCAGCACAGCCCACATGTCCACCGGAAATAGAATTACTGTTACCCCACCCAGGATTCAAAACCTTAGGTCCCTTGCCTGAGTCCACATGGTTAGTCTGGAGGGAAGATTTCTAAGCCGCCTTGCAAGGCTCACAGTACAGATCTGCATCCTAGGGCAACACTGGCACCCACTTTGTGCCAGGCACTGGGGATACAGAGGTGCATATAGCAGGGCTGTGCCTTCAAGGCCCTCACATTAACTGCCAGGCCCTGGTTTACCTGGGAGCTGCCCTCAGGCACCTGGTGATGAACTTGGCACCTAGCAGCTGCTCCAAAAAGACCTGCTGAAATAAACAACAGGAGATGCTGGAGAGCATGTCCATAGTCCTCTAGGTAGACTTCCCTCTGTTAGCCGTTCCTTCCGCATCAGGGCTTCACCACTTGCTTTTCCCTTTGCCCAGGCTGCTCATCAGCCACCTCTTCTCCTGGGGATGCCTACCTAGTCAACCCTTGGGCTTCAGCTCAAATGTCCCCTCTTGGCATTGCCTTCCCAACCCACTACTCCCTCCCCAAACAGAATCAGGGCTCTCTCAGACTCCCTGTCCTCATTCAAGGTCTGCAATGTGACATTTGTGACCACTGGGCTCCCCAGACTGCAAGTGCCTGGTCTAGAGGCAGATGCTGCCTCAGTTTTCCACTGAATTCAGAGCCTGGCAAAATGTGAGCTGTCAATAAAATATGTTGGATGAACGGAAAGGAGCTCATGCCATTAAGTCTTACTTCAGTCTGTTACTCCAAGAGGGAGACTAACCAGACATCATCATCACCCCTACTTCACTGAGGAGGCAATAGTGGCTCAGAGGACATGGCTCTCAGCCGGGGTCAGGGACAAGGTCAAAACTGTGGCCAAAGTACCCCAAAGGGGACCACGGATTTTTCTTGTCGGACTGACAACTAGCACAGCTCTGAGCACATAGATTTGGATACCAAAACCGTATACAGAAACAGCAAGGGAATGATCTCAAAAATGAAAATGGTGGTGGCATTAAGCTTCACATTTCCATCATAGCAGTCTCTGGAGGAAGGTCCCATCTGTTTGCAGGGGGTCCTATTCTACTTGCTCTGTTCTGAGAGCACAGTTGGGTGCTAGAGGGACACAAAGAGAGAGGTAAGGGTGAGACTTCACCTCTGGGGAGAAAAGACGACTTACTCTTGGTCTCATCAGGCAGATAACGAAGGGCTAAGGTGTTCCTGGAGACACTTAGGGCAGCTAGAGTTCTAGGAATTCTAAGCTTATTGGTGCAACTTAATGCACATTTGCTCAAGGGCTGGGGCAGAGCAATGGAACAGGTGTCAGAGACCTGGCTTCTAAGCCCACCTCTGCCCCTGACCATCTAGTGATGCTGGGCAATTCAGTGCCCCTCTGGGCAGAGGAGGCTAAGAGCACCCACCCTGCCCTCTTCACAAGGCTGTGGCCAGACTCAAAGGAGACGGCAGGTATGAAATGTTCTTTGCAAGCTACAGGCAGTAATCAGACATCCATATTATTATATCATTACAAGGTTGCTCCTGGCCCAGGGCCGATGGTGCAAAAGGTGATCCCGGTGCGGGGGCGGGTGGAGGAGGTGCTTCTGGTTGACGGCCTCCCCCATGGAGGCAAATGTAACTTTAAAGGAAGCTGCATTTACCTGTCAGAAAGAATGCTGACCTCTCCACCTCCTAAGATGGATACAAGCAGGTCGAAGAGGACAGAGAGAACCAAGTCAAAGTCGGGACTCTCTGGGCTGGAGCCACATGTTTGCAGGCCGTCGCATGACTTAGAGTGGGTGACTTCTGTACTCGGAGGCTCCATTTCTCCATCTATAAATTGTGGACTAAGGATAACCTCCCTAGAAGTTGCGTTCAAATTTTAAAATTTTGGGAAAAAAAAAAGATTCTATGGAAAAAGAGCAGAGCCCTTTGTGGGGAATGAGATGGAGAGGGCCACTGCGATGTATTTCTCATCTATATTTGGTCTTTGTCCAGGATTCTGGCCTCACAACTTCTAAAATCCTTGGATTTTTCTGTGAACAATGAAGGAACAATGAAGGAATCTTTTGTTTGGCTCTAGAAGGTGACTTGTGGGCCCCACCCACGGCCACTTTGCCTGGGGGATCAAACTCATGATGAGAGGGTTGGAACTTTCATTCCTACCACTGCCAGCTCCCTGAAGAGGAGAGGGCCTAGAGGTTGGATCAGCAATGGCCAATGACTTAGTCAATCATGAGTGTGGAAGGAAGCCTCCATAAAAACCAAAAAACAAAAACTAGGGAGAATGGTGTGCCTGAGGGGGCACGGGGGCTTCCGTGTCCTTTCCCCATACCCCGCTCTACTCTCTTCATCTGGCTGTCGATTCGTGCCCTTTAATAAACTGGTAAATGTGTTTCCCTGAGTTCTGAGAACTGCTCCAGCAAATTAACGAACTTAAGGCGGAGGTCCTTGGAACCTCCACTCTGTAGCCGCTTGGCCAGAAGTACAGATAATAGCTTGGGGCCTGTGACTCGCATCTGAACTGAGGGAAGAGAAGCAACCCTGTAGGACTGAGCCCTTCACCTGTGGACTCTGACGCTGTCTCCGGGCACGTAGTATCAGAACTGAGTTGGAGTCTCAGACACCGGTAAAGGGATCTGTGTGGAGAAACTGCCCCTAAGTTAGGGTTCCTGCCCCAGAAACCCTAAAAGAGCCATCTAACGTGACATAGGTAGTCAGTTAAAGGCAGCTTGTTCCTTGCCCCCAGGGAGGGAGCCTGTCTGGGTGGGCCATCCCAGTGCCAAGTACAACCAGAGCCGGCAGTTCCAGGGCTGGTGAAGCCATGCCACTCCCCTTCTCTGCAAAGTCACTGCCATCTCTCTTACCCAAAGTTTACCCACTGCTAGGAGCAGAATGCAAGAAGTAGCTTCTAAAACACAGCCAGAAGCCAACCAATGCCACTTCTCTACCTCCAAATGAGTCCCCACTAATCTCAGCCTGGTGGGAGAAATGTCACCAAAGGATGTAATAAACATTCTGAATTTATTTTTTTTTTAATGTTTTATTTATTTCCAGGAGAGAGAGAGAGAGAGACAGCGTGAGCAGGGGAGGGTCAGAGAGAGGGAGTCACAGACTCAAACAGGCTCCAGGCTCTGAGCTGGCAGTCAGCACAGAGCCCGACACGGGGCTCGAACCCATGAACCGCGAGATCATGACCTAAGCGAAAGTCGGACGCTTAACCGACTAAGCCACCCAGGCGCCCCATAAACATTCTGAATTTAAGAATTCAGTCAAGACTTGACTTTTCTTTTTTTTTTTTTTTAAAGCACTTTCATGTCCTGTCCTAGGCACTATGAGGAGATATAAGGGATACAAAACACAGTTCCTACCTTCAAGGAGCATCAGTCTGAAGGGGCAGAACAAATAGAAATGAAATAATTATGTGCTTTGGTAGAAGGCTCAGAAGAAACCCGCGAAAAAAAAAGTACTTCTGAAATAATGAAAAGGACTATTCTGTATCACAATATGGAAGCTCTCATTCCCAGGACCCACAGGAGAAATTCTCGAATGTGGCAGGTGCTCAAAATACTTGGTTTCTCCCTGGAAATTGTTTTTTAAATTATTATGGATACTATGTTACTCTTGACAGAGGTCACATTACTGTTTTACTTTTAGCTACTAGGAAGCTCAGGGGCAAATTTGCAGGCCACATCTAACATCTCACGAGACTTTATAATATGCAGTACTATGCACTAATAGCTCATCTTAGTTTCCTATCCCTTTCGCCTTTCTCCTAATTTCCTAATCTATCTCTATCCCTTTTCATTCACTGTACTTCTGAGAGGCACCTCCCATTCTTTTTCATAACAAGATTATGAAAAATACATTGAAAAATTTGACTAGTAATACAAATAATTCGGTAATCACAACTGGCCTGATGACAGACACATGGATCAGCATACTAAAACTGAGAGTCCAGAAATAAACCCTCACTGATTCTCAACAAAGGTGTCAGACAATTCAGTGGGGTAAAGACGAGTCTTTTCAAACAGTGCTTGAGCAACTGGATATCCATATGCAAAAGAATAAAGTTGGACCCCTACCTCGTAGCACATGCAAAAATTAAATCAAAATGAATCAAAAACCTAAATGTAAGAGCTAAAATGATAAAAATCTTAGAAGCAAGTGAGTGGATTTTTGCGACCTTGAGTTAGACAATGGCTTCTTAGAAAGGACACCAAACACAAAAACATAAAAGGAGCTTCATCAGAATTGAAAACTTTCGTGTTTCAAAGGACACCATCATGGAAATGAGAAGACGAGCCAGAAATGGGAGGAAATATTTGCTAACCATCTATCTGAGAAGGGAATTTGTGTCCAGAGTATATGTAGACGCTTACAACAACAGACAACCCAATTTAAAAATGGGCAAAGGATATGAAAAGGCATTTCTCTCAAGAAGATATACAACGGCCATAAGAACATGAAGAGACGCTAAATATCATTAGCCATTAGGGAAATGCAAATCAGGACCAGAATGAGACACTATTCCATATTATTTCACTATTTCACGCTATTAATTTAGGGTAGCCAAAATAAAACGAACAGACAATGATAAGTGTTGGAGACATCAGCCCCCGCATATGTTGCTGGTGGGATTGTAATATGGTACAGCCACTTGGTAGAATTTGGCAGTTCCTCAAAGAGGTAAACAAGGTTATCAAATGATACAGCAACCCTATACTTAAATATTTACTATCTAATAAAAACATGTGACCACTCAAATACTTATACACAAATGATCACAGTAGCATTATTCGTAATAGCCAAAAAGTAGAAAGGACCCCAATGTCCATCAATTGAAGAAACGAACGGATAGGGGTGCCCAGGTGACTCAGTCAGTTAAGCATCCATCCAACTCTTGATTTCGGCTCAGGTCACGATCTTACAGGTTCATGAGTTCAAGTCCCATGTTAGTTCTATACTGACAGTGCAGAGCCTGCTTGGGATTCTCCCTCCCTGTCTGTCTGCCCCTCCCCTACTCTCTCTCTCTCAAAATAAATAAATAAGCTTTAAAAAAAAGAGAGAGAAGTGAATGGATAAACAAATATGATACGTCCAGACAATGAAATATTATCTGGCCATGAAAATTAATGAAATATTGATCCATGCTACAAAATGAATGAACCTTAAAAACATTATGTTAAGTGAAAGACGACAGTCAACAAAGACCATACAGGACTCCATTTATAAGAAATGTCCAAAAGAGACAAATACACAGACACAGAATGTAGATTGGGTTTCCAGGGCTGGGGGAGGTAGATGGCGAGTGGCTACTGATGGGTATGAAGTTTCTTTCTGGGTGATGAATATAGTCTAAAATTAAATCATCGTGACAGTTGCAGAACTCTGTTAACACACTAAAACCGCTGAATTATACATCTTAAAAGGGAATGTTATGGAGTATGAATCATTTGCTAAAAACGGTGTCATTTTCGGGGCACCTGGGTGGCTCATTTGGTTAAGCGTCCAACTCAGGTCACGATCTCACAGTCCGTGGGTTCGAGCCCCACGTTGGGCTCTGTGCTGACAGCTAGCTCAGAGCCTGGAGCCTGTTTCAGATTCTGTGTCTCCCTCTCTCTTTCTCTTACCCTCCCCCTGCTCACACTGTCTCTCTGTCTCTCTCTCAGAAATAAATAAAAAACATTATAAAAACATTTTTTAAAAAGGGTTGTCATTTTCTTAAAGTTTGAAGTTTCATTAAATAAGCTCTGGAGTTGTGCTCATAGTAATGTACTGATGTTTGTTTCTTAGTTTTCATAAATGTACCATGGTAAAGTGAGATGTTAACAGTAAGGAAATCCGGGTGAGGGGTACATGGGAACTTTGTGTTGTTTGCAATTTTTCTACAACTGTTCCTAAACACAGTTTTTTTTTTTAAGCTGATCATGTAAAGCTCACGATTACATAATTACTTAATTAGGCTTATATGATCACAGCGTACCTTCCCTCTGGACCATAGCAGCGCAAGGGCAGGGACAGCCCACGGAGGTGGGGGGAGGGTGATGTATACCGCGAATACTCAATGAGCCGAAGGTAGAAGGGCTGAATAATAACAAACAGGGTCCTTTTCCCTCCCAACCCTCAGAACAACACTGTGACCCAGAGAAAGAGACAGCCAACAGCAGCATCCTATCTCTCCCCCTCCCCACTCCACTCCATCTCATTCTGTTTATATATACACACTTCTGTTCTACGAAACTCACCAACCTGTAAACCCAAACCTTCTGACATTTCCTGCCATAGGCTAGGGTCATGGGAACCCTAGCCGGGCATTTCCTGACCTTCTCTCCGCTGGCAGAGGTGGTAACTCGAGTGCCCCATTTATCCTTGCATACCCCTGATTTGAACTCTTAAGACCTCCACGTGTTTAGGAGTCTTATTCCCCAACAGAAGTCCAAGGGCAGTGACAGCATCTTCTTTATTCCTCTACCCCCAGGGTCTTGCAGATATACACCCAAGCAATGAATGAGGTAACTAATCCATTCATTAACCGCTGACCTAGAAGAGCTCCCAGAGCACACACTAGCATCGCTAACAGAAATATGCTGATTTCAGGCAGAGAGCCCCTCACACACCAAACCGCTCTTGGTCCTCTCTTTCTCGCATGGACATCACCGGCGGGGTGGCGATGGGTTTTGTTTGCTGAGAGGCAAACGGGATTGGTTTCCCCACTCCGACTAGGCTGGGAGCCATGGTCTCTTTATCCAGAGACATGGATGAGTAGGGAACTGGACTGTGGAGCGAGAGCGGCCTTGGCTTTGCATGCTCCACCAGGCAGACGGCAGCCCGGCTTCCTGTGGGGCCACGGCCCGCTGACATCACTGAGGGGCCGGCGGCACGCAGGGGGCATGCGGGTGTCGCAACTGCAGGCAGCACGCGGGGTCATGTGAAGTTCAGCACTGGGGCTTTCTCAGGCCATTGGGTTTTACTCATCCCCTGTCCATTAAGCATGCTTCTCCCCCTCTCGCTTTTCTTTCTTTGTGTGCGTGTGTGTTTTAATTATTTGATGGCTCTTGGCTTGCTTTCCTAACCCCGAATTAACATTTCTCTCTGCTACTGAGAAATTAGGCATTCCACCCGCTGGAAAGCAGAGAGGCCAGGGAGAATTCCAGCTCTGTGTGCGAACACTGGGGACAAGGTCCCTATCCAATGGCCGAGGAGGAAGAGCTGAGAATGAGATGCAGCAGGAGAGCAGAAAACTCTCAGAAGCCACATGGTCCACTCGGACCTTCCACCCGTTTTACAGACAATAATCACGAGGCCCAGAGCACCACAGTGACTTACACAAGGTCACTCAGCCCTAACCAGAGCAAAATGACTCAATTTTTCAAAAGCTCCACCACAAACCCTGTCTCAGTCCAGGCAAGCATTCCCGCAGAGAACTTACAATGGAAATGGTGTCTTACAAATTAACAGGCCATGGGAACTTACTCATTGCCAAGCACCAAAAGTTCCAGAGTGCACATTCATCCTCTGCATTCATTTGAAAAGTATTTATTAAGTGACTGCTCTATCAGGCACCATGCTAGGCTCAGAGGACATGAAGGTGAGTAAGGACCAGTTGCTCTGCCTCCAAGGAGAACCCAGTGATGAGGCACAGACCAGCCCACAGAAAATAAAACTTAAGGGTCACCTTTCAATACATTAAGTCATAAACCACAGGGCATACACAAGGGCCCAAAGCTTAGTTTAGAACCCAGAGAACAGAGCTCACACAAGGCAGAGACCACCCTGTGGTCCAGGGGAGCGACATGCAGTGAGTGACCTGAACACCAGCACCCCGCCAGCCTTCGACCCAGAGATCGGCCCCACAGAGCTCCTGTTCTCAAGAGGTTCACTGTCTAGGACTGAAAAGAAAGACCCAGAAACATAAAATTTTGACACACCATGGCGCCTGCTGAGAACTCAGTGTGCTTAGGTGAGTGCGGGAATCTTCCAGGCTCAAAATGAGGCAAAGCCAAGAGGTAAGAAATGGCCGGGAGCAGGGCGGGGGAAAGTATAGGCAGGACTCAGGTCAGAGGGGGGATTCTTGACCTTTATGGGCTAAGAGTGATCATTTTGAACTCCAATGATTTTCAAAGACCCCTCCTGCAATATTGTACCTGAAATTATTTACTCCACAGACAATATTAGTGTCCACATGGATCCTGGTCACTGGCATCAAATATGCAACCTAACAGCATCTTCAGCTGCCGAGCTGGGAAAATTGCTTACAAGAGCCACTGACAGCAAGGCTGAGCGAGAGATGGGAGACACAGCACAGACCTCAGGGGACAAGATGAGTTGTCCCCAAGGCACCTGAAGCTATGGATGGATTCTCAGTAGGGAGGTGCCAGAGCAAGATCGACCCTTTAGAAAGATGACCTTGGGCACATGGGGAGAGCAGATCCAAGGGGGTGGGAAGGGAGGCTCGGTGATCTAGGTGAGGAGGGTGACTTTCCATACCAGACACCAGGGTCCTGGAGGCAGCCTGCCCCAGATAATCCTCCCTTCCAAAAACTAAGCCAAGATCACCCCCTCACTTTCAACAACTGCCATCCCCTTTGCACCTAAGGCTCGTCCTTTTTGCCTACATTCTTGGACCACATCCGCATGGGGAGGTTAGGCAGGGCTGGGGGGGACGTGGCACAGGACGTGAAGTGGGGTGAGGTTGGGAGCGGAGGTTCTGAGGAATTCCCCCCCACCCCCAGCACAATAACCACAGCCACACAGGCAATGCCTGGGCTGCGCAAACCACGTGACCTTGACAGGGGCAGGAGGGGACCCGGGAAACCGCTCTCCAAGAGAGATTATTTTCAGTCCTTTGCTGCTTCATTGGCCTCAACCTGCAGATGACCACAGACTGCCTCAGACGAGTAGGAGGAGGTAGTGACACGACTCTCCCCTCCTGTGGCACCTTGGAAAGCAAGAGCTGATAAATCTTACTCCAGGCAGAGGACAGGTTGCTGAAGTGGTGTGATGGGGTGGCCACACCTCTCTACCCAAATAAAGCTCCCTCTTTGCCACTACCATGGCCACTGTGCCTGAAGTTCCCACCATTTGTCATTCCTCTGGCATCCAAGGCCCAAAGTCGGACTACATCAAATACTTCCTTAATGCATGAGTCATTAAAATCTATTTCTTTCAAATCCACGTAGTAAACATTAACTGAGGACCTGCCCCTACCAGCTCCTGTGCTGAGCCTCGGTGGGGGAGGAAGATGACTAAGGTCTGGGCACTGGAGGCTGGAGGAGTTGGCACGGAAGCCAAACTGTGCAGACAGGGCCTTACAAACCTGGCTGAGGAGACTAGCCTCTCTCTACTTGGGCACCAGGATATTCCTAGGGATTCTTACACCACCGGGGAATGATATGTTTTGATGCCATCATTTTGTATCCCCTGGGGTTATAAACACTATGTCATTAGCACCTTTAACACCTTAGTGTGAATTAGGTAATCAGATGAAGTGTCACCTTGCAAAAGACTGAGATGTGGGACTGATGCATTTTGATGCCAGAGGAATGATGCCAGGAAGAAAGGGTGCTCAGTGGCCACTCGGTGCGCTGCGGCCTGGACAGTAGGGGACAGGCCCAAGGGAGCCAAGGTGCCTGGGCAATGGCAGCACAAGCTGACACGTCCTCCATTTATAATTCAACTCATGGCTACAAACATTTACTGAACTCCTCAGTCCTGGGCCCTGGGCATGGCAGAGAACAAAAGAGATGGCCCCTGCCCTTCAGGGGAAGACCTACAGACAATAACCACAGATTTAGAACCACAAGCTGAGGTAAAATCTACAAGGGAAAGGAATAGGGCGCTGTAAGAGTGGATCAGGAGATAGAATTTAAATGGGGGGGGTGGGGGCAGTGAGGGCTCTCTTGGGAGAGACCTGACTCACATTAGCTGAAAGCTGTGGAGAAGAGCATTCCAGGCAGAAGGGACAGCATGTGCAAAGGCCAGAGTCAGGATGACCGCCCCGCTAGGGGTGGAGGCTGGACAGGCAGGTTAGGCCAGACCCACAGCCTCATTAGGGATTCAGACCCTTACCCTCAAGACAACAGGAAGCCCCTGAGTGATTTTTAGCAGATGTGCCTATAGATAACAGGATGTACATTTTATAGAGCTCACTCTGGGTGCCAGGGCAGGCAGAGAGACCAGTTAGGAGGAAGCTTAGGCCAGAGACACCCTGATTTGGAGGAGACGGCCACAGTCAAGATGGGCGGCCGATGGATGTAGATATTCTGGAGGTAGAACTGGCCCAGCTCAGTGATGGGCGGGATGGCTAGAGAGAGGCGGAAGACAGGCACAGGGAGGACCTCCCAGATCTGGCTCAAGCAACTCGGTGGATGGTGGGCCTTTCCCTGAGAAAGGAAGACTGGAGGAGGCCGGGCAGATGGCACGGAGGAGCAGAGCAGATAAACACTTAGATGTGGGACGTGCCCAAGCAAGGCCTGGACAGGTGGCCCAGCAAACATGTCAACAGGGGCATGAGCAGGCCCCACATGCAGCTTCAGGCAGAGATGGGTCACTGGTGGTTGAAAATCCCACGGGATCTCCAGCCGGGCCATCAGGGTGAGAGAATTTCTTGACACCTGAGCTCAGAGGGCACATTCCTGGTTTTTCCCCCTTGTGTCCCATCAGAGAGAAAGGCTTTCCCTTTTCTGGAAGTGTCAAAAATGCAGCACAGGAACGTCCTTCAGCTGCCAGGGTGACTAATATTTATCACTGGTATATACAGTAGCCGTTCTTCAAGGCCATGAAATTCAGCCACAAGCCTCTCCAGGGCCCTGCCCAAGCTCAGCCATGCCTCAGCATTCCACAAGGCTGAATAATACCCCTCGCTTCTCGAAGGGGCTCTGCTTACCTTACACGCCAGAAGCTTCTCAGCGTGCTAGACTCAGAGCTTACAGGTCAGGGTCCAGGGTCTCCACTATGGGGTGGAGGTACACCATGACCTTGCCCAGCCTGCCCCTTCAGCCTGAGTTCCTGCTGCAGGACAGAGGTGGGACTTCCCTCCCTGTAGACAGCAGGGGAAGGACCGGGATGGCCAGAACTTCCAAAGCACCTCTGCCAACCCTTTTGTTTTCAGAAGAGCAAACTGAGAAGAGCAAGGAGACCAAGTAGCTTTGTCCAAGGTCCAACAGCAGAGCTGAGGCAGCAATTCCAGGCTAGGGCTCGCTTTCTGGGGTCCTGGCCACAGGAGCAAAGGGCTTGGGTGGGGGAGATGGCAGGATGGGCAGCTTGCCACTGGGGGAGAACAGCAAGCAGATCAGGATACACAGCCACTGGGACACCCCGCAAAAATCAAACTCTCAAAGATCACACGTGGGATGCCACACGGTCTGTCCTCCCCCCCCGACAACTCTCAAGTGAGAAGCAGGCAGCAGTGCTAAAAGAGGAGGAAGAATCAGGCCTCAGGAGACTGATAAGTCTCCCAGGAATATGGGGAGGGGGTCAGGGGCTCCTCGGAGGTGGCGTTCAGCAAGATCCCAGCTCGTAACAGAAATGGCTTCATTCATGCAACACAGTTTACGAATTTATCTACGCCCAAAGGTCTCTGTGAAGGGAAGCTCACAGAGGAAGCACTTTCTCGTGTGACAATGACCATTGAGGAAATAAGATAACAAGAAAGGTAGCACAGGGCACAGCGATCTGGTGTCAGCTTTGTCTTTTGAGCTGAGACTACTGCCAAGGTTATCGGTCTATGGCACCTGCCAGAACAGAGGGGGGTGATGGGAAATCAACTGGAAAAATGGCTCTGCCCATAGTCATTACAGATTTTTATCACTTTAGTATGTGCAGAACAATAAGTCGCAGACATTCTTGAATTCCGATCGCACATATTCTTGAATTCAGGGATACAAAAGGGTGACTACAAAATACAGAAGAACAGGACAGAGAGGCAACCTCAAAAGGGCAGTCCTTTCTTCTTAGAAGCTACATCTTCCATAATCCGACACATTGGTTAGTAGTTCCTAACCCATGACTTCCTGTATATGCGGACACTCTCCTGAGAACTGGGAGTCATTCATTCATTCGCTGAGCATGCTGCAATACCAAGCACTGTACCACACAGGGGCTAGGAAAGTTGAGAAACACCCAGGCCCTGCCCTGCCTGCCCTGCAAAAGCTCTCAGCTGGCAAAAGCAGGGAGGGGGTGGGGAGGGTGAAAATCCTGAAATCCGATCTTATCTATTTTCCTGCCTTTGAACAGCACCACCGCCAACCAGCAGAGGCAGGAACTTTTGAAAGTAGGGGCCTGTTACATGCTGCTCAGCTCCTGGCTCCTTTCCTTCTTCCAGATTTCCTGCCTCCCCTTCTGGACCATCACCTCAACCACCCTTAAATGTCAACACCTCTGGAAAGGGTGACAAAAATTCTGCCACCTTAAATGGTGCAAACAGCCTTTCCCATTAGTTCATGCGAGTGTTTATGGAGATCTAGCAATAAGCTAGGCACAAAAACAAGAGGTCCCACACAATCACTCAAAGGGACAGCAAAGCTGCAATGGCCAACCCAGAAGCAGGAGCGGTTGGAAGGAAACCCTCATGATGGTTTTGGCTGTGTGTCAGCCACACGGGAAAGGGGAGCCCACCCCACCACCGCTTCCACCCCCATAGCTCTGTGACCACCAGTGTCAGAGCTGGAAAAGGTAGCCAAGCAGAGGAAACGGAGGCCCAAGGAGGGTGAGTGGATCTCAGAGGTCCTGGGCTCCAGGTCAGTGGCATACACCAGCTCTCCACTACCCGAGGCCCCTCGCTGGACCCAGCATTAATGTCAAGACCACAGTTCTAGACAACCTACCCAAGACCACTAATAACTCACACCTGCAGATTGCTTTGAGGTTTTCCAAAACTCTTCCCTGATCATCGTGGTAGCCTTCGATACAGGCTGGGTAGATCTTACTATCCTCATTTTGTAGGATAGAAAGTGCGTCCCTAAGGAGGCCATGTGCCTTGTCTGAAGTCACATGGAACAAGAACAAGTACCTAGGCCTTGCAGGACATTATCCGCTCTCTTCTATACGACGGTGGGGAGAAGGGGTATAAAAAAATGAACCTGAGACCCAGCTTCTTCTATACAGAGAAGTTGGCACTCCCATTTAGGTAGATGAATGATACACAGACAAGTTACCTGTCATGGAGAGGGCCAAAGTGACACATTCAAAAATATTTATGGAGCATGTACTATGTGCCAGACCCAGGAAGTGATTCAGTATCTAGAGAAAGGGGAGGTTGTCACAGTGAGCTGGGATAGAGATAGTCAAGGAAAATGCAACAAGGGAGGTGGGGCTCATTCTGGGCTTTCAAGGAAGAAAGGTACAGAGAAGTCTGGGAATGCACCCCAGGAAACACACAGGCGAGCTGAAGCAAGGCGGTGGGGTGTGGATACAGCAGGTTGGGAAGATGCTGTGACGAGTCTCATCTGGAAGGAACAGAGGCTCACAGAGAAGGCAACCCCACAGAGTGGTCGGCTCTGGAGGACTTTAAGAACCAGGCTAAGGTGGTTCTGCCTATAGAAACGTGGGTGATGGCTTCTTTCCAGCCCCATTCGAGACCACTACCTGCTACAGACCAACCGGGACCAAGGAGCTCAGAGTTCTACCTGTTGAACAGAATTTGCTGGAGTCTGGGTCCCATCACCCACCGCCCGCACACATGTATCCCACGCACAGGTCAGCCCCAGCTGGCCCTCCACTAGCACCCTGGGCAAACACAAAATCCCCGCAGGTCAGGAAAAGAGCTGAACATTCACAAATCCATTTGTGCTCAAGACAACATGGGCCACATTTCACACATTCTAAGTGGTTTTCACACATTTCTGTGCAAGTGCATGACTGCTGTGTTGTGTGAGCATAATGCATTTCAAAAGGGAAAAAACAGTGGGTAACTCTGACTCATCCTACTCCTCTGGCTTTCTCCTTTCTCTGAACACACACACTCCCACGGCATTACCCCAGGACTCCAATCCGAACAGTACAGTGGGCCCGGGGGGGCCTGGAGGATTTACTGGGTCAATTGTGTTCCCTCTCAACGTGTGGCCTTCCAGGTGACCCGTGAAAAAACACAATTACACTGTGAACTTCTGGAGGGCAGGGCGGGGTTTTCCCCACACCGCCTCAGGCCAGGCACCTCCCAAGCCTGACCGCTTGATGGCACAAATAAGTGCCCGTGCATTCCGAGCCCCGCGGCCCACAACAGAAGCTCCCCTGGAGAGGGGGACAAATGCCACCCCCTGACTGCAGACGTAGACCTGTGAGCAGGAGTCCTTCATTGATTTCTTTTGGCCCTTCCCACCCTTTGGTTTCTTCACTCACCTCGGGAAGAGCCTCATCAATAACAAAGCACATTCATGTCCACCACCGTGCTTGGGCGCCCACCCAGACTCCGTGATGTGGGAGAGGCCAGGATATTCTTTTTTCTTTTCATTTTTGTAATGTTTATTTTTGAGAGAGAGAAAAAGACTGAGACAGATCATGAGCAGGGGAGGGGCAGAGAGAGAGAGAGACCTAGAATCTGAAGCAGGCTCCGGGCTCTGAGCTGTCAGCACAGAGCCTGACGCGGGGCTCGAACCCACCAACCATGAGATCACGACCTGAGCCGAAGTCAGACACTTAACCAACTGAGTCACGCAGGCACCCCCCCCCCCCAGGATATTCTGTGGGCCACTTTGCTAGGGTCACATCACCAACACTAAAATGCATGTCTTGTCATTGCTTGTCCAGGGATCCTACCAAGAGGAAAACTAAACCTCCAAGATTCTGAAACCTTATTTGCTTCCTCCTCAGGACTAAACAGAGGTTTAGTTATTGTTCGGCCTCCGAAATGGCATCAGCAGCAGCATCACTATGTGGTCACTGACCAGGACAGTCACTGCCAGTGTTTGACCTAAGAGAGAAGGCAGGCCTATCCGCTACATAACCAGAAAGGGGGGGAGGGGGACACCCTGTGCTACATCTGAAACCTTTTCTGACATCCAAGCGTTTAAACAGCTCATTGACTTCCATACATAAATATTACTATAAGCTACAGTTTCATTTACCCTGTGCTGGGGCCAAGAGGGTTTGAAAGCAGAGGGAGCACAAATTAGGTACTGGAAAGTTTCTTACTTCCTGTCGTATCAGATGGTCACAGTCAAAAAGCAGCAGCAGCATCACATGGGGAGTCTCCCATCGAACACCAAATGTATATGTTTACACGTAATTAGTTCCTTTTGCTCAATGTCAAAATTGAGTAGTACAACTGGAATTGTTCTAGACACACACGTGGGGATACAGTCCAGGTCTGTGGCGGTTTCCACGAAATAGCGCCCGCGTCTCCTGACAGCTGAGCTAATCCAGGTGCTCCCCCCCACCCCCCACATGGGCCAGGTTCCCGAGTACGCAAGGAAAGCACAAAATACCAGGTGGAACAGAGCTGAACCCCAGCGGCCCACAATGGACCCCGTGATGTAAGGGAGCTAAAAAACCCCACTTTTCCACTATAACTTTCCTAATGGAGAGTAAGAAGGCTGGGAATCCAAATCTTAAGTCTGGGACCTTGCTCTGTGCCCTTGGGCGAGTAGTTAGTCCTTTCTGGGTCGCTGGTTCCTCATAAAGGTAGAGCCTGAATCAGAAAGCCCCGAGCGTGCTTCAGCTCCAGTGTCAACAAATGACCCCTTTCCTTTCTCTCCCACCCAACACAAACATAGGAGAACCCAAGCTGGTGAGAGGGGACCCCATGAGAGGAACACACTTTTAAAAACTGCGTTGTGATTAAATGCACGTAACAACAGGCCATTTCAAGGCGTGCGATTCAGCGGCATTCAGTTCATGCACAACGTCAACACCCATGACGTTTATCTAGTCCCGGAACATTTTCATCACCCCTAAAGGAAACCCTGCACCCATGAAACAGTCACTCCCCATTCTGCCTCCTCCAGCCCTGGGCAGCCATTCATCGGCTTTCTAGCTCTATGGGTTTGCCCACTCTGGGTACTTCACCTAAATGGGATCCTTGTGGGCCTGGTTTCTTTCACTCACTGTAATGTTTTCAAGGTTCATGACGTGCGTTGTGGCAAAACGCTTCATTTCTTGGCTGAAAAATATTTCATTGTATAGAGGAAAATGCCTCTGAATTACCCAAGTCATTCACCAACTTCAGTACTACTAACTGGTAGCAATAATTACACAAGATCATCTACATGAGGTCGTGGGAACATAGGGAGCACTCAACGAGCATTAGCTTCTTCATCATCATCTTCGTCATCATCATGACCATCCCAATAGAAACTCCTCCAGCACGCCTCACTGGTGGCGCATCCCTTCTGCTCACTCGGCAATCACGGGCCTGGGTACCACCCCCCACCACCCCACCCCCGCCCAGGCCACACGTAGGTCCCAACTTCTCGGAGTACGTGAATCCAGGCATTCTGCACACGTATTAGATCTTTCCCCAGGTTTCCCGCCCGTGGGAACCCCTTCCGAGCACCCGAGGGGTAAACAGGGACAACCGGAAGTGGGCAAAAACAGGAGGCCTCCTCTGTGGACCGGTCTTGCCACAGGAAACCTACCAAGAGAAAACTGTTGGGAGGTAGCGTGAGTCTTCCTTTCTCACAATGACCCGCCACGGGATTCCTTCAAGTGGTTTTCCTGTCACTCTGAAGACATAATTCAATTTACGCAATCCGTGTTTCAGCAATATACCTTCTCCATAAAACAGCCCGCGGCCGGTAGGAGTTTGGGTTCCGATCCTGGAGGGCGGCGGTGGCCCTAAAACAGTGGGAATGGATGTTTGCTTCCCCCTCCACATGAGGGGCCCTTTTCCACCCGGAGACAGAAGTCCTGCATCCTCAGTTCGCGTCCCAGCCCCGAGCCTGGGAACACAAACGGCCACCCCGGAGGGCGGGTTTCTTCTCAGGGAACACAGAAGACGTATCCGCGTTCCCGAAGACCCGTGCGAGAATCCAGAGTGCCACGGAGATGGGAGTTACCATTCCCCAGGTCGCTGTCCGCATCTGTGAAGCATTTCAAAACGCTGACCCGTCTTTACGGGTAGCCTGGACTTCCACACGCGGCCCCTCACAAACCGAGATCATCTCCCCTTCCCGTGAGCCTCCACGGCCCCGCCCCCATCCCCCCCACCCCCGGCTCCATCCGGGTCTCCCCGCTGAGCACCATGGGTCCCCTCGCAAACCAAGATTATCTCCCCTTCCCGTGAGCCTCCACGCCCCTCTTCCCCATCTCTATCCGGGTCTCCTCGCTGAGCACCATGGGTCCTCGGAGCCCTACTGGGACGTGTGGGACCCGGATGCCCACTTTCACCTGCCTTCCGGGGACCGCGGAGGCCTTCGCAACCAAAGCAGTCCTCCCCCAAGTGCTCTGCGGCCAGCTCTCTCCCAGCTCCCAAAGCTTGTTTTCTTTAATTAGCTCGCTGTGGCAGGAGAAGAACGCGGCCCCACCCTCGAAATGAGCAGATCTGGGCCTCAAATGTACTCTGTGGTTTGCGTCTGTGCTGCCAAGCTGTTAGCCAGGGAGTAACAAGCTACCGGGGCGCAGGAGGCAAGGGGTGGTAAGAAACCCCCGCTACAGTAAGACAGGCCTTTCTCTTCCCAACATCTGACGTTTGTCAACCACAAGGCTGGGTTGCACCCCTTCCTGAGTCCCTGAAACCCGCGATTGTGGTCTCAGTTAGGGGACAATTCCAAATTCCGCGGCTTTTCTTTCTCCCTCCCTGTCCGTTTTTCCTTCTTTTAGGACTTGCTCGTGGGGCAGTTCATACGATCACGCTGCATCCAAGGCTTTTCCTCTCGTCCCACAGATGAAGAACTGAGGCCCAAGTGAAGCACGGCTTCGTCTCTTCCTGGCGAGAATGAGCACGATTTAAATAAACACAGCGGATTCACCATAGAGCTCTTCCTGACACAGCATCTTGAACTTAAGCTTATGAAAGACCTCTACCTGTGTCCTCTCCACTGGGCCTCATGCTATAGGGCAGGCAGTCCATTTTACAGATGAATAAAGTAAGGCCTGGTGGAGAAGGGGCTGTCACTTGTCTCATAATTAAGGGCGAAAGGACAATGACCCAGATCACACTCCAAACACTATAATTCTCCCCCCGTTCCAGTGACTCCTAAAACACATAGTCTGAAGAGCTGCTTAGAAGTCTGACGCAAAAGGTTCCATAAGCATTTGTACTCATAAAGCCTTGAACTTAGGCCTTAAATGCTAGGGTCCCCAGAAGCTACTACTTTGATCCTAGCACTTCTAGGGATGGTTTCTTCCTCCTTCACCATCATGACTATTGCAACCATACATTCATATGATTATGTACCAGACACAATGTTAACTCCCTCCCCTACACTCTTAATACCCTATGAGGTAGTTATCATTGTTCCCATTGTACAGATGGGGAAACCAAGGCTCGAGCAACCTGCCTGAGATCCAGTAACTACTTAAGTGAAGACAAGGTTTGACCCAAGAATGCAGCCTCCAAGAGGCTTACGCTCTTACGAAGCTACGATACAACTGAGAATCACCTGATGAGGAAACAGACCCAGAAGACATGACCTGCCCAAGGTGGCCAAGCCAGAGCCGGATTCAACCAGAGGCCTCTCTCAGTGCAATTCTTGTTCATGCCTCTACCACTTAGCAGCTCACAATTTCCCACGAGGGAATGCATAGTAGGCCCCAAAGCACCTCTAATAGGACTGTGCATGTAGCCTTCTGAAATTCCTCAACTGGGGTCTCTTAACAGACCCACCATCCCCTAGAATCTTCAGAGCAAGAGCTCACTTGTCTAAATGTTTCTTGGCTCTGTGACCTGGAAGATAGTATGAGAAGACCAAGGATCTAGCAAAGGGCCTGTAAGATGAGCTTGAGACCACCAGCCCCGGGACAGCAGGCAGAGTGGGCTACAGAATTTGTGGGGCCCAGGGCAAAATAGAAGTGTGGAGCCCCGTGGGCAAAAAACAGGAAGAAAACACCAATAACGGTATCAAAACAGGAAATTTTTTCCTTTTCTTCCGGAGTCTCTCTCTTGGCTTGTTATGGTGTTTTTTTAATTTGCTATTTAATGTCCTTCTAAGAAAAGTTAAATTAGCAGCATGAGTTTTACCACTCTGGTTTACGCAATGCAATGCCGTTTTAAATACAAACATAAGAGCACTTTAACGAAGATGTGAAATCACTGAACTTACACAATTTGTATTTCGTGGCTTGGACACACATACACACTGTGACTTTACCAGAACAACGGCAACACTGTGTAAAACTTGACTGCTTTTACTTCATTTCTTGATATGTGCACATCCTACCAACACTCCACCTTCCACTTACCAAGGAGTAAGGAAGGGCTGAAAGGAATGGCCACTATGGGCTGGTGGCCTTAGCTTTCTTTTTCTTTCTATGTCATCATTTTCAGTATGAGTGGTTGGCTAATATGGGGAAGTAACACAAGAAAGAAGGAGAAAGATAGGATTTCTTGGTCATTACTGTTTCTTAGGATGGCCTGGCCTTTTTTTCTGCATCTAAACAAGTTCTGGTTCAAATGGAAAGCATCAGGACTGTCAGGGCAGAAAGCAAAAATGGGGGCGCCTAGGTGGCTCAGTTGGTTAAGCGTCCCACTCGGTTTTGGCTCAGGTCATGATCTCACACTTCGTAGGTTCAAGCGTCACATGAGGCTCTGTATAGACAGTGAAGATCCTCCTTGAGATTCTCTCTCTTTGCCCCTCCCCTGCTTGTGCTCACTCTGAAAAAATAATCTTAAAAAAGAAGGGAACAATGTGCATGCATCTCTCTTCTACTCAAGTGTATGCTCCACCATCTCAGCGGACTTCGCTTACAAGACCCTCGCTCAAAGAAAAACAAGAATTTAGGATACTGACCACAGACACCGAACCAGCACAGGGCCTCCTGAGTGTCGACTGTGTGTGACTGCACACTCAACGTGCCCATGAAGCTGGCCTTGATGCCAGCCATACCTGTGTCAAGGACAGGCTCAAGATGCGCTCCCATGGCCATCTTTGCTGGCTGCTTGCTCTAAAGACCAAGTTAGCTCAAGTCCCCACATCCAGAGGCCCTGTGTCCCAGAAATGTTGGTTCAGGGTTTCGATACTGAAATATAAAAGTGGTCTGGGTTAAAAGGCCTATCTACCTCAGTACCTGACGGGCTGAGAAACTTCACAGGCATTTTTTCCACCTTTCTGGGGCTGCCACACTGTGTGATAGTTCCTTTGTCAACACGGTACAGCAGGTTGGGTGAGCGACCAGCCACCTTCTTATCCAGTCAACACCAAAGGAAGAAAAGGGACCATTTACCAGCTCTTAGCAAGGTGACAAATGCTCAGCTTAGCTTTGTACGTGCATTAACTCAATCTCATAACAACCCTGAGAGACAGGTATTATCATCACCTTTTTACTGCTGGAAAAATGGAGACTAAAGGAGTGAGGTAACTTGCCCAAGACCTATCCATCCACTCACGCTGACCTTTCTGGACCTATCGTCACCCCCACCGAGGTTCCCTGTGATATTGTGATTTATAATAATAAATATATATTTGGTCTTTGTCCACCATTCCTGGCACATAGCTCCCGAAATCCCTGAAATTTCCTAAAGGAGAGCCATAAGAGCACCTTTGTTATATTTTGTTGTAATTCCTAAAAAAGTTCCAGAGCAATGAAGGTGACATGAGTATCTTTTGCTATTCATGATAAGCCCCTTTCAACCACAACTGGGTCTCTCTAAGCGAGGGGCTTATGGAAAGTCCCTAAGGACGGACCCCTGAGCACCAGGGAAACCAATCATGTGACTGGAAGGCTGGAACTTTCAGCCACAGCTCCCCACCTCCACCCCCATCTCTGGGAACAGGAGAAGGGCTGAAGATGGAGTTCAACCACTGACGGCCAATGACTTAATCATTCATGCCTAAGTAATGAAGTTACCACAACACCCCAACAGATGGGGTTCAGAGAGCTTCCAAAGAACATGGAGGCTCAGAGCCCCTTCCCACATTTCTTGCCCTGTGCATCTCTTCCATCTGGCTGTTCCTGACTTGTATCCTTTTATAAACCAGTAAAACGTTTTCCTGAGTTTTGTGAGTCACCGTGGCAAATTAACTGAACCTCTGATCAATAGCCCATAGGTCAGAACAGGACTTAAACAGATACCTGAATTGTGGGGGTTGGGGGCAGTCTTTGGGGCTGTTAACCTGCGGCATCTGATGCTATCCGCCAGGTAGACAGAGTCTGGATGGAATTAAACTGCAGGGAAAACATTCAGCTGGTTTCCGAAGAATCTGAGAATTGCTCAGTGTGGGGAAATTGCGTGCACCTGCGCACATGGCGACTAGAAGCGTCGCAAGTGAAATATGCCAAGAGAGCAGAAGAGACACACAGAGGGGCGCCTGCGTGGCTCAGTCGGTTAAGCAGCCGACCTCAGCTCAGGTCATGATCCCACAGTTCATGGGTTCGAGCCCCGTGTCGGGCTCTGTGCTGACAGCCTGGAGCCTGTTTCAGATTCTGTATCTCCCTCTCTCTCTGACCCTCCCCTGTTCATGCTGTCTCTCTCTCAGGAAAAAAACAAACAAACATTTAAAAAAAAGAGAGAGACACAGAGTTTTCAAAATCCTGCCCCTGCTGCCAGCCCCAACGCAGCCCTGTCGGCTACCCAGAGGTTCATGCAGCTGACTTAGAACTCAAGTGCATTTAAGTCCAGGAGAGGAAAGAAACAAAGAAAACAACTCCGATTCCAAAAAGTTCTGGTACATCAAGTCAGCGGCCACCTGCCAAGGGTTTAAATGAAGAATTAACGCAAAGGCTTCTTTGAGACACCTGTTCGGCATATGTGGCCACATGCTTACTTACATTAGCACGGGCCCCTTGTGCCTTCCCTAAGTGCCTTAAAGCAGATCTCGGGTAATTATGATCCTCAGATCGTCCCTGGCTACATTAGAAATAATGTATACTTATTGAGTTAAAAGCCCAGGTCCTGCCTCCACCACAGTTATTTACAGTCATTAAGACCTGTCCCAGCAGGCCCGGAGTTCCATGTGACCACGCCCCGCCCTGCCCTGCCACAGCCTTCTCCGCAGGGTAGCAATTTTGAGCAGAGCTTGAACAAGAAGATTGTTTTGTGCTGAGTCTACCTTAGAGGGCAGCCAGGTAAACACCCTGCGTCCTGCCCTGAGGGGGGAGGGGTAGCAGCCCCTGGGAAGGGGAAGGGGAAGCCGCTGGGTGGAACGATGGCACCTTCTTTACCCCCCGCCACGTGCAGCCTGGATGGCAGCAACCTATGCTCCCCTCCCAGGGGCTTCACTTCCCATCTCGAGGTCACTTCCAGTTTTGCAGTCCACACAGAAGGAGAACATTTGTCACACATCTTCTGACCTGCCCAGGGCTCGGGACGACTGTGCTGGGCCCTTCACAGCGAGGACCACCCCACACCAGCCTCTCTCGGTCCTACTGCCCACCTGGGGGTCCTCCCACAGAACGGATAGGAAACGGTTTGGAAACATGCTGGCCACGCCCAGCTCTTGGAAGCACACTGGTGTCACGTAGGGAGCCCTAGACCAAAAACCACATCATCTGGCCTCAAATTCCTTGCCTGCTTAAACCTCAGGTAAACCGTTTGAGGCCTCAGAGCCTCAGCTTCCTCAGCCATTAAATGAGGAAGGCACCAAAACCCGGCTGTGGGATCATGGCGGGTCTTCCCGTTGGTTCTAGAGGTTTCTCTGGGGTGCTACCAGAGGCAGGAAAATGGAAAGGTCTGGCTGCCTTCGCTTCTTCCAGGTCACCAGCCTCCGAGGCAGCTCCAACCGGCTCATCTATTCCACCCACACACAGTACTTGCGGACCCAAGGGATCGCCATACGTCAGCAAGAGCTCTTACCCTGTTCCTCTTTCCCTTGTTAGCGGTAGTGATTCCGTGGATGGCTTTGAGGCAGAGTGGGCCTCTGTCTGACCCCTCAGGAGTTCGCTTACATCCTTCCGCTTAAGCTACCCAAACTTGGTTACTTCTCCTAAGACTCCTTACTTGGTAGGGTTATGGGAGGAGTAGGAGATAAAGACATGTAGGAGACCCCCCCTCACCCCCCCCCCCGCCTCATGCCTGCCTCCAGGTCACTGGAGAACAGTGGGGTGCCCAGATGCCTCTCTCACTGACAACCTCAGATTCAGCACTTCCTGCATCAGGACTAGAAGGGGAGGAGACCTTGGAGGCTCTCCACGCATAGGGCCCACTGAGGTTCAAGGCAGATCTCCCGCCCATCGGCCCACCTGATCTACACCATGGTCAACCAGAAAGGCAAGGTAGAGGTTTTACAGGTAAGAAAGGTTAAGTGACCTGCCCAGGAACACACAGCTAGCACAGGAAGCCAGGGCTCCTGGTCTGAGACCAGCGGTCTTTCCAATCCACCGAGTGGCTAGACAAGAGTGACAAGAAGTGGGAAACACACGGTCGGGTCAGAACACGTAAAAAATGGGGTGTGGAGAGGAAGCTTGACTGCAAACACCCAAGTCTCAGTCCAAGATGCCTACGGACTTAAAGCTTGCTCATCAGCCTCCTACGGGCTTATCACTGACTTTCAGACCACACACCTCAAGTATGGGTACCGGGGCCAATTTTCTAGGGTGCAGAAGCTGGCTGCTATTGCCACACTTCCTTCTGTAAAGCTCCAGGAGACCCAAAATAGAGGGAACATCATGCCCGTTATTTCATTTAATCCTCACACCACTACCATGGTTTGGTATTTTTAGCCATTGAACAAAAGAGGAAAGAGCCACAGGGAGGTTAAGGGCAAGGGTGAGGCCTGACCCCAGAAGTACACAGCTCTGGAGTCTCATGCCTTTCCTGCTACGCCACACTGCTCTGAATAAAGAGGTCCGACCACCAGCACCCTCAGCATCCCATCCCCACCTTCAATGAGGTGGTGCTGCTCAAGCTATAATGGGCATGAGCATCCCCCCTGAGGGCTTTTAAAGCATGGATTGCTGGGCCCACCCACAGGGTTTCTGATGCAGGAGGTCTGGGGCAGGGCCCAAGACTGCATTTCTAGTAAGCCACCTGGTGATGCCGATACTGGTCGGGGCCCACACTTTGAGAACTGCTGATTTATCATGATCTTAAACACTCACCCAACAGCTAACAATGGTACATCCACTTGAGTTAGCATGCATAATCATGAAGACCATGGGAAAGCATGGCAAAATGCTTCTGACAGTATTCAGTTAGAAGAGGAGACTTGTACCCAGGGCTGGTCTGGGTCCTGTCTGCCCTTTGATCATTTCTCCAGAATCCTCTCGTATTCTGCTCTGTATCCTCCAGGGCTGACCCCTGACTTTCCAGGCCCGACATGAGGAGCGTTGGGTGTGGTCTGGACAACAGCAGGAACTCAGAAGACTGGAGGGCGAGAAGAAGGGAGAGGCCAGGACACTTCTTCCCTCTTCCCTCATCTGGGGCAGCTGCATCTGCTCTAGGTAAGCCACCAGTGACCCTGACCCTAGGCTTTGGGAACACCACCTTCTCCCTTTGTCCCTCCAGCAGTGGCCTCTTGCCACTAGGCTCTGGGTCTTCTCACCTTCCCATGTTTGGCTTCTCGGTTCCTTTCTCGCCTATGTAACCAAGGACCCATATTAAATTCCCTGTGGTAAATACTCGATGGAATTCCTGCTTTCCTGGTTTGACGGACTGATACATTCTGAGGACAGCCACCGAAAAACACTTCTACAAATGGACAATTCTAGAAAATGGGAAAAAAATTTAGACGATGAAGGCTCCCCCCACAAAATGTTAGAAGAGTGTTGGTCATTTATTATTAATATACAAAGCTGGTACTAAGCATACGATTTATTTTTTTTAAATAGTTTATTGTCAAGTTGGTTTCCATGTAACACCCAGTGCTCATTCCCACAAGTGCCCTCCTCCATGTCCATCTCCCCCCTCCCCCTCCCCCCACCCCATCTACCCTCAGTTCGTTCTCAGCATTTAAGAGTCTCTCATGGTTTGCCTCCCTCCCTCTCCCCCACTATTTTCCCCTTCTTCTCCCCCCATGGTACTTCGTTAAGGTCCTCCTAATCCTCCTATATGTGCAAACATAAGCTATTTGTCCTTCTCTGCCTGACTTATTTTGCTCAGCATAACACCCTCAAGTTCAAGCATACGATTTGAAAGAAAACCAGGGGGGTCTTGAGGAGGAAAAAGCGGGGAGCCATGCATCCATGACAACAAATCTAAGGAAACCAATCCCTGTACGTTCACTTATAAAAACACCTTAATTTGGAGAAACCACGACCACAGCCATGAGGAAAGCAGCAATTCCCCCAGAAAGTGCCGGTGGTTATCTGGAGGTGAATGCCTGACTTGCCAGTTGAAGAGGTCACATAATGTGGCACCAGAGCGCTGCCAGCCTCTGTGGCAAGGCAGGTCACTGGGTTGAACAACCCAAGGCACCTTCAGCCCTTGGGAGACAGTTCCCATCCCAGGTCAGGCTCTGACCTGGAACCCACTGGGAAATCCCTTCAGAGGAGATGGGGCCCAGAGACCGATAGGGGAACTGGACTAATAAATGAGGAGGTTCAAAAAAGTTAGAGGATTCTGCTCAGCCCCATCCACCTAGCAGCATGGTGGCAATGGGATGGAGGATCTTATTTTTACACCATGTTGGGGTTATTTGCTCCCAAGAGGGAGAGAAAAATCAAAAGCAATAGACTCCATGAAACCAGATGGTAACAAGACAAGAAATTATATTGGATTCCTGCATTGGAACCAACAGTCTCCCCTCACTGAGCTCAAGACTGAACGCTGGAGCAGAGACTCAAATGCTCAAGTGGGGAAAGAGGGTCTTGGCCTCGGATGAAGCACAGTTTAGTGGTCCATTTATAATACTCTAGCCTAACAACACTGCACAAAATGGACCAGAGGCTTACCACTATAATGGGCTACTTCCAGCCCCAAGCCAAAGAGGATTTAAAGCCCTAGAGAACTGGGGTGGGGAATGCAATAAAGAGAAGGCATGGAGGGCTTTAAGGGAAACCTGTGTCTACTTTCCAACCCTGAGTGGAATATCTCTGTCTCAACTGTGCTCCTCATCCAGCACGCTTGGAAAACTGGGACTGCGGACAATGATTCACATCAGACAAGTGTAAGAAAATGCCTTTGTCTCTCACCCATGCTCCTCTCCCCAAGAAGCTGACATCAGAGGCCACACGCATTCTTTCCTGCGTGTTAACAGACTTTACCTCAGAAGACAACGGACTACTCAGGGCAATGGCTGTTCGTCAGGGTGTGAACTAATAAGGAAAACTACCCCCAGGTTCATGCAAAACACAAGCCAACAAACAAGACACCCAGGCCTGGGGATCAAGAACTCTGGTCCTAACTCTGGCTTTGCCACTAATGGACTCTGATCTTGGGCCAGCCATCACCCCATTCAGGGCTTCAGTTTCGCCATCTGTCAGTGAGGATCTATCAGGTCACTTCTGACCAGGGAAGTAACTATTATATGACCCATACTATGGCAGGGACACAAGGTGGGGTTTTTGTTTTTTTTAATACTTGTTTATTTATTGAGAGAGACAGAGAACGAACATGAGCAGAGGAGAGGCAGAGAGAGGGAGAGAGAGGATCCCAACCAGGCCCTACACTGTCAGCACAGAGCTCAATGCAGGGCTTGATCTCATGAACCATGAGATCATGACCTGAGCTGAAATCAAGCTCATGACCTAAGCTGAAATCCCTTCAGAGCAAACGGGGTCCAGAGTCCAATAGGGGAACCACCTGAGCCATCCAGATGCCGCAGTATGCAAGCTTCTGAAGGACACCGGGAAGATTCCCAAGTTGAGGTTCAAAGTGTTGAAGTGACTGTCCAAAGAACCCACAGCTACTAAGTACAAGAGTTAGGGTTTTCAACACATCTGTCAGACTTCAGACTGTGACCTTCCCGCCACACCAGGAGAGACGCCATGACTCAAACAGCCATATTCCTGGACGTGCCCTTTGAAGTCCATCTCTTCAAACAGGAATGCCCTGCCCTGAGCAGGGTGAACCCCGATTCCAGCTGCTCCCATGCAGCCAGTCACCACTCCCTCAAGGGGCCCTTCACTTGACCTGGGCATGCCTCTTCCTCACACGCCTGTGTGAGGCCTTCCACACGGGGCAGGGCATGCACAAGTAGGCCCTCTCAGAGAGGATCACTCTCCGGAACCAGAGCCCTGCATGGCCTCTGAGGCATGAAAAGCAAAGCCGGGTGCCTCGGATCCCTCGTTACACACCACCCACTAGACTCTCACTTCCCCCTCCATGGCATTCAGCCAGTGCCACCCACTTACCACACCCGGGCCACTGGCTGGCTGGTGCCCCGGGCCGAGTCACTCAGCACCTCTGGGTCTCCATTTGCTCATCTACACTAGCATCTACTTTCTAGGACTGTCACGGAGGTGAAATGAAATCACATGCATGAAAATGCCTTGTACGCTGTAACATGCTGTACATAGGACAGGTCACAGTGGTGGTGTCCCCTTCCCAGGGACAGCAGCTGGAGGACAACCCAACATCTAGTGAGGGGTCAATTGAGAACATACCCATGTGCGTTTACTGTTGAGGCAACAAAGAACTACTCTGCCAAAGCGTTAGAGGAACAGCCTCAGTCCCTGCTCGTCTGCTAATAAAGAAATTGTCCCTGGTCACCTACGAAATAGGGAGGAGGCCACCCGCCCTGTCTACCCCCCAGGCTGCTTCCAGATGCAACCGTGGCAAGCTGCCCGGCAAGCTATGCTATCTGTCACCCCACCATGAGGTTGACGATGAGGAATGTCACAGGCAGAAGAAAATTTGGCTAGTTTTCAAGATCACCTGCTATTCAAGATCACCAAGAGGCTCCGAGGGAAAAGAAAAAGAGCAAAAGGATTATTTATTAGGAAAAAATAAAAAACAGCAGTGATCATTCAGAAGAGAGCTGAGGGGAAGGGGAGAAGGCAAGGTCGGATTGCCAGGGCAGCTCTCTCATCCCTCTGGGATCCCCTAGTGGCCTGGCTTCTGGAGAACCACAGCCCAGGGGCCGCCTGGGTGGCTCAATCAGCTAAGCATCTGACTACGGCTCAGGTCATGATCTCAAGGTTCAGGAGTTCAAGCCCCCCACTGGGCTCTGTGCTGACAGCTCAGACTGGAGCCTGCTTTGGATTCTGTGTCTCCCTCCCTCACTTGCACTTTGTCTCTCTCAAGAATAAAACATTAAAAAATTTCAGAGGGAAAAAAAAAAACCCACAACTACAGCCCAAAGCAGCCACCTCCCCCACAGCCCAAAAAATTTTTTTGAAAGCCCACTTTGCAAAAGAAAACTGCTGCGTGCACTCACACCCAGGACTGCTCGCCTTCTGTCAAGTGCTTTATCCGGGGTCTCCTGGGAACTGTGCAGGACAGGTGCTGAGGGTCCCCAGGGAAGGGCCCTCCCTTCTCGGTTCCTTGGGCTCCCTTCATCCAGAGCAAGGGGGCACTGACAAAGGAAGGGGGTCAGGCCTGGCCGTGCCACCTGCTCACAGATGCAGACTGTCACAGAAGCTGCTTCCCTCCATTCGGCCGGGGGAGGGGGAGTCACTTCTGAAATGCTCCTCCCAGCAGCGCTGAACAGAAAGTGGTTTGAAAAAGCAGCAAAACGCCACCACGTCCCCTCCGCCGCCACTGCCACCACTCGGCCGTGGCCAGCTCTGTTTTCGTGGGTTTTCTCCTCACCTTTTCCTGCTCCCCCGCCCCCCTTCCCTCAGCTGACAGGTGGAAGCGAAGAACGACGATGTGTCCCACCAAACCTACTGGGGGTGGCCGCGTATACTCCTCAGCCGCTAAACCCGGTGGCTGTCCTGCCGAGTGTTGGCTCCAGGCTTGGGGTTCTGTGAAGTTCTGAGTCCCAGAGCAGAGGCACCCCCGCGGGCAAATGCGGAACAGAGAAAAACCAACCCCAGCCCAGAACTACACACAGCTCATTCTTCCCCCAGTAAAGGTGGTAACGGGGGGGAAAAACCAATAAATGCATGTCCCCACCCCCCCTCTCAGGCTCAAGGTTTCTATTTTTATTCCAGATGAGCTCGAGTAATCACATCTGAGCTGCCAGGCAGCTGGTAAGAGTGACTCTAAGAACTCTGACCTAAACCATGGCCTCCCAAGGGCCGGGCCTGCTCCGCCTGTTTCAGGCAGGGCTGCTCTCACAGCCAAACGATTTCAAAGCACACAGACCATAAACACAAAATTAAAAGGTGAAGTAACGAGGGAGGGAGATGTTTACTGGAAACTTAAATTCTGCTGCCCAGAAAATATAGGGCTTTTTTTAAACACACAAACACACACACATATAAGGCCTCTGCCACCCACCTTAAGAAATATGTACTTTGCTCTATATATAACTTTCTTATCTGCCCCGATTACACTCAGCTCGTGACCGTGAAGCCTGGAATAATTACCCACAGAGAAATAACAGCTTTGGCCACAACCAGGGCTTAACAAAGCCAGTCCTGAATTTACTGACAATCACACAATTCGCTCACAGGACAAACTTGAGTTTCCTGATGCACAAATAATCATTCCCATCCACACCCGAAATGCGCCCACCACTGAGAGAGGGCCAGGTGGCTACTAGAAGCAAGAACAAGCCTATTACACGGTTACGTCTGGGGCCAGCAGAAAAGAACTTTACAACTGAAACTAGACGGAAAATTCAGGTGGGTACACAGAAGCTAAAGGAAAACGGACTCCTGAGAGCAATGTCGATGGGGGCAAGAACATAAAGTCGTTCCCGCGAGCAACGGGGTGCCCACCGAGGCTACCCCCCAGAAACCATCGACACCACGTTGGAAGGGGGGGGACATCCGCCCAAAGGTGGAGTATCTCCCTTTCACTAGCTCAGACCCACATTCCTTGATGCAGCTGTGCCATCCCGCCCTCCATCGCCCCTCCTTCGGCACCCCCGGGTACTCACCACGTGCCCACAGCAGCGAAGGCCTTCACTACCACACCCCATGCTTATATCAAGCCCCCAGGGAGACTGTATGCTCTTTGGAGACAGGGGCCGTATTTCCCCTTTCTCTGGACGTCTTGCTCAGCTCTGTAAGTATTTGTTGCCTGATGCCTTCCTCATTCATCTCAAAAACAGCAACCTATTGGGGCGCCTGGGTGGCTTAGTCGGTTGAGCGTCCGACTTTCGCTTAGGTCATGATCTCGCGGTTTGAGGGTTCGAGCCCCGCATCGGGCTCTGTGCTGACTGCCAGCTCGGAGCCTGGAGCCTGTTTCAGTCTGTGACTCCCTCTCTCTCTGACCCTCCCCTGCTCATGCTGTCTCTCTCCTGGAAATAAATAAAACATTAAAAAAAATTAAAAAAAAAAAAAAACAGCAACCTATGTCTGGCATATGTGTCCACACCTGCATCTCAAACCTGGTCATTATAAAAAGCTTCTGGAACATCCCCGCCCCTTGTCCGCGAAGCTCTCTGGAGTTGATCAGAACGGACAAGTTCTCCTTTTTCCCGTGGCTCATTCCACACCAACTGAAGCATTCAACCTCACCTATAAGCACCACCTGAGAGAGAGATTCGCATTCAGCTGTCCTTCCCCATTTTGAAAATCTTTTTTTTTAATTTCTTTATTTCTAGAAGAGAGAGAGAGAGAGACAGCGTGAGCAGGGGAGGGTCAGAGAGAGGGAGACACAGACTCTGAAACAGGCTCCAGGCTCTGAGCTGGCAGTCAGCATAGAGCCCGACGCGGGGCTCGAACTCACGAACTGCGAGATCATGACCTAAGCGAAAGTCGGACGCTTAACCGACTAAGCCACCCAGGCACCTGTCCTCCCCCATTTTGGCCTTTCCATTAAAACTTAACCCGGACAACTGTGCCCCATCAGATTTTGAAGCTGGAGGGGCAGTTTCCCTGCAGGGAACCACCACCAGGTGGGCACCAACGGAGGAGGTTTAAATGCTCCAGCTAAGGAAGTAGCGGATGCTCTCAACCACGGGCAGGGCCACGTTCACCAAAGCACAGGAGCAGCACAGATGCTTCCAGAGCCCCTGCAATCCACGGAGGCGTTGCCAAGGATCTGACACAAAGGTACGCCTGTGTTGGCTGAGGCTTCTGACTCCGTTTCTCATAAAAAAAAAAAAAAAAAAAAAAGTGAAAAAGTGTGGGTGTGTGTAATGGCCTGTTTAATCCATTCCTGCTCCACCCCTACCCTGGCTCCTCCCCCTACTTAGTACTCGGAGTTTCCTGAGCAGAAATAACCAGCTACAGATGGTTCCACTGCTTGAGAGATGGGGAGAAACCACTGACCCAGAGATAGAACGGGAGCTCTAAATCTCAGGGCAGCGGGCAGCTGGCGGCTGGGATCACCAAACCAACGTGTTTTTAGAACCTAGAACTTTTCTGTCTGAGTACATCTGTCATTCCCCACCCCCACCCCATCCCAGACGCCAGTGCCACTGAACCATAGCTTTACAGAAGACCTAGGGCTTAGATTCTCCATCCTGGCTACAAACCGCAATCGCCAGAAGAGCTTTAAAATACAGATTCCCAGGCCCCACCTGCAGACACGCTGCATTCATCCATCTGAGATATGGTCTGGACATCAGAATTTTTATAAAGCAGCCAGGATTGAGAACCTTCCACAGCGGGCCTGACAACCAAATGTGAATCGTTATGTGGCAGGCGTCCCAGCTACCCCCGCTCACCTCGCACCTCAAAGCTTTTTCCGTTCTGTTTTCTGGGGCCCCCCAATCTCTAGCCCCCACAGCAATGGTACAGTGATCCTGAAACTATCTGAATGAACAACAGAGCCATTTCTTTGAATGCAAGCTCAAGAGTTAGAATTTTTACAGTGGAAGAAACTTTAAAATCCTGGTAAGCCAACGCTTTTGGTCTGTAAAGGAGGAAACCAGGGGCCCGGGGTAGTAAAGTGACTCACCCCAACTCACAAAGCTGGTTCACCAGGCTAGGACCCAGGCCTTCTGTCTCTAGTTCTCTGTCCTGACAGCACAGGAGACTGACTCCTGACGAAAGCAGTGTCAAAAAGGAAAAGCTGTTGCCTACGTGTCGTATGCTTTCAGACGCCATCCTCCAATTACTCTCTGGAAGGTTCCAAGCCTCAGTGGCCTTAAAACTCGGCTTAAGGACAAAACGATGCTTCTCTTTAAAGATTCCTGAGTGTTGCCAGTCAAACTGTAACCCTCAAAGTCTATAGTTGCTGGCTGAGGTTCATGGAAAAAGCCATTAGCAAAGAGAATCTACCCCAGTTTTGAAAGGGTCCTCTGTGGAGCTATACGCCCGAGAGACCGAAAGCCGGGGGCAGATTCTGGTTTCTCGTGGATAAGAGAGAGTTGATTGTCAGTTTAAAATCTCAAACCAACCTGTGAACATGTTTCCCTTCCTTCCTGTATTTTTATGGTCTCAGGACTGGAATGCAGCTGGTGCCTTAGAAGCGCAGGAAGCGTGTGCTCCAGGCTAAATGAGAATTCCTCTTTGCCTGCAGATTGATTTCCCCTGGCCGGGGAACAAGGGCTGGATTCTCATCAGGTGGGCCTCATTCCACCACAAGCCTGGAAGCTTCAGGAAGGCAGAAGGATGTATGGCTGTCCAAACCAACAATGCATTCACAACTCTTGCACCATGATGTCTGCTCATCTCCACCACCAACTAAAGATGCTCAATAAAAATCGGGGACAATGCCTATGATTGAATTAAATAAGGTCATTAAGGAATGAGCCACCTCTGAAGGTAGAGCATCAGATGAAAACTTAGATATGTCCCCTAGGAAAACATGTGCATCAAGAAAACAGCAAAAGACGAGAAGACAAGGAAGAGAGGACAGAGAGGTGTCGTGAAATATGACAGCTGATTTTGAGCTTTGAGATCCTCTCAAACTTTGCCATGTTGTAGCTGCAAAGGTCCTAGAAAGCCAAGCTGACTTTCCCGAATTCATAAAGCCAACCTCGGCCAGGCAGTGGCCAAGGATGCTCAGCCTCACTGAAGAAACAGGCCACGGCGACTACATTTCCTCCACATGCGTGTCCGTCTGTTTACTCGAGGACTGAACACTTCATTGAACCTGTGGCTTTGATAAGAATAAAGAGGAAAACCAATATAGGCTGTGGGAGGTGGACAGAAAGGAAAGGCACAAGGTCAAATCCAGGTGTCGCTGGGATGTTCAGGTACTGATGTCCAGAGAGCAGCTGGAGCGGAGGGTCTCTAGCTATGGAAGATGCCAGCTGGGGGTCACCCCCACAGTGAAACCCAGGGAGAGGAGACGTTTGCATTGTAGTTTTGATCCAGCCCAGCTGGGTAGCACGAGGCCCGCTCTGTGGTTGGATTTTCTCATCACTGACTTGAAGGCCGACAGGCAAAAAAGAAAGAAAGAAAGAACACCACGATGGCCAAAAAGATGACATTCAAAAGGATTCTTGGATCAAAGTCCCTTTGTGAGTACTGTTATTTTACCCTCCTCCTAACAGTAACCACTTCCCACATGAGCCCCAGTAAGGCAACCGTGCAGCCCACAAAAGAGATAGAAATATGACCACACTTCCCTCTTACAAACAGGCGATGGTAAACATCAGACCACTGGTCCGCAGCCGTGGTTAAACAAAGGGTTGGGGGCACCCCTGGAATGGCAGGCGGGCCCTCCACCTCCCCACATGCTGCCTCTCCCTCTGTGAGTGGGGAGCTCGGGCCATTAACTTCAGAACCGGAGCTGATCAAACAGAACCAGAGGCCTCACCCTGGGACAGCTCAGTTCGGTTTCACGCCCAGGCTCGCCTGGCCACTACTCCTGGAAACTCGGGATTCTTCAAGGAAAGTAGCTGCTTGGTTCCAGTCCTCTGCTCAAAGGTGCCTCTGTGGGGGACGATTTAAGAGGGAAGGAGGACAATGTCACATGTTTACTGAAGTGTGCAACGCCCCAGCCACCACCTCCTGGATCAGCAGTGGCGATAGCTTCTCTCTTTTTTTTTTTTAACAATAAAAGCAAAAACTGCAACTCTCTCAACCAAGCAAGAAAAACAGGCAAACCTCAAGCAAACATCTTTAATTAGCTTTTAGATGCTCCCCTGGAGTCCCAAGTTCTCCCAGCATCTAGATCAATAGGAAAATGAAACATGAGGCCTTGGGACAAGCATGTGGGTTTTTTTTTCCCCCTGAATTGGAATGAAAGCATATTTGCAGACCTGAAGTCAGTTGTTAGCTCACTGTGGCAGGAAGACTCCAGGGAATTCTATCTCTGCAGAAAGTTCCATCAGAAAACGACCCAAAAATTACATCTATCAGCCAGCACTTTGTTTTTAACCACTAGACAACTATAGAATTCTCATTTCTTCATCTATGTGCTTTCAGAGAAAGTTTCTAGCAGATTCAAAGCCAGTGAGACTCACCATGACACTAGGCGGGCCATTAAATTGCCCATGGTTTTGAAAGTATAATACCACAAGAACCAGTAGAAAATTTCCCCTGGGGGCATGAGGCTCTCAGCTCTGTACCCTTCCCCCACTCCAGACTCAAGGGCAAGGTTCTACCTTCATTTTGTAAACAGGAAAACAAGACTGGTGGGGTGGAGACAGAAATCTGAACTGCTTAAAGAGACCTGGCTTGGGTCATCACAAGATGTCATCCTCAGGCACAGGCTTCAGAAGCCTTGAGGGTCTTCCCTGTGAATCCCTTTGTCTCCCTGAACCCCAATTTCACACCTCTCCCAGAGCTGCCACATTGGCCGACTGCCAACAATTCACCCACTAGAGGCTCCAAACACAGTTACATAATTGTTTCTCCATCTTGTCTCGACTGTAAACTGGACTGTAAACTCCGTGGGGGCAGGAACTGGTCTCTGAATGGTCTAGTACCTCAACCCCTGAAGAAGCAAGACATTCGGTAAGTGCTCAGAAATCCACACAGAGAAGAGGGCAACAGTCATCATCAAGCAGTGATCGAAATTTACCAAGTGCCTAGCGAGTACTAAGTACAATAATGCGTCAGAGAAATAGCCTGGATCCTTGACTTCAAGAGGCTTATCACGATCCATATTTCTGCCGTGACTGCATATGACACAACATTGGCCACTGAGATTCCAGGAAGCTCTTCCTGGATAAAGAGACTCCCCCCCCACCCCCCCCACCCCCGCCCCATCAAGGAGAAGCAGCCCTTTCTGTCCTCTGGATGTGTGAAGAGGGTAATGCCTGGGGCAGCTATGGCCATCGAGCTGTGGACCAACCAGGGCTCAAGTTTGAAGGCAAGACCCCTCAGGCTGGAGGTGGCAGACTGAAGAGATGGAAGTCTCCCAAGTCTTCCTTGCTGATGCCTGAAACCTCCCTGCCTCCAAACTTTGCAGGGGAGATAATAAACCTCCACACTGTTGAAGGTGTTAGTTGAAGGCTTCATATTACTTGCAGCCAAAAGTATCCTAACACAGTGAGTCTGGCCCTGATACAGAATATAGGATGGAGGGAAAGGCCAGTGCACTACCAGGCAGAAGACGGCCCCATGGTCAGGACTGCTGGAGCTCAGCAAGAGATTCCAGCCTTACCCATGATATGGCCTGGTCATCTCCATGGAGCCCAGGGCCCAGTTCCCACGATGTCTCTCTGAAGAACTGGAACATAAATAATTAATACTCCCTGCCCATACTCACCCACACACGTCTCCTTGTGTCTGTGGGGTGGGGGGTGGGGGGGAGATGAGAATGCATCTTGTTCTATTTATAAGACACGGCGTAGCCACAAAGGATGATGACCAGAGCTCCCTAGTATCAGCTCAAGTTCTCCAAGCAAGTGCTGCCAAGCTTGGCCTGAATTTACACTTCCCTTTTCTCAGCCTGTGACTGGTCCACTTTGTCACTCCAGCTGCTCTCCTTGGAGCTCATCAGACAGGGCCTAGCCTACGACCGCCACTCGGCTGGAGAACACAGAAGACTCAAGTCCCTCTCCGGACTTCCAGCAAATTATTCGGGGCAAGGGAAGATCGCAGGAGCGAATCCGGAGAACATAAAGTAGCAGTGAGATGGCTCCTAGCCCTCCCATGCTCTCTACAGAATTCCACTGGCAGAGGGGTTATTTGGGGCCGCGTGCTCCACAGAGGCCCCGGCACATTCCATGCGTGGACCACAATCAGAGAGAGAGAAAAGGCATGCTTGCTGTTATTTTTAATTCCTTTCCTCCATGCCTTCCAAAATTCTTCAGCAGAAGACTTATCCACTAAACTTGCACCAGCAACCAGCCAGTGGTATCCTCCAGGCCTCTGAAACAGGGGATCAGGACAGGTTAGCTTCCAGAAGGAGTCTCTGCTCCTGGCCATTAAATACCACCTCAGTTGCACTGGGCCTGAGGCCATCTCCTGGGTCTTGATGGGACACGGCCAGTAGAGGATGCAGACATTCTAGCGCCGGATGAATGCCTTCCCATCTCCTCACAGCCACCCCCACTCTGACCTCTAACCTCTATTCCCACTGCTGGAGAGTAGCCATCAGCATAGCCAAATGTTCCCTAACTCCTGCTCCAGTTAAGGGAGCTCTCACGCCAACTTCACAAAGTTAGATTATTTCTGAGGCCTCGTCCGGCTTTCAAATATTAGGTTGCCAACTTGCTGAATGACCTTAGGCAAAGTCACTTCACCTGGACTAGAAGCAAGTAACTCAGACCCTTACCCTTTAGCTGGAACATATGAACTGGCTCATCTAATCCTCCCTAGTTACCTAGTCAGGTATCATTAACCACTGGCACAGAGGCAGGGTGACTAAGGGTGACTATTTGCCCAGGTTTGGCAAGACATTCCAGGCTTATGCTCACTTTCTGGCCATAATTGATAATAGCACTGCTCCTTTTCACTCTTAGAAGTGTCCTGGTGTGTTCAATGAACTCTAGCATCACCCTAGATTCTAGACAGGCTAGAGATTCCAAGGCAAATCCAGCTCCATCTCTTATCGTGGGACCTAGAGCAACTTACTGAGGCAATTTCATGGACCGTCTTATGAGGCTGAAGATGGTTAAGAAGGGGGGCCTCTTCTGGGAGCCTTGGGGCAGACACCCAGGGTCAGGAGCCAGAGACCAGAGTTCAGATTCCTGTTCAGCCACTGACCCCTCAAATCCTCAAGCTACTCCTCCGTGAACATGAGTAACTCATCCTTGTCAGAGTAGTACAGATGGGTAACGAACATTGACCAGTCAATCAGTGGCCCACGCTAGTGTCTGGCATACCGTCGGTACTCACTTCACGCTCTCACCCCCAGGTGAGAGGCCTCAGGTGACCGGCCACAGGTCATCAAGGCTGACTCAAATCCTTAAGCAAGGCCCTGAGCACAGCTCACCTAAGCTTCTGGTACCAGGCCCTAGAGCATGCCGGCCCTGAGTTCATATTCCTATTGAATTCTGAGCATCATTTATAATTTTTCTCTAAGGCCTTTGTGAAAATCTGGGTGTGAGCTCAGAAGCCTTCATTCATCTCTGTCAGAAAGGGTTTTTAGCAACACTACGGAGCTGTGCTTCATAAAGAAATAGAAGGTGACACTGTAAATATTTTCCAGTCTGCAAAGTGCTTTGAATGCACAGCTCATCTAAATGTTTATTTGTTTGTTTGTTTGTTTATTGAGAGAGAGAGAGAGAGAGAGAGCAAGCGAGAGTGAGAAAATCCCAAACAGGCTCCACACTCAGTGCGGAACCCAACGTGGGGCTCCATCCCATGACCATGAGATCACGACCTGAGGCAAAATCAAGAGTCAGATGCTTAACTGACTGAGCCGCCCAGGTGTTCTAAATGCACAGCTCATCTAACCAAATAAATCCAAAAATCCCACTATTTTTCCCATTTCACAGATGAGGAAAGAAGGATCAAAGAAGCTAGGTGACCTGTCCTCCACTGAAGCAGCAAGTGGGGAGCAGGGATGTGAACATGGAGCTCCGGAACATAAACCCAGAACTCTCCACTGCTATAGACTGTCCCTTCAGAAGCAGGTCTCTAGCACTGTTCTCAACAATGGCCTATGAACCACAGCTGGTCCATGGACACTAAACTTGATCTTCTGAAAACCTGTATGCTTAAACAGACAGCAACAGCAACAAACAGTGGACTCGAGTCAAATAAGGCAAGCTGCACCCAAGCTCTAAATGGCCCCCAAGATTTCCGCCTGCCCTCAGTGCTAACAGAAATGAACAACACTGACTTAAATAAACTATGTTGCTCTCATTAGGGAACAGAATCTGTTTTTAATACACTCAGAGATTCTGTAAGTCTGCAGGACAGAACGGAGGCATTCTTGCTGACTGCAGTGCGGTCGGGAAGTGGGAGGCTTGCCGGCCTAGATGATCATCAATGAAGAAATTAAAAACACTGTCCGGAGACATTCCACCTAAGGCCGTGCGCCAGGCACAGGGGAGGCCAAGGGGGAGGCCGAGATCTGGTCTCGAGGCCTTTGCTTGGAGAGACCAGGCACCACTCCACTCACTTTCCCAAGGAATCCATGGCAAGAGGCGGGCATGACTCACCAGCTAATTACCTGAACACTTGGGCTCCCAGAGCCCTCCTGGCTGTACAACTAGTCTTCCCTCCTGACGGCGAACAAAACACTGTTTTCACCCTGGTCCACACATCGCCTAAAGCTGTCCACATGGTGGTGTATGGGATTATGACTCTGACATGGATCTCAGGCAGAAAGCCTGCTGTTACTGGCCATGGGGTGAGGGAGGAAATGGAGCCCGAACCCCACGGTGGTTTTGGTCACGCCATGCTCCTATGTGAAAAGCCCCGAGGCGCTCAAACAGCAAGGTCCAATGCCTTGCCTGGCCTACCAAAGCCTTCCCCAGTTCCTCTCTGGCCACCCCTTCCCCCATGCCCTGGCCACCCCGGAATGTACTGCTGGCCCCAGACACCAGGTCCTTACACGCTCCGTCTGGCCAGTGCTCCAGGCAGCCTTCGCCGCATGCCCACGCTCTGTCCCTCCGTAAGGTCCCACTGGAGCACCACATCCTCTGTGAAGCCTCCTGCCTCCCCTAGAAAGAGAGCTTCTCTTCCTCCGGGCTCCCGAATCAACACTTGCTTGACCTTTACTAGAGTGTCTGTCCCCCGAACCTGCCATAACTGTGGTCACGGTGACCCTTTCTTGCCTCTGTGCAGTTCAGAAGTAGGACCTCACCTCTACATCTCTGCATCCCCTGAGGCGCCACACAGAGTCAGTGCCCAGTAAATGTACCCAAACACAAATGCATTAACAGGTTTCAAACTCTAGCTCTACTTCGGAGATGAGCAGCTGCAACACGTTATGGCCTCCATTGTGGCTTGATAACAGAGACGGGATGCTAGAAACAAGCTAGCTCCACCCCTGGTGGGTCCCAAACACAGGACATGTCATGGCCCACATGCCATATGTCACGTTCAAAAGATGCAAATCAAGGCGACAGATAAACGGAACATGTTCTATCCACCTTACCCTGACAAATACTTTAACACAACGTGGAAGGCCAGGTTGGCATTTAGAGTTCTCTGAACTCTTGGTTTCACAGTGAGATGCAGACACTCAGGAAGAGCTGGGCCCAAGTGCCAGCCCCCACCCCCCACCTGGCACCATCACGCACTCAGAGGGGCTTGACGCACACGCACGCAGACACTGCGTGTGAATTCTATCCAACTTGTCTATCCCCCTGCCCTGCCTCGTCAGCCCTCAGGCCCATGGGTGCACACATGTCCACAGAAGATGAAGTCTGCCCCTCCCTGGGCAGAGGGACCTGGAAGAAGCCCACACAGGACCTGAAAGCAGTCTCCAGACCACTGGGAAATGAAGGGTCAGGACCCACAGCATAGTCTGGAAGGAAGAGGTGCAGGCTCTAGATGGGCCATCCCTGGGCCCTAGGCCCCATGAGAAGTACACCCAGAAGGAGGGTCAGAGCCCAGCTGTGTAGGCAAGGGTCCCCTCTCGTGCGTATCCAAGGGCAGTCCGGGGTGCCGCTGCCCGCACCCAAGTCATTTCAGAACCACGAGTTTCTGGTGCCCTCCGTCCTTACTTGATGCCAAGCTGCCTGGTGAGGTGGCACTTCCAACCGGAACTGCTCCCAACCGGGTCTCAAAAAAACAGCAGCAACAATAAACATCATGCACTTCCACACACTTACGGGCAGGCTATCGGTGACAAGTGCATGAGTCACAGCGTTTCTTCTTCAGAGGTTTACCCATCCCCCGCCCCAGGAGCACTGATTCATCGAAGTTTGTTTTCAATACTATTATTTTTAGTCAGCCAAACAATTTTTTTAAATGACAGTAAAGAAGGGGGGGGGGTCCGCTGCTGAAGTTGACAGCATCAAATAGACCCCTGGAAAGGGAAAAATTCGTGTTTACGAAGCACCTACTACGTACGTGCTGGGAGCTGCAAATATTGGCCAAAGGCTTGGTCTCTCTTATCTCCTTTGGGCTGATTTACGGCACTCCCAGCCCCATTTTACAGATAAGGAAACGGGCTCAATAAATTGAGGCAGATGTACCCAAGGCTGCCGCAAAGTTAGCAACTGGCACACTCCAAGTTTGTCAGGCTCCAGGGCCCTTTGCTCTCTCTTCATTACCATGTTTTTCCTGTCCACCCACACCCCCCACCCCTGCTCCTCAGGGAATATTTTAAGAATCTGGTTAGAGATAAATGGTTACACACAAAACCTAAAGGGATAGCAGAACAGAACTCACGTCGCCCTCCCATGTACACAGAGGAATAAGGCTCACCTTGAGTCTGAATCCAGTAAGGGGAAGAGAGACTTTACAACAGGAAAGATTTGAAGCGAAAGGAAAAACCCAATTTCCATCATCCGTGCCTGCTCTCAGCCACTTGCAACTACTCAAAAAGTCCTTTCTGGATCCATTACTCCACATTTGGGTTTAGCCCAGAGGTGATTTTTGAAGGAAAAAATGCCTTTTGGCATTTTTGAGCTGTGACAGCGTAAAAACAGACCTTTAAAAAACACACACCCAAAAAGCATCACTAGTTTCAAGAGTCCAGTCTAAAAGAAAAAAAAAATGGTGGCACCTTCGCGCTACAACTTGGCTTGGCAGTTGGTGATGCAATGCTTACTTAGCAGTGGAAGCAACCAAATTTATAACTCTGTAGGTTTCAAAGGTAAACCCTTACACGGTGTTTCTTAGACCAGTACGTCTAGTCCTAAACCCCCAGCAAAGCACTAGGGGAAAAACTTGCCCCACAGAACCATGGAGCGCCACGTGATACAGAAAAAGGACTGTTTTGGGGGAAACTCACTTTTCATTTCTTAGCTGGGGTTTAAACGTGTAACCTCCTTGCCACCGATTAAAAGGCACAAGCTTTCGAAATCCAGGATAGCCTTTCTTTATATAGATGCTTGAAAATAAATAAAGGAAGCTTCCTGGGTAAGCTCTGACATATGAGCAAACATTTTCCACAGGTATCCTTTTTAATGCCCACCTCTTGCATTTAACCATTTTTAGGCGTCTGTGGTCATTAGTTTAAGTAAACTTCCTGCTCTGAGAAGAGCCAAAAATAGCAACAAAAGAAGAAAAATTGCTCGGAGCATCTCAAGACATACAGCCTTCACGTCTTCATTGTAGGATTCAGCTGTCTTTATATTCCTTTGTAGTTAAATTTCACTGATTTAGACTCACAGGGTAAGGGAGAGGCAGGGAGGAGAGAAGGGTAATGTAACCAAAATTAAAGACTGGATTATAGTTTTATTACCTTCATTTATGTATATTGATTGGCACTAGATTGATAGAACCTTAGGACACTAATAATTAAGACCTATGATATACTGTTCAACTGAATGCACGCAAATGGGAGCTTCTAAAATGCTTGCACTTTAGAGGTAGAAAGACCTTCCAGTAAGGCCTACTGTTTCCCTTCTTTTCCAAGTGAGAACATCTGAGGCCCAGAGATGTTCAGCGATTTGCCCCAGGTCACACAGCTAATCAGCAATGGAGTGAAGTCTAGAGACCTACCCAGGTCTGCTGACTCCTGCCTCCAAAATGACCCCCAAAACCTTGCTTGTAACAAATTTTTCTTTGATGGCATTCATGGGGAAGAAAGGCCTGCTGACCAAACTTTAGCCTCGTCCAGAATCAGCCGAACTTAATTAACAGGCTTCTACTGTGTTTTCATTTTCAACGGAGTGTCTCTGTCAAAACACTCGGCAGCAGTGTGTCACGGTGGCAGGCCGCTGCTTACAGCAGAGGCCGCAGATAATCAACAGCGGATAGTGTGACTTGTGCTACGGATTTGTTATTTCTAAAATAATTAAATCAAAACAAAGCATAATGTTACACATGCATGCGCACGTGCAAATTACCCTTGTCAGGACTCAATAAACTGTAAAGTTAGAGGGATTTGGCTCTCGGGCATCAAGAAAACAGTATTTACACATCAACTCGTGGGAACACATACACCATTACAACAACTCCAGAGAACCCATGTTGGCAGCCCATGGACGAGAAGCTCTATGGGGGCAGGGACGGGGTCTGTCTTACCCACGATTTCCTCCCCGCCTTCTAGCAGGGTTAGGCTCCAGGTAGGCGCAAGGAAGGGAAGCATAAAAATGAACTGGACAGGGGCGCCTGGGTGGCTTAGTCGGTTAAGCGTCTGACTTTCGCTTAGGTCACGATCTCGCGGTTCGTGGGTTCGAGCCCCGCGTCAGGCTCTGTGCTGACTGCCAGCTCAGAGCCTGGAGCCAATTTCAGAGTCTGTATCTCCCTCTCTCTCTGACCCTCCCCTGCTCACGCTGTCCCTCTCTCTCTCCTAGAAATAAATAAAAAATATTTTCAAAAAATGAACTGGACAAGTCCTCTTGGGAATCTCTGTCCTAAAACTTGGCATAGAGTAAAATTAGAAACCAAAGTTCGGCAGGGTGGGGTGAATACGGCAATTTCCAACTGTTTCCAGGAGCCACCGTGCCTGAAGGTGGGGAGACGGAAGGCTCCAAGGCCAGGAAGCTCTCTGGGGTCACTGGATGATTCCCCACCCTCCTTGGGGAGGAGCGAGTACCCTGCAGCCATTCCTGCCTGCATGTGGTAAAGCACCCGGCCCCATGCACGCTCAGCAGGCTGCCTTTGGAAGCAACCTTTCTGGAGGTTTCTCTTCCCAGCCCACTAATACTCTCAGATGTGGATTTGGGGAAAGAAGCGGAGTTGATATGTTTGTTTATTTGTTTGTTTTTTAACAGGTCAATTCACCAAAGGAGACAAGGACAAAAGTTAATCAGGACTCATCATGAGCCTTATTGATTGAGAAAGCCGCACCCCACGTTAGAGAATTTAACAGCACATATAGGAAGCTGGAGGATATGTAGATAAGGAAGATGGGAGAATTAGGTAGTGGGACTAAAGTATGATTTCAGTTTTTAAAATTGACACTGCTGGGTCCTATTTATTTCATAGAGGAGCTCACACAAAACAATGGCTATATTGTGCATTCAGTGGCATTAAAATCCCCTAATAAATTAACAAGTGCAAATTAATGGTCGCTCAGTCCATTAAATCATGTTAATTTTATTTCCGTTAAAATAATACAGCAATTACAAGTTTACATTATTAAACCAATATTTATTTTGCAAAAACTCATTTTAATTGGATTCCTGATGTGATAAGCTTGAGCCACAGTCTGTCATTTTCACCAGCTGCTGGCATCTCTCATCAGAACGAAAGGACTACTGGATTTGCGGACTTTTTCCCATTATTTAAACTGCCATTTAAAACTGGACATCCTTGCAAAGAACTTTTAAAAATATGTTATTCAAAGCTCTTCCATCCGCGCAGAAACTCGGGCTTATAGGATTTATTTCCGCGAGTGTTAATCAGAGACACAGAGTTCTATGGTCACACCAAAATTCTGAAATGCCAAGTATCCACAACCATCTCCAAGTTATCCAGTTTTTATTGATACTCTGTTATATTCTAAGCTAATATGTCTAAAGTCACTGTTCGCACGCAGGTTTCCACACAGAGGAAACCTGAATTTCCAGTTTGCAATACTAAGTTACTTTTTACCTCAAAGGGAGAATGTTGCACAGTGGAATAAATACTGCACACAGGTCACTAGCCCTTCGCTGCACGCTATGAGGTAACATATTGACAACAGTACTCTTGTTTAGCAAAAGGCAGAAGATAAAGATATCCTCATTCTTGCAGGCAGGTACCACCACGTACCTGATCACGCCGTAGTTCTGAAACTTCCTTTGGAGAATAACTCCTGCCCTCACTTTGATTTTCCACCTCGCACTGAGCCCTCCCTCCTCTCATCACCTCCTCCCACAGAATTAACTGTCTGTCCCCGTGTCTCTGGGCACTTCGTACATCTCCAGGCTGCAGCCCATTTCCTGTATCTTTGGCCAAGTCTATCTCCTAGTCTAGACAGGGAGCTCCTTCAGAACTTGTGTTCTGCCTTGCTCATTGTAGAAGGTGTTTAATACATGAGTGAATAATTTAGTAATGAATGAATGAATGATAGACACAGGAGGCTAAAACATAATACTTAGATCTGTCAAACTCCCTGGTTTAACAAAACATTCCTGCAGGCCTTATATCACCCTGATTTTACAGGTGGAGACGTGAAGGATCTGAGACATTAAAATGAACTCCTAAATTTGTCCAGATAGTAAAATGGCAAGGTCCAGGAGTTGAATGTTGTGCTCTTTCTGGAGAAATCCGATGGCTGCCATTATTTTGTTTTCTGACGGTGACTTCTAACAATATTTAAAACACAGAGTACAGGCCCCACCCCCACCCCCAAATCACTCCATACTAGAACTCATTTCTTCTTCTGATGGGTGGGAATAAAAAAGAAATTGCAGTTAGACATGCAAATAATGCCTTATGAACACCTCGCTTACTGAAGTAGAAGCTGCTTACAGGCAGGGGCCATCTCAAATTTATCTCCGCACCCTCTCCCATTGCCTGCAATATTGACTCAGACATGGGAGGGGGCCAATCATGATCAATGAATCCACAAAATCCAACCCTGTAACATTTGATTAGGAACTGTGAGCCAGGGGCTGTCTGTAACATGCATTGGCCCAAACAGTTAATTTCTGGGTGCAAACAACAAGTTTCAAGGTTCCAAATGTCAAGGGAACATCAAGTGACTCCTAGATTCAGCCAGAGCTCTGAGCCAGCCCCCAGAGCCAGCTACTCGTAGTCTGTGGGCCCTTCTTCTTCCCAGCCCCTTCAAGGAACTCCCTCAATCAAGGTTAACAAGACAAAGGAAAGGGGATGGACCACCTCCCTGGCAGCCAGAAGTGGGCTTGCTTCCAACAGACTATATCAGAAAGGTTCCCTGAGAAGCAGCGAGAGGGGAGGGTGGACAGGAGGTCAAGAAGGTGTTTAAAAAGCCACTCCTGGGGCGCCTGGGTGGCTTAGTCGGTTAAGCGTCCGACTTTCGCTTAGGTCATGATCTCGCGGTTCGTGGGTTCGGGCCCCGCGTCGGGCTCTGTGCTGACTGCCAGCTCAGAGCCTGGAGCCTGTTTCAGTCTGTGTCTCCCTCTCTCTCTGACCCTCCCCTGCTCACGCAGTCTCTCTCTCTCCTAGAAATAAATAAAACATTAAAAAAAAAAAAGCCACTCCTGCAGCCTTGGTAAAGAAAGGTCTGTCCCCAGACGTCTGAGAAAGGAACCTTAAAGATGACTATCTTTTTCCTCTCTCCCTAGGATGAGAGTAGCCTGGCAAAGTCCAGGTGGCTAACAGGAGGAGGCCACGTTAGAAAAACGGATTCACAGAGAAAGGGGAGACGGGAATGTGTCGGACCTGGTGTTTGGTTCAATTTCCCCATTTTCCTCTGGACGTTGACACAGGAAAGTACTTTGACCTAAGAAAGCCCAAACGCGACCTTCAGCTTGACCCAACTCCCAGCAACTGAACCAACCCTCATCAGTGAGAGCACAAGTTACCCACGTCCACTGAGCCAGTCATTCTTCAGTGTGCCTGGCTCCTTACTCCTGACATGACACGCACACACCTTCTCTACCTCTCGGTGGTAAATGCTAGGACTCCGTTCTTATCATCTGGCCAGAAAGATGCCGACTACTCCACTCAGATACTCGAGCAGGTGGCAAGCAAGATGCTGTTATACAACTTGTCTCAGTTCTGCTCATCCTGCCAGACCTCAGAGTATCCTGATAGCCTCTCTGCTGGTGTATCTAAATCAAGCTCTTACCACTTCCTTGGCACTGGTCTCTTTTACATTCTTGATTTCAGTAAGCCTGGATCACTCCAGCTCTCCTGATCGTGGAGACAGGTTAGAGCTGGCGCGGTAATATCCGCAAGCACGCAGTCTGGAAGACCCTAGGACGCGGCTGTAATTGCCAAAGGTTGCTGTTGCTGACTGTGATTATATTTTAGCCAAAACACACTTGTCAAATCTCCTTAGACTGAGGCCCCCTGAAACCCCGGAGTAGCTTTAAGCGCCCACTGCCCACACCCCCACACGCCACGGGATAACCAGGTTAAACATTTCCCTTGGTCAACTTTCCAAAGTCCTAGTTATAAAAGGTAGTATAGAGAATGCAGACAATTCGACAACCACCACCACACTCTTTGGGGCTTAGCAGACATGCTGATATCACTAACGTGGAGGCCAGCTACCTCCCCCAAGACGTGGCCTTTAGTTTTCTGCCCACGACCAAAACAGTGGCAGCTGTTGCCAAGGGAGACAAGGTGACCCAGAGGCTGTGGGCACAGAATCCGGGGATAAAAATCCGTTTTGTCTAGTCTACCCAAAGGACTGAGTCTCCTTGAGAAAAAACTAAAAACAAAGTCTACCTTCGTATCGGGCCTTTGACAAGGCAGGTAGAAGATGCCCCTTCCCTAAGAGAGTCAGGAGAAAGCCAGGGGCAAGTTCGCTTATACTCTCAGAGACATCCAGAGTGTTCTGTGCCTCAGACGGTGGAGGATTTTGGAAGAGGGAAAGGCAGGCCATAGCTAGGCCTCCCCAGAGGATGAGCCGAGGGGAAGCAAGGATTCTGCCCCAACTAGTCACTAGCCATTAGCAACTTCACCAACAAAGATCCACAGCTGTCCCCACCCCAAGCTAACAGTGTTCTAGCATTTAGCAAAAGAATGTATTCAGAACCTTCGAAGGAAAGAGCAGCACCTGATGGGAAAAGAAGCACATTCGATCAGAGTCCCAAGTCCACTGGGCCAAACCTCTTCCCCTTCCTCCTCCAAAGCTGTCTCAACTTTAAAAAGGAGATAAACCTGAAGCCTGATTGCCTTCGCTAATTTTCCAGGAGTTTCTTTCTTTCTTGATCTCATTAAAGCCATGTGAAAAGTGCTTTGTAAACTGTAAAATACTTCACACGGCTGCTCCTTTTACGACGGATGCCTTTTTCCCCTCTTCTGCTTCAAGGCATTAAGCACTTGTCCTTAATGCATCCAGACAGGTAAGGTGGCAGGTTTTGCATACCCCTCCCCTGGATGGGAGAAGTGGGACACTCATTCACCCTACCCCTTACTCCCCGCCCCCCACTCCCCTGCACCCTGACAGAAGGAATAAAGCAGAATTAAGACCAGAGCTGGGACCAGAACCCGAGGCTCCCGACCCCATCCCATCCCATCCCATCATACCACCTCCTCTGAAGTCCATTCTGGCGCCCGATCACACACCCGGAGCGCACTTCCCAGACGACACACCACCGTCCCTCCCCCTGTATTGACTGGATCCACCCAGTTAAAAAAATATATATTACTTTTTAAGCCAGCACTCCCACCATATGTGGTATTTATTTCCAGAGGAGGCCCGGTCTGGGCTCCTGTGCACAGATGTTGCTTTGTGCCCGCCTCACACGGCTGGCAGGCCTCGTACAGCTGCCCCAAGCAGGTGGCCAAGGACGCAGTCCACTCTGGCCCAGGAGGAAGGACCACAATCTCTGTGGGGCTCAAGCCCTGGGGACCCTCTCTCTACTCATTCCTCTGCAGCCTGGGACCCCCCAAGGACATCCCGCCCCGCCCCCCGCCCCCCACACTCCCTGGGCGCAGAATCAGACTTTAAAGGGAGCCTGGAGGGAGAGACAGGCGGCTCAGGTGACCCACCCCCCACACCCGAATTCCCAGCGGGGGGCAGCTAAGCTGAGAGAGGGCCCTGGGGAGTGGAGACGAGTCACTGACCCCTTCTACCAGCCATCTGTGAGCTCTCGCCTGACCTAGCTAGCGCGCTGCGGAGGAGAAAGGAGGTCCGGCCAGATGGCAAAGCGCTTGGGGAAAGGAGGGCTCTGCAGGAATGCGACGGCCCTTGCGAGGAGGCCCACTTGGGGGTGCGTTTAGTTATCTGATCAGCTCGACGCTCCCCCTCCCCTACATCAACCCGCAATCTCAAGCTGAAAGCAAGGCAAATAATCGTTGGGGGAGGGGAGGAGAGAGGACCCTAACCTCTGCCACTTGTCTCTTATTTGAAAGCCCTGCGCTGCAACGAAAGTGCGTGTGTGCAGAGGGGGGCGGGAGACTGGCACAACCGAGTCTAAAAATACTCGATAAAAATGCTAATCCCGAAGGCAAAGAGAGAACGAGGAAGGAATCTGTCAATCACGAGGCTCCCGCTCCTCACCCACAGCCCCAGCTGTACGGACTGCATTCCTGTTGTGGAGGAAAGAAGTGGGGGGACAGGACTGAAGGAAAGAAAGGGAGACACCACCACCTCCACGAGCGCGGGCCGCGGGGGCGGGAGGCGGCGGCGGCGGAGGAGGGGCTCCGGCCCGCAGAGCTGAACAAAGCGGGCCTCAACTTCTAGCCCGAGGCTCCCCGGAGTGGGGGGCGGCCAATTCCCGCAGCAACCCCTTTTCCCCGAGGCGAAAAGCGACTGGAAGTGAGAGTGCCCGGCGGGAGCCAGGGGCTCTGAATCTTTGCAAATCCAGAGAAGGTTTCTGGGGGTCCCCTCCATCCCTTTCGTGACCGCTCTCCCCACTGCCCTCCTTACACACACCCACATACACACACACACACACACACACACGCCCTCCCGCTCCAACCCCACCCGGCCGCGCCGCGTCAGGGGGCTGGGCAGGCGCGCCCCCCGGGTCGCTGGGGCCCCCCCACCTGGGGATGGTGATGCACTTGGTGTTGACGTTCTGCGTGGTGATGGCCTTCTCCAGTTCGTCCAGCTGCCCAGTCTTCTTGAGCTTCTTGACCAAACTCTTGACCGCCTTCTCGCACCACTTCTCCTCCTGCCCGTTCTGCTCGCCCTTCTTCCAGCCCAGCAGGCGCTTCACGATCGGGGGGGTGAAGGGCAGGATGGACGACATGGCTGGGGAGGGCGCGCGGGCGGCGAGGGGCGCCCCCGGCGGGGCTGGGCGCGGCGGGGCTCCGGAGGCGCAGAGGGGAACTCGGCCGCCCAAACTTCGCCTCAACTCTCGGCGAACTTGCCCGTGCTCCGGGCCGAGCCGCGGCGCTGCAGCCAGCGGGGCTCGGCGCGCGGCCCTGCGCCCCGAGCGGCTCCCGCGGCGGGAAGAAGGGCGGCGGGGAGGGCGGGCGGACGACTGCGGCGCCGGGTCTGGAAGGCCCCGAACGCGGGGCGGAGGCGGCGGCCGCGAGACTCGGAGTGGCAGAAGAAAGTTTGGGTTTCCGCACGGGGTAGCTGTTTGGGTGCCGCCTCCAGGAAGGAAAGTCCAACCCCCAGCCAAACTTTGCTCGCCTCGCTCGCTTTGATGCGCAGATCCCTCCGCCTCGGCAGCCTCGCCTCCCCGCTCCCCTCCTCCTTCCCGGCTCGCTCGCTCGCTCGCTCGCTGGGCCGGCCCGGGGCGTGCGCCGCGCTCCCGCTCCCGCTCCCGCTCCCGCCCGCTCCCAGTCTGTGTTTCATGCAAATCCGCGTGCAGCCTCCTTTCCAAGCGCTGTCACCGCCCCCTCGCCGCCCGGGCTCCCCGCCTCCTCCCCCGCGCCCCGCCGCCTCCTCCCCCGGGCGCCTTGCCCACCCCCAGCCTCCGGGAGGGCGGCCGGCCTTCCCCCGCTCGGCGCAGAGCACGCCCACGTGGGCGACCGGGGCCGGCGGCGGCCCTGGCTGGTGTGTGCGGGACCCCGCGCGGCCCCGACCTCAAGTACGGCGGGCGCCGGGAGGAAGTCGTGGGAACGGAGTGGCGAGAGGGGAGGGCTGGGCTCCTGCCGTGGCGTCCACTCTCGGCACCCACACTCAGGAAGCGCGGTTGCAGTGGCCGGCGGGAGGGGGTTAGACTGGCAGCGAGTGAGCGCCGGCCCGAGGCTGGCGGTGCACCCTTGGGGGCACCCGGGTCTGAGAAAGGGCGCGCGGAACGTTGAGGCCCAGGAAGACGCCGCCCGCACTTGGACGCGCGCGCGCTGATCCCGGGCAGGGGCCTTGGCGGCGCCGGCGACTCGGGAGCTTTTTTTTTTTTTTTTTTAATTCTCCCAACGGTGAGATCGCACCGGCTGAGAGCCCCGAGCCTATGTGCGTGCGAAGGAGGGAGATGGGATGGGGCCGCGGGGGGGGAGGGTGCTCTCGGAAGTGGAGATTTGGGGATCCCAGAGACTCCCTGGATAAGAGCCAGAGCCAGAGGTCCCTTGGGCCTTGTGAATCAAGGGCCGGGCAGAAAATGGGCCTCAAAGACATCTGTTGAGTTCAGGAAGGAAGGAATGGGGGCGCTTTAGAATTTATCTTGGGGGAGGGGGGATTACGTGATTGCGTGGTTGCGATCTCATGGCACAAAAACACCGAAATTCGACGCCCCCAAAACAAACCAGGACAGAGCTTTGTTTCCAAAGCTGTGAACTCGCAAAAAGGGCGGGGGGGAGTACTCGGGGGGGTTTCTGTATTCATACTCAGGCTTGGTGGGAAGCAAAGAAACACCGGGATCCTGGGGAGCCCGGGGCTTTTCTCCCCACCCGCAGGATTCAGGGGCTTCTAAGCGCGACGCCGGCCCCCACCAGCAGCAGCTGCTTTCTGGAGTTACCGCGACCCTCGGGTGTTTATGCTGCTGCTCCTCCCCTGCCAGAACTCCAGCCCGGTGTCTAAGGTCTTTGTTTGTTTTTAACAGCAGGAAACCCCCCTGGTGAGAAAGACCTTATCCGCTAGCGGGTGGGGAGTTACAAAGCCCTGTGAGGTGTGGCCCAATCCACAAAATCAGCCCGGACGCTGCAGGGGGCCCTGCCGTTGAAGAAGAATCAGAAGAATCGCCTCCCACGGGCCTGCCAGCTGCTGCTGCGGAGGGCTGTGCTCTTCACACTCGCCTCCTAGCTCCCCTGCTGCTGGGCGCTGAGAACCCCTGAACCCCAGTTGTGGCTTTCCCTTTCCCACTCAGTCCTCGGGTAACCTGCAGCCACTGTAGTGTTCGGTTGCACTCCCTTCCCCCCCAGCCCTCCTCAAAGAAAGCAAAGGAAAGAGCAGTCAACATTTATTGATGGCCTTCTCCACGCCAGGTGATGCAAGTGCTGCCCTCTGAATTCATCCTCATGACGGCCCTCGAGGCGGCCATCCCGGTGCCTCCCCGGTTCGGATAGGGCACCTGAGACACACAGACGTTTACAGTACTTACTCAGGATGCCAGGCGGCACCTGGAATTTGAACCCCATGCTCTGTGAGGCCCAAGTCCGCATTCTTGCCTTTGCATTCAGCTAACTGCCTTGCAGAGTCCTGGAAGGCAAAGATGACATCAGTGATAAAGCTCCTTGCAAAACAAAAGTTCTTTACGCAGGTGCCCCATTGTGGCGGGGCAGGGAATGTTTGCTCACCTATTCAATAGGGCTCGAAGCGGCTTTCCTTTGGACCTCCTGCGGCAGCCGTGGGGATCGAATCTAATGTGAAACGCTTTGCAAACGGTCAAGTGCCGTGAAGGGATGGGAACCACATTTTGAGGCCGCTGCTGGTGCCCTTCAGGGTGGTGCGCGCTTAAGCAAGGACAGTTCGTCGAGAGACACACGTCCATGGAATGCCTCTGTGTGACAGCCCTCCTCTTCGTTTCTGGGCAGGCTGAAAAAGGAAGCAAAAGGCCCCTATCCTCAGGGAGCTTACAGCCTAGAGTCGCACCAAGGCATGGAATTGCGTGCCTGGGAGAAAGGGCCCCAGCCGCCACCATCTCCTCCTACAACATTCATCTTAACCTGAACGTCACATCATGCAGGGGGGACTGTTGAGAGCCAGATTCAGTTAAGAGGACCTCCAGGTCCATCAGTGACTTGACCTGACTTCATCTTGGCTCCCTCCCTCCCTTCACGTCACCGAGCACCTCTTCTCTCAGCTGTAAGAATGGAGCAAACAGCTGTTATTGTGCAAGCGTGGGGAATCCAGAAAGTGTGTTAAAAGTGCTCGCCTGCAATGCAAGCCTCTCGTTCTGCACAAGCAGAAGCCACGTCTGGTGGAGGGAGGCGATGTGCACCACGGCGGTGAGGGGCCAAAGAGATCTGAGAAGTAAATGTAGCGGAAGGGCCTGGTGGATGCCCAACATCTAGAACCCTCTAACATCACGGCATGGGAAGAGCTCCTCTTGAAGTCCTCCCATTTTCCTGAGGGGAGGAAATAACTAGTCAGCAGCTAGTTAGTGTGGCTGAACCATGCTTTCATGCACTTCCTCTGCATGCCGTCATCCGTGTGACAGGGACAGCTGTGCGTGCAGGAAAGCAGTGCTGGACCCATGTGTGAGTCCGGCAAGTGCCGTTTCTGGAGCTAGTCCTCTCTCCTCTGGGCTTAGTCTCTCCATAAGAAGAACAGAGGGGCTAAGCCCAGTTTCAACCGAGCAGTGAGGAGGGCTGAGGAATAGATGTTTCCCAGTGGGAAGAGGACCCCTCATGCTCCTTTGACTTTGGGCGGTGAATGGGTGGGCGGTGAATGGGTGGGCGGCTCCGGATGGATAGGAACTCTGTTCTGGCGCCTGGTCTCCTGGGGCCCCGCCAGGCCAGCTTTTGCAGAGGTTTCCTTGGAAGGGAAACATTAGCCCAGTTAATTTTTCATCACCGTAAGTTCAAAGTTCAAGAGAGGTGGGATGGGGCCGGAGGCAGCGACTCTGTTTCCCTGGGAATAGTCAGTCCCATCAGGAATGGCCTCTCAAACGGACTTGCCAAAGGGTTTTCATGTATTTGGAGTGGCTCCCAGGTGAAACCCTGGAAAGAAACAACCACATGGCTTCAATTCTGATTATTTTTCCATTAACTAAAGGGTATTTAATCAACAAGTGGTAAATCTAGAGAGAGCTTTAACATTGTTCTGTCTTCATTTTGCACAGACATAAAGTGACATGTGGTGAAAGGAGGTGATTGGCAGTATGGACATGAGTCAGGATCTAGGCAGGCCTAGAACTCTCATCGGACCGCCTTCACCTGAGAGAGCCTCTGTCTGTAGCCACGGGCGGCACCTTACACATGTAAGATCTCCCATGGTGCCAGACAGCGCTGGGGTTAACTTCGAACTCTACCACTTCTAGCTCTGTGACAGTGGGCAAGTCCCTTAACTATTGTATGTCAGTTTCCTCATCCATATGATGGAAAGAATAATCATACCCACCGCTTAGGGATGCTGTAAGGGATCAAATAACTCACATGCAGAGATTGCCACAGGCACAGAGTATGTTCCCAATATACATGGATAGGGTTGATGCTTACCACAGCATACTATGCAAAAGTTAGAAAGTGTAAGTTCTATGTACACAAAGCCCACAGAGGAATCTTAAAAACAGTTCCAAGTGAAAATAGTAACACAGAGGATGAAATGAGTAACATAATGCTACTTATGTAAAAGATTACATATGCACAAAACAACTGTGTATATTTTGAAAGGTGTCTTAAACAAAAAGATGTACATTGAAACACTTCACACTCATTAGTATGGGTATTATTTTAAAACACACACACACACAATAACAAGTGCCGAAGAAAATGTGGAAAAATTGGAGCCCTTGTGCATGGCTGATGGGAAGGTAGAATGAGGCAGCAACTGTGGTAAATGGTATGGTGGTTCCTTAAAGTAATTAAACAAAGAATTCCCACTTGATCAAGCAATTTCGCTTCTGGGTCTGTACTCAAAAGAAGCAAAATCAGGGACTCAAACATATTTGTACACCCAATTTATAACAGAGTTATTCACGAGAGCCAAAAGGTAGAAGCAATTCTAGTATCTACTAATACGGGAACAGATAAACGAAACATGGCATATACATTCAACAGACTATTATTCAGCCTGAACAAGAAAGGAAATCCTGTCCCTTGCTACCATGTGGATGAATCTTCAAGACACTGTGATAAATAAGTGAATCACCAAAGGACAAATACCGTCTGATTCCATTTATACAAAGTACATGAAATAGTCAAATTCATAGAGATAGGAAGAATGATGGTTGCCAGGAGCTAGGGGAAGGAAGAAGCGGGGGCTGGTGTGTAATGGGTACAGAGTATCAGATGGGGGAGGTGAAAGGTTCTGAAAAGGGTAGATGGTGGTGATGGCCATACAATAATGCGAATCTGCTTAAGGCCACAACACTGTGGACTTGAAAATAGCTAACATGGTAATTTTTAGTTATGTACATTTTACCACAATAAAATACATACCCAGGAAAACATTTCGAGGATGGGCGTATGGGAACAGGTGATGAGGCTAAAGGGGAAAATCAATTAATGAATTCATGCATTTGTTGTGATGAATTACAGGGTAAAGAGTGTGGTTAACGTCACCCTCTGTTCCAGAGCTGAAGTAGTACAGTGCTCAATACATGATAGTCAATATACTAATTCATTGTTCTCTGGTCTGCTCATAAGATAGAGTCTTTGGTTTCCAGAACCTTCCAGCCTAACGATCATATCTCACATTGGGAGAACCCAGCCAAAAAGATTTAAAATGTCCTGCCTCGGGGTACCCGGGTGGCTGTCGGTTAAGTGTTGGAATGCCACTCAGCTCATGATCTCACAGTTCGTGGGTTTGAGCCCCACATCCGGCTCTGTGCTGAAAGCTGAAAGCTTGGAGCCTGCGTCAGATTCTGTGTCTCCCTCTCTCTCCGTCCCTCCCCTGCTTGTGCTCTGTCTCTCTCTGAAAAATAAATAAACACACACAAAAATTAAAATTAAAATCTCCCACCTCATGGCAACCCCGTAGGAACACACAGATTCCGGGTTTGCTCCATCTGAGAGCTTAAGGAACGAAGGGTCGGGGGACTAACACCATTTGTGGGGCTGCTCTTTGCCAGACTCTGGGCCCCGGACCTCAGGGATAGGGTCTTGTTTGAAGTTCTCACCGTTGCCACAAGATGGTTGTCACTCTGGCCACTTCCTAAAGCAGGGACCACAGAAACCCAGGGAATTCAGCTGCAGTTGCCCAAAGTGGACAGCTAACCGTAGACTGCCAGCCGAGCATGGACTCCTCTGTCCCCGGAGCCCCCAGCCGACTTCCTGGTGTGGATGGCAGAAAGTTCCTGGGAGAGGAGCTCGGCATAGGCGCTAAGGAAGGTACTGAGAAGGACCAGGTCTGACTCGGGGAGCTATGTGGACAAGACATTGGACTTAGGGTGAGGTGCAGCCACCTGCAGCTGGGTGCACACTGAGGTGTAGGGCCAGGACTACAAGAGGGGGGGTGGGGAGAGGAAGGATCTGCCGGCAGGTGGTAGGAGCCCATGGCAGGGTTCACCGAGCTATTTTGAGTTCTGCAAGAGTTCCTTCCCAGCATTCAGAACTTGTAGGAGTTGGGGGTTAGGAGAGAATCCCAATAAGCGTGTGTGTGTGTGTGTGTGTGTGTGTGTGTGTGTGGCTGGACCATTGTGTATATTCTGGTGTGCTGGTCAGTCTGTCTATACAAGTGTTGTTGAGATTCCTGTGTGTGTGTGTGCGTGTGTGAGTGATGTCCATGCCTGCCCATGCCTCTGAGATCTATCTTGTTTGAATCACGTTATTTCACAGAGTCCAGCCCGACACGTGTAAGTGACACAGGTATACATTTTGTGACTCTTCTTCCTGGGCCCATGTGTTTTTGTGTTTGCTTCATGCATCTCTGTATGTTTGTAGAGGTTGCTCGCTGTGTTTGCCCTTTCTTATTTTCTGGGATAATAAGAGTCACAAACACAGCCTTGGCTCAGGCCCAGTCTCTCCCTCAGTCCAGGGTTCAGTTTACAATGTGAACCTAAGAAACGGTAGTTGGAAAATCGTTGGCTCATTACAATTACAATTATTTTTAAAAGCGCACACACATACAGAGAGCCACAAAGAGCGGTGTGCCGAAATGAAATGTAGTTCTACAAAGGCGATGAGATTGTATCCCTTTAAATTATTCCTAATATATTGGCATGCTATTTTGATTTTTATTTTTTAAATGTTTATTTATTTTTGAGCGAGACAGAGACAGAGTGAACGTGGGGGAGGGGCAGAGAGAGAGGGAGACACAGAATAAGAAGCAGGCTCCAGGCTCTGAGCTGTCAGCACAGAGCCCGACTCAGAGCTCACACCCACTCACCAACTGTGAGATCATGACCTGAGCCGAAGTCAGATGCTTAACCCACTGAGCCACCCAGGCACCCCTTAAAAAGATTTAAAGGAGAGAAAGAAAACGGTGTGTAGGATGAAAGTGGAGACTGGTGTCTGCAGTGTGAGGACTGTTCATTCTGGAAAGTGGAAAGGAACCAGGAGGTGGGTGGGTCTTCGGAATCCCTGTCAGGTCTGGGGCGGCCGCTCATGGTCCAGGGGCCCTGTCAGTGCTTCCGTGTAGTCAGGCTCTGGGTATGTGAGAGGAGATGCAGGTTCCTTACTCAAAATAACACACACACCTAGGACACTCTGCATCTTATATACAACTCAGCATCTGCAAACAAACATCCTGTGGTTGACTCAGACTTTGAAGGAATGAAACAGAACTTAACGGAAATAAGGAAAAGCTGTCCCTCTCCCAAGAGATTCAACCTAACCGCAAGGAGGGCTAGATGAATTTGGGTTGTGTGCTTTGTTATAAAAACAAAACGGTTTCATTGCAGGGAAATATTTCAAATTTTATGACATCAGTAATAAAGGCTGTCTGCAATTAAAAAAAAAAAATGCAGTGAGGGGCGCCTGGGTGGCTCAGTAGGTTAAGCCTCCAACTTTGGCTCAGGTCATGATCTCACGGTTTGTGGGTTCGAACCCTGCGTCGGGCTCTGTGGTGACATCTCAGAGCCCGGAGCCTGCTTCCAATTCTGTGTCTCCCTCTCTCTCTGCCCCTCCCTTGCTCATGCTCTGTCTCTCTCTCCAAAATAAATAAACATAAAAAAATAAAAAAGAAATAAAAGAAAGCAGGGAGGTACTTACTGATCCACACTATGGCATGATGACTTTGAAAACATAATGCTAAGGGAAAGAACAAGCTGCAAAAGACCGCATGTTGTATGATTCTCTTTCTGTGAAATGCCCAGAATAGGCCAATCTGCAGAGACAGAAAGTGGATTACTGGCTGCCAGGGGGCAGGCATGGGGGAGGGGCGCAGAGTTTCCTTCTAGGGTAATGAAAGTGCTCTAAAATCCACAGAGGTGATGGCCACACAACTCTTGGAATGTACTAAATACCAGTGAATTGTTCATTTTGAAATGGGTGCATGGTGTGATATGCGAGTTTTAGCTCCATAAAGATGCTTTTAAAAATAGCAATAAAGGCTAACACACACTGGGGCCTTACATAAGTGCTAGGCCCTGTTCTAAACAGTGCACATGGATGACACGAACTCATTTTGGTTTTAACTGCCCGGAGTATCAACCCCCTTCCCAGAAGAGGACACTGAGGCAGGGTGAGGTGGTGTCAGTGAATGGCCTCACTTAGACAATCCGGGCACCCTGCTAGGTAGTGGCATGCCTTTGGCCTTAACCACGGTGAAGACACACCACAACCACTCGCTAAAAATAACCATTCCAGGGGCACCTGGGTGGCTCAGTCGGTTAAGCATCTGACTTCGGCTCAGGTCATGATCTCGCAGTTTGTGTGTGTGAGCCCCACGTTGGGCTCTGTGCTGACAGCTCAGAGCCTGGAGCCGGCTTCAGATTCTATGTCTCCCTGTCTCTGCCCCTCCCCCACTCTCTCTCTCTCTGTCTCTCTCTCAAAAATCAACATTAAAAAAATTAAAAATAACCATACCACTGTCACCTGCTTTTTCATCGAATATATTGCGAACATCTTTCTACATCAATAAATATACTCTGACTGCTTTCTTTTGAGTGACTACGGAGGATTTTGTCACACAGATCTTTTGAACTTTGTTACCCTGGTTTCCCCATGATTGGCTATCTAGGTTGCTCCCAATTATATTTAGTTTTAAGGACAGTGTGGCTTGAGACATTTTGGGGCATGTGCATTGTGTACATCCCTATTTACCTATAGAGTAAGTGCCTAGAAGGAGAATTACCACTTTTGATGCCATTACCAAAGGGCCCCTGAAAAGCTACTGTACCGGCTCACGCTCACGACATCAGCTTTATGAAGTGAGGTCTCTCCTGAACACATTCTTTTCTTACTGTCTCCCTCAGCATCAACCGCTCCACTCAAGGTGACCATGCTTTGTTTCGACCGTGACTTTTTTGTTGGTGGTGGTTTCTTCTGAAATTAACAAATGAGAAAGGGTCTCTGCTGAAAGAAACAGCTCTTGTGGAGCCAAGGGCTTCCTGCAAAGGTAAAGAATCCCCAGGCTGTCATTGTTGGCAGGCAGTATCAACATACATTTTTCAGACCTCTTACCCTGCTCTCCCATAGGTGTTTGTGTTTCCCAGAGCCAGGTGCTTGCCTCTTTTCTTTTACATGCTCCCCCTGGGTGATCTGATTCACCCTGGAGTCTTACCTGACCTGAATACACTAACTCCCAGACCTAAGTAACTCAGTTGCAAATAGTCACCTGGACATTAAAGGCCCATAGTCCTCTCAAGTCTGTGAACTCATCAGCACCTCCATAAGCCTCCTTCACAGTCCTCCGTCCTCCTGGGCCATCGCCAGTGTCCACTGCCGTCCCACCAGCAACCAAGTCACCTCCCTTCTCTCACCCCCACGTCCAATCTGTCACCAAATGCTGTAGAATCGACCTCCCTATCACCTGGCCTCCATCATAATTCAGGAGCCTGTCACTGCTCACCACCGATGATCATGGTCATCTTCCCGTTGCCTCGATTCTCCACCTGCTGCCAGAGTGAGTGTTCTAGAGCACAAATCTAACCTGCATCTTGCTGCTCCTAAAAGAGGCTTTTAGTGACTTGTTATTGTCTACAGCAGTGCTGTCCACTGAAATATAGGAGAATGACAAGTAATTTTACATTTTCCCCAGGCTGTGCTAAAAAAAAAAAAAAGCAACAAGTTGTTTGATAATGTATTTTATTTAATCTAACATATCCAGTATATTATCATTTCAACATGTAATCAATAAAAAACTCTGTTTTATGTTCTTTTAAAATTTTTTTCATGTTTTTAATTTATTTCTGAGAGATAGAGACAGCATGAGCAGGGGAGGGTCAGAGAGAAAGGGAGATACAGAATCCAAAGCAGGCTCCAGGCTCTGAGCTAGCTGTCAGCACAGAGCCCAATACGGGGCTCAAATCTACAAACCATGAGATCATGACCTGAGCCGAAGTCGGACGCTTAACCGACTGAGCCACCCAGGCGCCCCTGTTTTATGTTCTTTTGTGTATAGTCTATGAAATCTGCTTTACACTTTACGTGTTTTACACTTAACATCCAATTGGGACTCGCCCAATTTCAAGTGCTCAATAGTCACATGTGGCCAGCAGCTGGCTACCCTGTTGGAGAACATGTGTCTAGAGAAGAGTCCCTCATCCTTGACTCAGGGCACTGAGTGATGTGACCCAGCCCATCTCTGCATTATCCCGGGCACCGTGCCCCACAGCACATCTTCTCTCCAGGAATCACAGATATTCCCGATTCTTTCATGCCACTGTGCCTTTGCTCATGCCTTCAGAGTCCTTTCTATTCCTGCTGTCTCCACGTCTCACCTCTCCAGCTGGGTGAGCACCTCCTCCTCATCCGAGATTAGGCTTAAGCCTTTCGTGAAGTCTTCACTTTTCTGTCTCCCAGGGTAGAACTGAGCCCCACTTGACCCTGTTTGGGCCTCCATGCTAATATCTAGAACCCATGAGTCCAGTTGAATAACCGATTTAAATTTAACTGATCCATTACACTAGGTATTAAACCCCTTAAGGTCAAAGAGTCTTGTCTTGTTTTTCCACCCTCAGCACCTCTGCCTGGGGCGAAGGAGTTAATTAATAGTTAGAAAACTGAGGCCCTGGGGCGCCTGAATGGCTCTGTCAATTAAGCGTCCGACTTCAGCTCAGGGCATGATCTCACAGTTTGTGAGATCGACCCCCGCATTGGGCTCTGTGTTGACAGCTCAGAGCCTGGAACCTGCTTCAGACCCCCTAATCAAGCTCTGTTTCTCTTTCTTCCTCTCTTTCAAATATAAATAAAAACATTAAAATTTAAAAAAAAAAGAAAAGAAAACTGAGGCCTAGAAGCAGTAAGTGATATGTTTATGGTCTCATAACGAAAACGTGGCTTCCTGACTTACACTGCAGGCTCTCAGCCCCATGCTCATCCCGCCAGTGGGTCAGGGGACGTCAGAAAGCCTCTTCTGCAGGATATGCCTGCAGGGGTTTACGTGAAGATGAGCTTAGGTGTCGACTGCTAAACTCCAAGCAACGTGCACCACAGCCCTGCTATTGCTGGTACCAATTCAGCTTTGGTCGCACTGCATTTTACCAGCCTCAGATAATTGAGGCCAAAAGAGACATAGCAGCAGGTGCAGGATGATACAGAGCTGTGGATCGGGCCTGACCTCACTCACAGAGGAAGGCGATGGCTGTGAGTGGGAGCAGCGTTTCCGTTGATGTGCTGGGAGGTTGGCTCCCCCAGAATGCAGACTCGTCTGGAGTGTGTGGCTCTGGGGGTGGACCCACTCCCTACCTGTGGGCCAGTCACACCCCCAGCTTCAGTGTCCTCACCTGTGAAGTGAAGGGTTTGGACTGGCCTTGGGCACCATACCCACATGCACTCCTTTGCATTCCCTACAGCAGACATTGCAAATGGACTACTGACTTCTCTCATGCCCTGGGATCCTTCCCTGAGCTCTGCCTAGGAGCCGTCATTTTTCCAGTGGAAGCCTGCTTGCCTATGAGACTCTTCTAGTTGTGACCTTCAAATTCCACAAAAGGCACATTCCTCCAGTCTTCGGGAATCCCCTAACTGGATGCAAATGACTGTGGGAGAGTAACACCTCGAGATCTTGTCAGCTCTAATCACACCCTATTCTCAGGGCCAGATCCTGCCAAGGCCACCCAGGAGGCCTCAGAGAGAAGCCAGGAAGGAGGAGGTAGAAGGAGAGGAAGTTCAGCACCCACCAGGGCGTCAAGGCACAAGATTCCACTTTCATTTGTAAGCACACCGGGCCTGTTGCCTGAGTGTCCATTGCGGGCACACTTGTTCAGGGCACTTTGTAGAAACAGCGCAAGAGCACAGGCTGGCTTCCTACCCTTGGGTGGCATGCAGTTTAATTTGGGAGCCAAAAAGTAAGAGCTTTGTTCTCACTGACTTGAATAGAAAGAATGGGAACTCGCGTATTTAATTAATGGATGTGTCACCAAGAGTCCAGGACAGCACCTGGCACAAAGTAGTCTCTCAATAAATATTTGGATGAATGAATGAATGAATGAATGCACACTCTCTCTACCCTTGAAGCTTAGCCCAGTGGAGTTGAGCTCCCAGCCAGCATAGGCTCATGTTTTCATTGCTCCCTTCCACGCCTCCTTTGAATTTTTCAAGGGAGGCCACGTCACCTTAGCTTAATGTCTAAAACACACACAGGTACACACTCCCCTTCAAATTCAAGCCCCACTTTCTGTGGCTCTGTGTGTTACAACTTCTAAGTGTATTTTTGCCATTGTAATTTTTTAAGCAGATCTAGGCCAGTGTTTTGGAGCAATGTATGACCCGGATGCTGCATCTACTCGGGCTGCATCAGGAGATCCTCCAGTCACTTTGTGGAACTCCATCTTCTGTGAAGTTGGGGGTTCCAGGCTCAGCATTCCAGCCTGTTCGTCCAGGGGGAGGAGCTGATCTTTCTGTGGGAGACTTGTCCACCAGGGTCAGTGAGCATGAGGAATCAGTCTATACCTGGCCAGATGAGGAAACTCCAAATGCAGATCTTAATTTTGGGAACAATGTGTCCTTCTTCTGCTATCCCTTCCACCCGGAGCTCAGTGAGGTTGCCGGGCACAGAGCCTGTCCACACAGTACTGCTTGGATCTAGTCCTCTTCTGGGAAGCAGTCACACCCCTTCCAATCTAGAAGATGTGTGCTGAGCACCCATGATGCGTGAGGCCCCTTTGGCAGACTGGGTGACCCAGGAGGCAGAGCACGTGTACACGTTGGCCAATGGCAAAGCCACCCACTCCCCTTTCCTGACCCATTCCCAGCCCAAGGAGAACATTTCAGCATCCTTGTATTCATCCAGGATTTTGCAATCAGAATCTCTAGAAGGAATCTATTTTGAGTGCCGCACACATGGATGGGTGGCGCTTTTTCCGTGTTAGAACTGAACAGTTAGAGCTGTTTTTGTTTGAATTCCATACAAGAAACCTGGATCTCTCCAGGGCATCCGGGGGTCTTATCCCAGCCCCATCCTAAGTGGCAGTGTCTCTGAGAATGCAGACATGACCAGACAAGTTCTCCAGGGCGAGGCCCACACGGTGCAGTTACCACAGTCTCTCTAAGCCCCGTTCTGCTGGTCTGAAGCCGGTGAGAGGAGTGAGGGATCCCCGTCGTCACACTTCCCCGGGCACTGCAGTTCCAGAGCCCTGGACGGGAGCCCTATGTAGTGCCCATGCTCCCTGGGACCAACACCATCATGTCCAGGGACTACACGTGGCATCCTAGAAACATTCTGCTGAAACCAGAATCTGCTGATCCAGGAGTCAGGACTAAGGGTCCTTTCCCAGCTCTGCCAGGATTTCCCCTGAGATCCTACATTCGAGGGTCCCTTCCACACACAAACCCTGCTTTCTGTGGTTTATGATTGACGAGAGCATCAAAGAGCTTCCCTGAGAGTCACGCGCTTACCTATAAAACGAGGTAATAAACACACCCTAGGGAGTAGATGTGAACGCCTTTGCAAAGCTACATGGTGGTGGGCCGATAAGTCACCTCGGCATTCCCCCCACCCATCTGACTACGTGCCTCCTCAAACGTGATGATGGCCTCTTATGCTCATTTACATAACAGCTCCTTAAACCCCTCCCCTGGCCCCAGGGCCTTCCTACGAAAGGTCCAACTCCAGAAGTTGAACAAATCTAGATAAATGTGGGGAAAAGAGTCAGGGGTGGATTCCAGCACTGGTTTTACGAAAGGCTGGAGACTAAAGCAGAGCTCCCCTCCTCCATGGGCGTGTCCTCCTTTTCCCTCCAAGGGCCAGTGGGGAAAGATGGGGGCCGTGGATGAGGAAGGCCCGGGCCTTGCAGCTCACTCCCCCTCCTCCCCAGGCACCGGTGGGTTCTCCCTGTCCTCCAAAGTGCTCCCTCCGAGGTCTGAGATGAAGGGTCGGGTGCCAAGAAAAATAGGTTTGGGATTTCTGTGACCCGGGTCTAAAATTCCACTTTCCCATTCGTTTCACCAGGTTAAGACATGGCTCCAGTGTGAACAAATTTCCCCGTCTCTGGGCTATGCTATGGCAAATAACTTCCTCATGAGTAATGTGGCCATGTTTGTGCAGAGTTTATTTAGATAAGAAAAACAACCCCAGGTCTCATGGGAGGGGCTGCTCAGCCCTGCAGAGCCAACCCTCTTTCCTGGGTTGAGAGCAGCACACAAGAATGGGTGACACTTTTTCTGTGTTAGAACTGAACAGTCCTAACTGTTGGGGTTGGCCTTGGAGGGCCCCGGAAGAGCCCACATGCCCCCAGACATCTCTGGATCCTGCCCCAGGGAGTAAAGGTGAGGGAGGGAGCAGAGAGTGGCAGACAGGAAAACTAGACAGGGGTACTGGGTCAGCTCAGTCACTCTGCAATTGTGTGGCCCTGGGTAAGACACCCCCACCCTCTGTGCCTGAGTTTCCCCCTCTATGAAAAGGGTAGGTTGAGGGGGTAATAATAAAGCGTCAGCCCCACAGAACGGTTGAGGAGATGAAGAGACCGTGTAAGGGAAAGTACCGAGTAAACAGCAGAGGGCAATGCACAGGTTAGTTAGTAATTAATTAAAGTCTGGTTTAAAGCCACATTTTCAGGCCACACACACCTGTGGATGGGCACCATGCCAGCCAGTGGATTTGGGTCCCGAATCTGCTACCTACCAGTCCTGTGACCTCAAGTCTCATCACCTTTCCGAGCCTCTGTATTCTCCTCTGAAGTAGGGACAGTCATTCCTCATCGATAATCCGCAAGGCTCTGCCATGCCAGGTTTGTAAAGAAAGAGAGATGTGAAAGAGGTTTGTGAGCTGTAGAATGGTGACAAGTTATTTAATAGGTTGTCAGTCAATCCATCAACAAATGCTTATGGAGCTGGAGACTGGGGACCCAGTAGTGAAGAGTCCAGCTGGAGAAAAGAAAACGGCACTTGCACATACGGAGTGAATGAAGCATGCAAAGCGGGGCGAAGACCAGACTGGCTTGGGCTGGAGGGGGAAGTCCTCACCTTCGCCCGGGTGACACAGCCTGAGCGTACCTGGAACACTTTGTGAACGATTCCCTGACTCAGTTCCTTGTTCTTAAACTTTATTAAATAGCAGAATCCAGTTTTCCATTGAAGAGTTCAACAAAACCTCATGTCATAATGCAGGAAAGCAGATCTGCTCTGGCTGAAATGGGTCGAGGCCCGGAGCCAGGGCTAGCCCGCACCCCCACACCACCCACCCATCCGTCTCTTTCCCCCAGTCCTTCTCCTCAGCAGCCTGGAGGCCCCTACTCTGCATGCTGAGTGAGCCTCTATGGCTCTCCCACCACAGCTCTGTCGGTGAGGTGTACACATACAGATGCTCTCGCATGAGGAAGCACCTGGATACATATTTATGAAGCGCTGTTAGTGATAATGAACACTGGAAACAACCTCAATGTCCGTCAACAAGAGGAAGGGTAAACAGATGGCATTATACGTATACTCTGTAATTAACTTTGCTCCCATGAAACTGAATGGGAGCTACATGTATCAACCAAGATGCGTCTCACAAATGTACTGCTGAGCTCAAAAAGCAAGGAGCAGGATATGTTATTAATATGTTATTACATATAATTGGTATAAAATCTAAAAATATACAAAACAACACCATATATGCTTAGTGATATCTCCTGTGCAGTTAAAGTATGAAGATGTACATGAAAATAATGAAACTTCTAGAGAAAAACATAGCAGAATATCTTCATGACAAAGGCAAAGATTTCTTGGGGCGCCTGGGTGGCTTAGTCGGTTAAGCGTCCAACTTTCGCTTGGGTCATGATCTTGCGGTTCGTGGGTTCGAGCCCTGTGTCGGGCTCTGTGCTGACTGCCAGCTCAGAGCCTGGAGCCTGTTTCAGAGTCTGTCACTCCCTCTCTCTCAGACCCTCCCCTGCTCACGCTGTCTCTCTCTCTCTCTCCTAGAAATAAATAAAACATTTAAAAAAATTAAAAAAAAAAAAAAAACAAAGGCAAAGATTTCTTAAACAACATACGAAAAGAATTAACCATGCAGGCACCTGGCTCAGTTGGTCGAACATCTCACTCTTGATTTCAGCTCAAGCCATGATCCCAGAGTTGTGGGATCAAGCCCCGTATAGGGCTCTGTGCTAGGCTTGGAGACTGCCTGGACTCTCTCTCTCTCTTTCTCTCTCTCTCTCTGTGCCCTTCTCCCCACTCACATGCTCGCTCTCTCTCTTTCTCTCTCAAATTAAAATAATTAATTAATTTTAAAAAGAACTAACTGGGGTGCCTGGATGGCTCAGCCGGTTAAGCGTTCGACTTTGGCTCGGGTCACGATCTCACAGTGCGTGGTTCAATCCCCGCACCAGTCTCTGTGCTGACAGCTCAGAGCCTGGAGCCTGCTTCAGATTCTGTGTCTCCCTTTCTCTCTGCCCCTCCCCTGCTCAGACTCTGTCTCTCTCTCAGAAATAAATAAACATTAAAAAAATTTTTTTAAAAGAACTAACCATGAAAAAATTGATAAAATTGAAAAAACTCATCAATTGGATTTGATTAAAATTAAGAACTATTCATAAAAAAAGACAGTGATGAGATATTTAAAAACAACACAGAGAATAAGAAAAGGTATTTGCAATACAAATATCTAAGGGCCTTATTCATAATATATAACAAAATCCTATAAATCAGTAAAAAAAAAAGATGATTCAAGTTTTCAAAATTGAAGTTGAACATGTCTCTGTAAAAAAGAATAACCAGAAGCCACTAAGCATTTGAAAAAGTTCAACATTATTTATCATCAGGAAAATGTGACTTGAAACATAATGCTATATTGCTACACGCTGATTAGGATGGCTACGATTTTAAAGACTGACAAAACTAAGTATTACCAAGGATGTGGATTGACCAAAGCTCCCATATAATGCTGGTGGGAAAGTACATTGGTGCAAACACCTTGAAAAATTGTTTAACAGGATCAGTTACTGAATGTGTGTAAATATCCCCCAGAAATTCTATGCTTGGTTATATACCCAATAGAACAGAGTGACTGGGTCCATCAAAAGACATGCACAGGAATGCTTACATATTCATCATATCCTCAAACACAAAATAACCCAAAAGCTCATCACCAGTAGAATGGATAAATTATAGTAGAGTCACACAATATTACACAACAGCAAAGAAGAATGAACTATGCTCTTTACAATAATCTTGTACGCGAATCATATAGGTGAAATAAGACAGATACAAAACAGACTATACTATATACAGATCATTCATACAAAAGTCAAAAGCTGGAAAAACTAACCTAGGTGAGAGAGGTCAGGCTAGTGGTACTTTGGAAAGGTACTGACAGTGAGCAGGCATAAAGGGGCTTTCTGGAGTCTTGGAAATGTTCCGTATCTTGATCTAAGTGGTGGTTACACAGGCATATTCATTTGTGAAATTCATCAAGCTGTATATGCTTAAATTTTATGTACTTAATGGAAAACAGTGTGGAGGTTCCTGGAAAAATTACAAATGGAACTACCCTATGATCCAGTAATCACATTACTGGGTAATTACCACCTACCCACCCCACCCCACCCCTGCCCAATACAAAACCACTAATTCAAAGGGATTCATGTACTCCTATGTTTATTGCAGCATTATTCACAATAGCCAAATGATGGCCGCAGTCCAAGTATCCATCCATAGACGAATGGCTAAAGAAGATGTCATATACTACACACAATGGAACATTACTCAGTCATAAAAAGAATGAAGCCTTGCCATTTGCAATGACGTGGATGGAGCTCAAGAGTATAATGCAAAGTGAAATAAGTCCATCAGAGAAAGACAAATATCATATGATTTCACTCATATGTGGAAGTTAAGAAATAAAACAAAGGGGCAAATGAAATAAAGAGACAGAGAGAGGCAAGCCAAGAAACAGACTCTTAAGTAACTGATGGTTGCCAGCTGGGAGGTCAGTGGGGGCATGAGTGGAAGTGGGGATGGGGATTAAAAGGCACACTTATCATGATTAAAAAAAAAAAAAGATTTGTGCCCTTCATGCAAGTGACACATTAACAACTGACAAAACAGAAAGACGTGTATGGGAATGAAAATGACTAAGTTCATGGTCAGTACTACATTCAGAAATGTCTCTTATGTGGGGAGGGAGAAATCACCTAGAAATCTTCATGGAGAAAGTAGGCTTTTAACTGGACCTTTAAAATACAAATGGGGGCGCCTGGGTGGCTTAGTCGGTTAACTGTCCAACTTTCGCTTAGGTCATGATCTCGCGGTTCGAGCCCCGCGTCGGGCTCTGTGCTGACTGCCAGCTCAGAGCCTGGAGCCTATTTCAGAGTCTGTATCTCCCTCTCTCTCTGACCCTCCCCTGCTCATGCTGTCTCTCTCTCTCCTAGAAATAAATAAAAATCTTTTAAAAAAATAAAATAAAATACAAATGGGGACACAGTCATTTTAAGGGTACAGACTGGGACAGTGAATAAGCACAAGAGGGGCTTAGCGATCAGACAGGAAGAGGCTGTGGGTGGAGAAGAGGGTTTGGGGCAGGGCAGAGGGGACAGGAAAGGCTCTCGCATGATGGAAAAAGGTTGGACTTGGGTCTAACCTCAGCTCCACTATAGACAATGTGTTCTGTGACTTTGGGGATGGTCACTTCACCTCTGAGTCTCAGTTTCTCCTCTTGTAAGATGGGAATTGCTGGGAAATAGTGCCTCCCGGCTGCCTAGTGTAGTGGCTGGGGTAACGTTCTCAAGTCCCAGCAGCACCACCATCATGATCACTACTTCAGTGGACTGTTCCAACAAGATGCGTCATGGCGTACTTGCTGTCTTTATCTCAGCTGATGCCCCAGAGGCCTGAGAATAATACAGTAGGTGCCAAGAATGTCCACATCATAAGCAAGGGCCTGAGCCATCTGTGTGGGACAAGCCAAAAGATCGTGGAACATTCTGCCAGCACCTCCATGGCAACAAAGAGTGGAATCGGAAGAGAACAGTTGTGAGAAATTCTTTGAAGAGAGTTGAGAGTATGAAGGGGAATCTGGCTGGCTTGGTCAGTGGAGCATACGACTCTTGATCTCGGGGTCGTGAGTTCGAGCCCTATGTTGGGTGCAGAGGTTATTTAAAAAATAAAATCTTTAAAATAAAATTAAAAAAATAGAAAATATGTCCCTGGGACATGTAGGCGAAGAGAAGAGGCTCTTTAAGAGGGGACATGGAGAGATTGTTTCGCGGCCCCAGACTTCTGGGGACACAGGGACTGATGTCTGACACATGCCTGTGTAATCTAAAGGCGGGAAGCTGGTAGGGCATGCTGGAGCAGGGAGAGAGGGGCTGCTCTGGGAGGGAGCATTGCACTGTGGTCAGGTCAAGAGCAGCCCGACTGGGTCTCCTCTGATCAGATTTCACTGCAGATGACACCTGAGAAGTGGGAGGGACTTTTATCTTAAAGACTGAATGGGCCCCCAAAAGCTCTAAGACCTGAGATTTTATTTAGGGGTAGGTAGAAAGACAGGAGTCTAAAAGGGACAAGGGGAAAAAAAAGTATAAAGTTGACTTCTGCAGGCACGTTGGCTCCAGCTGGACCCAGAAAACGGTTACATGTGGGCAAATGTGCCTGGTGGGCACTGGGGACACCGACTGTCTCCCTGGACCTGCTTCCCAGGTCGTCTTGGCCCTGCTCCAAGCCCACGTAGTGCCTCCCACTCCCAGCAAGCCCTCTCTCGAGGCTGGAGGTGGACGGGGGAAAAAAAACCTCCCCTATAAGATGTTGCCTGGGCCCCTGGAATTTACACTTGCCCCGCTGCCCTGTCTGCTGAACATTCCTGCCTGCGATTCTGGCCGAGGCTCGAAACAACTGTTCTGTGAAGGCCCCGGACTGGCAGGGGCTGGCGGGCCTCTCCCAACTTCCGAGCCGCTGTCCGAGGCTGTGACCTCACTTCCTCGGCCGTGCTGGCTGCTGGGCGGACAGGAGGGAGGGCAGTGGCTTGGGCTCTCTGAGGGCCTGGCTCAGAGCACTGAGGGCCGCTGGGCCGGGCTCCATTAGGCCCCTGCCATCACTCATTCCCTGCTGTGTTGAGTCCATCGCCTGTGCCCTTGTTCGAAGTTAAATGCACACAGGAAATTCCCCACTCCGGGAAAGTTGGGGGAAGTGGATGTTCTAGTGCCTTTGCTTTCTGGGCAAGGAAAAGGGGAGGAAAGGAGCTGCCACTTGTTGGGCACTTGCTGGACACCTGGCCCTATAGTGAGCACTTTACATGGGCTGCCTTACACTTCTGAGAACAGCCACGTGAGGTGGATGCTGTTATGCCCATTCTACAGATGAGAAGGAGGGACGTCCGGAAGTTAGAAGACAAGCAAGGGGTGAGACTGTGTTTCCCACCCACAGGTTCTTTCCACAGCATCACACTCCTCTGGATACAGTCACATTCTCACGTCGATAGAACCCTCTGTGGTTGTAAGTTCAGCAGCTTCAGATATTTTTTTTTCTGGCACAGAATACTGAATGGAGTATTATTGCAATATTAAGAGCCAAGGGCTGGGGTCAGCCTCCCTGAATTCCACTGCTTTTGAGCTGTGCACCCACAGGAGCATGGTTGAACTTCTCTGAACCTCAGTTTCCTTACCTGTAAGGGCTAAGAAGAATGTTAACACCTTTGCTATCACGTGATCATGCATAGGGAGCGCTTAGTCTGATGCACATGCTCAGTTATTATTTGTGATTATACATGTGGTAAGCTAGCGAGGGGATGGCACGGGCCATGGCTAACCCATGCGGGCCGATGATTAGGACTCTGAGCTTCAAAGCTGAGTTGATATCCAAAGGCACATGTGGTCACTAACATGGCCCTACTCCAGGGCCCGTAAGGTGCCAGCTCCCTCAATGGTCCCCCTTTCACCTTTGCTGACTTCCCGTGGATTTCTGCGCATTTGCCAGCACACAGGGAAAGGCACCGAGCCATGCACAGAGATGAAGAAGGATGTGTAGGTGGCCAGTGCTGCAGGCTACCACACAATGCTGGCTCTATGTTCTCTGCACTCTGTACTCTGGGGAGCAGTTTGCAGGAGTGGGAAGAGGTGGCTTCTTGGAATAGACAAAAATTACAGAAGGCCCCAGAGGCAAACAGTTCTCCCCGGTTCCTTTGCTCAAAGACATGCGAGACTCCCTCTGGCCTCAAGATAAAGTCCTTAACATAGTTTCATGTCATGTTACATTTTTCCACCCCCCCAGCTCCTTCCCAATTTGATTCCTTGAAGCATTACATTGTGTTTCCCTACCCTCTTCTCCTCCGCTCATGCCCTAAACACACCCACACTTGCACCCAGCAAGCCCTCTTCTCCCCCAGGTTGGGATGGTGGGGGCTCCACCCCGCCCCCCATTCTCAAGTGGAAACCAGCTCGCATCTGAGCATCTGGACAATTGCCACCCTGGACTTTGGGGACAATAGCAAATCCACAAGCCAGCAGAGGAACCCAGCTCATTCTGAGTAAAAATAACCTGTCAAATCAATTACAGTGGCAGAACCAATTAGGGTGACCGCAGGGGAATAAACATGCAGTGTTTAACTTAATCATCTTTCTGTTCCAACTGCTCTCCGGCTGCATGACTAAGGCAAATGACTATTATGTAACTGATATTTTTATTCTTTGCCCCTTCTTTTCAGAATGAGAAGCCATTATTAAATCTCATTTTCCTTCCAAGTAGAAAAAAAGACAAAGGGGGAAGAAAAGATGGTCTCTGAATGTGCATGAATGATAAGAGAGTCTAGGACCTTCTACCGTGAATCACTACATGTGAAACTACTCATTAGCCATGTGACCTCAAGCAAGTCACTTTTCTTCTGTGATTCTCCATCTGTGAAGGAAGGGATTTGGAATGATGATCTCCAAGGGCCATCCTTACAAATTTTACCTAGGATAGCTTTGACTGTAAAGTCCTGCATAGCCATAATGGCATCGCACTCATCTGTGAGTCACCCTGTTCTTCTCAGTGTCTGTATCCTCAGGTGCTCAATAAATACTTGCTAAGTGGAATTAATTGGCTCATTCTTTATGTCAGCATTTCCTAGATCTAGGACACTTGCGAGGCTCTGGAAGATAAGTGGCCAAGTGGTAGAAAGAAGAGTGGCCTCCGTTTGAGGGAGGCTGGGTATGTCTCTGAGAAATGCCAATCTTGTGTGGAGGGTTAGATGAATGTCATAGGCAGTCTATGCTCAAAGAAGAGGGATGTTTCTAACCTTAGGGTGGTCATGAAGCACTTCCTGGATGAGGTGGCATTTGGGTTGGGCCCTGAGTTCTGACAGATTAGTTAGATGAAAGACACCCTAGGGTTATCTATAGGAATGGCCTTTGCAGAAGTGGGGAGGGAGAAAAGTTGACGAGAGTGAGGATTTCTGTCAAAAAACAAAAGACAATATGGTATCTTGGAACTAGACTCTGAAAAGCTTTGGAAGCTGGCGTGGAGAGCGTGGGTCAATGTCCTGGACTCAATGGGAAAAGAAGGTAGGATGGAATCTGTAGGGACATCACCTTCTCTGGCCAGTGGTTGAACTGGCCATTCTGAAGAGTGAGAGATAGATTCTGGCATCAGCCTCTGGGAACAGTCTAGAGGTCTGGAGCCTGGGGAAAGGGCCAGAGGCTTATCATTGGTTACGGAAGACGTGGTCCTTTGTTCTGCATATCATACCAAGGCTCTAAAGCTACCTACCTGGCCCAAGTGTCTACTCACAACATTTCAGGGTTGGTGGGGATGTGAAGATCAGTTATTACAGCAGATTCTGTCAATACACTCCCCCGCCCACCCCTACACCAAAGGCTGCTCACTTCCATCCCTATGGGCATGGTAGGCAAGTGCCCAAAGGCAAATGCTCCTGGAAACAGCCCTCTATTAGTGAGAGATCAGGACTTGGTGGATAAATCGCCAGCTTCCTCGCCACGTGGGCAGGAGAACTCTGAGGTCCCACAGTCCCCCAAAGGGATGGACACTTCCCCCTCCGCACAATGATGACCTGCTCTACAACATACCTTGTTTTGGCTTCCTTCCCTGTCTGTCTCACTTCCATACCCCTTGACCTGGGTTTCTAGGGATCACCTCCTAAATGAACCACTTACATCTGAATCTTTGACTAAAGGTCAGCTCTGGGGAAACCAAACCATGACAATTAATGACCCTCTCTCATTTTAGCTGGAAAAACTGAGGTCCAAGAGGAGATATTCTGATCATGAGTCAGGGTGCAAGCCTAGGCCTGCCCGGTCCAGTGCCCTACCCACAAGACGAGGCATGTCTTAGATCAGCCCTCCCTCCGCTCTGCTTCCCCATGAAGGCTCCCCGAAGTCAGAAGGTAGCAGCAGAAATTCGTCTTCCTTTCCTGTTTAAACAGAAAGCAAAAGGCTTCCGCAAGGGGGAAAGAGGTGAAGGTCTGAGGCTCCCAGATATGCCCCTCGTTGTCCTGGAAAGTGTCTTTTTGTCTCTGTGGTAACCAGGACAGCCACCCCATTTATCTGATTTCAGTAAAGCAGCCACATCTTTTGGTTCCCATTGCTGGGGCTTAATGGCATGTTTGCAAGATGGAGTTATTAGCCCTTAAAAAAAAATAGGAGGAGGTGGTTTTCCTCTCCCTCTCCCCCCCCCACCCCCGGCCGGCGCCCCAGGGAAAGGGACATGAAGCTTGGGGTCTTTCCATAATCAACATCAAAGCACTGTGATATCCACAGAAATGACTTTAAGGGGGCCAGAGCAATTCCATGTAAAGATAGCAACCAGAAAATGGAATGTAGAAGGAGAGAGAGGTGCCTTTTAAAAGCAAGGAAATACATCTTATAATGGTGAAGCTGTTTATTGTCAGGGAAAGGAATCCAGAGGACCTATCACTAAGGAACAAAGACATTTTCTGTCTCTTTAAATAACTCAAGGCAGCTTGACATCTTAGTCAACAGAAGGAACAAAGATATTGTGTGTTCAGGGAAAGGAAACTCTTTTTCTCTTGCAAAGAAAGCAGATGTTATCACCTAGCTCTGGAGAAGTTTGAGGAATCTAAGCACAATTTGACATTTTTCCAGGTTCAATAAACACTGCTTTGATGTGCTAACAACCCTAATGAAGCTGGTCAGTTAAATGAACCAACATTTAGGCTACCAATAGGATGTTATGACTGTTTGCCTCTCTGGGTATGGAACATTAAACTGCAGACCCCTCAAACAAATCATTTTATTTCTGTTTTGCCATGGAGCATTTGTGAAGGGCTAATTGGAAATTCATTCATTGTTGCACTCAGAAAATTCATTATTTGTATTATATGGTTGAAGAAAAAGGATAAATGTCAATGATTGGTTCAATTGGTCACACTTGTAACATCTAAGGGCAAAAAAAAAAAAAAAAAAAAGGTGCCCCAGAGCATCAGTGTTTACAGTCAGGGCAGGGAAGTATCACTGTGGCTGAGGGAGGGAAAGGGCAGATTTCACCGTGATTGAATACCTTTTTCTCTGGCCCTCGTACATTTTGAGAAGAATTTTAATAAATTGGTAAGAACATAGCAAAACCAAAGCCAAAGTATCTTGGCTGGGGCAGATGGTATATGACGTGGTGTTGCTGGAGACAAAGCTGGAGAGACAACCCAGGTCCCAATTTAGGAGACCTGAGATGTATGCAAAGAAGTCTAAGCTTTTTCCTAAAGGCGATAGGGAGCCAGTAAATGCTTAGGATCGTGTTGGGGAAGAAAACTGAGCTCAAGGTGGTTGCCTATGTACTCCAAAGGGCAGCAGTTGGTATCTCTGGTAGAGTGTTGCTATGATGAGTTGGGTTATGAAGTCCAATCACACATATGGCTAACTTTTTAGGGTGAGGGACAGCGGAGAGAGAAAGGAAGAGCACATGCTATTAAAGATTTCAAATTAGAAAGTGGAAGAGGAATTTCTCAGTTGGATCAGACAGCAAGGACACACTCTCCTTGCTAGGTAGGCACCAAGACCCAGTTGCCATTCAGGTCTGGGCACACCACTGAGTCACAGAAGTACCCGTTTGAGCTGCCATTAAAGATTCCGTGATAAATCCTTAGACACCTAACATTTATACAGCTTGTCCACAAAACTTTTGCTTCAAATTAGACCTCGGCCTGCCGCTTGGTTAATTTTTCTTCCAGCATCCCTCCAAAACCTATCAGCAAGAAAAACTTTAGCAAAGTCTCCTGTATGTCTGAATTATTTGGTTTTTTTCCCCCTTCCGTTCTTTGGAGACCAGACTTTGGAAACGTGTGTTTCAGTCAATAAGCAGAAAGCTCAAGGCATAGGCGGTGCAGGGTAATGACAATTTCTGGGTAATAGAGTAATCTGTTGATGAAATTCAATTTGTTTTAGTTTTCTTCGTGGCTCTGGTTATTTAAAAAATGTCTGAGTCCACTCATTCTGTCCTCCCTTGGTGATTAAATGGATCCTTGCTGAGGTTTCTTGTAGGCCAGAGAGGAGTAGTGTGGCCATCAGTAACCACAGGCAGGGGCTAGAGAACGAGATGAAAAGGAGAAGGACATGGGTCAACCACCCCCAACCACGTGGCCACACAGGGCATCATGGGAACAAAGGCCAGCTGCTGACATGTCCCACATTCCTTCTCCCGCTGCCTCCTCCCATCATACACAGCAGCAGAAGAAGTGGGGTCAGATCGTGGCACAATCTTTTTTTTTTCCTTGCCTACTGTTTACCTGAGTTTCACAAGGAAAGGACAGATACTGGGAGAAATACTGTTAAGGGGATTAGTTTTAAATGGCATCTTCGGGGGGCGAGGGGGGCGGAGGGGTCCTAAGGGTCTGGACAGCATGGGTCAAATAGTGTATCAGCAGGAATGCCACCGGTAAGCCGGAAGAGTTCACTTCTTTCCTGGCTCTGTTCTTCATTATCTGTTTGGCCTTGGGCAAGTGGCTTCTCCTCTCTGGGCCTCATTATCTACCTCTATAAAGTGAGGGTGCTGGGCAGTGGTCTGCAGGGTCCCCTCCCTGAGGCTGTAAAATTGGGATCATAATGCCTTTCCTGTTGATCTCAAGGAGGCCTGGGGAGATCAAAATTTTTTAAATGATCGAAAATGCTTGGAAAGCTGTAAAGTCCTGAGTGATTCGGAGAGGTAAGCTTCTGTAAGAGGCTCCCCACAGCAGTTAGGAACTTCTTGATGCAAACCAGGTGTTGGTATGATCAGATTTGAGGGAAGGGGTCCTAGAGATACCAGTGGCTGGGGATGGGGGAAGGGAAGTGAGGTGGGCAGCCTGGTGTCCCAGAGTGTCCCTTAAGGCAAGGCCCCCATTCCACCCTCAGTCCCTGTACCCAATAGGACCCATACCCCCCTCATGCTTTGCCCTGCTCATGCACTGCTGTACATCCTGTGATTTTTCTGCCAGGGTTCTTAGGACATCCCTGACCCTGCCCAGGTAAGAAACTGAGCCACCTCCAGGGAGAGGTTAGGTGATGGGCCCCAAGTCCCATGGCAAGTTAGAGCCCTAACAAGATGCTGGTCCCTAGTATTGTAGGAAAAGCACAGACTGAACACTGAGGGTCCTCACTGCTGTTAAACCAGCTCCCTGACCAGCTGTGTGACCCTGGGCAAGTTATTTAACTTCTCTGAGCTTCATTTTCTGATGAATCTGGGAGGCCTTCTGTATAATTCTCCAGAGGTTACAGCTGAGAGCTGTGATCCTCCCCGCACCGCCCGCCTTTGCCCACAGCAGGTAGCTTAACCACACCCACACAGACAATGTCTGACACTTACAACAGACATGGCTGTAGCTACAAGGTCCACTGGGTTTTAGATGGCTCCCCTCAAAGGTTCTGAAAACCCGTCTCCTTCCACTGTACCCGCCAGAAGCAGACCCTGTCTGTAGAACTGGGGCCTCACAGGACTCCATCCGACACCCACACAACTTCTCTTCACTCCCCTAGGCTTTGACATTGAGGCTCATGCCTTCTCAGGAGGGGCTTGGGGCAGTTCACGACTCCGGGACCTTGTCCCTCCTCTGGGATGCAGGGAAGTTTTCGGGAAGTACAACTTGGAGGGAGCTTTACTTTGGCCAGGAGGGTTGTGGTTTGGTCCTCCGAGCTCGGGGTTTAACTGAACCTTAAGACACATTTGGCATCTGTGTGAAATCTCTGCTCTGTGTCCCCAGCTGCAGGACAATGGGGGCCATTTATAACTTTGCACATGGAATGAGAACATCTGGTTCAAATCACACACACACACACACACACACACACACACACACACACACACTCACTCACTCACTCACCAACAGGAATACATTACAGTAGAGACAATCACTCTTAACTTAATGTACGCTCCTGCCTCTTGATTCAGGGACCATGGGAAACAATAAATAAAACACAATCTCTGTCCAGGCGGAATGGTAGAGATCATCTTATCTACATCTCTCTCTTTAAAGTTAGGAAATCTGAGATGGCAACGAGCTGGCTTAAGATCGCCCGGCCAGGGAGAGGCAGCAGGGAGACCAGAATCCCAGTGTCCCAGCTTCTAAGCGACAGCCTTTCCCCAGTTCTGCATGCATGTACTACTCCTCGCCGGGGTAGGGGTGGGGGTGGGGGACATCAGGCCCGCGGCCCCACTGAGTCTTGAAGAGACAGAGACACCTTCTCCCGCTAAGAGTACAGAGAGCTCAGGGTCCCCAGCCAGCAGACAGCCTTTTATCACATGCAGCAAGGCCATCAGTGCAGCTATTTCTGACACTGCAGCCAAGAGGGGGCCCCGAGTCATGGAATCTGCAGGGCGGCTCCACGACCAGCCAGGCGGGGTCACAAATCCCAGGGAGCTCATGGCGTACGGTAGGTGGGCGCGGGTGCCGGTGCGGGCAGCGCCAGGTGAGGGGTGCGCATGCCCGGCGGTGGGCCAATCCTTGTGCACATGGCTGCCTGGCCCTCAGTGTGCACTGCTGCGGAAAATACTTCTGGGTTTCTCTGGTTCTTCCTCGTTCCAGGGTCCCTCCATTCAGGTTCTGCTGCCTGAGCTCCCCGCATGGATTTCCCCTGGAGAGAGGACTGGGCGGAGGGATGGACACCCCTGCCCCACAATGCCTTTCTTCTTCGTTGGGGAATTAGTGATTTCTGTGGCCCCGGAGGTAGAGCAGTACCCTTTCATAGACGCTCCTTCCCTGTCTTCCCCGAAGACTGCACTCACCCCGTGACTTCAGCACATGTTGCAGGGAGTCGGGGAAGGTTGATTGGATATGGGATCAGGGGCAGTGCCTGCACATTTTAGCTGAACAGCTACAAGGAGAGAGTTGCCATTTGCTGAGATGGGGAAGAGGTGAGTGACACAGGTCGGCGCAGTGAAGATACTTTGTTCATGAGCCCTGTTGGACATCCAACTGGGGAGTTGTTAGAAGGCAGTTGGATATATGAACTTGGGGTTCAGAAGGGAGGGTTGATCGCTTGAGAAACTTGGGAGAAAAAGATGATATATAAAGTCACAGGACCTGGTGTGATGTAGTTCTCTGAAGTGGGGTAACAAGAGAACCTTCCTCAAGGGGCTGTTGTGGGTATGAAATGGGAAGGTGAGTGGCAGGTGCCTAGTCTGATATTTTGCTATTACAGACGGGCATAGGGAGATCAGGTGACTGGACAGAGGCAGAGGCCTTGGGAGGGGGTGCAGATAGATTATTACTAGTAGAACCTAATCCCACCCCCTGATAGAGTGGGGTCACCCTCTCTGCAGAGATCAGATCCCCGGGTGCCCTCTGGACCTTGCCCGTTTAATTCATGCTATCTTACCAATGAGTATTCCATGCAGCGGGCACCCAGCTAGAGGGGGGTGTGGACCTCCCAGCCCTGTCAGGACAACACCTGGGCCGTGCTTTCCTGTTCACCTTGCTCCAGCTACTCTCTGGTGGTTCCCTTGCTCCTAACTCCTGGGAGCTTTCTGTTTCCCTGCATGGCATGCTCCCATCAGACATGGCCACAGACCTAGTGCCTTCCCCCATTGCACCACCTCATTCTATCCCCACAGCAATCCTACAAGGAAGGTTCTCATTATCCCACTTCAGAAGGAGGGTGAAGTGAGAATTCTCACTAAGTCATCTCATCTAGTCCCATGGCCTCAATTATCATCTATACCAAGGGTTCCCCAATTTTTCTCCTCAACCTGACCTCTCTCCTGAATTCCATACTCTTGTATCTAACTGCCATTTTGGTCTATAGAGCATCTAGATGGACCAGAGAGCCAGAGAGATCTGGTAACCTCACTGTCTCCCCTGGAGGGGTCAATTTTTTCTTCTTAGAATGTGAAAGCTGGAAAGGAGCCCAGCGGCCATCTGGTCAACTTCTTCCACTTTTATAGATGAGGAAAACCTGAATCCCAAGAGAGGAAGTGACTTGCCTAGGGTCACATTCAGGATCAAACATCAGGGCCCCATATGCTGCTCAGAATGTCAGGAGAGCAGTCCTCAACTCAATCTGACCTTATCATCCTGCTGTCTGAAATCCTTCAGCGGCTTCTTATTGCTTTGTCACAATAAAGTCAAAATTTATTAGAAGGACAGGCAAGCCCCTGCTACCTCCACCAGCTCTATCTCCCCGGGGTCCACCCATACCAAATCACTAGCAAGTCCCTGGAAAGGCCCTACCTCCAGACCATCTCTGCCTAAATACCTTTCCATTTTCTTTACTTGGATAACTCTTACTCAATCTTTGTTTCAGCTTAGATGTTCAATCCTTCAAGAAACCTCTAAAAGCCCCCCTCCCTCAATCTGGAATCCCCAGGTTCCTCTGTTTTTTTAGCTTCTCTACATCTCTTAAGCTTGGTAAAGTTCATGGCTTTAAGTGCAAAGGGAATGATGGGGTAAATCACAAGTAGTGCTATTTTAGGATTAAATCAGTAAAGAGAACACCCTATCCACACCCCTTCCCCTCCCCCACCATAACTCCAGAGAAGATTTGGAATCAACCAGCCCCAGCCTCAAATCCCAACTCAGCTGGTTCTTAACTATGCGACCCATGATTCCTTATTTGTAAAATGAGGTATAATAACCATTAGTCGAGGCCAGTCGTGGAACAGGGCTGGTGGGAGAATGAACATAATATGGGATCCAGTAAGGGCTCACGAGAAAAAAAAGAGGCAAGTGGGAAGACCAGGCTTTGTCTGCAAAGGGTCTGGGTTGCCAAGACTTTCCTCAAACTGCCTTTCCCCATCCGTGTTCTCGACTCTCTCTTTCATCCCCTCTGTCTCCATCTGTCAGTCTCTCTGCATTAGACCCTTGCTCACCTCTTAGCCTTTGGCTTCTGGAATACCTCTCCTTGTTGGAGACCTAAGTCATCTGAGTGATAAGGACCAGCAGAGAGGCATACACCCAGGTGGGGGCTGTGGCTTTCAGAAGAGGAGCCTTGTGACTCTAGGAGGGAGGCCCCACGGGAGATCCCTGGGGATCGTCCCACTCTCCCCCTATTCAGCCTCCTCTCCCGGGCAGGAGACCCAGGCCCAGACCTCATTTTGGCCTTGCGAGTCTTAACTGGGAGATGGCTGCTGACAGGGCCCCCCACCTCACCACTGGCCCAAGGCAGGACAGCCTCCACACCAGCAGTCTTCAGGGCTCAGTGCAGCCTCACCCCTTCTGTAGAAGCTACTCCATCATCGTCTTGAGTCCTCACCCAATCCCGTCCTTTGAACTCTCAAAGCACTGCTCTTTTCTGTCCTAAATAATTTGCACTTATCATTTTAGTCCTTAGTTATATACTTTACAGATCAACCATTTGTTGCATAGTATGGTGAAAGAGAAGGCGCTCTTTATAGTCAACAAATCCCAGATCTGCTGAGGGACTGAGGCAAATGACTTTACCTTTCTGAGCCTCAGTTTCTGTATCTGTAAGATGGGATAGATAAGAGTAACCTTTCGTATGGGGCTAGTTGTAAGAATGAGACGGGTTATCACATCAAGTGCCTGCCAAGAGCCTGCCACATGCTAAGTGATCGATAAATGGCAGTGTTGCTATTATTTGGGGAGGCAGAAATTCAGACAGCTTGTTTTAAGTATGCGCCACCTCTTCCCAGCATTGGCATCTTGGGCAAACTTCTCAATCTCTAAGTTTTGATCTCCTCATCTGTGAAATTAGTCCCTCATCTGTGACTAATAGTGTCTATCTTTAAAGGTGAGACACCAAGCCTGATAGGTCGAGAGACTTGCTCCAGATTTCACAGCCAGCAGGTGTCAAATACAGCACAGAGCTTGACCAATACCACAGAATGGTACAAGTAACAGCCAGAGGCCCCGCAATGAGGAAGTGGAGATGTAGGAGCTGTCATTTCTGCAAGGGGAGTTGGGGGGCATGGGGAAAGCTTAAAATGGAAAGTGAAAATTGCTCTGGTCATGGAAAGATAGTGTGTGTGGCTAAGCTGAGAATGAGGTTAGAAAGTCATCCCAGATGGTTGCACAATATGAATGTGCTTAATGCCACAGAACCGTTCGCTGAAAAATGGGTGAGAATCTAATTAACTGAGTGATCAATGTAAATTTTGTAATTAAAATGAAAAAGTTAACTTATAATTTGTTAAAAATCACTATAGTGATGTGTGTTTTCTGTGAACATTCAGGAAATGGAAATCGTCAAGGAAAAAATAAGTCAAATAACCTGTTATTCCACCATTCGCCGTAAATAATGTTATTTTAGCGCACAACTCTCTGGGGTTGTTTTTATATACAATTGTTATTTACTAAAGATGTGAGCTTATTCTATTTCTATGCATGTAGTTTTAGAACCTACTCTTTCTACTCGCTACATTATAAAATGTACATGTCATTAACTTAAAAAAAATAAAGACAGAAAGAGAAAGGAAGTCATCCCAGGTGGAAGGACCAGCATGAGCAAAAGCATGGAGGGATGATAATGCAAAGCAAGTCTGGACAAAGTGGGGAGTCCAGAGCAGCAGGAACGCAAATTACAAAGAGGTGTATAGTGGGAATAAAACCTGGATGTGCTGCCTGGCACTTGAGACTAGACAGCCTTAAAGGAAAAAATTGATTATGCCAGAAAATATGGGCTAAAGGAAGATACAATACCTTATCAGAAATAGCTGAGGCTCCTGGTAGCCAAGGCAAAAAGAGAAGCACACAAAGGAAAAGAGCTTTATATGTTACAAAGGAGTGAAGAAGCATATGTTCTGGAGGCCAGATTTAGGGTCTGAGTTCTGGCTCTGCCATGGATTCGTTATGTTGCTTTGGCAAATTAGTCAACCTCTTTGTGATTCAGCTCCTCTGTTTACAAAATGGGATCAACCTCTTTGTGATTCAGCTCCTTTGTTTACAAAATGGGACAAATAATAGTATCATCTGCATATGGTGGTTGTGAGGATTAAATGAGCTAATACACATAAAGCACTTAGAACACATTGTCAACTCCCAATAAGAGTTAGAAATCACGGTTATAAATCCTTTTTCCTGGCTGAATTATAAGATGAACCGATCTTGAGATTTCCTTGTACAGAGAGCTCAGAACAACATAAGAGAGAGTAGTCTCAATAAGAATGTGGCAGCAACCATGGCTGCCTTCTCAGCCAAGAAGAGCCAAGGCTCTTGCCTTCCTGGAAAGATGCCAAGAGCAAGCAAAGGGCTCTAAGAGAGAGCCAGTGCTCACGTCCCATCCAGGCCTCCTGACAGGCTCCAGAAACACACTGTCGGCTCCCAATAAGAGTTGGCCTTGGAAAAGGCCAAGAAAGGAAGGATTTTTATCCCCTTTCCACTTGCCCTGTTCGGCTCATCCTCCCGTCCCGGCCTCCTGCTGGAGTTGTTTCCTGTTTCCTGAACATTTCTCTCCTATGCATTCATGCTTGTTTCTCATATCATCCCTCTACCTGCAATACTTTTTCCTTCCGGAATCCTCCTGGCAAACTCCTACAAGGCCTTCAAAGCTCACTTCCATTCTCTGGCATTCCCTGGCTCTCCCAGTTCTCCTGCGCTCCTGGACAATTCTGCACCACCCTCTCCTGTGTGATGTGTGGTGGCAAGGGCAGTGATGCAGATGGTGGTGGTGACGAAGAGCCTGGTATCTTGCCCTTTCTGACCTCTTCTAATGCACTCAGCACTGTGCTAAGCTCTTTGCAAGCATTGCTGCAGTCAATTTTTTTAAGTTTATTTCTTTTGATAGAGTGAGAGAGACTGAGAGAGAGAAACAGAGACAGAGAGCGAGAGAGCGAATATCAAGCAGGTTCCATACCATTAGAGCAGAGCTCGATGTGGGGTTGAACTCACAAACGGTGAGATCATGACCTGAGCCAAAACCAACAGTGGGACACTTAACCGACTGAGCCACCCACGTGCCTCCCCTTTTTCTTTAAATGCCGCAGTTAATTTTTACAACCATCCTATAAGGAAGGTGCTGTTTGCACCCTTATTTTAGAGAGAAGGAAACTGAGGCAGAGAATGGCCAAATAACTTGCTCGAGCCATACAGCTAGCAGCCAAAGAGCTGGGATTTGTATGTAAGGAATCTGTTTTCAGAACCAGCACCGACGACCGTTATGCCAAATGGCTTCCCTGTATTGTTATTTGTTTTTATTGCGATGACTATTACTCATCGGTGATGGGTCAGTTTTGTCCTTGTGTCCTCGCGGCCAGGGACCACTCCTGACACCCATCGAGCACTGAAGAAATACCTGCCTCTGTTCAGTCTGGCAGTTCCCTTCGGTTGGAAGGAGTCAAGACTCATTCCAAAGGCCTCTCCTCCTTACCGGGCCTCGTAGCCATCCCGCTCCAGTCCCCTTGGGGCTTTTTGCTTCTCCAGTGGCATCTCTGGTCCCATATGCATACACACGTGCTGAGACTTCTTCCAGAGCGCACACAGGCAGTGACCATGGATGGTGTAGCCCTACTTTGTGCTAATCAGCATGCTGAGAACTGAAGCACCTTATCCGGTTCAACCCTCCCATGATTTAAAGAAGCAGGCATAGCTTTCCCAACTTTACAGACCAGGAAGGCCAGGTTGTAAGCCAATAAATGACCATGCTGGGCTTTGAGGCCATTGCTTTCTGGCTCCACAACCCATCTTTCCTTCCTTCCACGTTGCCTCGTAGTGTCTCTGGCATCCCTGGGTTTCCCATCTCCCAGGCCTTCGCATGCACCTTGGCACACAGTAGGCCTGCAATAAATCTTTGCTGAATCGAAATGAACTGAATTACGGTGTGGGTGGTCCAAGAAAAATGTGCCACGACTCAGGCATTTCAAGTGAAATGCATAGTTTCCAAACCCAAGCATGGAGGAGCCCGCTATTTTTGGATGGCCTTGCACAAATGTTGTGTGGGCTTCCTTTTTGCTACTAAATGTCACTGCATTAGTTTCCTAGTTTCATCCTCCTCCCTGGGCTGGGGAAGATTATGCAACTAGAGCCTAGGAATGAGTCATCCCTGATCGGCTGCCAAACTGTCCACAATTGCCATGATATGGTACAGTTTTTTTTTTTCAGGCTATTTGTGGGTGGCTTTGTTTAACTTTTACAGTCTTTCTTTCTTTCCTTCTAATTTTGCTTCACCCTGTCTTTTTCTCTGAAGAGATAGGTTAGGGATACTGAGGGCCTTTAAAACTCTGGCCACTCTGTATCAGCAAGTCCATCCACCCTCTGTGAAATCCAGGGAGGAAACCCCTTCTGGTGATGATATTTTTGGTAGCTGAGCTGCAAAGGGAGGTGGACGTCTTTGGGATGGATGGGGGTTTCCCTCCACTGGACTAGCTGCCAGTCCTCCCCACCCCACCCCCACCCCCCAGCCTGCTGGGAAACTGGCAGAACTGGCCTTCAGCACCCCATTCTGTGCCCTTCACACTCCTTACATGGGCCTGTTTCCTGGATTTGTCAAGGCTGGCTGTTTACGTACGGCAGGACTTGGTAGCCTTGAGCAGGGGCAGCCCTGGGGCCAGCCCTCAGCCTTCACAGGAGGAGAAGGTTGACCCAGCCGCACGGCCCACCCAGGAGAGCAAGGCCCAGGGTTCAAGGTGACTCAGAGGTGTAGAGCGCTTTATGTGAGCTGATGTCCAGCTGATTAAGTGCTTCCTTATACAGCCAACCGGTGTGTGAACCAAGGCAAGGCTGGATGCATAGGTTAGGCAGCAGATCCCCAGGTGAGGGGTAGGAAAGGTGGAAACAGGAGCTGTGTGGCACTGGAACCTTCCTACATGAGTAACTGCTACCAGCGATGCTTACCTGGCATTCAAATGGAGGGGGAGGGGCTGTCAGGCCCAAGAGACCTGGGTTCTGGAGGAATCATGAGGAGCTTCTTAATAAGCTGCTATAGCACTGGCCGTATGAGGAATACTTGATCATTTCCAGAGCACTCTCGGGACATGCTCTCAGATGATGCTGTAGAACAGGTGTCCGGCGATCTGATGCAAGGTGAGCCAGCCGCCTCTGCCCCTCCCCAGCCCTCTCAGGCAGAGGCAGAGAGCAGCATGCTTGGAAACTACACGCGAGAGTGCAAAGAGAGGGGAGTCAGGTTCAGAGGCCTGGTGGCTTGTGCACGTGAGCAACTCTCTTGTGCGCTGTCTCCTGAGTGATGTCTCCTGCGTGTCTGCCGAGCGCCCTCTCTGCTCTCAGGTATTGGTTCAAACATTAGCGTCTCAGAGAGGCTTTCCAAGAACTCCATAAAATGGGATCACCTCTTCCCCCCCCACACACACACTGCCTCCTGTCTCCACTAAAATATTAGCTCCATGAGGGCGGGACTTTTTCCATTGCATTCTCTGCTGTAACCCCAGTGCCCAGAATAATGCCTGGGAGCACATATTAGAGGCTCAATCAAGAGTCCCTGAATGAATGAGGCCAGAAATGAACAAAGAGGTCTAGGGTACTGTTATCCCAGAGCCACAGAGCCAGCCCCAGTTTTACCATCCTAGCCCCACGAAGGCCACCGTCGTGGGCTCTTTGAAGCTGTGGTCTCACGGGAAAAGCCGTGCCCTCTCCTCTCTCACCACTGTCCCAAAACCCCGCCTTGATAACACAGAGCATCCGTTCATCATCTAGCGGATGACTGCATCTTGAACATCGTGCTAATGGCCCGCTCGTGAGAAAATGGGCACTTAGCCTGTCATCAGAATCAAATGGAGTGAGAGAACCTTCTTCAAATGCCCAGTTTCCTAAAGAGAGGAACAGTCAGTTTGCAAGAAATACTCCAGTCTGTGATGGCCAGCAGGGTGACGAGTCCCGTACTGTCCTGCCTTTCTGTCCAATGAATGGGAGAACAGGTTTGGAGCAGAATTGGGTCTCGCTCCTTAAACTTTACTGCCAAGCACTTTGGACCTGCAGCTGATTGGGAGAATGCCCGGTTGACCCCTCCAACCACAAATCCCATGAGTGAGTTCCTCTGGGATGCTTTTTAAAGCCCATTGTTCCCTAAGTGATAGCACATTTTAATCTCTTCCTTCTGAAGACAGAATCTTTTTTTTCCTTAAAAGGAAAGGATAGCTAGTTCTCCCTCAAAAACATTGCTTTTCCTTTTATACAAATGATTGTATGATATTATAGGTGATTATATTTTGGTAACCCATATACTTTATCACAATGCTTTTTTTCCTATATGGAAAAGGTAAGCTGGATATATTTATAATTCATAAAATTTAAAATGCTTCTCCTAGCTCTCTTTTTATTCTCATAAGCTTCTACCACTGCTACCTTTGTTGGGCATTTTGAAGAGTCCAGGTATAGGTCAGGCTTACGTGAAAACTAGGAAAATAGAAATGTTCTCTCCCTCCCCAGTGTTTACTGTGTCCTTGCTGAACAGAAAGCCAGCTGAGGCCCCTAGGCAGCCAACATCAATACTGGGGTGAGCTGAGGCTAGAGTACCAGCCAGGGAGCAGGGAGAGCCCAGACTTGGTCTTCCAGCAAAAGCTGAGTTGGGCCAGCCCGGCACTCTACCAGGAAGGGGGCCAGCTTCAGGATCTGCGGCTGATGAGGGAGCAAGCCCAGGAATCTGAGCCGCTAAATCCATTCAGGTAGAAGGCCCGAGCTCTGTGCCGCCGTAAGCGTCTTAGCACCGCTCAGCGACCTTAGAATTAGCGAACAGAACACAGGGGGGCACATCCGTCAGAGCCCAAGCCCCTGTGGTGACATGGAGCCTCCTGATCCTGGTGCCACTCGTGAAGACAAGATGTAAATGTTATTACTATATATCTGAATCGACTGGCACCCATACTGCTTGGAAAAGCAGCACAGTGAAAACCTGAATCATCCCACAAATAATAATGGTATTAAGGATATTTTCTTTTTTTTTTTTAATGTGTTTTTTTTTTCTTTATTTCTAGGAGAGAGAGAGAGAGACAGCGTGAGCAGGGGAGGGTCAGAGAGAGAGGGAGTCACAGACTGAAACGGGCTCCAGGCTCCGAGCTGGCAGTCAGCACAGAGCCCGACGCGGGGCTCGAACCCAAGAACCGCGAGATCATGACCCAAGCGAAAGTCGGACGCTCAACCGACTAAGCCACCCAGGCGCCCCAAGGATATTTTCTTGAATGCTTTATTCAGTAACTAGCATGGCTCTAAGTGCTTTACGTAAATTAGACCATATATTCTTTTTAAAAAACATGCCCAGGACACCTGGGTAGCTCAGCCGGTTAAGCGTCTGACTTCGGCTCAGGTCATGATCTTGTGCTTGGTGAGTTCAAGCCTGGTGTCAGGCTCTGTGTTGACAGTTCAGAGCCTGAAGCCTGCTTTGGATTCTGTGTGTGTGTCTCCTTTGTCCCTCCCCTGCTCACGCTCCCTCTCTCAAAAATAAATTAAAAAACAAAAAATAAGTTAAAAACCATGCCCGTTTTCAAGCTGAGAAAACTGAGGCAGATGGAAAGTAGGTGGGTTGCTCTGGGTGGAGCTGGGCTAGGAAGCCAAGCGCTCTGACTTTATAGTTAGGTTTCTCAGCCTCGGCCCTTTTGCTTTGTCAGGAGAGATAATTCAGATCCTTCTTTGGCGTGGGTGTTGTCCTGCACACTACCAAATGCTTACCAGCATCCCTGGCCTCACTCACTAGACATCAGCAGCACCCCCATCCCCACCCGGGTGTGACAGTTCAAAGTGTCTTCAGACGTTGCCAAAGGTCTTCCTTCTTCACGGGAACCAGTGCGCTACGGCCAGAGCCATTCCCTGCTAAGTCCTGCCTCATGGAGCCAAACGGGACAGTGCCAGCTGTGGTACGTGAGAGGGATCTAGGAGGTGGCTGCTCACATCACGTCTCCCAAAGGGGTCTACACATGGATCCTTGACTTTTAATTTTACAAATCCCATTTATTAGGTCATCTAAATCAGTGGGACCCATGGAAACGAACTCACCCCAGTGCAGTTTGTCGGTTTGATAAGGCGCCAATTCTCACCCATGTATTACAGATGGGGCACAGGTGGTGATGGGGTATCTAGGGGCTGACCACACAGGACATTCCCTTGGACAGGTGACCAGAGCATAGAGTGCCTGAGAGTGTGGATGGCGGGGGTGGGGTGGGGGAGGGGGATATGGGGATAAATTTCTTTACTGCATTTTGCTCTTGACTCCCAGGGTGTTTCTTTTCTTTCTTTTCTTTTCTTTCTTTCTTCCTTTCTTCCTTTCTTTCTTTCTTTCTTTCTTTCTTTCTTTCTTTCTTTCTTTCTTTCTTTCTCTCTTTCTTTCTTTCCTTTCTTTCTTTCTTTCTTTTCTTTTCTTTCTTTTTCTTTCTTTCTATCTTTCTTTTCTTCTTTCCTTCTTTCTTTCTTTTTAATTTTTAGTGTTTATTTATTTTGAGAGAGACAGACAGACAGAGTGCCAGCAGAGGAGGAGCAGAGAGAGAGGGAGATACAGAATCTGAAACAGGCTCCAGGCTCTGAGCTAGCTGTTAGCACAGAGCCTGACGTGGGGCTCGAACCCACGAACGATGAGATCATGACTTGAGCCAAAGTCGGACGCTCAACCGACTGAGCCACCCAGGAGCCCCTCCCAGGCTGTTTCTTAGTATCTCTCTGTGAAATCTAGTACAAGGGTCTTGCCTTTTTCCGCCTTGTGAGGTAGGTGAGTCTGGCAGTGACTTCGGCTCAAGACAGAGCAGGGCTATTTGCCCCTGCTTCTAGTATGTTCCTTCTGCCCCATGCTACCTTGCGAGGAATATGTGCCCCCTGGGGGCCTCCCCTCACTGGGAAGGAATCCGCTCCCTCAATCTCCACTTTTCTGTTTGAAAACTGAGGCTGAGTGGCAGGCTGTAGCCTTCTCAAAGTCACACAGATAATTAGTAATAGGACAAGGACAAAATCCGGGTCTCTGGATCACCCCCCTCCTACTCCCTGTTGGTGGTTCTTCTCAGAACATTGAAGAAAAGCCCAGAAGCTGACCTTTAAGAATCAAGACTACATATATTTGTTGAGGTCCTACTGTGTGCTCAACCATGCCAGGCCCCAGTAGCCATGCTGGGAGGTACTGTGTGCAAACCCTCACCTCAGGGAGATTCCGCTCTGTTAGGGAGACGAGCCAGAAGCTGAGCAGTATTCTACCGGTGCAAGGGGAGGAGGAAAGGGGGCAGAAGGGCAAAGAGGTTCTGGCTTAAGAGTCTTCAGAGCTTTAATCTGAACCTGGCGTGGGTGCTTTGCCCCATAAGTGAAAGGACGGGGTCCAGGAAAAGGCGATGCCTCCACGTGAGCCCTGCTGACTTGAAGGGCCCACGGGATGTCCAGCTGGCTGGGCCGGAAGCTCCGGCTGAACTCTGAACTTGAGACGGAGGCCGGCGGTTTGGCGGTCACAGAGAGTAAAGACAGGGCTTGAGCTGTGGGAGCCGGTGCAGGGAGGGTGTGTGGGGGAGGAGCAGCTGGGGAGGAAGGAGGAAAGCCAGCATGCAGGAGGGCGGGTAACATGAGGACACTGGAAGACCACCAGCCCCTAGGGGATGAGGGTGTGCTCTGGGTTCCGGGGAGAAGTCTAGGTGGGCTCCAGGGCAGAAGCTGGAATACAGCGGGTGGAGAGGTGAGTGGGAGGCAAGGACAGACACCACCTCTGAGAAGCTTCCCTGTGAAAGGGAGGAGAGAAGGCTGTGGCTGGAGGGAAAGGCACACTCTTACTTCCAAATTCCTGGCATTTGGACCATCAGGGGAACTGGAAGATGGGGGAAGCCCCGAGACGGTTCCCCACAGAGCTGCCAGAGATTACTTCCTCCAGTTGATGGCTGCACTTCCCCTGCTCCGCCCCCACTGCACACACCCCTGCAGGGTAGCGCCATCGCCCAGCATGGTGCCACATGCCCCCCAGGGAAAGACTCCCCGGGGTTCTCAGTGTGGTGCAGGGAGTTCACATTCAAAGCTCCGTGGACTCTGAACTGGAACCTTTTTGCCAGCACCCAGTCCAAAGAGTCTCAAATTTTTCCAGTGAAGAATCCCTATTGGCACCCAGGGGCCTGGGGTCAAAGTGGAGCTCCGAGCAGCTACCACAAGCCCAGTGTTTCTCTAAAGGCTCATGTTTTAGTTTCAAGATACATGCAATTTTTTAAAAATGTTTATTCATTTTTGAGAGACAGAGACAGAGCACATGCAGGGGAGGGGCAAAGAAGAAGACACAGAATCCGAAGCAGGCTCCAGGCTCCGAGCTATCAGCACAGAGCCCAATGCAGGGCTTGACCTCACAAACCATGATATCATGACCTGAGCTGAAGTAGGATGCTTAACCAACTGAGCCACCCAGGCGCCCCAAGATTCACGCAATTTTGCCTGCTACTCTATGAGGTGCCTATGTGTTCTGAACTCTAAAAATTACATTCAACGTTGTTTATCCTCATGTGAATCTGACCCTCAAGGAAGATGTGCCTGCTTTGTCCCATGGAACTCCAGTCGACCAGCGGCCTGACTCCTTGGCCTCTCCCTCACCACATCTATACACACGTGCACACACATTTTACAGTTGAGGAGACTGAGGCTCAGAGAGGGGAGGTAACACGTGCAAGGTCACGCAGCAAGGACAAAAACTAGAACCGCGGTCCGTGGACTCTCTATCCAGTGCTCCTGTTACCCAACTCTGTTGCCAAGGGAATTGAGGATGGCATAGCTGTATTAGGGGATCTTGGATTTCACATTTGACTTTGGCAGATGAAATGAGAAGAGGGTTGCAAGAAGTTTAGGGTAGAAAATAAGTGGCTTAATTATTTGGGCCCCACAACTCAGTTCTGATGCTTTTAAGACTTGACACTATTGTTAGAATTAACAGCCACATTCCAGGGAGGATTTAACAGACTTGTTTGTTTTGTTTTTGAGAGAGAGAGATAGAGAGAGAGAGAGAGAGAGAGAGACAACATGCATGAAGGGGAGGGGCAGAGGGAGAGGGAGAATCTTTAGCAAGCTCTATGCCCAGTTCGGAGCCTGTCTTGGGGGCTCCATCCCAGAACCATGAGATTGTGACCTGAGCTGAGATCAAGAGTCTGAAGCTCAGCTGACTGAGTCACCCAGGTGCCCCTTAACAGGCTTTAAGATTTCGGCTCCAAATTATCTTCTCTATTCTGGTGCTAAAAAATGTGAAATCCACCTTTAAGCTAAGCACTGCCCTTTTCTCTAGGCCATTATTATGGGCTGAATGCATCCCACTCCACACCAAATTCATATGTTGAAGTCCTGACCCTCAGTACCTCAGGATGTGACCTTATTTGGAGATAAGGGTCTTCACAGAAGTAATCATGCTAAAATGAGGTCATGGGGAGAGTGGCTAATCCAATATGACCGGTGTCCTGATTGCAAGAGATTTGGACACAGAGATGCACATGGAGGGAAAACCAGGTGAAGAGATACAGGGAAAGGCACAGACTTTTCCCTCCCAGCCCTCAGAAGGACCCCTTGACTTTGGACTTCCAGCCTCCAGAACTGCAGGACAATACATTTCTGCTGTTTAAACCACTAGGAAAACAATACAATCATCTTTGTGGAGGCTTGTGATCCTCTCGAGGAAAGCACAGCCAGATTCCTTCAGCAGAAAAGTAGCAAAGAGAGCTTCTGCTTTTGAGCTCAACTTTTTGCTACACGCCTCAACACATGGCATCTCATTTCCTCCTCCCTGGAGAGATGCAAAGAACAAAAAGGATCGCTCACCTTCAGGGAGACTTTGCTATGTATCTGGTAGTTTTTAATGCCGTTCATTTGATACCCCCCCGCCAGGAGGTCTGAGGCACTATTATCTCCATTTTAGAGATGAGGACCTTGAGTCCCAGTGAGGTCAAGCCCAGGGCACTCCGCTAATAGTAAGTGGGTCATCAGATTTAGAATCCACTTTCCACCCAACTTTCTCTATACTTTCAGGGTGAATGAACTTCCTCGGGGCTCTCCTCGCCAGGGGATGGAGGGGAACGCCCCTCCCCCCTCCTCGGGGAGGACCGAGGAGACCCCTGTGCGGGGGCCCCGGAAACCCTGCACCTCTGACCTTCGGGCAGCCCGCCCTCATCCCCTCCCCCTGCAGCTCTTCGGCTCAGCCGCAGCCAGGGCTGACGTCAGCGGGCTGGAAATTCCTCTGCCCCGCGATCAAGGCTTACAGAACAAAAGCTCCCACCGCAGGAAAAAACTTCCTGCTCAGCCCCTAGCGAGAGGCTCGGGTTTCAACCACACAGCCGGTGAAGTCATCGGTCGCGGGCCAGCGGCAGAGGGGCTCCCGAGGGCACGGAGCAGCTGGGCGGAAGGCCTCCTCTCTCTTCCCTCCGGGCCCGCAGGGGCCAGCTCGGCGGGGCCGAGGTTCCCCTGCAGGCGGCGGCAGCCCGGGCCTTGTTAAAGCCCTTCTCCAGCCTCCGACCTCAGCCACTCCACTCCTCACGCCTGTGCCCATATCTCTTTGCCAACCGGGGGAAACTGAAGAGACTCGGAGAGTTGACAACAGGGGCTCAATGATATTCAGCAAATTAGATTCGGGTGGGACGACGTGAACCCAGTTCTTGAATTCTGAGCACCTTTCGGATAATAAGCCAAGGGAGTAAGAAGGGTCCTCCAACAAAGACCTGAGTGATAAGGAGATAAACACACACTCCCATTCCTCAGACCCTCTGCCCTGCCCCGAGTGGAGCCCTGAGTGCTGGGTGGGAGAACATGTGTGCCTTGGCACTGTGGACAGCCACCGTGTGCATGCCAGCGTGCGCTCCGCGGGTGCCCAGCCAACTTCCTGAAATCAACTCAGCAAGGTGCCCCCCACGATCAGGGCAAAGGGCGGAAGTATGGAAAAAATGGACATAAAGCATCCGGAGACATGAAAGACATGGCCATTAACAATACTGTTCCCTGAGAGTCCAGCAGGAGCTAGAGACCCAGCAGTGCAGCCCAGCTCCATCCACATCCTCCAGGCTCTCCCTGCCACTTTCCGTGGACTTCTGTTTAATCTCCACGCCCCCCACCCTGTGGGGCTGTGGTGTGGGCAGTAGGATCCACAGGCCGCCCTCTCTTTGGGACCTGGATCCCATCCCTGCCCACATAAGAAGTCCCTGAGGCTGTGTCCCTACTGAGTGGCTCTGCCCTGTGGTCATGGGTGATGGCATTAGGAATGAACAGGTGCTTCAAGCTGGATCAATCAGATTTTCTTTCTTGAGAATTTAGAATTGGAATGTCACATCAACAGGAGATCACAACAGTAAGGTCTGGAAGTGGGGAGAGAGGGAGGGAGGGAGAGAGGTCAAAGGAAGAATGCAGCAGGTATACTGAGGCAGTAGAGTGGTTGGTGGTGTTCTGACCTGGCTGCTTTCCACTCTGGGGTCCCCACACTTGCCTACGTCCTTAATAATAATACCTTCTGGTTTTACCCAAGCTTGCCTTGAGTCCGTCTCTGTTCCTTGCATCCAAGGACTCCCCTAAGTAGACGGTTAAGTGCCAGGATGGCCAGGACCAGATCTTGTTCTCCGGTACATCCCTGGGACCTGGCTCATAAATAGTGCTCGGTATATATTTGTTGAATTAATGGAAAGTGGAGGTTCAGAGAAGCTAACGGATTTGGACCCAGGTCACACAGTAGGTAACAGCTGGGGTGTGAACTGGGTCTTCTGGCTTTTTCTACTAATACCATTGTGTGTGCTTTTTGTACTATACCACTGCCTTTTATCAATTGTTAGTATTCTTCTATTAAAATCACAGGCAGTCAGAGCTGGAGGTTAGTAAGTCTGACTTTGTTTTGCAGATAGGAAGTTGGGGCCCAGAGGGGGGAAGTGGCAGATGTCTCTTGAATACCATACAACCTCCTAACCCCTGCTTGGGGGTGGGGGTTGAGGGGGTTGGGGAATACTGAAGTACTTTCGTAGCTGTGGTGAATCGCAGCTGCTAGAAGCCCCTCTCTTTGGGACCCAGAGGGCTTCCCATTACCCACAAGCAAAGCTTACTAGGGGTTTCCAAGCCCATGGTCATGCCTCCCGCTGCTCTACCTGTTAAATATCATGAATACGAGCACTGCACTTCCCTCATGTGATATGAGGGGTTTTGGTCACCATCTCTTCCCTAAAGAGAGCTGTTTCTACTCTCTCCCATTACAACCAAAAGTCTGCCGTGCAGAGACCGTTCAGGTGTCCATTCCTTCTTTCATTCCACACATATTTCCTGATGCCCCTTCCGTGCCAGGCATTCAGTCCCCAGGAACTCTCGTTCCCCATGACCTAAAATCCAAATTCCCATGGGAGGAAGAGATCTAAAGTCCTTATGGTCCCCACGGCATGGGGACAATTTGGCAGCAGGCTGGAATTACCCAGTAGGCTGGCTAAGCCACCCCCAAAAGGCCAATAGCAACAGGGAGACCAGAAGAAGAAAGCAAGGGAGAGAGAGAAAATACAGAAGTGAGTGATAGTATTTGCAGCATACGTGTAAGTTTTGTGGCATAGAAAAACACCACCTTTGATTTTGTGAGTTGGTGATATTTTGACTTCTGTATCTCTGAGGTAGGTGGCATCACAAGCATCAGGGCTTGAGGCTATGTAAGGATCTTCATCTGGTCGAGCTGGCAGGCAGCTGAGAGCAAATGCCACAGTCTCAGATACAGACAGGATGAGCACTTGGATTGGGTTGAAGTTCTAGGTGCAGAGATGAGGAATCTAAGGTGTACTGAGGACTCCCGCACATCCCGCCCCAGGTACTTTGTTGTGTGGTATCTCATCACACCTCAAACCAGGCAAGCCGTTGATTGTGCTATTCCATTTCACAGATGGAGAAAACTGAGATTCAGTATTACTAAACAATTTTCACAAGATGACCTCACTAATAATGAAAAGAACTGGAATTTGTACCTGGATCTGGCATGTGATAAATACCTGTTGAATGAGTGATCTCTTGGCTCCAAAGTGGATGCCCTTTTTACTACAACTGAGAAAAAATGATGGGGAAGTCACTTCCTTGCTCCCGTAATAATAGCTAACACTTATACAGCCCTTACTATGTACTAGGGCAATACACACACACACACACACACACACACACACACACATGCCTTAGTTTCCTTGTCTGTCAAATCTCATTTTGATTTGGACAGACAAGGAAACCAAGGCACAGAGAGATGAAGTCACTTGCTGTAGGTCTCAGAAGGGGCACGTACGTGGTGAGGCCAGCGTTTAATCCTGCCGTCTGGCTCCCAGGTCCCTATTCTGGACCTCCCTGTACTCTCCTGCCTGCTTCCTTCAGCTCGCCCAAGACAATGTTTTCCTCTTTTATTTTGACTAGTTTGAGAAGCATGTGCTGATACCTTAGAGCTGGTTTGTTTGCATTTTTCCCATTTCTGGTGGAGTTATGGACTTTTTCACATTGTGATCTACCATCTGTACTTCCTGTATAAACTGGCTGTTCATCTCTTTTGTTGCTTTCTGAGTGGAATCTGGGCACTGATTTTAGCTTTTTGTGAAAAAGCAAAAATTAATATACTTTCGATGTATCAGTGGTTTCTTTTTTCCAGGCTGTTATGTTTCCTCATGTGATTCTCCTGTATTTTATTCAACAGAAGTCTCCTATTCTTTAATTTGAAGATTTTTTTTTTTTTTTTTTTGCCTGTGGATGGATTCTTTTCCAATGTGATGAACATGGAATTGCAGATTTGGGTTTTTTCTTAAATGGTTTTTCAGACATGCACAAAATCTCATCTGTATTTTATTATAGAAAATAGTATAAGGTATAACTCTTCTCTGTATTAATTATGGTTCTCTCCCAAACATTACATAGTAACCCCTTTCCTCATTGTTGGATTATTTGTAGTTTTACTATATACTGAATTGATTTTGGATCGCTTAATTGCTTCCACTGAGTTTTTCCCATTGCTTCCATATTCTTCGGATAATTGTCACTTTGTAATATGTTATGCAATCTGGTAGGTTAAATTTACTATCATATACTTTAAAAGGAAGCTATAGTTGAGGGCACCTGATGGCTCATTGGGTTGAGAATCTGACTTTGGCTCAGGTCATGATCTCACTGTTTGTGAGTTCGAGCCCCATGTCGGGCTTGGTGCTGACAGCACAGAGCCTGGAACCTGCTTCAGATTCTGTGTCTCTCTCTCTCTGCCCCTCCTCCACATGTGCACATGTCCACATGTGCAGGCTCTCTCTCTCTCTCTCAAAAATAAACATTAACAAATTTTAAAAAACAAAAGGAGCTGTAATCTTTTAAACTATTTAACCTGGTGACCGAACATCACTATTCATTTATCAAGTTCTGACAAAGTATCCCTTAGAAGCCTTAATCAGTAGTATGTTAAAGCTATCTAGAATTCCAGGAGAAGAGTTGCCTTTGCTATTTTTAATCCTCTAGGCTGTAGTGGATGGCCTGTCCATTTATTTTCATCTTCCTTTATTTCTCTCAACAGGGTTCTAGAACTTTCTTTGAAGAAATCTTGTGACTTGGAGTAAACTAATGTTCGAGGATTGAATGTTTGATGTTCAATGAAGGTAACACCCTTTCCTGTACATTTTCTGTGCAGCACTGTCCGTGTGCCAGGATGGTTGCTCTTGGCTCAGGGGAGGGTTTCATGACTTGGAAACTGGGCCCTCAGGTTGGACCTGACCCAGCAGCAGCTGGGTAGCCTCAGGCAGTGGGAGAAAGGTTTGGGGGGGACGGGGTTGTGGCAGGGGATAGGCTCATTCTTGGGGCCTATAAGAGTCCTGAAAGAGGGAGGCACCCCTTGGGGAGTGAGGCACATGACTGTCACAGAGGGCCTTGTGCAGGGGGTGGGGGTAGAGAGCAGAAGAACTGTTTGGTCCAGGCCTTGAAGTTAGACTTGACGTTAGCTCCACATGAGATTATTTACACACTCAGTGGGGTCCTTCTGAGAGGCTGTGGGCTAAGGGCATGACACCTTCAGAATTTCTCTTATGTGCTGACCCAAAATGCTCCGCAGTATCTCCAAGTTTGTTTCAGGAGGATGCAGAGCTCTATAGCTTCTGTTGAGTGCCTGCTCAACATACCAAATTCTCTGCTTGAAACTCTATTTGTGCTATCTTGTGTAGTATTCACTCTAGCCTGGTGAGATAAATGCCATTATGCCCATTTTCAGATGTTGAAACTAAGGCTGCAAGAGGTTAAGAGTGAAGCCCCAAGGCACACAGCCACTAACTTGTAGACCCTGTGGTTGAACTCAGTGTTGCCTTCCAAATCCATGTTCCTTCTATTTTCCATCCTGTGTTTTCATAGCACAGGATCTTAATGAGCAGCTGAGTCACTTGGGAAGGAATGAAGCACCAGCAAATCCCAAGCCCTGGCCAGGTCATTCATTCATTTGCCCATTCATTCAGTCATTCACCCCATAAACATCTGCCAAGTGTCGACTATGCACTCTCCTCCTGCCAAGTGCAATCATCTACTCCGTGGCTTCCACCACCAATGACCCTCACGTCTCTCCTTCCAATCCGGACTCCTTTCTCAAGCTTCACACTTGACCAACCAACTTGCTGTGGTCTCGTGAACATGTCAGATGAACATTTCTCCGTCATCTCCCAACTTGTTCTGTGTTCCTTCTCAGTGAACGGAGGCACTATCCACCCTCCCTCTCGTTCATTCCTTATTTCCAGTATTCCACCAAGGCTTACTGGTTTTCTCCCCAATATGGCTAAATCTGTCTGCCTCCACAACTGCCCCCTTGGGCTGAATCCTGCCCAGTTGAGTCCACCCCCCTTGGCTACTTTTCCTGGAGCCTGACCTGCCCTGGCACCCCTTGTGTGTTTCGGGTGGACCTCCCCCCACCAAGCCATGACCGGACATCCTCAAAAGCTAAGAAATCCAAATCCAAATGGGACTCTCATGCACCCATGTCAGTCCCTTCCGAGGGGAACTGGCCCACTATTGCTCAAATGGCCACTGCGTTTGGGGCCCCACCAGCTGAGTGAACCAGGGGTGGCCATCTGGCTGACCGGCTGGCCAGCGGCATGTGATACGGCTCAGTGTAAAAGAGGCATTGTTAGGTCAATCAGATTCTCTTGAGAGAATGTGAGCAAAGAAATACTGAGAGAATGAAGAAGTCAGCAGTGGAAACGGAGACTGAAAAGTCATGAAGCAGAGCTGGTACCAGAGAAGCGGCTATTAGGGTCTTGGGCAAAGGCAGAGGGGGCTTTAGTAGAGGAAGCGGGTCAATGCAGAGGATGGAATAACAGGAGTGCTCGGGAGCCACGGAAAGGAAGCTATGCATCATAAACGGGGTTCTTTAACTGGAATACTTTTAGCTCTAGGAAAAACTCTCCACATTGTCCTTATTTTCTTGTTTTGCCACAGACCACCAAAGATCCCAGTGGGATGTTGGGGGTCTCCCAGTCTGGCTCACATCAAACAAGCCCTCTTTCAGATGAGGGCCTCGGGAGGGAGGCTGCGGAAGTCTCGCAGAACTAGAGGAACAGTCTCAGATCTTCCCTCGGGGGAATCCAGACAATAGCAACGGCTGACTCCTTGCCACTGAGATACCACCGCACGTGGCGAAGCACAGATGCTCCATTTCAATATTTAGACTTCGGTGCTGTGGAGGTCCGCGGTGTTTATTATTCCGGTGACTGGTGTTTGGAGAAGCACATTGTCTCCACAGCGATGCCCGGTGCTCAAAGGTTGTCCCATTGTCTCGGAGCCCCGTCAGTATGAGGTCACAGGGCTGGCCCAGCATGCACTCTTTCTGATAAGGCCCCAGGAGGTTGAGGCTGATCTAATTCCCTGAGGGAAGCCGGCTCCACGACTCTGGGGGTCAGGTGCTAGGGCCAGCCCCCGAGACTCAGTGTCTAGTGAAGGGGTTCACCCAAGCCCGGGCTCTGGAGTCAGACCCAGTGGATTTATATACTGGCTCCATCCCTTACTAGCTGTGTCAGCTTGGGTAAGCCAATCTCTCTGTGCCTCAGTCTCCTCATCTATAAAATGGGGATAATAATAACATATACTTCTTTGGGTTTTATCATGATTCAAGCAATGCATTCCGTCGACCCATATGACATTGTCACTTTTTTGTCCTCAAACTGGTTTAGCCTAATACAATTGTGACTAACACATAGTAAGTACCTAATACATGCTAGCTAAAAGTATTAAACAAATTATATGAACATTTATGATTATTTCAGCCCTTCTCTGACTGTTTTTGAGCAGGCTTTGCCCAGTCTGGCACAGAGAAGGCAGTGGGTGCTGAGGCCCACTTTTGGGTTCCTTAGTGCTGGGTCTGGCTCTGCCCTACTTAGCTGCATTCCTTCCCCTCCGAGCCTCTTCCTCTGACAAAAGTCATGACATTGGACAAGTTCATAACCCCCCTCCAGGCTCTGATGGTCTAATTCTAAGTGTAAGTGTGCTCAGAGCAGAGCAGCCTTCCCCCCCAACCCCCCCCCACCCCCCCGCTTCAATTCTGAGCTCTTTGTCGAGTCATTTGTTTGCCATTTGCAAATGAATGCTGGAGGACCTAGGCTCACATTTGCCCCTGGGTTACTGCTATGTCTAGACAGCCTGAGGTAGCCTCTCTGGCCTGTGACAACATATTCAGGCTATAGTTCCTTTTGTTGCCCAAAGTATAGCTTAGGCCACATCCAGCTTTACTATAAGAAATATAGGCAGGGCGCCTGGGTGGCTCAGTCAGTTAAGTGTCCCACTCTTGGTTTCACGGTTCATGAGTTCGAGCCCCGCATCGGGCTCTATGTTGACAGCTCAGAGACTGCTTGGAATCCTCCTTCACATCCCCCTCTCTGCCCCTCCCCTGTTCCCTGTCTCTCTCTCTCTTTCAAAATAAATAAACTTTAAAAAAAAAAAGGAAATACAGGCTTTGTCACTTCACCTTCCAAGATGATAATAATGACCATCACTTCTTTATGACAGTCTGTATATCAGGTGCTGTTCTAGGTGCTCACAGGTATTAAGCCATCAGACCCTCACAACACTCCCCTAAAGTAGGTACTCTGATCCCCGTCTTCCTGCTGAGGAAACTGAGAGACAAAGTATCTTGCCCCAGGTCACATGCAGTGAGTGGCAGACCTGGGGTTTAGAGGAGCCTGCATGTTCGTGGCCACAGACTTTGCTCTCACGGCACTCACTACACATTTTTACCCGTTCCACACACCCCTCTTCGTGTCACTTGCCACCTTTTCCAACTGTCTGGCTCCAAACTCCTGCCCCACTTGGTGACTCATTTCTAGCCAGTCACACCCTTAAACTCTTCGGACGTACAGTGTGGCAGGGTAGCACTGGCAGGCGCCACCCTTGATCTTTCTGAAGCGTTAACAAAGGACACCATAGTCACCCCATCCTTCAGCTTCCTCTTTAGACCATGATGTCCTGAGAGATACCTGTTTGATCTTCACTCAGCAGCCAGCTTTTAACATGAGCATCATTTGCTACATGGAGAGGTGGGCATTTTCACCAACATCAAGCCCTGTCTCCTCTCCCACCCCCTTTTTTAAAAAAAAAAAAAAAAAAAAACAATCTTTCCTTCAGCTTATGTCTCTCCTCTGACCTTGTACTATAAGCAGCAAGGAGCCAGGCTTCAACAGTGTGGGAGGAAGTCTCCTCAGCCCAATTACCCAGTTCATTTGCACATAACTGCAGGTGCAGTGTTGCTAAACTTTCTCCAACCACACATCAAGAACCCCCTTTCTCCGATTTCCAAGAACATGTTCCTCACTTGCCCTTCAGCCCTCGCCAATAGCCTTCTTAGAGTCCTTCCATCTCCAGCTCATTGCTCAGTTCCAAAAGCACTCACAAACTTTGGGGGCTCCTGGGCAGCTCAGTCGGTTAAACTTCCAACTTCAGCTCAGGTCATGATCTCACAGCTCATGAGTTTGAGCCTCGTGTCAGGCTGTGTGCTGACAGCTCAGAGCCTGGAGCCTGTTTCGGATTCTGTGTCTCCCTCTCTCTCTGCCCCTCCCCTGCTCATACTCTGTTTTTCTCTCTCAAAAATTAATAAACATTTAAAAAATTCAAAACCACTCACAAATTTTAAGTTTTTGTTTAGGGCAATGCCCTACTTCCCGACACCAAAGTGATCATTAGTCCTCCACTGCTTTGTAACAAGTAACTCCAAAATTTAACAGCTTAAACAAAATCTGCTTATTATCTGGGGTAGCTTTTTCTGAGGGTCAGGGGTCTGGAGTTGCTTATTTAGGTGGTTTTGGCTCAGGGTATTCAAAGAGATTGCAGTCTATTCTCTGGTGCCGCATTCATGAAGATTCGCAGTCATGAAGATGGGAGATTCACTCTGGATACGGCATCTTGCATTTGGCTGTTGGCTAAAGGCTCAATCCCTCATTGCCTATGGTCAGTAAGACACAGTCCCTTGGCACATGGGCCTTTCCATAGGGTCGTTTGGTATGGCATCTGGCTTCCCCCAAAACCAGTGATTCTAAAGACACTAACCAAGATGGCAGCCACAGTATATTTTTATAATCTAGTCTCTGAATTCACACACTGCCATTTCCTCATTATTCTATTGGCCATTCAGACTGACCTGGATACATAAAGACTAACAAGGACATGGATCCCAGTTAAGTGAGGATCTGTGAGACTATCTTGGAGACTAGTCACCAATGGCTTTATAATACTAAAACACTGAATGTATTCCCCTAAAACCAAGGATAAGACAAGACATATGTATGCTCACTACTTCTAGTCAACACTGTAGTAGAGGTTCTAGCCAATACAATAAGGCAAGAAAAAGAAATAAAATGCATACAGATTGGAAAGGAAGCAGTAAAACTCCTAATTTGCAGATGACACAGTCGTTTGGGTAGAAGATTATAAAGAATCTGCAAAAAAAGCTATTAGAACAAATAACTGAATTTAGGAAACTCACAATTCTCACAAGATTAATGTTTTTGATAATCAGTTGTATTTTTATATACTAGCAATGAGTGATTGGGAATTAAAATTTTAAAAAAACTAAAAAATACAGTTTGATGAAAAGAAACACATATTTGCAGCCAAGTAGTTTTATTAGCCTGCTTCCTGCCAGGAGAATTTGAGGATTCCCAAGGGCTTCTTTTCATTTTGCATTATCTCTGTCTCTTTTAGCCTCAACGACAGTATTTCTGCTGATATAATTCTTATAAAACATTGTGTGTCATCTAAAATAAGCATTACTTAGGGATAAACCTGACAAGGTGTAGAAGACTTATATACTGAAAACTAGATAGCATTGCTGAGAGAAATTCAAAGCAACCTAAATAAATGGAGATTATATATGATTATATATGTGTATATATGTATATACACACCTTCTTGTGGACCAGAAGAAGGAATATTAGTAGGGTGTCAGTTCCACCAAAATTGACCTATAGATTCAATGCTATTCCAATCAAACCAGAGCTGGCTTTTTTTTTTTTTTTTTGGTAGGAAATGGCAAAGTAACTCTAAAAAAAGACCTACAATAACCCAAACAATTTTTAAATGAAGAAAAAGATGTTGAAATTATACTAATCAATATCTAAATCTAGAAAACTAGAGTAATCAAAACAGTTCGGTATTGGTATCAAGAACATGAGAGTCCAGAAATAGACCCACATATATAGGTCAATTAATTTTTTAATACTCTTATTGAGATACAATTAATTTGTCATATAATTCACCACTTGAAGTATACAACTCATTGGTTTTTAGTATAGTCCCAGTTGTGCAAACATCGTCACAATCTAATTATAAAATATTCTCATCCCCTCTCCCCCAAAGAAATGCCATACCTATTAGCTGTCATTCACCATTCCCTTCCACCACCATTCAATGCCCAGCCCTAAGCCACCACTAAAATGCTTTCTGTTTCTACAGATTTACTTACTCTGGACACTAGATATAAATGGCATCACATGACATGTGGTCTTCCATGACCGAATTTTCTCACTTAATGTTTTCAGGCTTCATCCTTGCTGGAGGGTGTATCAATTCTTTGTTCCTTTTTATTGCCAAGTAATGTTCTCTTGCATGGATATACCACATTTTGTTTATCTTTGTAATCACTGATGGATGTTTGGGTTATTGACAATCTGAGGAATAATGCTGCTATGAACATTCACATACAAATTGGTGTGTGGATGTATGTCTTCATTTCTCTTGGGTGCATCCCTGGGAACGGAATTGCTGGGTCATATGGTAATGCTGTGTCTAACTTTCTGAGAAACTGCCAGACTGTTTTCCAGAGGAGCTGCACCACTGTAGAGGAGCTCTGCCTTCTCCACTTTCTCACCAATCCTACTAGGTGCGTATATATTTGTCATATATATACTACTTTTTCTCTCACCCCAAAAAATGTATTTGAGGAGATCTCTGTATGTGTATATGTATATATGCACGTATGTGGGTATGTATGAATATATAATGTGTGCATATATATTATACATATACACAGTGGAATATTTTTCAGCCTTTGAAAAAAAAGGAAATCTTGTTATTTGTGACAACATGGATACACCTGTAAGACATTATGCTAAATGAAATAATCCAGGCACAGGAAAACAAATACGGCCCACTCCCATTTATATGTGAACCCTAAAAAGGCCAAATACGTAGAAGCAGAGGGTAGAAGGGGCACTACCACGGGCAAACGGGGAGACATTGGTCATAGAGTACAAAGTGGCAGTTACGTAGGATGAATAAATCTAGAAACCTAATGTACAGCATGGTGACTATAGTTAATCATACTGTATTCAATACCGGAATGCTATATTGCTAAGAGTAGATTTTAGGTCTCTCACCACATATAAAAAAGGTAACTAAGTAAGGAGATGATATATGAACTATCTTGACTCTAACAATTAGTGTGTATACATGTGTGAGTATAGTATACATATGGATTCACATACATTTACATATAAAATTATCATGGTGTATGCTTTAACTATATACTCTCATTGTTTTTTTAATTTTTAATGTTTATTTCTTTTTGAAAGAGAGAGTGTGAGTGGGGGTGGGGCAAAGAGAGGGAGACAGAGGATCTGAAGAAGGCTCCACACTGTCAGCACAGAGCCTGATGTGGAGCTTGAACCCATGAACCATGAGATCATGTCCTGAGCCAGTCAGATGTTCAATCGGCTGAGCCACCCAGACACCCCTACAATCATTATCTTAAAATATATTGTGGGGCATGTGGGTGGTTCAGTCAGTTAAGCAGCTGACTCTTGGTTTCAGCTGTTTGTGAGTTTGGCCCCACAAAGGCTCTGTGCTGACAGTGCAGAACTTGCTTGGGATCTCTCTCTCTCTCTCTCTCTCTCTCTCTCTCTCTCTTTCTCTCTCCCTCTGCTCCTCCCCCAGGTGCGCACTCATGCTCCCCCCCTCTCAAAATAAATAAGTAAACTTAAAATTTTTTAAATAAAAATAATTTTTAAAGTATATAAAACTGGTTCATAGTGAAGTGTGGGAGAACAAATGGAACACACACCTGCCATAGAGTCCGGCTATTCCATTCCTAGGTATTTATCCAAAAGAACAAAACATATCCACAAAAAGACATGTGCATGAATGTTCATAAAGAATTATACACACTGAGCATAATTATCCTGGAATCTATTCCGAAAGTGGTTAATGAGATCGTTCTAAAATAACATTATTTATTAGGCATTTGTTCTGTGATGGATCCTTAGCTTAACGTGGCTGTTTTCTTCAACCTATGATCACTAGCTGAAATTCACAGAATACATTAAAGTGTAATTTGAGCAAAACCAATATAACCACACTAAGAGGAATCAAAACGAAATGGAAAATTCAATCATGATCCACTTTTTTCTGACAAATCAACTCATTTATTTTTCCTTGTTCCCATCTGGTACTTGTCTGCATGCATAAAACATTCCTACATAGTTGTAAAACTCCAGTTTTGAATTCAGCTTTTGAAAAATAATTGTAATTTTGTAAACTATTTTCCATATTGCTACTTAGTCTTCACAATGATTTTTAAAGGACCGAGTTGTTACTCTGTGGACTTACCAGTCTTTAGCACTTGCCCTTTTGCTGGACATCTATAGGTTTCTTTTAAAAATGTTCAACTGGAAAAAATGTAGTTAAAAGCTTCATGTATAAAACATTTTTCTTTTTCTTTCTTCTTTTTGTTTTTTTGGATTACTTCCTTGGGATAAATTCCTAGGAGTGGGATTATTGGTTCAAAAACATATGAATATTTCCATAGCTCTCAAAATAAATCGCTAAGTGGATTTCCATTCATTCATTCACCAAATATTTATTGAGCACTTTCTTCTTGCCAGACATTGACTAAGTATTAGGATTACAATGGTAAGGAAGAATATCCAGTCTGCATTCATAGCCTCTACCTTCTAGCTGGGGAGACAGACTCAATCAGGTCATCACACAGATGGATAAAATTATAACTGGGCTAAGCATTACTAAGGAGAGAGGCATGGGGCTATAAAAGTATTTCATGGTGGAACCCTACTTTGGCTCGTGGTTAATGGAAGGATTTCCTAGGAAAGAGTGATTGAGCTAAGTTCTTAGGGATGACTAGGAGCTAATTAGACCAAAGGGAAGGAAAGAATAGCATTCTGGCCCAAGGGAACAGCATGTACAAATGCCTTTTGGCAGAGTTAAGAAGCTGACAATCAAAAACCTGGGGAAACCAGGGGTAAGACCAGGCAGGGCCTGTGTTGGTCTTTATTCTGAGAGCAATGGGACCCTCTTGAGCTGGATATGTGCTTTGAGACACTCGCTCTGGGTGCAGAATGTTGAGGAGAGGGAGTTTGAAAAGGGATACAGGGTACCAATGGGCAGCTGTTGCAGTGGCTAAAATGAAAGATGATAGCTGCGTAGATGAAGGGAAAAAGACTAGAAATGGAGAGAAGTGGACACAAGTAGAAAATATTGAGAAGGTAAGATTGACAAGACTTGGTAGTAGATCTGAGTTACGACATGTCAGGCAAGAGGAAAGAGATGGACATTTGAAGGACAGCTGCTAGATTTCTGGCATAAGGAACAGGTATAGGAGGAATGTGGTGTGGGTCACAGATACAGGGAATGATGGAAGCGGACCAGAGCTGGGATGGAGGGGGGGGTGGTACATAAGGAGTTCAAGGTGTCTTTTGAGACAGGCGAGAGGAGTTGTCAACTGGTAGCTGAATTGGGGGTCTGAAAAATCAGACCAGAGCTTGGGTTAAAGCCACGAGCTTCTGAGTTGTCAACGTATGGAAGGGGACTAAAGCCACAGGTGTGGATGAGCTCACCTAAGGAGAAAGACTGAGGGGGAATGGAGTCCAGACCAGGTGAGTGAGGAATTCCCACTTTCTATGGCCAGATGGAGGAAGACAGTGGGCCAAGAAGACAGAGAGGTAGGGGAGGAAAATCAAGAGGACATGACGGCCCAGAAGCCAAGGAAGAGTGTTACAGGAAGGAGAGAGTGGTCGCCAGCATCCAGTGCTATACCGGGCAGTCCCAGAAAATGGATGTAGGTCAACGGTGACCTGGGCAAGACCTGTAATGACAGCGACAAGCAGGAGGAGACATGACATGGACATGGCATGTCCAGATACCCCTCTCCAGAAGTGTGGCTGAGATAGAGACGAGAGGACAGCTGAGGAAAGTGGAGTGAGAGCTTGAGGGAGGGCTTTTGTTTTTCTATCTTTTCTTTTTCCAGAAAGGAAGAACTGTGTGTATGTTGGATGCTGGTGGGAAAACCTGGGTTGAGAGCATGTGGGTAAATGTCAAGAGAGGAGTGACAATTGATCACACCGTGCCTGAGTAGGTGGGAGGGATAAGGTCCGAAACACGGGCGAAGGGATACCTCCTCTCCTGGAACAGGGCTGTATCCATTTATACAACCTCACGGGAGGACTTAGAAGAACCCAGGATTAGGGCACCTGGGTGGCTTAGTCAGTTGAGCGTCTGACTTTGACTCAAGTCACGATCTGACAGTTTGTGGGTTCGAGCCCCATATCAGGCTTTGGGCAGACAATGCAGAGCCTGCTTTGGATTCTCTGCCTCCCTCTCTCTCTGGCCCTGCCCCTCTTGTGCTCTCGTTCAAAAATAAATATTTAAATGCTTTAAAAAAAAAAAAAAGAAGAAGAGTCCAGCATTTGATTTAATGCTCTGCTCGGGTGCCTGGGTGGCTTAGTCGGTTAAGCGTCTGACTTTTGCTTAGGTCATGATCTCACGGTTCGTGAGTTCGAGCCCTGCATCGGGCTCTGTGCTGACTGCCAGCTCAAAGCCTGGAGCCTGTTTCAGTCTGTGACTCCCTCTCTCTCTGACCCTTCCCTGCTCACACTGTCTCTCTCTCTCTCTCTCTCTCTCTCCTAGAAATAAATAAAACATTTAAAAAAAGAAAAAGAAATTCTTAATAGTTTTTGGACAAGAGACCAAAAACTCAGTTTGCATTCTCAGTTTGCACCAGGCCTGCAGATCATATAGCTGGTCTTGCTTCCATCAGTATTAGAGCTATTACTCACTGAAATGGACTATAATCATCTAAACTCTTTTTGTTATGGCTGTTAATTTAATCGGTGGAAATGTGCACCTCAGTTGTTTTAATTTGCATTTCTTTGATGACTGGTCAGGTTGACTGTGTTCCCTCATGTCTGTTCACTAACCAAATTCCTTTTTGAACTGCCGGCATCCTTTGCTCATGTATGGTGTTTGCAAATGCCACAGAAAGGTTTCCTATGTGGGAATGAAGCACCAATTTGTTGAAGTATGGAGAGAGAGGTGGCTGTAGAAACAGTATAGGATTCCAGGAAGGAAGGTCCCAGGCCAAGGGTGCCTTGGGAAGCAAATATCCCACATGTCGACAAAATCCTACTGGTACATGTGCATGGCAATCTTTCAGCAAAGCACCTTCACATCTAGGCGCTCCTTCGATCCTCTGTCTGAAGGTGGGAACTCACCACTCTGTGCTTTGCTTAGGCTGTTCCTCCTGCATAGGGTGCCCTTTCCCCCTTTCCCATCACTAAACTCACAGACAGCATTCTGTTCATGGTGATATTCAAATATATCTATATCACATTTTGCTGTAATTGTTTTGCACCTGTTTCCCCTTCTGGTACATGAGCTACAGATTCACTCTCCTCCTCACCCAATTCATCCTCAATGTCTCACATGGTATCTGCACATACCAGGTGCTCAACTTCTGTTGAGAAGTAAATGAAACCAACTGACGAGTGGTTTATATATGAAGCTGTCTGGACCAATTGCTTCTCCTCCACACATCTTTTACCCTTGACCACATCTGAACAGCATGTTCCATGTGGGACACCAACTTGAAGGACTGAAGAGCAAGGTCCCTAGCCAGCAAGGGAACTAGAATACTGTCATCAGATCTTTGGAAGGTGGCCGGTTTCTCATCATGGTAGAGGGGAAGGTAGGTGGGACATCGAGATTCACATACACTCAAATCCAGCTCTGTCTCTAGGTAATCAGGGCAACTGGCTTAACTCCCAAGTTTCTGTACCCAGAAAAAGGGACTGGCTTACTTCCCACAGTGTTGGGAGAATGAATTGAGACAAGCAATGGAAGGAGCACATAGCCCAGCACCTGGAGGTGCTCATTCATCCAAAGTTGACTTAGAAAATGGCCCTGTAGTTTCCTCTAGTTAGTGCTGGAGCCAGTGAGTGGGAGATACAAGAATAAAGATTCCAGTTACAACTTTCCAGCAGTCAGGGATGACCAAAGATGGAAAGGCTTGTTGGAAGAAAGAAGCTCCCTGTCAGTAGAGATATGAACATAAAGACTGGGATACTGTAAGGGGGATTCAGGCATGGTGTCGCAGGTTGGACTAAGTCACTGTTAGGCCCCATCCAACTTTGAGGAGCTTGGATTCTGTGACTGATACTGGAAAGTCCACTGTAGTAGACATCTACTGGATTCCCTCAAGCATCTCTTCACCATCTTCTCCTTTCTTAAAAGGCCAGCAGCCTCCTTCCCAAGTAAGTCAGTTCATCTTATTCCCCAGTCACAGAAAGTGGGTCAGAAATAGGCATTTCAAGCCAAGAAGGAACAAAGAGGTGTTTGCTTGGGGCCCTGGAAAAACACTATACTCTCTCATCTAGTAGCTACCAAACAGAGAGAGAGAACAAGAGAATTGAGCAAGAGAGAGGAAGAGTGAGAATTAGCCTTAGGATAGGGTTGTCAGATAAAATACAAGACATCCTGGGAAATTTGAATTTCAGATAAACAACAAATAATTTTTTAGCTAAATATGTCCTAAATATTGCATGAGACATACTTATACTAAAAGAAAGTATTCATTGTTAATCTGAAACACAACAAGACATCCTGTAATTTTTTCCTGCTAATTCTGACAACCCAGTGACTCCATGGAAAGCATAAAAGAGAGACCAGAAAATAACTGGATCCTTGGTGATATAGTTGAGCCACTGGATCAAACCTTGCCTGAAGCCCACATTTTTGAAATTTTCAGGAACACAAACCAATAAATCATCTTTGTTTAATTAGATCTGAGACTAGTTTCAGTCTTCAGGACCTTCCTTGTCCTAATAGGTTTATCAAAAGATGAAAGTTTTGATCATTTAGGGATGTAGATCTTGTTAGGAGAAGGCTTGTTTTGCACCCCTTTCTTAGCCTGGCTGCCCTATGTGGGAAGGTCTACAGGGAACTTCCCTTCTTGTGATGTTAATTTTGTCAACTTGGCGGGACAATGGGGTGCCCAGATATGTGGTTAAACATTATTCTGGGTGTGTCTGTGTGGGTGTTTCCAGATGAGATGAACATTTGAATCAGTAGAGCAAATAAAGCAGGTGGCAGCTCCCCAAAGTGAGTGAATCTCATCCAATCTCAGGACTGAAGTCCTGAATAGAACAAAAGGGCAGAGTACATGAGAATTTGCTCTGTGTGCTAGCCGTGAAACTGGTGATTGGTCTTCTGCCTTCAGACTTGGACACAGACCGGAGCTTACATCATTGGCTCTCCTGGTTCTTCGACTTTTGGACTCACACTGAAACTATACCATAGGCTCCCCTGGGTCTCCAGTTTGCTGTCTGCAGATCACATATATGGACACACACATATATATCTCCTATTAATTCATATATAGACACACACACACACACACACACACACACACACACACACACACCTCCTATGAATCCTGTTCCTTTAGAGAACCCAGACTAACTAATACACTCCTCTACTCAGACAAGCATCCCTACAGACACTCACTAGGCTAACTCTGTCTTTATTTTTAGCATGAGACCTTTATGAGAAGCACAGTTTTGTCTTCAGCTTCCTTCCCCCCCACCCAAAGCGGTCTGAGCTGAGGCCAGCTCCCTCCGAGAAGTCATTACCACCCAGTGGGTGCTGCAGCCTCAGCCGTGAACACAGACTGGCCAGTGTCTGCTTGGCTCCAGGGCAGAGAGGACCTGCCTCAGGACCGACAGAAAACTGACCAGCTTGTTTTGCTTTGGGACCAGAAGAAACCAGCTCTTTTTAATTCTCAATGGCCACACTTGGAAATCTAGCTTTACCGGAAGAGGGGAAGGGGGCAGAGAAGCAGTCCTTTGGGAAAGGCTCTGGCCAGGACATTCAAAAGGCAGGATTTTGCTGGAAACTGTGCTTCCTAGCCAAGACCAGGTGGAAAGATCAATTTGGGCTTTATGAATTAGTCCCTTCATTTTTCTGGGTCTACTTTTCCTCATCTGTAAAACAGGTTGGGCCATCAGGCTGCAGAGCAGATATTCAGGGCTCAGGGCTCAGAAAAATGATATCGGGTCACAGTTACTTGGCTTTGGGCCTGAGTCAGGGGCTGGGGCGAGGGCAGAGGGCAAAAGCCCAGCATGAGATAGGCACAACTACAAGGGCAATGGCTGAAGCTTTCAGACCAGTTCAACTCATGATAAGAAGCTGGGAACCACTGTACTGTCTTGAACAGCCCCTATGACCCACATCCCTCCATTTCTGATCTTACTTTGCCCCCTCCTCATGCTCAGCTCCATTTACACCCCCACAGACCCTGCAATGGTATCTAGGCACATTGGGTACAACACCTTGCATTTTCCAAGGATGCTGACTTAGATCTGCTCTCTGACCCTTCCTGCTCTGGTCCTCCTCGGGTAAGATACCTCGGCTCTAATATATTAGGTAGGTACTGCTGCTGTGAAAAGTAGACCCAAGTATAGCATGATTGACCGTAAAGGAAGTTTATGTCACACTCGACTAACAGTCTACGGCTGTTCTAGCCTGGGGCTCAGCTGTGGTGAACCTGGGGGCATCCATCTCCATGAAGTCAAAGACTGGCTGACAGCAGCCATGCCATCTTTAAAATGGATTTCATCATCAAGATTAAAAGCTTCTGCACGACAAAGGAAACAATCCACAAAACTAATAGGCAATCAACGGAATGGGAAAAGATAGTTGCAAATGACATATCAGATAAAGGGTTAATATCTAAAATCTATAAGGGACTCACCAAACTCCACACCGGAAAAACAAACAACCGAGTAAAGAAATGGGCAGAAAATATGAACAGACACTTCTCCAAAGAGGACATCCAGATGGCCAACAGACACATGAAATGATGCTCAGCATCCCTCCTCATCAGGAAAATACAAATCAAAACCACACTGAGATACCACCTCATACTGGTCAGAGTGGCTAAAATGAGCAAATCAGAGAACTCTAGATGCTGGTGACGATGTGGAGAAACGGGCACCCTCCTACACTGTTGGTGGGAATGTAAACTGGTGCAGCCCCTCTGGAAAACAGTGTGGAGGTTCCTCAAAAAATTAACAATAGAACTCCCCTATGACCCAGCAATAGCACTGCTAGGAATCTACCCAAGGGATACAGGAGTGCTGATGCATAGGAGCACATGTACCCCAGTGTTCATAGCAGCACTCTCCACAATAGCCAAAACATGGAAAGAGCCTAAGTGTCCATCAACGGACGAATGGATCAAGAAGATGTGGTTTAGCTATATGATGGAATACTACATGGCAATGAGAAAGAATGAAATCTGGCCATGTGCAGCAACATGGATGGACCTTGAGGGTGTTATGCTGAGCGAAATAAGTCAGGCAGAGAAGGACAAATACCATATGTTTGCACGTATAGGAAGATTAGGAGGAACTTAACGGAGGACTGTGGGGAGAAGAAGGGGGGAAATAGTGGGGGAGATGGAGAGAGGCAAACCATGAGAGACTCTTGAATGATGAGAACAAACTGAGGACTGATGGATGTGGGGGGGAGGGGGGGTGGGCATGGAGGAGGACACTTGTGGGGATGAGCACTGGGTGTTATATGGAAACCAACTTGACAATAAACTAGAAAGAAAGAAAGGAAGGAAGGAAGGAAGGAAGGAAGGAAGGAAGGAAGGAAGGAAGAAAAAAGAAAACTATATAGCAACTATAAAAAAAATAAAATGGGTTCCAGAATCATACTGAGGGTTGCCGACATTTGACCAATAGAAGACCATGGAAGGCTTTCATTGGTCAGACCTGGAAGGAACACACGTCTGTTGCTTCTCATTGATCAGAATCATGTTTTGTGGCCTCACCCAAGGATGGAGTCCAGCTGGGAGGCCAGGAAGAAGTAGGCTGGGTGAAGAGTTAGCCAGGCTCTGAGATGCCCAACTTCAACCCACTGGCATCTCTGGCAGTCTGGGCTCATGGCCCACCTTGGCTCAGATGCTCGGCCCAGTCTAGGGTTCCTGAAATTCCTCTGCCTGGAAACAGGAGTGGTTTGGGATTTTGGGAAATGCTGTTTCTCTCTCAGATGGGTTAAATGGAAGGGTGTGGAAGAGTGTGCCCGGCATGAGGGCACCACCGCCCTCACCACAGTCACGAATCACCGTCATAAACCGCATGCCCTCCAGGCATATGGAATCTGTCTTTCTCAGCACTGGGAGGATGTAGTGGGGACAAGACTGCTGGTGAGCTCCCCAGAAGGAGGTGCTTCTCAGTCCCACAGCTCCAATATTTCCTGGGAAACCTGTGTGTGTGTGTGTGCGTGCATGCGTGCATGCGCATGTGTGTGTGTGTGTGTGTGTGTGTGTGAAGATGATTGCACGAAATAATCACAACAATGTACATGTATTATTATCCTCATTTTCCAGGTGAGAAAACTGAGGCTCAGAGACAACTGTGATTTTTCTAGGTGCAAATTGTAAGCCAGGGTTTGGAAGCAGGTCATCTGGCTCCACATCTCAAACTTCTTTCCCTGTATCATGCTCTCTCCCTCTTTCTCTCTCTCATGTGTCATTCTGTCCATCCAAATGCTACCTCACCACGAAGCCAATGCTCTTGTCTTGAAATTCCCATTGTCCCTCATCTGTGTCTCTTTTAAGTCTGCCTTGTGATAGGATTTTTGTGTGTATTTTGTTCCCCTGTAAGCCTCTTGAGGGCAAAGACATGCCACATTCACCTCTGAACCTCTCCCTCCTGAAAGCAACCTACATATACCATCCATTCAGTGAATGGATACTTTAGTCAGAGAATTCTTGAATTCCAGTTAAATGGAAAATCTAAGCCAGCCATGAAAGAAAGATCAAAGGACAATTTATAGTAAACGACACACACTCGCTCCTGTATTTTCCCTTCACACCCTGTTCCCTTCTCTCATCTTCCCGGGCAGCCTTCCATCAGGCATGGTTCATTCTCTCTGGCTAGAGAATTTCCTAACATGTTGTTTATTATTACTAGTAGTAGCAATAGTACTATTACTATGAATAGCTGCAATTTATAGCCTCTGAATGGTATCATCCTTGAACACGGGGCCTGTGGAGCGCCTAGACCTGAGCTAAGGTCAAGTTCTCTGTACACTTTCGATATGTGTTTTTTGGATACATGGATGCTTTGGAGACCTGTTTAGTGCCAGGCATTGGGTCAGATTCTTGAAATATATTATCTATAATTTTCAAAACCACCTAGCAAGGAAAATGATTCTAATCATTATGTAAAAAAATTTTTTTTACATTTATTTGTTTTTGAGAGACAGAGTAAGACAGAGCATGACTTGGGGTGCGGGGGAGGCAGAGATAGAAGGAGACACAGAATCTGAAGCAGGCTCTAGGCTCTAAGCAAGCATTCAGCACAGAGCCTGACGTGGGGCTTGAACCCACAAACTGTGAGATCATGACGTGAGCTGAAGTCAGACGCTCAACTGACTGAGCCACCCAGGCAGCCCTCTAATCATTATTTTATAGACAAACTAAGGCCCAGCAAGGTTAAGTAATTTCCTCCAAGGTCACACAGGTGAGATGCTACTGAGCTCAGGTGCTGGTTAGGGATCATCCAATCCGAGACCATACCTTTGGGTTATTAAATCACACTGCCGCCTGGTGCCCTCTGAATATTGTGTCCCAGTCTCTTTCTTTCCTTTACCTACTCACTTACTTAGGAAATATTTCTGAACTTCTCTTCTGTGGGTGATGCCACATAGGGATGAACAGGGCAGACATAGTTTTTACTCTATTGGAGCTCCTGGTCCAGTGGTCAAGACAGACAGCAAACAAGTGAATTCCCAGTTAGATGCCCTTTAAAGAGTGGTGGGTACTATGAGGGGAAAGAGGAGAATGTCGTGATGGGCTTCCTTGGCTTGGGTGGTCAAGAAAAGCCTCTCTGAAGCTTGGACTTGATGGATAAAGAATAACAAACAACCAAAAAAAGAATAACAAAGAGCCAGCTTCTCGGTGAAGAGAGGGTGTCCCAGGCAGTGGAACAGCAGTGGCGGAGGCCTGGAAGTGGGAAGGTGGTAGGCACAGAGAGAATCTGAGAGAAAGCCAGCAAGGCAAGCTGTGGTACAGAGGAGAGTGGAGGCATACAGGCTACAAGCAACGGATGATGGCAGGGCCACTGGATGTAGAACCTGGGCTGTGCCAAGCACCATGGCAGTCTGGGAAGGGGATTAGGCAGGAAAATCGCTGCACACTGAGTGGACTGGCTGCAGATCAGAGTGGAAAGGGCAAGGGGGCCATTGCAACAGTCCAACAAAGAGAGCGAGGGGGCTTGAACCAGAGATAAGAAGTGAAGGTGGAGAGCAGGGCTCAGTTATGGAGCCTTTGTAGAGGAGTCAAACTTTCACATGTTGCTGGGGCTTGGGCTCAGCCCAGCCTATATGAACAAGGAGGCCCTCACTAGGCTTTCCAAGAACTTCTGGTGAAGAGACTCAAATTTATCCCATCAAGTCAAAGCGGCTGAGTTTTCCTCTTGAGCATCTGTGATAGAAGGATACTCAAGTGAGGGCTGGTTCTGCCTGCGAAGGTGTGATCATCACAAAGCAAAGGCCTGGCACTGGGCTGGGTATGGCCACCATGTTCCATCAGGGGGAAAGGCAGGTCAGTGGTCTGCCCTGCAGGGTTGCCCGTTGATTCAAGATGAGCTGGGCCAGGATGAAATATTGGAAGGAGGTAAAAAAAAAAAATAGCTTGGTCCTTGAGGGGGTGAGGAGTGGGGTCCAGATAAGCAGACTATCCTTGTGTCAGGAAGCAGGTGGTGCCCACGATGTGGAGACAGATAGTGAGTTATGGGAACAGAAAGCCCAGCCTTGGGGTCACTGGTAGAACAGGGTTAAGACAGTGCTCAATGGAATCTATGTAATTGGAAAGATTTTTGCGATTGATTTCCCAACTTGAGAAAAGTTTAGGACTATTTCCTTCTCTACCTTCTTCCCCATAAATTCCCCAGTGGATCCGCAAAATGCCAGTTATATTTGGGGGAGGACTTGGTAGGGATGTCTTCACTTAAATTTCCAGGTTTAGTCAAATCCACTGGATTTACCCAGCTGTTGGGTGAGACTGACTTTCTGTGGCCTGGTAGCCCTTGGGTTCCAGTTCAGTAAAAATAATGGGAGTTCTTCAATTAATGTTGGCCCTCAAAATCCCTCTCTTCCCCTTGCCCCTACACGGCTCCCTGACTCTGGCTGCACCCACAACCCCAGCTCTGGGTGGGATACCTTCTACCTGACAGGCTCCCCACTCCACCAAGGCCAGAGAAGGGGCCTGGACATCTACCACACACTCTGAGTCTTCCATGCTTGAGAAGGCAGATCCCACCAGCCCACACCCTCTCCTGAGGAAGCCAGGCCCTTTGAGCAAACCTGTGATGGGCCACATATTTCCCTCTCTTTTTAAAAATAAGCACTCCCTGTGGCTCCAGTTGGCCCTCACCCTGGTGAGGTGAGTCCCTTCCAAAAACCCATGTCAGAGCACCCTTTGTAATGCTCAGGGAAGAGAGCAGGCTGGGGGGAAAGGCTTCTATTTACCCGGATGTTTGACATCCAGAGAAGGAATATTATTGTTTCTCCAGTCAAATACTGGGGCTCCACTGAAAAATATTTTCAATCCACCAGACTGAAGTCCAGTGTCTCTGTGAACCTCTGCCAGTACTTGTAGGCCTGGGATATGGGAGCCCGGTCCGTTCCTCCCAGGCAGCCACGTTCCTGATGGATGCTGTGAATACGGCACACCTGGTACCAGACAGGGAGGTGGCCATGGTGACATTCTCCCATCCTACCAGTAGGGAGGGTTAGGGAATTCTCTCCCTGCCACTACAGGCTCAGCATCCTGGGGCCTGCCAGGGTAGGGGTGGAGTTATGCCAAGGAATGACTGTGACCTTGAGGTCGCAGAAATGATGTGGCAGTATCCTCCCCGGGGCAGAAGCCTGCCTGGGATAGGACATAGAGAGCCCACCTAGTCTCACCACTTGCCTCGCTACATTAAAAACATCATTTGTGCGGTGTGGGAGAACTTACTTTTTTTTATACTACACATGTGATACGTAGATCATTAAAACAAATTTGGAAAATATGCACACACGAAAGGAGAATGTGAAAATCACTCAATTTCCCACTTAGTGGTTCTTAAAAGCATTAAAACGACTTGCTTTTTAATAAATAACTTGCTTTCTTCACCTAGTGGTATATCATGAATATCGCTCCAGTTCATTCAATACTTCTCTAAAACATCAACAGCTATGTAGTATTTTATTCAACTGACGCCTCACAATTTTTAAGGCAATCCTCAATTAATAGCTATTGAGTAGCTTCCACTTTTTTTCTTTTACTACTATAAGCAACACTACAATGAGCATCCATGAGGCTAAGTCTCTGGGCACACCTGTAATTATTTGTTAGGAGTGATGGCAACAGCTGTCATATTTTTACTACGCATTCTCCTTATCTGAAAATAGATCTAGCTTACCTGATGTACATATCTGTACTTGTTAGAGGCAGAATTCACACCCAGGTTTGTCTGGCTCCAAATCCAGATTTCCAAATGGCCAGTCTCCTTGTCCTATTAGGTTGATGCTTTAGAATGATGGGAGACATGGTAGGGGCCAGCAACTTCCATGAGTACACCCACTGATGCACTCCATTAGCTGTGAAATGAGTTCCCTGGTCAGAAGCAATGCTGTGTGAAATGCCACAACAGTAAATAAGATGTTCTGTAAGTCCATGGATGGTGATGTGGGCAGAAGTACCGTTGACAGGGAAGACAAACCCATATTCAGATCACCCACCTATGCCAATAGGCAGTCCAATGTAATCAACCTATTAAGAGACCAACCTATTTAGCTGGTCTCTCTGGGGAGTGGTACCATATTGGGAGCTCTGTGTTGGTCTCTGCTGTTAGTAGGTAGGTTGGGTATTCAGCAGTGACTGTACCCAGATGGTCTTGGTGAGTAGAAGTCCATGTTGCTGGGCCCATGCAAAACCAACATCCGCGCTGTCTTGGCTGCTTTGCTTATGAGCCTATACAGAGAATGGGCCACTTTGTTGACCATATTACTCCTTGATGAGTATTCACATAGGACACAAATTGCCTTCACCTCTGAGACCATTTTGAGAGGTTCACACCTAAATACCTCTTTCTTAGATCTCCTTGTCATCAATTTCCAATTGTGTTCTTCCAAGACTCCAACTAAGCCATTAGCCACGTCCATGAAGGAGTGTACTCAAAGCTCTCACCCTGGGAGGGCTTCTCTCCACCACTGCCCTTGAGGGGCATCCCTGAGGGAAGCGATGGTGCTAGAAAGCTGTCTTCGGTTGTCTCAGCACTGGTCGCTTGTCTCTTACCCAGGGATCTCCTCTCCAAGGTGGGATTCCTAATGAGATCCCTAACCATAATGCTGCGAACTCTTTTCTAGAAAGTGCCCACATCCCTCAGATTTGTTTCTGGGAACAGTCACTCAATGACCCAGGCACTGGGTTGCTTTCTCAAGCTTGTCTTGGTGGTCCATAGGCACAGACCATGTCTATCGACCCCCTTACCTAAGAGTCCGCTCTTTTTCCATCAAGGGCTGCTCCCCCAAAGGTGGAAGGGAGAAATTTACCTCCCTGTCCTGGTAGTGTCCGGTTCCCAACACCCAGAGCACTTAGCACAGAGCCTAGGTTCCTCCTCCTGTCTGTCTCCTTAAGGCCCAGAGGCACGGGTACAAATCCAGCCCTGGGAGAGGGGAAGGCCACAGCCCAGACTCCACCAACCTCAGGCTGGTGGTTCGTTTCAGTTGGCATCACTGAGGAAGTTGTTAGAAAATTTCATATGTTCTCAGTTTTAAGCACAAATCCCACCCACGTGTGACTTTAAAAGCCTGAAATGCGTGTGTCTTCTGTCAAAGACTATATTTACTGGCAACTGCCCATTGATATTCTATATATGGTGTATCATTCCGTTCTTGGCATTGAAGAATTAGGGAAAATGATGGCCAATCCCCAGGGATGGGTGGGATTACCTAAGGAGGTGGGTGGGTAGGAGAGGTAGGAAGAGAGTTATGAAATGAAATAAAATAACTCTTAGTATTACTGTAATATCAGTTAACAATTATTGAATGCTTGCTGTGTGCTAGCCACTGGTCTAAAGGCATATACTATTTAATTTCTTTTTTTTTTTTTAATATTTTTATTTATTTCTAGGAGAGAGAGAGAGAGAGACAGTGTGAGCAGGGGAGGGTCAGAGAGAGAAGGAGTCACAGACCGAAACAGGCTCCAGGCTCTGAGCTGGCAGTCAGCACAGAGCCCAACGCGGGGCTCGAACCCACGAACCGCGAGATCATGACCTAAGCGAAAGTCAGATGTTCAACCGACTAAGCCACCCAGGCACCCCAAACTACTTCATTTCTGATAATAACCTTATGAGCTAGACATTGCTACCATTAGCAACATCCCCATTTTTCTCAGGTGAGGAGGTTGAGGAAAGATGTCCAGGGCGTACAGCTAGTTATTGGTAGAAGTGGGATCTCAACTCAGATAGTACTGGTTCCAGAGACCTCTCTTGTAACTTCCATGCTATGCCCATCTCAGGGGTGGGCACTTAATCAGGCGTTTGCTAGGTTGAGTCAAAAAAACATAATATTGGGGCACCTGGGGGGCTCAGTCAGTTAAGTGGCCAACTCTTGGTTTCAGTTCAGGTCATGATCTCATGGTTCGTGAGCTCGAGCCCTGTGTTGGGCTTTGTGCTGACACCAAGGAGCCTGCTTGGGATTCTCTCTCTCCCTTTCTCTCTGCCCCTCCCCTATTCTCTCTCTCTCAAAATAAATAAACTAAAAAACAAACAAACAAAAAAAAAAAACACCAGAATGGATATCCAGGATTTATTCAGCATAGTTTTTAGTTATAAGCAAAAGAAACTGATTCCTCTCTTTAAGAAGGAAAGGGATTTATTATGAGGCTATCTATCGGTCGAGGCATCAACAAGCAGAACTTGCTAAGTCCATGAGCAGAAATGTTGACAACATGTCAACCCTTGGTCAATTTCAGCACCATGAAAGAGGGACATCTGGATATTCGTATGTCCTGATATGATGCCAAAATAATGAACCTGAATCTGATTAAGCCTCTGACGTAACTAACAGTTTCCAAGAAATGCAGAGGCCAGAGGAGATATTAAACAAAACTATGAGAAAGCAATCAGCCAAGACCAGAAGTAGAAAATTCTCTAAAAGAACTGACCCTGATTCTTCAGGAAATAAGAGGAACACAACCAAAAAAAGGAAGGAAAACTTTTATAAGTAGAAAGACATTTAAGAGCATGTTAGCCAAATCTAACAGGTGGATATTGTTTGGATTCTGATTTGAATAAACCAGTCATAGAAATACTTTTTTTCCGGACAGTCAGGGAAAATTGAGCCTGGTCTGGATATTAAATGATATCATTGTTGGCAGTATTGGGTGGCAGGGTGGTAATGTAACTGGATGTGTGGTTTTTAAGTCCATATCTGTTAGAGATACATACTGAAGTATTTAGGAGTAAAATGATAGGATGTCTGGAAGTTGCTTTAAAATAAATTATGTAGGTCCTCCACTTTATTTTTTTTTAATGTTTATTTATTTTTCAGAGACACAGAGACAGAGTGTGAGCAGGAGAGGGGCAGATAAAGAGGGAGACACAGAATATGAAGCAGCCTCCAGGCTCTATGCTGTCAGCACAGAGCCCAATATGGGGCTCAATCTCACAGATGGTGAGATCATGACTGGAGCCGAAGTTGGACACTTAACTGACTGAGCCACCCAGGCACCCCAGGTCCTCCACCTTAAAGGAGTGGGATCACAACTTCTTAATTCTCTAATTGTGGGCTATGCATAGTGACTTCTTTCCAAAGAGTCCAGTACAGAAAGGGGGAAATGGGTAATCCAACAGTGGAGAAACCCCATGGTCACCACTTCAGCAGGTAATCGAGGCCAACATCAACAACAATAAATCATGTGGATGGCACATACGCTTAATACAATGTAATGGAAGTCACACCTCACCTCTGTGATTTTCCTTCCCCAAACCCATAACCCCCCATCTAATCATGAGACAAATAGTAGACAAAGTCCAACGGGGTATGGGGGGGTGCATCTTACAATATAGCTGACTGCTCCCCAAAACTGTCAAGGTCATCAAAAACAAGGGGAGTCTGGGGAAGAAAAACTGTTTCTCTACTCACAACACCTCTGACACCAAGAATGTGGCTTTTCCATACCAAGCAATTTCCCAATTTTCTACAGATACAGCCTGAGTGTCCTACAGTTTAATTCATTTCTGATACTAATGGCCCAAAGTTAACCCAGATGCCACAGGGGAAGGGCTCAGCCCCACAAAACTTCCCCCATCGCAGACACCAATCATAAGTGGCGGGTGTCCAGGTTACCCACACTTCGGTGTGACTCGGCTACAAACCGAAGGTTGTCACTCTCTTCTCCTCAGGTTTGATCATTTGCTGCAACAACTCACAGCACTTAGTGAAAAACATCTACTGATGGCATGGTAAAGGATATTATAAGTATAAGGGGTATAGATGAACAGCCAATTAAAGAGGTCCATGGGATGAAGTCCAGAAGGACCTTGAAACAAAGGTACATCAGTTCCTGCCATAGGGACATCCCAGGACTTGGAAGTGTTGACTGACCTAGACACTCTCCGAACTCCATAGTTTAGGGATTTTTATGACAGCTTTAGCAGGTAGGCACAATCAATTATTTAAGTCAATCTCCAGCCCCTCTCCTTGTCCTAGAGGATGGGGGTAAGGTGGGACTGAGAGTTCCTACCCTCCAACCTTGCCTTGCTCTTTCTGGCAACCAGCCACCATCCCAAAACTAGTTAGGAGCCCTCAGCCACAGTCATCTGGTTAGCATACAAAGACAGCCATCACTCAGGAGGCCCGAAGGGTCTCAAAGCTCTCGTGTCAGGAACCATGGACAAAGACTACATATTTTACTGGAAGATGCTCCCATCACTCAGAAAAGCAGAGGGGTTTTAGGAGCTTGGTTTCAGGAACGAGGGACAAGATCAAATACATATTTCTTATCATATCACATTATCACAGTACAATGCCCTTAATATGGTGTGATGAAAATGGGCCTTTGCTTCTGTGATCTTTCTTCCGCAAACCCATAACCCCAATTGAATCATGACGATATGCCTAATAAGCACTTCTTAAAACTCTCAATATCATCAAAACCAAGGAAAGTCTGTGCAACTATCACAACCCAGCAGAGCTCCCCAAACCTGACAGCTTAGTATAAGGTGGTCTCCTGCATGGGATTCTGGACAAAGGTCATTGATGAAAAACTAAGGCAATCTGATCAAGTATGGACTCGACTTAATAACCCCTTATCAGCATTTGTTCATTACTTGCAATGAATGTAACATACTAACGTAAGATATTAATAACAGGAGAAACTGGGTACAGGATGAAGTTTAGGGGAGTCTGTGGTACTATCTGCTCCAATTTTCTGTAAGTCTAAGACTCTGCTGAAAAGTGAGCTCTTGGGGCGCCTGGGTGGTTCAGTCGGTTAAGCATCCGACTTCAGCTCAGGTCATGATCTCAGTTTGTGAGTTCAAGCCCTGTGTCAGACTCTGTGCTCCCAGCTCAGAGACTAGAGCTTCGGATTCTGGGTCTCCCTCTCTCTCTGCCCTTCTCCCACTCACATTCTCAAAAATAAACAAACATCTAAAACAATTTTTTAAAAAGGAATGTTCATGAATCTTGAAGCTTGGTGATGGGTACATGGGAGTTCTTTGTGCTAGTCTACCTTCTTATATATTTGAAAGTTTCTGAAATCAGAAGGTTATCTCTTCCAAATACTAAGAGGCTCCCTGGTCTTCCTGGTAGGTTGGGACATCATGCTAGTGGGAAATATCACCCGCACAAAGAACCAGAACTGGCTCGGGGGACGCTGTGTCCTGCACCACCGATGCCACCAGTATTACTTCTGCTCTGGGCACTCGATCTTATGGCAACTGCCCCAGCCCTGTGGCCACAGAGAATATCCTTGTCCCCTCTCTCTTCATGTCACCAGCTTGAATATAACCTGGGACAGGTGTATCTAACAGGTAAAACATTGTTCCCATATCTCAAGGCAGGGCTGGGATTATGGGTCTCTGGGCTTTCCGGCCCCTGTGGTGGGCAGAGGGCTCCGCCTGCAAGTAACAGTCACCATGACAGGGGTTCACCGAGCAGAGAGAGGGGGCCACTGCCGGGGCCCTCACGTTCCCTCGCGGCCTCACTATGCTGGGCTGGGACAGCCGGGGGCTTCTCCATCTGGTCCATCCTTGTGTCCTCTGAGCTTAACGCCAAGGCTGGCTCCTGGGAGGCATCCGTTCAAAAGTGAGTGAAGGAGAAGATGCAGTTATAGAAATGCTCTTGCCGCTTAGGGCGAAGGTGATAAGATCCTAGGGTTGTGAAGCCAGGGTTCTAGCCCAGGCTCTGCATCCTACTGGCTGTGTGCTTGGCAGGGAAGCACGCTTCCTCTCCCATCTACCTTGTCTTCCCTCTGCAATGAAGGTGGTGGACCAGACGGCCCTGTTGCTTGGCCGTTTCTTCGGCCTGCGTCAAGGACACTGTCTGGACGAAGAGTCCAGTACAGCAGCTCCTACTGGCAGGAAGGCCGCCCCACAACTGACCTGTTGACTCCCTGTGAGGACCCAGCCCTCTCTACTGCTGAGGGGGGAGGCAGGCGTCTGCCACAGACTGGCAATGTGACCTTCAGAAGGGTCTTGAAGACACCGAGGATGGTTTCCAACCCTCAGTTTCCCCGTCTGTAAGATGGGGGTGTACTGGTAACCAATCCCCAAGGACTGGCTGCTCTGGGATTCTGTCATTACTAAGCCCACTGTCCCCCCCCGCCCCCCCCCCTCCCCGGCCAAAGGCCTCAGTCACAGGTGTCCTGGCTCAGGAACACACACCTGGAGAGAAATCCCTGGAGGAAGAGCCAGCTCACAGGACTGTTTGCTCCAGACCTGGCCCCTCCTGACACAGGGACTGGCTCTGTGAGAACACAGGCAAGCTGGAGTGGATGACACACGCTGTCTCTCTAGAGGGAGGGAGTCGCTGAGAGAGGAGCGGGTCCGGGAACATAAATCAAATGAGGTGTAAAATTGTTCCAAGCCACGCTTCGTAAAGCTGCCGTAACATGTCGTTAATAGCAGCCCCAGAGCTGGGGACACACGGGCAGGCACCTGGCGGGCGGGTGGGGTGGCAATTAGTCCAGGAGTGATGACGGGGGCTCACCGCTCATGTGGGGGGTGCTGCTGACCCACCCTGGCCCTCATTCCTTCTCTGGAGGGGCCTGAGGAACGAGGCTGAGGGGCAGGCACCCAGCCTGCCTGTCCTTCCTCCTGGAATTCTCCTCTGAGAATCTCACCATAGGTCCCTTAGAGGCAGGAGGGGACCTGAGGTCACCCTGCCTACAGCTCAATTTTTGGAGGGGGCTGAGTCCCCAAGAAGGTTGATCAGCAACCCATTGGCTGTCCTGGACACGGCCATGGCCAAGGTACCCACCTTGTCTGCTAGGCCAAGGTCAGCAAGCTGCTAATCCTGGCCTGCAGCCAGACCTCTCGGCCAGCAGCACAGGAAGGCCACTCAGGTGATCTGTGGCCCTCACACCTAGATTTCCAGGGTGGAGCTGCTTTGGCCAAGATAACAAACTACAATCTGTTTTCAGCATTGTGTAGTCATACTAATTGCAGACAATTATGACCAGCATAACCTGTCCCCTAAAATACAGTGCTCTGTCCAACTTTCCTCACTTCATCGTGAACTGCGAAGGCTCTACCAATGGCGGCAGCAGCAGAGATGGGAGTTTGACCAGGGGCTTTGGTGGACAGAGAATTGGGCCATCGCTGTGCATCACACTTACCACCCAGACTTACTGAGTAGGGCCTTCTAGAAAGAGATGCATATTTAGGAGTGCCACTCTGCTCACCTTCCATCCCACATTGTAGCTTTACCTGCAACCCTACCATAACTCAACTTGGACAACCTCTCTCCCAGCTAAACCATATTACCCAGATTTCCGGAATCTGAGCCAGGCATTAAAGGGCCCATTTTTCAGGGGTGGGTGGTTCAGGCCCCAGGGCTGCCTTCTCTGTGGAATGAGGATAGTGATGTTAGCAAGATAACCTTATTACATAGTTTTTGCAAGCTGGGTTCCCTGAAAGCAGTTGGGGTGAAGTTTGGGGTGCAAGATGTTATGAGGGGTCAACACATGTGAGAGGAAAGGGGGGCAAGGAGGAGTGGGCAGAGGTCAACCTCGATGCTGGTCTGAGGGTATAGGCTCAACCAGAGTGTCCTTTGTGGACCCCAATGGCTGGGTCTTTGTGCACCCTCCCCCCACTCCACCTTGCTCAGTCCCTGGCTGCAGGCTGCCCTGGGGACAGCACAATCTCGGGCCAGGTGGGTATCTGCAGCTGATCCCAGCTGAAGGGGCCCGCAGCTGGAGGCCATGTGATCATTGACCACATTTCCAGCAGCATTCCGGACAGAGAAGTGGGCAGTCACCTCCACGTCCCCCAGAATCGTCAGTTTTCAAAGCACTTTCACATTTCTGGATTCTTACAACCACCTACTTGTAGGCAGGCAGAGCAGAGGTACTTACCCCACTTTACAGATGGGCAAATAGACCACGCATCAACTAAGACGGTGCTGAACAGGTCCTCTAACCCAGGTCCTCAGAGTCATCTTCTACTGTCTCTATAATGAAAGGCAAGGGCTCAGGGATAACAATAATTACTATTATAAATACTAACAGTATTATTGATTAACCATTAGGTGAACAGCTAGACACTGTAGCATGAACTTTGCAAATTAGTTTATTTAAACTCCCACAATCCTATCAGCTGACTTCAAGTATTATCCCCATTTTATGGACAAGTAAACTGAAGCTCAGAGAGGTGAAGACTCTTGTCCAAGGTTGCTCAACTAGTAAAGCAGGGTCACAGACTCAGATCCAAGTCTATCTGGCTCCATGGCCTACAGGACTCCATGCTCTTAAACACCATGGCTGACGGGAGCCCCCACACCCTTAGGGGCTTCGAGACGGGCCAGGCTGGTGCTCCAGCAGTGGGCAGGATGGATGGAAGAGACCTAAAGACAACACCACTTCCTGAGGGAGGTAGTGCTCTGGTCTGGGGGCTGGAGGCACTTTTTGTCCTTGCTGTGTGGCCCGGAGCCAGCCCCTTCCACTCAAGGCCTCTGGGAAGAGGAATGTCTAGCCAATGTGCAGTCTGAAGGATCTTTCTAAGACCTTTTTTTTAATTTAATTTTTTTAAGGTTTATTTATCTTTGAAAGAGACATAGAGAGTGAAAGTGCACGGGGAGGGGCAGAGAGAGAGGGAGACACAGAATCCGAAGCAGGCCCCAGGCTCTGAGCTGTCAGCACAGAACCTGACACAGGGCTTGAACTCACAAACTGTGAGATCATGACCTGAGTCAAGGTTGGACACTCAACCACCTGAGCCCCCCAGGTGCCCCTGCAGAGAGCTTCTAACCAGCTGGGCTTCTACTTCGGACTCATCAGAAGCCATCTACGGCTTCATGACCTGCTTCTGTGGGAGCCGCCCCGGGAACCCTAGCCCCTGTTTCCTCCTAGCCCTCTGTCGGTAGACACAGGCCTGGACTGTGTAGATCATAGCTGGCCCCATATAGTGCCACGTCAGTCTCTGTGCTGTGCCACCTCTCCCGCCATCACGCTTGTCATCTATGAGGCACAACTGGCCCTGGGCTTGGCAAACACCACCTCCCCTGGCTTTCCTCACTGCTGAGCCCTTTGGCCTGGGCAGATACCGTGGGGGCTCCTGGAGAAACAGACAAAGCTGGGGAGGGAGGGGGAAAGAGGAGATGGCAAGAGGGGAAGCAGGGAGTGGGATGCACATTGCAAGGGGGTGGGGGCACGGGAGGGCTGCACGGGCTCCATATTCCACAGGGAACCCTCTCCAAGAAATTTCATGCTCCAGCAAAAACTCATAAAATCAAAGATGTGCTTGCATATGCAATAATTTACCCAGAACAAGTGATGAAAGCATCCCTCCCATTAATCACTGGGCAAGAGGCTAATTGATTTACAGGCATGTGGCCTTGGCAGCACTCTGGAGGGTTATGTGTGGTGTGAGCACGGCTATGACATCATATGCTCCTCAGCGTGGCGTTCGAGGCCCTCCCCAGGCAGGCCCAGGCCTGGCTCTCACTACCCCCACTGCCTACCCCACACTTCCACGTTGTACACTGCTGCTCCCCAACTTCTTTTTTTTTTTTAAATAGTTTATTATCAAGTTGATTTCTATATAACACCCAGTGCTCATCCCCACAAGTGCCCTCCTCCATGCCCATCACTCCCCTTTCCCTCCCCCCCACTCCCATCAGCCCTCAGTTTGTTCTTAGCATTCAAGAGTCTCTCATGGTTTTCCTCCCTCTCTCTCCCCAACTACTTTTTCCACTTCTTCTCCCCCACAGTCCTCCGTTAACCTCCTCCTAATCCTCCTATACGTACAAACATATGGTATCTGTCCTTCTCTGCCTGACTTATTTCGCTCAGCATAACACCCTCAAGGTCCATCCATGTTGCTACACATGGCCAGATTTCATTGTCTCTTGTTGCCAGGTAGTATTCCATGGTATAGATAAACCACATCTTCTTGATCCATTCGTACATTGATGGACACTTAGGTTCTTTCCATGATGTGGCTATTGTTGAAGGTGCTGCTATGAACATTGGGGTACATGTGCCCCTATGCATCAGCATTCCTATATCCCTTGGGTAGATTCCTAGCAGTGCTATTGCTGGGTCATAGGGGAGTTCTACTGTTAATTTTTTGAGGAACCTCCACACTGTTTTCCAGAGGGGCTGCACCACATGAAATGATGCTCAGCATCCCTCCTCATCAGGGAAATACAAATCAAAACCACACTGAGATACCACCTCATACTGGTCAGAGTGGCTAAAATGAGCAAATCAGAGGACTCTAGATGCTGGCGAGGATGTGGAGAAACGGGCACCCTCCTACACTGTTGGTGGGAATATAAACTGGTGCTGCTTCCCAACTGCTAATAAGTTCTTGGAGATGCTCCTGTAAAACCACAGCCAGGATTTATGACCGTTCTAGACAGGTCTTGGCTGCTTCAAACCAGTCACAACAGGCTCAGACCACTTCTAACCTGTCCAAGCTGGTTCTAGCTCATTCTGCTGCTAACTGGGTCAGATCACACTCATTTAGGCCTTTTAAAATATATTCAGGCTTTAAGGAATCTACCCCTGAAATCATTGTTGCACTGTATGCTAACTAACTTGGATGTAAATTTAAAAAATAAATTAAAATAATAATAATAAAAATAGAATAGATTCAGGCTATATCTAACTGGATCAAATGAGTTCTATCCAGATCAAAATGATGCTGACTGGTTTCAGTGAGTCCAGTCTGGTTCCAACATGGCCTGCGTCTTCTATTCTGAGACAGTGGTCATCGAACCCTTCCTTGGCCTTCTCTGGGAAGGTGGGCCCTGCTGATCACTCTTGAAGAAAAAGAGGGTTGGTTCGGTTTAGTTCTGAGAAAATCTAGGGGAGATTGTTATTTTATTAATAAGTCCATTTACAGTTTCCTGAGTGACTTTGCACACACTGGTTTGACCCCCACCAGAAGTGTCTGAGTCAGGGGCTCATATCCTGTGCCCATTGGGTTTTTAGAGGGGGTGAGAGGTGGGGTCTGCAATCCCAGCCCTTCACTTGCTATCTTTGTGTCTTGGTTTCCCTCCTCTGAGCTCTGTTTTCTCCTTTGGAAAATGGGGAGGGTAGAAGGTCTACCTCATTGTTGTGATAAAGACTGAGAAAGAGAACCTATGTCAAAGCACCCAGAGCAGTGTTATAACCCAGAGAAAGCACAATAAATATTAGCTCTTTAAAAATTATGATTTGGGGGCAACTGGGTGGCTCAGTCAGTTAAGCATCCTACTTGAGCTCAGGTCATGATCTCATGGTTTGTGAGTTCGAGCCCCGCGTCGGGCTCGGTGCTGACAGCTCAGAGCCTGGAGCTTGCTTCAGATTCTGTGTCTCCTCTCTCTGTCCCTCCCTTGCTCTTGCTCTGTCTCTTTCTGTCTCAAAAAAATAAACATTAAAAATTTTTTAAATAAAAATTATGATTTTGTTGTGATTGTACAATTATCGCTGGCTGTCATCCTGCAAATATGGGAAACTAGTGGGACGTGTCCAGGCTCTGTCTCACTTGACCCCTGCCCACACTGGGCCCTGACCTCCTGGCTTCCTCCCCTGGAGGGGTCATAGGAAGTCAGAGACTTGATTACCGCAAGTGCTCACCACTCTTGCCTGCCAGGTGAGAACCAGGCTGTCCTGTGACGGCTTTGCCAATACTGCACCTGGGGACTGTCACCTCTAAATTGCTTTCTGACACCTGTCAGAGGTTTCTTCTTTACTGAGACTTCCTATGGTTGAGTGAAACCCCCTGGGACAGAGGAAATGGAGAGAGCTTTCAAGCCACATCTGGCCAGCTGGGCAGAGCCCAAAACCCTGTGTGGACAGTGGGCTCAGAGGGGGCTCTCCTTGGGCTGAGGAGACAGCTCTGAGCTGAAGATTCAGCTCCTGGGGTGTCCCTGCCCCCCTCCAGGCCTCTGTCCCCTGACGGAGGACTAGATGAGGGGGTGGGATCTTTGGGGGACTCCTCAGGGGTATTTGGGCCTCTTGACCTGTTCTAACAGGAGTCTTGGCTGGAGTGTGGAAGGCCCCTCACCCCAGGAAAGATCCAGCTCCTGTGGTTGGGCCTGGAGCCCCCCCACCCTCCGCCCCATCCTTCTCTCTCGGAAACAAATTATACACACACCACTAAATACTCAAAAACTAACAATTTATATAAATTACAGCGTGTTGAGGGGTCACTGTGTTCCAAGCACTTTCCTGCATTCTGTCATTTACTATCAAAGGACCCCATGAAAGGGGTATTGTTATCCAGCCCTCACACAGAGAAGGGAGGGCAGGCTTGAGTCTGCCTCTCCCTCACCACCCCCACTTTGCCCTTGACCCTCCTCTCCCCACCAATGACCCCTCTTGAGGCTCACAGGAGCCTGAGTTGAGATGAAACAGCAAAGTGGCCCCCGTGCTCTTGCTGGCTCCTCCCTTGCTTGCCACCCACCAGACACCCCTGCAGGGCAGACCACCGTGAGGGAGGCAGGTGCTGGGGACCTGGTCTGGATGGGCGGTGGGTGCAGGGGCAGACGGACAGAGGCACAGGCAGATGGAGGTGGGGCGGGACAAGACAGGTACAGCTCTGAACCCCCCCCCCCGCCCCAGTCCAGGGATGAGAAGGGAATCCAAGGCCACCCCCGCCCCCAGCAGTGCTCAGCCACCAGGCCTCCACTTGCACACCACTTCTGCCAAGAAGCTCACCACCTCCCTCGGTATCCCTTCCGCTGCACCAACCTCCCTTCTTAGGAAAAGGGCCTGAAGGGACAGGATTCATCATGTGACCTTTCCACACCACACACATGCAGAGTGATGGGGGCGGGGTGGGGGGTGTCTCATTTAAGTCCTACCACCACCCCATGATGTAAATGCTCTTCTTATCTCCATTTTTTAGATTAAAAAAAAATAATTCCTTGTAGTAAAACACACATGAAGTATAAGTCACCATCTTAGCCACTTTTAAGTGCGCCGCTCAGCGGTGTTAATGATATCTTCACATAGTTGTACGACCAATCCTCAGGACTCTTTCATCTCACAAAACAAACTCTGCCGAAACACCCCCCCATGCACACACTTTCAGTCCCCCTGGGTCCGACCACCCTAGGCACTCCGGTAAGTGGAATCGTACAGTTTTTGTCTTTTTGTGATTACTAGCTCCGTTTTAAAGCAAGGAAGTGGAGGCTCAGAGAGACTAAGCCACTTACCTGCTGTCCCCAGCTAGTCAGAGACCTAGCCAGGCTTCGAACTCACAGTCCCTTTCCACACGGGCCCCCTCAGCCCCTCTAGCACAAGCCGTCTCTACTCCAGCCATCCCAGCAGGCCCTACTCTGTTCCAGGTGGAACAGCTTAAGGCCTTTAGGCGTCACAGCTGTGAGGGCAGCTGTGGCAAAGCCAGGCCACCTGGCTCCACCCCCTAGAATCGGCATGAACTTAGTCAGCCAAGAGGGGAGAAGCGGAGGGTGCCAGCATCTTTCTCAGCTGCTCCCTCGGGCCCCGCTTGCTCTTCTAGACCCTTAGCCTGGTACAGCGGGGGTGAGAGCCTCTCAGAAGAGGGCATCGCAAAACTTTCTCTCTCGAAGTCTCTGCTTAATGGTGGGTGCTGGCTGTTCATTCTGAGCCACAGATCTTTGTGAGCCACCCATCCATCTGTCAGTAAGTCTAGGCCCGGGGGAGTCAGGTTTGCTCAGACACAGACTCTGACCTCCAACACCTCCCTGAAGTGGGCCAGGTGGTGTCACCAGAACACAGGTGACTACAGGGAAGGTGGGGCTAGAGGGATGCTCCACGACAGGCGCAGTGAAAGGACTAGGGAATCTGCAGGCAGAGGTCCTTTCCAGGAGGGGCAGTCAGGGAGGCCTTCTCAGAGGAGGCGGCACTGGGTCAAGGGGATCTAGCTGGGGCTGTAGGGAGGGACTGGAAATGCAGCCCAAGTGATAAACAGCCGGTGCACGGGCACAGAGGCCTGCAAGTGTCTTGTACCCACAGGTCCTCAGTGTGTCCCACGAAGTACTCCTAAAATGTGCTCCTGAAACGGGTTGGAAAGTGGGGGTAGCGTGGACCTGACTGGCCTCAGTCTTCCCCTCCCCTCCCCACTCCAGAAACAGACTTTGCAAAAGTGGTCCCTCTTCAGATCTGAAGCCTCCCTAAGGAGAAGGAACAACCGAGGGTGCCGAGAGCCCCTGCCACGTGCACATAGTAGGTCTCAGAAAAGGTCTTTGTCATGACTTCTGTTTGGAAGGAAGGGGGCAGACCAGGTGATGTTCCTGTTTGCACACAACGCTGGCTGTGAGTCACCTGGAATTTCCGGGGTAGGTCAGAAGATTGAGGGAGGGGCAGGGATAGGTATGTGGCAAGAAAAGAAGAAACATAGTACACTAAAAGTTATAGGAGGTAGAGGACACCCCGTATTGTGGGGGAATCCGGGAAGTCATCAAGGAGACGGCAGCATTGGCTAAGATGGCCTTTGAAGATTCTGAGAAGTAGATACGGAGAGCAGTGGTAAGGGCAGGTACCCCAGGCGGAGGGAACCACACGGGAAAAAGCCCAGGGGTGGGACGGTGGGGGCCACACACAGGGGCAAAGATTCACTTTGCTGAGTAAAGGGGAGTCTGGGAGTTGCACCGGGGGGTGAGCTGGAGGGCCAGGTCCTGAGCACTCTGCAGCCAGGCTTTCATAGGAAGGCCGTGAAGAGCCTTTGGGGGCGTTTGAGCAGAGAACCCCAGGAAGGAGGCACTGGTGAGCTCCCACAACTCACTGGAGCCAGAAAGGAGACCATCACAGGGTCCCTCAGCCGTAACAAGAGACAGGGCTACAGAGGGTGGAAGGAAGCAGAAAAACACGAGATGGGACTTGTCAACAGAGCGTTCCACGGAAACCAGGGACTTCTGTCCATCTTCCTGTCTCAGAGGGAGTCTGACAAGACTTGCCGCGGGTCACCCAGCTCCCTAGGTCATTGACCTCCCTCCCCTGCCCCAGGGAGGCCAATCCTCAATCAACTGCTGCCTAAAGGGCTGTGTGGGGGAGTCTGAACTGGCCAGGGAGAGTGATGTGATCGATAAGTGATGTCTGCCGCAGGCGAGGGATGGCGAGGAGTAGCCTCAGTGCAGCCCTTTGCTATCTCAGCACTCACACCCCAGAGTGGGTAGCTCTGCCCACCCTCGCTCACCACACAGCCGCAGGGCCCAGCGAGAGCACGTGTGGGAAACTGTTTTGAAGACTATTAAGATTGTATAAGGAGAAGGCGTTGTTTTTACGGTTATGCGTACCTCCCTTAGTCACCCTGAGCCTGGTGCCAGCAAACACACACAGCCCCCCAACGTCCTCGACAGCTTTCACCCACCAAATGTCCCGGCATGTTGCCTTGCTTGTGGACAAAGGCAAGTTTAGTCATAGGTGGCTGCACAGGGGCTGTGTTTGAGGTGCATATGGACGGATGACATACTTCATGACCACAGACCAAGGGCGTCTTGAGTCACTGGCTCCTGGGCACATGGAATTGAAGGCAAGGCCCCTTTCATGATCAGTAAGGCCTGAGCCTGTGAGAATGTGCAGCCACATTAACCACAGCGGCCACATCTTGTCAGATTCCAGCGCCACCTCTGTCCCCAAACTCCAGTGTGTCAGGATGCCCAGAGGCACAGCCTCCTGGTTAGACTTCTGGGCAGTGTCCCCTGAGCTGCCCAGTTGCTCCCAAGATAGTAGACCCCAAGGACTGGAGAAGTGCTTTTAGCTGCATGGAATTCACGGAGATTTTCTTTCCGTGGGGGTTTTATGCGGAAGTGATGGGTGACCAGCATTGGAATCCTGGCTCTGCCACTCACTGCCTGTGGGACCTCGGGCAAGCTGCTTAACATCTCCATGCCTCAGACTCCTAATCTGTAGGATGGGGATAAAAGTCTCTGTCCTGCCTAACTCCCGGGGAAGGGTGGACATTAACCCTGAAATGAACTTCCATTCTTGTAGGATTTGGCAAGTTTGGAAAGGCCTTTCATCCCCACTTCCATATCTGAGCACCTGTGGGACAGTCAGGGCAAGTGTCTGTGTTGCCCCTATTTCAGAGAGGAGCCAACAGAGGCCCAGAGTCACATGGCCAGTTAGAGGTGGGGCCTGGGCCTAAGTCCTGCTCACAACAAGGCCAGGACGCAGTCGCGGATCGGTAAGGCATTACCAGCCCACAGAAATGGGGAATGGGGTCAGATGAGGGCCCCTGGTCCAGGCCCTCGGGGGAGGGAGTGGTGTGGTGGGGACACTGTGCCCGAGAGCTCCAGGCCAGGTGCTAAGAGACACACCGTTCCTGAAAGGGGAATGCCACACACCCAGACCTCTCCGGCCACTGCCCTCCTCTGTGGGGACCCTGCCCAGCACCCACAGCCCGCCCTGTGCCCTCACATGCCCTCTGTTGCCCACACATGGCCCACAAGTCCTCCTGCCAGAAACACTTCTCTCTGTCCATCTGCCTAGTCTGTGCCAGGCACCCTTCCTCCCAGAAGGACCACACTGGTGAACTTGGGGCCAGAAGACTGTTGGTGTTCCCCTCCCCCACAAGAACACCATCACCCTCAGCTCCGCTTGGTCCCTGTTGATTTATCACTTACACGACAGGTCTCCAGTGGTGGACAGACACCCAGCACCTGCCACGGGGCTAGGCACCAGGAGCCACCAGGAAAGGTTTGTGCAGTTGAGCTGAACTGAGGAATTTGCTGGCCTCTCCGAGCCTCAGTTTCTCCCCCTATGGGGTGGGGTTGATGGCAGCTGCTGGGCCCTCCCACCAGCATCGAAGTGAGGATGTGGAGGCTCAGGGAGCTTCTCAGACCGACAGGAGTGAGTGACTGGGAAGTTCAAGGTGATTTGTGCCCATGCAGCCTCCATCCCTCCGCTTAGCTATCATCTCTGAATTCCCCCCAAACCCGAGTCAGGACCCACATTCCTCAAGGCCACTCCTCTTTACCTGGGTGGTGGTTTTCTCCTCCATGCCTAGACTCTATGCTTCTGGGAACAGAAACCCAGAACTGGTGGCTCCTCCCACATTCCCCAGGGCCACATGTGGCCAGGTGCCTGTCAGCTACACAGGCCTCTGGGCTTCCCTGGCTCAGGCATTTTAACCTGGGCCTGAACCCCCTGACGGTGTATGCAGAAATGTGTGGGTGTGAGCCCAGACACTGGTGTGCCACTTCCCAGAAAGAAGGCCTACTGCTCTCAGTGTCGTCTCCAGGGGGGCCCAGCACCCCACTGCTCTATCCCCCTGTCACTTACCTCATTACACGAGATGGTCCCTTGTGTCTGCACCCCCAACTGTGGCTCCCTGACTTTATATCATGAGCACCAGCCCCGGGCCTGTCACACAGTAGGGGCTCGATGCACATTAGTGAGCCCAGCACTGAGTTGGGGGTTGAGAAAATGTGGGCTGATTTGCCCCTAAGAGTGGCCATGTCATTCCCCTTGCTGATCTCTCACTCCTGTGTCTGATATGGAATGGGCTGCTTGAGTCACACCCTCTCTCTCAGGTCTCCTTGAGCCCCCAAAGTGATCACATTTATAGAGGACCTGCTGAGAGCCTAGTGTACACACTCACATATGTTACCACTGAGTCCTCACAACTCTGCAGGGCACATCAGTCAGGAAAGCTAGGTTACGCTGTGGTAACAAAGAACCCACACTTTTCCATAGCCTACATGGGGTTTGCCTCTCGTTTATGACTTTGCCTAATGGCTGGGATAAGACCCAGACTGAAAGAGCAGTAGCGAAACCCTGCTGACCACACCAGCAGAGGGAAAAAGGCTCTGGAGGATCCTGCATCCATGATTACATGATCAAACTAAAAAATACACATGTCACTTCTGCTCATAAGTCATCAGCCAGAACTAGTCACACGGCCTCAACCACACAGGTGCGTAGAAACACCTGAAAACAGGAGAAGAGCATGAGCATCCCCATCTTACATTTGGGGACATAGTGGCTGGAAGCCCAGCCCATTCTCTGGGACCATTCTGCCCGTGCAAGGGGCTGCCCAGGGCCCAGGAGCAGCCTGGAGCTTACTGAAGTGTGTCTGGGACACAGGATGAGATCAGTCAGCCCTCAGGGGCAGCCACTCTAATTTGTGCAGTGTTGAAGGAATGACGGATGGCAAGGTGTCACAGACCACTCTTGGCCATATCCTTTGCAGAGAAGACGTATCTGTTGTCAAAAATGTGCTGAGTTTCTCCCAGACGGCCAGCTAGAGTCTCACAGTCCAGCTTGGGGGGCGGGGGGGTGGGGGAGGCGGGGGTTGGGATGACACAGATGATAACCAAAAAGTCCATCTGTAGTGGGGTCTAGATAAGACGAATGAGTCAAGATGGCAGATTAGATACCTAGAGCCACTTTTACTGCCTCCTCAGTCCTCACCACAAAAACCCAGAAAGAGTGGCTTTTTAGAAAGTATAAAGATTAGAAGAACAGGTGAAGAAACAATGGCAACAAAATACAGGGAGACAGACTCCAAGACAATGGAATACTAACACAGTAGTGGGGAAAGGCAAGAGCCAACCAGGCTTACATTGTAGGGTTTCTAGAAGGTTCAGGAACTGGAGCTCCAGAACCCCAGCAGAGGCCACCCGGAGAGGGAGGTCAGAACCCATATGGAGTGAGGAGGGCATCCTTGTGATGCAAAGAGTAGCAGCTCCACAGAGTGTGGGAGACCACGTGCAGTGAGGAGGGCACCCCACTGGGTGAGCAGGCAGCCTGGTGAGCAGGGGAGGACAGGAACCCTGGAAAGGAAGGTGGTTGCAGTGACCCATGGAGGGGTGTCAGAGCGGGGGGAGGGCAGAGGGGGATGAGGGCATCCTAATAGACTGGTGTCAGAGGTGGGAGCTTGGCTACCTGTGGAGTACTGATTAGATGTGTAAGTTTGTTGGAGATAATCATTAAAGATAATGGTTCCTTACTGTCAGAAAAGTGAGTTACAAATATGGAAGGGAGGGGACTAAATCGTAGTGGTAGAGACTGGAACTAAAGTCTCGGTAAAACTCATGGTTTTCTAGGGGCGCCTGGGTGGCTTAGTCGGTTAAGCGTCTGACTTTTGCTTAGGTCATGATCTCGCAGTTCGTGGGTTCGAGCCCCATGTCGGGCTCTGTGCTGACTGCCAGCTCAGAGCCTGGAGCCTATTTCAAAGTCTATGTCTCCCTCTCTCTCTGACCCTCCCCTGCTCACGCTGTCTCTTTCTCTCTCCTAGAAATAAATAAAAATATTAAAAAAAAACAACTCATGGTTTTCTAGATGGTGGATGGATAGATGACGGATAGATAGATGATAGCTAGCTAGACAGACAGACAGATAGATATGAGCATGTATATATTGCTACAAACATGTAAACGTGTGTATAGATACATACATATTCCCTAGCTCTAACCACTGTGAGCACCTGGGAACAGCAACATCCCAATAGCAGCAAGCACACGTAGGACGAGATCTTGGCTTCTAAAAACCATTCTCCATTTGGGGAACCTGTGCTCCCTAGAGAGGTGACTAATTCCAAAACTGGGGCAGATAAAGTACAAGATAATCACAAGACATCTTGTGGTTCCATAAAGCAAGGAAATGTTCAAAGAATGATGGGAATGTGTCCAAAGGACACAGGTGCCACCCTGAAGGGGCTCCCACTAGGCAAATCTGGGACAATTTGAGAACCAAATTACATAATGTTGGTAATGGATTATAACCCATTGAATAAAATAAGGAACCGTGAGTTCATACTCACATAAGTATATAAATAAATTGAATAAGGTAGTTACATGCTGTCAAAGTATTTCCCATAAAATATTTATCAATTCCAGAGGACACAAGAATAATGTCACAGTGGAAAAGTCTGGCAGATAGCACCCAAGTCAAGGTATCAAAGTGAATATCACCAGGAATGAGACCAACTGAAATGAAGCCCTGCCTGATAGAAGTAATGAGAAGAGGGTATCATAGAATAGTCCTGTGGTATCTGGGCTAATGGTGCAGGACCCAAATCTAATCATGAACATCAGAAAACCCCAAATTATGGGACTTCCTCCAACAGTGTGGGGGTCATAAAAGTCAAAGAAATACCAAGAAACTTCTAGACCAAAGGAGGCTAAAGGGACTTGCCAGATAAATGCAGGAATATTTCTGCTCTGGACATTTTGCTACAAAGAATATTATGGGGGAAACTGCCACAACATAAATGGGGCATAAAGATTAGGTGGCAATGATATGTTAGCATTACTCTGCTGCTGTGTGGTTAGAGTTCATTCTTGAGAGTAAGTTGCTGAAATGATACCCCAAAGTCCACCCAAAGTGGGTCCTTGTTGGTAGGAAATACACACTAAAGAATTGGGTGGACTTGGAGAGTCATTTCAGCAACTTACTCCTAATGGTTCAGGACAAAAATCATCTGTATTGCACTTGCAACTTTTATTTATGACATTGTTTCAAAATGAAAAAAAAATTAAAAAGAAGTCCCATCAAACAAATAGCAAAAAGCAAAAAGGGCTTTTTTTTTTTTTTTTTTTTGGCTCTGTGGCTTTGGGAGAACTTTTGAAGGCGTCTGTCTTTTTCGGTGCAAGGGCACCCTCTTGTGGTGTTCACAGCACAATGCAGCACTCGGGATCTAGGTGGGGTCTAGGAGTTCATTACTCTTCTCAGTGGTGAAGGACCCCCGAGGTCATCTCATCCGGTCCCCTACTTCAGGCTGGGGTTTCTCCTCAGCCACGCAATAAAGATCCATGGCCTCTGCCTTCAGAGTCCTAGATGTGTCCCTTTCTGGCCTGATGCTGGGAACAGTTCTGAGGACTGGATCCCTTTGAGGTTCTCTGGACAGACTGGGGAGCCATGATGAGGGGCTGGGCCATCACAGGTGCTGTGGGAGGACACAGCCCAGCTAGAAGCCCAGAGGCTGCCTCTAACTGCCTGGTCCTGAGCACATCACCTCCCTACTTTCAACATCGCTTCCTTGTTTCTGCACGTTTGCATTTTAGAGACCATGAAACCTGCCCAGACGTCCACAGGAGCTAATGAGATACAAATAATAGATACCCTTTCTCAATAAATGGGTAACCACATGCCCAAGGCTGCCTGGGAAAGGCCTCATTTACACTTGCTTCCCAGCATAATTACTAATGGCCCTTCTTTCTCTCTGATAGATCGCTTGGTCACTAGTAAGGATAAACAACCTACCAAGTGGGTGATAAATTACATGGCCCCTTGCCACCTGGGGGCTTATATTTGAATGGATTTTTGAAAGCCCTCAAGATTCCAATAACCCTTTGTGGTTTCTTCCCACCCCTTCCACTTTAGAGGGGACACTTGTAGAAACAATGGGTCCAAACTCATTTTAGCATCCCTCTTAGGAAATCCCATTCTGAGCCGGGAGCTCAGCCCATCTTAGGTGGATGCACACTTGGCTGGCTGGCAGGGAAACCCAGGAGTCTTGGCAGGTGGATGAGCCCCCAGGGGTCTGAGCAGTGAGGTCACAGGTGGCTTGTTGGGAAAAAAATTATCATATTTTTGTGGTAGAGGAAAATCAAAGACCTCTCTCCCTCTCCCAGGGAAGGGGAGCCCAGGCCTGTGGGTTCCAAGGTTGGGAAGAGGTGGGCAAAGTGACATCTGTATGTTTCAGAGGGTGTCACTAGGTTTGGCCCATCTGGGAGTGGATCTGGCCTTTTCCCGGTGTGAGGGCAGCATGGGAGTGTCAGAGAGATGGTAACTGGTGCCTGAAAGGTGGTGGGAGCCTCTCTGTGCTCTGCTGGGTGTGGAGGGTGAGGGGGTTATAAGTCCCAGGGCAGAGTCCTATTCCTGCTTCCCTACATGGGCAGGGCTTTGGTGGGCCGGTGGGGGGGTCAGGGGACTGGACCGGGTCTTTGGTGGCTCTGGGCACAGCCAGCAGAGTGGAGCATCTCAGCAGCCAGCCCCACACAGCAGGGGACACGGGAAAAGATCGGGCCCCCCACAATTGTCTGCAGAGGAAGGGGAAGGATGCCGTGTGACCAGGCTGCCTGTAAGATCTGAGAAGGGGTGGGAAAGAATAGGATGTGGTAGAAATACACAAATTTGGCCCTTAGAAACACGGCACAGGGGGCATGTGGATTCAGGCTGACCTTGATTTTGGAAAGTTAAGAACAGTGACATTTCTTAGACCCAAGTCCAGAGGAGTTCTCAGACCGGTCACAGAAATTGAGTGAGTTCCTCAAAGAGGGATGAGGCTCATAGGAGGCTGGGGCTGGGGTGTGGCAGACGCCTGGTGTTAAAGTTTCATTTTCTTTACTAGCATGTGTTTTTTTTTTTTTAAGTACATTCATTGTGAAAAGGACAAGTAATATGAATGCTCATATAATAAGAGGTAATTGCACCATTGACCCTTAAGGAAGGACCTTCCATGGCCAGGGGCTTGTGACGTGATCTGAAACCCTCGTGAGCGCCCTGTAGAGAAGTACCATTATCCAAATTTTCTGGATGGAGAACTGAACCTCCATGGTGGGGTGGAGGGTGGGGCAGTGACTCTGAGCTCTTATAGGTGGTCAGCACTGGGGCCCACTACACCCCACAGCCTTTCGCACAAGGAAGAGCCACATTCCAGCTTCTATATATCCCATGTGCGTGCACGGAATTCAGGCTCTGGTGTCATAGGCAGGCTGCAGCCTATCAGGAAATTGGAGAAAGGGCTCTGGAGAAAGGTCTGGGAAGCTGCCGGCCTGTGGAGGTGTGTGCTGGTGGTGGTCAGGAAGGCAAGCTGGACATGGGATAGGAGGGGACTGAGGACAAGCTGGGCCCACCGAGTACCTCTGTGTCTTTGGCCTGACCCCAGGCTCTGGACTCCCTTTTGCAAATCCTGCCAATGTAAACCCTGTAGGGAAGGGAGTCCTGGGAAAGGCAGTTCTGAGCATTATGGGGAGCAGAGGTACCAAGTAGATACCCCCAACCCAGCGCAGCAACCCTAGGGCCTTGCCTCGCCTTCTGGGGGCGCTGAAGTTGGGAAGGTAGCTGTCAGCTACGTGTCTTTGTCCACACATCTCTCCGTGTGCCACCACCTGCCCCCTTCACACGGTGAACATGGACAGAGGGCAGCCCGGTGGCCCCTCCCGCCGGGGCCTGGAGCCAAAGCAAATGCCGTGGGAGGGGAGGTGGTGGTGAAAATGCAGCTCATCACAGAGGCTTCCTCAGGGGGCCCTTGGCTCCAACATTCAGAAGGGAAAGGGGTAGAAGGCAGGGCACCAGCAGACTTGCTGTAGGACACTGGACAAGCAGCCTTCCTGCACTGGTTTCCTGTATTCTCTCTCCCCCACCTTCCACCCCAAGGGGCCCTCCATGCCACACAGAGGGTCACAGAGCCTCCTTTCCCCACAGCCCCCACCCTGGCATGAGTGTATGGAGCCTGGGGGGCAGAGCTGGGGGAGCCCACCTGCTCTCTCACAGCGCGGCCTGCTCCTGCGGCCAAAACTTTCTCTTCTTGGGAAGAAGCCCAAGACCATCAGCTCTCTCCGACACCACTCCCTCCCTGCCCCAAGCACCTTCCCAGCTGTCCCCCATGGAATCAGCCTGTTGGGAAAAGGCCTTTCTCACAGAGGCCCTGAGTGGGGTGGAAAGCACTAAGAGCAACAGGTAAAGACCCAAGCGGCCGTGAGCCATTGGGCGCATTCCTTTCCAAGCTTTGGACTTCGGTTCATGATGAACAAGATGGCGCCTGCCTCCCGCCCTCTCCCCACCACACCCCAGCCTGTGGGCAGGACCGGAGCAGCGCGGCACTGGGCACGCAGGGGCCACACGGCCAAGTTCCGGTGGTGTCAGGTCCCACCGGGACCAGACAGAGAAAAGGCACAGAGGGAGCCCCGGGTGAACGCGCAGGGCTGGGAACATTCCAGACTTGTTGGGAATGGAAGCTAGCAGCAGTTGGCACGCAACGAGCGTTACATGCAAAGTGAAGTTCCCAGCTCTGAAGAGGGTATCTGAGGACATGATGACCAGTAGTGACCGGTGAATGTCGCATTGTCACTTGCACATTTTTTTCCTCACTTAATCTTCTTCACATCCCCAGGGAGTGAGTCTTATTGTGTCATGTCCGCTTTCAAGACCATAATACTGCAAACCCCTCTTCCTACGGAGGAGGAAACTGAGGTACAAAGGGGTGGTGATTCCCCAAGGCCCCACACGGCCACGCCAGGACTCACGATCTGGGAACCCCCGGGGAAAGGCTGGGCGCTGCACCAGCTTGGTGGGCTCGGGTGGTAAGGCGACAGAATGGGCTGCAGCAGAGGGGCTGCCCTGGGGGCGGGTGGGGGTGTCTCCAGACGGGTCCAGTGGTCATCCCTGAGGAAGACAGGATGCAGGTAGGGAAGCGGGGCAGACAGCTGACTAAACGAAAACTCCGTACAACCGTGCCTGAAGGCCTAAGCTAAATGTTGGCTGTGGAGCCTTCCGGGCCGTGGGGGTGACGGAGCAGGCCCGCAGGGGCTGGAAGCAGGACTGGAGGGAAGGGCTGGGCTCAGACACTGCCTCCGACACTGAGTGAGGCTCTCCCTTGTGCCAGAGCCTCTCACCCACATGGACATCATCACCTCCTCCATATGGTTCAGAACGTGCAGGCTCTGAGAAGTGAGTCCTCCTCCAGGGTCACAGAAGGAAGCGGTGGGGCCGTTACTCCAGCCGAGGTCTTCTGTCTCCAATGCCGTATTCTTTCCCAACACCGTACATGGTTAGTGAGAATTGCTGATGACAGACTAGGAAGCCGGATGCTTTATCTGGATTATCTTTTATCTACATAACCTTCTCTCACTTTATGGAGTAGGAATCTCAAGATCAGAGAGGTTAAGCGTCAGGTCCAAAGCCACACAGCATTCCACCCCAATCTTCCTTGACTCCAAGGCCCATCCTCTTTCCCCTATAGCTTGTTCCCCCAAAGTGTGTTCCATAGGTGTCCTGGAAGGGGTGGGGGGCAGTGTTGGTGGACAAAAATCTTGGGAAACATTGAGTTCGACAATTATATTTACATTAAGGTTTCTCAGAGCTTGAATCATCTATTTTGTGACTCTGAGGGTGGAAACTGGTAGGCGTCAACATAATTTTTCCACAATCCTCGTTTATCACAAAACACTGCGTTAGTTAAGAATGTGTTGAGCTGCAGGAGAACTACCCCCGCCCCCACTGCCTTAGTGGCCAGGACCCTTCGGGTACCACAGCTGTTTTCCAGGCAGCAAGAAGGAGAAACAAGGCAAAGAACTAAAGTGAATCGGAACCTTTGCACCTTGGAAGCCCCACCCCCAGACTTCTGCTTACATCTCATTGGTCAGAAGTGTGTCATGTGACCACCCTGCCTGCGGGGAGCCCGGAAGAGTAATTTTTTTTATAAACTTTTTTTTTTTATTTCTAGGAGAGAGAGAGAGAGAGAGAGAGCAGGGGAGGGTCAGAGAGAGAGGGAGTCACAGACTGAAACAGGCTCCAGGCTCCGAGCTGGCAGTCAGCACAGAGCCCGACGCGGGGCTCGAACCCACGAACCGCGAGATCATGACCTGAGCGAAAGCCGGATGCCTAACCGACTAAGCCATCCAGGTGCCCCAAGAGTGAGTAATTTTAAGGGGCACGTTGTCACATGGATAGAATAGGATGTCTAGGGCTAAGGAAGCCTGGATACCGTAACACCCCTCCCGGGACTGGTGTTCTGAGAACCTGATTTGGAGAATGCCGCTTCCCCTTATGTTTTCAGTGCACAGTCAACTCACTCTCCGAGGCCCCTCCTGGGGAGGGCACCCACTCCCCTGCCACAGCCTTCGGATCCCCCCACTTCCTACTCCCCACCCCTTATCGGCACAGGGCAGGCGGTGCTGGAGCGAGGAACAGGGACGTTGATCTCCACTGCGCATGTGTTACCCTCCAGCCGCTGAAGGGCAAGGGCATCGCCCTCTGGCGCCTGCACAAGCCGGGGCACGCATGTCCAATTGTCTCACGAAAGGCGCCCAGAGGCAGAAAGTGGCGCGGGATGCCTTGCTTGAAGCAGGTACCAACTTGAACAAACATAAACAGCAAAGCAGACTTCTTAATAAGGACCCAGGGGGGGCTTGGGGAGAACAGAGGGCCGGGAGGTAGTGAGGGCTTAGGAAGGGACGGAGCGGAGCCTGAGCGGGCACTGGGGTCCCACGCAGCCTCTCTCCACGGCCCTGCCCTGCCTGCACCCTCCGCTCCTCTGTCCAGAGCGCGGGAGGAGGATGGCACACTCAGCTGCGGGTGGGATCAGCCTTCAGCCGAGTTCCCAGGCAGGGGGTGGGGACTCCGAGTGGCCCAGCAGAGCAGGGGTCAGGTGTCACCCCTCAGTGGCTGGAAGAAAGGCGGGCAGGGCTCACGCGCGACACTGGGTGGGAGAGACCATTACAAGAGCGACTCCAAGATGTGACTACCCAGCTCAGGGTGTCGGAACAGAGGAGGACCCGGCAAATTCCGACCTGAGGGCTAGATCCAGCCTGCCAGCTTTCTCCGAAATCAAACGGGCTTAGAACACAGCTACGCTCGTTCACATATGTACCGTCCGAGGCTGCTTTTGTGCCACAGCTACAGGTGCGGCCTGCAGAGCCCCCTATTTATCATCTGGCCCTTCAGAGTCAAGTTTGTGGACCCCCGTGTTGCAAGGAGGACATGTGTCTGTTAGGACCTTGTGGGTCACTTGAGGGCAAGAAAGTGTCCCTCGGATCTGCATCCCCAAAGACTGCAACATAGACAGCTGGGTGAGGGAAGGAAGCGAGGGAGGAAAGGGGAGAAGGAAGCAAAGAGGGAGGGCGGTGGGAGGGAGGGAGGGAGGGAGGGAGGAAGGAAGGAAGGAAGGAAGGAAGGAAGGAAGGAAGGAAGGAAGGAAGGAAGGAAGGAAGGGGAGAGAGGCAGGAGGGAGGCTGAGCGGGAAGGGGCCGGGGGAGGCAGGGAGGAAGAGCAAAGGCAGAGGCCGATGCCCTTGCTATTCTCAGACCACCTCTCCGGAGTCAGAGCGGAGCAGAGGGTCGTTGGGGAAGGGGGGTTCTCCCTCCCCGCGCTCTTAATCGAGGCGTACTGGTACAAGCCTGATTGGGAATAGCAGGTGCTGGGACGCGGTGAACATTAGGGAATAGTCACTTGGCGGGCTCCAGAGCTGCCAAAAACGAAAGTGTGCCGACGGGCCAGATGTTCGCTCATTACCATCCGCTCCTCCTCAGAACCGTTTACGGGGAACATTTGTTTGTTGAGGAAACACAGCTGTTCCCGGGGAAATGGGTTTCCCTCCTTTGGGCAGAGGAGTGGGGGAGGGGACTGTTGGGGGACGGACACGGGGGACATCTTGGGTGGGTGGCAGTTAAGTCTCCATCGGGCCAAGGGCTGTGAGGACAGGTCCTCAGAGACTGGAAATGCCTACTACACCTATAGTGACTCCCTCCACACTCGTGTGAAAGATCATTCACTCCATTTCCCAGAGAGGGGAGCAGAGGGTGAGAGAGGCCACGTGACTCAGCCAAGGCCACACAACTAATCAGCGGCCAATCCCAGCCCGGGATCTGGCCTCTGTTCTTCAAGACCCCGGTTCTTACACACGCCCATCTCTGGTCCTCTGCCTGGGACATGTCTCTTTGAAGCCCAGTCTTAGATGCTTCATTCCCAGGCCCGTTTCCATCCCTGTATCTTGTTTAAAAAAATTTTTTTAAATGTTTATTTATTCCTTGAGAGAGAGAATGAGCAGGGGAGGGGCAGAGAGAGGGAGACACAGAATCTGAAGCAGGCTCCAGGCTCTGAGCTGTCAGAACAGAGCCCCATGCAGGGCTCAAACTCACAAACCACGAGATCATGCCTGAGCTGAAGTCGGATGCTTCACCAGCTGAGCCACCCAGGCGCCCCAACCTGCATCTTGTTTTACATGCCCTGTCTCTGCATCTCTGACTCCCTGTCCTGGGCCTCTGTGTTTTCCATTTGCTGACACCTGTCTCCTACCCTGCCTTCCCAGGGTGTCAGGCAGGGGTCGGCGGGTGAGTGGCTGACTCTGTGTTTCATTCTTCCCATCCATTTCTCTTCCTGCTTCTCCCTCTCCATCTGTCTGTCTTTGTGCCCGAGCCACCTTGGTGACATCTGTAACATCTCAGGCTCTGAGGCAGAGTCTGTGGGATGTGTCTCATTTAATTCTCTCTCTCTGGCATCTATTTCTGTATATTTAGGATAGTGTTTTTCAAGTTGTGTGTCAGGACCATAGGGAGGTCATAATATCAGTTTACTAGATTGTGACCAGCAATTATATAAGCCAAACAGAACATTTCAGAATGTGTTAAACACCTCCAATCTTGTGAATTATTTCATTTCTCTATGTGACTGTGTGTACTAGGTTCAAGTGTAAAATGTTTTCATTATGGGCTCTAATTTTTAAAAGGTTTTCAAAAACCACTGAATGGAGGTTCTTCTGCAAGTGCAGAGATCTCTGACCCAAGAAGTTCCAGAAGGAACTTGGCAGCTGCCAGGCAGCACCCTCAGGAGTCAGGCATTTTCCCTTCTTCTTTTGTTCTCAGCCATCCTCGGCTAGCCAGTTCACTGTCCTCACGGTCACAAGGAGGCTGCTGGGGCTCCATCCACCCCTCACAGGTCCAGCAGAGAAGGAGCAAACTGTTTGGTCCCCTACATCCCTTTTTAGAAGCAGGAACCGTTTCTCTCATGTCTCATTGGGCAGGACAGGATCACATGCAGACCCTCTAACCAATCACTGGCAAAGAAGACAAGGCTTACTGTGATTGGCTTAGACCCTCAACATGGGGTCTCCTTCCTCAGCCATTGGCTGCACAGATGAAGCCCAGAGCCCCTGAGACTTCTCCCGTCAGGAAGAAGAGGGAGAAGTCTATAGGCTGAACTGCCACCCACATCCGCCATAGTCTGTCACTGTGCCTTCCACCTGGTGCCCGCCTCAGTTTCCCTCCTGTCCTTCTTCAGAACTATCCTGAGGAGAGCCCATGGGGCACAGTTTAGGGTCTTTGTATTAGCTTCTATGGTTGCGGTAACAAATTACCACAAACGCAGTGGCTTGAAACAACAGAAATGCCGTCTCTCACAGGTCTGTAGGCCAGAAGCCCAAGTCAAGGTGTAGGCCAAGCCACACTTCCTCTGAAAGCTCTAGAGGAGAGTCCATCCCGCTCTTCACCTTCCGAGGCCCCAGGCATTCCTTGGCCTGTGGCTGCAAGCCTCCTATGTGTGCTTCCATCTGCCACATGCCCTTCCCCTCTCCTCGCTGTCTCTCCCGTGTGTCTCTTATAAGGACACTTGTGACTGGGTTTCAGGCCCAACTGAATAATGCAGGATGCCCCCATCCTGCACAAACCTTAATTACACCTGCAAAGCCCCTTTTTTCTAAAATAAGGTCATGTTCACAGGTTCCTGGATATGGACACATCTTTGGGGGCCACTCTTCAGCCCACTACAGAGCTTCTGTCCACCCCAAGCCGACCCAGGCCCTTGGAGGCACAGGGACTGGAGTCACAGCCTCTCACTTGTTACTGTGAAACCTTGACCTCTGAGCTGCAGTATCCTCATCTGCCAAATAGAGGCCTGAATAGGAGCTGATGCAAAAAGACCCAGAAAAATATCAAGAGGCAACACGTTTTCCTATTGTTTCTTGTCCTGTGAGAGAAAAAGCACGTTGGCTTTTGCTCTCTGGGGACCCAGGTCTTTCTGGAAGCTGGGCTGAGGTAGTGGGGCCTGGTGCAGTGTTAGAGAAATACTCTCAGATCCTCTGTGAGAGCCAAAGGACCTGGCCAGCCTTCTTCTCCCAGTTGCTCCCTTGAGTCAAAGCATGAATGCTCTAGAAAGTTTCTCAGAGAAAGCTGCCCCTGTTACCTGGGAGGGGTAGCCTGGCCACAACCACAGCTATGGTAAGAGAGAGTCGCTGGCCGTCAGCTCTGCCTGGTGCCTGAGCTCTGCCTGGGCTCCCACACATCAGACTCTCACAGCAACCCTCGTGGTGCAGGTAAAATGACTGAAGTATATTCATCCATCCATTCAGCAAATACCAGAGCGTCTACTAGGTGCCTGTCAGACACTGTTCCAGGCCCTGGGGGTTCATCAGTGAACAAGACAAACATCCCTGTCCTTGTGAAGTGGACATGTAGCAGGGAGGTTAAGTGATTTGCCAAAGGTCACATGGAGCTAACTGAGTCCCTGTGATGTCTGCCAGTGGATGGCTCACTGGTTTTCTAGGAAGCACCGTGGGAATGATGGGTTAAGGGCAACAAAGTTGGGAAGGTGTGTAATAAAGAATTTGGCTGGCCTTTGTCCCTTGTCCCGGCAGATGACTTATAATCTCTCGTTATTTCCCATGGTTATTTCTCCCTTCCTCACGACAGGCCCCCTCAGACCTTGCCTGGCTGTTTGTGCTAATGAAGTCATTCAGGGTGGGCCTCTCCATGGTTTATGCCAATGAGATGATTCAGATTAGGAAAGATGATAGTCTTTCTGACTATATCAGAAAGACCAACCATGTGATTGAGAATTGGGGCTCTGAGTCATGTGATATCAGCCTGACCTTGGAGGGGGTGCTTGAGGTTGAGTTCAGTCAGATGACCAATGATCCTATCACATTTGCATAAGGAAGCCTCAAGAAAATCTCTGGAGGCACCTGGGTGGCTCAGTCGGTTGAGTATCCAACTTTGGCCCAGGTCACAATCTGACAGTTTGTAACTTTGAGCCCCGCATTGGGCTCTGTGCTGAGGGTGCAGAGTCTGCTTGGGATTCTCTCTGCCTCTCTCTTTGCCTCCCCCCCCCCCACCCCACCACTCACATGCACTCTCTCTCAAAATAAATAAATAAGCTTTAAAAAAAGAAAAAAGAAAAGAAAGAAGAAAAACTCTGGACACTAATCTTGGGTGACCTGCTTCAGTTGGCAGCATGCTTTGAGTTGGTCACCCTTTGATGCAGAGGCCAATATGTCCCTGAGGATGACAGCAGCTTTGCAATTAGAACCTCTGAGACCTTGCTTTAGGTGTCTCTCCCTTGGGCCAATTCAGCTTTGTAAACTTTTGCTAAAATAAAACCGTAATCATCAAAAAGACAAATACTGTATAATTCCACCTATACGAGGTACCTAAGAATAGTCAAATTCATAGGGACAGAAAGTAGAGGGTGGCTGCCAGGAGCTGGGGGAAGAGAAAGATGGGGAGTTGTTTAATGGATATTGAGTTTAGGTTTGCAACATGAGATTTCTGGAGACTGGCTGTAGAATAGTGTGAAAGTACGTAACACTACCGGACTGTACACTCAAAAACAGTTAAGATGGTCAGTTTTATGTTATGTAAATTTTATCATAATTTAAAAGGAGCACCTGGGTGGCTCCGTCGGTTAAGCATCCGACTTCAGCTCAGGTCACGAGCTCGCTATTCCTGAGTCTGAGCCCTATGTTGGGTTCTGTGATGACAGCTTGGAGCCTGGAGCCTGTTTCAGATTCTGTGTCTCCCTCTCTCTCTGCCCCTCCCTTGCTCCTGTTCCATCTCTCTTCTCTCTTTCTCTCAAAAATAAATAATAAACATTTAAAAATCTAAAAAAAACTATAATCATAAATATCGTGCTTTCCCGAGTTCTCTGAGTCTTTCTAGCAAATTGTCGACCTGAGGGTGGTCATAGGAATCCTGAACTTGTAAAAACCAGCTGGTCAGAGTGAGGGTAACCCCAGGGACCCTTGACCTCGTAGCAGGTGTCTGCAGTGAGAACCTTGTCAAAGACTGTGCCCTCAACCTATGAAGTCTAGCCCAATTCCAGGTAGACAGTGTAAGAGGCGGCTGAAAGCAGGAGCTGGCTGGTGGGTCAAATGGCTTTTGGCATCCCATCCAGCCTTGAGTTTCTGTGATTCCTCCATGAAGACTGTCAGTTCCCAAAACAGAACCACACTTTCTACTACTGAATTGCTTCCACCACCAAAGAGTTTCTTTGAACAGCCTTTCTTTCCTCCTTCCCAGGCCAAGGGTGCCCTTGGTGGGTGCTCACTGCTGTGGCTTCTCCGAGTTTGTCCTGGAATGTTCTTTGGAGGTAGCTCTGGCCATAGCCCACAGGCAGGAGGTAAGCTGTTCAGCTATAAGACAGCAAACACTATGACTAACAGAACCAAAAATTGCCATGCTGTTCCCCTACCTCTGGTCCCGAGGCCACTGGAAGGGATCAGACCCTCCTTCCCAGGGATGACCTCCCGGCCCTGGGGATGTGGACTGTTTAATTAGAACACCTTCAGTCGGAAACACTCATCCATTTATGGCAAAAACAGCGACAGGCTTTTAAGGACATGCCATAAGTTTTACAGTTATTGGATTTTTCAACTTGTTTACAAAAGCAATATTGTTAAATGGCCAACGGCCAGGCCCAGTTGTTTTTCCTCCTGTGCCTTCTGACGACAGGAAAGCATATTATCTCCCCCAGCCAGCTCCCAGGAGGTGTGTGGAGCTACATTCCATTTTGCTATCTGTTTAATTATCCATTCAGCCAGGCTTACGCTACAGCTCTTTGTCGTTTGTTCACAGCCAGATCTGTTCTGGAATGCAGCAAAGAGCTCCTTCCCCATTCCTCTACCCCCTGCCAACGGTTTCGCTCCAGGAAAATGCCAACCCCTTAAGAACTTGACCTTTTGGAACAATGGATCCAAAACGGATGCAGGGCAGCCATAGTGACCTTGACACTTGACTTAGCACTTCTGTGTCATGGCCTCCTCCTTGTTCAGAGAAGGAAGATTGCTTTAGAAGAGGGGTTTCCAAAATAGGCTGCTGGGCACCAAACATCTCTGGGGAGATTTTAAAAATAAAGCTTGCCATGGCTTGCCCTCTCAGATTCTGATTTAGAGGGTCTGGGTCCCCAAATCGGATTTTTAAAAGCTCCCCAGGTGATTCTGATAACCCAGCAGCAGCACCCTCTGGATTTGATATTCTCAGCCTGCCTTTGACCCTGACCCTCTCAGGGGAGGGAGGAGGGAGAGGACCAAGCCTTCCTTCTGCTTTGCATACCAGCACCAAGCAGGAACTCAACACCTGCTCACACCTGCTGAAAGGTCATCTTGGAGAAACATGCAGGTTAGACGGGGCTCCAGGATCATCAAGTGGGTATAAATAAATGGGGAAGTGCCTATGAGCTGATATAAGGGTTTTGTGAACGATCTTATCATGGAACACCAGCTGTGGCTCCACAGTGTGTCTGAGGGACCTCGGAAAACATATGCTTCGCCAGCTTTCAACGGGAAGGAGCCCCAGATGAAGGGAGACTTGACATCGGCCGCTGACTTGGCTGAGGGATGCAGAGAGGAAGGCAAGGGGCAGATAGCTCGGGGCAGGAACTGCTCCTCCCAGGAGCACCCATCTGTCCCTGTAGAAGGAGGCCAGGAGCTCCTGCATCCACACTTCACCCACCCCACGCCCTCGATAGCAGAGGGGTGAGGACAGTACCAACGACTGTCACAAGCCCACTCAAGCTTCACCTCTGTGTGGCACCTAACAGTCTAATAAACTCACACATCCCTTACCTCCTCTCCATCCTTAGGACATCTCTGTGAGGGAGGCGGGGCAACCCCATCTGACAGCTGCAGGGATCGTGGGTCCCAGACAGGACTGAGTGATTGGAAAAAGGTCACTGGGCTACCCACGGTAGAGCCCGAATGCTCCCTCAGATCCAATTTCAAGTCCACAGCCCCACGGACCGCCTTTATCATAATACACTTACTTATACCTGGGCTTTCATCTTTCCCAGAGGGCTTCCATATACGTGACTTGATGTGACTAACTGAGGTTAGCAGGGAAGGTTTGAGATCCTCAACCCATAACTGAGGACACTGAAACTCACAGAAGCACAAGTGGCCACAAGGCTCTACCCCTTGCAAACTAGAGCTAGAAGAAGGAGGGATGTCAGGTTGGGCAGGGGGTGTGGAGCAGAAAGAATATAATGTTTAAAATTAGGTGGTAGCTCTTACAAGCTTGTGATCATGAGTAAGGTATTTAAAGGCTAAGTTTTGTCATATTTAAAAACCAAAATTCAACTGAGTAAATTTAAAAATTTTTTAATGTTTATTTATGTATTTATTTTGAGACAGAGAGAGACAGAGTATGAGCAAGGGAGGGGCAGAGAGAGAGGGAGACACAGAATCTGAAACAGGCGCCAGGCTCTGAGCTGTCAGCACAGAATCAGATGTGGGGCTCAAACCCACAAACCACAAGATTATGACCTGAGCCGAAGTCAGATGCTTAACCCATTGAGCCACCCAGGCGTCCAGACTGAGTAATTTTAAAGATCTTATTGTCTTTATTCAAAGATTCATGAATCACACAGCATCCAATCTAGCAGATAGAAAGGAGTTCTGGGGAGCCAGTCAGAGCAAAGGACTTTTATAGGCAGAAGGGAGTGGAAACAAAGAAGTTATACTAGCAAAAAGCGGAATTCATTGTGGCAAGGTCACTTTCCTTCAGGAGATGGCAAGGGTCTATCTATCAGGCAGATTACCTTACTAGTGCTGATCAGGTAATTCCTAATTGGTTTAAGATTCCATTTCTGGGAGAGTTGAAACTTTAAAGTAAATCTCAGTTTGGTGATGAGGGGCTTAGCATATTGGGCCTGTTGTCTTGTTTTTAACAATTCTATGTTAAAGGACACTTTAAAAAAATTTTTTTAACATTTATTCATTTTTGAGATGCAGCAAAAGCAGGGAGGGGCAGAGAGAGAGAGAGGGAGACACAGAATCTGAAGCAGGCTCCAGGCTCTGAGCTATCAGCACAGAGCCTGAAAAGGGACTCAAACTGAGAGACCATGAGCTGAACTGAAGTCGGTCACCTAATTGACTGAGCCACCCAGGCACCCCTAGGACACATTTTAAAATGTAAAAGAGGTAAATTATTATAAATATAAAGATGAACAAAGATTTTATTTAACTCACTAATTAATGAGGAACCAGTAAGGTGGTAAAAACTGGTTTGAAGGAGAATCTAGAGAGCACACATACAGACAATTGAAATGGATTTACAAATAGTTGCAAAACTGGTCAATATCCTCAGGGCCATAGTCATTTGCATCCCAACAGACAAAATTTATTTGCATCTCTATGGATAAGAATCATTTGCATTTATTATCAGTTCTCTGCAACTTAGTTGTAAAATAGCTCAGACAATATAAAATGTACAGATTGCCCAAATGGGCATACTATTCAAGCATACCAGTAATCTCTTTTTGCTCATTCCAACGATTTCCACAGTTCTTCCTAACTTTGGAAAATGGGATGACCCCAAGGGCTGTTGCAAGCATTAAATGCGATGGCAAAAGTTTACTGCCTAATGTGCAGTGGAAGGCCAGTAAAAGTTCCTTCTCTCCCTACCCAGGTAAGGCTCTGCCCTTCTAGAATGGCTTCCTGATCATCCAAGCCCATGGGCTTTCATTCCCCCTGTGTCTGGCACAGGGGAAAGGCCTGGGGCCTTGATGTCACCCAGACCCAGGATATGTTCTTGGCTCCACCATATCCTTGAGCAAGTCAATTTCTCTACTCCCTCAGCCTCAACTTACCACCAGTAAAAATGAGTAGCTAAACCAAGTGACTTCAAACTGATCTTCAGCTCTCTAAATCTTGCCTTCCCATTGGTTGCTATGGCACAATCAGAACTGTGGGTTTTCTGAGACTGATTCATGGTGTTGTGAACAAACATGAACTTTGGAGCCAGTGGATAGATGTCTGAATCCCAGCTTAGCATCTCACCATCCCTGTGCTGTTGAATAAGTAGTTTCACATCTCTGAACCTACACGGCTTATCTGTAGACCAGGTTCCAACAGAGGCCTGAAGGGTACTCCGAGGATGAAGCTGGATACCATGCTATGTCTATCACATAGCTACTGCTCTGCAAGTGTCCATTTCCATTCTCCACTTTCCTATGCCTCCCTTTGCATCTGACACCCCCTGCCTCTGTCCATGGCCAATCAGTCAGTCAGTGAACAGACCCTCACAGATCTCTCCTCTGGCTGTGCATGGAGCGCATGGCTCCTGCCCTCAGGCAGGTTTAGTCTTGTCATGGATCTAGTCCAAAGATATGGGTAATAGCAGGGGAGAGACAGGGGCCAGCAGGGGATGGGCAGAGGTCACAGGAGATAGAGCTCACTTTGGCAGCACAAGATGGGCTTCTAGGAGGAGGTGACCCTTGAGTGAGCACCGTAAGATTTAGACTCAGGAGAGTGCTTTACAGGCACAGGGGCTACTTGGACAATGCTGTGGAGTCTGCAGGGCAGGGCGTGTGCTAAGAAACTGCTCCTTAATTAAGCTTGGCAAGGGCCCAGGGTTCCTAGAGGGGAATTCTGGAGGATGGGTCTGGAAAAGGATATGTGGTTTTGATCACCAAGGGCTTTTGGCAACAGGCAAAGGAGGTTGGATTTCACCCCCAGGTGGTAGGGTACCAGGGGAGGAGGCTCTGGGGCTCTTGAATCCTGGCCAGCAGGAAATACCATGGGGAGATGCACCTGCCCACTTGGTATCCTCTCCAATGTCTAGCACAGGGAGGGACGCATAAGTGACACACAGGAGTCCTCGGGGATCTTATTAACACGCAGATTCTGATTAAATGGGTCCAGCATTGGGGCCACAACTCTGCATTTCTAACCAGTTCCCAGATGACACAGATGCCTGTGGTCCATGGGCCATACTTTGAATGACAATTGCAACAAGTGTGCCCTCAAAGCCTGTGAGTACCCTCAGGATCAGCGAAAGACAATACTGTTGCGAAGATGGGGCTTACGCTAGATACTCTTCTCTCCTCTTTCCTCCTAGTTAGACTCCGGGCTCCGGATCCCCACAGCCAGACTTCCACTGCCCAGCTACCTAGGGCTCAGCCCCCAGCACACTGCCCTACCTGACCTGCCCCTTCCAAGCACTGGGGATGCTGAAGGTCTCACTTCCCACTCTCAATTCCTAACTTACACATCTCGTTCCCTTTGGGCTCTAGAGGGTGAGAAGGAAGGGACCACGTTTAGCTAAACTGTCCGGGAAGTTCATTATTCAGGAGGCCATTCAGTGAGCCCCAGAAGGATGCCAGCAAGTGGCAGAGGTCATTCTGCAGAGCTCGCCCAGGCTAAGATGTTAATGGCTGACAAACACCTATTGCCCAGGCCTCCCAGAACACACTCGCATCTTCTAAGTGGGGCTTCAAGGGCCTCAAACCAAAGGAGCTCATCTAATGTTGGGCATCATGGAAGGCTTTAGCATGAGAGCTCATCATGCAGGTACCTCTCTCTCTAGGACTCAGCTCGGATCCTCCTCCTCCAAGCCATTCTCCTCAGTTTCCAGAGCACCCCATGCTCTCCCACTACCACTGCCTCAATGGCCTGCCTCCCCTGCGACTCTGTGAACTCCATGAAGAGAGGCAGCATTCCATCGCCAGGACCTGGCACAAGGGAGGGGCTTCACAACAATATATGAGAAATGAATGAGCGGCCATACCCATAGCCCACAGCGGTGCACACATCAGAGGGTATCTAGGTGGTGATCTTGTGCCCAGGAACATTTGGCCATGTCTGGAGACGTTTTTGGTTGTCACATCTGTGGTGTTGGGGAGGGGGGTGGGATAAGAGAGGGCTGCTGGCATCTGGAGGCCAAGGACAGCACTCACACAAAGGGTTATCCAGCCCTAAATACCAACAGCATCAAGGTGGAGAAATCTTGCTGTGGGAGAACAGAAGCCCACAGGGACACAGTACTTCTGGGGATGTTCATGGGGGCAGAGAAAGTCATCTATAGAAACTGAGACCCAAAGGGGCTAAAGGGACTTTCTCTGGGTCACCTCACAAGGCAGCAACAGCCTGAAAAGAGAGGCCAGTCTTCAGACTGATCAACTCTGCCCCCACACCCCTCACGGCCTCTTTCTTCACCCACGTTGCCACGTCTCGAAATCATGCTCCCCCTGCCTCCCTGACATCGTGTGCTAAGAACACTTCAGTAGCAGAGGTGAAGGCATCTTGGAAAACACCAGATGGCTTAAATGTATCAGACATTGAGCCCTCCACTGCCAAAGACTCTGAGTCCTTTTCCCCAGACCTACACATATGGAAACATTTCCCACCCAAGAAATTTAAGAAAAATGTAAATGGTAACAAGGCAGGCAACAGTGAGCCAGTAATAAGACACCTTGAGATGTTCATTACACTGGATTTCCGGACAGTTAAATTGGTTAATGCATTTCCCTTTGGCTTGTGGATCAGCAACTGTCAGCAATGCAGCGGCCACCTTGTCACACATTACAGCTTAAGTGCCTTGGTGACACCAGGCAAGTCCTCCTCTCAGATAAGAACTTGATTCATGCACAGCAGGGAGGAGGAGACAGAAGACTCTGTCCCCACCATCCGGGCTTCTGGGGGCCTCACTCTAGCTCTCCCACACCCTCATATACAAGCAGCCCCCCCCCCAACAAGCAGTTTCATACATGCAAGTGAAAGTAATTTACCCAATTATTTCCTGCTGTTAATTAATTAATTCCTGTAATTACTTCCTAGAAGGTTTGGGCATGGGGAGAATCATGGTGTCCTTCCTCTCTGCATGGGGAGTTTCTTTTGAGGAGATGGCATGGCCCATGGATGGAGTGGCACAGGGGGCAGTGGGGTGGTTTGGGGCACTGGGCATCGTGAGAACACAGCCAGGGCTGCAATTCTATGGGACGAGATCCAGCCTGCCTTTCGGTTTTCCTTATCTGTGGGCTAACAACCATCCTTCCATCCACCCTCTCTTTCTTCCTTTGACACTCATTAAGGTTCTGGTGCGTGCAGACTCTGGGCCAGGCACTGGAAATACAAGGCAAGAGAGCGAGAAAGCAGAGAGTTAGGGAAGGACCAAGGATGGTGAGACATGTGCAAAAAGTATAAGTTGGGTGAACGTCAGGTAAGAATATTACTCAGTCGGGACTGGCCCCACCCATGAGTTCATGGCCTTCCCCACTGGCCCATGATACCCAAGACCTGCCTCTCCTTGCCCAGCCCCTAGCCTCTCTCCCCTGGGCAGTAACCAAAACCACTCCCCCACCCGGAAGGTCCCTGCCTCTTGGGATGTCACTTTCTTCTGGAATGTCACATCTGCCTGGATCTGAGGCATCCTTCACACCTCACACAACCATCTTATTCACTATCTGTTGGTTCCCGTCTCCCCACCCCCCACATCCTCATGGTTGTTGATGTTTCTACTGTGTTCTTATTCTACTGGTTAATTTTCACATGGGGTTGCCTTGGCTCAAAAGCTAAACTGTACCACCTCACCCCATCAGGATGGCTATTATCAAAAACTCAGAAAACAAAGGAGGAGGTGGAGAGATCAGAACCTTGGTGCCCAGCTCGTGGGACTACAGACACTGTAGAAAACAGTATGGCGGTCCTTCCAACAAATTAGACATAGAATTACCATTGGATCCAACAATTCCCCCTCTGATATATACACAAAAGAAGTGAAAGCTGGGTCTCAAATGGATATTGGTACACCGTGTTCATAGTAGCATTCACAATAGCCATAAGGTGGAAACAAACCCAATAGCCATCATTGGATGGTGGATAAACAAAATATGGTATATCCATCCAATGAATATTGTTCAGCCTTAGAAAGGAATGACATTCTGACACATGCCAAACATGGACAGACCCTGAAGATTTATGCTAAGCAGAAAATGCCAAACACAAAAGGACAAATATTATAAGATTCCACTTACATGAAGTCCCTAGAATAATCAAATACATAGACACAGAAAGTACAATGTTACCAGGGGCTGGGAGAAGGGGGAATAGAGACCTAGTATTTAATGAGGACAGAGGTCCAGTTTGGGAAGATGAAAAGTTCTGAAGACAGAAGGTGGTAATGGTTGCACAATGTGACCATGCCATTGAACTGGACACTTGAAAGAGGTTAAAATGATACATTTTACATGTGTTTTACCACGATAAGAAAAGTCAACTATATTTCAATTTCCAAAAGAGAAAACAAAATCTAAGCTGTGAACTCCTTGGGGCTGGGCCTGTAACTTTGATTTCTTTGGTTTCTGTTCAGTGATATTAACAAAAGCAATGGCTGTGTAGTGAGAGGGGGGAAGGAGGAAGGGAGGGCATCTCTGGACCAGTGGCCCACTAGGAACGGAGAACAGAGCTGTAGTTCTTTGCCACCACAGCAGACATCTCCTGCAGGTTGATCTTCCAGAAGTAGGCACTATAGCCACAAACCTAGGCTACCATATACCCTACCAGGTCTTCCCTGTTCCATTCCTGCAGGCCTGGACGGCCATGTCACTTGCCACTCCTGTGTGCCTCCTGTGCTCAAATAACTCAACCACTGTGTTCCTAATTGAGCCATATTCTCACTACATCTCTGCACCTTCCCTGCTACCTGGTAAAGCCCACCTCCTCCTTCACACTCAGTTCAAACCCATCAGCCTCCCCTGATTTCCTCCAGAGCTCTGGCTCGCCTCTGGGGACCCCACAGTGCCCTGCTGTGCCTTCCTGGAGTCAGCACCTAACCCCAGGATCTGTAAAGCCCAGGTATTTCCAGCTGGAGGGCTGGATAGATGATGGGCCACTCACCGCTCTACAGGACCTTTCCGCTTCTTTCCACCTTGCTTGCAGAACCCGGCTTTTGTTCAGCTGACCCCCTTCTGCCTGGCCCTGGGAGTGAAGACAGCTCCAGGGAGATGGAGCTGGTTCAGTCTACACTAACCACTGTATCCCATTCCCCTCACCAGGTATTGTTGCTGAGAAGGGATCATGTGACCTAATTCTGGAAAATTGGGGGCAGGGCTGCAGGAATGTTTCTTTCCCTTAAAATGACATGGGATGGGGACAAGAGAAGTCCTTCTCCACCTCTGGGCCTGGTCATCGACATTTGTCAGCTAGCATTGCCGCCGCCACCCTGTGACTCGAGGAGCGACATCACTGATACACTCAGCATATTAGGGCAGAAAGAAGTGTTATCAGGCAGGGTCCAGGCAGGAGTCAGGTACCATACTGGCTATGTTAACAGCAGACATTTCTAACTGTTAACTAGGTATAAAGAGTGTTAACTAGGTCACTTGAAAGGTAAAAAGGGAGGTAGCAACTGCAGGAAGCCGAATCATTCGCACTGATCTAGAGGACGCTGGCACAGAGCGGAAATGGGGACCGAGAGCTGCGGGGCCTGTGGGTAGGTGCAGACGTCTCCGAGCTTGGAGGACGCGCGCTGGGGGCCGGGTCCAGACTCTGAAGGGGTGAGCAGTGAGGCTATGTCTGCGCGTGCTTGAGAAACAGCAAGCTCCCTGGGCCTGGCTGCTGGAGGTTTGGCCTCTGTAAGGAGGAAAAGGCCAGAGGAGCTGGAAGCCTCCGGGAGGAAATGGGAAGCCGTGCAGTCGCCCTCCAGCGCCCCCTCCTGGCCAACTTTGACCGAGCGGCTGGCAACGCAGAAAGCGAACAGTGCCCAAGGCCTGGTGCAGGAGAGCGGCTTTGACCCTTACTACTGGTACAGATAGATGGAGGGTGCTTAAATCCTGGAAGACATGCTGAGCCACTAAAGTTAAAAAAAAAAAACACGGAGCTGCCCCACTTCAGCTTTCCTGGCATCAGAGGAAGTAAATATCCCCACCTATAAGCCTGTCACTGATCCAGCATCTGTACTGTCACTGTTTTGTCTTATTCAGCTCTGTCCCCCATGGAGCTAGAGCAGGGCTGCCACTTCTAGAAACATAAATAATGTTTGCCTTTCTTGCAGCTGGGGGGGTGGGGGAACGGGACTCTTGGGGTGAAGCCCTGCTTCTCACTCATTATGGCATTTCAGGCCAGTTTCAGCTCTCCCAGCCCCCACTTTCTCATCTATGAAAAGGGGTGTTCAGAATGGTTATCTCACTGGATCCTGTTGAAGGCAAGGTGAGAGGCTGATGTTCGCCTGCCTTGCACACAGTAAACACGTTACCTGTCCTTGAGGGTCATCGGCTCTTAGGCTGCTGTTCTGACAAATGGACTTTGGACTGGCTCCACCAGCACCCAGCACCTCATGGGTAGAGCATTCTCCATGCTCGTTACCTCCCATGGGCTCGGGGACCTGCCTCGTAGCCACCCCCAAGGCCCAGGACTGCTCCCTGTGTCTTGGGGCCGGTCCATCCTGTTACCTTCCTGTTGCCACCAGTCTGTAGCGTGTGCTACACCGGCTGCAGGGGCCGTGGCCCGTGTCCCATCAGCCTGGACTTCCCTGCCCCCTGCTCCTGCTTCCACATTCCACTCTCTTCTGGGCAGCTTGTGCCATGCCTCCCATTCCCAAACCTTCCATGGCCTTCATGAGACAGGTCGGGATGTTCATTTCCACGCTGCTGTTCTCCAGCACAGCACTGATATCCTAGGGCTGTTGTAACCAATGACTACACACGTGGTGGCTTAGAAGAACAGAAATGTATTCTAGAGGCCAGAGGTCCAAAATCCAGGTGTCAGCATGGCCACACTCCCTCTGAAGGCTATGGGAGAGAATCCCCCCTTATCTCTTCCAGCTCTGGTCACTCCAGTCATTCGTTGGCACATGGGGACATCATTCCAGTCTCTACCTCTGACTAGCCCTGGCCTTCTGTGTCTCTGTGTGTCTTTTCTGTCTCTGTAAGGACACTTTCATGCGATTTAGGGCCCACCTTGATCACAAGAGCACAATCTCCTCTCAATCCTTACCTTAATTACATCTACCAAGCAAGACCCTAGTTCTGGTGACTTTGGACGACACACTATTCAACCCACTGTAAGTGGTAAGGTCCAGACCCAAAGAGGAAAGCTGAAGACTGAGCTCAGGGATTTCTACCTCTGGAGCCAGCTGTCACATGTGAGTGAGCCCCAACATTTCAGCCGCTGCAACCACTCAGGCCCCAGCAGTCAGTGGTCACCCTAGAATCTCTCCATAGGTTACGTTGCTCCACCCCTTCTGTCTCACCTGCAGGCTGCTGGTGATGTACGTCTGTCCAAGCACACACTGTAAATAAAGCCATTTCCATTTGGGGACTGGCGGTATGGTAAAGGGAAAGAATTAAACAAAGGAAGGCAAAATCTTCATCATCCACAAAACAATATGCAAAAACCAGGGCATTCCTCCGGACCGTCGATAAATAATCCAGACCACAAAAATAATAGATTAGACAGCTTGTGTAACGGTAGTGTGTGAAAGACCGTGGAACTTTCTAAAATTAATTTTCTTCATTTTGGTTTATTAAAATTGCACTCATCTATCTCCCCTGTTAAATATTTTATTTTTTCATATTAATGGCTGCAATTTCAGCTTGTGCCTGTTTCTGTCATTAACACTGTACAAACTTAATATCATTAGTAGTTTTTCCCTTAATTATGTGACTAGAGAAGAAAAACATCAAAGTTTCCGTGAAATTGGAATAGTATATCTAAATTGCCTCATGTTTATTTTAACATTAACAGTAAATGAAGCTAATGGGCTTTTATATTATTAAAAGCACTCATTTGTGTCCTGCCTGTTCTAATATATAACAAAGCTTTAAAAGATGTTAAATAATTAGTTATTTAATAGGGATGGGTGGAATAGATCAAACGAAAGGAAAACTTGAGGGTAACCAATGCACATGGTTGAGGGGTCCATCCCATTTAGGGCTTTCAAAAGGGATTCCCTCTCCCCAGGATCCCCGCCCCACTGTTAAGTGAGAGCTCTAATTTATAACTACCCTGGAGAGTTAAAGCAACAAAATCTACTGCCGCAGCCCTGCAGAGGACACACATGTTGGGGGAGGGCGGGGCAATAATGTTTGCAATTATTTCTGGACAATCTCCATTCATAATTCAATACCTGCACAAGGCATGTGTGAGGCTGGGGCTCAGGGGTCCTCTGTGGGAGGGAAGCCCTGGGGCTGCTGCCGGCCTGCCTTCTCCATTCCAGCTTCTTCGCCTCATAGCAGGATATCCCGGCTTCAGGGGATACTGCTGTGTGTAGGCATTTATCTGCCTTCTGCCTAGGTGAGGCCTAGGGAGGGGCTGGCCTGTGAGTCTGAAAGAGGCACCAGGCTGTTGTCACTCTCCTGCTCAAAAACCTGCAACGGCTCCCTTGGCCTGCTCTGCCAGGCCAACCTCCTTCTTGGCACCTGAGGCCCTCTGTCTCTCTGACCCTAGCTTCCACTGTTCCCAGCGTCTGCACTCTGTTCCGTCAGTTGGTTCCCTCCACGGGCCCAGCACACATGCTGTCGCCCTTGCCTGAAACCACTTTCACCCTTTATTTTGCCTATTCATATTCTAGTCATTCTTTATAGTTCAAATTCCAGGTCCTCCATCCTCTGGGTCCCCCTGGCTCTTGAATTCCTAGAGCAGTGGTCCTCAGACTTGAGCATGCTCAGGATCCTGGAGAGGGCTTGTTACAGCACAGGTCACTGGGCGCCACCCTTAGCACACTGGGTTTCCCAGGTGGTTCCCTAGGTCTCAATGTCTAACAAGTTCCCAGTGATGCTGATGATGCTACTCGTCCGGGGACCACACTTTGAACATTACTAGAGCATATACTGTCAGTCCAGACCATTAGGTGCTGTACTTGTACTAGCTTGAAAGGGTCTCTGATGGTGGCAGGTGGCCACTCTGTCCTCAAATAGCTGGCAAGTTCCTTGAGGGCAGAGACACTGGCATACTTCACCATATCCCTCAAAACACCACCAGCTCAAGGATGGGTTCATGGTGTATGGAGACAATGACTCCTGGTGGACTGATTGACCAGTTGCCATGGCCTTTCATTCTATCCTTAGAGAAATCTCCACCTTACGGGTGAGGAAGCTGAAGCTTTGAGAAGTGAAGTGGCTGAAGGTCACATGGATACGAAGTGACAAATTTGAACCCAGGTTTCTCTCCAGAGCTCTGGCCAATACTTCCTAGTCGAGCAGTTTCAGACATGCGGACTTGGAGGACAAGGCATTTATGTTAGGAGACCAGATGCTTCTGCCACTGCTGTGGTAAGGAGCGTGGGCTTCCAAAACAATTATATCTAATAAGGGGGGTGGGCGTGGGGAATTGAGATAACACACCCTCCATGATTTGTGATCCTTTAGTCTGGGGAAGATACTCATGGTAAATAAGTCACTTGCTGCACTGTCACCCTGGTGTTAGGGGCAGTCTCAGTATCCTTAATTGATTGGCATTCCATTGGCAAGGTGATAGGTATTTGCCATTCATAACGCAGCCCAGCTTCTCTGCTGCATTTGAGGAAATGGAGGAAAACGTTTCCAGAGAGCAAATGCAGCATGGTCAACAGCACATTTGTGATGTGTATTCATTATCTCTTGTGAATCACAAATTATCCCCAAACTCAGCAGCTTAAAACAACACACATTTGTTGACTCATAGTTTCCGTGTGACACAAGTTTGGTCACAGCCTATCTGGGCGGTTGTGGCCCAGGGTCTTTTGTGAGGTGGCAGTCAGGACGTTGGTGGGAGCAGCTTGTCATCCAAGCGTTGACTAGGGCTGGAGGGCCTGCTTCCAAAGAAGCTCTTTTGCCGAGCTGTTGGCTGACGGTCTAAGTTCCTCATCACGTGACACTCTCCAGAGATGGACTGAGTGTCCTCACAACATGGCTTCCCCCAGAGCAAGCAACTGAAGATAAAACAATGAAGAATTTACAGCACCTTTTATGGCCTCGTCTCTGAAATCACCCATCATCACTTCCACTTTATTCTTTTTTTTTTTTTTTAATATTTGTATTTCTAGAGAGAGAGAGAGAGAGAGAGAGAGAGAGAGAGAGAGAGAGAGATACTGTGAGCAGGGGAGGGTCAGAGAGAGAGGGAGACACAGACTCTGAAATAGGCTCCAGGCTCTGAGCTGGCAGTCTCGAACCCACAAACCGCGAGATCATGACCTAAGCGAAAGTCGGACGCTTAACCAACTAAGCCACCCAGGCGCCCCCCACTTTATTCTATTTGTAGGAAATAAGCCACTAAGTCCAGTCCACATTTTCAGGGGAGGAAAATTAGGTTTCATCCCTTGAAGAGAGAAACATCAAAGAATTTATGGACACCATATGCTGGAAAAGGTCTAGAACTCAGAGTGTCCAATTTCTTTCCAGTTGTGAAATAAATCATGCAAAAATACATTAGCTTTACATATACAGAGTAAAGCATAATTATATAATGAGCCCCTGTGCAGTCAGCGCCTCGATTACTAGACCTAGAACTTCATCGGCACCCCAGAACTCCTTTGTGGCCCCCTTTGTGATCACAGCTGCTTTCCTCCCAAGATGTAATCATGATCCTGACTTTGGTGATTTTTATTTTCTTGCCTTTCTTTATAATTTTACTATGAACTGTGGGTCCCTAAATAATACAGCTTAGTTGTTTCCCTGTAATTTTGAACTTTGTGTCAATGGAATTGTACTGTAATGATACTTTGGTGTCTTGCTTCTTTCACTCATCACTATGCGTGAGTTTCACCCATGTTTTTGCATGTAACAGTATTTTATTCTTTTTTGCTGTTGTTGTACAAAAGCCTTCGTATCTTTAATTATTTTTTTTGCCTTAGAGACTATGCTGTTTGATATGGATACAGCTCTACCAGTTTTTTTTCAATATTTGTATGACAAGTTTCACAGAGCTAGAACAAACAATCCTAAAATTTGTATGGACCAGAAAAGACCCCAAATAGCCAAAGCAATCTTGAAAAAGAAAACCAAGGCAGGAGGCATCACAATCCCAGACTTCAAGCTGTATTACAAAGCTGTAATCATCAAGACAGTATGGTAAAAGAACAGACACTCAGATCAATGGAACAGAATAGAGAACCCAGAAATGGACCCACAAACATATGGCCAACTCATCTTTGACAAGGCAGGAAAGAATATTTAATGGAATAAAGAGAGTCTTTTCAGCAAGTGGTGCTGGGAAAACTGGACAGAGACATGCAAACAAACAAACCTGGACCACTTTCTTATACCATACACAAGGATAAACTCAAAGTGGATGGAAGACCTAAATGTAAGGCAGGAAGCCATCAAAATCTTTGAGGAGAAAGCAGGCAAGAACTTCTTTGACTTTGGCCACAGCAACTTCTTACTCAACACATCTCCAGAGGCAAGGGAAACAAAACAAAAATGAACTATTGGGACCTCATAAAAATAAAAAGCTTCTGCACAGAGAAGGAAACAATCAACAAAACTAAAAGGCAACCGATGGGATAGGAGAAGATATTTGCAAATGACATATCAGATAAAGGGTTCGTATCCAAAATTGATAAAGAACTTATCAAACTCAACACCCAAAAAATAAATAATCCAGTAAAGAAATGGGCTAAAGACATGAACAGACACTTCTCCAAAGAAAACACCCAGATGGCCAACAGACACATGAAATGATGCTCAACATCACTCATCATCAGGGAAATACAAATCAAAACCACAATGAGATACCAACTCACACCATCGGAATGGCTAACATTAACAATTCAGACAACAACAGAAGTTGATGTGGGTGCAGAGAAAGAGGCTCTCTTTGGCACTGCTGGTGTGAATGCAGACTGGTGCAGCTACTCTGGAAAACAGTACGGAGGTTTCTCAAAAAATTAAAAATAGAACTACCCTACGACCCAGCAGTTGCACTACTAGGTATTTATCCAAGGGACACAGGCATCCCAATGTTTATAGCAACTCTATCAATAATAGCCAAAGTATGGAAAGAGCTCAAATGTCCATCAATGGATGAATGGATAAAGAAAATGTGGGATGGAGATATACATATACATATATATATACACATATACACATATACATATATATATACACATATACACATATACATATATATATAGTTGCCATTTGCAAGTAAGTGGATGGGACTGGAAGGTGTTATGCTAAGTGAAATTAGTTGGTCAGAGAAAGACAATAATCATACGACTTCACTCATATGAGGACTTTAAGATACAAAACACATAAACATAAGGGAAGGGAAGCAAAAAGAATATAAAAACAGGAAGGGGGACAAAACATAAGAGACTTAAATGCAGAGAACAAACAGAGGGTTGCTGGAGGGGTTGTGGGAGGGAATGAACTAAATGGGTGAGGGGCATTAAGGAATCTACTCTTGAAATCATTGTTGCACTATATGCTAACTAACTTGGATGTAAATTTAAAAAATAAATTTAAAATATTTGCATGACAGGTGTTCTTCCATCCACTTGGATGGATCCTTGCACTTTAGATCTTTTCCTCCATTATTTTGTACTTTCTATTTGCTCCACCTTACTGTGTTTCTTTTACCCTCTTTCTATTCTTGTATTAATGGAATATTTTTGGACCATTCAGAATTGCTCCTCCAATTAGTTCAATGGGTGTGTTCTCTGTTTTTATTCTTTTAAAAGTTAACCTGGAAATTACAACAACCCATATTCAAAAACTATCAATAGCTAACATACCCAGTGCATCCTCCTGAACTGTACAAGGATGTTAGGATACTTTAAAATCCATTTAATCCCTGACTTATATGTTGTTTTCATATTTTAAATTTTATCTTTTTTAAAAATATCAAATAACACTATTGTTACAGCTTAAAGCAGTTAATATTTACTTTATCTACCTATAAAGTTACCAGCTTCTAGGCTCTTCATCTGTCTATACACTTTGTTCCTCATTCTGGAATAACTTTCCTTCTCCCTTCTATACAACCTTCGGCATTGCCTTTGGTGAAGGCTCTGCAAATGGAAATTTTTTCTTATTTTTTATATGAATAGCCTTAATTTTATTTTATTCCTGAAAGACACTTTTACTGGCTACAGAATTCTAAGTTGGTGGTTATTTTTAATCAACAATTTGCTAAAACATTCTACTATCTTCTGGCTCCCACAGCTGCTGCTGAAAGTTAGCTGCTAATCTACATTCTTCTTTTGAATATATTGTAGTCTGTTTTCCTCCTTTTCTGGCAGCTTTAAAAACCTTCCCATTGCTCTTGATGTTCTCAAGCTCTGCTCTGAGGAATATACGTGTGATTTTATTCATTTAACCTTCATGGGTTTCATTAAGTGTCTCAAAATGATGGATCAAAATCTTTCTTCAGGTCTGGAAATTCTTAGCCATTGTTTCCTAAATGATTGCCTCCATCCATTCTTTTAAGCTTCTCCTTCTGGAACTCTGATTTGACATATATTAGATCTTATCATTTTATCTCCCATATTTCTTAACTTCTTTTTGATAGACCCCATCTCCTTTTTCTCTTTGCTGCATTCTTCCAGTTCATGGAGTCTCTCTTTAGCTATATCTAATCTGCTATTTTACAGATTCATAGAGTGTTCAATTATGTTTTTCATTTCTAAATGTAATCTTTTCTTCTTTTTATAATCCATTAAGTCTCTTTCTTTCTCTTTTAACATTTTATTGTTCCCTACAAATATTATCATCCTTTTCCCCCATCCTTTTAAATAGATGCTTTATATTGTGTATCTGATAAGTCCAATATCTGAAATCTTGCAGATCTGCTTCTACTCTTTCTTGGGTTCTCATTCCCAGTGCCTTGCTTCCTTGTGTACTTGGTTATTTTTTGTCTGAGTTGTTTATTTTCCTTGGAAAATTATCTTTGGTAATTCTTTGAAAGCTAGAATAAAAAGATCTGTGTTTACTTCTGCCAGGTACCTTAAAAGCATTGCCAGTCCAAGACTACATTAGGGTCATGGCTACAGTTATTCTGACTATGCAGGTGATGTAGATTTGGGCTACAAATCCACTTTTCATGAGAGGCTCTTTATCCTCCTTACTCTGCTCAGAACCAAAGCAACTTTTCTTGCAGTCCCTGGGTGTCAGGGAGATCAGGCAGTTCTCTGGTTCTCTGGTTTCTTCTGGTTCACACATACATTGAGGGTTTTTCTTTGGAGTTCCACCTTTGTGAGGGAGAATATCCTATTAGATTCCCCATCTTTGCTGAGCACTGGGTTTTATATTCTCTCCCCCAAACTCTTGGCAAGGTCAAACCTGAAGCCCAAGTTTGCTGGTTGGGCAAATGCCCTAAGGCACAAGTAGCTGCAGTGTTCTCAGAGCCCCTGCTGTCAATGAGCTTTTGGCCTTGTAGCTTTTTGCTATCTTGTCAGCTCTTTAATGCTTGTAAGACATGTCTTTCATTGTATTCAGCATCTCTAGTTGTTTCTACCCTGAGGGTTGGTCTAAATGACCCAAATTTTTAGAAACAGAGGATGCTCTATGTTACTCCACAACCCTGGATTAGCATGCTTTCTCAATTGGAGAAACCAAAGCAGGAAGAAGGATGGCCCAGTCCAGTGGGTGGTGGCAGTGATGGATGGTGGCTGTTGGGCAAAAAGTCCTGCTGAGGATGGTGGGGGTTCCTAGTCCACTAAACGTGAGCCCTGCCCTTGTGCCTGAGTAATTGGTACATGTTCTCCAGGGAGGAGGGTCCTGATTCTCCTAAACTCCCACAGTTTCACCAGTCCTTGGAGGCTTTTTTAAGCAGAAGGATGACACAGTCAGATGTCACACCAGGATAAAGGTCGTGGCTGCTGTATGGAGCTGGAGACAGTGCAAATCTAGATGGAGCAGTCCAGAGGCTGTTGAAGTGGAGAGGCTTAGAGATAATGGTGGCTGGGACTGGGGTCAGGGAGGGGGAAAGGAGTGGAAGATTGGGTGATCTCGGGGGGTGCCAGCAACAAGCAACGTGCTGTTGGCATGGTTGCTCCAAATCCATGGCCTTGATACCATGAAGATTACAGGTTTTAAGAGGTGTGGTTCTTCTTAAGTCTCAATAGACACGAAGGGCCAGGAGGCAAGTTGATTCCAATGAACCAGTCCTGTGCCCACACTGAGTTAACTGAAGGGGATAAAATGCCCTTTCCTTAAATGGACATGCCATGGGGCGCCTGGGTGGCTTAGTCGGTTAAGCGTCCAACTTTCGCTTAGGTCATGATCTCGCGGTTCGTGGGTTCGAGCCCCATGTCGGGCTCTGTGCTGACTGCCAGCTCAGAGCCTAGAGCCTGTTTCAGTCTGTGTCTCCCTCTCTCTCTGACCCTTCCCTGCTCATGCTGTCTCTCTCTCTCTCCTAGAAATAAATAAAACATTAAAAAAAAAATGGACATGCCAGACTGAAAACCTCAGAACCAGTGAGAGGCGTAGGCATCCAACTACCCCAGGTGTGTACCGGGCCGTTCTCCATTATGATTCCCTTGCACCCATTCATCTTGCTTTCTGTCATAAGTGCCTGTTCCCAGGTAGAGGATTACAAAGAGGAAGAGAAAATAAAGAATGGAGAAGGTAGGATATCGGAGGGGTACTTGGTGACTCAGTCAGTTGAGCATCTGACTTCGGCTCAGGTCATGATCTCACAGTTCATGAGTTGAAGCCCTGCTTTGGGCTCTTCACTGTCAGCACAGATCCTCTGTTCCTCTCTCTCTCTCTCACTCTCTCTCTCTCTTTCTCTCTCTCTCTCTATCGCTCTCTCTGTCCCTCCCCCACTCACACTCTCTCAAAAATGAATAAACATTTTTTAAAAATAAAAGTAAGAGAATTATGAAAGGTCAAAATTAAAATGAGAATAAGATGACAAAGATTTAAAAAAAACAAATATTAAAGGGAACTCAAGAGTTGAAAATAGGGTATTTATGAATAATAAAATCAACTGGATTTTAAAAAAATAAGATATTAGAATCTGGAAGATAGAAGGCTGTATAAGTGAGAAGGATTTGCTTAGAGCAATCAGAAGAGTGGCTCCAGTTCCAAAAGTCAAAATGATAATGAAGTAATTAAGTGCAAAAAAAAAAAATGGGAGAATTGGCAAAGGGAGTCCAAATAGCAATGTGGGATAAGAAAAAAATGAAGTAGATAGGAAGGCCCTAAAATGAGAGGAAGAAAAAAGACAATTTAAAGGTAAAATTAAGTTTGAAAAGAGACACGCATGCCTTTGTTTATGGCAGCATTATCTACAATAGCCAGGTTGTGGAAGCAACCCAAGTGTCCACTGACTGAACAGATAAAGAAGATGTGGTGAATATACACAAGGGAATGTTACTTAGCCATCAAAAAAGAATGAATGTTGCCATTTGCAACAATGTGGATGAGCTAGAGAGTACTATGCTAAGCAAAATAAGTCAGAGAAAGACAGATAGCATATGATTTCACTCAAATGTAGAACTTGAGAAACAAAACAAAACAAGAGACAAAAAAACCAGACTCAGATACAGAGAACAAACAGAAGGTTACCAGAGGGGAGGTGGGAGGGGAAGGGGTGAAGTAGGTGAAGATGATTAAGAGGACACTTATCACAATGAACACGGAGTGATAGAGAAGGATTAAATCACTATATTGTGCACCTGAAACTAATATAATGCTGTATGTTAATTATACTTCAATTTAAAAAAAAAGAGAAAATGAAGGAACAAAAAGGAAAAATCCAGTGAATGTCAGGCCTAAGAACTCCTGGGCAGAATGAGTGGGCCTTGTCCAGAAAGCTTCTATTCTTTCTGCCACTCAACCACCCCCCCACACACTTGAAGCATAAAGAGGGGGCACATAGTTGGGAGGTTCCTATGAGAAGGGGGAGAGCCCCAGTTGAGAGCAGAGAGAGCTGGGTCCCGGCTGGGTCTGACTTCATCCCTGCAGGGCCCGAGCCGGCCCCTTCCTGGCCAGACCTCAGTGTCCTCAGCTAGAAAGAGAGAAGAGCCAACTTGATACGTGTGGGGCTCCTTCTGTCCTGGTGTTCTGGGAGGGGAGTGGGTGCCAGCAGCCGGCCAGAGACAGGATCTCTGTTTTGTGGCTTCTTCGGGGAAGCACTAAACCTGGAATCTCAAGTCATGGTCCTAGAGCAGCATTTCTTCAGCTTCTCCCCGTCTGTCTCCCTGGGCCCTCAGCTCCTTAAAGGCAGGCCCTTGTCTTATGCGGGTCTTTATCCCAGGCTCCCACCCCTTGCTAAGACACCGCTCACTGCATGTATGAGGAAGACGATAATAAAAATGATAATTCTACCTCCTGCCAGGGCTTACTAGATGCCCTCACTTCATCTGAATGGGTTCATTTAGTCCTCATGTCAGCTCTATAAGATAAGTAGCATTAGTATCCCATTGTACAGATGGGTAGACCAAGGCTGAAAGCACTGAAATAACTTGCCCAAGATCACACAGCTAGGAACCCAACCTGGGGTTTAGACTCAGGGATGCTGGCTCCAAGTGGTGAGATTCATTGGTCTGCTATGAGGTGAGTGGGAGGGAGCAGCCCTGGGCCCCACAGCCCCAGTGGTACGGGTATGGTTTACAGAGGAGGTTATCTTGTGCCCTGCAGAATGAGGCAGCCATAGGCGGCCAGGGCATGGATGAGGCGACCTTACCTTATTGTTGAGCGTGGGGACCCAGTTCTTCAAAGTGCTGGCTCATCCATCCGCTGGGGTCTCCTCTTCGTTGTTGCTGGAGCAAATGGAATCTTCTACAACAGAACAGAGCAGGCACTTCAGTACAAAACCCAAGGAAGAAACAGCTAAGGGACTGGTGTCCCTGGCAAGGGGAGGTGGATATTTCCCTATGGGGAAGGAGCTTTGGACCTGGAGGGCTGGAGAGCCTCCTAAGGGGCCTGGCCCCCTTCCAGTCCATTCTTTCACACTCTTCCTTCCCAGGCTCTCCCACAGCTCCTAGCCCTGTGCTAGCTCTGGGAACTCAGGATGTCGAGGAGCTGGCTTGTGCTCTTCCCCCACTCCAGCCTCTTGCTGGGCCTCCCACCAGACCCAAGTACTGTCAGGATCCTTAGGACCCTCTCATTGGGATGGTTAGGACCCCACAGCTTGGTCTCGAGTCCTGGGCCAGCAGCGTTGACAGGCAGACCAGGTTCCCTGTGTGTTTAAGGCAAACTTCTGGGGGAGGCTGCTGGTTCTGCCTTGTAAAATGTCTCATTGACCAGTGAGGACACTCCGGTCTCCCTACCAGCATGTGGACCTTATCCCACCTCCGCACAGACTCCTACAGACGAGAATCAAGTTCCACGCTCCCGTGAACCTTCCCCTCCGCCTCCTCTGATGGGTTACAACTTCCTCCTTTTGGGCTCCACAAGTGGTGAGCTGCAAGATGTCTCTGCTGGCGCTCCTGAGAGTCCATCCCTTCCTCTCCCACTGACAGTCTTTCTAGTCTTGCCAGCTATAACCTTGGACCTGGTGGAGGCCTGGGAGACCAAGATGGCCCTGCCTTTGGGAGACAGCAAGAAGGCCTATCCTTAAGGAGGGAGGAGGAGTACCCAGAGAAGCCAGAGAGAACTCTGGCACCGAGCCTGCTGGGCTATGGAAGCCCAGCATGGGGACTGGTGCTTGGCTGCACCATTCATTCATTCATTCATTCAACAGTTCCCGGGGTGGGGGCCGCTCCGTGCCAGGCACTGGATGGACACTGGGAATGAACCAGGCAGATGTGGTAATTCCCCAGAGGAGCACATGCTGTAGCGACGGTCGAGACCCAGCCCTCCGCAGCTGCGTAGTCAGAGCTGCGGCTGAGCCACTCCTCCATCCTGAGTCTCAGCTACTCGTTTCTAGAATGGACACACCACCACCCACCTCCTGGGCACGTGGGCTGGTCGAACGAGACAAGGCACAGAAAGCCTCCCACACAGTGATAGGGGCATTTTCCAAACTACAGGTTGAGTCTCAAGAACGGGTTGCAAAGAATTGAGTGAGTCACGAACAACTTCTTTTACAAAAGAAATGGAACAATAAAAACATTATATGCATCCTGTGTAACGTAAAAACATTCTATCTGTGAAACTTCCACTTTGGTTATAAGGGTGTGTGTACAGAGACACTGGGTCATGTGGGAAAATGCATTATTTTTCAAAGCAGTTGGAAGGCCACTGGTGGTTCAGAGCAGGGCGCTGGGGTGACATGGGCCTAGTTCAAACCCCAGCTTCACCACTTATGACACTGCAACCAGACACCTTCTTTCACCTCCGAGCCTCACAGGGAACAGCACATGTGAACGAGTTGCTCAGAACAGCAGCCTGGGACATCACAGGGCCTCAGAACATTAGTACCTGGTCCTTGTGTTAGTATTGTTTCTATATAGCAGGACATCAAGTAAGGGCTAACTTGTCTCTGATTTAACACAAGTAAAAATGGAGCAAGTATTTGTGTTGCTGGGGTTTCCTCTATCAGTAACCTACATTTTTAGGCATCGGTGCACCAGGCAGGAACCTCACGGTAGCTCTGCGAGGTGAACTCTAGCATTCTTCCCATTTCACAGCCAAGGGGACGGAGGAGTGGGAAGTTTAGATTCAGTGTGGCTCTGGCAGGCTGACCAACCAAACTCATACTGCTGCCCAGCACCAGAGGCACTGCGGGCCCTGATTTCCTGTCTCCTCTGACCCCAAAGCCCCCAGTGGCTCCAGTTTTGAGGCTCCTGGGCCAGCCCTCTCTGCTGGTCCGCTGGCGGCCCAGCTCAGGAGATGACCCCTCTCTGGGAAGTCGTGAGCCAGCACGGAGGCCTGAGGGTGGGCTCAAGGTGCCAGTGTCACTGAGGCAGGGAACACACAGGCAGCATCCCAGCGCAGTGTCAGCCGCCGGCTCCCACCACATCGATCATCCAGTCCTTAAGACATATTAAAATGGATTTAAAAAGACATTTTGCATTTTCTCTCCTTAACACCCACATTATTGCCACACATCGGCTTTTGTTTTAATTAAAATCGGTTTTGAAATCCTCCATGAAACTTCAGTGGGATTGTTAAAGGCGGCAATTTCCTTATCGGCAGTGCGTCCCCACAACATACTGTAATAGTTATTTTGCAACAAAGCACAAGTCTTATTAATTTAGCTCAATCAAATCAGCACCACGTTAATTTATGGGGCTGTAAAAATCTGGCAGTGCTGCTCTAGATCAAGGAACTTAGGGCAGGCAAGACACCAAGTGGGATGTTTATTTTGTACAATGGTCCCTAACTGCATTTCTGTGATTTAAAAGCTTTCCAAGGCGTGCGATGATAATATTACATGCATATAGAATTGTGTGTTTGCTATGCCTCATTACTCCCCACAGAGACCCAAAATCATTTGGTATTCAACTCCTACCTAAAATATTTCCTTTTACATACAAATATTTTTTCTGCTTTAAATGGCTTCTCTATGTTAAGTTTTCTTTTTTTGTTTTTTGTTGTTTTTTTTTTTTTTTTCCCAGACTGCGGAACAAGAGCGTTTCCTACGTGGGATTCTATTTTGGTCCAGTATTGATTGTTAGTGGTAGTTACTAAGTGGGTACTTGGCGCTCCCCACCTTGTTTTTCCTCAGGCCGATCCCTCCAAGGTGATTTCAGAGGGGTTAATTGTGCATTTTCTGCCCTTTCTTCTCCCCTTACTTCCAGATTCAGGCTTCGGGGGTTTACTTTTACTAATGTCTTCTTTGGTGACTAGGAATGCTTCTCTCTCACTCGTGTCCTAACAACAAAGCTTCACAATAATAATTACAATGATTTACCGGAGATGCAGCTTAGCGGCAGCAGAGAATTTGAAAGGCGTGGTGGGGAGGGGGACTGCCCCTCATGTGAGGTAGGAATCAGGAGACGGAGGTTCAGAGAAAGCAAATGACTTGCCCACAGTTACACAGCAACTTAGGAAGTGCAACTGGGCTCTGGGACTCAACCTAATCTTTCCATCAGTTGAAGGAGGACCATAAGAAGTGGAGGGAGAGGGGCGCCTGGGTGGCTTAGTCGGTTAAGCGTCCGACTTTCGCTTAGGTCATGATCTCACGGTTTGTGGGTTCGAGCCCCGCGTCGGGCTCTGTGCTGACGGCCGGCTCAGAGCCTGGAGCCTATTTCAGAGTCTGTATCTCCGTCTCTCTCTGACCCTCCCCTGCTCACACTGTTTCTCTCTCTCTCCTAGAAATAAATAAAACATTAAAAAAAAAAAAGTGGAGGGAGGGGCACCTGGGTGGCTAAGTCGGTTAAGCTTCGGACTCAGGCTCAGTTCATGATCTCACAGTTCGTGGGTTCCAGGAGCCCTACATTGGGCTCTGTGCTGACAGCTCAGAGCCTGGAGCCTATTTCCGATTCTGTGTCTTCCTCTCTCTCTGTCCCTCCCTCCCCCACCACATACACTCTTTCTCTCTCTCTCTCAAAAATAAACTTACTATCAGAGGAGGTCACTCACATGAAGGGTCTAGCACAGGGTGGAGGAGATGTTCTGGGTGGAAACACGCAGCCCTTCCTCAGCAAGGCTGGCCCGGTTTTTCAAGCACCTGGCTCTGAATTGAGCGATGGACTGCAGGTGTCAGGAAGAAGACAACTCAAACGCTTACACCTGCTGCACTCAATGTCCGAGATGCGTCCTTCCATCTACTCCGGGACAGCACAGCCTTGCTCTGGGGAGACAGACCAGGCACCAAAATATGATGTAAGCATTAACCAGCATCTCAAGACATGCAGGCATGAAGCCCCATTTAGTGGATGAGAAAACTGAGGCTAGCAGAGAGTTTTGAGGGCTGCCGTAGTGTCAGACAATCAATGGCAGAGGAAGATTCCAGCCCAGGACTATGGCCAAGGTCAGTGTCGTTTCTGGCACTCTGGCCAGTCTGCAGGGGCCCAGGGAGATGGTGGCAAAGGTTTGGGTAGGCAGTTCCTGCTGGTGGTATAAGCATCGGCTGATGTGACAGCAGCTGAGAGGCCCCAGAAGGCACCTCTTGCTTCCTTCCTGGCTGTGGCCAAGCCTTAGAGAGAATGTCCCTAGGTGAAAGCTTGCCTTTTTTCCACATATGTGGAGAATATTTGCTTTAATTATATAACCTGTACCATCGAATCACAATCCTTCTGTGTCCTATTAGTGGGGATGAGTTTCCAGTTAGTCTAGAAACAGGAGAGCCCCTGGTGCCTGGCAGGGGCCTCTGGGTTGAGGGTGGAGATTCTGATGCGTGGCTCCCAGATGCCATCACACCTTTAGGGACAAGGGTGTGGGACTCACTACCTCCAAGACCCTTAACATCCACACCATTGTTGGACAAAGCCATCGTTTGAAATTCACCCTTCCTGGGGGCACCTAAAACCCACATCTTCAGGAAAGCATTATGACTTCATTTTGAATGGCCAGGCAACCTCTCTGACCTGCCAGTGTCAGGAGTGTCCAGAACCACCTGGAGATGGAGGTGTCTCAGCCACATAAGTTAGCAGAGGCGGAGACAGTCGTCTCTGGGGCTGGAAGTATAGTGAGGCTCCCAGAGATGAGAAGATGGAAGGGGTGGGTGTCCAGGCCCAGGTCAGATATGCAGTGCATGGCCCCAGTGCCTCTAGTGAGGAAGGGGGCGGGGCAGAACAGTCACAGCCAGGAAGCCCAGTTCTAGGCAAATGTAAACCCTTTGGCTAAGTTCCAGAAACAGACCATGGAGATGGGAAAGTGAGGTGTGAGCTAGGAGTCCACTGCGTGAAGTCTCAGAAGAGGCTCCGCCACTGGGTAGTGATGTCTGAACGGAAAGCCTCACCCTGGACTTCATTCCACAAGGACTCTGGAAAAGGTGCCGTGTGCCCAGCACTGGGGCAGGCTTGGAAAAGAAGAGGAAGTGGAAAGCACTCCCCATGCAGGCCCTGTCCTCCAGAGCAGGCTCCAGGCGCCTGCTGTTCTGGCGAGAGTCTCTCCTCATGTCCTGGGGCATTGGCTTTCTCCCTACTTGGGGAGCTGGCCCAGTAGGAAATGAAAGCGCTTGCGGAGGAGGCTGCTCTTTGGACATCCTAGCTCAGCCTCTGCAAACAAATGCTAAGCCTGTGTAAGGCCAGGCCCCATGGCTGAGTCAGTCTGAGGGCATCAGAAAAGAGGCAGCCACTCAGTTGCTTTCAAAATAGCTTCTCTCAGACAAGGCCACAGCTAGGTCACAGGGTGCCTTTGTGTGAATTTGAAGAAGGTGCCCTCTTAGGGCAGACACAGCCCCACAGGACTTCAGACTGGCACAGGGATCCCAGGGTGGACCTCAGCTTTTACAGCGCCCTGGGCTGGGCACACTTGTGCAGTGAACAACTTGTACAACTGGAGTTGGTGACTTTGCCCCTGACTCCAACTGCATGGTCAAAGCTGCCGGGCCCTTTTCAGTCAGAAGATGCAGGCCGAGGCTTCCCCTACCCCCAGATCTAAACCAAGACTCCCCAAAAGATGAAGGAAGCCGTGCTCTAAACCCCACCCCACCCCCCGCCTTCCGACACAACTGGCTCGCTCAGGCACCAGCATCACACCTGTGACCTTCCCTGTCACGGTGTCTTTCCCTTCACGGAGGGACAGGTGGACATGGCAGGGAGAGGGGGAAAGACCGCTGCAACCACTTTCCGCAGCCAGTGCCAAGCCTTCCCCTCTTTCCGCGGTTCTTTAAGAAGGCTTTCTAAAGAAGAGGAACCTTCCGTGGTAGCAGATGGCGGATAAGTAGGAATGGTAAATAGTTTTAATTACTGCATAATGTAAGTGAGACAATAAAGGGGAGACAGAGGAAGCAAGCTGCTGCCGCCAAGGCCCTGAAACTGTTGTGGGGCCCAATTTGTCTGGCATGTGCTGTTCTCAGTCTTGGGAGGGCTTTAAAGAGAACGCCGAAAATATTAATTGCCCGCCTCACTGGCCCATCCATCTTCACAACCGAGTAACACGCTTTTTTAATTTCAGGGGAATCGTTTTCAAATGGGAATCATGCAAATGAGTATTTTAGCTATTCATTTGTTTTACTGCGAGCGCTTTGTGAGCAAATGGCCTACAGCTTGCAATGAATTAAAAGACACGGGCACTGGAGACCGATTTTTAATACAAAGTCTTGACTCGGAGACGACCCCGACCAGCAGCACAGAAAATGTTGGCATAGCAACTTTGGGCATTTTCATGCAAATTGGCTTCTATATAGATGATACGAATGCAATGTTTTCCTTCAACTAATCATCATAAAATTAGTTTCACTATATTTAAATGCCTCCACTTAATGCATTATATCCATATGCATGAAATTGCCTCCGCTAATGCAGTACATAAAATGCCAAAGATACAATGAATAGCCAAATTGCAAGCAGTTATGTTATCTCCCATAAAAACGGCTCCCCTCCCCCCTTCTTTCTTGTGAGTGTGGGTGTTATTGAATGTGTGGGCGCCAAAGGCATCTATCACAAATTGCTATTAACACACACACGCGTGCGCGCGCACACACACACACACACCCCAAAGTCCTCTTCAGTTAAGTAACGTTAAGGTTGTAACCCAATGTAACAAAAGCCAGATGAAGCCGGGCCAGGCAGGCCGTGTTCACCTGTGCTGGCCGCCCTCCCCTCACACAGTCTGCAGCAGGAGTTGATGGTGAAGCAGAGAGCACTGCCTGGCTTTGGGGTCAGCTCCAGTGAGGATGGTTTCAAGCCCCACCCCTGTCACCGATGAAGGGGGAGGCCCCAAAGAGATGTGTCCAAGCTAATCGGGGACCAAGAGGCCATCCAGAAATAATCAAAAGCGGAGCCACTGTTGGTGAGAAATGGCCTCTGAAGACTGGGCCTGGACGCCTGGGGAGATGTGGCCTCTGGCAGATCATGGTCAAAGTCAACAACTGAGGAAGGGCAGGGGAGGAAGGGAGAAAGGGACATCCATGGTATCCCTATGTTCTGGGTGCTGGGGTTGGAACTGGACATCTTCCGGGTCATGTCATCTTTACAACAGAAAGAAAGTCAACATGATCGTCATGGTCTCATGGACTCTGAGATGAGTCTGAAAGAAACTGAGGAACATGTTCAAGGTCACATGAAGAGTAGGCAGCGGAGGAAGGATTTAAACCCAGGTCTCTGGAAGCCCAAAGCCTCACTTTCCTCTGTGCCAGGTTGCCCCCTGCAGGTGGCATCAAGTAATGGCAGGAGTGGGTATCCTTACTCTCTTTGCTCCTAGAGGAGCTGTCCTCTCTCCAAGAGAGGTAGGGGCTGTGAGGGCGGAAGGAGATAGTGGTTTAGCGGGACTTTTCTTCAATGTTTAAACTTGATTCTCCTTGAGTATCTGATGAGTCCTCAATATAGATCCCAAATGCCCCCAGGGTTGGAAGATGTATTTTTACGTGGACAGAGAGCTGTGCACCCCAACTTACTGAGTCTCTACCTCCTCCAATCCCGCCAAGGGAGTCCGGATTCTTCTCTGCCCCAGCCTTGGTGGGTTTGAAATCTGGCTTAAATATATGGATGCTATTCATGTTCACAGTGGGGGTTAGGAGAGAGAGAAGCAAGAGGTGAAACTCGAAAAACACAAGCCCCTCTTTTCTACCTGGAGATGGTGTTCCATCTCCAGAAGCCTCCAGGTCTCATTCCTTGGGGGACTTTGTGTCTGGCTTAAGTAGGGGTGGCATTTCCTCACAAGAATGCGTGAGGTTGCTATGGAAACAGTACGGTGGTTTCCAAAAAAAAAATTAAAAATAGAATAACCATATGATCCGGCACGTTCACTCCTGGGCGCATTCCTGAAAGAAGTGAGAGCAGGGACTCAAACAGATGTTGGCTCAGCCATGTTCATGGCAGCATCACTCCCAATAGCCATGGTGTGGAAACAGTTCAGGTGACCATAAGGGGGTGAATGGTAAGCAAAATGTCACATATACATGCGATGGTGTAGCATTCAGTCTTACAAAGGGAGGACGTTCTGACACAGGCTAAAGGGTGAACCTTGAAGACATGCTAAGTAACATCAGTCGGTCACAAAAAGACAAACCCTGTATGATTCCTTGAGGTATGAAGTACCTACAATAGCCACATTCATAGAGAAATCACACTGGTGGTTTGCAGGGGATGGAGGGAGGGAGGACAGGGGTGTTGGTATTTAACAGCTACCGAGTTTGAGTTTGGGAAGACGAGAAGAGCTCTGGGAATGGACGGTGGTATAGTTGCACCACGATGTAAATGTACTTAATGCTACTGAGCTGTACACTTAAAAATGGTTAAGGTAGCGGGGCGCCTGGGTGGCTTAGTCGGTTAAGCGTCCGGCTTTCGCTCAGGTCATGATCTCGCGGTTCGTGGGTTCAGGCCCCGCGTCGGGCTCTGTGCTGACTGCCAGCTCAGAGCCTGGAGCCTGTTTCAGTCTGTGACTCCCTCTCTCTCTGACCCTCCCCTGCTCATGCTGTCTCTCTCTCTCTCCTAGAAATAAAAATAAAAAACATTAAAAAAAATTTTTTAAAAATGGTTAAGGTAGTAAATGTATGCGTATTTTACTGCAACTAATAATTTTTTTTTAATGCATGAAGTAGAAAACATCTCTCCCAAGACCTCAGGCATGCCACAGAATTCAGGAGCCAAACTGTCTGGGCAGCTTGATGAAGAGGTGAGAACAGTTCCCCCTGATGGCTCAGGATCGCTCACCTCTAGGGAAGCACTTACTTCTATGTTCAATACGAGCCTGTTGAGTTAAATTAAGTGGTAAAGTGGGGGAGACGCCAAAGAGTGATAGAATTAGACGGGGTCTAAGCCAGAGATCAGGAATCCTTCTGATCTCATTAAGTTGGTCCATTTTCATTTCCTTCGTGTCCTTCTCCCTTTTGTCTTCTATCTTGTGTGGACAACCCCCTCCACCCAGCCCCACCATACAAATACTCCTCTTACGTTTGTTTCCATTGGCCTATTTTGTTGTTGTGTCCCCCTCACACACACAAGTGTTTTTCTCACCACCTGCAGCTGTTAATAGCTACGTGGCTTTACAAACGCTAAATCAAATTGGCATGCTTTCTTGCAAATTGAATGATTTATGTGACGCATCTTACCCTTGCCAATGCATATGCTGAACACCGGTCCTGTGCTTCTCCAAATGACCACCAGGTGGCATGATTTGGAAAACCCAACCTATATCACTAAGGGCAGATACCACCTCAGATGGCTGTCCTGTGAGATTTGCAGGCACGTGTCTAGGTGGCGATTGACCAGGACTTGAAGCGGGGCACATCTGTATTAAAAGCCAGCCCTTTCAATGACTGCAAGTATAATGGCTCTGATGATACCCCACAGCTCCAGCTGCTCTTCATGTTCCCTCTCATGCTTTAGCTCCCAGAAGAACCAGTACTGGCTTATGTCTTCGGTGTAACCCGCCTCTAGGATGGGGCTGCATGCTTCAGCCCTCCGAGTACTGGATGGACCACTCTCTCCCAGGGCCGAGATCCTAAGGTCAGATGAAGAGTTCCATGTCATTCTGTTTGGGCTGTGTTTTCCAGATTCAGCTTTTAGTTTCCTCCTGGAAAACCTCCTGTGACTTTGTTCCTCACCCCCTTTCCCGATTGCAGCTTCCTGTGCTAGTTTCCCCCTGCACCCCTCCTGCTGCCCAGGGGGGAAGCTGGGGCCCCCTACTACAGTGGGATCCTGCCACCCCTGACCTGCAACCTCGTTGCCTCCCTTCCACTTTCTTTTGTGACTAATCATATTCTCCTGGTTGATAAGCAGCTAGGGAACAAAGAAATGATGACTACTAGGAATTAGTGGGGATTCAGCAAGAAAAGGCCTATGTTTGATGTACCTGGTTTCTCTCTGATGGGCCGCTTTTAGACATAATGCATATTGTTTGCTACCAAGCATTTCCCAGGTCTCTGTTGTTAGCCTTGTAAACAGAATGGAGACAGGGGGCAAGATGAGAGTTCAGATATGCAGGTTCAAGGCTGGTTAATCAGCCCCACACAAACAATAAGGGGCGATTGACTGGAAGGCGGTCACTGGTGAAACGACGCAAGGCCTACCCTTATCTCTGTTCAATTCTACCTGTTACTGCCTTGAAGGAAGACTCTCAAAGCAGATGTTCCTCGTTTCCAGGAATTGCAGAAACACTTGAGGGGCAAAATATAGTCTGGAAAAGTCCTTAAGGGGCTATAAAAAATATAGGCTGAATGCAATAAGGTGAAGTTTAACAGACAAAAAAAAAAAAAAATGTAGTTTCCCATATAAGTTCTAACAATCAACTGGCTGAGCTTAGGATCAGGGACACTTAACTGCAGGTTCTTGTTTAAAATCCCTAGAGTTTTAGCAATCCGTAAATGGATTCCTAACTAAAGATGGGGTCCAGCTGCTAAAAAGGAGTAGTGCCAGCTGAGATGGTAGGAACACAAGCGTGTGGTAAGGTGGTATTGGGGCCGGAGCCGCTAAGCATGCAGCGGCCAACCCGGTCAGGATAGTGTAGACATTTGATGATGCTTGAGCCACAGAAGGAAATAGGGACAGAGCTAGTCTCTGCTCAAAAACTCTTTGAGGGGAGGGACCACATCCTATGGCACACATTCCCAATATCTCTTATGGCACCTGACAGAAGAGAAGGTGATGGTCATGTTTGTCAAAAAGAATGGATATATGAATGATTGGAGGGGAGGGGAGCCTTTCCTGGAAGATTGGAAGCATTTTCACAGGAAAGAGGGGACCAGGGCCCAACTGTGATAGGAGGCTGAGGTATCGTTAGTGCTCTGAGTCTACCCACAGACCTACATGGGACAGCCCACTTAGGATTCCAATACTAAGTGATTTGCATATCCTATAGAGGAAGGAGACATCCACTGCTGGGTTCAAATTCTTTCCCTTCCACATGTGTGAGCCTGGGCAAATTAAATTCTCTTTCCTTAACTGCCAAACAGAAGCAAAACACTGCCTCCTTCATAGGGTTGTTGTGAGGACTGAGATAAATGGCATATGGAAGGAACCTGGCACTGAAGAAGGGCTCCAACAGAGTGCCAGAGAGGCCCATTCGCTTGTGTCCAACTCTTGATCTCAGTTCAGGTCTTGATCTCAGGGTCATGAGTTTGAGCTCCCCATTGGGCTCCACACTGGGTGTGGAACCTACTTTAAAAGGCAGGGGCGAGTGCTCCAAACAATTGTGCAGAATGAGTGCATTTTCCCTGAACACATCTCACCACCACTGGTTTCCCACTGATAACAAACACCCCTCCGCCCACTAATCCTGCTCGTCAGGTGCGGAGTCTCTTCTCCACGGGGAAACCTCCTTGACATCCCCAGCCATGACTCTCCTGGTCTCTGCTGGTTCCACACCCTGTTCCCTAGTTTCCCTGGGGAACCAGAGGGCCTCTGCAGGGACAGGCATCTGGGTCTGACTAACATCTCAGAGAGCCGGACTGGGCAGCGTGGAGTCAGGAATAGCACCCTAATAGACTCTGGAGATCTGAACTCAAGCCCTGGCTGCTAGAGAACTGGGCATTTCCAGGCCTCCAGGAAGGTTCTCCAGACTGGCCCTCACACGTGCTGATTCTCTGTAATATTTTGGCTCCATGGCATTCTCAGTAACTACAAGATGAAGATGGCTCTTTGGCAGAAGCAGGTATCTATGGGGACAGCCATGTTTCTCTTCCAAAGACGACTCAGGAGACGATGACACACTGCCCCCTCCCATCATATTTGTCCAAGTATTTCCTTAAATGGTGAGGGGATTTGGTCCTTTAACTCCTTCAGGATGCATTAATGGCCACGTGAGAATGATTCCTTCTGAGGCCGCCGGAACCTCTTGCTAGCTTTCTCAGAAGTAGAAGTCCCCTAGCTGGGAGTCTCCAATCCCTGGGGGACCTTGGAGGAAGTCGCTTTCCCTCTCTGGGCCTCATTTTCTCTATCTATAAAAAATGAAAGGATGTGGGTAGAGAAGCTCTGAGGTCCCTCCCAGCTACAATGTCACAATTATTTATCTTAGTGTGGGCATACCCCCAATAATTGAGGCTGAAATATCAAAACAAGATCTGGGGTTAGTAAACAAAGCTTATTAAATGGAACCCTCAAATAATTATTCTTCCAATCTCAATCAAGAGACCCAAATAATCTGGCTTCTCAATTTGCAATTTCCTTGAATTCCTGCTGTTGATTAGTTCGGGTAGCCAGTTAATGGATTCTGGCACACCAAACCCATTCATTCATTTTGTTTTCTTAGAGGCAGGCTCCCATCTTGGAAATCAGAACCAGGAGGTAATGGCTTTTGATGTATTGTCAACAGGAGAGTCTGGAGCTCTCACACAGCGTCGCCCCGCCTGGGATCCCACAAGAGCAGTGACACTGAGGCTGAGGACGAAGAAGGATGGGGAGGACGTCCCAGGCAGAGGGTAGAGGGTGCCCAGTCATCATGGGGCATGAGCAGAGTAGGTGTCTGGTAAGGCAAGGCTGGAAGAGGCAGAGCCCAAAGGCAAGCTGGGTAAGATCTGCGGTGTCCAGTGGAATCCCTCGCAGGAGAGCAGAGGGGTCGATAATAAGAATTCACAATTGGGTACTGAGGGTCTGGACCAGAATGGAAGTGGAAATCCTAATCTTAAGGACCATGTTACCTTGCTCTCTTGGAGAGCTGGCAGATGTCAGAGGCAGGAGCAAAGGCTCGGAACCCAGTTGGCCCAGAGTATGTCCATTCATTCAACAATATTTATTGAGGACCTACTATGTGCAACTGCTGTTCTAGGCACTGTGGATACAGCCATAAAAGGAAACAGAAGAAGCTTGCCTGCATAAAACTAACTCTCGTGGAAGAGACGAATGACAGATAATCACATCACACAATGTCAGGTAGAGATGGACAAGAACCGTTACTAAGTAACACGGAGAAAAGGCATGAAGAGTGATGGGAGCTGCTATTTAGACAGGGTGGTCAGGGAAGGCTTCATGGAGGAGGTGACAGGGAGCAAAGACTTGAATGAGGCAGGGAGTGAGCCATGTGATTACCAAATGCATTTCACCAAAAGCTGCTCTTGTCACCCCGGGTGACAGAGCTGTTAAGATAGCATTTGAGCTGTGAGTGCTGTAGAAAATCCAGCTAATCATGGCTTGAGCAGACAGCATTAATTTAACTGCCTGAATAAGGGATGGGGTAGGCAGCCCAGGGCTGGAACGGAGAGTTCAAGGGGCCTTGGGACCCAGACTCCTTTTATCTTTTTAGCCTGTGGCTTTTGTCCTCAAGGTCATGACGCAGCTGCTCACTCCCAGGCAGAGTGTAAGTCAAGGCGTGAAGTGGGAAGAGAAGGGACAAAAAGATCTACAAGGACATCAGCTGATTCTGTCCCCATTAGCTCCAGCCAGTGATTTCTGCTGTGTCCTAATGGCCAGGACTGGGTCACATGGGGAGGGAGAGGGAGGTTGTGTGTGGGAGCCAGGCCCACCCATCAGCACCATCAACCCTGGGTCATTTTCTTAGGGCCTCCCCTCATGGAGGGTGGCTCTATGATGGCTTTGGCCCCGAGTCATCGGAAAAGCCCAGCTCTCCTCTGGTGAGTAACAGCCCTGAAGGGAATCAGGAAAACCCAGCTCCAGTTTGAGCTCTGCCACAAACTTGCTGTGTGACCGTGGGCCAGTTGCTTCTAGTCTCTGGGTCTTGCGGGAGCTATCATGAGGCTGCTCTCCATTAATGGTCTGAAGTTCCAAGTGCCACCCTCGTCTCTGCCACCGTAAACTCTACCACAGAGAGCCCTTGAGAACCCAGCTGGGTCCTAGAGGGGCACACAAAATGGCCCTTTAACCAAAAGAGACACTAGCTCTTAAAGGCAACCCAGCTGCCAGGGCCAGAACAAGGATTACGTGAGTGAGGCACTTACCTATAGGAATACAAGTGGGTGCCAAAAATATGTAGTAATTAAGATACATAATAATGTAATGCAATATTAAAAAATTAATGCTTATTAATTTTTGAGAGAGTGAGACAGAGCACGAGCAGTGGAGGGGCAGAGAGAGAGGAAGACACAGAATCCAAAGCAGCTTCCGGGCTCTGACCTGTCAGCACAGAGCCCGACACAGGGCTCGAACCCCAAACCATTAGATCATGACCTGAGCTGAAGTCAGCTGAGCCACCCAGGCACCATGGAGTACAATATTTTTAAAATCCAAACATAATTTTAAAAATCCCTGTTGAACAAAATATCAAAAATTTTAATAAAGACAAAATCAATATTACTGATGTTTCCTTTTGCTTCAGACTCCAGGATGACTCAGCAAGGCATGACATTGCTACTGACCCTTTTTTATTAAAAATTTTGAAATTTTGTTTAGCATCAGTGTTTTGCATTAATTTTGTTTTTTTTTTTATAATATATCCTTGTTAAAATAATACTATTTGATGGCCGAGGGTTTTGGCACGCCCTCACATGTTACGCCCAATGCAAACCCCTCACCTGCCTTACCCTGCCCTACCTTACTCTGCCCTACCAGCTTTAAGGGGGATTATAGGGAACCTGTGGCTGGACAGTGGGCAGTCTACGCAGCCGGGCATTCGCCCTGTCTGGGGACTTCAGGGTCACACAGTGGACACATGCAGTTTTTAGCACTTTGCCACGAGGTGTTTGGATTAAAGGCCCTGGTATTTCTTTAATAAGAAAAACAGGCTGCAGCCATTAAAAATTTAGTCCCACAAATAGCTCCTAGTATCTCCTCTCTGAGGTGCTGTATTTATTTAATCATAGTAAATTTGGGCCAAATCCTCTCCTGGGGTTTCCAGCACCTGACTCTATGCCCCTGAGGAGTCTGTCACTAGGACCATGCTGTTTGCACAAAGTCCCTTTGCCTTTGGCCCCCTGGCCTGCTGGCTCACAGGGAGATAAAACACCTTAGCCTCATTACTCAGATGGCTAATTGCGAACTGATTTAATTAAAGTATACAGATATTTCCCCAAGTTAGTTACATTTCATATCACTCCATTAGGAGTAATTGGCTGGAATGAGAAGCAGCAGAAAGGGAAGCTGGCCAGGTAGGTGGGGAGCAGGGAGCCCCCTTGGACTGTGGAAGGTGTGCTGCCTGACTGGGGCGGGGTCTGGGGGGGTCGGGTCTCAAGGCATTCCTGAGGCTGCAGGGTCACTGAGAGACGGGCCTCCACTCGGCAGCCTACCGGGATGTCCCTGGGTCATTTTAACCACAGGCACTGTATCGTGCATAGCCTGGGTCAAGACCCTGGGTTTCAAGCCCATTCCATGCTAAGGAGTTCTGTGATCTGGAGCAGTCTCCTCCCTCACTTGACCCTTGGCTCCTTCCCCTGTAAAATGAGAATAATCGTAATGCCTGCCTCAAATGGTTGATACCAGATTCAACAGAACAAGCTTGGAAAGCCTTTATTTTAGAACAGTACCTGGCACATGATTAATGCTTAGTAAATAATAATACTCTTATCTGGGGGCCGGGAGTGTGGTTACGGAGTGAAGCAGTATGGACAGGAGAAGAAACATCTGTCTTGGAGTCAGAAACCTTGCGGTGTGGCCTCAGGTGCGCCCCTAACTCTGTGCAATAATCGGCAAGTTGCTTCCTTTCCAGGGCCTCAGTTTACTATTCTGGCCAATTAAGGGAAGGAGGCAGAGACTGAGGTTTGCCCACACTATATCCATTCCCCCTTTCTTCCTTCAGCCCTGACTGGGGCAGCAAGGACCAGCTACAACATCCATGTTTCCCAACCTCCCTTACAGATAGGGCTGGCCCCGTGAATTCTAGTCAACGAAGTGAAAGCCAAAGTTGTTCCCTTCTAGGATGGGGTTCCCTTCTAGGGTGGGGTTCCCAAGAAGTCTCCTTTAAAAGGGACTAACCCAGCTGGCAAGTCCCCTTCCCACCCTCCCCTCCTTCCTTCTTTCTCCCACCTGGAATGTGATCTCGATGGAAGCTTCAGTAACTATCTTGTGACCAAGAGTTAACCTTGAGGGTAGAAGCTACTTGCAGAGCCACTTGGCCAAGCAGAAAGATAGAAGATGCCAGAGACTCTGATGACATCTTGGAGTTGATGCACCAGCCATGACCACCCTGGATTTCACAGCCCCTGAGAGTGAAAACCTGACCTGCACTTTTGTGTTTTGTTTTGGTTTGGTTTCTGTTAAGTCTGGGCCTTTTTGGGTCTTGATTACTTGCTGCCGAATGCTATCCCTAACTGATACAGGGTTTCCTGCTCTGTCAGAACAGTGAAGCTCGGTCTCTGAGCCAGTTAGAACTGCTGCTTGTCCTCTTTCTGCACCAGGAGAGATCCCTGAGCCTGAAGCAATGTCACCTCACCCCCACCCCGACTCCAGCCCCAATCTGCTCATCCACTTTGGGATCTTCACTACACAGCGGAGACCCCCATATTCCTGGGCTACAAATCTCAGAACTGGAAGAGATAAGAAGCAGACTCTTCTCACAGAGAGACCAGGTCCCCAATCTACATATTTCCCAAGGACCTAGACAGCCAGCCCATTTGCTCACTGCTGTGGCAGGGGTAGACAGCCTGGGGACAGCTGGTGGCTCTGGCGTACTGGGAAGTGCAAGCGTTCACTGCTGGAATAACTGGTTTTCATCCCTGTTCTGTCCCTTATTGATTGTGTGACTGCTAGAGACTGAATATGCCCCCCCCCATTCATATGTTGAAACCTAATGCCATGCTGAATGTGTTGAGATTAGGAGGTGGAGATTTTGGGAGATGATGAGGTCACAAGGGTGGGGCCCTCCTGAATGGGATTATTGTCCTCATAAGAGGCCCGAGGGAGCTCTCTGCCAACTCTGCCTTATGAAGCTATGGTGAAAAGACGGCCATATATAGGGAAGCAGGTTTCACCAGACACCGAATCTGCCAGTGCCTTGAGCTTGAACTCTCCAGCCTCCAACACCGTAAGAAATGAATTTCTGTTGTTTCTAAGCTACATAGCCTAGGCTATTTTGTTATAGCAGCACAAATGCCTAAGACAGGGACCTTTGGAAAGTCTCTTACATCTTGCTGGACCTTGGTTTTCTCATCTATAAAGTGGGCAGAATAGGGACACCTGGGCAGCTCGGCTGGTTAAGTGTCCAATTCTTGATTATGGCTCAGGTCATGATCTCACGGTTCATAGAATCGAGCCCTGCACTGGGCTCTGTGCTGACAGAGCAGAACCTGTTTGGGATCCTCTCTCCTTCTCTCTGACCCTTCCCCTGCTCATACTCTCTCTGTGTCTCAAAAACAAATAAACGTTAAAAAAAAAAAATAACCAAATAGGGGCGCCTGGGTGGCTCAGTCAGTTGAGCGACAGACTTCCACTCAGGTCATGATCTCATGGTTCGTGGGTTCGAGCCCCGCGTCGGGCTCTGTGCTGACAGCTAGCTCGGAGCCTGGAGGCTGTTTCAGATTCTGTGTCTCCCTCTCTCTCTGACCCTCCCCTGCTCATACTCTCTCTCTCTCTCTCTCTCTCTCTCTGTCTCTCAGAAATAAATAAAACATTAAAAAAAATAACCAAATAAAGTGGGCAGAATAATACCATCCCATTCTGAAGAGGAGAGGATGTAGAAACGAAATGCGGGAGAGATGCACTGTAAATCAAAAGGTGCAGTACACTCATCAGAACTTGTCATTATCATCAGAGACATTTTTTAAGCCAATCCACAAGACTTTCCTGAGCTCCTTCCCCAAGCCCAACCCTGTAGGCATGGTGACAGGAATACCAAAAAAGTTCAAGCCACTGTCCTCCATTTTACAGAGAGAAAATGGGAGCTCAGAGAGGTTAAGTAACTTGTCTTAGGCCACACAGCTAAAGAGTGGATGTGCTGGGATTTAAGCCCCGCTGTCTTGAGTCTAACACATTCTACAGACTCGCCACATAGAGGTGAAGGACTGTGGCCAAATCCAGCCACACCTGATTTTAAAAATAAAGTCTTCTTGGAGCACAGACACACTCATTTGTTTCCATCTTGTCTCTAGCTGCTTTTGCACTACAGTGGCAGAGCTGAGTAGTTGCAGCAGAGATTGTGAGACTCACAAAACTCAAAATATTTGCCACCTGGGCCTTTTCAGACAAGTTCTCGGGACGCTAACCTATAGCGTCCTATTTGTCCATCATCTCCCCGACACTGTGGCCACCGGTGATGAAGAGACACGTCGGATGGGAGTCAGGTTATTTCCCAGGTTACGTGTGAGGCCGACCCCCTTTCACAGACCAGATTTCCCCAGATCCCCGACAGATTCGTGACAGAAATGGACCCAAATCCCATCTGGCACCTCGCTCTGCCCCTCCGCCATCTCACGGGAGCTTCTGGAACTCTGAAAGCTCCATGAGAGGAGCCTGGAGGTCCGCATGGGGAGAGAAGGAGGAGAAAGGGACGGGGAATGTGGAGGGAACCCATCTCCCTCTTCTTGTGTCTCTTCCCATCCTCTCCACTGACTCCCACTTGTCAGAAAGTCGGGGAAAGTTGATAGGCTGGGCGCTGGCCCCATGCTCAGCACAGACACCTACGCCACCAGCCTCTGCCCTTCCTCTCCCTTCCAGCCTGCAGCCCCTTCCATATAGGGTCAGAGTACCAGGCCGTCCACCTTGCAACCCCCCGGAGCCCTTCCCGGCCCCTCTGCCCCCACCCTCCTCACTGGGTGTGTTTACTTAAGGCTGAATTCTATATCTGGAAGTTCATTAATTTTTCGTGGGTGCCAAAATGCGGATCATTTGTGCTTATCCTCAACTAAATAAGTCAGGTCATAAGAGGTAATGCCATGGGTAGTGGAATGTAAACAAACACATTCTACCTCAATAAACATGCTAATTTCCAGCTATAATATTCACAAGTAAAAGATCCATCACGCCGACCCTATTTGGCAAAGGCAGCGGGCCTCATCCGTCAACGGGGGAGGCTCCCGCCAGTTCTCCGCGGGAGGGAAATAGTACAACTTAACTTGCTTGATGACGCCCTCGGGGGGAAACATGAGCCTCATAAATGAGTCTGGAAATGTGATAAAAGGATAATCTTGCATAAATGAGCCTATATCATCATTACCTGCGCCGACCAAGGCCAGGCGCAGGCTTTGAGTGATGGAGTCACATTTCATATAAATTAAGGCCGAGGAGCGGGTGCGCCAGGCCAGCGGGGGCTCTCTGCCCTTGCTGCGTCCCACTGCCCACCCTCGCCCGAGGCTGCCACACAGGGTGCACGGAGGACCGAGCGGGGGGTCTGGTGCTGGCTGGGGCCAGGCCCTGGGCACAAGGACCCAAACACAAGGACACAGGGTCACAAGGACACCCATGGAAAGTGGCAACATCCTAGTGGGTCTTGGTCCTTCTTCCTACCTCACAGAAAAATATGAAGGAATCTGTTATTTTATTTGCTCAGTTTGGTGGACACCTATTAAACAGCAAGGCACACTGAGAGGCACTTGGAAAATCAAAATAAGATGAAGTCCCGGCTTACAAGAAAGAATTCTCCGTGGGCTCAGCAAGGCACGTGATCCCGGCCTGTGTGGTCTGTGGTCCAGTGTGGAGGGGGCTCAGAGGACAGAGGGACTCACTGGCCTGGCCAAGGCAGGGAAGGTCAGGCCCATGGTACATCAAGAATGGCAGGTTACTCGGTGGTGGTGAAGAGCCGGGCCTCCCTCTGCTTGCTGCCCTTCCCCAGGGCCCTCGGGGACACTGGCCCCGCGTGCAGCTTCTGCGGAGCTCCTCTGTTCTGCCTTTGAGGCCTTTTAGCAAGACAGAAAGATGAGGGACAGATACACGGAAACTGTCTGCCATCTTGGAAGAGATCTTGATGCTTCTTACTGACCGTCCCTTGCCTCTGTCCCACTGTGATGTTGTGGGAGTCCCTCCCAGCCTCCCATCCACACCGCTCAGGCACCCATCCTGGCAGCCACAGCTCACAGCCACCCTCTTCTGCAGAGAATTGTCTTTGGCCAAAGAGGAACCACCGCACCTGGCAGGTTATCACTGCCTGCCCCTCTGATGCCAGACTAGGTGACTCCGGGGTACAGAGGCCGGCCCCCTGGCTGACCCCCTTGTCAGAGGTCATGCGCTGAGGTGCAGCTCCCACCCAGATGGGTCAGGCTGAGGCTGGTCTCCAGCTGAGACCACATCCCCGCTGCCCAATCCCGCCTCCCTCACCCCCTTCTCCCGAGAACTCACCCCTCGCCCCGGATAAACTGCACGCGTCAAAACTTCTGTCTTGGTCTCTGCTTTTAGGCAGGCTGACCTAGGCTCTCCACTTTCCCTCAAAGGCAGACTTGGAAACAGCCCCCCGTGAGGCAGTGCAGTGGGGGCAGTACCTGGCTGTGACTGACGTGCTGGGGGGCTTAGAGAAAGTGAAGCCAACTATGCCTCAGGAGGTGAGGGAGGACACCTTGGAGAAGGAGTGCCCACCTTCCCTGGGCTGGATCCTGCATTCTCCAGGTGGGTGAGGTGGGGAGGGGGATCCAGGCAGAGGGAACAGCATGCCCTTTTGTTTCAAAGGCACTTTCATGTATCACTTCATGACAAACAGGGGCAAGCATGGAACATGGAAAGGGCTTGCTTTAGAAGCCCCCAGAACCCCAGGCTGAGGGGTGGCCAGCCCAATTGAGGGAAAGCGTACCAGTGAGTGAGTAAAGTCATTCTGATATTCCTCCAGCTGACAGCATGTTATCCATCCCGTCATTCACCCTGTGGCGCCTGCCCCTCACTAGACCAGAAAATCCTCTACCAATAGGGGCTGGGGCTGAGCCTCAAGAGCATCTCCCTGAGGCCTAGTTCTGCTTTCTGCAGAGGTGATGCTCAGGAAATAACTTATCCCATGGCTTTGAACCACTGACCCGAGAGGAGAAGGGGATCATTAAGAGAAGTGTTTAGATGTATTGAGGACTCCATTCATTAATTCGCCAAACAACTTTGTGATGTGATAGGAAAGTCAGTGTATCAGAAAGAGGGAAGGGGGTGCCCAGGTGGCTCAGTGGGTTAAGCGTCCGACTTCAGCTCAGGTCATGATCTCATAGTTTGTGAATTCCAGCCCCACATCCAGCTCTCTCCTGTCAGCACACAGCCTGCTTTGGATCCTGTCTCCCTCTGTCTCTGCCCCTCCTCCTCTATCTCTCTCAAAAATAAATAAACGTTAAAAAACTTTTAAAAAAGAAATAGGGAAGAGAGGAAATTATTGTGTGCCTATAGTGTGCAGAAATTGTCCTAGGTGCTTTCATATGCTGCACTTAAACTTCAGGAAAACCTGGAAGGGGGCATTGTTACTGCCATTTTACAGATGATGAAACCAAGTGGGAGCAGATGTGCAATTGACATCTAGGTGTACCCAGGTCCAGAGTCCATGGTCTTTCCATTCCCTCTCCCTCCCTTCCTTTCCATGGGAGGATGTTGTAAAATCAAAGTTGTAAAGGTCTGGAATGGGTTAACCAGATCTATCTGGAGGCAGAAGATCTGGAAGACCTCTGGGTATCTCTTTCAGCAGAGAATCCTCTGATTCAGGCCACCTGAGCCCAGAGAGATTCCCTTGCTCCACTTCCCAGGCCGAGGCCTGCTCTCTTCAGGCGCATCCAAACACCTATAACGGTCAGAAAGCCACGTTTCTAGGGATTGTATGATTCAGAATGGGCTTTGGGGGTTAATTTTTTTTTTTGAAGGAAAAAAGAAAGGTATAAACACTGTTGGAAAACTGAGCTGACAAGCTCAGGGGAAACCCAAGCCGCAGAAGTCTTAGTCAAAAGTGCTGGCTGAGAAATCGCCAGCCCCTGCCAAGCCCAGGGAAGGGAAGCTTGCACATTCCCGGGCTGCGTGTTTCAAATACTTTCCGCGGTTTCACCAGTGGAGGGCCAGGAGAGAGGAATCTGTCATGACCAACTTGGGTCTGCAAAACAACTTGGCTGGCAGGGAGCAGTGAACTCGCAGGAGGCAGGAAGCGGAAAACCTGAGTCATGAGCTTCAGGGGACAAGGGAATGTGCAGGAGGGAGGGGGTGGGAGGCAACCGACCACAGACCAAAGGGTCGGCTCGGATCCTTTGACTCCTAATGCATTCTTGCCGGCCAACCACCATGACTGCCCCTGCCCTGTGGGGTAGAGCCTCGTGCCATTTTCCAAACATTCTTCACCAGCGTAGTCATTTGTGGAGGACCTACTAGGTGCCAGGAATCTTGCTGAATATCCAATACAACGACCTGAGGAAGTTATCAGAACGGGCACTGTATGCCCACTTTTCAAAACAAGGAAATCAAGAGCCAAAAAGGCATAGGAATTGCCCCGCGCCACACAGCAGATGGCCCAAACATCAGTTCATCCTTTGTGTGGGCCTACTAAGCGTCGGGCACTGGGTCAAAGACTGGGCTGCAAAGATGGAGATAAGGCCTTTTCAGCGAAGGGCTCAAAGCCTTACAGATTTTTACCATTTTGTGGGGGTTTTTGTCAAGACACATGTACATCCGCTACCCAAGTTCTCTTACTACATGATGCATGGGAGGAGCAGGAGGGATGTGACGGCAGAGTGCTGGGTGACAAGCCATGAGGCCTGCCTTCTCGGTTCAGGCTGTTGCTAACGTGCTGTGTGACACAGAGAAAGTCACTTCAGTCCCTTTGGCTCTTGGTACGTGAAGAGGACACCACCTGTGCCTGGCCAGCCTCCCTTCGGAAGTACTGTTCACCATACACCATTGCCTTCCTGCCAGTGGCTTCTTACTGCAAGCCGCCATCACTCTGCCAGAAGACCTTCTCTGGCTGCAAGACGGTTCTGCACCCAAGGTGGGGCAGGCTGGAAATTGGGGCGGGGGGGTGGGGTCGTGCCTCAACAAAAGACTGATGGGAGTTGGGGGATGGAGACAGGCCTTCCTGTTGACTAGAACAGGACAACTCTGAAGGGCACATTCAGAGCCCCCCAGGGCTCCCCAGTGGCTGGGGTCCCAGCTGCCCCCAGGGGTACTCCGCCCATCAAGCACCCTGTGCTCTATCCAGTCCTCCTGCCTCTCACATCCCTACTGGTGCTACCTGAGGCCGCCTCCTAAATAAACACTTGCATTTGAATCCTGTTGCAGGAGCAGCTCCTGGGAGGAGCCAAACTAAAATCCTTTCCTTGATTGTAAAGGAGGAATCCAGCCCAGAAGGGGTGTCAGCCACCGGCTGCAAGAGCCCCGTTACTGTGTAGGAGTGATTGAGGTGTCCGAGGAGATGCGCTGTCCCTAGTTGCACTTTTCCCACCTCATCCTAAGATCCCAAGAAAGCAGCCTGCAGGGGCGCCTCCGTGGCTCTGTCAGTTAAGCGTCCGACTTGTTTTCAGCTCACGTCATGATCAGGTTCGAGCCCCGCGTCGGGCTCTGTGCTGACAGCTGGGAGCCTGGAGCCTGCTTCAGATTCTGTGTTTCCCTCTCTCTCTGTCCCTCCCCTGTTCATGCTCTGTCTTTCTCTCTCTCTCTCAAAAATAAATAAACGTTTAAAAAAAAAAAAAAAAGAAAGCAGCCTCCAGCTGGCGGCAAGGCCTCAGAGGTAAGGCCCAAGGTCAGGGAGGGCACAGAGGTGGCAGCACCAATGCAGGGGTTCTCCCAGGTCATAAATCCTCTGTTGACCCCTACGCAGCCCCTCAGGGTGTCCTGATGGGAGGGGTCCTGTGGAGAGACTGCAGAGGAGGTGGGCAGCAGCAGGGCCTGAGGGCCAGGGTCCCCTCCCTGGGCTCCTGGTCTTAGCTGCCACCCGCCTCCCCACCCCCCTGTGTGCGCTGCCTCCACTTTGTACCACGCATCTAGATGAAACCACACGGAATGCCCTCTGCTCTCCCACCTTCAGCCCTCACACAGGCCATCCTCTTCAGCTAGAATGTGCTTCCCTCCCTCCCCGCCAGCCAACCCCTCCTTCGAAGCAGGTCAGGCTTCTCCAATTCTATGTAGCCTTCTTGAACATTTGCCCCGTTCTGGCCATCAGGTGTCCCCTGCTCCTCCTGCCCTTCCATGGAGTCTGGGACACCCTCCAGCACGCAGTGTCATCCCTGGGGAACCGCTGTGGATGAGTCTGTGTTATGTCTTTCCAAAGGGCAGAAGCCAAGCTCATTTTCTTTTGATCCTTAGGTACTGGTTCTTACAGCTCCATAACTGTTAGCTGAGGGAAATCACTCAAAGCTTGTTAAGACCCCAGGAGCACTGTCATTTCCCCACCTACAGGGAGCCTGATGGGGAGACCAAAGGCCAGGGATTTGGGACCACAGACTGGAGCCTCAGAGGGCCAATTCTGCCACCACTGCATAGATCCAGAGGCTTCCCTTCACAGCTAGAGACATGCAAAGAAGTGGCCCTGTGACAGGTCCCTTCTAGGGACAGTTTTGTAGAAGTGCAGTAGTTTTAAAAGCTTTTCTATCTATGCAATTCAAGCAAAATCCTCCCAAGAAGTCCAGGATATAATTAACTGCCCTGGTTAAAGGGGAGGGGCAGGTGGGGGTGGAGTCCTCTCAACAACCCCTTATCCCTGAGACAAACCACTCAACAGTGCCCTGGGACTCCACAGAGCTGTTTAGAAGCCACTGGCCAGGTAGGAAGGGCTGGGTTGTGTCTGAGGACCCAGGTTCTAGCTCCACTCTGCTACTTCCAGGCTGTGTGACCCTGGGCCAGTCACTTCACCTCTCTAGGCCTCAGTTTCCTCATCCCCATGATGGAGAAGATAATATCTCCCTCACAGCGTTGCTGAGAGGCTCAAAGCTGCCAACCAGGGTAGCTTTGTACGTTATTATGGTCGCACATAGAATTTGTTGTCGGGGGGGCCCAGAAGGACGTGAGAAATCTTGTGTCGTTTTGAAACAGGCACACTTGGAGGCACCAGGCCCTGGGCTGCAGAACAGACACATGGCTGAGAGACTCATGGTTGCCTTTTCTTCTTGGGGCTTCAGGCCCCCGCATGCTCACAAGGTGCCTCTTTGCCCCAGACCTCATTACCCAGCCAGCTGGGGCCCTCACACAGGCATTGTCTCTCATCCCTGGGTGTGGAGCTGGGGCACGTGAGCACGGAACATTCCTCCCCTCGGTGCTCCACCAGCCAGCCCCCAGTCCCAGCCCGGGATGCGGACCCCTAAAGGGAAATGGAGGCAGAGTGTTCTGGCTCCAGGAATGAGCTAATGGAACCTTGTTAATTACTATGTAAATTACTTTAATAGCCTGGATCCCCCCCAGACAGTTGTTTAGGGGCTTAAGACTCCAGACTGGGGAGATGGGGTCTCAGGTGAGGGGAAGGAGCAGTCTTGCCTTGGCCCAAAGAGCTCCCATGTATGGTTTCGCATGGGGCGGGAGTAGAGGCACAGATGGGTAACCGGAGGGGAGGATGACGTTGCACCTGACCATGGCCCATGAGGATCCTGAAAATGACACCGACATGCAGGAATCAAGTCCATCCTTGAAGACTGGCACTAAAAAGCACCTCAGATGATCTCTGGTCCACCCTCATGCCCTCTCTGCGTCCAGGGAGAACAGAAGCCCAGGGCAGGTGAGTGATTTGTCCAGTCACACCGCAAGCGCTGGCCAGGCAGGGGCCGGTCTCCTATCTCCGGCTCAGGGCTTCCCAAACTGGGACCTGCGGATGCACTGGACCTGGATGCCCTGCCTGCAACATCATATAGTGAGACGCTCCCAAGTGACAGGGGAAAAAAGAAACGCAACTGGAGGCCTTTTCTTGATTTTAAGCTCTCCCTACAGTTTTTATAAAGAGATACACTTCCCTGCAGACATGATCTATCTATATTTTCTCCCATATGCATGCTCTTGTACTGTGGAGTTAAGTGTGCCAGAATGTCACAGCATTCTATAAGGACGCGGCGCCTTTCAGATTCTCTGACCTGAAGGGAACCCTGGGTCCTGAAGCACTTCTTTTCATCTCAGTTTTCCAGATAAGGGAAGAGACACAGAGAGGCTAATGAGTTCTGATGGACCAGTGCCCTCTCCACCCTGCCACTTGTCAGGAATATGTGTAAACCAAGAGTGACTAAGTGCCGAGAGGGCTAGGAAGGGAGGCGGGGAAGGGCGCAGACCCCACCACGATGCGGCTGTTGCCAGGAGGCTGAGCTGTGTGACAGGCTCCCCCCACCTCCCTGCTGGCTGCCTGCAGGCACACTGCTCCCTTCTGCAGCACAGGCTGAGTCGCAGGCTGTAGGTCTGCTGGCAAGAAGAAGGCTGGGCTGGAGTGGTTCTATCACAACGTGGCGGCTCTGTGGCCACCTGCTACCTGTGTGACTTGGGCATGCGGCGGCGTCTCTCTGAGTTTTCATTCCTTCATTTGAAAAATGAGACTAAGAACACTTGCCCCACAGGATGGTTGAAAGAATGAAATGAGATGGTCCTGGGCACCTGGTACCCTGCCTGGCACTCACTTTCTCCCTCCTTGTCTCCCTCCTCTCTATAAGATGTAGACGTAAACATTTTTTAAAATGTTTATTTATTTAGCTTTTAGAGAGAGAGAGAGAGCATGAGCAGGGGAGGGAGGGAGAGAGAGAAGGAGACACAGAATCTGAAGCAGGCTCCAGGCTCTGAGCTGTCAGTGCATGGCTCGAACCCACGAACCATGATATCCTGACCTGAGCTGAAGTTAGATGCTTAAACCAACTGAGCCACCCAGGCGCCCCAAGATGTATATATTTTTAAATTAGTGTCAGGCGCAGGGACCTGGAGTGTGTCACTAGGTAAATGCAGTAGGCCATGAAACCCCCCACCCCCGCGGGTACCCAGAGCCTTCTCCGCACCTCCACAGCAGTGTAGTGGGCCAGAGGTCCTCGGTGCCCAGCGAGGCTCTACCCAAGCCTCTCCTTCACGTGTCCTGCAGTCCCAGCCCTGCCCTATGCCCGACACTGGCTGTCGGTCCCCTTCTGCCAATCCCCAGCCCTCCCATCAGCACCCCCAACTCCAGAACGAGGTTTCCTTAGTCCTCAGTGCCTTGCTAGGGGCTTCCTCCTTCTCTTTCTTTGAGGGCTGTTCCACCACCACCTCAGCCTGGGGATCTAGGTTCTGAGTGTGTCCTGGGGTCTAGGTGGGGCCATCTGAGGCTTGGTCTCTGTCCTTGGGAAGGGAGAACACCACAGCAGAGCCACAACCATGAGAGGGGAAATGCTGTGAAGCCCTGTGAGCCGCAGGGGTTGCTAATGTTGTGACAGGTGTGAAGGTACAAACATGGATGCCGACGCATCAGATGTGCCAGGCTCTCTCTGAAGTGTCTGCTAAGCTCCTCCTGGGACTTCCAGCTTCTCCTCCACACCTCACCTCAGAGCCCATTTCCTTGGAGAAACACGTTTCCCTCCACCCGAGCTTGGCTCTGAGTCCCTCTCCCACCTGAGCACTTACTTCCCCAGAGGGTCCGTCACAGCCTGTTTGCCTGCCTGTCCCTGCACAGGGCCTCTGAGCTCTAGGAAGGAGGGGCTCCATCCCATTCACCTGGCTCTGGACCTGTTTGACTTCGAGTGACAGAGTCCAACCAAATATATTTAACCAAAAAGGGGACACTTCTGGAAGGCCATGCATGTGCTTTAGGAGGGGCCTGAGGAGATGTAGCTGGCCTAGGAAGGGCTGAAACCAGAAACAGGTCACCCTCCACACTTCCTCTTCCTCTCTCACCCCTGCTTCTTTCCCTCTCCATTAGGATTGTCTCATGAAACTTTTTGCTCAGCCCCTAAGATATTACCTAAGTGAGAAGCAAACAGTCCACTGTGCACTATTTTAAAGTAAGTGGTCAGGGTGCCTGGGTGGCTCAGCTGGTTAAGTGGCTGACTCTTGGTTTAGGCTCAGGTCATGATCTTGCAGTTCATGGGATCAAGCCCTGCGTTAGGCTCTGCCTGGTGGTGTGGAACCTCCTTGGGATTCTCTCTCTTCCCTCTGTCTCTGCCTCTCCCCAACTTGTGCCTTCTCTGTCTCTCTCAAAATAAATAAATAAACTTAAAAAATAATAAAATGATCAAAAGCTGCTTGGATACACTTAAGGCTCTCACCTTAAACCCTTCCCCACATAGGGGTTATGAAAGGGGAGGAATGAGAAGTTAGTGGGTTTGAGACGGAGGACACCTTTGGAGCTGGTCTATATGACGTGTGTCCTTACCACCACTAACAAGACATGATGATGGCTTTTAGCCTTCAAAGTCAAACTGCCGGTTTATTTTACCAGAAAAAGATGGGTTTGTTCGGGAACAACAGAGAACTGAAATCCAGACAACCTAGCTGCAGCAAAACCATAACAAAGAGAGGAACCCTCTTATAGAGGAAAGGGGGACACTGGGAAGGCTGTTATAAACAAAAAGGTCCCTTGGAGTAAACTGGGAAGTGGAAGTGTTGTGGCTTCTCACTGGATGGGCTGTGGGGTGGGGAGGAAAGCCTTTCTTTTCTTTTTTTTTTTTAAATGTTTATTTATCTTTGAGAGACAGAGAGACAGAGCATAAGCAGGGGAGGGGCAGAGAGAAAGGGAGACACAAGAAGTAGGCTCCAGGCTCTGAGCCATCAGCATAGAACCCCACCTTGAACTCACAAGTCCCGGGGAGAGCTGAAGTCAGCCACTTAACCCACTGAGCCGCCCAGGTGCCCCAGGGAAGTCTTTCTCCCTCCTGCTGGTGTAGTAAAGTAGTATCTGCCTGCACAGTCCCTGCTTTCCAGTTGGCAATGAGTGTTAGGGCTTGAGAGCTCCCCGTGCCCAACCCCCTAACTTCATTTTAGTGAGTTTTCCTTTATTCATCTCCATGTAGCTAACACCGATGGAGCGTTTATCGTGTGCCAGGCCAATGCTGAGCACTACACATGGGTCATCTCAAGCCTTCTCAATAGGCAGCTGAGGGAGGCTCTATTAGTATCCCCCATTTTACAGATGAGAAAGCTGAGGCATGGGAAGGTGAAGTAACTTGCCTAGTAAGTTTCAGTTTGGATTCAACCAGCTGCCGGACTCCTAAGCCCTGGGTTAGACTGTGTCACATGTCAGCCTGTGGCTGTGGCACATGGCATTCTTGTGTGTGTTCTGCACTGCTGTGGCCGTGCTGATACAGGTGTGCACATGCGCCTGTGTGTGTCCCCAGGGGTGTTATGCACGTGTGTGTGTGGGGGGGCAGCGCACTGCCCTCGTGGGAGACCTAAGAGGGAGGCAATGTCACACTTCCTCACACTCCTGCGTGTGGCCCCTTCATCTCCCACGCGATACTGGTGAACCTTTACCTAGCCACCACTTTTTGGTGGCCATTTTTCTTTCTTCTTTTTAAGTTTGTTTAGAGAGTGGGGGAGGAGCGGAGAGAGAGAATCCCAAGCTGGCTCCACACTGACAGTGTGGATGCTCGAACTCGTGAGAAACTGTGAGATCGTGACCTCAGCAGAAATCTAGAGTCAGACGCTTAACTGACTGAACCACCCAGGCGCCCCAAGTGACCATTTTTCTTAATGAAAAATTCAGTTAGCAGAGGAATGGTTGTGGGGCACCGGGGAGCCCTGCATGCTTGACAACTTTGGCGGATGAAGCTCCAGAGGGAGGAGCAGTGCCCACAGTGCCCACTGCTCCCATGTCAGGGATCTTGGGGGTAAACCGAAGCCACCACACAGGAGGGAGCAGGGGGCTCCAAAAGCCCCAGGACATGGAGGCAGCTACCTTCCCTTGGCCTTTGCTGCCCATCAGGCAGGCTCCCCTCAGCATTGTTGCTAGATGCCTCCTCCATACTAACGCCAGAGCTGCTTCTGAACACCCACTCCGTCCCGATCATGGCCCTGCTCCACAAACCTCTATAGCTCCCTCTTACCCTAAACATAAAATCCCATATCTGTACCCTGCTTTCCTCCAGCACCAGGGCCCAAATGGCGTCTCCAGAAAATCCTTTGATTCTCACCACCTCTGGCACTAGCTGAGGGGAGAAATGTCCTCACTCTCAGGGCCCGGGCTGCCCCCCCTTTCCTGCATACACTCCACGACCCTGGGCACAGGAATGGGTGTATCTGCAGGCTCCTCAGAACTGAATGAAAGGTGTTGAAGGAAATTCAACTCAGGTTCAACAAAGGCACTGAGCGCCAGCTTGGTGCCATGCCCCTCCGCTACATCCTGTCACTCAGCCTCATGGCGCCTCGTTTTGAAAGCACCTCACTGTCCCAGAGTCTGATGTGCTAAAGTCACGAGCCGGCAAGGAGCCGAAAGGCAGCAGTGATGGCTATTGCAGACTGAGGACCTACTGTGGGGCAAGCTCCCAGTGGGGCTTCCCTCCCTTACTCTGTGAACCCCTGTGACAGCCCAGAGAGGTTAGTCCCAATTGCTCACTGATTCCACATTACGAATTCGCCGACTCAATAAAACATACTTTAACCCCCATTCAATACTTCTTCTGCTTCCAGGGTCGTTTGCTGACATGTGCAGAGGGGCCCTATTCACACGTTCCCAAATGACTTCCAACAAGGTGACACTCTGCCTTCTTACCTCAGCTCGAACTGCAACCAAGTGGCCTGTGGTCTACTTAGTGCCCTGCGTTTCACATTTTTGTGCTTTTTGTTGGCGATTTCACTGTTTCAAGTGCCCCAAGAGTAATGCTGAAGTTCTGTCTAGTGGGTTAGGGGCAAAAAGGCTGGAGTGTGCCTCACAGAGAGAACCGGCGTGTTAGACAAGCTTCCTTTAGTTACTTAATCAACAGTTTCTATTAAATAAGATGTCTACACAGAAACAGAAAACAAGGTTATGTATTGATCACTTGATGAAAATGCAACTAGAAAACTAGCCAGGTAGCAGAAAATTCTGTATTTTCCCTAGGAGAATGGCTCAGTACTTGCTAATTCCATGCTCCCGGGGGGCTTTATAGAACATGGTGATGGCAAATTAACAAGTATTTTTGTCCTTTGCTAGTGAAGAGGTTGTCACCCACCCGGGCTTCCACAGCTAGTGAGATGCAGGCCACTCTGAGAGGGGTCAGAAATAACGGACCTCCCCACCTGGTTCTTTCATGAGGTGTGGGGTACATGCTGGTGCCATGAGATATCCGTGGGGTGTCAGTGTGGAGCAAAGTGAGGCCAACTTGGTATTAAATAGCATTATCTAGAGTTCTTTTTCATTTTTCTTTCAATCCTTATGATTGGCTATAAGTGAAAGCCTGGGTCTGGTGCGAGTCAATCCTTAGCACGTCTCAAATCCACCAGCTAATCCCCCTTTTTAATAAAGAAAAACCCACAGGGGCAGAGCCTGTGGGAGGTAGAAGGATCTAGCTGGAATTTAGTAACACTTATCTCTTTATACTTGCCTTCAAATAGAATGTGTGCCATAAATAACGGCTCATAATAATAGTTTTTAACTTTCAACAAAGAGACAGAAAGTTTCTTTCCAAATAGATACACTTAAGTACAAGTAGAAATATTTAAAGAAAAATGTTAAGTAAATAGGTGTAAGAAAAATCCAAGGTGGCCCATGCTGGTTTCCAAACGAAGCAAAAACCAAGAGGGTAATATGTGAATGACTGATGTTTTAGCCATGCTGGTAACATTCCACCTCTTGATCTTGATGCTGAATACACAAAGGTTAAAACTTTTAATGGTTTGGGGCTCCTGGGTGGCTCAGTTGGTTAAGTGTCTGACTCTTGATTTTGGCTCGGGTCATGATCTCACAGTTTTGTGAGATCGAGCCCCGTGCTGGGCTCTGCACTGAGCATGCAGCCTGCTTGGGATTCTCTCTCTCCCTCTCTCTCTGCACCTCCCACCCCTCAAAATAAAGAAAGAAACATTAAAAACAACTTTTAATGGTTTGAGCCTCCATAGTTCTGGAGGTCAGAAGTCCAAAACAGGTCCGTAGGGCTGTGTCCTTCTGGAGGCCAGAAGGGAAGTGGATTCCTATCTTTTCCAGCTCCCGCAGGCTGCCTGCACTCCTTAGCTTGTGGCCTCATCTCCTATCTCCAGAGCCAACATTGAATCTCTCTCTCCTGCCTCCCTCTTTCCTTTATAAGGACGCTTATGGTTACACTGGCCCACTTGGATAAGACAGGCTACCCTCCCCTTCACAGAATCCTTAATCACATCTGCAAAGTCCCTTTTGCCATGAAAGGTAACATATTCACAGATTCTATAATTAGGATGAGGATATCTGTCCAGGCCTTTATTCTGCCTACTACATGTGTTAGCGTGAGTAGAAGCACATGCAGGGAGCGTGAGGGTGTGTGAATGAATGTGCCCAGAAGCACATGTGTGTGTGGGGTAGGGGGGCATACAAAATCTGCAGGGCGGGGCACCTGGGGACTAAGGCTCCTCCGTGCTCACAGTATTCAAGCACAGCCTACCATGCAGCTGACATATGCTACTGTCCTCTCAAAGCTTCTCTTAGCAGTGAGGTCACCTCTTCCCTCTCAGCTGGGACAGGGTAGAGGGAAGGGCTGGGGATCCCATGACAGGGTCGGGTGGTGCTGGTCTGCCCAGGGCCCCTGCTGAAGACATGGAGGCTTGGGTGGGGAAGGCAGCCCTGGTCCACCCTCAGCAATCACTATGTTCAACTGCTCTTTGACGAGCTCCCCCAGCAAACACATGGCAGGTTCATCATCTGTTTTCAGACAGAGCCATTTGGTCACATTTCTGAGCCCCACCACTGGCCCTATCCTGGTTTGGCTGGGCTTGGGGGCTTTACAAACTGCAAATCCATCTGCCTTCGTAACCACATCGTTTATTTCCAAAACTGAGGTGCCCCTTGGAAGCAGTTTATTAGTGATTACAAAACACAGTAACAGCAAGCTCTCATTTATGTGCTGCCCACCTTCCATGTCAGTGTGCTGAACTCTTCACACACATCATACCTCTGAACCCTTGCACCAACCCCATAATGGAGGTATTTCCTAGGTAAGGAATTCAAAGCTCAGAAAGGTTAACTGACTTGCCCAAGGTCCTGAAGCAAGTGACCACGGGAGCTAGGGTCTGGGTGTGGGCCCTAAAGGTACCCCACACTGCCTTGTTTCTGGGAAGGGCGTGCCTGGGGACCCATTCCTTCGCTTAGGCTTGGCTCTCCTGGAAGTTCTCCCCTCAACCTCACCAGGGCATGGGGAGAAAAGTGGCCCAGGTCTGGAGCTATGCCTCTTGTCAGGTTAGCCCCAGAGCTCTTGATGACAGGCATCATCCCCTTCAGGCCACAGGCCCAAGGCCTTAGAGACGGAACTAGCCTGAGGAAGTGATCTCCAGCCATCTTTCAAGGATATGGACTAAATCTCAGGCTAGAGATTTTTACATCTACTTTCCCTTCCTTAATAACAAGGAAACTGGGGGGCGGCTGGGTGGCTTAGTCGGTTAGGCGTCCGACTTTCACTTAGGTCATGATCTCACGGCTGTGGGTTTAAGCCCCGCGTCGGGCTCTGTGCTGACTGCCAGCTCAGAGCCTGGAGCCTGTTTCAGAGTCTGTCACTCCCTTTCTCTCTGACCCTCCCCTGCTCATGCTGTCTCTCTCTCTCTCTCTCAACTAGAAATAAATAAAATATTAAAAAAAAAAAATAACAAGGAAACTGGGGCACCTGAATGGCTCTGTTGGTTAAGTGTCCAACTTTGGCTCAGGTCATGATCTCATAGCCCATGGGTTTGAGCCCCGCATCGGGCTCTGTGCTGACAGCTCAGAGTCTCGAGGCTGCTTCAGATTCTGTGTCTCCCTCTCTCTGTACCTCTCCTGCTCATGCTCTGTCTCTCTCTCTCTCTCAAAAATAAATAAAACATTTTAAAAAACAAAGAAATCAAACTGCCTAAAATGTCACTGTCTGAACGCTCCCATGAAACCCTCAGTGAGGGTTATGTCAAAAAGACACATGAGCCAACTGCAAGATCTCCAAACAGGCAGAGCTGGGACAATTTAAGCAACAAAATTAAAATGTATTGGATTATAACCCAAAGTACAAAATACATATCCATGAGTCCATAGTGCCATAAATTAATGATTGAATAAATAAATAATGAGAGCGACAAGACAAAACTCTGGTGCAAAGCAATCCCAAATTATATATACACACTCCCCACTCACAGAACAAGAACGTAAGACCCCGAGCCTGAAGTGTGGGTTGTACATGGTGACTTCCTTCTAAAAATTTTTTTAATTTATTTTTTTTTAATGATGAGGTTTTTTTTAATGTGATCTTTTCCCTCCCTCAAAAACTTGCCTATAATAATCTTCAACATTACATGTTATAATTAATAAAATGGAAATTGTTGATACCCTTTCTTTGTTGGCTCTCCTCTGTAGAGCACAATATTTAAAAAAAAATTTTTTTAATGTTTATTTTTGAGAGAGACAGAGTGTGAGTGGGGGAGGATAGGAGAGGGAGGGAGACAGAGTCCGAAGCAGGCTCCAGGCTCTGAGTTGTCCACATAGAGCCTGATGCGGGGCTCAAACTCACAAACCATGAGATCATGACCTGAGCTGAAGTTGGACATTTAACCAACTGAGCCACCCAAGTGTCCTGAGCACAATATTTTTAACACGAGTATTGTTTCTCTGCAGAGATACCTGGGAAGCTTGGAGCAAATTCTAACAAATGGAAGATATTCTCAGTTCTAATTTCTTTAGATAGGAATGGTTAACTATTTCAGCCCAAGTATTTTCATGGGTAGTGTCTTTTTAACTTCCACTTAGAATATCTTTCTTTAACAAGTATCATGAGAAGATAAAACTCACCACATAACTTGGCTTTGTAATTCTTTTTAATATTTTGCCAATTGCAGATGCCGTAAACCATCAGCCTTCTGTCTCCCTTCAATCCAGACACAAAATATAAATTTGCCCAATTAAACATAGGAATTCCATCAAAACATTTTTCCCACAAGTCAAAGAAAAACTATAGAATTTCTACATTAAACTTGACCATCATTTGAGCTCCCATCAGCTAATTTATTCAGCGACTTCCTTGCTTTTGAGGGATAAATATAAATGTTTTCCAGTGTAAAATCACTGAAATGTGCTTACGGTATTATCTATAACACCTAAAATTTGATACAGGTTTTAAAAGTTACAGTTTATTTTTGCAGACTTGTGGAACACTGTGATTAAAATTTTCAGTTTCTTTTGGACAAAATTGAGGGGAGTCATTTACAAAATGTTCAATTCCATTATAAACACTTAAAGTGATTTACAAAGTAATTCTCCAAAGGCTCAAACATCTAAAAAATCAACTGTGGCAGACAGCAAAAATAAAAACAAAGACAAAATACATCTTGCTATGCACTGCTGTGCCCAAATCCTACTGGATGACAGAGGCAAAAGAAAAAAAGTCAATAATACTGATCCTGTCTATTGAAATTATTGGTATTTTGTTCCTATGGATTTTTGAATTAATTTTTATTTTGAAAATATTGCCTTAAAATACTATTTATGTTGACTACTATATTTTTTGGTTCTTAAATTTTTCATGAGTGGTGGATGCCTTCCTCCCCACCCCCTACTCCTGGCCCTGTTGACATATTGAACTGTGTTTTATATTAAATATAGTCTTTGCCACAAAAACATTATAGTGTAATTACTCTTTATGTGTGTGTGTTCAGACAAATAAGTACAATTTCTATTTCAATTGATAAATCATGGCAGCCTATTTTATCCCTATTTTCAAATATGTGCACCACCACCAATTCCAAGTTCATTTCTGCTCCATGAATTTCCTAATTGGATATGAATATTGTTTTTGCCATGCTGCTGTGTTCTGCTAAAATTTATGCTCATATTTGCAAGCACAAATAACTCTTGTCTTCAGTGCTGAACTCTGTAAATGAACATGCGAGAATATCTACAACAATGTCAGATGTTACACCCTCACCAGAATGAACTTAACCAAAACTTGCTTTGATTCCATTATTGAAGTACACTGAATTTCTTTTTTTTTAATGTTTATTTATTTTTGAGAGAGAGAGATGCAGAGTGTGAGTGGCGGAGGGGCAGAGACAGAGGGAGACACAGAATCTGAAGCAGGCTCCAGGCTCTGAGCTGTCAGCACAGAGCCTGATGCAGGGCTCGAACCCACAAACTGTGAGATCACGACCTGAGCTGAAGTCGGCCATTTAACCGACTGAGCCACCCAGGCGCCCTCAAGTACACTGAATTTCTATATGAAGCACTTGATGACCTTGGTTTAAAACCACTGGAGGCCAGAACATTTGGTTGCAAGAAGCAGAGACCTCTCGAACTAGCTCACACTGGGGATACTATAACAGGAATGGCTTTCTCCAGGAAAGAATCTGGGCCTCTGATGGCATCAAGGAGTGGCTGTATCAGTACTGAGTTGCTAGCCTCCATATTTATTTTATTTAAAGGAAGGAAATGAAACTAATTTGTTTAAGTTGCTGTTTTTAGAATCTGCCAGAACATCACTCCTAACTGAGCCAGCATCCAAATCTCTCCTTTCCCACTGAATCCAGCACAAGGTAATATACAAGCCAGCAAACATGTATACAGTACAGAGTGAGGACCCCCATCCTGCCCCAATACTTTGTTGTCTCAGCCAGTGGCAAGAAGGAATAGCCCACATACAGGACACAGTTCTAGGAATCATAAGATAGGAGGATTCACATCCCAGCCTTGCTCTGAGAGGGCAGGGAGGGAAGGGACATCTGTCATGGGCAAGAGGCATCAGTTGTTACGCCTTATTTAATATCGTGTAAAGAAGGTGTTATTCCTCTTTATCCATTAGGAAACAGGTTTCCTAATCCATTTAGAAACTAAACGAATTGCTGCCTTGGGCATTTGGGCTACTACAACAAAATATCATAGACTAAGTGGCTTCTAAACAACAGAAATTTATTTCTCACAGTTCTGGAGGCTGGAAAGTCCCAGACCAAAGAACTGACTGATTTGGGTTCTGCTGAGAGCCTGCTTCCTGGTTCATAAATGGCCTTCTTGCTGTGTCCTCCTACAGTAGAAGGGGTGAGGAAGCTCTCTGGGTCTCTTTTATAAGGCACTCCCCCCATTCATGTAGATTCTGCCCTTATGACATCATCTCCTCTCCAAAGCCCCACCTCCAAATACTATCACATTGGGGACTAGCTTTCAACATACCTGGGGGGACACTAACATTCAGTCTGTAGCAAGTGCCCAGGGTCACATGGCCAGGAGGAGACGCTGCAGAGGTGGGAATGGAATCCAGACACCCAAAGCGCTGTCCCTGCAGCAGATAGCTCCCATGAAGTCTGGGGACACCATGCCTATCTTTAGGGATAACTGCTCTTCTCCTCCACCACCTCTGTGGTTCCAGTGGGGGCTGCCAATTACAGGCCCCCAGGGGCTGGTATAGACTCTAGCTCAGGCCAGTCAGTGGGGCTCTGAAGCATCAGGCCAGGCTGACCCATGGAGGAAGCCAGTCTGGAGTCAGAGAGAAAGATGCTGACGTGCCCAGAGACACAGAGAGAACCCAGCATGGTCTCCTCTACCCCTGAAGCAGTTGTACCCTCCCTCGTCCCATGGTTTGGTTGTGTGAACCTGTATGCTTTTTGGCTGAGCTAGTTTGAATTGGATTTCTACCACTTGGCTCCTGGTGGGAATGCAGTATGGTTCAACCACTTAGGAAAGCTGTTCAGTAGTGCTCACAAAATGCGGACACTATGACCCAGGAATTTTACTCCTGGGCATATGCCCAACAGAAATGAGTGCCTGCAGACACCTAAACACTCATGCCGGGGAGTGTTCACAGCAGAACTACTGGTAACAGCCCCAAGCTGGAAACAACCCAAGTATCAACAGGATAACGGGTACACTGTGGTATATCCATAAAATGGATGCTATACGGCAATAAGAAGACACAGACATAGTCTACAAATGCATGCAACGATATGACTGGATCTTGCAGACACTAGACTGAGTGAAAGCCTAGACCCCCTTCCTGTGAAAATTAAGAACAGGCAAAATTGACCATTGTGGACAGCAGTCAGAATAATCATGACCCCTAGGAGTAGGAGTGGTAGTATCTGGAAAGAAGACACAGGAGACTTCCTAGGGGTGCTGGAAATGTTTTAGATTTTGGATAAGGTAGTAGTTAAATTTGTAAAAATTTCACTGAGCTGTACATGTAAGATTGGAGTGCAAGGTGCACTTCATCATATGTATATTAAACCTCACAAAAAAAAAGGAAAGGAAAGGAAAGGAAAAACAAAACAAAACAAAACAAAACAAAACAAAAGAAAAAGAGGTCAGCATGTAAAATTCTGAGGCCAGTCTTCACAGGGCTATGTGCACGCAATGAATGCTTGTTCTATTGCATTCTCACACAGTGCAAGCAGATGGGGGAGCTTTGGCAAAGCGGGGTGCTAACTGTCTCGGGGCTCAATGAGTTGGAGATTCAAACTAGTTTACATTTCTAAAGCAAACAGAGGGGCATCTGGGTGGCTCAGCTGTTTAAGCATCTGTCTTCATCTCAGGTCATGATCTCACAGTAGATGAGTTGGAGCCCCATGTCAGGCTCTGTGCGGACAGCTCAGAGCCTGGAGCCTGCTTCAGAGTCTGTGTCTCCCTCTCTCTCTGACTCTCCCCTGCTCACACTCTGTCTCTCTCTGTCTCTCTCAAATGAATAAATGTTAAAAAAAATATAAAAAATAATAAATAAAGCAAATGGAAAGTAGTTAAGAGAGAGAGAGGGAGAGAAAGCAGCAAGGGGAAGAAGATCCCTCTCTTAGGTTTGGTGTTTCCTTTGGAAATGATAATCCTATCAGGAAGGACTGTATTCTTGTTCTAAGAGATCTGGACAGTGCTGAGTCTCAAGAACATTGGCAGGGGGTGAGACGGAGGGGAACAGACCCCAAGGACCCTGTTCCTGTCTGATTCAAGGGTCCTCATGCCCCCCATATGTGCTTCTGATCCAGGGCACTATTTCCCTACTAAAACTGAAGTTACATTCAATTCTTGTCATAGACATTCCTAAAGTAGCGGGGGGAACAGAAGGCCCAGATGGGGATGCAGAGGAGAGGGAAAGAGGACACCATAAACTGGTTTTGGAGACTGCACCTTTGTCTAAGGTAAACTAAACAGTAACACGGAGCCAGCGCTGTTGAACTTTCTCTTCTGTGTCAGGCATTCGGCACCCTTGATTTCATCTTATCCTCAACGGCAGTCCTGTAGGTTAGCGTTATTATTCCACTTTTGCAACAGAGCAGATTAAGGCTCAGAGAAGTTCAGTGATGCGCCTAGAGCCACACAGCGAAGACCTGACTTGCTCCCATCCCTCCTTACCTGCTCCTCCCACCACACAGTCATTCTCCCCAGGGCAGTCAGAATGATCTTTTAAATACATGATTCCAATCCAGCCTCCCCATTTCAGGTGTTTCAGTGTGTTCCCCAAGCTATCACAGACAGACCACATCTTCACTCCCGGACCTGGCCCTTAGCTCGCCCCCATCCCTTGGCCACTTGCTTCTGCCACCTGGCCCCCAAAGGTTTGTGCTTCCTGTCACCACAGTACTCTCAACCTGTGCCGTCCCCTCTGCCCAGAATGTCCTACCCGACCCCCTTCCCCTGGGAGACTCCCTCCATCATTCCAGGCTCAGCCCAAGTGTCATCTTCTCAGGGAAGCCTTCCCTGGACTCACATTCCCATCCTCTATCCACGCTCAGAGAGTGCTGCGTACTTTCCACACTGCTTACCACAATCGGTGAGGATACATCTGTGTGACTATTAGTTAAATGTCTTTCTCCCCGCACTAGAACGTAAGCTGTCTGGATCCGCTTGGCTCACCTGCATCCACAGAGCCTACCAGTGTGCCTGGCACCTTGAGGGTCCTCCAAAATTTGGTGAGTGGATGGCTGGGTAATGGATGGTTGGCAGATGGGGCAGAGAAAGTGTTCCAACCCAGGTCCATCTGACCACAGGACCCTGCTCTTTCTACCCCATTTCACCAAGTCTGTGGTCCTAGGATCTTTATGAAGACCATGTAAAATCAACATGGCTAAAGCTATGGGACACCTCAAAGGCCTCTGATCACCAGTCCAGAGAAAGGAAATAACTTGCCAGTGTCATGCAACAGAGTGGCCCAGGAAAGACTAGAACCCAGGCCTCATTATTAAAAAGAGTAAGTGTGGTGTTCCAATTCCTCAGGAATGATTTGTGAATGTGGTATTTTGAGTCCTGGCGTGTTTAAAATTATTCTATAGTCTTTATGTTTGTCTGGATCTAAAAATCCTTGGTTCATACTTTTTTCCATGGGGTTTCTTGAAAACGTTCCATTGTCATCCTTCCTCATATGTTTCTATTAAGAAGTCTAATGCCAAACTGATTTCCTTTCCATTGAAAGGAATTGGTCTTTTTAAGTTTAAGGCCCAGAGAATGTGTTCCTTTATCCCTAGGTCTAGTTCCCCATGTACAGAATAAGCTCTTTGAACACATGAACTCAGATCTTATTTCATTTCCAGAAAGTGTTATTGTATTATAGTTTTAAATGTTTGTTCTGTTTACTTATCTTTTTTTCTTTCTTTCTTCACGGACTCTAATTACATAAATGTTGACACTTCTCTGCCTACCCTCTCTAGCCAACAATTTCTCTCTGGTGTTATTAAATCTCATTATTTCTTGCTGGCATCCTTAGCTATTTTCATTCCTCTTCTATTACATGTTCAATCAAATCTATTCTCTGTTGGGCACTTTGTAATTTTTTTCAGCTCTGAGATTATTTTCTTTTCTATTTCTTTCCTGAATTTAGTAAACACTCATTTTGCATCTATCATTTCTGCTTTGTCCGTTTCCTTTCTGAGCTTTCAAATTTATGATTTGAGGTGGGGGTTTTTTCTTCATATCTGCAAATATTTGCTTAAGAATATTTAATTCAAGTCAGGGTGTTCTGTAACAGTTTTCCTCTCCTTCATCATTGTTTTTGGAGAGAGAATTTTATCAGCTGAAAATATTCTGATTCTCATTTTTTGTTTTATAGTAGGTTTGTGTAGATGTTGGCTTCTATCTTCTGGGTTTTTTTGTTTTTTTTTACTTTTTTTAATGTTTATTTACTTTTGAGAGAGAGAGAGAGAGAGAGAGAGAGAGAGAGCCAGGCAGGGGCAGAGAGAGGCAGAGAAACAGAATTTGAATCAGGCTTCAGGCTCTGAGCTGTCAGCACAGAGCCCGACACAGGGCTTGAACTCATGAGCCATGAGATCATGACCTGAGCCAAAGTCTGAGCCACCCAGGAGCCCAGTTTCCTGTCTATTGTTAATATCTGATGTTTTTCTCGACCAGGACTTAGAGATGGTTCTATGCAGACAAGGGTAAACACTTGAGAGGCTTTCTAAGGTTTTTAGTTCAGTAGTACCCTCTTCTGTTGGTACAGTAAATGAAGTGGTTTGGTAGGTTTCCTTTGTTTCTTTGGACCCTAATTTCTACCACTTGCTCCTTATTCTCCTTCACCATCAACCATCCAGGAGATTCTTCTCCCTCCAAACCATCTCTCTCCCACAAAAAATGACTCCTCATAAGACTGTCACCTTTGGTCTCATACTCTCAAGCCCCTTTATTCAATTCCTCAATAAACAGCACTCTGATTCTTCAGTACGTCCCCATTTAGGGCAAGACTCTTATTTTTTGGGAGTGGTTTTATCTAAGCTCTACCACCATTAAAACTTGATGCAATTCTCTTTTCCTTGTGGTTTCCACTCGAATCTACCCTAGCAAACCCTCTGGAGCTGGCTCTGTTGGTTTCAAATGCTTCTTCTGCATTTACTGATATGTTATGTCTTTCTTCTTTGGACTGTTAATAGAGTGGATGACACTGACTTATCTTCAAGGTCTTGCATTCCTAAGACCCAGTTATTTTTTATACATTGCTGGATTCAATTTGTTAATACTTTGTCAAGGACTTTTGTATTTATGTTCATGAGGGATACTGATCCGTAGTTTTCCTAAATCTGGCTGGTTTGGGCATCAGGATAAAATTAGACTCATTAAAATGGATTGGGAAGTATCCCCTTCTATTTCCTGGAAGAGATTTATATGTCAAAAGATTGGCTTGGTTTCTTCTTTAGACATTTAGTAGAATTTGCAGGCAAAATCTTTTGAGTCTGGAGTTTTCTTTTTCAGATGGTTTTTAACTATAAATTCAATTTCTTTAATAAACATAGGAGAGTTTGAGTTATTTATTTCTTCTTGGGTGAGTTCTAGTGGTTTGTGGCCTTCAAGGATTTAGTTCATTTTATCTAAATTGTCCATTTATTTTGTAAAGTTGTTTATATTATTATTCCCTTATTAGTCTTTTAATGTGTATGAGGTCTGTTGCAATAATTCATTTCTCATTTCTGTTATTGGTAATATATATCTTCTTTTTTTCCTTAGTGAGTCAACCTAGAAATTTATCATTCATTTTTTCAAGGAAAAGCTTCTTGTTTCACTGATTTTCCTCTATTGTTTTCTTATTTTCAATTTCATTGAATTTTGCTTTTGTCTTTATTATTTCCTTCCTTCTGCTTGTTTTGGGTTTATATTTCTCTTCTTTTTCTAATTTCTGAAGGTGAAAGCTTAGATTGTTGATTTGAGATCTTTCCTCTTTTCTAATATAACCATTTAATACTATCAACTTCTCTATAAGCTTTTGAAGCTGCATCTCACAATTTTGGTATTTTTTATTTATTCAATTCAGAGTATTTTCTAATTTCCATAACACTTTCCTTTCACCCATAAATTACTTAAAAGTATAATTTTTTTAAGTTCAAAGTGTTCAAAGATTTTCCAGTTTTTGCTCTGCTATAAATTTCTAGTTTGATCTCATTGTGATCAAATAACATACTTTGTATGATTTCAATTATTTTTAAATTGTTAAGACTTGTTTTTACGACTCAAAATGAGGTCTTCATTGATGTAGGTTCCTTGCACACTTGGAAAGAATTTATTTTCTACTGGTTTTTGATTGAATGTTCTAGAGTCATCAATTAGTTCCAGTTGACTTATGGCTCAGTTCTTGTATATGCTTGCTATTTTCTATTTACCTGTTCTGTTAATTACTGAGCAAGGAATAGTGAACTCTTCAACTATAATTGTGGAGTTTTCCATTCCTTTCAGTTTAATCAGATTTTGCTTCTTGCATTTTAAAGTCATATTATTGGGTGGATACACACTTAGGATTATTACGTCTTCTGGGTGAACTGGCCCTTTTATTGTGTAATGTATCTCTTTATCCCCAGTAATATTCTTTGCTCTAAAGACTACTTTGTCTGATATTAATATAGCCACTCCAGCTTTCTTTTGATTGGTGTTTGCATGATGTATCTTAATCTTCTTTGAACTGCTTTATTGAGATATAATTCATACATCATAAATTCACCTATTTGAAGAGTACTGTTCAATGGTTTTTTGGATATACGTCTCAGTCTTTTAACCTAGCCATATCATTTTGTCAATATAATTACACTTGTAGCTTGTTTTTATTAACCTATTTTGGCCACTTCTGTCTTTCAATTGGTATGTTTGGTCCATTTAGATATGTTTGAATTTAGGGCTGTCATTTTATTATTTATTTGTTGTTTGTGCTCTCTGTGTTTTGATCCTCTGTTTCCCCTTCTTTCTTTGAGTCATTTAAACATTTTTAATATTTTTTTAATGTTTATTTCTGAGAACAAGAGAGAGACAGAATGTGAGGGGGGAGGGGCAGAGAGAGAGGGAGACAAAATCTGAAGCAGGCTCCAGTCTCTGAGCTATCAGCACAGAGCCTGACATGAGGCTTGAACTCACAAAGCATTAGATCATGACCTGAGCTGAAGTCTGACACTTAACTGACTGAGCCACCAAGGTGCCCCTAAACATTTTTTAATATTTCACTTTAATTTATCTTATTGTATGTTTTAATATATATCCTTGGTAATTTCCTTGTGATTGCAACTTACATACTTAAGTTTTCTCTGTCTACTTTGATCTATTTAGATATTTTACTATCCTAAATAGAATGTAGAAATTTTACCATCATGTAAGTCCCCTTACACTCCTTTCTTTATACTATACCTGTCTTATATATTAGATCTACATTGAAAATGTCATGAGAAGAGTCCTAATTCTTGCTTTCAGCTGTCAATCATTTTTTAGGGAACTCAAGAAAAGATTAATAGTCATTTACCCAGATATTTACCATTTCTATTGTTTGCCCTTCATTCCTGATGTTCTAAGCTTCCCAATGGTATCATCTCTCTTTCATCTGAAGAATTTCTTTTAGTATTTATTTTACAACAGGTATTGTAAAGTTTTCTTTCATCTGAGGATGTTTTTTGTTTCACCTTTATTCCTAACAGGTAATTTCACTGGATATAGAACTCTGAATTGGTGGTTCTTTTCTTTCAGCACTTCCAAAATGTTGTTTCATTTCCTTTTAGCCTCTATGGTTTCTGGTGAGATATCAACAGTCATTCAAATATATATTCTCCTATAGATGATTCACTTTTTTCTCTGACTACTTCGCAGATTTCTTCTTTAACTTTAAAGACGTTTGATTATCATGTACCTGGGAGGTAATGTTTTTGAGCTGATCCTGTTTGAGGTTTGCAGAGTTTCTTGAACCTACAAATTTGGGAAGTTTGCAAATTTTGCAAATTATTTTTGTATTATGATTTCCTGAACTGCACTCTTTCTCCACTCCTTCAAGGACTCTGATGACATGAATGTTTGCATTTTAGTATTGTTCCATAGGTCCCTGATATTCCGTTCTTTTTTTTTTCCCAATTTTTTTCTCTCCATTGTTATATTGAACAATTTCTATTCATCTGTCTTCAGGTTCATGGACTCTTTCCTCTGTCATCTCCATTCTGCTATTGAGTCCATCCAGTTAATTTTAAATGTTGGTTATTATATTTTCCAGTTCTATATTTTCCACTCAGTTCTTCTTCATATCTTTTTTCATTGTTGAAGCTTTTTATTTGTTCCTTCATTTCAAAAGTCTTCACACTCACTTCTTATAGTTATAGTAGTAGCTTTAAAGTCTTGTTTTGATAATTTCAATATTTATGTTTTCTTGGGGCTTGACAACTATTGGTTGTCTTTTTGCTGAGTTGAGATTTTTCTAGTTCTTCATATCCCAAGTCATTTTAGATTGTATCTTGGACATTTTGAACATCATGTTATGTGACTCTTGGTCTTGTTTAAATATTAAGGAGAATGTTGATTTTAAAAGAATTAGCAGTCACTTGACTGAGGCAAGGTTCAACCATAAGCTTCAACCCACTATTTATAGGCTCTGGTTCCAATATCAGTTCAATTTTCAAAGCCTTTTGTAGTGCTATTCAAATGTGTCCTACATGTGCAACACCAGCCTGGGAACTGGGTGGTGGTCTGCTCCCTAGTTCAGTTCTCAAAACCTTTCATATTCTCTTTAAGATCAGACTGATGCATGTACAGTTTGGAAGTGGTCCCAGGAGTTTACAAAGCTATATACAAAGTTATATAATTACTCTCTGGTGCTCTCTCCTCTCCACAATCACCCCAACACTTTATGTCTCTCTGCGACCTCCCTTCCCGGCCCCCCGGCCAGGTATCTGCCATTTCCCAGCTCTGCTATGCCCTTCTTATGGCTGCATCTGTGTCTGGCACTAGGCAGGGGAAGGACACAAAGAGAAAAACAGCATCAAGAATTTGTTCAAGCTCTTGTGTTCACAGGTCTTCTAGTAGAGAGAAGGTTTTCTTTCCCTCAGGATTTTAGGTACCTACATGCTGATGCTGTCCTCACCATTGCCACTGCCACCATTGCAAGACTACCTGGGGACTGGCATAGGTGAGGATGGAAAAAAGAAAAATTAAACAGAAAAGCTTCCTTCTCCCTCTGATCCTTAGGAGGCCTTTTTCTACTCTTCAGGCCAGAAAGAAAATTATATTTGCTCTCTTGAAGCTCTTTCTGTTTATACATGGTGCACCCTTCCAGACTTCAGGCTGCCTTTGAGTCCAGGCCAGCCAATACTGGAGGGGAAAAAATGAGAAACTCAACCCAATTCAATTGTACTTCAAATTCTTGTTTCCCTCTCTAATCTATTGGCTACAATTTACTTTTCAATAGTCCACACACTCTGTACAAGGAGATAGCTGCACTCAATAAGAGACAAAGTAGATGGTGTTCACTCCATCTTTCCCGGAACCCATACTTCATCCATTAGGCTTCAATTTCAAGTCTATTTGTCACTTCTAGAAATTCTATGTGGTTCTTCTTCAGATTCATCTGGTCAGTTTTGATTCTCTCTCTCTTTCTTTTGTCATACATGCAATCACTTCTTCATTTTAAGCAAACCACACATAATTATTTTATATTCTATAACAGATAATTTCAGTATCTCCAGTCAGCGTTATTGTTGGTCTGATTCAGCAATGCTGTTTTCCGCTGACTCTCTATTTCCTCTTCCGTTTAATGATTTTCTTTTTCAGTATGACCTCCTGTTCCTTGGAAGTTTATCTGTGAGAATTCCTTGAAGCCTAGATTTAAACTGTGTTTCTCCAGGGAGCATTTGCAATTGCTTCATCAGGCATCTGGGGAATACTTTAAACTGCATATTTACTTAGTTTTGTTTTTTTGTTTTTTTGTTTTGGTTTGGTTTTGGTTCTGTTTTGTTTGTTTTGTTTGGAGCAGGGGAGTGCAGAGAGCAGTAGGCAGTGTAAACTCTGGTGCCACACTCACTTAAATCTGGGCTCATCCTAGAGATTCTCAGGAAGACCCTTCTTTCTTCTGTTCCGACTCCAGTGAGGACAGAGGCAGACAAGTCTCTGTGGACACTCTTCTCCCACTAGTTTACCAGCCCTCTGGGATCCTAGCTTTATGTAGAGGACTTCTCACCTATTTTCACCTAATTCCCGGGAATTATCCTCTGTTCCATGAGCTATTAAACTCAGACTCTGGGTCGCCAGGGGTAGGCAGATACCCTGTAGGCAAACACTGGCTCCAAAGTGTATTTATTACCCCCAATGGAATCAAGATTTCTAAACACTGACATTTCCCTTATTTTCTGTTATCTAAACTACACTGTTAAAATTGTATTTTTAAAAATGTATCCAGGGCACCTGGGAGGCCCAGTCAGTTAAAAATCCAACTCTTGATTTCAACTCAGGTCATGATTTCATGGTTCATGGGATTGAGCCCTGTGTTAGGCTCTATGCTGAAAACATTGTACCTGCTTGGGATTCCCTCTCTCCGCCCCTCACCTGTACACTTTCTCCAAACAACAACAACTTTAAAAAATCATATGTATCCAGCATAAAATTTTGTCCCAGGGGACATTTCTCTACATATCTACTGGAAATGGCAACTCTGACCTCTGACAGGGGAATTCATCATAGTTACTCTGATGGCTAATAAACTTAGTTTTATTCTTTCCACTTAATTTTACATTTACTACTGATTATATTTTCCTCCCTCTTTCTTTTTTCCCTTTTCCGGATTGGGCAAGTTTCTCTTTATTCCTTGTTTCAAATCCCACCACCACTACCATCATGGTCACATGTTTATTTAGAAATTCCAACTTGCTTTTCAATTTTGCTGCTAGTTTTGCTTGTTCACTTCCCCTATCTTTTTAGAAGATTTTTAGAATACTTCTTCTCTGTGCTCCAAAATAGCCTTTCCCCTCCATGGATTTTCTGATAATTTAGATCACCACGATCCCAAAGAACTTTCTGCAATGATGGAAATATCCTCTATCTGCCCTATCCAATACAGTAGCCACTAGACATGTGTGGCCATTGAGTGCTTGAAAAATGGCAAGTGCAGATGAGGAACTGATTATTTGATTTTATATAATTTTAATTAATTTAAATGTAAGGAGCCACATGTAACTAGTGGCTACCATACTGGACAGTACAAGCTTCAATACTTCACTTTTGACTCTTAATAGGTTTTCCTTTACAGCATGGCCTTCTTTATTTCAAGAATCCCTACTTAAAACAACAAATAATTATTCATGTCATTATTCATTTTGATTTAACAAACGCCCATTCCTTCGTACTGTTTCCTATGCATTCTTTCACCCCGTATCTTTTTTCTTTTTCACCCCTATTTTAAGATCTCTCTTCTAACCCACATTCCATGGGTTTGAGTATTTCCTTGAGTATTTTGTTCAGTCCTCATGTGCCCCCAAAATGCCCTGACAGAATTAATGGTATCTTAACGAGAATGAAGACTCTTGGATCATAAATCTTTTTCCCTAATAGTGTGTGGATATTTTGTTGTCCAGGATTGCAGATCTAAAGATTAACATTAGCTTAATTCTCTTCGAAAGCCACATCGTCTCACCTGTATGAACCTGTACAATGCCCCCTTCATCTTTTGGCGGCAGGTAGTAATCTCTAAGCTAAAGTATACGAGAAATAGAACTTTCCTTATCAAACTGAATTGTATTTATATTTTGAGCCTTCATTTCACTTGGATGGAGGATACCTAATCTTAGTGAAGGCTACATCTCAGTTCTTGGGTAGGAGTGGGAATTATGCAGTACTCGGGGGGAGGGGGGCGGGGGGTGGAGAGCACCAGGAGGCTCTAGCTCTTGGTCTTCTGCCTTGCTCTTCTCCCCCAGGATATCTAAACATCAGACACTGGTGCCCACTGACTATGCATCGCCTCCTTCCGGGCTCCCTTGCAGGCTCTCTCTGTCCTCTGTGCCACATTCTTAGGCACATCAGAAACACGCTCTTGAGTCCACCCCACTGCAGGCTATGGGAGTCCCTCTTGGGCACCCAGGAGCCTTCTGCTGCTCCTGGCAATTCTGAGAGGCCACATCAGACCCATCTGTCTGGATGTGGCCCCTGGGTGACTTCCATTTCCACTCCAGTGTTGTGGTGCAGGGAAGTCCAGGCTCTTCCCACCTCCTTCGCTGCACAAGGGGCGCAAGGCCCTCTCCATACTTAGACCCACACACCTAACTAGAGGATCCATCTTCTTGGCTCACCTCCCCTATGAGTCTTCTCCCTCCCCAGGTCAGAGAACCTTTCTGTAGTTTGGAGGGGCGGGGCCGGAGGGGGGGCGGAGGCACACACAGGGAGTGAGTAGCAAAGAGTGAGTTGAAGTCCAGTTGTTCAGATATCTAAGACAGGCTCCTCCCAAGCCTGCAGTGAGTGTTCCACAGTAGAACGCATCCTGCCCTGTGCAGAAACGCCAGAGCCCCTCAGAGCAGAGACTTACTTGCTAGGTGGGGAACACTCCATAAAAGCTGGATGAGGTTGAGACCACCCAGGCAGGAGGTCTGCAGTGCATTCCCATTCTTTGTACACAGTTGAGTCCTCGCTGTGCTCCAAACACTGATCACTGCTTGACCCGTTAGCCACGGTCCTGTGTGAGGTGGGGCTGGGGAAGAGGTGAAGGACAAGAGATGAATGAGTGTGTCCCCAGCACAGCACCGAGCAAGGCCCCCTCACAATGATGTGATGCCAGATGTCACGCTCTGTGCTTTTTTCTCTGCATTCTCTTATTGAATCCTCACATCACCTGTTAGAAAACAGAAGAGAAACTCTTCTTCCTTCCCATTTTATAGATGGGGAGACTGGGGCTTCAAGAGATTGAGTAACTTGTCCAGGGTCGTACAGCAAGTAACGCAAAGGCTGGATTCAAATCAGCTCAGAAGCTGAGCCCCAGACCTGCACACCACACGGCCTCTTCCGCACCAGTTCAGTGGGATGAGACTCACTTGGCAGATATGGGAAAAGCCCCATCGAGGAAAAGGACTTGCTCGAGTTGGTAGAAGAGGCACACCGAAACCCAGCACTAGAGCTTGGACTATTTAACTACAGGACCCCCACCTACCAGAGGCTTCTAGGTTAATGGAGAGACATCGCTCCGTTCCTGCCCTCGGGGTGGCCACCGGGTAGGCGTAGTGCCTGTCCTGACCAGCAGAGGTCAGTCTTTCAGGGTCGGCAACAGTAGGGCACGCCCACAGAGCCACTCCTTGGGTCCCGGCAGTGCGCACGCCCCAGCACTGAGAAAACCGCACTCCAGCTCCTGGCCTTGTGGAGCTACGGAGGGTGCTGAGAGGCCACATGTTCAGCCAGAGTGCCACCTACACCTCGCACCTCCTCACTTGACCCGGGAGTAACCCTACCCGAAGGTGAGCACCATCACTTCCCGAGCAGGCTCAAAGCCCAGCTCCAGGAGCAGCTACGAATGGTTCCACCCTCTGGTCTTCGTTGATTGGATCAGAGCTGGGCACGTGACACAAGCCGGGCCAATCAGCGTCTCTCCTGAGTTTCCGGAGGCACGAATTCTAGCTCCCCGCTGCGTCAGGCGCAGCTGGCGGTCACCGGGGCCAGGCGGGTGAAGGGGGGCTGGCCTGTGGGGGGCTGTGAGGACGCGCCTCTCAGCTCTCTGACTGGGGAGCAGAGCTACCCAAAGGCTTCAGCAGCTGCGCTCTAGGACTTGCTTAAAGACCAGCAAGTCCACCTGCCTCATATTACGTGTGGGGAAACCAAGGCTCAGAGGGGGGTGACATGGTCAAGGTGAAGGAGACGGAGGTGCCGCTTCCACAGTTAGATGGGAACCGGGAAGTCAAAAGAATTACGACTCGGAAAGAGGTGTGTGTGCGCGCGCGCGCACCCTCCTTCCCTCCGCTTCCCTCCGCACCCACGGCATCCACACCAGCCCTGGAGGGTTCTCCTCACCTTCGCCCACGATGCCCCCCTCTCCACTGCAGGCTCGCGGCCCAGGCGTGTGTCTGCGGGGGCGGCGCTCCCCACAAGGCGGTCACTGAGCAGACTGGGCCACAAAGGAGACCCTGTCCTGGGAGGGACAGGGCCCCGCTGACAGGCACTCTGGCTGGAGGATTCCCCGTTGGCCTTGCCAACTTTCTTACAAGTGCCCTACAGTCAAGAACACTTACCTTCAGCCTGCCTCCCTCCTTCCCTACCTCCTCCTCGCCACCCCCCACCCCCTCCCCCAGCCCTGGATGGATCAGCATGGAGCTCTTGACGCTCAGCTCCCCAGCATCCTGCCCTTCCCCTCGCAGATATGCCCTCTAATAAACCTCTTGCTCCTCTAATCCTGCCTTGACATCTGCTTTTCAGAGAATTTGGATTCATTCCAGGTCCTTTATCCTGCAGCCACACTGTGGCTCCTGAAGTGAGACACTCAGGAGCCACACACCGACAGAGACAGTGGCCCAGCAGGTGCCTGCCTATCCTCACCGTGCCCAGGACACATTACCCCCTGACACCCGGACTCAGGGAACTCACCCCTCCTGCGATGCAGGCACCACCTCCCCCCTTCAGCCCCTGAAGCCGGTCCTTGCTCAGACAATCCCAGTTCTGAGACTTTCCTCAAGCAGAGGTGAATGTGTGGGTCTGAGGCAGGCTGGAAGGCTAGCAGAAAGAGATAGTTGTATATTAGTTTATGGCTGCATTCTATTATCTGGAAGTTTATCAAGCACCTACCATGTGCAAGGCATGGAGACGACGGAATAGTCCAGAAACTGCACAGGATTTGAAGACACTTGAAAAGCGGTGTCTGAATTTGAACATTCCCACTCAAAGCTGTGTGACCTTGAATGGGTTACTTACCATCTCTGATTTCCCTGTTTCTACATCTATGTGAGAATTTCGTGTTACAGAGCATGAAACAACTGACAAGAGCAGACTTCTACAAATAGCCAGAAGTACTGCTACTTCTGTCTTTGAAGGAAAGAGCCAGGCCAGTGGGGTCTAACCCTTAATTTGGGGCATGTTGAAGCCAACGTCCCAGACAAGCTCAGAAGCTGGAGCCTGTGTGCTGGGTAGCCATTTGCCTTCTGAAGGTCAGGACCCAAAAAAAGTCTGACCTAAGGCTCATGTCTTTCTCTTCTACCACCAGACCTCCTTCCACAAGAGCAGCCCTATTGGGTGAAGCTGAGGGCACAAGGGAGTCGGGGCACTTCAGAGGACAGCCTGGATGCCAGTGGGGAGGACTCAATGTTTGAAATGACTCAGTTATGAAGCAGACATGGAGCCAGTCCTCAGGGAAGGGCCAGAGAGCTGGACATCTTTGACCTGAGTTACCTGGGTGAACCCTCTACATCCAGGAGACAGGTGTAGACAAAGTTACCAGGATGGTCAGGGGAAGGAGAGCTCAGACCCAAGTGGAAAAATCCAGGAATTCTTCCTGGAGGAGGTAGCATTTGGAAAGAGGCACTGGGGACTAAAGGAGAGGGTAGGACACCCTGGGGGGAAAGAACCCACATAAGGAGAGGCTAGGAGATGGGAAAGGATGACCTATTTCATCTGAAGTGTGACAGGAAAAAAAGAAAAGAGTAAAAACTGAGGCCAAATGAGCAACCAAGCAAGGACCTCATGCCCTGCCCTGCCCTGGAGTTTGATATTTACCCTGTTTAACAGAGGGGCCACGGGAGGAGATTTTGAGCAGAGGAGTAGTGCTCCCCACATGTATTAGCCAGAAGGTGGCCCAGGCCATTTTGCAGCCCAGGTGGCCCAGGCAGGCCCCAAGAAAGTTTTAGCAGACTTTGCCTTTGTTTTAAATGGCCCCACCTCTCTGCGACTTTATCAGGGGCTGAGAGTCAGGGAAGATTTGCATTCTCTGTATCACAAGCCTGTCACACACCCTCTGTGTACCACTCCCAACACACAGGCACACTCACGGACATCCACACAAAAACACTCCGAGAGCCAGGCGGAGAGCCAAACCCGCTCCCAGGTTGCATGGACAAGGATGGCCACCAGAGGGCGCCTCTGGCATCCCAGCAAAGAGCCTGAGACCGGACTTAACCAGCCCCAGGCTGAAGGGGTCTTACGGAGACAAGTCCACCTGCCTCGTTTTACATGTGGGGAAACTGAGGCTAAGACATTGGTGTGGGGGCGCGGATGGGGGACGCGGACATAGTCAAGGTGAAAGGAGGAGAGAGTAGCCACCTCAACAATTGGATATGAACAGATGGCTTTTAAATTGCAATTTGCAAGCCAACAGAATGAGGACTGAGAAAAAGGCATCCATCCCCCTTCTCCCCCTCCCCACCAGCGCACACAGATTCACACTCCCACTAGTCCGGAAAGGGTGTCCCTCACTGCCTGTCACAATGCCTGTCTGGCCACAATCAGACGGTCCCTCTTTTAGAATATAATACCCACGTCCTACCAATCTCCGTATAAATGTATATGCCCCTCGAAGGGTTATAGAAGGCATCTTTGGGCCTTGAAGTGGGAGGTCTGCACAGGATACTGGGGTCCTGGCTACAGCCCCGGGGACCCACTGCAACCTAGGAGTGGAGAGGTCCACCTCCCTTTCTCCAGATGTTGCCTTGCTCCTCCCCATTCCTGGACCACCCCTTCTCTACCTCCCCTGGGAATGAGATCCCATTGACCCTTCGACCTTTGCTGTGACTCCCCTGGAAACCTCCTTTTGTCCCCCTCCACCCTGTTCTCCACAGCTCTCGGGACCCACCTCTGCCAGCCCTCTACTCGCCCGGATTCAGATGTGTCCCTGTGCTGGTGTTTCAGCCTCTAGCATGCCCTCAAGGGAGGACGGGGACTGTGAGTCCCTCATCGGTACACCCAGTGCCCCCTCAGAGCCTCCCCAGATCTCCCACCCCAAGCTGCTTCTCCCCACTGCTCTTTGATGGAGGGGGACAGCATGGTCCCCCTGAAATCAGGAGACTGAAATCAGACCTGTTTTAGTCCCCACTCCTTCACCAACTGGTGTGGTTAAGTCCACCCCCCCACCCCCATCTCCTCCTCGACTCTTTCTGCCCATGAGAGGAATGGACGAGACACCTCTGGGATCCCTTCCCACTCATGTGCTCCGAGTGAATCTGAGGTTTAACTTACAATGGCCCTTCCGAGAAATGTCAGGGCCTCTTAGCAGAAAATTTCCAAGGTCTAGAGTGTGGACCTCCCACCACTGTGGGGCTGCTTTCTCCTCTTCCTTGGACTATCTTCTATAAACAGCAGGGGACAGGAGCACCTCCGTATGTGGGAGAGAGAATTACACACGTGTGTTTGGACTAGTGCAGCAGTGAGGCTACTCTGCAGACAGTGCTCTCAAATTCAGACCATAAAGAGGAGAGGTGTTCCTTTCCAAGAATTACTAATTTTTCTATGCTTAGAAAGCCTTTGAGATACTATCAAATCCGTTTTAACAGTGGACCTTGAGTGCAAGAGTCCTCAAATTTCACTTGTCAGCATCTGTGCCCCAGGCTGGCTTCACCTCTAAAGCCCTGAACATTCATGTTGCCCCAAGCCCCCAGCTCCTTCTGGACCCTCCCAGGCTCTTCCCTCTTGGCAGAAGCACTGAGTGTCATGGTCTCCATCTTTAAAAAATAAACACAGGGCGGGGTGCCTGGGTGGCTTAGTCGGTTAAGCGTCCGACTTTCGCTTAGGTCATGATCTCGCGGTTCGTGGGTTCGGGCCCCGCGTCGGGCTCTGTGCTGACTGCCAGCTCAGAGCCTGGAGCCTATTTCAGTCTGTGACTCCCTCTCTCTCTGACCCTCCCCTGCTCACGCTGTCTCTCTCTCTCTCTCCTAGACATAAATAAAACATTAAAAAATTTAAAAAAATAAATAAATAAACACAGGGCAAGTTGCTCCTGAATTCTGTGCTCTGGCTGGTAACTTGGATGGGCCTGGGACTTTCCAGCCCGTGTCTGCAAGGGGCTGGGTTGAGGAGTGAGAGGTAAGATTGGGGGTGGGGGGGTCAGGAGACCTGCCTGTCACCAGTCTAAGGGTCTGAATCTGGGAGGCCTCTAGGAGAAGACTTGGAGACAAACAGAGCTGGGTCTACTCTCAACTTCCTGGGGCCTCTTAGGTTGCCTCACAGGACAGCTGAGCCTTGGCTAGGCAAGGCCCTGGAAGGGCGACCAGGGGTGCTGGCTGCCCAAACCCAAATCCTTCCTCCTCCTGACCTTCTTCTCCTCTCCTTCCTTCAAGCAACAGATGTTTTTAGGGAGGGCAGGATGGCCCAGGGCATGCGTGGAGTGCTGGCCTGGGGATCAGGACCCACGGGGGTGGGGGTCACAAAGCTGTGGTCCCACCGCTGTGGTCAGACCAGTCGCTTTCCTATCTTGGGCCACAAGTGCTCCATGGGTAAAACCCGAGACCAGAACTGCCGCCCCACCCAGTGCATCGGAACTCCCTGTGCCTTTGCGGATGCTGTTCCCCCTGCAAGGACTCCCCTTTCCCCAGGCTTCTGGTGCCAAACACCTGCTGTCCTAACGTATGGGTCCTCAGCACACCTTGCTCACTCTGTCACCCTTGTGCTCAGTTTGAGGCGTGGGGGTGCAGCAACCTCTCGGAGGCCCCCACAAAACTGCCCTGGGTGGAGAGGTTTATTAGAGTTATTTGCAATAGAATAAGATTAGATCTTAAATGTTCACAATTAGGAAATGGTAATAACAATAATGACGATGTCTAACACTCACTTAGTGCTTTCCATGCGTATAGCCATAATTAACCCTCACAGGGAATTTATGAAGTAGACACTTACCACCTCCATTTTACAGATGAGGACACAAAGGTAGAGGCTAAGTAGTGAAGCTAGGACATGATCCATTCATTTCACAGCATATTATGTGATCAATTAAAATTATGATGATGTGCTGAAGTTTAATGCCATGAAGAAATATGTATGCTATAGTGTTAAGGGGGGGTATAAGTATGTATGTAAAAATACACGGACATATATGTAGATAATATATATATATATAAATAAAATATAAATGAAAGAAGAAAGTTGAATGGAGATACACCAAAGTGTTCATGGTGGTTTACCCTGGGTCACGGGTTTTTACTGTTTTCTTCTTTGTATAATTTCTACATTTTCTACAATAAGCAGATGTTCTTTTAAATCATGAAATGAGGGGCGTCTGGGTGGCTCAGTCAGTTGAATGTTTGACTGATTTCGGCTCAGGTCATGATCCTGTGCTTCGTGAGATTGAGCCCCACATGGGGCTCTGCGTTAGCAGTGGAAGGAGCCTACTTAGGATTCTCTCTCTCCCTCTCTCTCTCTGCCCCTCCACCACTCATGCATGTGCATTCTCTCTAAATAAGCAAACAAACATTAACAAAAAAAAATTAAATAAATCATAAAATGAAACAGGCATTGGATCTTGTCTGCAAGCACTTTAAAGACTAGCACTTCTGACCTGAATTGGATCTGAAGGGAAGGCAACAGATAAAGAAACTTTGATCCTGGTGGTGCTTTTCCGAGCTCCTCTCTGACTTGGTTTCCCAGGCCAAAGGCAATTTGATCCTCACAAAATGCATTCATTCATTCACTCATTCATTCCCTCACTCTTTCTTCATCATCCATCCAGTGCTTGGCACATGGGGAGAGATAGAAAGATAATCAGGCTCATTTCCAGCCTGGGAGGTGTGAAGGGCCTATGTAGGGCAGGGCAGGGGCTGGGGGGTGGGGGTCACTGGGCAGCAGAACAGGGGTCAGGGGGCTGGAAAGACAGCACAGGGTGGGGTTGGGGTGGAGAGTGTCCAAGATGGGAACAAGGGTCTAGCTTGGGCAGCATGTGATGGTGGGGCCCTGAGGGACATATCCACAGCTGTATCTTAGCTGGGTCTCATTCAGATGAAGGAGCCACTGGGCTTGAGATGAATGAATGAATGAATGAATGAATGAATGAATGAACAGAACAAACGACCAACAAATGAGGAAATACCTGAACCTTTATCACAGACAAAGGATTAGCGTCTCCAATTTATAAAGAGCTTCTGAAAGGGGAAAAGAAAGGACGGACAACCTCTTAGAAAACCGGGCTGAAAATATTACCGAACAGATCACAGGTACGGAAATGCACATGGCCCTGAACCCTATGAAAAGTGTTCAACGTGCTCACATAAAAGAAATGCAAATTGAAACTACTCTGAGATACAATGCCCCACCTATCAGATTGGCAACAGTCCGGAAGTCGGGCAACTCGTCCTGCTGGAAAGGCTGTGGGGAAACCACCGCTCTCCTACGCAGCTCATGGGAGCGGAACGTGGCGGAATCCCTTTGCGGGGGAATTTGGCAAAAGCTAGCAAAACTGCGTGTATCGAGCCCATGACTCAGGAATCCCATGGCTGTAGATCAACCCCGGCAGGTGTCCTGAAAGATGGAAGCACAAGGCTTTTTACTGTAATTCTATTTGTAATAGCAAAGGACAGGAAACAGGGAAAATGTCCGTCAGCCCAGGACGTGGTTATCAGCATGGTGGAGGAGCCTATTGTGAAGAAGAATAAGGAAGGAACCAGATAGACACCTGCGAGCGAGATCACAGGCAAGATGTACCGTGGTTGTAGGAAGGGGAACAAAAGTGTAAATGTGTGTTAATGGGTTAACATTCTTCTGAGAAAAGGAGGGATATGAGCATCTATGGATATATACACGTATGATGTATGATATATAATACACGTGTAGATATCAATGTAAGGAAACAGCATAACTTAAAAAAATTAATACTTATTCAGAGAGAGGAATGGGTGAAGGAGACCCAAAAGTTAGACCTCTCTGAATATACTTTATTTTGTATGATACTTTAGAGCCATAAACAAAAGGTAAGCATTTTAAATACATTCTTAAGAGCAGCAAGCAAATGAAGCAAATGAATCTGTGCACTGACTTACTGATAGAATCGCAAACAGAAGAACTATTCTAAACGACCTCCAAGCAAAGTGACTTAAAGACACACACACCAGTCGTGCTGTGTGGACCTTATTGCATCCTGATTCAAACAAAAAGTTGTACAAATAAAAGATATTCAGAAGGCAAAATCAGGACAACGTGTGCCATGGCTAGATATTTGATGATATTAAGTATAATGAGGTTAGGTGTGATAGGGTATCTCGGATTTAAAGAAAAAGTATCCTTTTTTTAGAGATAATATTGAATATTTGTGAATAAAATGATAAGACATCTGGAACTTGCTTTGGATATAATTTGGTCAGTGCTGGGCAGAGCCCAGAGCCACTTCCCCCTCCCTGCTGCCTGAGGCACTGCTCTGAGGGTCTTGGTCCCAGCGTGCGGGGGACATTGGTGGGACACAGAACCTTCCCTGGAGAACCCTTAATCTAATCTCACTCCAAAGAGTGCCCTGGTAGCGGGAACCCAGACTCATTCTTGTGCTTCTTAAGCTTGACCACATCTGTAACGTCCTAGTTGAGCCTCTCTCTGAAGTCCTAGTTTCTTGAAGACGAAGTCACAAAAAGCAAATGTGTTTTAACTATTGCTAAATATGTAGAGCAAGGAGAGATAAGGTGGATCCAAACTCGTGAAGGGAAGGCCCAGAAGGGGCAATGGACAGAGGTTTGGGATTAAAAAGGGGGAAGAAAACTTTGTAAGAAAAAACGTCCCTTATGACCCAGCAGGGTGATTCAATGGCATTGGCAGGCTGTAGGGGGCGCTAGAAGAACATGCGCATCTAGGGGCCCGAGCAACAGAGCAACTCAAGCCTTGGGCAAGCTTTTGAAGTCTGAAACAATCTCCCAGGGGCATGTATGGCACTTCATCTGTAAAAACCAAATGGTGGTCATACCTGCCTCGCACGATTATTAGAAAGATCAAGTGCGATCAGAGAGAGGAAGCAATACAAAGGAGTTATGTGCAGAAAAGATGCCTGATGCCAAGACAGTCAAAGAGCACCGGGTTGTTAGACACGTTCTGTGCTAAGCCAGTTCTCGCAGTGTAGAAGGAGCACCCAGATTCAGAGAACCCTCGTTTCAGTTCTGCCTGCATTACTGCAGGGCTGTGTGGCCTCAGGTAGGTCACGAGTATCAGTTTCCACATCTGCAAAACGGGCACAGCAGCTCACACTGTTGCTGAGGATTCAATGAGAGAAATTCATTAGCGTGTCTGATACCTGCTAAGCACAGGCCATGGGAAGGCTCGGTGGGAGAAGGAAGTGGACAGGAAGGTGAGCTGGCCTCTGGGCCCCATGATAGGTCCAGGAGCACCAGGCTTCAGGGGACCCTGAGGCAGCAGACTGGCTGCAGTCAGGATTACGTTGGCAGAATTGGGCCTCAACCCCAGGTTGGTGCTCAAAAACCATGGAGACACCTGGGCACCGATACTGGTCGTGATTCCTACCAACTAGGGGACCCTAGTCGAGTGGTTTTACTTCTCTGTACCTCGCTCTCCTCTCCCAGAAAGTGGGGGATACTATGCCTGCCTCTCGGGGTTCAATGTGCGTGTGCCACTGGGTCAGAAGATAGCATGTCCCCAGTAGCCTGTCCCCAAGTCCCGCTTTGCCCCCCAGGACCTCCTACTGCAGGGTGGTTTGGGGGCCACAGAATCTGAGAGGGGAGAGAACATAGAAATGCTTCATAATGAATTAGTTCCTTTCTCCAGGTCAGGGAGGGGAAGGAACCTAACCAAAGTCTCCCAGGAAACTGGAGGCAGAACCAGGCTGCTTCCTGGAGAGGGTGACCTTCTGGAAAGCCAAGAGACTCCTTGTACGCATTAGGGCATTGGTGTCTGCGTCTGCGGCCTTGTACCTCATTCTGGGAATTCCAGCATGGTTCCCTTACCTTCACCCAGAGCACTTGCATTTCCTGAGTTCCCTGGGAGTGGTGTCTTTGGGAACCTGGGGAGCCTTTAGGCCAGGCACTGGACAGTTCTGTCATCAAGGGACCAGAAAAAGGGGAGGCTTCAGGCTGTGGTAAGGTCTGGGGAGATAGCAGGAGCTTCTAACAGAAAGTCAAGGCCAGTGTCCACAGACCACAACCTGAGGAACATCATGCTAGGAAGAGTGCACTCAGAAGTCTCATCCCAGGGGAGGAAAAACTAGAAAACTTTAGAAGAAATCATCCTAAGATCAGGGAATCAGCTGCATAGCAATGGGTCTGGTGGGGTCAAGGGCCCCCCTCTCTTAAAAGAGCTGCTTGGGGGTGCCTGGGTGGCTCAGTCGATTAAGCATCCGACTTCAGCTAAGGTCATGATCTAATGGTTTGTAAGTTTAAGGCCCACATCGGGCTCTATGCTGACAGCTCAGAGCCTGGAGCATGTCTTCGGATTCTGTGTCTCCCTCTCTCTCTGCCCCTCCCCCACTTGTGCTCTCTCTCTCTCTATATATATATAAAATAATCATTAAGAAAAAAAAGAAAAGAGCTGCTGCATCAAGCCATTCCTAGTGGCTGATGCTTCAAAATATCTTTCAGTGACACTGACCTATGTATGGGTGGAATAATATGATATCTGGGATTTGGTTGGAAATAATCCATTTGCCAGGAGGGCTGAAAGGTTTTTCATGAAACACAATTGGCCATGAGCTAATGATGCTTGAAGAAGGTGATGGGGACATGGGAGTTCCTTGTACTACTCTCTTTACTTTTGTACACTTATGACGTTTTTCATAACAAAACATTCAGATGTCCAGAATCAGCCATTTCTCTCCAACTTGATGCTCACTGCTCTGGTCTCCCCGCCTGGATGGATGGCTGTGGTCATAACCTCACAGCTCAGCCTGCTTTTCGCCGTTACCCCTCGAGCCTATTCTCCACACGGCCACTAGAGGGAGGCTGCCACACCGTGAGAGTCCCCAGCTCAAACCCTCCCGTGAGGCCTCATCTCACTCAGAGTACGGACCCCCAACTGGGGACTCCATCTCACCCCCTGTTCCTTCTCAGGCTCTTCTCCAGACACGCTGGACTGTCTTCAAGTCTCCCACAGTCTTCTCCATGACCCTTCGGGCCCTGTGTGCTGGGGGTGTTGGGGGACCTCTGCTGTGTTCAGACCTCATCCACCCCCCACCATCCTGAAGCTTTATAATATGGCATGGGATATAATTGTAATGAAAACACTTTATTTGTTGTTTATCTGAAACTGAAGCTTAACTGGACATCCTGTTTTAGATCATCCCTAACAGTCTGAGCTCCCAGCACACAAAGGTTCCCCTCCTAGCAGTCACCAAAAAAGCACCCCCTGGGCTGACGCAGCCCTTTAGAGGCCTGCTGCACGGACTTCAGGTGCACTTTCTCATGTGGCAAGGTGTCCTTTTGCAGGGCACAACCTGCACGACCATTCATGGTAGTCTCGCCAAAGGCCAGAGAAGCAGGTGCTTCCAGAACCTGCCCTCCCAGCTTCTCCTCTCCCTCGTAGTGGGCAGGGACTGGGAGGGGGTGACCATGCCAAGGCCTAGACTGGCAGCCCCCTCTGGGTGCTTTTGGATTTGGGCCCATCTGGGATGGTCTAAATCCTCACAGCACCCCGTGCGGGTGGGTAGAGGGGGCCCATGCCAGGCGCCAGCTGCCCCCATGGCCCGAGGGTGCCCACTTGAACCATTCCAAGTAAACATTTGACCAGCCCGGCCCCGGCCATCATCCCACACCAACACTTGGTCCCTTGTTCCCAGACAGGCCCCTCTGTGTCCCGGCCTTTGTGGCTGACATTTCAGCTGAGCCCTGGAGGGGCTGGGGTGACCCCGTGCCCCATCCGCATTCTGCAGGAAGGCCCTAGGGAGGTGGTCCCTATGAGGCAGGCCCTGGGCGGGGGCGTCCCAGCAGACGAGCCGTCGCCAGGCTGGGCCAGCCACCCCCTGAGCCCCCCACGTGGGCCGCAGGACTGTGGAGCCCACAGGTCCCACAGCAGAGCCGCGGGGCCGCCAGCTGACTCGGCCGCTTTGTTTCAGGCCTGGAGTGGTCTGTGCGCAGCTGAGGACTGTGGCTCCTTCTGTGCTGAGAAGCCGCAGATAACGCAGGCGACAGGGCCTGATAAAGCGTCTGTCAGAGGCTTCCTCCCAGACAGGCCCGCTGTTCCCACCGGCCCCAAGGGCCCCTGTAGCCGAAGCCTGTCTCCAGGGGTCAGCCCCTCTCTGGGGGCTCAACCTTCCTGCCAGAGGCTGAGCAACAGGCTGGCAGACCCCTCCCCACTCCTATCTTCAGTCTGACTCTTGAAAGTTCCTAAGGCCTCTGGGCCCAAGAGCAGAATAAATTAATCTTCCGATTTATTCCCATGAAGACAATGTCAAGGAATGTGACTCTCTCAATGGAACTCCAGACTGTAGCTCCTGGGAACTTAGGGGGGATGGGATTGGGGGAAGGGGTGCTGGAACCTCTTTCTAGAGCCCTTCAAATGACATCCTGGGTCACCTCTTTCATGTCACAAGAGCCCCCTCTACGACAGGCTGTATAATGGGTGTAGGGGGCATAGGAACAAAGACATGGTTCGTGACCATAGGAGTTGCCAGAAAGGGGGGACAGGAAGATCTATCCCACACTGACCTGACCTGGGCCTGCACCCCAGGCCTATGAGGAGCCTGGCCTGGAGTAGGAGATATATAAGGGGGTTCCTAGCCAGACTTGGGGGCATTGGGGTCCTGAGGGGAGACTCGATGCTGAAGGGCAGGAGAGCAGAGCCTCGAAGAGCTCATGAGCAAGGAGTCTCTAGTCTTATGGGGGCCCTGCCCTGGGGAAGGTCAGGTGATGGGGTTCACAGTACCCCACGGAGAAGCCCTCTCCAGGCCAAGCAGATAACAAAAGTACTTCCCCGTTAATAATACAGACGTCCTTCCTCTTCAGAGCAGGAGGCCACGTAAACACCCTAGCTTTGTCCAGGAGGGGCCCGGTCCCCATGAACATGAGAGGGACGCTTGGCTCATGGCCCAGGCGTTCAGCCTCCTGTCCTTTCCTCTGTTTGCCTGGCTCTGCCGCAGACTTCCTGTGTGGCCTTGGAGCAGTCAACTGCCCTCTCTGGGCTTGGTACAGTAACTTTGGGGCAGGGTGGAAGGGTGGAAGTAGTATAGTTGTCCCCAGCCAGTTGATCCTGGAGGCATTTGGATGTGGGTGGATGTGAGATATAGGGGGCTGGGGCTCTGCCACTCCATTGCAAGGTTGGCCCCGGGGTCCTCGTGCCCTGCTCCGGGGGACTCCTGCCCATCACGAAGGGAGGGCGTGGCTCTCAATGCTACATCAGAGGCTCCAGGCCTGGAAAGCTGGGCATTCCCTGCTCCAGGTCCCTACCATGCACTAAACGTGGGGACCTGAACTGCAGCTCCCTGCCACATTCAATAGTGAAAAAGACCGTAATTTTCTCATCATGAAGCAAAGCAGGAGAAAAAAATAAAAGGCAAAAACCAAAAAGAATTGCAACCCCATTCTGTCTCTCAGCTCCACCCACAGCATCATGTGGCCCTAACGGAGGCTTGGTCCATGGCAAGACAGAGCACTGGGGACACAGGAAAGACAGGCAAGACTACATTCTCACTCTTCTGCTCCTCCCAGCTCTCTAGGCGGGACAGGACTTTTTTTCTTCTTACCTTTTTATTGAAATATAATCTATGTATAGCACCATGCACACCGATCTCAAATTATTCACGGAACTCAAGTTCAAGTATGAACTTTTGCATACGTGTACCCCTGGGTGACGCCAACCAGATCACGATACAAAACATTTCCAACATGCTAGAGGTTTCCCCTCAGCTCCCTTGCCGTCAGCGCCCCTCTCGGGTAACTGCCATCCCAGCCTCTCTCACCAAAGATCAGCTCTACCCGTTCCGGAACTTACTACTGGAATCGCATGTACCCATTCTTTGCACCTGGCTTCTTTCACTCAACGAAATGCCAAGTTCAACCTCGTTGTTGCATCTATTGACGGTTTATGTTGTTGTTGCGTGATATGCCATTGCACAATGATACCACACCTTATCCAGCCACTCTTCTACCAAGGGACACTGGGGCTGATCCCTTTTGGGGCTATTGTGACCAACCCCTAGGAACTCCTAGGGCCTTTGGGACATGTGCATTTTTTTCCCTTGGTTATATACCTAGGAGCGTGTCTGCTAGGTCAGAGGGTGGGCGTACACTTGTCACAGCTATTTAGACAATAGTCCCATTTTGCAGATGTGGAGATCGAGGTTCAGAGAATTAAAGCAGAGCATCCAAGCTCATGCAATTATGAAGTCGTGAAGACTGGTCTGGAATCCAGAGAGTTTTCTGACTCCAAATGCTTTTTCAGGAGAGGTCGGTGTTCTTGCCAATCTTTTAAGTTCTGCTTTCTAGAACAGGTAAAGGAGGTGCCGGGGTGGAGGGAGCCACATAGAAGGGGAGAGAAAAGGGTGACTCTGATGGCCTGCTCTGTAACTAGCTCCTCGGGATGTCCCAGCTGCCTTGGGAAGGCATAGCTCAACTGATATCTTATAGACAGTTTATTCTCTTTGGAATTGATTTTTATGTGTGGTGTACAGAATATGTGTGGCGACTGTAGAGCCACAAAGGCAGGCCTGGCCCAGCCCCTCTGCCCCCCAGTCTCACTGCCTCACTCTCCTCAGCCACATGGGCTTCCTTGCTTCTCCCTGAACATACCAAGCATGCCCCGCTTCACGGCCTTTCCACCTCAGCTCCTTCTTTCAGAACACTCCTTGCTTTGGACAACCACGTGACACCCCCCTACCCCCATTGGTGTGCTCTCTGCTCAATCACCCAACCTAAGAAAGCACCCCCATTGCATGCTGTCCCCTTACCTTTTAAACTCTATCTTACCTCCCATCTGACCTAATATCTTGTGTATCTTTGAGGGGTTTTTTTGTTTTTTTTTTTTTGCCGGTCTTCCATCATAGAATGGGAGCTCTATGAGAGAGCCAAGCCTCACCACCTTGTTTTCTGCTCCACCTTCGATGTGCTGAAAGGTCCCTATCTCCCCCAAAACCCTTGTCTAGAAGACATTCTTCATTCCCCACTGCTACTTGCTGGCCTGGGAAGCCTTTGCTGATTCACATCATGGCTCTGAACCTCAGTTTCTTCCTTCTATAAAATGGGTGGAAGTTGGCCATGAAGTACAGTAAAGAAGCAGCCCTCGATCAGAGGTCTGCTGCCATGAATTCTCATATCCCAGGACTGCTGTGTGTTTCTGGCCAAGTGCTGCCCTCTCTGGGGCAGAGAGTCCCCATGTGTCAAATGAAGTAGTATGGCAGAACTATCTCCAAGGGCTGAAATCCTCCCTCAGGTGTGAGTGAAGTGAGTGACCCCTGTCCTTTCCCAAGGAAGAGAAAATTTATCCAGGAAGGCAAGGAGATGGAACTAAGCGAAGAGGTGGAGGAGATGAAATATGAAATTTGCCAATGTCACAGCTTTGCTTTGACTTGGGCTTGCTGGACGTTTCCTCTCTGAGCCTCACTGATTGCCCGGCTGAGGCTTGGGCCGTCCAGGAAGGCGGCTGGGGAGCTGCGTTCCACTGCTTCTCTCTGTTAAACAGGGCTCCGAGATCCAGAAAGTTACCAATATCAGACTGCCAGCTAGGAATGACAGCCCAGCCTCTGTCCAAGCTGCTCACTGTTCTACAACGTATCTGCCCATAAAACCAAGACAGGGCAGAAGGAAGTCCGCTTTTCAAACCACGTCATAAAGAGACCCAGTTTTCAGATGATGAAATGAGGTCTTCTCAGGGACCCCACAGACCATTCTTTTGGCCACGCCTTCTGGGCTTACGACATGTCAGTGTTACCTCACTGAAGCCTCACGCGACTCTGCAAGGAACATACCAGTATTGCAAGAACTCTTACTCAGAAAGATCAAGTGACTCGTGCAAGGTCACTGTTACTCACACAGCCAGTGAGTACAGGGCGAGAATTTAAACTCAGGTCTGTCTGACTGCAGATCTGTTCTTCATGCTTCCTTCCTGTGGATTGGTGGAGGAAAGGACCAATCTTGTCCTTCAGGAGCCCAGGAGCCTGGGAGACTATTTCTGCTGGCAAGGGGTGGGGGATGGGGTGGGTGAGGCGCCAGGGCTGTTGCACCTGCCGTGTGCTTTATTCAAAGAGGCTTTCCCTAGATAATTGCCTTCCTCACTGCCACACTTTACTCAGGTCTTAGGTCAAAGGGCATTTGACCATGAAGACTGCCTTTCTACGACCACTGAGCCTATAATAAAACAACCCCTCCAGGGGCGCCTGGGTGGCTCAGTTGGTTAAACGTCCGACTTCGGCTCAGGTCATGATCTTATGGTTAGCGGGTTCGAGCCCTGTGTCAGGCTCTGTGCTGACTGCCAGCTCAGAGCCTGGAGCCTGCTTCAGATTCTGTGTCTCCCTCTCTCTCTGACCCTCCCCTGTTCACACACACTCTCTCTCTCTCTCTCTCCCAGAAATAAATAAAACATTAAAAAAATTTATAATAAAAAAAAATTTTTTTTAAACCCTCCAGCTCCCATTATGCCTTTTCCCTTTACACTATCACAACTATCACCATCTGAAGCACTATCTTGTCTGACTTGTCTATTTCTTTCTTTGTTTATCTCCCCTAAGAATGTAAGATTTTATCTGTCTTACTTATCATTATAACCTGAAGGCCTAACATAGCGCAGCACGTAGTAGTCGTAGTAGTAGTTGCTGTGCAATCAATACTGGCGCGTGGAAGGCATGCATGATTGGGCGCCCTTTCCCTTACTAAGTGAAAGAAAATGGAGCATCTCTTATCTGCTAGGCTGGGGGAGAGGGCTGACCCACGCACATCTCATTGCATCCATAGCTGCTGTTAACCCATTTCTTGGATGGGGGAACTGGGGCTCCCTCCAGCATCAAAGACCCACAGAGGGTGAGCAGCGGAATAAGCAGTCCATCAGGCTTGGGGCCTTCAACCTCTTGGCGGTCTGGCTCCAAGCCCAATGCTCCTTCTAAGAGCGGGGGCAGGGCCCAGAAAAGGGAAGGGATGCCAAAGGCCCCCAGAGCCCTCGCCGGAGGACTGTCGCGCGGTGTGGCCACCAGGCTCTGGCCTGGAGCCTCACAAGCCACACCCTGCACCAAGCCGCTCCGAATTCCTCCAGCCCCACCCCCGCCCCCGCCTGGCGCCACCCCCCACCCTTCCCCTCCACCCCGCCCCCTGCCCGGCAGGGCTGCCCGGGAGTCAGGACAGGCAAACCGGCCACGGGGCGCTCGTGACCCCCCCCCCACGCCAGATTCCTCCAGCCCCCGGCCCGATCGCTCCGAGCCCCCAGACTCGGGGCGCCCGCAGGCCCCGCGGGTCAGCGGGAACCGGCAATTTCCCGGCCGCCCGCCCCGCCGCCCGCTCTGTACTTAGCCTGATGACGGGTTCCCGCGGCCCTAATGGCGGGGCGGGCGGCGGGTTCAGGGCGGGCGAAGCCGGCCCAGCCGGTCCCGTGCTCGGCTCTCAGGCGGCCGCCGGGCCTGTGTCATCCACCAGGAATTTCTGTTTTCCCCTCCGCGGGGCTGGAAGAAAAAACAATAATTAGGTCACTGGGCAGGCGGCAGAGAGGGTGTGGGACAGGCCAGTGGCGCCCTGTTGGGCAGGGAAAGGGTCTGGAAGGACGATGGGGAAGGAGAGCCTCCTCCCCCCCATCCCCCCCATCCCCCCCGCAGTGGCCCCTGTCCCCTTCCTGCCCTCCCCAGGATGCCAGATGATGGAGGCAAAAGCATTCCTGACCTTTTCCAGCATTCACTGAGGGTCCCTTCACTGTAAGCATTCACTGGGCACTTCTGTGCACCTAATTCTGTGCTCCGCGCTGGCGACTGAGCATTATGAATAGGAAAGAAGGAAGGACTGAGTAGTTAAGTCCAGCCAGCAGCCGGCACTGATATATAGGGGGAGGCCTCCTGCACAGGGCAGGGGAGTCTCAGGGGACAATGCCCCCCAGACATGGGGGACGTGGGGCTGCAGGTATTTAGGGATGTTTCCTCCAGGAAGTAGCACCTCCACCGAGACCTCATAGAGGCATAAGTATTGGCCAGGCCAAGTGGAAGAAGCAGGAAAGGACTTTGGGAATGGAAGGAATAGCATGTGCAAAGGCTCAGAGGTAGAACCGTGCATGTTACCGGACCGCATGTACAGTAAAGAAGCATCGCATGAACATTTCATTCTGAATGTGGTTTCACTGATTTACAGACACGTAGTTTTGGTCCAGTGAGGCCCCTAGACACAGGCAGCTACACTGCTGCTCAGATACAGCCACTCGTTTCTGCACTGGAGGGAAATTGTTCTGGATTCACTGAGCAGTGCTGGGTTCTGGGTTCTGTACCCTTGGGCAGGTTAAAAGATTTTCAAGGGTCATTTGGACTTAGCACATTGCTTGCCTTTCACTCTGCACCTTAGGACCGCTCCATGGGAAAGGCCGAGGCCAGAGCAGCTCTGTCCGGCTGCGCTGTCCCAAGTGTAAGTGATGAGACCAGGGAGGTGGACAGAATTGGTGTATAGAGGGTCTTATGAGTCATGGTAGGGAATTTAGACTTTATCTTACGGGAAATGGGGAACAATGGTGTAAAGCAGGGTGGGAGGGGACAGGGTCAGATTTCTGAAAACTAATAGCTGATACTAACCACCAGTGATTTAGCTCCCATTATGTGCTAGCACAGGGCTAAGTGCTTTACACATCGCATCTCACTAAACTTGATGACAATCTTGTGAGAACGCTTCTTAGTCCAGTTTTATAGAAGAGGAAATAGCCAGGGAGGTCATTTGCCCCAGGCCACCTGCCAGTGAAGGGCAGAACGAAAACTGAAAACTGAAACTTGCTAGGCTAGGATCTGGGAGCTCTGGTGGGAAAGACAGAGGCTTTGACCCTATCCTCAAAGAGCTTGTCGCCTGCTAGGGGCATGTGTGAGTGATCTGCTTGAGCCATGTCAGAGTGGAGGTCACTTCTCTCTCCCATGATGACCCAGGAGTAGACTGTCCAGGACTGGAGCAGTGGCCCTACTCCAGGAGGTTGTCCGGGTGCCCGGGCCCCTTCTACCTTGTTGTCTGCCATCTTGTGTCCAAATTGGCTCCCTCAGCACGCACATATTTTGGGGAGGAGCAGGAGGGAGCATGTCCTTTCTCTTCAGGGACCTCACCTCTACATTTTCATCTATACCTGCATCTGCATCTGTATCCAAATCTGTACCTGCCTATAAAACTGTGTCTGTGTTGACAGACCCACCAATGACGGATGGGGAACCGCCTCTACTGGCGAAACACAGAAACAGAAAACATTGCCATGAAGATCATCATTTCACTTCCTATTGACATCCTATTGGTAGTTTTCTTTAAAATATTCTTGGGGCGTGAGGCCCTATAGCTCAGGGATTAGAGCACTGGCCTTATAAAATATTCTTGGGGCGCCTGGGTGGCTCAGTCGGTTAAGCGCCTGACTTTGGTTCAGGTCATGATCTCATGGTTCATGGGTTTGAGCCCTACGTCGGGCTCTGTGCTGACAGCTAGCTCGGAGCCTGGAGCCTGTTTCAGATTCTGTGGCTCCCTCTCTCTCTGACCCTCCCCTGCTCATGCTGTCTCTCTCTCTCTCTCTCTCTCTCGGAAATAAATAAAACATTTAAAAAAATAAAATATTCTTGCACACAATACTCGATCTACCTGGACGAAGTAAAATCCTTTAAGTGTGGTTATAACAAAAAGAAATTCTTTTTTTTTTCAAAAATTTTTCCTTATAAAGTGGGGTGTGTGTATCATTTATATCTTTGCCTTTCATGGGTCAGCAAATAGGAAAGCTGCTTGGCAAATGATTGCAAAGATGAGCAAGACAGTGCACTGCCCTGTCGGTTTCTTTAAGCCACACCCCACCCCTTCAGAGGAGAGAGTACCTAGACAGGCACTCGGGGTCTCTGCAAATTGCCCTTGGTCCGAGCTTTGGGGCACCATTAGGAGAGCCATGTGGGAGACACATGGTCTCGAGCACCGGTTCTCAAAGAGCGTTCCTCCACAAGCACCATCGGAACCACAGGGAACTTGTCGGCCGTGCAAACCCTCAGGCCCCACCCAGGCCTGCAGAAAGAGAAACTCTGAGGATGGGGCCCAGCTATCTGTGTTTTCCCAAGCCCTCCAGAAGATTCTGATACAAGCATACGTTTGAGAGGTACTAGCCTAGGGCCCTGCATACTGCATTGAGAGTCAGAAAACCTTGGTCCTAATCCTGGCCGTGGCAGACTAGGCTTTGTGACTTTAGGCAAGTGGAGTCCCCTCTCCGAGCCTCTAAGTCTTTAGGTGTAAGTTGGTGAGCTTGGGCCTGGGAGCTTGAGGTGAGCCAGATGGTTCTGAAGGTGCTTTTGGGCTTGGACAGTTCCTGATCTCCCAGCCTGGATGCTGGTAGTGGGGACTGGGCCTTGAAGCAGGGAGCGAAGCTTCCTTTGTAGGAGGATGCTCTCTATCCAAAGCATTAACAGGAAGTAGAGTCATAGCAGTGTCCCTTGAGTGTCCCAGCCTGTGGTGAGGCCCCAGGGGACACCGCGCAGCCCTGCCCATCCATGGTTCTCTATAGGCTGAGGAGCGGGATGCAGGTTCTCAGTGAACCTCTGAGCTTGGATCTGAATCTGATGAGGGCTCTCATATGTTGTTCATGTTGCCCATCTTTCTGCCTGGGCCCAAATCCCCCAAATCTGGCAGTCACAGATCCTGACTAGAGGTGGAAATAGCTGGACACTAAATTTGTCATGGACCATCCTTTGGGTAAGGGCCTTGGCCCATCTTGTCCTGGCTTCTCCAGGTAGGATGTCTCAGAACAGTCAGACTGTGTCCCCTTGGATCTGAGAACGAACTTCCTCTCTTGAGCCCAAGACCGTTCAGGCTTCTGTAGGGTCTCGGCCTGGGCTCAAGGTCACAGGCCCCAAACTTCGCTGGCAAAACTGCTCTCCCAAAGGGTGCTTAACCTCAAGTCCTGAGGAAATCAGGCTGAGAATCACTGAAGTCTGTCTTTTGATTCCCATTCTATAGGATTCTGTCTGAACAGGACTTCATGGGGAGACGGGGAGGAAGGCAGCCTGGCGGGCAATATATAAAAATCCTGAACCCTAACTCAAGACCCTGGGTTCTAATTATGGCTTTGCGACTAAAATTCCGTATGACTTGAAACGAGTCAGTCTCCCCTCTGGGGCCTCCGTTTCCTCACCTGACCAATAGAGTCATAATATCTACCTGAGTTTGAAACTCAAGGAGGTGAAAACATCTTGTCAAGTTGAAGGTAGGACGCCCCTATTTTCCAAGGGTCATGGTTGGAGAAGCTGGACTTGGACTGTTCCTGGCTTCACAGCTCTCCAGCCATATTACCTTGGGCAAGTCACAGAACCTCCTGAGTCTCACTTTCCATGTCTATGAAGTGGGCTGGGCCCCTAGAGGTGGCAGGGGAATGAATGACAGGAAAGGGACCAAGCACACTGCAAGCACTTGATGGATGTATGCTGTATTAGTTATCCAATGCTGCATAACAAATTGCCCCAAAAGTCAGCCACTAAAAACCACACACATTTACTGTCTTACAGTGTCCATGGGGCAGGAGTCTGCATGGCCCAGCTGGCCCTTTGCCTCATGGTCTCTCAGAGGCCACAACCAAGCTGGCGGCCAGCACCGCAGTCATCTGAGCCTGACCGGGGACAGATTTGCGTCCAAGCTCACTCACGTGCTTGTTCGCAGGATTTGATGCCCGATGGGTTGCTGGACTGCAGACCTGGGTTCCTCACTGGCTGCTGGCCAGAGGCCCCACTCAGGTCCTTGCTGTTTGGGCCTCTCTCCGGGGCAGTTTACAACATAGGCAGCTGGCTTCATTCAGAGAGCAAAAGGGTGTCCACAATGAAAACCATGGTCTTTTTGTAACCTGATATCAGAAGCGACGTTCCATCATTGCTTTTGCTGTATTCTATTGCGAGAGGCAGTCACTAAGTCTAGCCCACACTGACCAGGGGGTTACATAAGGGCGTTCAGGAGGCAGGATCACTGGGCTCCCCACCACTCGGGGGAAAGCCCTAACAGGGAGGGAGCCGCAGATGGAGGAAGATCGAGGGAGCAGTCAGAGAACTGCGCTTCCTGACAGAGGGACTCCTAAGACAGGGTCCCCAGTGTCCACACACCCTGATTTCTATCTTCCCTGAAGGGCCTGTCCCATGGGGAGGGGGTGCTATTTGTAGCCAGCGGGAGCTGCATTCCAGGGCTGGGTACTTAACATTCCAGAAGAGCGCTCAGCTAATTATTGCCTTGCCCGGCCCAGGCCTGGACCACCCCAGCTCTCTGCGAGTTCCCATGGCTCCGCCAAAGATTCTAGTAGCTCAGTTCTTGGGTCATACTGAGAGGCCCAGAGGTAGACTGGACTTAAACAGAGCCACAAGGCAATGAGTCAGTGGCAGTGTCAGGGCCAGAGCCTGGGGCCTTTATCCATGACTTGTGGACAAGGAGGCAAATAGAGACTAGGGGGCTGAGTCTTTGGAGAAAAAAGTGGACTAAAGCAGGCCTCAGACAGGGGTGCCTGGGTGGCTCAGTTGGTTAAGTGGCTGACTTCAGCTCAGGTCGTGATCTCATAGTCTATGGGTTCAAGCCCCACATCGGGCTCTGTGCTCACAGCTCAGAGCCTGGAGCCTGCTTCTGATTCTGTGTCTCCTTCTCTCTCTGTTCCTCCCCCACTCATGCTGTCTCTCTCTCTCTCTCCCTCTCTCTAAAGAATAAACTTTAAAAAAAGCAGGCCTTGGACAAATGGCTTCTTCTCTGAGCCTCCATTTCCTTACCTGTAAAAAGGGGAATTTTCTCAAAATCCTGTAACACATGACAAAGACTCTTTCCTTGACCAGACTTCAGACAGGCTCCTTGGAGCCGACTGAAGACAGACTCCTTTCCGACTAGGCCTCATCCTTAGGCCTTGTCTTTGGCCTGCCCAGCCCAGTTTTAGCAAGAATCCTGTGAACTCAGTTGAGCAAGAATCCCCCCTACCATTGACATCTGATCCCCCTTTCCTGCCTTCAACAAGAATCCTATTGACTTGTTCCAATAAGAAGCTCCTACCCTTGATGTCAACTCTTAGTGGTTTGCCTCCACTGCCTCCTCCTTCTGCTCATTGTTTATAAAGCCCCAGCAGTCTTTGCTATACTCAGGGAGGAGCCTGAACTCTCTCTCTTACTGTAATGGTCTTCCTCACCTACCCTTTTAACCATTTTAGGTAGCGTCAAAAATAATGTTTCTTTAGGTGCACCTGGGTGGCACAGCCGGTTAACCGTCTGACTCTTGATTTTCGCTGAGGTCACCATCTCACAGTTTGTGGGTTCGAGCCCCGCATCGGGCTCTGCGCTGATAGCGTGGAGGCTGCTTCGGATTCTCTCTCTCCACCCATTTTCCCCCTCCCCTACTCATGCTCGTTCGCTTGCTCTCTCTCTCAAGAATAAACACATTTAGAAAAATAAGTCATAAAATATGTTCACAGGTTCATACACACGGCACAAATGTAAAACTTCATACTCCCTCCCTGTGTCCCCACCCCCTGCTAGTACCGTATATATACTTCTTTTCTTACACAAAGAGTAGCTTACTACATTCACGACAGTGCCCTTGCTTCCTTCACTTATTACTGTATCTCAGATTGCTCCGTACCAATCTATGTCGTTCTTTTGACGCCTGCACCATATTCCATTTTATGAATGCACCAGCATGTATTTAGTCTCCAAAATGGCAGAAGATTCAGACTGGCACCCCAAACTTTGGTCACCAAACAAATGTAAAGCACCGGCCAGGGCTCTGGCACTCAGTGGGTCCTCCAGATCCCTGGGGCCTGGGGTCTGGGCCACGCCCACTGGAGCTCCCAGGCTCCCAGGGGCAACAGAGCGACTAGGGCATTGCAGAGTAGAATGGTGGGAAAAGGGTCACTCCAGGAAAGGATGCTTCTTTGTTGTGCTGGGAGAGAGAGGTAGGTGTCTGAACACTTCCATGGGCTTTCTTCGAAGGGCAATTTGGATTTAGGTGCTAGGAAAGGGAAGGATAGCATTCTAGGCCAAGAGGACTGTGAGAGTAAATTCAAAGACAGAAGACAGCCCGTGGCGTGTGAATGAGGATCCAGGGCCTGTGGATGGAGATGCGATGAGGCCATTTGGAGCCTGAGTCTGGGGAAGCCTTGACCTTCAGGGGAAGGCCACGGGCTGATTCCTGCTGATCTCCTAGAGCCTCCCCAGTGACCACCTCCTCTGGAAAAGGGGCCTCAGGGGGAGAGATTGGAAAGAAAGGGGGTCATTTAGGGAAGAGGCAGGGCAGAGGCTGCTCTGGGCTGGATGGAATGGTGGTTTGAGATTATCGATCATAGATTATTGAGATCTGCCCTGTGCTGGGCATTTAATCAATTTAACATAATTTTTGCTATGTTTTTTTAATCTATATTTTATATTTTATTTGTATTTATTTAATTTAGAAGAATTAGTTGCAAATATCATGGTATTTTTCCCCTAAGTATTTCAACAACCATTTCTTAAGAATGAGGACATTTTCCTACAATCCCTATACAGTGATGACACTCAAGAAACTTAACATCCTCATACTCGTATCTAATGTACTGTCCATATGCAAATGTGCCCAATAGTCTCAATAATGTCCTTTATAGCTTCCTTGTCCTATCCAAGGATCCGATCGAGGACCACCCTTGGCATCTCCTTGAATCTGGAATCATTCTCCAGACCTTTACTTCTTTCATCTTTTCATGCCATTGGCTTTTTGGAAAAGTCTAGGCCAGGTGCTTTACAGAGGGTCTCTCTATTTGATTGTCTGACGTTTCCTCATGACTAGATCCAGGCTCAATATTTTCAGCAGGAACCTTGGTGCTGTACGCTTTTCAGGTGAACTGGTCCCACGACTAGTGGAATGAACTGTGATCCTGGGTGGGATCCGACAGGATTTCCCACTGTGGTGCATTCGGCATGGAACAGTCACCTGTACTTTATTTTGTAGATGAATAACCTGACGCTCAGAGAGGTCAAGTGACCTGCCCCCTACACACACACACACACACACACACACACACACACACACACACACACACACGCCCGGAGCTAGAATGAAGACTAGCCCTATTCTGACTCTTTTATAAAAACTTTTTTTTTATTTTTGAGACAGAGTGAGAGTGGGGGAGGGGCAGAGAGAGAGGGAGACATAGGATCAGAAGCAGGCTCCAGGCTCTGAGCCATCAGCACAGAGCCTGACGCGGGGCTCAAACCCATGAGATGTGAGATCATGACCTGAGCTGAAATGGGACATTCAACCAACTGAGCCAACCAGGCACCCCCCTCCCCAACCCATTCTGACTCTTGAACACGGCTCTGTGCTGCCCCTTCACAAGCAATACATAATCATTACGGAAAAATGAGAAAAGACAGAAAAACTGAAAGAAAAAAAAGAAACCCATTACCTGGAGGTCACTTTTGTTAACTTTTTAGGTGTATGTCTTTCTAGATTTTCGTTCATGTGAATACACACAGAGAAGTACATATTTACTTTTATAAAAATGGGGCCATCTTGTCGTCCAAGCTGCTATTTTCATTTAATATGATACAGCCCGAGAGGGGACGGCACGGGCCCACGTGTGTCACCTGTTCTCCCTGTCACTGCTTGCTCAAGCTTGCCCCAGAGGTGTCAGAAACTCAACACGTTCTTGAAGGACCCAAGGAGAGGCCTGGGGCAAGTGGCCTTGTCCCGAGGTGGCTCCCAGACCCCTTCGCTACAGGGGCCCTAAGAGGCTGTGGGTGGAGGGTCAGGAGCACATGCACCAAGCTCACCCCAAGTCTCCCCGGCCGGCAGGTCCACACATCCGGCAGTCCAGGCATCCTCCCTCATTTGGGTCTCCCTCTAGTTACCCAAGGGCACAACTCAACCTTTTTATGTTTTTAGCACCTCCTAGATGTCATGGGGGCAAAAACCGGGCCAAGCAGTTGCCCAGAGACGTGGGCAGGGCCCCACGCAACGTGGGTAGAGATGCAGGCTCTGGTCTCGGCTCTGCCAGTGATCGCAGAGCAACCTTGGACTAGTCAGGTTCCTCTGCTTTCCCCTTCATTCACTTCACAGTCTCCCGCACGCCCGGCCAGGCCCCAGGGCTGGCGGCGAGGGAGTCAGGGTGGCGCAGTGATTAAAATCCAGGGGGGATGGGCTGAAGTAGAGTCAGGAGAGGGTCCAGGTATGGGGGCCTGAGGCTGGTACAACTCAAGGACTGCTTGTAAGAAAAAGAATACCAGCTTATGAATATAGAATTGGTCACAGAGACTTGCAGGAGGCCTCCAGGGAGTGGACTTGCCCCAGAGGACTCTGGGAACCAGCTTCTCCCCAACACTGCCTTTGGGCCCCACTCACCATCACCGTCCCTGGGCCTCTAGCTGGGACAACATGGACTAACACTTGTGGTGGACCCTGGAGTCTTGTCTGCTCTGGACTTCTAAAAAATTTTTTTAAACATTTTTATTTATTTTTAAGAGACAGAGACACGCAAGTGGAAGAGGGGCAGAGAGAGAGGGAGACAGAATCTGAAGCAGGCTCTAGGCTCTGAGCTGTCAGCACAGAGGCCGACACGGGATTCAAAGTCACGAACTGTGAGATCACGACCTGAGCCAAAGTCGGATGCTTAACCGACTGAGCCTCCCAGGCGCCCCTCGTCCACTCTGGACTTTAACAAGAACGTCTTTAGCATACATCCCCTTCTGTCTGCTGTCGGGGTTTGGTAAGTACTCTGACCATGTTTAGGATTCCCACTTACCACTTTGTCAGGAAGAGATGCCAGTCAGCATGCAAACCTTTTCTACTATTTACTGAGAGAATTAGTTACCTGGTTTCCCTCAACTGCCAGTGTAATGAACCCCATTGGTGGTATTCCCAATACTGACCATCCTTACATTCCTGAAAAAATCTATTATTGGATTATGCAATGTTCTTTTAATTTGTGGTAGGGCTTAGATTTCTTTTGCTAATATCTATTCTTTAAATGTTTATTTTTGAGAGAGAGACAGAGCACGCGTGGGGGATGGGCAGAGAGCAAGGGAGACACAGAATCTGAAACAGGCTCCAGGCTCCAAGCTGTCAGCACAGAGCCCGACGCAGGGCTCGAGCTCAAGAACGCTGGGGTCATGCCTGAGCTGAAGGCAGACGCTTAACCGACTGAACCACCCAGGCACCCCTCTTTTGCTAATATTTTACTTAGAATTCTTATATCTACATTCACAATGAAATCAGTCCTGAGTTTTTTTCTGAGCTTCCCAGTCTATAGACTGTCACACAACTATTAACAAGAATGACTCGGACATCTGTTCATTTGGAAGAATGTCCGTAATCTTTTTAGTGGAAAAAACCAAATTATTTATGTCCTATAATAGGATTCCATTTCTTTTGAAAACTGTACTTTCAGAGAATTCAATTAAGTGAACTTCTAAAAGATTTTCGAAGGGCAGGGATGGGTGGTACCCATCTCTGGAGAGCCTACCTGTCTGCACACAGCTAGGCCTCCAACGAGAGTCTTCCCAGAGCCTCCCGAGGCTGCCAAGTCTCCTGCTACCTCTGCTAGGGACCCACAGCTTCCTCAGACCCAGCCAATATTAGGTCTTGTCTCTATCTGACCTGTTAGGGGCAACCGCTCACCCCTGGGGAGGAGGGGAGCCAAGCTTACCGCAGGTATCAGCCATGTCCCGCATAGGGCCTCAGCAGGAAAGCCCAAACAAAGGCCCCGGAGTCTTGAGATGGGACCGTGGCAAACACAGTGTGAGGGAGAACAGAGAAAAGGTCACAGCCACCTGGGCCCTGGAAGGTTTCCCAGAGGGGCTGGCTTAGGTTTGGGGTCTGGGAGAGGACCGTTTCTGCCCTAGGCGGTCCAGGTCCGAGACTCACCGGCGGGCCTCAGAGCTGTGGCAGGAGGTGATATCAGCCTCCCCTAGTGGCCAGCCTGGTCTAGGGGCTCGGCCGGGCTCTACCTGGGCTCCCCAAGGAGGCCACGCCCTGCCCAGAGCTGCAAACGTAAAGCCTCACCAGCATGGCTCTTTCTCGAGATGCACAAATATATTGAATAGCATGGAGTCAAACAAGCCCAGAGAAATCATGGACTGTGTGTGAGGTCCAGCAGCACTCCCGGGCCAGTGACTTTCAAATACAACCCCTAACAGCAGGGTGGGTGAGTGCTCCAGGAGGAGTTCCACTTGGCCCCTAGAATCAGCCAGTCCAGGCTCAAGCTCCTGTCAGCTGTGCGACTCTAGGCAGCTCACCTTGTTTCTCTGAGCCTCAGTGTTCTCATCTGTCCAATGGAAAGAACAATACCTACGTCCCAGTCATCATAAGGAATTAACGAGATAATGCAAGTGAAGCTGCTGGCTCAGTGAGTCATATAAAGAGATCTCCCTGTGCTTTTCTTTATAGCAGGTGGGATTATTTTAGTTGCAACAGAAACTCACCTAAACTAGCTCTGGCAAGAAAAAGAAAATGTGCGAGAGTGGGGGAGGGGCAGGGAAGTTACTGAAAGGAGCCCTGGGGGTGTCTCCGGGAATCCCAGAGCAGGAGGAAGCAGTTGGGCTGCGGGGGGGCAGGGGAGGGTGCCGTCAGGGCTGAGAGCCCCGTGGGTGCCCAGCAGGGTCCCTTCCCTCTCTTACCTTGCTGCTGGCTGCTGGCTGCGTTCACGCCTCCAGTCAGGAGCGGGAAGCACAGCTGTCAGCAGCTCCCGGCTCGACGTGGCCTCTAGATGTGAGGACAGGTGGCCTTAGCTGAAGTCTTTCGGTTCTGATTGTAAATTCCCTGCAGAAGACGTGGGTTGGCTCCGCGTGGGTCACGTGCTCGCCACCTGCGGAGAATAAACGTGGCAAATCCCCCTGGAAACACGTGGTTGAGGAGGAGGAGGGGCAGTTCCAATAAAGGGGCAACACTAGAGGGGAGGGGAGGGGAGGGGAGGGGGGGAGGGAGGGGAAGGAAGGGAAGAGAAGAAAACACATGTGCCTTGTAGGCTCCAGGTTCTATCCACCCAGTCAGACCCCGGACCCCTACCCACCTTCCACCCCAGAAGCAAAGCAGATGGCCACTTCTCCCCGTCTGACTGATGTCATCGGTTCAGAAAAAACATACCCCCCTCCCTGCGAACGCGTACAGAGCAGACACTGTGACTCGGAAAGCCTATCTATCACAAAGCCTCCACTTGTGATTCCGCTTTTTTAGTGCGGGTGCTTAGAGGACAGTGTTTGAAGACCCTGCATTCAACTGGGCACATGCTTCCCAGCTTGGCACAGGCCACACACCCCGAGGCCGCCACGCTCTGAACCACGCTCCCCGCGGGCTGCCTGCCTGGTCCCGGCGGGCGGGCGTGTGAGCGATGAGTCCTACCTGAGTCTCTGCCAGGTGCCTGGGCTCGCGGGCTCTCGGGCCACCTCCGCCCGTGTGCCAGGTGCACGGAACCCTGGCCTGCCTGCCGGGGCTGGGCTGATGGCTGCCGGCTGCACACGGAGCCTGACCCAGGGGACGTGAAAAGGCTGGGAGGTGAGGAAGGGGTGCGCAGGTGGGCCAGGGGCGCATCCCTGAGAAGATTGCCCTTGTAGGCCAGGGAGTACTGCCTGTTGAAAGCCCCGGGCTTGGAAGGATGTGGAAGAGAGGCTGCCCTGTGGGAGGCCCTCGTTCAGAAGCCTCCCAGTAACACGTGTGTTTGCAGGGTGCCTGGGCTCTGGCCAAGGCCTTGTTCACCCATCATCTGGAGCCCTCATTATGCCCTTAGGAAGCAGACTCCCACTTTACAGATGGGAAAACTGAGGCTTCAAGTCACCTAGCGTGTCCAAGACAAAACTGGAGTTCCAAGCCAAGAACTTGGCCATGTGAATCTCCCTCTCTTCTGCCACCTAGTCCCGAGTGGGGCTGTGCTTCCTCTTGCTTGCCCCAAGATGCCATCTTCTCTGTCTCCCTTCTTCCCCAAGAGCACTGACGCTATGGTCTCATCCTGCCCTGACCAGCATATATGTGATGTCATCTGTAGGGACAAGGACTCTCATCCCTCAAGCATGTGGCCTGTCAGGCCTCAGACCTCAAGAACCAGCGGGACAGCTCTCCTCAAGGGCCACCTAAGAGCCCTAAAAGCTCTTGCAGCCACCGTGCACCAGACGGAGAGCAGGGGATGCCCTCGGGGCCCTGGGCCTTCCGCCACCAGGGGTCTACTGGGGCCAGACATAAACTTCTATCTTGTTGAAGCTACTGTTATATTTTGTGTTTCTCTTTTTGTTTGGAGCTGGTGGTGGCGGTCGCTTTAACTCAGAACCAAGCATAAACTGAACTGATAAAGCCAGTAAACTCCTGTTCAGTCTCCAAAACCCAGCTCAGTGGTTACCTCCCTTAGGAAGTCTTCTGAATCTCCAAGTAGAATAAACCACTCCCAGACTTGATCTTTCTCCGGTTTCTATTTTCATCCCTCTGTATTGCAGCTTACCTGGTCAGGTGTCAGTTGTCTTTGGAGTAGGTCAGACTGTGGGTCCCTTCAGGTCAACAATGCTGAAACATCTGGCTCAGAAGCCCTGGAATCTACTACTACTATTACTAGCAGCATCAGCTACTCAAGAGTAGCAGTAAAACAGTAGATAATATTTGTCAAGGGCTTATGATGAGTCAGACACTATTTTAAGAGCTTGTGTATATTACCTCATTTAATCCCCATAGGAAGTCTATGAGCATTAACCTCATTTTACAGAAGAAGAAACTGAGGCACAGAGCGGTTATGTAAATTGCCCAAGCTCGCACAGCTAGACGTTGGCAGAGCGCGGACTCTTAAGTCCCAGGAGTCTGACCCCAGAGTCCAAGCTCATAGCTTGCTACTCTTGTCTAGGAGCAACTTCAGCTTGTCACAGGAGCACCTTCAAAAATGCACACGACTCCCCTCACCCGCCGTAGCAGGAAAACAGCAGGAGAAAAGCCCTTGCTGGTTGTCTGGGAACAGAGCTCAGGGCTCTTGAGGAGGTTAGATGCCCCAGAGACTCCCGGAAACTAAGCATCTGCCAGGCCACCTGTCTCAGTGATCTCTGCTGGGTGACAAAACACCCCCACAACTCAGTGCTTGAAATGACCGTGAGTTGCTACCTGCTCAGAGCTCAGCAGGTTGGCTGGGTGGGTCCCCAGCTCCCTGTGGGAACAGCGTGGCCGTGTCCAGCCAGAAGCTCTGCTGGCCCAGAATGTTCAAGAAGCCTCCTCTACACGCCTGGGCTGGGGTTTCTCAGCCCTCCTCCGTGGGGCCTTGACTTCCACGTGGTCCCTCATCCCTGTCTTGTCTGCCCGAGCTTCTTTTCATGGTGGCTGACTTCCCAAAGAGAGAGAGTACAGAGGGCCCCACTAGGGCTAGGCTTGGAATGGGCACAGGGTCACTTCTGCCATATTCTCTTCATCAAAGAAAGTCACAAGTCGGGGTGCCTGGGTGGCTCAGTCGGTTGCGTCCGACTTCGGTTCAGGTCAGATCTCACAGATAGTGGGTTTGAGCCCCGCATCAGGCTCTATGCTGACAGCTCAGAGCCTGGAGCCTGTTTCAGATTCTGTGTCTCCCTCTCTCTCTGCCCCTCCCCCACTCATGCTCTATCTCTATCTGTCTCAAAATAAACTATAAAAAATTTTTTTAATAATAAAAAAAAGAAAGTCACAAGTCAAGTGGAGATTCAAGGGGAGGGGACACAGGCCCCCCTTGTTCGGCAGGGAGAAATTGTTGGCAGCCGTCTTTCAGGTATACAGTCCCACTCCCACATTGCTTCTGTGGAGCAGCCCTGCTTCGTGACTTGCCGTTCCTTGGGCAAGTGCAATTGCATACCTCCACACTCCACACCTGTGTCTGTGTCATCTGCTGGGACACCTTCTTTTTCCTCCTTCAAGACTCAGCTCTGTGTTATTGTCCAATGGCTCATTCCCTAACCTCTCAGATCAGAATTCCTCCTTCCTCCCCTGCGACCTCCAGCCTTGCTCATCACCTGCAATCTACAGTCACATTGGCTTCATACATATCACTCTCTGTCAACAATTGTCATAATAATGCTGCATAACAAACAAGCCAGACCCCAGCGGCGAACATTCATTTATCTCATGAGGGCGTGGGGTCCAGCTGCTCTGGGCTGGGGTCTCTCACATGGTGGTCTGACCTACAGTGGCCTGGGCTGAGATGACAGGGGTAACTTGGCTCAGGGCCACAGGTCTACTCCTTAGGCATATTCTCATGACCATGGCAGAGAAGAAATGCAAAAGGGGAAATGCGCAAGTGCTTTGTGGAGACCCGGCTTCCACCAAGTCTGGTAATATCCTACCAGCCAAAGCAAATCACAGGACAAGCCCACAGCCAAGGCCTACAGAACATTCTGCCCCGGGAAAGAGAGCGTTGCAGATTTACTGAGCAAAGCATGCGAATACACGGAGGGGTGAAAAATTGCGAGGCCATAAATACAGTTCAGCTTCCAGTCGTAAGTGGCTGATTTATCTCCACTGGGCGAAAAATTCTGTCCCAGGTTGGTTGGAGGAGATGAGCCAGGGAACTCAGCCATTCCAGCTCTGTGACCTTGAGAAAAACATTTGACTTCAGCTAAAGTCTCGGTTTCTTCAGTTGTGAAAAAGGGAAGACAGAAGGCTGTCCTCTACGGCACATAATTAGGATAGACGATTGAGATCTAGGGTCCGCCCAGTTTCCTTGCCCGTAGGATGGTGATGACAATGGCACACAGGGACGCAGCCAGGATCCAGAGAGTCAACATAAAAGAACTTAGGTCACTGCCGGACACACAGCAAGGACTGACCTCTGGGAGGAGGTGGCTCTTGTTAAGCGTTCTCCTGACACCCCGTTCCTTTCCTTCCTGGCACCTGTCAAATGTGAATGTTGTACTGATGTGTACGACCGATTGTTTAAGGTCTTTCGCCCCACCTAGAGCAAAAGCTGCATGAGGGCAGGCACTACAGTCAGCGTGGTGTCCCGGCGCCAGACACAAAGAGGGTGCTCACGGAGGATTCATGGAGTGAGTGGCTGCGTGAATGCGCCAGTGAATGAGAGGAAGGACGGGGCGGGGGCATGGATGGAGACCCATGTGAGGGTTTCGCAAGACTAGAAAAGGCTTCATTATGCCTATTTCAAGGTCCATGACCAAGTGCAGTCTCTTTCCTTCCACATATCTTAAGTTTACAGGGAAACTGCTCCACCCACACTGCTAGACCCCACGCCAGGGATGGACCCTCCTCCTGGGAGTTGGACTTTGGGGGCAAAGTCCCCACTCCTTGACGCCCTGAGCCTGAGGCCTCTCCCCACGAGAGCAGGAAGGATCATATGACCAAACCACTGACCACTCTCCCTACCCCTCGTAACATCACTCCCCCGCCCCCCTCCCCAGGGAGCTAACATGGCTGACTGCTGTCTCCATTTCACAGAGGAGGAGACTGAGGTTGCTAAGTGACCAAGCGAGTCAGTTCTGCACCCCACAGAAAGGGCCAAGTAAGCAGCCCAAGCACCCCGGCGAGCAGGCACTGAGCGGAAGCCTGGAGATCCACTGCCCTGCCTGAACCTTCAGCTTTGGGGAGAAAGAGCCTTGGGCTGGAAAGGCTGACAGAGATGGTCTCAGCCCCGGGTCCTTTCCTTAAGAGTCATGACGGGACCGAGGGTGGGCAGTTTCAAAGTGCTTGGCCCAGCCATCCCTCCAGCCCTGAGATGCCACCCTCATGAAGCCAGCTGATTGGCCACCTCGACCCCGACCGCAGCCACCCCTGGGGGTGTCTCTGTTCCTTCTGCCAACCACAGTGCTGATGGGCAGTGACGATGGTGTTGGATTATTTAGAAACAGGAGAGGAGGATTAATCCATGCCATTTGGGAGTTACACTGACTCACCTCCACTGACTTCTGTGAGCCTCTCTTATGCACATCTTATAGGCCCCATCTCCAAGGTGAGGCTCGTTATTTCCACAGGGCAAATGGGGATCTGGAGCTGGAGATGGTAAGATATTGGCCCAAAGCAACCCAACTAGGCAGTGATAGAAGCTGGCAGTGACTTTGGAATCATTTCCCACTCATCTGTGCAAACCCAGTTGCTTGGTCCATCCCGGGGAGGAGGAGGGAGAGGCGGTCATTCCCTTTCCATGGAATTTTTCTTCTTTAACGAGGAGTCTGGCAAACCTGAAAGCTTTCAATATATGCGCTCTCACGGCAGGGGTGGCGCGAGGTAGAATGGTCCCTTGGTGGATGTCCAGTTCTCATGTGGGACTCAAGTTCCTCTCTAGAGGCCCCTGGCCTTTGCTGCTGTCCTTGGGGACTGGGGAACCCAGCATGCCCAAGATCAGCATGGCGGACTTGCTCTCCCCTGGACTCCCAGACCCCATCCTCTAAGCTGGGAGGCAAAGCTGGTCCCCGCAGAGCCAGCAGCCTCCAACTTGTCTCTCGCTCTCCAAGGCCAGTCGCCTCTCTCCTCCCGGGGAGATCAGATGTGCTCGCGTAATGGAGCTGTGGTTTCCACTCCGGGCCCCAAAGCCAAACTCCATGGCGTTTCAAATATCCCCAAGGCCTCCGCAGAGGAAGGCCGCTGAGCATGTCCGGGGAAAGGGCTGCATCTGGTCTGCGTTAACCAGTAGCTGCCGGTGCCTCGAACCCTGTCCGGGAGCGGGGCCGGATATGGGGGAGACCACGAGGGAGGGCCTGGCAGGAGAGAGAGAGCTCAGCTCCCTGCGGGCCTTCCTCTGGCCACCCCAGCCCTTCCCTGAGGACCATGAAGCTAAGAGGGCCCTTCGTGACGTTCGGGCCAGATGTGCCCCTTCTCCGGGTGCGAGCTGAAGCCTGGGGTGGTGCAAGTGGTTTCGTGGCGGGTCCATGAAGCACCCGGGGTTCCCAATACCTGTCAAAGTTTCTTCCCACCGCCTTGCAGCAGATGCTTAAAACCTGGCAAGTCCAGGGCAGGGTCTTGGACCAGGAGGGGGGCCCTCAGGCTCTATGTCGGTCCCTCACGCTGCCCCAAAATGGCACAGACAGGTAGGCGGCTGTTGGCGGCCAGCCCAGGAGGAAGCAGAAACTGGCATGGGGGGTTCACGTGACTTCAGAACGAGGTAGGGGAAGCAGCAATGCTGGAAGAAGAAGTGATCCACAGCAGGCGGAAGGCATGAGACTCCCAAGCCAAGAACAGAGCAAGGGGTTCCTCCAAACACATGCTTTTTGACCTGCAAAAGCTTCCCCACAGCCCAGGCCCATCTTCACAGACTGGGTTCAGCCCCACTGCCTGAGCGCCTGGCCCAACCTGGCAACACTCCCCCCAACCCCCGCCAGGCCCATGGGGGTCCCGGTGGGATTTCCTAGTAGGCCGATTTCAAAGAGGAGGGACGTGGGGGCTCCCCTCTCTGAGCACGGACACTAGGTTGGGGTGTGAGGAGTCTGGTCACTCCTCCAATTGCTTCTCTGCACTTCAGAGCCTGAGCCGGGCCGTGGGGGCCCCCCTCCTGGGGTGTGCTGGCTCTGCTCCCCGGTGCTCCCCAGACCTTTGTTCTGGGGTTCCACCCAGGGTCCAGCTGAGCAAGGGGCAGAGGGCAGGATGGTTATGACCTGGTTTTGTTTGTGCGCTTGCTTTCTGGCCCCGAAAAAGCCTTCAGAACAAAGTTTTATATAAATAAGAAAGGGGGTGTATTTTTGGAGCTGAGCTTTCTCGCACCTCCCCATCCGCACGCCAGCAGCCTAATGATTTAATCTTGTTTAAGTACAATACATGTAAGCAGTACTGGGAACATGTAAACAATGCTCCTTCTTTATCCTCACTGTCTGGCAAGAAGAAAGAAAGTGAAAGAGAGAGAGAGAGAGAAAGGAAGAAAAGAAGGAAGAAAAAAGGATGGAGGGGAGGGATGGAGGAGAATAAAAATGAAAGTGTCTCCAAACTCAGGAAAGCACAGATTAGAAAACAAGGGCATGGGGGGCGCCTGGGTGGCTCAGTCGGTTGGATGGCCGACTTTGGCTAAGGTCATGATCTCTCCGTTCATGAGTTCGAGCCCCACATCAGGCCCTGTGCTGACAGCTCAGAGGCTGGAGCCTGCTTTGGATTCTGTGTCTCCCTCTCTCTTGGTCTCTCCTCTCCTTACTCTCTCTCTCTCAAAAATAATAAATTTTTTAAAAACCTTAAAATAAAAGAAAACAAGGGCACCAGGAAACCTTGACATTGCACCCTTCAGATTGCATCCTGGGAGTATGGAATCATGTGGGCTCCCTGCTACCCCCAAAGAACCTTTAAGTGAAGTCCTCCGGGCACATAGCCCAGTCTAACATTAATTCACTAAACCATGGGCTATATGCTTTTTATTTTTCCCCATTATGCTTCTGAAACAAAACTAGAAATATCAAGAAAATTAACAAAGTGCCAATATTCCTACCATCATAGTGCAAACATATACACACGTGTGCCCCATCATATGTATACACAGATACACAATTCAGCACATCACTTTTTTAGCTTTATGAAAGACCAACAGGCCTGCATTTATTTTTATTTTTTAAAAATGTTTATTTAACTTGAGAGAGAGTGTGCAGAGGCCAGAGAGAAAGAAGGGCAGAAGGAGAGGGGATAGAGGGTCCAAAGCAGGCTCTGTGCTGACAGCAGAAAGCCCAATGTGGGGCTCGAACTCACGAACCATGAGGTCATGACCTGAGCCGAAGTCAGATGCTTAACTGACTGAGCCACCCAGGTGTCCAAATAGACCTGCATTTAAACCCCAGCTCTGGGCAAGCTACTTCAGCCCTCTGTACCCAGCTCCAGCCCTCTGCACCCAACTTTCCTCATCTATAAAATGAGGCACTCAGTGCTACCATGCAGAGCATGTGGGATAATGTGGGGGGAGCGTCTGGCCATAGTGAGGGGCTCTGTGATGGTTGCTGTTACTACTGCCGATGAGCTAGGTGCTGCCTCCTCAGGCCCCCTGAATGCCAGGGCACCCAGAGGGCCCCCACACATTTATTCATTCCATAGCCACTTCAATGATGGGTGCTGTGAGACTCTGCACAGAGTTGATGGAGCAGCCAGCTCACAAAAGAAGAGGGTGTATGTGTAAAAGTGACACCTGGAAGGGCATTTCGGGCAGAGGACAAAGCATGTGCAATGGCCCGGAGGCCTCAGAGAACATGGGCCATCCTGGGATTAGCAAGTTGCCAACTCTGGCTAGCACAGCGGATGTTGACAGGAAACACAGCTGCAGGGGTCTGAGCCTTGCATGACACGGGAGAGGTGTGGGGTTCATCCTTGCACCAACAAGAAGGCTTTCAGCGACAACGAGCAGAAAACTCTGATGCAACCGGCTTGGCCAAAAGGAGATGTAAGAGCTCATGTGTAAGGAGATGAGAGGAATGGCATCTGGGTTTAGTTAACTGGAGCAGCTTAACCACATCTTCTAGGACCCCATCAATTCCTGCCCCTGCTCTGCCACCTTCAGTGTGTCAGACTATCCTGAGATTTGTCCCCTCATGGACCTAAGGTAGTTGCCTTAGTTCCGACATCACATGCAGACACCACAATGTTCAGACGCGCTCCACGGCGCTCCCACCCACCCCCCTTTCCTCTCTCAACCGATCAAAACTCCTTCTGGAATCCCCTGAGCTTCCCTCTACTTATAACAGGCCAGAAGGCATCCCATCCCTGTCCGTGAACCCATCCCTAGAAAGAGGAAAGGGGACCACACTTGGCCGAGAGTGATGAAGAGCCTCCCCTGGGGATCTCCAGTTGTGGGAAAAGGGAGACAGAGAACAGAGTTGCTGCTGTGCCAGGAAGGGAGAAGTTCAGGAGTGGATGTGGCAGAGACATCGAGCAGTGTCCGGCAAAATCCTGAACGCACCAGGGAGCCATTACCTACCCTCTCTGTGCCTCGGTTTCCTCAACTATAAAATGGGAATACTTGTTTCTGCCTCACAGGGTTACTTTGGAGGGTAAAATCACATATCTCCTGCAGTGCCTAACACACTAATCTGTCATAAGTATCAGTCATCACTAAATTATCCTTCTCCCCAATCAAAACTCTCATTCTCTAAGGCCCCAGGTGAAAACACATCTAGCAGTATAACAACTGAGAGCGGTGGGGAAGGGGGGTGGTCTCTGCATCCCTCCCTGGGCTTTGGTTTCCTCGCCTCCAAAATGAGACTATCGGGCCAAGTAACCTCTGTACCCTGAGCTTTTCAGCTACTAGCCTTCCTGGGGCCCACGATCCATACCAGACTGCTCACCTGTCCTGTGTGCTCACCACACCCTGCTTCCGCTTGCTCAGGCTGTGTTCTCAGCTTGGGATGGACACCCATCTTTTGGAAACTACCTCACAGGCCCCATGCCGAAAACCCACCCTGTACCGCCAAATTCAGCTGAGCTACACCTGCCTCACACTGAAGTCCTGGGAGCAGGTGTGAGCCCCGAGAGGAGCCGGAGTTTGAGGGCTGAGTCTCCCAGTGACCAGCAGGGGGCAGTGCACAGCAAGGGCTCTGGTACCATGTTCCTTCTTACCAACGCCATGAGTGATCAAGGAATATTTACTGAGGCCTTACCTGGAGATGAAGAAGGCTTAAATCACCTTCCGTGGAATGTCCTATTTCATCCTTGTAACATCCTACCCATGAGGTCAGTACTATTATCATCCCCACTCTACAGATGAAGGACCTGGGGCTCAGAGAGATGAAGTGACTGGCCCAAGGTCACAAAGAAAGTGAGTGATGGAGCCAGAATCCCACCCACCCCATGCCTGTCGGGCTCCAGAGGCCCGGTTCCCTAAACAATAACTTAGTGTTTTAGGAAAGAGAACCAAATGTCCATCTCCTAGACATTACCCAGATGTTGTTCTTTTCCATTTGTTAAGGTGGGTTAGATGGCCCGGTACGTGGTCTATCTTGGTGAATGTTCCATGCGAACTTGAGACGAATGTGTATTCTGCCAGTGTTGGATGACGTATTCTAGAAATTAAATCCAGTTGGTCGATGGTGCTGTTTAGTTCAACTGTGTCCTTACTGATGCCTTTCCCGTGGGACCTGCCCATTGGCGATGGAGGGGTGTGAAGTCCCCAAATGCAGCAGTGGTCTGTCTATTTCTCCTTGCAGCTCTTTCAGCGTTTGGCCTCATGACGTTCTCAGGTGCGTATACGTTAAGGATTATTGTAGCTCCTTGAAGAATTCATCCCTTTATTATCAGACAACACCCATTTTATCCCTGATTGTTTTTTCTTGTTTTGAAGCCTGCTTTGTGTGAAATTGCTGTACCTGCTGCAGCTTTCTGATTCATGTTAGCACGGTGTATCTTTCTTTGTTCCCTTTCTTTTCATTTATCTGTGTCTTTATTTTTAGAGCAGGCTTCTTGTAGACAACAGACATTTGAGTCTTGATTTTTTCTCCCCTCTGATAGTCTCTGTTTTTTAACTGGTGTGTTTACAGCATTCATATTTCAGGCGATACTAATAAAGTCGGATTAATATTGACCATGTTTATAACTGTTTTCTGTCTGTTACACTGGTTTCTTTTCTCAATCTTCCCATCTGTTTCTGCCTTATCTGGTTTTCTATGATTCCATTTTCCATCCTCTCTCAGTGTATCAGTTAAATTTCCTTTAAGAAATTTTTTTTGGGCTACCTGTGTGGCTCAGTCGGTTAAGTGTCTGCCTTTTGATTTCAGCTGGTCATGATCTCATGGTTTCGTGAGTTCGAGCCCCGCATCGGGCTCTGTGCACTGGTGGTGCTGCTTGGGATTCTCTGTCCCACCCCACCCCCCCTCTCTGCCCCTCCCTCATTCATGCTGTCTCTCAAAAAAAAATTGTTTTTAGTTGTTGCCCTAGTGTTTGCACTATATCTTTACAATGAATCTTGGTTCACCTTCAATAGCACATACATGCTTCATGGCACCCAATAGCAGTGTGCCCCCAGTCCCTCCCTCCATCCCTCGTAACATTGCCGGTATTCATTTCACTAATTCAAAGGCTATAATCACCTAGTACAGTTTTTGTGCTATTGTTTTTGATTCTAGCAGTTATCCATTAGATTAATTAAGAATAAGAAAAAAATATTTTATTTGATTTTCATTATCTCTTGTCTGATACTCTTCCTTTCTTTATGTAGATCCGAGTTTCTGACCTACATTTTTCCTTCTCTCCAAACACCATCTTTTAACATTGCTTGGAAGGCAGGCCTACCGGTGACAGATGCCCTCGGTTTTGGTGACAGGGTGTTCCCATCACACACAGGTTACACCTGTTGTTAAGTGTCCCACAGTTCTTGGATATTCTGTTCCTTTTCCTTTCTCCCCCCATTCTTTTATCTCTTTGCATTTCAGTTTGGGAAGTTTCTAACGACCTATCTTCATGCTCACTGCCTCTTTCCTGGGCTGTGTCCACTCTGCTAATGAGCCCATCAAAGACATTCTTCATTTTCGTTACAGTGTTTTTGAATTTTCATGTTCCCTTTTGATTCTTTCTTAAAGTTTCCATCTCTCTGCTTACATCACCCAAGTGTTCCTGCATGTTATTTTCTTTTTCCACTGGAATATTAATTATAGCTGTATTAAATCTCCTATCTGTTTAATTCCAAAAATCTCTGTGATACCAGAGTCTGATTCCATTACTTGCTTCATCTCTCCAGAGTATTTTTCCTTGCCTTTTAGCATGCCCTTATAATTTTTCATGGAAAGCCAGAAATGATATATCAGTGAAGTGATATTAGATCACGTCTAATGAAGTGATTAGACATTTTGTGTGAGATTTTATATTTGGTCAGGAGCTGGGCTGTGTTGAAGGTTTGCTGGAGCTGTAGGTGCCAGGAGCTTCCGCTTCCTAGAATTTCCCTGCCCTCTTGTCGTTGGGCCCCCCTGAGAGCTCCTTCTGAAAGTGAGTCTGCGTCTTGTGGGTCTTTGGGTTGTAAACCACTGTGAGTAAACTGAAGACTGGCTGCATTGGTGGTAAGATGCTGGGGAGGGGAAGAGTTCTGTACTCTCTTATCATGAAATCTCAGATTGTTTCATTGGCCTGACTCCCTGGGCTGTGACCCACATCTCAGCTCTCTTCACCTCCCCTTAAATGAGATGGGGAGGCTACAATGGGCTGGGATTGTTGAATTGCCCTTCTCCCACCAGACAAGGCTCTAGGAAAGCAGTTTCTTCCGAAGCGTAGGTCTTTGTTATGGGAAAAGCTCTGGGCATATTTCAAAGTGCTTATTTTTTCCTGATCAAAACAGAAGGGGTTTTTCTCTGATCTTCATCATATGAACTGGATAGGACTCCTGGGGGTAAAGCCCATAAAAGTATGGGCATCCCAAGGAGGGGGCCAAGTTTGTAACTTCCAATCCAGTCCACAGCGAGCCTCCAGCTGGTCACCAAAATCACCATTTAAGAGCAACAACTCAATAAGAATAATATGTTAATAATTGTGTAGCAACATGGATGGACCTTGAGGGTGTTATGCTGAGCGAAATAAGTCAGGCAGAGAAGGACAAATATCATATGTTTGCACGTATAGGAGGATTAGGAGGAACTTGACGGAGGAACAAGGGGAGAAGAAGGGGGGAAATGGTGGGGGAAAGGGAGAGAGGCAAACCATGAGAGACTCTTGAATGCTGACAAAAACTGAGGACTGATGGATATGGGGGGGAGGGGGGATGGGCATGGAGGAAGGCACTTGTGGGGATGAGCACTGGGTGTTACGTGGAAACTAATTTGACAATAAACTATTTGTAAAAAAAAATAATAAAATAATATATTAATAAAGAGAACGGGAGGAAACTTTTGGAGATAATGGGGATGTTCATGGCCTAGGTGGTGCTGACGGTGTCATGGATGTGCACTTAGGTACAAACTCATCAAGCTTACTGTATGTTAGTCACACCTCAAAACTGTGTTTTTAAAATTACCACAGCGTAGGGGAGGGTAAAAAATTACTATGTAAGTATTCCTAAGAGTTACTGGGTCTGGTGGCTTCTGCTTCAGATGAGCCGATCTGGGTCACACTTCCCCGTATTCACCCATCTATCTTGCCAGGTTCTGGGTTGGCAGCTTGCCCAGCGGCCCTCATTCTCTGATGGATCTAAAAGTTGTTGACTTTTAGGGCACCTGGGTGGCTCAGTCAGTTAAGCATCCAACTTAGCCTCAGGTCATGATCTCACAGTTCATTGGTTTGAGCCCCGAGTCGGACTCTGCACTGACAGTGCAGAGCTTGCTTGGGGTTCTCTTTCTTTCCCTCTCTCTCTCTCTCTCTCTCTCTCTCTGCCCTTCCCCACTCATGCTTTCTCTCTCAAAAATAAATAAACTTTAAAAAATAAATAAAAGTTGTTGACTTTTAGCTTGTTCTTGTCATGAGGGAGGGAGTGACAGGTTCCAAGCTCTTCACGCATCCAAGCTGAAACCAGAAGTACCGCCCTTGCTGGCATTTTAACACATCTGCTGAAGGCCTGCCGTCCAGTCATGGGACAGAGGGACAGGCCAACTGTGTTGGCAGAGTAAACCCAGAAGCAGTTCAACCCACTACAGGCCCATTCAGCAAACCTTCCCAGCTCCCTTCAAGGAAGAGGCACTGCCCCGGGGAAACTGAGGCCCTAGGGTAAGAGGCATGAACTGTGTCCCAAGGCCCCATCAGCCTCCCCATTCCTCTGCTGGTTCTGAATCCCTCTTATCTTCTCAAGACACCAGACCAGGCTGTCCTAGAGGTAGAAGCATGGGGTCACATGAAATGGGTGTGAGACTGAGGTCAGGCTGGCCAGGGAGATCCACCAAGCACTAGCTCCACCCTTCACTGACTGACTTTCTAGGGCCTCAATCCCTTGTGAGCTTGGAAAGGAACAGTACTTTCCAATGGTGGAGAGGAGGGAAGTGCCTGGCACTGAGCCTGGCACATCACAGGTATCCCACAAAACATTTCCTCCCCCACCCCTCCCAGGAGCCCCTGTCACCTCCGGAATCCAAGCTGCTAGCCCTGCCTTGGGGCTGAGTGTTCCCCGGTTGGCACCGCCTTTCCTCTATCCCCTGCCCAGCCCAAGGGCTACCCAGAGGATGGAATGAAGGAAGTCTGAGAGCAAGTAACTAGTGTTGATAGAGTTAGGTGCCAAGTACTGCTCTAAGTACTTTCTGTGTATCCGCTGATTTAATCTACACACACACAAAATATACAATCTAGGAAATACTGTTATTTTTATTTTACAGAAAAGGAAAACGGAAGCACCGAGAAGTTTACAGCAAGAATCACCGTCAGTAAATGGCAGAGCCTGGGTTTGAACCCAGGAAGAGAGGATAGAGGAAGTAAAGATCCCTGACCTGGGGAGGAGGACACTAGGCAGAGGCAGAGTCCCTCGTGCTATACTGGTTTGGTTGTGTAGTTTAAGGACTCAGGTCTCCCTCCAGGGCCCTCAGTCTCCCGGGTTCACTGAGGAGATGTTGGTGCTAACGGGGACTGGAGGCCCCAAGGGAGCTGGGCTGACCCCCTACAATGGGAACGGGCTTGAGGATGTGCCCCTGAGCCCTGCCAAGGGCTTCCTTGTGCTGCTGCTGCTTCTCAAGCTTGAATAAGCACAGGAAACCCCCCAGGGATCTTGTTAAAATGCAGATTCGGATTTAGTAGGTTTGGGCTGGGGCTCAAGATTCTGAATGTCGAACAGGCTGGCGGTGGGGGGTGGGGGGTGCTTCTGCTGCCGGACTAGGACCACACTTGGACAAACAAGATTCCACAAGGCCCCAAACACCTCCAGCCCAGCCTCCTTCCGTCTCTTCTTGCTTCTCTCACTCCAACCTCCGGGTTCCTTCTATATCCCTGGCTCTGGAAGGAGAGTTCTCCCCATGTCACTTCTTAGATGGCGCGCACTCCAGAAAAGCTCCCTAGCAACCCGGGGAAGGGTCAGCCGCATAAACCAGTTTCCCAGCACAGGCCAAGTGTGCACATTGGGCCCAGCACCTTCCATCACCTCTAGATCCCAGAACACTGGCCTCTGGTGCCAAAGCAACACTTAGGTCACCTGCAAAATGGAGGCATGATCACAGAACCTGTCCTCACAGAGGTGGTGGGTATCTGGCACCCAGTAAGCACTACTTAAGCAGCCTCTAAGTTTTTCAAACGAATACCCAGCAGACGTGGGTCTGAAGGTGACTTACAGATCCTGACGCGCAGTAGCCCACAAACTCGGCTGTGCATCAGAATCGCCTGCGGGGGTGTGTTAAGACCCGGGGCTCTGGACTCCACCCCCAGAATCTCTGATTTACTAGGTCTGGGGTGGGGGCACCGAGAGTCTGCATTTCTGACCAATTCCCAGGGGATGCTGATGCTGCCGGTCCAAGGGCCGATGTCAAGAACCTCTGCCGGGGGAGAGCTCCTATCCCTGCCCGCTGAGGAGCCTGGAGGCCAGAGCTGGCAGGGCTGGGCCAGGTCACACCGGGAGGTGGGAGCTCCAGGGACACCATTGAGGGGCCCTGCTGAGGCCCGAGGCCCCTCCACAGGCCTCTCCTCCAAGCCTTCCCCCTCTCCTCTGGCCCCGCGCCACAGCCCTCGGAGGCCCCTTCACCCACCTTTGTTTGCACTCCTGGAGCCTGCGTCAGCCCGGGCAGTGGGCATGTCTATGCGGGCAGCCCTGGCGCGGTCCTGGAGGCTGGCCCTGTGCTCCAGGCCTCCTGGGCCTGGCCGTAGTGGCCACGCAGGGCTCGCTTTGCAGGCCGGTGACTCATACTTCCTCCTGGATTCCGGGAAATGCTTCCCTTCTGCTGCCGCCTTTTTCTTGTTAAATGAGAACTTCGCTGCAGACTTCCACGGAAACCCCAGGATGGGGAGGCAGGGAACGATGGATAAAACCATTCCCCAGAGGGGCCCTGAGAATTCCCATCTCTCTCTCTCCCCTCTCCCTCTCTTCCCTCCCCCCCTCCCCCCGCTCACACACACACACACACACACACACACACACACACACCCTCTTGCCAGCCCTGGCCTGAGCCCCCCACCCACCACGGAGCTTTGGTCCAGCAGGGCCAGCCCCAGAAATGCTTGCTTTTATTAAAAAGGAATGGCCTCACAAAGGCACGACTGTAGGAAAGGTTGTAATTTGCCCAAATAAAACTTAATTTGATCCATGAAATAGCTGTGGTTTATTGTGTAATAGATGTGCTATGTGTTTCAATTTAATAGAAGCCAATATAATAGGGGGCCAGCTGGGGCCTCCAGAGTCCGGCCTCTTTCCCACCACGCACAGTAGGGCTGCACTGCCCTCCCTGATGGCGGGACCCTCCACCAGGAGGGGATGGAGGAGGGCTGCCCACAGACTTCTGGCCCAGACCAGGCAGGCCCGTGGGAGAAAGAGACAAGTAAGAGTGCTTGAAGGGAAAAAAAAGAAGAAGAAGAAGGGGAAAAAAAAAAGGGAAAGAAATGAAAACCACTCTTTTTCCAAAGCAAGGCTGTGAGTGTGTGAGTCTGAGGAGGGGGCTGGGGAGCTGAGTCACTTTCCTGTCCCCTGCTGGAGTGGGCGGGACCCTGCCAGGGGCTGTGGGAGAAAGCAAAATGGTATGTCACCTGGAATGTGTTTGGGGGGGTGTCTCTCTGGAAGAGCCTTCAGGGGCAGTCCCTGGGATAGTAGGCGGCCGCCTTGGCCCCAGAGCGTCTGCGGAAAGGCTGTCTGTCCCCAGGCTCAGCAGGAAGACAAGCAGAGGCTGGCGGAGAGAGCGGGGGTGGGGGTGTGGGGGGGATGTGTGAGGCTCCCAGGGAGAGTCCAGTCAGCACCCACTGACCCCAGCCCAGGCTCAGAGAGGCCCCACGAGCTGCACAAGGTCAAATAACCAGCTCGGCTGGCTATCATTCCACAAATCCTTATGACATACTGGTGCTGGGTCAGGGACGGGACAGGTAGGGTGGGTCTTAGAGACCCCCAGGAGTGTTGGCCAACTGACAGAGACCAGTAGGGGAGAGAAAGTGGGTAGGAGCTGCGGGACCTCATGTCTCCCAGGAGCCTGGTAATCAAAGTGTGTCCTGTGCATTATCTCATTTAACCCTCACGGCAGCACTATATGCTAGGTATTAGTGGCTGGAGTGGGGGCTTGTCCAAAATCAGTTACCCCTGGACCTTCTGCTGCTTCCTGCAGGTGGAGACAGTGTCCCACCCGCAGCCCCGCCCATTCCTTCATCTTCTCCCTCTATGGGGGCTCTGATCCTAGGTCCGGGCTGCTCCTGACACAACCTCCCCATAAAGCTTCCATTAAAAGGTCTTTCTTTGGCTCCGAGTGATCTTGGACAAACTTCCGAGCCCCGGTTTTCTCATTTGTAAAATGACATTATACATACCCCACAGAGGCTGTTCTGGAGATTAAGTGAGATACTATCCAAGAGCGTTTAAGCCAGGGCTTGGCACTCAGCAGATGCTCATTAAACCCATCTGTTTCAAACAGCTCGCACCAAGAATGCCTTGTGCCAGGTAAGTTCTGGACATCAGTTTGGGAGACAGAGCCATCTGGATTTGAGTTCCAGTTCTGCCATTTGCTTGCCGGGAATCTGGACAGGTTATTTGACCTGAGTCTCAGTCTCACCACCTAAAAAATGGGCAGAACTCTACCTACTGCGCAAGGATGATGGGATGATGTAATGATAATAGATGATATATATTCAGTGCTCAGCAAATGATAGTTGTTTTATTATTTATTAGTATCATTATTCTCTTTCTAAACTCTATTCCACGGCCTGACTTCCTGTGGGTATGACCAGTATGTCTAGTGTAGTGCTATTCCTAGCCCCCCCGGTCGCCCAAGGATTTCTTAGTCTATCTTTGAACTGGAGTTTCTGTGCTGAGGCTCGGAGAATTCTCTGTATCCCAAGAACCCCAAAACAAGTCACATATGAATCCAATGATGTAAAGAATGGAAAGCAGTTACCCTGGATGTATCCACAGGGCAGGATCTTCTGTTCTTTCAAGAAAACACATCCCATCGCCTCCTGGGCACAGCGGGCATTCTCCTCTCCACCCCTCCTGCCTCACCAATTCCCACCACTGCCTACTGGACCATGGGGAGGCCGGGAAGCCCAGTTAGAAAGTCAGGCTGTGGCCTGGTCATCTAAAGCCGCAACGTGGGGCGTATACAAAATCGGAGCCCTCCAGGACCGTGACTTTGCTCAAGGTCCAGCCAATGTGTGTTCACGCGTGCGCATGCGCATACATTTCCCCCCATTGCAGTTTGTTGAGTTCTCTTAATTTCTGTCTCTTGCAGGGAGCTGCAGGCACACTGCTAGATGACACAGATGTGAGGGTCCACTTACTGTCATTGCACACAGTCCAATTTCAATTAAGCCAAACACTGGCAGTTAGAAATGTTTAATTTAGACTTAGTCCTAAATCCCTTTTGGCTCAACATTTATTGTGGAGAATCGGTGAGATTATATGATTTATAACAAAGATGAACGTGACATAATAAAGCTCATACATGCTCACTGTAGAAAATTTGAAAAATGTGGGTAAGTATAAAAATGAAGGCAAAAATCATCCCTAACTCCACAACCCGGAAATATTCATAGTTTTTCTTATAGAGATATCTGCATCAATATCATCATAGCAAATGTATGCACACATTCAGTGCTCTGTATGTGCCAGGGACTGAATTCAGTGCTTCCTGCTCTATCTGTGTATATAAGTAAATGAAGTGTCATATTAGCTATAAGTAGGTTTAGCATCTGCTTTTTTCCCATCCAGCCTTATCACGAGAAAATTTTTCCAAGTAATTAAAAATATTCTAGGAGGCGCCTGGGGCGGCTCAGTCAGTTAAGTGTCCAATTATAAATCTAAACTCTCGATTTCAGCTCAGGTCATGATCTCATGGTTCGTGAGTTTGAGCCCTGCATCAGGCTCTGTTGACAGCGCGGACGGAGCCTGCTTGGGATTCTCTCTCTGCCCCTTCCCCATACTCGAGTACTCTCTCTCTCCTTCCCTCTCTCAAAAACAAAACTAAACTTAAAAACTTTTTAAAATATTCTAAAACATGATACTTTTTTAATAAACACACACTGATGGTGAGGTAAATGGTCCAGAAAAATAGAAAATGGGAGGAAAACAAACTCCAGCTCCACCTTGACCTCCCTTCCCAGCCTCCCGGGTGCAACTGCCATTAACAGTTAAGCACAGATTGATTTTTTATTTATTTTTAATTTTTTAATGTGTTTTTTTTTTTTTTTTGAGAGAGAGAGGGGCAGACTGCAAGTAGGGGAGGGGCAGAGAGAGAGGGAGACACAGAATCTGAAGCAGGCTCCAGGCTCTGAGCTGTCAGCACAGACCCCATGTGGGGTTTGAACCCATGAACCGTGAGATCATGACCTGAGCTGAAGTTGGACACTTAGTCGACTAAGCCACCTGGGCGACCCATTAAGCATGGATTTTAAAGGCTGCATGATATTTTGTCACACTGATGTGCCATCATTTCTGTAATTCCCTGTTATTGGATATTTAGACTGTGTTAGAGTTTTTGCTGTTATAAAGAAAAATGAGTATTTCTCAGGAAAGATCCCCAGAGGCAGAATTGCTGGAACAAAGGGCACAAACATTTTTAAGGCTTTTGATCCATATTGAGAAACTGATTTCCTGAAAGCCGCCGCGTTTAGAGTGTCATCTGCATAGAAGAACATTCGTCTTGTGCATCTCACTTTATCTCAGCCCCATCGAGCACTGTTCTTTTACATATAAGTAGTTGGGGTAAAGTGGTAGGTAAAAAATACCATCTCCGTTTTTCAACTGAATCTTTTGTTTCCTAATGAGGTTACACATATTCTTAATTACTTACTTTAAAACAAATAATTTGATGGGGTGCCTGGGTGGCTTAGTCGGTTAAGCGTCTGACTTTTGCTTGGGTCATGATCTCGCGGTTCGTGGGTTCGAGCCCCGTGTCGGGCTCTGTGCTGACTGCCGGCTCAGAGCCTGGAGGCTGTTTCAGAGTCTGTGACTCCCTCTCTCTCTGACCCTCCCCTGCTTACGCTGTATCTCTCTCCTAGAAATAAATAAAACATTAGAAAAAAAAAAACAAATAATTTGAGGGAGGGGGAGGGGCAGAGAGAGAGGGAGAGAGAGAATCTTGAGCGGGCTCTAATTCATGAGCCGCAAGATCATAACCTGGAGCTGAAATCAAGAGTTGGATGCTTAACGGGCTGAGCCACCCACATGCCCCCTTAGTTACTTACTTTTAAATATTCTTTTAAGTAGCTTCCATCCCCAGTGTGGGGCTTGAGCTCAGAACCCTGAGATCAAAAGTCAGATGAGCCAACCAGGCACCCCCCAGTTACTTACGTTTACACATAAACATAACCTTAGTCACTTACATTTTCCCTCTTAATAATTTCCTTCTCAGGTCCACCGCCTATTTTTTTTTCTATTGAGGTTTTTAGATTTTGTTTCTTTTTGATTTGTAAGTGCTCTTTACATATGCGCTTTTATTTTCATTCTATTCATGGTATGCTTGGATGTCCGAAAGTAAGCAGATATATACATCTTTTCCATGATAATATCGTCTTTACTGCTGTGCTTAGAGAGGCCATTCCCATCCAGAGATAAAAATCATGAACCTTTTATTCTAGTTATTTCATGGTTTCACTGTTTTCCCATTTTATGGTCTTGTCCATCTGAATTTGTTCTGCTCCATAGTGTGAGGTGAAGATGTCTGCCCCCATCCCCCATCATTTCCTCTGTTTCCCCAGCACCACTTATTTGAGCAAACCTTCCTTTCTGGGGGACCCTGTGAAGGACGGTAGCCCCCCAGCCATTCTGCTGTCACCACCTGAAGACACATGACTTATAGTCCCCGTGCACCAGGGCCCTCTGCCTCCCAATGGGGACACAGAAATGGACACAACACAGTTGCCACCCTCAAGCAGCTCCCAAGCCAGCCAGTCAACAGACAATCACAATAAAATGTGCCAAAGGGGTGAATGGGGGGGAGGGGCGAGGGAGTCCAGGTGCTGTGTGAGACCCAGCTGTCAGGCTTTCCCCAGGCCGGGTGAGAGGATGGCTGTTAGGCGACGGGTCCCAGAAGGAAGGACAGGTGAGCGGAAGCATGGAGGGGTGAAGATATTAAAGAGTACAAAGGCACCCAACAAACAGGAAACCCAAAGGGCTCTGGGTGGCTGGGGCCTGTGGAAGGAGATAATTCTCACCAAATGCCATTTTGTACCATGTGCATGTAACTCCTAATAAATACATGAAATATTCCTAAGGACTGCTACTTAAAATGAATAGAAAGGAGTCTGACAATTAAAGCACTGGCGTGGGTGAAGGGCATCCAGGAAGAGGGAACAGCGTAAGCAAAGGCTTAGAGTCATATTTCAGTCCAGCTTATTTAGGGAACATTCTGATTTAGGGAGCAGGTTCGGCCTAGAGGGGATGGGAGGCTGCAGACCAAGGAAGACCATATGTGTGTTCAGTGGACAGCCAACAGATAGCTTTATGCAGGGGAATGACCTTGGCCGGGGCTGTATGCTAAGAAGATCCATCCGGCTGTGGCCTGGAGGGGAACAGAAGGAGATCCTGGTGGCCTGCAGCGGGACCCACCATGAGACAGCTGTGGCGATGTCACAGAAAGATGATGATGTACCCAGAGCCACTGTGGTCTGGGACCGCCCCCTCCAGCCTCTCCTTGAAGAGTTCAGCCTGTGGGCACCTGGCCACCAGCCACTTTGGGATCCCACCCACAGGGGAGGATTCTGGCCCCTCACCCCGCCCAGGCCCCAGTCTCAGAGTGTTTGGCTTCTCTGGGAGTGAAAGCCAAGAGTACAAAAAAACCAAGGAGCCCAAAGGCCACCAGATTCTGAATTAAGAGTGATCTCAGTCCAAACCCTGGCTCAGTCTCCATGAGACCTTGGACGAATTACTGAGCTCCTCTGAGCCTCGTTTTCCCCAGATCTGTACAAGGGGGCAGATAGATCTGTTAAGAGGCTAGTGAGTGTCCAGTGGGAGCATTCCATGAGATAATGTACATAGGCTGCCCGCATGGGAGGGGCTCAGGCCATGTAAGTAAACACCACGGCTCTAAAGGGAATGAGTGCTTTAAAGGTAGAACTTAGAAAAGGCACCGCTTACCCCAGGGGAATGTTCCTGGGGTAAAATCCACGATTTGGGGCACAGGAAGGCAGGTGACATCAGAGATGACAAACAACAGCTCATAAGGGAACCTGGCCCAGGCCCTATGTCTGAGGGGCCCCTCTGCTTTCTTTCCATCCCAGGCCTTCTACCAAGTCCTTCATTCCCTCCTCCTGGGCCATGTCTCAGACCACATCAATATCCACATCAGTACTTTCCAGAGCCCTGCTCCAAGGTTCATTTGTTCTTCACAACCGGTCTGCTGAAGCAGATCTTAGACCCATTTTACAGATGAAGAAACTAAGACCAGCACTGCCCCCCATGAGGAGGCAGTAGTAGGGAGCCCACTGCCTGCTCCATGTTCTCCCAGCTAGCTTGACTTCCCAACCATGGTGTCCAGAGTCAGGACACAGGCCGAAAGGCATGAAATTCTACAGACCGGGGTCTGTGAGGCACAGGAAAAACATCCCAGCACCCCAGATGAGGGAAAGCTAGGGAGGTGGAACTTGGAAAGCACAGGAGCAAGAATCGCGCAGACCTGGTCACAACCGCCACTTGGCTGGGCAGCCTTAGGCAATGGCTTGACTTCTCTGAGCTTTTGCTTCTCATCTGCAAGACAGGCATCATCCCACAGATGGCGAAGCATTTCTGTGAGGATGAACTGGGAGAGGTCGTGGTGTATTTGTTACTTACTGCTGGGGAACAAATGACCTTGACTTTAGACTGACTGCCTCCCAAGGGTGGTCAGTGTGATGTGTCCTGTGCGTCAACACCAGGTGCCAGGTGGCACTCATCAGCCCCACGGGATGCAGAGTGACAGGGGTGGGCTGGGGCAGACTCCTGGAGGAGCCGGAGTTGGGGCTGTCTTACGCCGTTTCTCATAACTTCTTGGTTTGGGAGGAAGGTTAAGAAAAACGTCTATCAAATCACGGTCAGAGCTGCCTGGCAGGGTCTGGCTAACACAGCTGTCAGTGAACTGAGCGCACTGGCGCCGGGGTGGGGGTGGGGGCCCTGTCCACTGTGAGCAAGGTGCTGACGTCTAAGGCGCTCCCTTCCCGGGTGCTGGTCTGTTGGTCTTCCTCCACGGCCAGTGAACTCTATTCCAGTGCCTATCCTTCACCTTTTCCCAGTCATCCCTCTCCCAGACCTCTCTCCCAGAAGGACCCGGTGCAAGACTGACAGGGCGTTTTTATAAAATTTAGCCAGAATTCAGTTTGGATCTCCTTTAGGCCAAACGACCAAACACAGGTTGCGTTAACCGAGCTGGCCGCCCGGGGAATGTAAGAAGCAGCACGCTGAAGGATGGCTCGGGCCAAATGGCAAACTCTCAGAATAGGTTTTTCTGTAACTCCCCATCCTTCTCATTCCCTGGGAGGTGGCTGACTAGATGGTCCCTTTTGGGGACAGCCACAATCAATGACCAAACCGCTTTCATCAGGAGTTTGGACCAAGAGGCGGTGAGGGAAATTGAGCTGAGAACTGACTTTTGCCAAGACAATTCTGGTGAATGGCAGGGAGCAGGAAAGGTCATCGAGCACCATGTCTGTCAGCACTTTGTGGAGTGTCTTCTGGGGTAAAAGGCATACCGTCATCACCCCGTAAAGGGCCCAGAAAGCTGAAAATGCGACACGATTTGTTTCAAGGGCCACAGTGACGTGGCTGGAACTGGCTGGCTGACCAGACTGGAACACCACCGTCCTAACCTGGAGAAGTGTCAACAGTCAAGGAGATACCTGCCCACAGCCACAAGATGGGTCAAAGGTTCAAGGCAGGGAATCCGCCTTAAGCAGGCAGGGGCCGTGCCCACCATGAGACAGCTGGGTCAGCTTTTGGCGAGAGTTCCAAGCCTGGTGTGCAGCGTAGAAACACAGGGTCCTTGGGTGCCCAGGTGGCTCAGTCTGTTAAGTGTCTGACTTTGGCTCAGGTCATGATCTCACGGTTTGTGAGTTCAAAGCCCCACCTTGGGCTCTGTGCTGACAGCTCAGAGCCTGGAGCCTGCTTCGAATTCTGTGTCTCCCTTTCTCTCTCTGATCCACCCCTGCTTGGACTTTGTCTCTCTCCCTCTCTAAAATAAATAATAAAATATTTTTAAAAATAAAAAAAAAAAAGAAAGAAACACAGAATCCCTTACTTGTACAGAGTCCCTTACTTGTACAGGTCTCAGAAGGTAGGAGTCTGGCCACAAGTGGTAGATGACCGGGCCAGGCAGCAATGGGGGGTGGTCTGGACAGAGCAGGCATGCAGTCAGTGTCGGCAGAGAACACGCCCTCACCAAGGGCATTGACAGTTCCATCAGCTGCTTCAACTTGTTCCCATGGTTTGTAACCCTGTGGAGGGGGGTAATTTACCAAGTGGTAAATGGAACAGTCAGGTCACTGGCTACACCCAAATGACAGTAAAAATACTCCAGGCTTCATCAAGGGGCGTGTGGGCTGGAGCTGTCAGAACAGTCTTGACTTCCACCCACTGGGCAGAGGGACGGTGCCCCTTTTTGGTTCTGCAGAGCTGGCACCAAGGGGGAACAGTCGTGACAGTCAGCGGATACCAACTGGACAAACCCAGCCTCGGAGCCCTAGTACCAGTCAAGTCTTCTTCTTTGGCTTCCTCTGGGTATTTGTCTTGGGGCCATTTCTCCAAGGTCAAGATTCCCTTATGGCAGCAGGACCCACCGATCGACTGTTGGTTGTTGTCTCTGAATGGATCTGCTTCGGGCCGGTGGACTGCAAGAGGGGCTGAGTCACCATATTCCCTTGGCTGGTGTGACGTGCCCAAGAGAGCCAGCCAAAGTTCGGAGAATCCCTATGGTTTCTGCCCACAGCCATCATCAACTTGCCCCCTGGGTCCGGTGCAAGTGCCCATTGGCAACTGCTATGTAAAAGACAGCAGCTCCTCTCCACCGCCTCCCCACACCCCGGCAATCTTAGTACTGGCTGTTTCCATGGGGAGGAAGTAAGACTGGCCATTGACTCATAAGGAGGTCTCACCAGCCAGAGGAGAGTCAGCCACAAGCAGGGTACGGTTTGGGGCCACTCTGTACCTCCTCCCAGTGCTCAGACTGCAAGCACCTCCCCAGTTCCTCTTCATCAAAAGGCAGTAAAATAGAGACTCATTTATTGCCCATTTGGCCATACAATTTGGTCAACATATTTGCTCCTAATTTTCATGGACTTCTCTCAAAGTCCCACAAAGTGTCTTGCCGCGGCCCCCACCTTTCCTCTTCCAGCACCCCACACTTGTCACTGTCAAGAACTGCGAGGATCTAAGATTTTACCGGATCTGCAACCTAACAAGTTGGCTGGCCCCATTTCCATTACCCAAGATTCCTGAGTCAGAGACTCCGGGCTTCTGCTCACGGCACAGCTGATAGCATGAGCATCATGCTTGCCTTGGTTTCCTTTCCTGCATGCTCAGTGGGGTGCTTTACGGGGGAGGAACCCTGAGCTTTCCCCAAGCTTTTATTACAGTGGGCAGTCAACACACCCGCCCTTTGTACAAAGGGGCATCTGCTAAGGCTGTTGTTGCCTATCACACATCCTTGAAGACATAACTGAGAACAAAGGCAGTCGGTGCCTCTGCTTGCACGATTTTCGGAGAGTCCCATGGAGAATTGTCTCACAATGCTACACGCTTCCTCCTTCGATCCCTGCATGGTAGAGGGTACCATATGCATTTCACATGTAAGAAAACCGAAGCCCAGAGGAAACACGTGAAACGCCCAAGTACACAGAGGTTGGAAGACAGTGGAAGCAGGATACAAACCTTCGTCCAGAGGCTTTCGCATATCTCCAAAGGCGGCCCTCCATCCTCAACAGCAGCAGCTCTGGCATAAGGCTTGATGGAGAAGGCGGCGAAATGTCTGTGTTTAAAGATGGTCTTCGGTGGCCCTGTAGGCCTCGGATTCCAAGCATCTCCTCCTTCCCCAACTTGGCAAATTCAAGAGCAGCCTTACTTCGAAGGCCTGTGGCTTCTTCTGGTCACTTGAGGGGCCATCCCCAAGGCCTAGAAACTGTCAGAAGATGTCTGCTGACACTGCCTGGTTGGCCTGGAGCCAGGCCAGCACGGCCGTCCCCTGGCAGAGCACCCTTGGGACTCTCCAGTCCTGGACTCAGACAGAACGGGATTCCAAATATGTGAACTGACAAGTCCTCCACTTAAACCCTGTGTGGCTCAAGCTCGTTCTTCTTCCCTTCAAACCATGGCAGGGACGCTCTTTAGCATGGCTAGGGCATGGCAGGGATCCTGACTCTGGGCCTGGAGGCGGCCAAGCGGCCCCAGGGGTCAGACCTCAGCCCCCTGGAGCCCCAGAGTGCGGAGCGCCCAGGAACCAGCCAAGGCCTGTCACCAAGGCAGACCCGGAGTCGCTCGGCTTTCTGGGGATCTGATGTGGGCATTACGTTAGGGGCAGCATGAAGCAGAGGATTCTTAACGACTCAAAATAGCTGCCGTTAGGGCCAGGAATGCAACGGTCCACGCTCCATGGGTAGAGGAGGAAAGGAAACAAGGAGTAAGGTGGGGTCACCATTTCCAAAGGGTCCGCTTCCTATTCACATACTTAAAAAACACCAAAATGCTCCCCATTTGAGACAATTTAAGGAACTTGGCCCACACTGAATGACCTATGGAAGAGGCTTTTTTCTCTCCTCTACAGAAGGTCATGCACAGACGTGTTTTTGTTAGAACAATAAAGAAAGCGCACATTGGGCTGTGCGCACGTACGCAGTAGTGTGCGTGCGCGTGTGTTTCCTGGGCATTCCTGAAGCTACATTTTGTTCATTGCTCGATGATGAGAACTAGAAAGCGAAACTATGAAAAATAAACATTTCCAATTTGCTGGTTCAGACAAAACTGACCCAAAAAAAAAAAAAAAAAAAGCTGGCGACAAACATAATATTTTCAAAATTCAACAAATGCTAAATGTTATTCCCTACAAGCAGGCCCTGTCCTAATTGCTTCCCAAACATAAACTCATTTTTAATCTCCCTGACCACCCTGTAAGGTGGGTCCTGTTCTTAGGTCCATTCTAACAAATGAAGAAAGAGGCTCAGAGACTTTGGGTGACTTGCCCAAGGTCACTCAGCCAGAGGCAGAGCTGGGCCCGGAGCCCCTGGAGCTGCCTTCAAAGTCTGCATGCTCAGCAGCTGTTAGGAAAGTCAAGTTCAGAAGTTCTGTGACCAGCAGGGCCAGGGGTATGAACACCAGCTCTGGAACCAGAGAGATCAAGGTGGGACTCCTAGCTCTGATTCTTATTAGCTGTGTGACCTTGAGTAACCTACTTAACTTCTCTGAGCCTTATCTGTAATACAAGGATAAGAATTAGATGAGATGACACAAAGTGCGTAGTACACAGCACATCCTTCAGTAACTAATGAAATTATTGTCACTATTACTAAACAAAATAAGTGTCCTGTTACTAGCGACCACCCCAGCTCCTTTCAGCAGGTCCCATCTGAAAGTCCGCCCCAACTGCCTCTCTTGGGACATAAGATTTTGGGGGTGAGCAGCAGGAGCTCTCTAGAAGCACCATCAAGCCATCTGGTTTAGACCTTTGGTTTTCAAAGGGAAACAGAGGCCAAAAGAGCAAGGGGGCCCTTCACAGCATCACTCAGCAGGTCTCCTCCAGGCCAGGATGGTCACATTAAAAACCATCTACCGGGGCAGCTGGGTGGCTCAGTCTGTTAAGTGTCTGACTTCAGCTCAGGTCATGATCTCACAGTCCATGAGTTCGAGCCCTGCATCAGGCTCTGTACTGACAGCTCAGAGCTGGGAGCCTGTTTCAGATTCTGTGTCTCCCTCTCTCTCTCTCTCTCTGCCCCTCCCCCACTCATGCCCTGCCTCTCTCAAAACTAAATAAACATTAAAAAGAAATTTTAAAAATCTATCTCTTCTGCTTAGCCCATGGGCTCCTGGATTCAGAAATTCTAGGCATTTTATCTACACTCCACTAGCTTCACCATGAGCTGCTCTGAAAACAGTCAGTGAGGGTGCAAGGTGATTCTAGTCAACATCTCTGGTGACGGTCAGGCTAGACTACACAGCTCCTTCCCCAGCACCTTCAGCAGACCCCCGAGACTGGGCCAAGGTGACACACAGCTTCCTGTGTGGCTGCCAGGAGTCAGCAAAGGCCTCAGACTCCCAGGGTGGAGAATTTTAAAACTTTGCCTTCATATGCATAGGGATCAAAGCATAGGGATCGCACTGAAGAGAATACACTCAATGCCGCAGCACTGTACACTTAACACATGATTAAAACGGCAAATTTTATGTTACGCTTACTTTACTGCAATGGCATAAAAAAAAAAAAGAGCATAGGGAAGATGAAAATATTCTAGAAGTGGATGGTGGCGACAGTTGTACAAAAATGCAAACGTACTTAATGCCACTGTACTGTATACTTAAAAACAGTTAAACTAATTGATTTTATGCTATATGTATTTTACCACAATTAAAAACAAATAAAACCAGGGGCACATGGGTGGCTCAGTCTGTTAAGCGTCTGACTTCGGCTCAGGTCACGATCTCACAGTTCGTGGGTTTCGGGCCCCATGTTGGGCTCTGTGCTGGCAGCTTAGAGCCTGGAGCCTGCTTCGGATTCTGTGTCTCCTTCTATCTCTGCCCCTCTTCTGCTCACGCTCTGTCTCTCTCTCAAAAATAAATAAACATTTTAAAAAATTAACAAACAAAAAAACAAATAACCAAAATGATCTGTACCTCTACCGTTCTTCCTCTCAACCAACAGCTTTTCTCAGGCCAGTGTTGGCTTCACAGAAACCTGTGCAGCATCACAGAGGGGCCAGTTCTGGAAGGAGCTCCACGTCATGGGGTTTGTGCCCCCAGTGGCCACTGTCTTGCTGTGTGATCATGGTTATTGCCCTGCCCCTCTCTGGGCCTCAGTTCTGTGTTAGTGATGAAACTAAATGCACTTGAAGGGCCTTTCCAGCTTGGATGTTCTCAAAGTCTATATTCTAAGCCATCAAAGGGATACCCCCAAACCAGGAAATCATATACCACACCCCTGAGAGGGTGGAATAAGGCTACAGGACATTAGCCCCCAGAAGCTGGGGCTGAGGATAAGGGAGGGGGTGAGGGTTCTCAAGGGCCTGGAGAAGCCAGCTGGAGTTGTCATGGAGACACATGATAATAATAAACACATACCCCCCTGGATGCCCACTTGGTCCTTTAGAGTTGATAAAACATGCCTACATCCATTACCTCTGTGACCCTTTTATTCCACAAACATCCAGGGAGTCCGTCCTCTGTGCCCGGCATTGGGCTGCCTCAGGGCCATGGGGGCACATGGGAAATGAGACAGCTCTAGCTTCCAGGAGACTTCTGGGAAAGAGAAAAGGGGGAGCCGTGTGGCCAGAGCTTGAACTGGACAGACTGGGCCACGGTCAGGAGGAGGAGACAGCTTGGGCAAAGGCCCAGGAGATGGAGGTCTGGAGAGTGCTGTTTGAAGGCGGTTGGCCAGGTAGAGATGGGGGAAGGGCAGATTCCCTGGAGGTCTCCCAGGCCACTCAAGGAGGGAGTTCTCTACCCTGAAGGTACAGGGAGTCGGGAGGGGTGGGGGGTGGGGGGGACCGCCCTGCGGAAGAGGGGCACTACCAGATCTGGGTGCACAACATCACTCTGGGTAGAGAGTAGGTTGGAGGCCCAGTTAAGAGGCCACAGCAGCTGGCCGGGGGGACGCCCTGGAGACCCTGGCTACAGATGTCCCAGTGGTTCATGGATTTCCTTTCTCACTGAAAGAAACGGAGGTTCACACAGGTCAGGTGACCAACTGCCCAAAACCAGCGGCAGGTTAAGGGATCTGGATCTGAGTTCTTCACGCTTGCTCAGTCCCCAGCCAAAGCTTTTCTTACCAACCTGAGCTACCTTCCAGGCCCCAAATTATACTAGTGAGTACAGTTTGTGAGGATACCTGCCGAGAGCTTAATACACGCCAGTTCTGAGTGCCCAGCGTGCACTCATTCCTGTATCCGCCCAACAAATCTAGGAGGTGAATACTTATTAGCATTCAGATGGGGAAACTGAGACACAGAGGGGTTAAGTAACTTGCCTCAGAGCACGTCACTGGTAAGCGGCAGAGTCAGAATTAGAACAAGGCAGCTACAGCCACTAAGCCCCCTGAACCATGGGGGTGGGGGACAGGGAATGGAAGCTTCCAGGACAGGGGTCAGAGGGCATGAGTTCTCGGAGGGGAGCAGAGGTGTGTGCATGCCCTCCGGAGCACTGATGGAATCTGCTGGAGCACAGAGGAAGCAGCTAGGCCAGGAGTCCTGAGACCAAAGGCTTAGGCTCAGCTCTGCCCTGAATATGCTGTGTGACCTCAGTCTACTCACACCCTTCTCTGGGCCTTGGGTTTTGTCACCTGAAGCATGAAACAAGATCTCCAGGCCGGCTCCCAGTTCTGCTGCTCTCACTCCTAGATGTACCGTCACCACCACACCCCCAGACACTCCTAGACACTAAGGCAGGGGTGGGGCTAGAGATGGGGGCGGAGAGAGGGGGCAGTGGAGGGACCCACCCTCCTCCAAAAGCCTTGTAATTGCAGGAAATCTCCCCCCCCCCACCGCCCCCACCGTGTCCCCCTCCAGGCCCGAGCTTGGGTTGGGAGGCAGGGAGCCCCACCCACCTCGTTTCCCAGGGTCTGCAGGGACCAGGCTCCCACCACACTCTCCAGAGACCGGGCCTTGTTTAAAAAGTGTCTCCTTTGGAGCCTGAGTCACTGGATCCCTGGGTGGTCTGGGGGAAACCACAGAGTTACTGCACGTACCAAGTACCGTGACTGGGAGAGGGGGGAGGGTGGCAGGTCCCGAGGCCACTTGGTGACCTCGGCCACTCAGTCGCTTCTGTCTGGGACTTGGTTTCCCCACCTATAAACTTAGGGGCTGGAGCTGGAGTTTCAGACCCCCATGAAGAGAGGCAGCTACGGGGTCTCTCTCGGAGGCCACCCGAGGACCTCAGGGGTCAGGCCTACGAGCAAGACAGCTGTAGGGTTGATGCCCTGGGGCCCCAGAACTCAGCCCCTCATGCTGGCCAACTGCCCCTGAGGGACAGGCCCACCCCCACAAAGCCCATCACAAGCAGCACCCAGGAGGAGCCCCCTGCTGGCAACGAGCACAGAGGGCTTCTTCCTTCCCCCAGGGAGCTCGGACAAAGGACCACACTGCTGTAAGCCTCATTTCTCCACCTGAAAAGGGAGAACAATCGAGAACATCGCAGTGGGCGCTCTCCAGTACACGTGGTGCGTGAACAGCTCTTAGCACGCAGTAAGGGGCTCGCAAACAGTGACTGCTACTAGTTACTGGCTTGAGAAGAAGAAAACCCAAGGGCCCTATCCTCACATGGGACAGCGCAGCTCTGCCGCGCTCGAGGACGACCAAGGCCTGGGCAGTACGGGGGGCAGCAGGGGCACTCAGGCCGCGGGGAGGCGCAGGCCTGAGAGTGGTGGCGTGGAGTGGAAAGACCTGGGCTGACGGGGGGACCGGGAGAAAGCTCGGCCTATGTGGCTTAACTCCAGAATTGATGTCATCCGCCTCAGCGGGGACCCTGAGAATCTGGAAGAGGGCAAAAGGATGTCACCTGCTGGTCTGCACTGAATAGACCCTATGGTGGGAAGCAGGCAACCCGGGTCATATCCAAACACCCACGGTTACAGGACTGAGGGAAACACTTCCCTGCTCTCGGCCTCAGTTTTCTCGTCTATGAAATGGGAGTGTTAATCCGTGTCCCTCCTGCTCCTGGCACTGGTGAGCACGAAGCGCTGTGAAGCCAGGATGGGTGCAGGGCTCAGCCCACTTGTTGCTGCCTGCGGCCAGCTCATTTCTCCTGCTGGGAAGGCCCTACAAACAGCTTCCTAAAGGCCCATACTGACCACCTCCCAGGCCCACCCAGATACTAGCCCCCTCCCCTGCCACCCAACTGTCACCCCAGCTCCTCATCCGGACATCTGAGGGCCCCAGGCTCCATCTCCAGCCCCGGCCCTGTATAACCAATAGCTAGCACACACTGATGATGGGCCAGAAACTGGGTGATGTCCTTATTTCTCCCAATTCAAACCTACTTCCCAGGCTGGAACAGTTTTGAGCCCCATCTTAAACCGCCTTATGGTAATATCAAGGCACACGGACAACTCTCTGGAGTGGCCTGTAACCACAGACGCAGAACTTGAACGCAGGTACCCTGGGTCCAGCGCACGAGGGTCTGAAGACTACCCTCTCCTGCCTCCTAGGTGTTCCACGCAAGGGATGCCTCTTGGCTTCTGCCACTCCCTTGGTGTCACCGCCTAGCTCCTGTCCCCTGCGCCACCCCTAGCCTGTGGCTTGCCTGTGAGGACCAGAGCCGTCACACGCCCACAGAAATCGCTCCTGATTCCATCTTGCACTCCGCTAACTGCCTGAACTGAAGTGCCCCCCACACCGACCCCACACCAATGCCCCAGTAAGACAGGCATCCCCGATGGGAGTCTTCACAGCCAGGACTCAGGGTGGGGTGCCCTGGGGTGTCTAGCAGCCGACAATGCCAGAGGTGCCAGTATGCCCTGCTACAGGGACAGGATTGGCAGGGGTGGGGGAAGAGTCCATTGGTAAATAACTTTAGGGAACAAAGTAAAATGGTCTATTTCTTAGAGGTTTATGGTGGTCATGATCCCCACCTCTGGACATCCAGATTCTCGTGCGGTCCCTCCCACGTCGTTAGCAAGAACGGTTCATGCAATCCGTAGAATATGGCGAAGCGACTGCAGGTCACTTCCGAGATGAGGTGACAGGAGGACAGCTTCGCTCATGGTCTCCCTCATTGGGATCCTTTGCTGTGGGGGAAGCCACATTATGAGTAGCCCGGTGGAGAGGCCTGAGTGGCGAGGAACTGAGGCCTTCAGCCAACAGCCACGTGAATGAGCTTGGAAGTGGGTCGTCCTGCTCCAGACCAGTCTCAGATGACTGCAGCCCTGGCCGACAGCTTGACTACAACCTCACGAGACCCTGAACCAGAACCACCCAGCTGAGTTGCTCCTACATTCCTGAAACACAGAAACTGTGAGAGATAAGAAATGTTAGTTTCAAGCTGCTACGTTTCAGGATAATTTATTAAGCAGCAATAGATAATACACATGACTTCTCAGAGCACTTAATAGGCTAATGTAAATCTCCAAGAAAGAAGATACACAATGTAACATCCCCCTTAGCTATCTGGCCAAGGAAGCCTTCTTTTTTGAGTTTTCTCAAGAGAGAAGACTGACTTAATATGGCTCCGGTCCTACAATTAAATGTGACTTCTAACCCTGATCTGTTATGAGCTAGTCGCTTGTCCATCCCGAACCTCAACTCTTCCCTTTTATAGAGCAGAGAGAAACAACCTACCTTTGCACAGATCATGAATACACCCCAGATGGCCTAGCTCTGAGCTCTTTGGTGAGGGGTGGGAGAGTAGCTTGTCTAGATCCTAGAAGGAACTTCACCCTGGGACTCAGGTGGGTTTCCGAAGGTGGTAGGTGAGCCCAAGGCCCACTAACTGTCTTTCTTCCCAGGCTACTTCCCCCCACAGTGGTCAGAATCAGTGTCTTCTTCTAGCTTGTGCATCTCCCAGTTCAGAGATGGGAGGCACGGACCTGAGCTTCCTCCATCAGACTGGGAGAGTTTATCCAGGATGGATGGCCCTATACCCTCCTTTCCCCCTAACACCCACTTCCTGTGGACACAATGCAGCCACGGGTAGGATGGAACAACAGAACCTTCTCTGGCCTCAACAGTAAACATATGCCCTTCCTCCCTTATTAATTTAGCCCCTCTACTCTGTACCCGGGAAGACACTGAAATCAAGTTTCAGTGCCCTGGATGGGCCAGAAACCCACCGAGGCCCTGCATGTCCCTCTTTGTTAGAAAGAAGACGTGGAAAAAAAAAAAAAAAGCTATAATGCGAATACTTTATTATCAACGAGTGACTGGTATTAGCTTTTTGTCTGGGCATTAATATTTCAACAACCATACACCAACCCCAGGCTTCTCCACCTAGCTCTGCTGTATCATTTTCTTAAAAAAGAAAATAAAATAAAATAATAAAGAGGAGGAGGGAGGAGGAAAGAAAGAAAATATATTTGTATTGGAAAGAATTATAAGCCAAAGTGCGTCTTTCTTGTTTTGTCCATATACACACATTGCACCATACATAAATAATTACATTGTAAAAATGACTCCATAATTACAAGTATAATATATATTTCCATATAATATATAAAACTTTATATTAAATCTAGGTAGATGATATTTGGGGAGGGGGGGAGTCTCGTCCGTGGTGGTGGTCAGGGGGCTGTGTCTCTGGGCGGCGGGGCAGGTGGCCACCGCTATCTGTGGTTGTTGAGTAGGACCTCCAGCCAGCAGGGGCAGGAGGTGATGAACTGCCGTGAGTAGCACGGCCCCCAGCCCTTGGCGAAGCTGATGCGGACGCTGTTGGGGTCGTAGGGGCCGTCGGCGGCGTCCGGCTCGGGCCCCTGCTGCAGCAGGCCCGAGCGCTCGAAGTCGAACACCTTGATGGAGTAGCCGGGCGGCACCTTGCGCACCACGAGGGCGCGGCCGCCGGGCGCGTCGAGCGTGGGCGAGTTGACGAAGATGGGGTGCTCGCCGCGGTTGTAGGCCCACACGCCGTCGGGCTCCTTGCTGAGCAGGATGCCGAAGCCGATCTTGCTGCGCGTGCGCCGCACCGACTCGCTGCGCTGCTCCAGGTTGAGCTGGCCCAGGCAGAAGCCGCTGCCCTGAGGTAGGTCGTAGAAGATGCTCACGGCCTGGTCGTACACCGCGTAGAGGCGGCCCACACGCGTCCGGTGCTCCCAGTAGGCCACGCTACACCAGTGGCTGGGCTTGGTGGCATCCGGAGACATGCTGGCGTCTGCGGGGCAAGCACAGGGCAGGGGGGTGTTAATGAGGGGGGAGGCGCTGCGCCTGAACAGTGGGGGCTGCAGCATTCCACAGACACGCGGCCACCGACCGTTTGCCAGCTTGTCCTCAAGGAAGGTCACTCACAGCAGAATAGCGCTCCACAGGCACAAAGGGTGTAAACAAAGGTTAGGAGCCTACACAGAAGGCAAGGCACCTACTGTGTGCTGGGTGCAAAGGGCACACAAGCATGAACCACACCCTGCTCCTCCCCTGTAGAATTTTCCAAACTGAAGCCAGCAGGACAGGGACAGCCCTCCCACACCCAAAGGAAGGGCTGAACATGAGCACCTATAATGTTCCAGGTGCTGCACTTCTGACTCTACGTCTGACCTCACTGGGTCCTAATCACTCCGTGACGAGGCCACCTTCTTATTTTAGGGACGAGGATCCAGGACACCAGCTGCCTGCCCAAAGGCCACAGAGCTAGCGAGCGGCACAGCCAGGATCCGGACCAGCCAGTCTAAGCCTACAACCTGAAGAGAGTGGGGGTTAAGCCATCAGGGGACATTTCACCACTCGGAGGGGACTCGGGCAGAGGAAGGCATGATGGCATAAGGGAGTGGGCCCCCAAAATCCCTTCCAGCCCCCAGAATGCTCCTAGCCTTGGCCTTGAGGATGACGCCTCGTCTCCCGGGAACCCCTACCCCCCACCTCTCAAAGTGGCAGGACATGCAGATTTTCACCAGAACTGCAGCCCCTTCTGTGAGAAAGAGAAGCTGAGGGTCTCTAAGTATTAAAGAAAGTCGCCCCACCAGCGCTCCAGAGTTCACCAGCTCTCGCAGGTGTGTGCTGCTCCTCCCTGGGCCTCAGTTTCCCCATGGACAGCGAAGGGGTGGCCTGGATGGCTGGAATCCCTTTCCCCTGCAGCTTGAGGCATTTCTGCAGGTCTGAATGAGCAATTTTCTGACACCAGACTTAGGACCACCCAGAGGCCAGGGCCGGTCTTGAAGGGCAGCCCCGTCTTTACTGCTCTTGTGTGCGGCCAGCTTCTCAGATTCTGAAGTCTTCTGACATCTGGTCTTTCCTTTGAGCTCAGAGCTCTGAGGAGCAGGTGGACATCCATGACTGCCTCGGGATGTGACATGTCCCCACACAGCCCGTGCAGGGGGCTCACGCACAGAGGGGAGAAAGTTCTCCTGAGAATGTGATGGGAACCCAGCAAGGCGCTTTATGACCCGGCTTCTCCAAGAAGAACTGATCAAAGTCCAACCAAGGAAGAAAACACTGCTAACAACTTCATTGAGGAGCCTGGGTGGGGCCAGCTCTGTCTGCCTTCAGCTCAGCCCCGCCTAGAAGCGCCAGAACAGCAGGGTGGCAGGGGCCCCTCACATCTCTTGGGTGCTGGGAGGCCTGCCTAGCCACCTAGCAGGAAGCTGGCTACCCAAGGGGCCTCCCGTAGGCTGCCAGTGCTGCTGAGGCCTTGGGCTGGGCAGAGCCTCCAAGGGCGTGCCCCTCACCCTCCGCCTGGTGTGAAGATCCCAGACATGGGTCCCCAGGCCACTTCCCGAGAATGTATTAATTTGCCTTATAGTCTCCATCCAGGCCCTTCCTAGTTCTGGCCGATGGGACCTGGGGTGGGGGCAGAAGAGACCCTGATCTTTGCCCTCAGCTGATTCACCCCTTGGCTGGCAGCTCTAGCCTGTGGTGGCATAGGGCAGGCACCGGGCCAGTCCCAGCAGGTGGACAGTTAGGAACACTCGAAGCCACGGACCATCTCCCCGTCCATCCACGTGGCACAGGTCTGGGGAGTTCCCAAGAGAACAGGGCTGGGAAAGCAGTGCTGTCCTAGTCTGGCCACGGAACCCCAGTACCAGCCTTCTAACGACCAACAAGAGCACCTAGGGTGTGCTAGACACAGAGGAGGGGACCAAAGGCTCTGTGCCTGGGAGTGCCAGGCGACAGGATGGGCAACATACATCACCAGATGCCCTGTGTGAGCTAGGCACCCTCTTCACAACAGCCTTGGTTCACTCCTGGTACCATCCCATTTCACAGGTGAGGAAACTGAGGCCCAGAGGGGTGCCATTAACTGGTCGAGAGTATGCACGAGTGAGTGCCAGAGCCAGCATCGGTGCCAGGCCACACTCGGGGCTGAAACCCATGCATGAAACAAGTCCCTTCCCTCCTCTAAACCTTAGTTTCCCTATTTGTAACCAGACTGCTCTCGGTCTGGGTCCTAGAGGTGCTTAGCCGCTGAGTCACTCCCCGGCCCAAGAACGAAAGGCCTCACTGAGTGAGGGTTACTGCTCTCCCCACCTTTACAGATAAGGCTCAGGAGGAGGCCACCCAGTTGTAAAGTGGCGGCTCTGCCCCAGGGTGTAGCCACTCCATTGTAAAAGGCAAAGGAGCAGTATGGCAGTCAGAGAGAGAGAGAGAGAGAGAGAGAGAGAGAATGTGTGTGTGTGGTGCGTTGAGGGGGGAAGTTGAGAGTAAAGAAAGTGGGGGGGGATTTCCTACCCTGCTCTTCTCAGCTCCTCCCACTTGAGCCAAGCCAAATGCCCCTCCCTCATCACTTACCCCCACCTCATCAATACCTAGCCTTGCTCTAGCACTTCACAGGATGGGATCCTGGGCTTGGGGAGGTGAACCCCACAGAGCTGCCCTGGGCCCTGGCCTGGCCCAGCTGTCTGGCTCACGGACACTGCCTGGGAGGCGCCCTTACCTCCTGCAGCCTCTCTCTCTGTGCACACTGAGTAACACTTCATCACACCTGGGCTCCTGGCCAAGTTTTCCAAATTCCAGGAGATGGACGGCTGCCTCCAAGAAGCCCTCTCTGATCTACATCCTTCAGTGTACGTACAGCCTTCAATGCAGCCACTCCCTGTGCCTGAGCAGGTATCTGCCGTTGGCCAGTGCCCCTGGCTGGTCTAGACTTTCACAAGTGGATACATTGCTTAACAGAGGGACTGTGAAAGTACGAGGTTCCTATTCTTTTGTCAAGTGCGAACTTACTGAAAACCCTGAGACTGGAGCGTCTGGGTGGCTCAGTTGGTTAAGTGTCTGACTCTTGGTTTCGGCTCAGGTCATGATCTCATGGTTTTACGAGTTCAAGCCCCACATCGGGCTCTGTACTGACAGTGGGGTGCCTGCTTTGGGTTCTCTCTCTCCCTCTCTTTCTGCCCCTTCCCCACTCGTGGTTCCTGTCTCTCTCAAAATAAAGAAATAAACTTTTAAAAATTAAAAAAAATAAAACCCCCAAGACAATTTATTACCAGTAGCACAAAAGAAAGTATAACTTGATACTAATAAAATAGATAGGACCTAAAACAGAAATGTATAAGTTTATACAATTAGAGTATAAGTAATTTTCTTATTTCTTTCATTGTGGACCAATGAAAATGTAGTCCTAAGACTGGCCTGTGGGAACCATTAATTGAACCGAATGTCCTTGTGCCCCAAAGATGGCACCCCAGGGGGGGACAGGGTGACTCACCCCCCCACACACAGCAGCAAATAGCAGACCTGGGACCCAAACCTGAGACACCAGAATTCTAATCTAATGCTTGTCACAGGAGCCAAAGGGTTTCAGTGTGAGACAGACCTAAGGCTCTTACCAGGGACAAGCTGCTGTGTCCCCAGGCCTCAGTCTCCCCACTTGTAAAATGGACTTATTCATAACCCAGGGTCACATTTATATAGCCCTTCTTTGGATTTTTCTGGGAACTCCCAACAGCAGATCAACTGGGTGCAGAAAGAAGCAGCTGTCCGTTTATTGGCCCCAGTGCTGGCCCTAACCCTTCAAAGGCTGGGGCTCCCTGGGGGGTGGGGGTGGGGGGGAGTCATGATCCAGGGTCACCACCATGGCAGGGTACGAAAGGACAGTGGATGGCAGTGTCCCTCACAAGGTGTAGACCACTGTACCAGTGTGAAGGTTTAGCTCCTAGCCTAGAATGTGAGGGTAATGAAAGGTGACCACACATGTAGGAATGACGAATGGAGCAAGGAATAACTGAATCTCTAGAACAAAAGCGAGTGCTGCTATGGCTTTGTTCACACACACACACACACACACACACACACACACACACACACACACGGATTCAGGTCTCATGCAGGGGGACCGACACAAGCTGATGTGCTCACTGCCAGCAAGAAGCCAGGCGCCCCCAAACCTCTGCCCTTCCCACAGTGCTGGGGCCCCACTCCACTGCCACGCTTCTCATCCTCAGCAGGGCTGCCACTCAGGGTGCAAGGGGACAGTCTTTTGCAGAAGATCTTTTTCTCCTCGTGGCTCCAAGGCTGTGGTCCCGCCATCAACCCAATTAGGAACCAGCTCCTTAATTGCAAATAAATACCAGGGAGTCAGACCCGAGTGAACAACATCAAAGATGACCGCGCTCTGACCGAAACTCCTGCTTACTACCCCCTGCTTGGTGCCTGGCCTAGTTCCCAGCCAGACTCTGGGTCCCGGCTGGGAGGGCTCTCGGGGGAGGAGGAGAGGAGAGGCATGGTCTGGCGCTCTGTCTGGGGCAGACCTGGCAGAGTGTCCCCAGGCTGTGTGTGTGTGGGGGGGGTGTCACGGGTCCAGTCTCCAGGCCGGCATCAGGCGGCTCATCTTCCTTCTCCGGGCCTCAGGCCTCCCCTCTGAACAATGAGTTCGAAAATTTCGGCGATTTAGTAAATGTTCACAGCAATTCTGCTTGCACTCATCCAAACCTGGCAAATAGCTTGGTCACTGTCCATCAACAGGAGAATGGATGTCATGGACTGAATATTTGTGAACCCCTGAAATTCATGTATTGAAATCCTAACCCCCAGCGTGATGGTGTTTGAAGGCGGGGCCTTTGGGGGTGATTAGGTCATGAGGGTAGAGCCCTCGTTAATGGGATTAGTGCCCCTACAAAAGAGACCCTAGAGAGCTCCCTCACCTCTTCTGCCCTTCTGAGGACACGGCGAAGAGTACGGCCATCTGTGAACAAAGTGTTGGGCCCTCACTAAGACGCCAAAATTGCCAGCACCTTGATCTTGGACTCCCCAGCCTCAGGACCCGTAAGAAACACTCATGTGTCAGGGTGTCTGGGTGGTTCAGTCGGTTAGGCATCTGACTTCAGCTTAGGTAATGATCTAGTGGTACATGGGTTCGAGCCCTGTGTCGGGCTCTGTGCTGACAGCTCGGAGCCTGGAGCCTGGAGCCTGTTTCAGATTCTGTCTCTCCCTCTCTCTCTGCCCCTCCCCCACTCATGCTCTGTCTCTCTCTGTCTCAAAAATAAAAACTATTAAAAAAAAAAAAAAAGAAAGAAACATACGTGTGTTGTTCAAGCCACCCAGGCTGTGGGATTTCTGTTACAGCAGCCCAAACAGACTAACATAATGGACACACAATAGTAAGTTACATCCAGACAATGGAACACGACTCACCAATCAAAAGGAACCGACTACTGAAATACAGAACACGGTGGATGGATCTCAAGTGCACTATGCTAAGCGAGAGAAGCCAGACACAGAAGATCTGCTGTTTGCCTCTATTTATATCACATTCTTGAGTAGACCAAACTAACCTCCAGTGATAGAAATCAGAACAGGGATTACCTCCGGGACAGGGAAGGGGGGTGGTGGAACGTTCTGGGATGACGGAAATGTTTCATGTCTCCATCAGTCCAATGGGAACTTGGGTGTACTCACTGTCAAAACTCATCGCTAGAACCCTGAAGGGCTGTGCATTTCGTGGTAGGTATGATGCCTTGAAAGAAAAGGCAGGGAATGGAAACGCGCCGCTCGGCCAGCTCCCTGTGGCTGTCATAGAGGGGCCTCAGCAGGGCTCTGTGGTGGCCCAGGGGACAGCCCCTGTATTTCCAGACTGGGCAGGGGCAGCCCAGCCTTGGCGGTGCCTACATTCCTGCCACCAGAGGGTGGTGGACGCCTGCGGTGGGCAGGAGGAGACGGGCCGGCCACAGGCCCTCTCCCCTGCCCCGAAGCCAGCCCCTCCGATGGTTGGCATTCCTTCCCCTTGGCCTCTCTGCCCCGTGAGTGTGCTGCGAGCCCAACATGTAATTTTGTGGGGGTGCTGGGGCACCAGAGGGGCCGAGTGCAGCCTGGGGGAGGCGGCAAGAATTGCAATCCTAAGAAACGCCTTTAGCTTCTTCGAATCAGCAGTATTCTGTCAAAACACAGGGCAGGAGCGTTCCTGTGTGCTCCCCCGTGGGCTGCGTGCTCCAAGAGCCTGAGCACACGCAGTGCTGCTTGTTTTCCTCGTGATCCCCCCCTTTCCTTTGGCCAAATTGCCTTGGATCTGACCATCCTGTGAAGGGAACCAGAGATGTGCCCAGATTCAAGTCTCTGGTCCCTTAGACTGGAAGAGAGCTAAATGGGAAGGCCCAGAGCATTTGCAGGCTGGGCCCCGAGTCTTCCCGGTCTCCAGAGGCTTTGCCGGGCCGCCCATTCTCCTCCATGTTCAAAGCCGTTGTTACTGCCTCACACCCCCTTGGGACCACAGCAGCCTGGCTGCCTCTCCCAGGGCTGGATGGACAGGACCGCCCCAGCCACCCCTCCAGTGAGCACAAACCAAGGGCAGACAGACCCAGACCCCACTGAGAGCCAGGAAGGGAGACTCCCGAAGCCCAGAGAGGCGAAGCCATGTGCCCACGGTCACCCAGTAAGCTGGTGGCAGAGCCGGAGAAGAATCCCAGAGGCTGGTTTTTCCATTCCCCTCTCCATGGGCCACACTGGGGCCTCCTGCGCTCCTGGAAAGCTCCTTTCTTCTGTCCCATGCCATGCCTGTGGCTTCAAGTTCCCGTCCAACGGGCAGCTTTTTCATCTGCGGCTCCCAGGCCTGGGAGTAATTACGTGGCCCTGCATCTGGTTAACCTAACACCCCTTTAAAAGCCTTGTTTGCCCATTAGATAAGTAGTTTTTGTTATCAAACTTAAGGGGGGAAAAGGAGTTTCCACTTAACCTTCCTTTGTCATTTTAAGCTGCAGAAATGGCTTTGGGTTTTGCAGAGATGCAGCATTAATTAGAGGCTCTTTTTTTTTTCTTCCTTTGTTAGGGAGGGGGGAGACCCGTCCTTTATCCACTGGGCTCTGGCAGTAAAAGCAGAGAAGGAATGTGCACGGGGCCATGTTAATGGTCAACAGCTTAGAACGAGCCTCTCTGCTGAACTCTTTCCAAAAGCAGGGCCCAGCTGACAGGAGTTTCCTCTTATTCACTCCCACTCGCCCCTCCCCACCCCCACCTCAGCTCCAGCACCTTTGGCTCCTAGAGGAAGCCAGGCTTCCAAGAGGAAGTTCCTAATCGGTCATTACATCACGGGCGGTCTGGCCACCGTGGCCGCCTGCACAGGGTCCACCTCAGGGGCTCTTTCAGCGGCTGGTCTCTGGGGCCGAGGGCCATGCCTACCACCAGCTTCAGACATGAGGCCAGCCAGCTGCTTCGCTGGCTCTCGGATTTTTACCCCAAGACAGGGAAGAGACGGCCGTGCCAAGGGGGAGTGACAGCAGGGAGAGAGGGAGGCCACGAAACACACAGTCCATGGGGTCAAAATTCACCATTCTGCAGATGGAAAAACTGAGTCCCAAGGAAGAAAAGTGACTGCGCCAGGTCATGGTGGAAACTAGCCATACAGCGAGGGCCCATCGGGTCTCCTGCACAGGGCTGCGTTAAGAACGTGGGCTCAGGAGCACAGCTTCCTGCTTGTGACGATCAGCCCTGCCACTCATCAGCTGTGAAATCCTGGGCAAGTGGCTTTACCTCCCTGGACCTCAGTGTCCTAAGCTGTAAAATGAGGATGCAATCATTGCTTACTTCATGAGGCTGTTGAGGTTCATTTCAAGGGCATCAAATAATGCCTGGTTCAAAGTAAGCATTCCAGGGGTGCCTGGGGGGCTCAGTTGGTTAAGTGTCTGAACTTCGGCTCAGGTCATGACCTCACGGTCCATGGGTTCGAGCCCCGTGTCGGATTCTGTCCTGACAGCTGGGAGCTTGGAGCCTGCTTCGGATTCTGTGTCTCTCTCTCTCTGCCCCTCCCCCACTCGCAACTCTGTCTCCCTCTCTCTCTCTCAAAACTAATTAAACATTAAAAATAAATAAAAGGGAATAAAAATAAGCACTCCATAAATAGCTATTATTATTTCTAGTAATATTATTACCACCGTACATCCTTATCCCCTCTATATCATTTGCAGAAATTATTTAATCGATTGAGTCGGCTATATAGTTCACAAAGGTATTCACATTAGGTAATAATATCTACAAAGATAAGATATACCAATGGAGTTGAGAATCAAGGAGAAATAGTAGTAGTAGTAGTAGTAATTATAATAAGCCAGCCAATAATAGTAATTAGTAATAATAATATACCAGCCAACATTTAATGAACCTTTACCAAGTGTCAGGCCAAATATGAAGCACTTTAAATGTACTATTTCGACATACTGTCAATCCTGTCATTCCCATTTTAAGATGAAGGAACCGAGGTCCGGAGGTCAGGTTAACGTGTCCACAGCCCTGATCTAGGAAGTGGCAAGGCTGGGATTTGAACTCACTATTGTCTAGGCTTAGAGAAAGGGGAGGAGGTCTGCAGGGTGATGGCACAGGCACTGAGCTACCACAGCCCAGCCCAGTCTACTCCACGCTGGCGCAGGAAAGCTCTATAAAGACTGGACGTTAAAAGGGGTCCTCAGATGTGCAGTGTGGGGGCCACCTCCCCACCGCATGCTGCCCACCTTACCATTACCAGGAGGGCAGTGGGGTTTTCAGAGAGCAGGCCTTACCCTAACTACTGATGGCCCCCGACACAGCCCCGCAGACACATATACTTTCTTGGTTTTCAAGGATAGGTTCTCCCACACCATCCCTCCAAAAGCCAGTGAGCATTTCCTTTTTTTTTTTCCAACTTTTTAAAAATGTTTGTTTTTGAGAGCGAGAGAGAGAGTGTGTGTGAGCAGGGGGGAGTCAGAGAGAGAGGGAGACACAGGATCTGAAGCAGGCTCCAGGCTCTGAGCTGTCAGCACAGAGCCCGACGCAGAGTTGGAACTCCAGGAATGGTGAGCTCATGACCTGAGCCCACCCCTTAACTGACTGAGCCACCCAGGCGACCCCCCCCCCCCCACGCCCCATGAGCATTTTCTAGATGCTGCAGTCAGGAATGGTCTTGGAAAAGGGCTGCTAACCCTGGCTGGGTCCCTGGCTGGGTCCCTGGAGGTGTCGGGAGGGGCCGGGTGCCCGGGGCTCTGCACCCATTCTGTCTGTAGAAACCCCCAAGTCCAGGAGATGGAATCCTCCCCCTTCTCAGAGGACAGCCCCCAAGGTGGAAAGGCCACGCAGCACTGCAGCGTAGGAATCCTGACCGGCTGGCCTGACACTCTCTGCGGGCCCTTTGTGCTGCCTCGCCTGCTCCCTCTGCGCTTTGGGGTGGTCCTCAGAGCACCCGCCTGAAAGGGTTGAGGAGGGCTGGGGGTGTAAGGATAGTCCGTGGCCATGGCCGCAACCCGCCTTCCCTAGGGAAAGGCCTGCGGGCCCTACAGGAAGGCGCCCAGACCCTGGTCCACCTGGCCCCGCGTCTCCAGCGGAACAGAGTGGCGGCCTGGGCTGCGGTACGTAAGGTTTCCACTCCTTTCATCTTGTGCAGCATTCAAACAAGTCCTGCCAAGTCAGCGCCGTGAGCCCCGCTGACAGAAAGCAAGCTGCCACCCGGCCCTAATGCCCAGGCCTTCTCGGCATCCCCTCGGGTCTCCCCAGGACCTATGGTCCCAAGGAGGACAGGGAGACCCACCAGGGGAGGACATCCGGGGCCCTGCTGCCCATAACATCCGCCTCGCCCTGCTGCCCCGGCAAGATTGTCACAGGCTCCCTGCACTCGGGGAGCACTAGCTTTTCTCCCTGGGCCTCAGTGCTCTTCTTACTTACACTCTGTGGCAGCTCTGGGCTCTGACAGGCACCCCAAGGCTGCCATCAGACTGGGGTACCGGGCTCTGCACCAGAAACTCCGGCGCACTCGCCCAGACTGGCCTGACCCTCGTACGGGAACTCAGACCACTCAAGCCAGAGGCGAAGACCTCAGGAGAGCAGGGCAGGGACCGAGCTCGGGTGGGAGAATTTTGCAGACAAGTGTCCCGCCGGGGAGAGACTGCGATAAGCGGCTTATAGAATCAGCCCATGTTTTCGAGAAGGAACCAGTTTCTGCAACAAAAGCCTCTGAACTTTGCTCCCATTCTGAGTCCCCTTTTGTCTTATCACAGAGTCAGACTCGGAATTATGTTTGTTTGTTTTCTTACCCAGAGACCTACTGGGGTGGGAAAGACTTGCTCTTCATGGTGCCTCTGGAGAGATTCTAAAATAACACCACGTATGCAAGATCATAAAGCTGGGCACCTCGGTCCCCAGGAAAGAGGTGGCAGTTTTGAGAAGGGAAGGTGCCCCCAAATCCTCCCCGCCTGCAGGTGGGTACTGCTGATGGCCAAATGCCCGAATTCACACACAAGGCAGGCCCCTCCCGACCTTAGGGGTTCTTGGTCAGCTGAGTCCGCATTTTTATCTTAAGGTGCCATCATTCGCTGATTCAACCCAACCTCAACTTCCCTGTTGAATCCGGGACCACAGAGAACAGCATTGGCCTGCTGGGGGTTCAGATGGGGACAGCATGGGCATGTGGCATTGGGGCAGGGATGAGGGCCTGTGGCAGATGGCAGTGTGCTTCAGGGAAGTCCATCACTGGGCACATTCCTGCCCTGCAGGCTCCCAGAGCTGAGATAAGTGGGGTCACCCCTACTTTTATTTCCCAAAGACAACTGGAGTTTTACTGGCAAACCTCCTGCCCCAGACTTCTACTTGGACCCAGTGTAACTCCATAAAAGCAAAAGTACTTCAAAACTGCCCTCAATCAGCCTGTCTCAGCTCTCAGGGGCAGGAACCCATCCTGGGATGGAAACATCTCAAGGAATCATCAGGTGAGGCCCCCACAGCCTCACCCCTCGAATCCCTGGCCTCACCATCTCCTGCCACTGAGGTCCCCTAGCTCCCTGTCCCTCGAACATCCCACTCCGAGTGTCTTTTGTCCAGCCTACTCCCACCTGATCTGGCAGGCTCCTGACACCACAGGCCTTGAGGAGGTGAACTGCTGCAAATCCAAACAGCTCCACCAGGGTGTCTCTATCTCTGAGTGCCAGGACCAGCTACCTACTTCGGGGGCTCAACACCAAATGAAAACGCAGGATTCCTTGTTCACAAAACAGTCAGGATTTCAGTGGTGAAGGCAGAGCATTAAGATGAGCAGAGGCCCCTTCTGAACACAGGTCCTGAGCGAGGCACATGTCACATACCAAGAAGGTGGTCCTGCGGAGTGCTGGTTTCTCCTTGCAGAGTACCTCGCTCAAAGGGAGTGAGTGAAGGGCCCCACAACATTTTCCTCCCCTCATCCCCACCATTGGTTAGACTCCTGCTCAGCCATCAAGACCCCGGTGTCACCTCCTTTGGAAAGCCTTCCTCAGTCCCTGGGTATGACCACATTCTATTTGATCCTGTCAAGAGGGCATGTGTGTGCACCCTGTGCACCTCCGTGCAGGCTCCCCGGGGACCCCTTCTCCCTTGGGACCTGGCACTGTGAATCTGACGGGGAGCTCTCAACAGTGGGGCACCCAATGGATTTAACGTCTGAGAGCTGGGAGGGCAGCTGGGAAATCTATGGGTTCTCCCTGGGTTTGAAATGAGTAAGCAGCAGTATCATTTCCATTTAACAGGTGGTAACACTGATGCTCAGAGGCCAGGACACGGAGGCAGGGAGGCAGAGGCATCGCTCCCACCTGCTGAGCCTCATGATGCAGTCTGACCAATGGAATCCCAGATGAGCTCACGATGGGCAAGCCTTGTTTCAGCGGCTAAAAAAAAAAAAAAAAAATCTCCTACAGCCTTAGAGTCATCTGTCTGGCAGTGGGGGTGGATTTAGCCTCTCTGGCTTGCTAAGTCTATGAGGGTGAAGGGAACAGAGGGCATGGCTCTGAATGGAAGAGCCAAAGAACAGGGTGGGAGGCTGGATTTCTTATTTGCAGAGCTCTCAAAAATAAGCCTTGTCTAACACCAGCCTGTTGATGTTTACCAACAAGACAGGATCGTGTGACCTTTGAAGGTCAAACACACCTGCCTCATTTGTTTAGGATAAACACCCCGAAATTAAAGCACCAGGGGCAGGGGCATTCAATTCAAAAATAATCCTCGTGTTAAATCCGTTTCTTTAAGATACCTTTATAACACAAAGTGCGTAAGCCACGCCTCTTGAGTGAATGCAAAATCCTGCCTACCGGGTTTTCTTAATATGAGGGCTGCCTGAATCATTCTTGTATATTTCTAGAACAAACAGGAGTGCTTTGTAATAGGCAAAAGGCTAATATTGACTGGAGAGATCATTAAGCCACAATTAAATACTAATATTTGCTGTAAAGAACGCAGTAACATGAGATTTAAATGTTCCCTGCAAAAATGTTGCAAAATGACCCACCGGCTTGGCAAAAGCTCACCCTTGTGACCAGGTCTCCTGTTTGTGGCTGGGCTACTGTGTGCAGCTTAAAGCAGTTGAAGCAGCCGGTGTGTCCCTGCCCAAACTCCAAGCTGCCTGTAAAGGGCTGGCTTGTTTGATCTGGGGCAGGAGGTGCAAGGGAGGGAGCCAGTCGGTCTGTCCGTCCCATCAGGCTAGCAGGTGGACACAGTCCCACAAGACCCAGCCCCATGCTTCAATGCCAAGTCCAACACTGGTGTCTGCAGCAGAAGGAGGCCAAGCTTGGTTCCCCAGTCCCTACAGCCCGAGTCAAGAAGGTGGCTCTATCCCCCCCCACAATCAGTGGGGGATGGAGGGATGCTGTTTTAAACTGCGGAGGGCTTTCCATTCTCCAAGCCCATTCGTTCATAAGTGACCCATTTTAGGCTATGGAATCTGAAGCTCAGAGAGGTGGGGTGACTGTCCTGTAGTCCTCAAGGGTGAACAAGGATGGAGGATCAGGGCTTGTCTGTGTCTTCTACTGTCACTGCCCCCCACCAGGCAGTTTGGGAAGGTGAGACATCACCTCAGTAACAGTTGTGTGTTTCTTAAAATAACTCCTCAGCCTGTGTCTGAATACGCATGGGCACCCGCTGTGGGATTCCAGTCAGTAACTCATCAATAACACGAGAGCGAGGGGCAGAACTGTCAGCTGTGATTCTACTTGATCTCCCACAGCTGGCTTTTCGGCTAAGAGGGACACATGGCTTGTTTTCCAGGATCGAGTGCATTAACACTTGATTTCTTCTAGAATAGACAAGAAGCCCAGGGAGACATCTGGGCTGGACCCGACTGATGGCAATGCCCACTCCGGAGGGCTGTTTGCAGACCCAGGGGGTCTGAGTGGTAGTGGGAGAAATGAGTGCCTTTCCTGAATCATGGGCAGCCACGAAGGGGCTCCTGGGGAAGGAGGCTGAACAATGATGTCTCTCTAGTAAACAGCACAGACCTAGCGTATGTGTGGCCTAGCAAACAGTGGCAGAGATTTGCTAAGTGATGACTCTGTTTACAGTTGCTGCCGGCACCCTTTGCCATTGCTGGGCTGTTCCTGAGGCCTCCCCCCAGTCATTCCAGGGTGGGGGTCCAGCTGCTGCTAAGCACCTACAGTCTAACACACAGCATCTCATTTAACCCTGAGAACAATCCCAGGTATAATCTTACAGAGGAGGAAATAGAGGCTCAGGGAAGTTTAAACCCCCTGCCCAGGGTCACACAGCCAACTGGTGTGAATTTGAACCCAGGGCAGCCAGAGTCCACACCCACTGTTCCTTCCATTCCTCCTCAAAGAGCGTGTCCCAGTGGGCACTTGACTCCTAGCCTAGACCCCGCTCCACCAGGAGGTCGATGCGGTCCCCCTCCCTGCCATCTCCCACGGGTGTGACTCCTATCTCCTATCTCCTCCACCAGGACTGGCGCCGGCCACGCTGCACCCCCACAACCCCTCCCCCCCCCCCACCGTCCTCTCCACTCCCAGTAGGCACAAATGGCCCTCCAGGCCGCCAGCGTCTGCATTCCTGGAGCACATGCCCAAGTTGGGCCCACTAAGGAGGATCCCAAGTAATTCAGCCCATAAATCACGGCCATTGTGAATTTCCCTTTTAGCCACAGGCAAAGTCAAACTTTTCCTTCCCCCACTGCAGTTAACCACTCTTTGTTCACTGTATCTCTGCAGCTCCGCCTGGCTGGGGGCCAGCTCTCAATTATTAATTAATCTGGGAGGCGCAGGTTGCATTCCTGGCCACCTAACCACTTCCTCCTCGGTCGGTAGGGGAGCTCGCAGGCCAGGCCTTTTTAGTTCTATCACGCGTCGCACAACATCCCAGCCCTATCTTGTGGCCAAGATAGGACGCTTAAAACCAGAGTTACAAATACCAGGAGAAAACCCAAACACACAGGAGTGAGTCTCCTTTTCCAGCTCCAGCCCCACCATAAAGCCACGCCATGCCTCGGTTTCTCGTCTGCGCAATGGGGAGGCGTTCCCCCGACATGCAAGGCTACTGTCTGGGTGTAGAAAGGGGTAACTGGTGAGCCCTCCCCTGAAAATTCTCACAAGCCAGAAAGGGAGACATCAAGACTTGAAGCTGAGGGGTCATCCGAGGCCGGGCTGGGCAAGGTGCCGCCTCTAATCCCATCCTGCTTTATCATCACTGGATGAGGGCAAATGACAGGCAGGACGCAGGTGAGCTCAGGTTTACTAAAGCCATTCAGGCGCCTGCAGACATGGTGACGAAGAGGGTGTGAAGGGACAGCCCTGTGACAGTAGGGTCCACTTGTGAGATCAGAGCACAGTCTCCTAGTATCAGTGCTGCATCCTTGGGCCAAGTAGCATAGTTTTTTAAATGTTTATTTATTTGTTTTTGAGAGAGAGAGAGAGAGAGAGAAGACCGAGAAAAGGAGAGAGAGAATCCCAAGCAGCCTCCTCGCTGATGGGGCTCAAACTCCCCAACCGTTGAGATCGTGACCTGAGCCGAAATTGAGAGGCAGACACTTAATCGGCTGAGCCACCCAGGTTCCTCCCAAGTAGGATCTTTAATTCCTAGTTAGAAGTAATGCTGAAAGGCTCACACCAGTGCTGGCTGGCTAAATATCAGCGCGTGAGACCACTGAAGGACAAAAACAGTAGAGGGAACACATTTCAGATTATAAAAAAGGAGAAAACATTTGTTGTTGCCGGAAACTGTCATCAAGTATCCCGTGGTCGTCTTCCTCCTCTTCTCCTTCCTCCACCAGCCCCATCCACACCCTACAATCTGTCAACTTTACCCAGAGTGTCCACAGGCCAGTCAAGCTCTGGGGACACCACCTTCAGGTGTAGCCTAGGAAGACCTCTGAAGTCTCATGCTTTATCTACTGCATAACATGTCTGCTTTTGATCTGATAAGACAAATGATTTTTCCCCCTCCCCAGAGTCTTCCTATAATATTGACACTCTGGGGAGGAAGGGACACTTTGGGCTTCCCTTACCCTAAGCACTGAGGCTTTGGGATAAAGCACGCATGCTGCCAAGATAAATTACTGCGCACATACAATGAAGTACCATTAATTAAGACTCATAAATCCAGAGTTTGTAATAATTCCGAAAGCAGCTGGGTTGAAGTTTAAAAAAAAAAAAAAAGAGTTTTGATAAACAAATGCAAAATATAAATAAGGTTCAGGAGAACTGTTTATCCTACCAGAACTATATAAACAACCAGCATACCAATTACAAATCGCTCCTATCTGTTCACTGAAGCACATCTCCAAATGACCTCCAACAGGAAACATTATCCGGGTAGCATCACAGTATTTGAAAATCACAAAACTTGGTTTCTTAGACAGCGGCCTTCCCAGTCGGCCACCACCCAATCTGCCTGCACTGGCGAGGAGTCCCCGAGTTGTCACTTTTCCCTTTCTGTGTGCCTGGGAAGGAAGCCGCTTGGACAGCTGAACCCCCCACAGCGCCCCAGGGTCCTTCGGCAGCCGCCCAGGAAGCAATGTGGTCCTCGGCTCGGGCACGCCAACTTGCTACCCAGATATCTCTGTACCCATCTTAAAGCAGCAGCGTTTCTAGGGCGTTGGGCCAGGGGATGCAGCCAACTGGAGCGCGTGCACGTGAGAGCAGGTGGGGAGGGGCCCTGCCCCGTGTCGAAACCCCTCAGGCATCAACTTCAGTTGGTGAACCGAGGCGGTTGGTGTTGGCCGTGGCCTCCTTGGTGGCTTACAAAGAAGCCAGGCTCCATGGTTTCTCTCCCTGGGAGGCAGCTGCATTTTCAACTCCGGGGCATCAATACTGCTTTCTGGGGAGCAGGCAAGGTGGAGGGGCCTGCAGATAAGCACAGGGAGCGTGGGGTGGCAGGAAGAGGCCCTGGGCGAGGTTGGGGAGCCGTCAAGCTGAGAGGGTGTGTTGGTCCTGGCCCGCGAGGGCCAGACTGCGAGGCCCCAGAGAGGCGGGCAGTGGGCCAAGCTGGAAATACCGAGGGCTGCTCCAGCTCAAGCAGACGGCCCTGCCAAGTCGGGGAGGCGGCACTGACGGGGGAATGGCAGGTTCCGGCCGGGCGGGTCCCCAAGGCCACCGAGTCAGGAGCAACCGCCTGTGTCTCCGGGCACGTGGGGGCGAGAGCCGTGCCAGGGAGACCCAGAGCCGCCAGTCTCCCTGGGGTGCCTCTGTCCTGGCGCTACCCTGCAGCCCGCCAGCCTAAGGACCCCTGAGGAATGTGGAGCCCCTCCGAGTGGCACTGACCCTGGGCAGGGAGTCAGGCCCGGCCTCTAGGCCAGAAGATTTTTCTTCTCCCTCCACCTTTGGGCTCCTAGTTTTGCAGGGGCCCAGCAGACCCCCACCCTGAAACCACCACCCACGTGGGGCCTGCTGCTACTGGCTGGTAAGCATTTCAGACACCTTCTGGATCACTAAGACCTTGATAGCATCCACTGGATGATGGAACCAGGCTCAGAGGGGCTCCCGAGGCCTCTCTGCTGTGTCCCTTTAGGCAGGGAAGCCAGGCATGCCGGTGGATTCTTTCTCTCTGCTGCCCCAACTCTCCCACGTCTCCCTCTTGGGCTTCAAAAATTGCTCTCAGTGAAGACCCACAAAAACACCCTGCCACCAGATGGACAGTCTGCCGCAGACGCTGTGGGCTCTGTAACTGACCCACAGTTTGTTCAGAAGGATCTCTGTCCATACACCGGGAATCTGAGCGTGACTCGGTCCAACCCTTGCCCTCCTCTTGGCCTTCACCATCCAACTGGTGGGTGGACCCACTTACTTCCAAAGACTCACCAAGAACTATATCCTAGCAGCTCACTCCTGCCAGCCTGAGCACCTCTTCCCTTACCATCGCGCCCCCTCCCGACTGCTCCCAGACACCGGAGCTGCCCTGCCCAGGCACCCCCCCCAAACATGTGGAGCTCCACCCTGAAACCCTGAAAGCAAATTCCCTGAGGGGAAAGAGTGGGTCATATGTTTTCAGGAACCACTCATTGTGGGTTTGGGGTCCGGCCAGCAGAAGGGCCACGGAGATGCAAGCAGCGCCCTTGCTGAAGAGGCTGGGTTTCTCCCCGGTACTCACTGGACGCCTACTGTGTACAAGGGTGCAAGGACACGGGCCCCCTGGAAGAGTCACTGCCTCTGTGGCAAGGCAAGTGCTGGAGGCCGAGGTGGGTAGAAAATGACGGAGATGTCAAAGGAAATCAGAGAGACTCTTGTTTTTGTAAACATCATTCCTTCTGGTCAGCTCCAAGTTATTTAGTGGGCTCAAAACACATATTTTTTTTCCCCTCAAACCAAAATAGCCCTCCCTAAGACTTCTAGTCTGAGGGGAGTAAAAGAAATAGCATAAACATTCTTTGCAGTGGGCCTACAGGAGGTGAGCACCAGCCTGGGCCTGTAACTAACTGCAAGCCTGTGCAAAGCCCCGCCCACTGTGAGTTCTGAGGGTCGGGTCCCTGCTCCCCATTCAAAATGGGCCCTCTCGCGTGGGGAAGCCGCCCACCACACCCGAATGGGTCCTGTGAATGTCTGGGAGTTGATGAGGGGGGGTGCCACTCTTGGATTGGTAGAAACTCTGAAAATTACAGAGTGCTGGGGAACGTACGTTCTAACAGCAACATCATGCTTATTTCAAAGAGTGACTTGGAGGAAGTTAGGGGAAATCAAAGACTTCTTACGGCTAAATGTGAGGGCCCTAGACCACTGAGCTCAACCCCTTCCCTTTACAGATGGGGAAACTGGGGCTCAGAGAGCAGGAATCACTTGCTAGAGGTGAGGCAGTAGGGCCGGGCCTCACAGTGAGGGCTCCCTGTCTCTGAGGAAAGACTCAGTCCTCAACACCATCGGGCTCAAGGAACAAATACCCTGATGAGGCCGGCCAGCATGAATTATTTTTGCAAAGGGGTCTGTTTGTTTGTTCTTGTGGGTAACAGGGACAGTCCTTCCTCGCTTTGCTGTCGGAGCAACCCCCCGCCTCTGCCTGAGAAGTGACCCGCCCCGGCTGGCCGGCACCACCACAGACTCTCAGGCAAAGGATGTGCGTTGCAAAAATGGGGCAAAGTTTCCTATTCTGAAGATAACATTGTAAGACACAGGAAGTCTGCGAGCAGAGCCTGCGTTTCCAGAAAGGTCTCTGCACACCCATTCGCAACCGCTTCCATTGTACAGGGTTTCTAGAGATTCGAGGCTTGGGGGGGGTGGGGGAGGAGGCCTGGGGACAGGGCTGCGGAAGGGGTCACCGTCACTGCCAGGTAAGGGTCCGGAGAGGGCTTCCCAGTTCCCCAGGCTCCCTGGACCTCTCTGCAGTGCAGACCCGGTACCGAGGGCCAGCTTCCTAACCTGAAAACTAAAAGGGTTAAAAGAGTTAAAAGTTTCTCCTACTTTGGGCCCTTGAGTCCAGATTCCCAGGCCCCACCCCTGGAGATTCTGATTCATGGGTTCTGGGTGGAGCCCCAGGGAATCTATGTTTTTCACAAGATTTAAGGGGCCCCCTTTCTGGCTGATAGGTTATGATCCCACGAGCGGAGGGTTCAACAGCCTGGCATGGTAGTGAGAGAGCTGGCTTCTTTGAGGGAGGAATGACAGGGGCAGGAAGAAGACCAAACCAAAGGGACTTCCGAGCATTAGACGGATGTGGCGGTCCCAGCGCCAGGCTGGGGGACCGGCAGGGAAGGCGACACTCTGGAGCCACCGCGGATGGCCCTGACTCAGTGCGTCTGGGTGTGTTTGAGGACACAGCCTCGGGTCAGTGTGCGCCTCCACGTGAGATGTGGAATCGAGGGCCTCGGTTCAAATCCAAGCTCTGTCACAACCTAGCTGTGGGTCTGTGACAGATGGCTTTAAGAGCCTCTCTATGCCTCGGGCTCCCCATCCGTGAAATGGGATCAAGAGCACCTACAACAAAGAATCGTTGGATGGAGCCCTCTGTACTAACAGCTGACGCATCCTAGAAGCTTACCAGGTGCCAGGCACACCTAGTTCCCATAACAACCCTAGGAGGTAATATTATGAAGTGCCCTGTTTTACAGACCAGGAGGAAAACTGAGGCCCCCTAGCCAATCCAAGGTGATGTCAGGATTCATAAACATTCAGTCCCACCTCTGTGCTCCCAGCGGGTGTGCGGCAGGCAGGGAGCTCTCCAGGGACCCCTTGCCTGGAGCCATGGCTGACCCTGGGGTGCCAGCAGACCAGACACACCTCCGCCCTCAGACCTCCATGTCCAGGGGAGAGAGAACACAGCTAGAAGAGAGCATTGCAATGTTCATTTATAAATGAAGGGCGGGAGGCAAAGAAGGGCAGACCCCCCCAAGTCCATCCAGGGGAGAATGACAGCTGCGTGGGAGGGGGTGGAAGGGATGGGGAAAGAAAGCGGTGCTCCAGGGGTGAGGAATGGCCTGGGCCATGACACTCAGGCAGAAGACGAGGAGGCAAAAACCAGTCTTCTGTGGCCAGATCACACAACACAGAAGGGCTCGTGGAGGAAAAAACAAAACAAAACAGTATAAGGAGGTTGGCTAGGGCCAGACCACAAAAGACCTTGAAAATCCAACCAGGGTTGAGCACTTGTGGTGTGAACAGAGGGAGCCACGGAAAGGTGGTGGGCAAGGAGGGTCAGGGTCCTGACAGTTCCCTACTGTTTCACGGGTGCACACCCCACAAGACCACTATTAGCTCATTAAGGGCAGGAACCCTGGCTACAACTGGGTGTGATTAATAAGAGAAGACAGGTGGATTTTATAAGTGGGAATTCTAGGACTGTACAAAGCACCCAGCGCTGAAGATATAGACCTTTTTTCCCTGGTCTTTATTTGTCAAGCCTGTTTAGAGATAAGACAGACTACTCTAGTTTTAAAAATCTAAAGGGTGAGTGAAGACCTGATATAGTACAAGGAGACAAGCATCTGTATATATGTGTGTGTGCATATATATATGTATGTATGTGTGTGTATATGTATGTATATAAATGTTTACGTATGTGTATGTTTGTATGTGTGTGAATATGTATATATGTAACTGTATATATGTATGTATATGTGTGCATGTGTATATGTGTATGTACATGTATACGTGTATGTGTGTATATATACATATATGTGTGTATATATCTATATCAACAGGTTTACAGTGTTGTTCATAATTCTGTGTCTCTGTCCACTGATCTGTCAGCTTCTGAAAACTTTATACTGTGTAATAAAGTCCTATTCTTCTGAGGGTTTGTCGAATTCTCTTTTAATTTCTATCTTTGTTTAGATATTTCAAAGCTATGCTGCTAGGTGTATAAAGGTTCTTGATTATGATATAGGTCACTGACCATTTTCAGCTCTGGTCTAAGTCAGGGGTCAGCAAACACCAAATCTGGCCCACCACTCATTCTGATACATAAGGTTTTACTGGAACACAGCCACGCTCGCTGTTTTATGTGCTGTCTGTGGAAGCCACCACGGCAGAGTGGGGCAGTGGGGCAGAGATGGCACAGCCTGCCAGGCTGACCCTGTTTATTATCTGGTCCTTTACAGGAACGTCTGTCAACCCCGAGTCCTTGTAAAATGCTGCCTTTTTGTTCCTTTTAATGCTCGTTGCCTAGAATTCTATCATCTCATATTAATATTGTTTTACTTGCTTTCTTTTTGTTTCTTAGTGTGTTATCTTGTCTTTTCCACTCTCTGTAAGGTTCAACCTTCCCATTTAGTTTGGTTTAGGTGTCTCCCTCCCAGATACATATGGTTGAGAGCTTTTGTCACATTTTCTGTCACTAGTGTTTGGACTTGCCATATTGTTATCTGTGGTGTTTTGTTTATTTATTTTAATGTATCATGTTTTGTTGTTTAGAGTAGTTAACTCCCAGGAGGAAGGTGGGGGGGGGAGAAAGGAAGACTTCTGCTATCAGTATATTTTGAATTTTATGTAAAGAGAATATAGCTCTATTACTTTTACAATAACACATTATTTTATTTTTAATTTTACTTGAGGAGGGGAGAGAGGAGAGAATAAGTGAGCAGGGAGAGGGGCAAAGGGAGGGAGAGAGAGAGAGAATCTCAAGCAGGCTTCATGCTCAGCATGGAGCCCAATGCAGGGTTTGATCCTACAACGCTGGGATCATGACCTGAGCCGAAATCAAGAGTCAGTCACTCGACCGACTGAGCCACCCGGGCGCCCCCATTATATATAATAACAAAGAAGGGTTTTAGAGAACCAAGCCTCATGAACATACAAGGATCGGGATGATGAATTCCTCAGTCAACAAAAGTTCCAGTCACACTTTCCTTCCCACCACCTCCACCCGCAGACAAAAAGACAACAACTTGATATAAATGGAGTTTCTATAATGTGCAGTTCTCTTCAGGGAGGGCCCCAGCCCCCTCTGTCAGACTGACCAGAAGCTGGGAGACTGCTCCCTGAGGTCACATGCGGCTGAGGCTGCCGTCCCTCCCCTCCCGGGCCGGGCCATCTCCACGTTTCCAGAGGGCCCAGTCCCCGGTGCCCGGCCCGCTGCGCTCCCCGCGGCTCTGCTGTCCAGCCAGCACTTCCTGCAGCGCGGCGGACATTCCGGCGTCCAGGGCGTGTGTGCGGAATGCGTGCTGGGGACCAGGCTGGCCCGGCGCCCCCGGCGTGGAGCCGCCACCCCTGCCCTCCTGCCCGCACCACCCCCGGAAGGGCTTTCAGCCCCCTCCAGAAGCAGGGGCCAGACCCAAGATGGACCAGTCCCCACGCTGGGGCGTCAGGGGCAGACCCCGCCTAAGACCCACATGAAGGAGCCTCAGGAGTGAGGCCCTGGGGTCACGCTGGGCCCTCTCTGGGCCTCTGTCCCACTACGCGAAACAAAGTGTCCAGTCTTGCTGGGATCCACGTGGGCCCCTGTCCCTCTGGGTGACTCCTCAGTAAGGAAAGGGTGGCTGGAGGAGGTCCCCAAGGGAAGGGGCATTTCCTGCCATGCTGGACACCAATGCTGGGCACCCAAAGGCACTGCTCCTCCCGTGCCCCTCCCTGAGTATGGAATGTGGCAGTTTGTGAGGGTTTTATAGAAGCGCTCCCTAGACACCTGCTGTGCTTTCTGCTGGACCTTCTCACGTCTGTCCCCCTCCACTAGATTATCTCAACAGTCTGGGAGACAAGGACTGCATCACCCACGCTGTCCAGATGGGGAAAACGAGGCTCTGAGAGGTTAAACGGTTTTTCTGGGCCACAGAAGCTAGTAGACAGCAGAAGCGCTGACGCAAACCCCAGGAGGCCCAGGACTCTCGCTGGGGCATCGATCCACCACACGTCGCTGCCTCCGAGGCAGAACTTCCCTCCCAACCTAAGAGGGTCAAGCTCAAAGTCCCCCTCTGGAGAAGGAGGAAAGTCTCTCCGTAGGGTGAAGAAACACCTAAAATAACCACAAGGCAAGAACTCCCGGTCCCCCACTCTCACCTCTGTCCAGGGTAGCCAGCTTATGCTTCAAGCGTCTCTGCTCCTAATTTGCTGTGTGACTTTAGGCAAGTCGCTTCCCCACTCTGAGTGTCCATTTCCTCAAAACAAGAGGTTTGGACTATGAGATACTCGGACGTTCCTTCCAGCTCCATCAGTCCAATTCCACCCGTTCCTAAACATGCTTGAGTCTCCACTGGAAGATTCTGCTGTGGTGTGGGACCCCTCCCCTTTGTGGATATGTGGGCCCGAGGGGAGGGCAGACAGAGCAATGGAAAACAAATATTTTCAAGGGATGGGAGTAAACACCGCTGTTGGCATAGCAGGGCCCGTGGAGTTGCTGAACTAGAATCCTGAAACCGTTAAAAATAGGAAAAGAAACGGTACAGTTCACATATTTTGCAAAGCTAAGTTAAATCAACATCTGCAAAAAATATCCCCGTTAAACGGAATAGCAGGATTTCATTAAGTAAATTGCAAGTTGGCAAAAATTCTGAAAGAAAGGGGAAAAGCCACGGGCTGGCCTGTAATTTAAACCTTATTTTAACTGTGACAGCATGACTGCAAAGGGCTCCGTTTCCAAACAAAAGGAAAAAAATAAAATAAAACCTAAAAAAAAAATTTTTTTTAAAAAAGGGCCTCCTGCACTCCCAGGCACACCCCTCCCCCTTAGCTTCCACGGACCCACAATATTTTCGGTAATTATAACGTTACCTAGTTTTCCCATGGATGTAACAAATGAGGGACATGGAGGAGGGGGAGGTGTGGGGAAGAGGGAGGAAAAAGTGAGCACACAGACAAAGTCACCATTGTCACCTCTAATTAGGTTTTTTTTTTACCAAAATGGCTTGAAGCACAGAACTCTGGGAATCTTTTCCTTCCTCCAGGAGGCCTTTCTGTTTAACCCCACCGTGGGTTCCCTTGCCTTGAAGCCCCATGTGGAGGTGGGGGCCGAGCCCGGCGTGCCTGGGGAGGAGGGCTTTCCCCTCCTGCACTGCCTTCCCCCTTTGCCTTGCCACCCGCCCAGCCCCTCACCTGGGGCAGGGCTCTTCCTGCCCTGGGCCTTGGTTCCTCATCCCTAAAGGGGGGGGTGGGGAACAGTGGCTACTGGCCCAGGCCGGTGCTGGAAGATCAGTGGTGAGCACCTGCGATGCCCAGGGACGCACCATGGGCTCCACCTACAGCCCCGAGGGCCATTTCTGTAGGTCAGCAGATGGCTACAGTGGCTGTCCCACAGACTGGTATGCAATTGGGGGTACAGCCTGTAACTCTCAGTCTCCTGCCCTACCTCCTCCTACCTGCCCACCCAGCCCCCCATCCTCCTGCCCCGAGGTTTCCTCGGGCATCAGCCAAGGATGACCTTGGCAAAATACTATCCTCATCATAAAAGAGCCTGGGTCAGGAAGGGACGATCTCCTTGGTTCTTCCAATGGGTTTTCTTACTTAGCAATAGAATACTGCCCACCCCTTCTCCCCCGTCTAGAACCTCCCTGCTAAGCCCAGGACCTAAGTAGGTAAAAGAACAGCCACTCCACCCCTCATGCTGTGTAGCAGCACCCAGCCGCTTGAAAACCACAGATCCAAGTTGTCATCTCTCCTCTCCTGGTGCAAAAGGGGAGACTGAGGCCCAGCAGTGACGATGACTGTGGTTTGTTGATTTTGGTGCAGGCGTGGCCCTGCACTCACGCTGTCAAAGCCTATGAGTCCATGTGAGGGCCTGCCCGGCCCCTTCCTGTGAGCAAACAGGAATGTCTGCCGGGTCCCCAGCCTGGTGGTGGGGACTGCTCAACATGAAAGTGACCCTCAGAGCCGGGCCATGACCCCCACACCCATAAGGAGCTTTTGAAGAGTAAGGACCACCCTGGAGCCAATAAAGAGACAGTTCTTTTCTGCACACAATCGACTGGCTGCTGGAGTCTCCAGAAAATCCAAAGATGGAGTCAGTGAGTATTTAATCCTGATAGGCTCAGAAAGGGAAAGGGGCTTGCCTAAGGTCACACAGCATGTTGAGCAGCAAAGGGGTGGGGGGCAGTCAGGGATAAGAACAAAGCAGCCCACCCCTACCCCAAGTCTTACCTCCTTGGTAAGATGAGACCCACTGTACCCCCAAACACCCCCTCTGCAGGGCCTCACCCTGTCCTCTGTACTAGTGTCTAAAATAGACCTTTAACACTTGCACTGTTACTGCAAGCTGACATATTTCTGAAGCTGACATTTCTCTGAACCTCAGTGAACTCATCTATAAAATGGAGATTATATAATAAACGACACTCTTCCCTCCGACCCATGGTTGTAAGGATTAAGGGAGGCACTCTACATAAAATGCCCAGCTCTGGGCTGAACAGCTAGTAGGCACTTACTCCGCACAACCCTACATTGCCTGGCAGAGAAGGTACCCACCTGGTAACATTGTGGCTGAGGGACAGAAAATAAAGTGGGCACGTCCATTTATTGAGCTCCTCCCAGGTTCCCCCGGATGTACTTCACAGGAGGGATCTGGGAGCACTGTGTGCATGTGTCTGTGTGTGTGTGTGCACAAGCAGACGGTGCTCAGGGAAGAAGGAAGCGTGAACCCCCATCTACTGCAGGCTGTAGCTAAGTCTTAGTGCAAAAGCAGTAAGAGCCTGCCCACTCCCCACAGTGTCACCTGGAGTGTCACTGGAGCCGCGCCAACTCTGACCTTTGTGCAAGTATGACTTTAAGCTCAACCCCTGCCTTTAATGTCAGAAGAGCACAAGCAGGTGGCCAGCCCCCTCAGTAAGAGCGGCAGTGGCTGAGGGAGTCCAGGCGACACAGCAGAGCCAGATGGGGGTCACGAGGGGTGTGTCTGAGGACCCGATAACACCACCACCCATTTTATGGAGCGTTTACTATACCCGTGTGTCATTAACGCATTCCCAAGGTCAGACTACCATCATCCCTACCTTGCAGGAGAACAAATGAGTCTGTGACCATCCACGGGGAGTGGCGAGGCTGACATCTGACCCCAGAGCGTGAGCTCCCAAGAACCCCACAGGCTGCCTTTTGGGAGCCCTGATGATGAAGGCAGGCAGGGCCAGGAAGTGGGGTGAGGAGATGAAGCCTGGAATCACCCAGCTGGGGTTCTTTCCCTCAGCAAAACCCCGTCTCCATAGATCTCCAAAAAGAGTGATAAAGCCCTTGCAGGGAGAGGAGAGAAACACGTTTGAAAGTTTCCTCCTTGAGTCTGTGAGGACCTCTGGAGTGGGGGGTGTCTGAGCTGTGCAAGGTGGGGGGCAAGTACTGAATCCCACTAACCATCCTACCGCGGCGGAGGGCTGGGGGTCCACCACGGTCACTCTAAGCCAGGGATCACCGGGAGTTCCAGCCCAGTCCCGAATATAGTGGGACTCTGGGCAATTCCTGCCCCATTTTTGAGCCTCAAGTAACCCCATCTGTGGAATGAAATCTTGAGCAGAGTGACATCTGTTATCTCAGGCCCATTAAGCAGGATCCTTAGGGAAGGCTTCCCAGGGATTTGGGAGAGGAGCAGGCACGCCCAGGCCACCCTGGCCACACCTGCTTGTCCCTGGCTTACGTCAGCAGCTCCCAAGAGAGCCCAGGAAGGAGGAGTAGGGAAGCTGGAGGGATGGTACCCAAGGGGCTGCGCTGAGGGTTCTGGGAGAGAGAAGGAGCCCCTAGGGCTCCTTGGAGAAGCCCAACTCACAAAAGGCCCAACTATGTCCAGATCCCATGGCTGGGATGACACAGGCTGGGGGACGAGGCGGTTGGTACTGAGGCAGGCACTGGGTCCACCCCTCCCACCGTGGGCATACCCTCTTACAGGACCGAGCACAGCCCCAGCACCTCTTGTAGATCTCAGATCCTAAAAGTGCTGGGAAGTCTGATCAGGACTCGGGGCCTCTATGGCAGTGGCATGGCAGGCTGAGGATAGGTGCGAAGGTGACAAGGGGCTTTAGAACTCGATCTGGGAGACCCTGAACACAAGCTATCTCCCCTCTACCCTAACCCTAACCCTAACCCTAACCCTAAGGGGCCCACCAACCTCATTTGCAAGATGGCAAGAATTCAACAACCTTCCCAGGGTTTTCTGTCATAAGAATTCTATAAGACAACATATGTCAAGTGCAGCACATGTGATATATAACTGTCATCTCCCAGTACCTTCTCCCTAGAATGCTCCTCACTTGCCCCCTGCCCAGGACTAAACGTCACCTCCTGCATGAAGCCTTCACACACTCACCTAGGCACTCCTGACTGGGATCCCACAGCAATCTGTTCAGGTCTTTACTACAGATTTCTGTACGTAATTTTTATCTAGATATCTGCTTCCCTTAACTGTGAGCATTTTGCGAAAAGAAGCTAGATCTGCGGCAGGGAAGAGGGAGGATGGGAAACCACCTATCCTAGGGAAAGAGCTCAGAGCACAGAGGTGATGTGACTCCCGATCGTGACACTGCAAGCCGAGGCCAGCAGGAGCCTTGAACCCCAGTGTTCTGAGCACTGACCAGGGCCTTCCCCCCAGAACCCTCTCTGTAACAATGTCTGTGGTCTGTCCCAAAGCTGGGAGGGCACCTCCCAGGCTTCTGGCAGCGACCCCGGCCAACCTGACCTACTCCAGTCCCGTGTGTAGCAGATGGATCACTGCCCTGGGAGTCCCAAGACCCAGACAAGCTTCCCGGGCCTCAACTACCCCAGCTTGGAAATGGGCACGGCTGGTTTGCCCCTCGAGTTTTCCTAAGGAGCAAGTGAAAAAGCTGGCTCGTAAACTGCTTTTTAAAAAAGGCACCATTAAAAAAAAAAGGCACCATTAAATGTAAGAGTTTTTTATTGTTTATAATCAACTATAATAAAACATACTTTACATAGCAGCTTCCTACGGAAAGAGTAGGAAGAAAAGCAGGCTGGCCATCCAGGGCCTGGTGGCACTTCTGGCTGTCAATAAGTCACTGTGTGACTTAGGGAAGTCACTGGTGTCTCTGGGACTGTTTCCTCTTCTCAACAAAACAAAGGTTGGGGCTGGCAGGCGGCCAAAGCTCCCCCTCCCCCAGCCCTGCTCTCCCACTCCGTGGCCAGCGCTGTCTAGGTACTGAGGATACAGAGCGCACAAATCAAGAGCTCGAGTTTAGTGCAGGAGACCCTGAGCATGCTAAATATCCTGGTGCAACCACCTGCCTGAGACAGGTGAGTGAGTGCCACAGCCAGCAAACGTGGCCGGTCCATTGTCACCTGGTAGAGGTTCTCCTCCTCCCCACCCCCAGGCTTGCTTTGCAATCGGCTTTGACCTTGGCACACAGCTGTCATGTAAGGAAGGCAGTGTGGCCCAGGGCCTTGGAAGACCTGGATTCAGTCTCAGTTTCTCTAAAAACCTCAGCGTCCTCTTGTGAAAGAGGCAGTGACAGACCCCACCCCACCTGCCACCACATAGCCTGTGCTCCATAAACACCAGCTGAGTGAGCTGAACTTCTGCTGGGGCTCGGCCCACATCCCCTCAGCCCTCACTGAGTCCGTGCACAGTCTCATTTCTGTCCAAAGACACTCTCTGACCACTGCTGGGAAGGCTAGAAAGGAATGTCTTGGGGCTAGAGGATCCCTGCCCCAGCTCTCTCACCCCTCGGGTGCGATCACTCTGAGATACTATCTCCTGAGTCCCCAACAGGAGTCAGTTCCAAGTGCCCACAGAGGTACCTGGCTTCCTAATGCTCCCTGCACTGGCCTCCCCTGCCCTTCCCACTCTCCCGTTGCTGTTTCCTGGGCCAACCCCTTACCCCAATGAACTGTGCACTGAAATTTTTGTGTCAGGGTCTGCTTCTGGGAAGAGCCAAGCTAAGAAAACCTTGCCTTGGCACCAAATCGTAGCTTGTGCTAGCCGTTTCCAAGCAGAAGCTCCTACAGAGACAGAAAGGACCACGAGAACAGGGGCTGGGTCTTCTCTGCCCTGCACCCCTGGACCAGGCACAGGCCGGGCTCCTGGGTGGTGCCCATAAATAGAACGAAATCAACATGAAATGGCTCACTCACTGAGTAATCAATGGCCACAGGGAACACACATCCTTGTCCTGAGGAGCCCCCACACTAGATGGGAGGTAAGACAAACAGCAGTTCATGAAGATACAATAATAAAACAGGTATTTGATACCAAGTGGTTTCTCAGGCATCGAGATAAAGGTTATGAGTCTTTCTGAGAGATGACTTGCCCAAGGTCACACGGCTCCTCTGTCTTATTGTGAAAACAGACTGTGAGAAGCTTCTCAAGGGCAGGGGTGGGCAGAGCCTCTCTGTGTCCCCCACAGCAGCTCAGAGCGTGCCCCAGATGTGGCAGGCACTCAGTAAGGGCCCCTGGTTAATCTTTGAGGAAAGACCCACAGCCCCGGGTGCAGTGAACATTCAAGAGTGAGCTATGTGTGCTTCTCATTTGTACACATTAACCTCAAAGGTCAGCACCTGGCCAAGTTCGGAACACATGCTGCAGACCCATGAGCTTCCCTTCCTCTCTCTTTTTTTTTTTTTTTAATGTTTTTATTTTATTTCTAGGAGTCAGAGAGAGCAGCGTGTGCAGGGGAGGGTCAGAGAGAGGGAGTCACAGACTGAAATAGGCTCCAGGCTCTGAGCTGGCAGTCAGCACAGAGCCCGATGCGGGCTCGAACCCACGAACCGTGAGATCATGACCTAAGCAAAAGTCGGACGCTTAACCGACTAAGCCACCCAGGCGCCCCTCTTCCCTTCCTCTCTTTGGACGCTGAGCCCAATCTGTCGGCTGGCCCTTGCCTGCTTCACTGTCCGGACAACTTAGAACCACTGGGGACACAGACAGACTCAACCCAAGGCCACGGCATAACTCCTTGGGCAGGTATCAGCCCAGGCCACGTCCTGGGATTAGAATCATTAAGTCCCTAGACCCAAGGGGATTCAAGGAGGCACCTTGTGGCGAGCCCTCAGCACAGGGCCCAGCCACAGGAGATGCCCAGTGGCCACCGTGTCCCCAGCCTCCGGTTACCTAGACCCAAGAAGGCCTCCAGGACCTCCTACCCCAATGATTTTTAACCAGGAACGTACACTGGCACACGGGGAACCTGGGCACCAGGCTTGTGTCCTGTGACAAAGATCCAGAGGCTCCAATATAAACCCCTCCTTTAACAGAGAAGAAACTGAGTCTCAAGGAGGGGCGGTGACTGACCCGGGCTTCCAAAGGTAACACCAAGTCATGGCATTCGGAAAAGCCTGTCTCCTAACAAGCCTCTCTCCACAGCTTTGCAAGGAAACTCCCAGTCCAGCCCCCTTTTCCTGATGATCTCGGGCAAACAGCGAGTTTGGACGCAGCAGAGAGAGGGGAAAAACCTGGGGAGGGGCAAGGGCTCGACCCCTCCCCCCCCCCCCCAGGAGGCTGGCAATCCACTGGAGCAAAGAGCAAGAGTCAGGTGGCTGTTCAAACGCCCGCATTTTAAAGATGAAAGTACGCGTTTCAATTAAATGTTTTAAGTAGTGTTTTCTCATCCTAAATCACTGGAGCGTTTGTGCATTCCTTCAATTTCTCAGGGCACTGTTCATTTTTATTTATTGTTGTAACCCAATGCCCTTAGCAGCGTGAATGGTGCTATTCGAAGGAAACTAGTTTTGCAACGGGGAAAGCTGTCCCAGGTCTCTTAAAAGGTCCATTATGTGCGTGGTAATTCAGTTCTATTAATAATCCCGGACTATATAGGCAGGGCTTGCTTTCCATGTAGGATTATATTTTCCACAATTCTGTAAACAGCTCCTCGACACAAACCCTTTTGATATTCAATTCCTCCCTGGTTTTTTCCCTAACCACCCTTCTCTCCGGGCTTACTCCTTATAAAAAAAAAAAAATTAAAAAAAAATTAAAAAATAAAATGGAAAGAAAGAAATCACCAAGCACACATATTTTTTCAATTAAGCCATGTTTGGTGCCAAAATATATGGATCCCACTAATAGCCATAAGTAATCTTAAGGTCTTTTCCCCAAATATTTTGATTATTTTACAAATCCCCCAAGGAATGTGCTCTTAGGGTGATTTATGGAGCCCAGGCAGGATTCATGATCTGGGGAGGGATCTGGACGCAGTGGGGCAAGTTAGGATGGTGGGGGAGGTGGCCATGTGTGTCCTCCAAATACAGCTTAATGCTGGCACAAATGTGAGGGGGGATCCTAAAGGTTCCTGGGGAAAACTTTAGGCCATGTCTGCAGGGGTGAAAATGGTGACAGATGGCTCAGTCAAACCTCTGAGGAAACAGTGGCTGGAGAAGTGACCACCAGGAACAGCCCCCTCACCACCACCCCCACACCCATCTGATGTGTTTTGTTCAACTTCTATCACATTTACACCACTCCCTTTTTTATTTTTTTTTAATGTTTTTTATTTATTTCTAGGAGAGAGAGAGAGACAGCGTGAGCAGGGGAGGGTCAGAGAGAGAGGGAGTCACAGACTCTAAAACAGGCTCCAGGCTCTGAGCTGGCAGTCAGCACAGAGCCCGACACGGGGCTCGAATCCACGAACCGCGAGATCATGACCTAAGCGAAAGTCGGACGCTTAACCGACTAAGCCACCCAGGCGCCCCACACCACTTCCCTTTTTAACAAGTATATATGGCTAAGGGGAAACCAGGCATACATGGAAATTAAGAACCTTCTGTGAATACTCTTTAGGTGAAGAAGCAATACTACTGGACAGACAGGAGGGTGCCAGTGGCCCAGTGGACCCCGTAAACAGCATCTCCAGCCCCCTGGCTGTGACGTCTCTCAACCCACTGGGCAACACCCCAGGGGACAGAGCCAAGGGGCCCTCAAAGAGCAGCTGGGGTGGGCAGGCTGGGCTCTCCACGGGGCTGCTGAGGGGTTTGGCCAGAGCTTCCCGCTAACCAAGAGGCCCGACGAGACTCTCTGGTGAAGGACAGGTGTGGCAGCAAGGGGCCAGGCCTTGGAAACCAGAGGCCCACAGCCCACCCGCACCCCCCTGGCTGGCTGCACGACCTCAGCAAACCACGCACCCTCTGCCAAGCCTCAGTCTCCCCACTTGCCAAGTGGAGCTAAGAATTCTGTCCTCCTGGCCGGATCCTCTTGGAGAAGATCAACTGGGTCACTGAATTGTTCTTTGTAAACTGAAAATCAGGCCAGAGGAATTGTGCGTGTCATTATTGTCAAACCAGTAACCGACATACCAAACATCCAAATGCATTTGCATCTCCCAGGAAGTAGCTTGCCTACACTCTTCCCTAATTTATGCTTTCAAATACGATTAACCCCTTCAGAGCCAGTGCCTTCCAATTCTGGGATCATCACCCTGCCAACTTGGGGGAATTCAATTCTTCACACTTAACTCGGACTCCACTGTCTCACAAATCCCCAATGAGGAGACACCGGATTCACCAGTGGGGTCATCGTAACGGTTCACGTCTGAAGGCAAGGCCCCTCCATCAGCTACTGTCAGATTGAAGCCCATCCTTGACGGGCCACCTGAGCAGTTTCATCACCATACGCATCACGGGCAGGAAGTCAGCCACAGCCAGAGTTTGACAAAACCCAGGATACAAGAGCCCAGCATGTGGGTGTCCCAACACATTTTTCCTGAATGAGCGAATGAGTGGATCCCAACCCCCACTCCCCTATTGCCAACAGCGGGAAGCCCCCATCCTAGCACAAACCCAGAGAGGAGCTCGGAACGTCTGTGTCAGCAGCATGAACAATACAATAGGGTGAAGTCAGGGTCCTTGAGGACGCGGAACAAACAGGTCGCCGGGAAGGGTGAGCTTTAACTTCCAGACGTCCCATCCTACACGTTGTCCCACGAGCCAGGAAAGAACCCCAGGATCACGTGGCCTTTTGAAGCTTAGGTCTGTTGGGGCCAGAAAGTCCCCACGTAATGGGACAGACGTCACCAAAGCTGCACAGCAGCTGTGGCCCTTTCTCTCTGCGGACCCCACATTTGCCATGAAACCTCTCACCAAGTGAGGGGGCTTGGGGAGGTCGCAGAAGGCGGTGGGTGGAGGCTGGTGAGACAGGCGCCAGGGCACCCTATCTTCCCCTCGCTCGCAGCACCTCCCGCCGATTCACGGGGAGCCCCGGCCTCTTATCAGGACCCGCCAGCCAGGCACCAGCACACATCCCCACTGGCCGCACCTTCCACCCAGGGCAGGCCTTTGTCTCTGGCTCCAAAGTGGCTGCAGGAAGTGGGGCGCAGGGGAGGGGTGGGGTGCCACGGGGCCCAGGGACACTGCGAGGGGCCTCCCGACCTGATGCCACATGATCCTCACCTCGAGACAGAGAAGCAGAGGTGGAAAGGAGCTCAAGAGATCATCTACCACGCACCCACTCGCTCCACAGATTACCAAGAGAGGCCCAGAGAGGAAATGGGACTCGTCCAAGGTCACACCGCCAGCTAGAGGCAGAGACTGGGCTGGAGCCCCCGCTCTCCCGGGGCTGATCCTCTGTCCTGTGCTTGGTCACTGCCACACTATGGGCTTTGAGAAGAAGCTTAGTGTCCTCACTAACAAAATGGACTCAGCACCTAGGCCTGGAGGCTCCAAGTCCAAGACGGCAAAGTGCTTTGCCAAAGTAAAAGAGCCTTCCTCCAGTGGGAAGAGCTTCTATTAGCCTCAGCAGAGGGGAAGTGTAGGGAATCAAGTGGAGGGGAACAGGACAGGAAGCAGAAGGGGGCCACCAAGAGCGGTTTTATCGTGGGGTCCAGGAGAGGAGTGGGGGAGGGTGGCATGGGGGAGTCAAGCTGAGAGGCAGAGGCATGCCAGCCCCAGGGCTGCCAGGGGGACCTCCCTGGTGGGGGATGGAGGGTAGGGGTGAGGGGTGGAGGGGCTGGCGCTCAGGGCTTTAAAGGCAGGATGTTTAGCTGGGGCCTCTCCTCTCTCAAACAAACAATCTACAACCTTATTCAAAACAGAAGAACGAGGCTGGGGAAGGGCTTGATCACCTAATTTCCATATCCCCTCCTTAGGAGACTGCCACCAGCCACCTGAGAGCCCTGCCGACGACGGCTGGTGATGGGGGGCAGTGGCAAGGACCAGGCTTGGGCAGCAGGTACCCTTGGGCCAGGGGTCCCCTGCGGGGCCCCCAACTTACTGGATGTATGGGGCTAAAGTCTGGCCAACTAACACCCTTCCCTGACTCCATCCTGTCCACAGACACTCAGATTCTTTGCCTGAGAGCCAGAGGGGGCCCAAGAACAAAGTCCAGTCCCTTAAGAAAATTAAGTCTTAGACAATGGGGCAACTACCTCAGTCACACAGGAGTGGGGGCACAAAATTAGTACCCAGACACCCCAGCCAGTGCTTTCTGGAACCAACAAGGGGGGTGGGGCGGGGCGGGGTGGGGGAGGTGTGAGTGGCTCATTCCATTTTCTTCTGGAGATGTGAACCGCCCCTTCACCAGTGTCTGGGATTTGTTTGTCCACAAAGCCTTCGTTCAGCCCAGCCAGCTTTTGTGGGGAAGGGACACCGTTCTCGGCTCGGGGTACGGCCAGCTGTGAACAAGGCTCCAACGCGACTTCAAAGAGCTCACAGCGGCTTCTGTTGGGAACAAGCTGCTTTTCGTTATTTGACAGATATTCACCGCACGTCTAGTCCTTCCAAGCACTGAACCAGATGGTAGGGATGGAGGTGGCCCAGGCGGCCCCGGCCCTGCCCTGAGCCTGAACTTGTTCTACGTCCTGGGCTCATGCTCCTGTAGCCTTTCAGGTGGTCATCATCTTTCCAGTCCCGGTGGATGGAACCCGGACCAGGTCCCGGCTTTTCTGTATGTTCCCAAGTGGCCTGGCCTGAAGGCAGGCCGCAGAGCGTCCACTCAAAATCTGGGAGTGGACTATTTACCGAATGCCTCCCTTCCTCTGGCAGGAAGTCGCTCCCAGCACGGCGTTTTTTTTTTTTTTTTTTTTCCCAACTCTTTCTGGGCTCACAGTTTGGAAATAGCAAAAGGTTGTGAGTTACAAGATCCGGGCCCTCTCTTCCACGGCTGCTTGGGGAGAAAACGGATATGGACTTTCCGGAGGGCACTCTGACCTTAAATGCTCATGGTCTTTGACCTAGCAGTCCCACTTCTAGGAATTTATCCTAGGGAAGTAACCAACGAGGCACATAAAGATGTATGCACAAGGGGGCCCCATCAAGCTGCAGTGTTTATGACAGGGGGAAAAAAAATCATAGCAACAGCCTATATGTTCAGCCTCGAGGACTGGTGACTAAATACAACACATCCATTAGCTGGAATATTAAGCACCCATTAAAAATCACACAGAGTAAGTATATAAACATTAAAAAAATTTTAAAGGAAGGGCTTCTGGGGGGCTCAGTTGGTTAAGTATCCGACTTTGGCTCAGGTCATGATATCACAGTTCGTGAGTTTGAGGCCCACGTCAGGCTCTGTGCTGACAGCTCAGAGCTTGCAGTCTGCTTCGGATTCTGTGTCTCCCTCTCCCTCTCTGCCCTTCCCCCACTCATGTGCTAGCTCTCTCTCAAAAATAAACATTAAAAAAATTTTTTTAATCGCATAGAATATTTGCTGGATTAAGGAAATGTTCTCAATATCGCTAGATGCACAGCTAGACGTAGTCTGTGTGGCTATCTTCCTTTCATTTGGCAATAGATACATACATAGCAGATTGCCACCGCCTCTTATTTTTTGTTAAGAAAGAGAACCACAGGAAAAATAATATTCCAAGTTAATTAAAAAATAATAATAATTTCCTTTCAGGGTGGTAGAGGGAAAGGTAATTTGTTTTTCCTTTGTGCTTTTCTTGTTTTCTAAAGGTTCTGCATTAATTATGTGTTACTTTAAACAAAACAAAACAAAGCAAGAAAGAGGATGTGCTTTGCAATGGGCAGAACTTGGACCTGGTCCCTTTACTAAACAGCTGTATGCACATCAGCTCCTGAGGACATCAGCAACATGGATGGCTAGGAAGATAGTATCTGCTCAGGTGTTAGCATACATCATCTCGTTTCACACTCACAAAAGCCCTTGCAGGTAGATACCCATTGTACAGATGCAGAAACTGACTCTGTGCCAGCCCAGAAGTCTCTGCTCACCATCCAAGCCCTACCACCAGCCACCCCAAGAGAACTCCACCCAAGTCAACCTCATGGGCTTGGCTGGGAGTGAGGGGTTGGATGGGACCCTGGAAAGAACTGCCTCACTACAGAGCCACCAACTCTTCTAAGAAAGCGAACTCTCAGCTGCTAGATTCTCACTGCAAACTGCAAGGACTCTCAAAATCCCACAGGAATAAGGAATAAGGCACGGCAGGGTCTCTGGTTGGCGAGGGTGACTCATGGAAGGGCAGGGCTAGAAAGGAACAGTTACGGTCTATGGGGAAACTGAGGCACACAGAGGGAAAGTTCACACAGGACCGTGGCCCACTACCTGCTAACCACGGAGGGGCAGCCACTCAGGACTGCCAGACCCACCAGAGCCCCAAAGAAATGAATTTCAAAGCAGATGATTCAGGTAAGGACTCAGTAAAAGTATCCAAGCCCAGAAGCAAAGCCAGGTCTCAGGCCAGGGAGCCCAGTGGGCCATCAGAGGCCAAGGCCAGGTCTACTGTTCATGGAGCTTCCTTAGGTAAGGCTGGGGGCTCAGGAGGAGGTGCTGACTGTGGACAGGGTCAGAAATACCCATAGTGACCCTGAGAGCCAGGAGCTGCATCAGACAGGGGACACAGAGCCATCCACCCACCCCTTCCCCCACCAGCAAGAGTGCTATGGGCTGAGTCCCATTCTTGGGAATACCAATTAAAGCCTTGGGGGTGGGGGCTGGGTGGGCACCCCATGGAGCCTCCAGGCCACAAACATCAAGGCTACAGAGGACCTTGGGCAGGGTCTCGCTGCCTGAGGGGGAGTGGCCTGCCCAAGTGGCCAACCCAGACACACCCTCGGCCAGAGCTTCCATGCATGGACAGGAAGCTGAGGGCACACAGGGGAAGAACTTGTCCCTTTCACTGACAAGGTGGGAACTATGGTAACTTGCCCCTCCCCCGCCCCCCAACTCTGGGACCTTCTCAAAGGCCTGTCTGCTATGGGGTGAAGTTCTCAAGTGCCCCAAATTGCTTGGAGGGGAATTCGCAGAGGATGTGGCATGTATGGTCAGTCACAAGGACCAGTGCCTCAGACCCAGTGCATGGAGCAGGGGTATGTGACCAAGGCAGTGAAAGGGTGCTCACACACACAGAGGTGGGCTGAGAAAGAGAAGAAGGGTGTCCCTTTGGGCTGGGAGGAGCCTCGTGGGCCACCACTGTGCAAGTATCCTGGCTGTGAGCCCAAAGCAGCCCAAGTGACCCTCAGAATCCCAAGCTGGGAGCTAAAGGGTCGCCAGACCTGAGTGAGTGAATGCTCACTGGCTTGTAAAGTATGGGGTGCCCTGGACAGTGCGGGGGGCTTTACTCCCCTCAAAAGTTGTGGGGGAACAGGACTCCCTCTCCCCAAACCTGGCCTTCTCTTCTAGGGTACCCCTCACCTTACTTCACAGAGATCCTGAACACATGATTCTCTCAGCAGGAAACTAGAGCAGGGAGTGGCCTCACTGCCTGGTACCCTAGGGTCCAAATCAACACCTCAGGGACACTCGCTTGCAGAGGTCCCCAGAGGAATGGGTGGCATCAGAATCTCTTGGGGGCACGTAGGCAAAACGTACGCTCCCTTCTGGAATTCCACAGTGGCGATGTTGCCTAACACTGAAAATATACCAAGAACCAATGAACTGCATGCTTGGAGGTGGTGAACTGTATGTCCGGTTAATTTAATTTAGTGTCATTTTTTAAAATGGCCCCAGAAATGTGCACTGCTGGGCCCTACCCTGGAGATTCTGACTCAGTAGGCCTGGGAAGCTGCATCTTACACACACCGCAGGTAATTCTGGTTCCTGGACAGGACTGGAAACTCTCAACCCCAGGACCCCTGTTTTCCATAGCATTCTGGGTCTGAAAATTACACAACCTCCTGTCTATCTCTTCCTTCATTTTACAGATGAGGAAACTGAGGCCCAGAGCGAGGAAAAAAGACTGAAAGCTCTTAGAGGATCCTACTGAGATCCTAACAATCATCCCCTTACCAAGAGCGGGGTCTACTACAGAGGGTCCCTGCGAGGCAAAGTCCCTTGGCAAGTCTGCTCAAAAGGGTAGAGTAGCCAGACATTTTGGTAGATGAGGGAGGTGGAGTTGAGGGACCTTTCCTGTCCAACTGCCCCACACAGAGTTCACAGAGCAAAGACATCCACCACCTCCCCGCCTGGGCCTGAAAGGACTCGGAAAGCTAGAGGAGATGGAGATTTTTTTTTATTATTGTTATTTTTTAAATACGAATTATTTCCAGCCGGAAGGCAGAGGGATGAGGGCCACTGGAGGCCTCCGGCCGCCGGCACCCAGCCAGCCTCATAAATGTCTGGCAGCTGGAGGGAGACTCAGCTCATTGCTATCGAAATGAGCTCGTTACTGCTAATTTCCCTGGCTCACCAACTGATGTATCCAGTGTGTTCCTGAATCCCCACAGACCTTTCCTAAGCCACCCTCAAGGGATCTGCCAGGAGTCACAGAGTGTAGGCGGAACTTCAGGGTGGCCTCAGTTTCCCCAACCCAAGTGTGGGCAGAAAAAGAAAAGGGAGAAAAGATAGTTCACTCAGCTCTGGCAAAGTCAACTGCAGTTCAGGTCAGCCATTCCCCGTAGGGCCGCTCATTCCTGCCGGTGAAAGGGGAGACGACAAGACAGCACAATCCTGTCGTTCACACTCAGAATACCCTCACCACTTACCACGCACCCCACCGTGCTCCCTAGGACCGTGCTAAGCACCTGGGGATATATGATCCCTTTTCATTTGCCCAACGACCGAGCAAATACGGCATTATCACTCCCATTTTACAGACCAAGAACCCAAGCAAGACACAGAGAGGTTATGGAACGTGCCCGAAGTCACACAGTTAGTGAATGGCAAGGCCTCGCTCTAAAGCCAGTGCCCTGTGAGGCAAGAAGAGGCGGAGCATGGCAGAGAGGATGCTCACCCTTGTCAACACACAGTCTGGGCAGCGTGTGAAGATGCCTCCTGCCTGCGAGTTCAGAGAGAAGGGCAAAATCGCCACCCTAGGCTGTGGGGACCAGAGAAGGCTTCCTGGAAGAGCCACACCATTCATGCCCAGGGCTTCTGGAGCTCAAAGGAGACAGTGGTTAAAGCCACCCATGTCTGATGTCCACCTCCCTGGGGCCAGGTCCCGGCAGGGAGCAAAGTAGCCCGGAGGAGTGGCCAGAGAGAACACAAGGGCAAGAGCCACAGCCTCTCCACCCCCCGCCCCACTGCAGGCAGGGTCCCCCTCACAGCTGGGGTTCATCTTCCCACCTGGGGGGGCCAGGTGTCCAACTTACCAGCTGGTAAGTCAGCGCTGATGGATCCCTGGGCTGGAATAAAACGCAGCCATGAAAAACAATGTTTATGAAGAGTTAATGACACGGGGAAAATATTTATACAATGCTAAGGGGGAGAGGCGGGATATAAAATTGTATTTTTTCACAGAAAAAAACATTTTAAACAGAATAAGCCTAATGTTAACAGTGGTTATCTCTGGAGGGTAGGACAGTGGTCCCCTCCCTGCTTCGCTTTGCACTTTTCTATGTGTTCCAAATTTTCCATAATGGGCCATATGTTTCTCTGGAAAACAAAGGCCATGAGGTGTGCTGTAAGCTAACCAAAATGACAGCACCGGCAGCCTTCCCCAGGCCCCTGCTCACCCAGGGCCCTCGTGGCCCTGCACACCAACGGCCCTGCACAGCTACACCTGCCTCTGCGAGGTCGACCGGACAGACTGGGTAAGGCTCTCTCTGCAGGAGGCCCTGCGAGTGGCAATCAGAGGCCCGGGGAAGATGGACACCCAATGCCAGATGTTCACCATCCACCCCTGGTGTCCTCAAGGCTGGCAGGTTGGGTGACCACACCTGGGTTCCATCTATAACCACGTAAGAGTCTTAGCTCCCCGCAGCTGACACAGGACCACAAGAAGGGTGCCTGTGAAGGCACCCACATGGCCTCAGAGACGCCACAGAAATGTAGCCAGCACCCACTGTCCACATTGCTCAGGGCCTGCTCCTTCCATATTTCAGCCCTTTATCAGGGGACCTTACCTGTCCCCTGGCCCCACATGCAGTCAAAGCCCCACACCCACCTCACCCCCTAGCAGGGTTAACGGCAGAACTGCTCCCTGGCAAAGCAGGGCTGTTGGGAAACATCCGGAAGCCTGGGGGTGCAACACGAAAAAAGCGATTCTGATATGACCTTATTTGAGGAAGAAAATGCTACCTTCTCTCTGCTACCGCATCGCAACGGCGTGAAGATACACACACAGGACAAACGCTCAAGGCTGGAGAGGAAGCTGAGCAAGGCGGTTGGGTAACGGGCAGGTGTTTTTCTCTTTCTGAACTGCCTGGATTATCGTGACACTCCGTGCACCACCACCAACCCATTTTCATGGGGATGACACAAATAGATATATTTAAAAGGAGCCCGTGTCCCATCGCTCGATGCCCCGATTGGAGCCTGGGACCAGCCATGTCGCCCTGCCACCCACGTTCAGCTGGGTCCTCACCAATCTCTCCTGCCTCCCCTTCCCCGGCTCCTTGGACCTACCTGCCGCACAAGAATGAGAGCAGGGGGCTGCTTTATTTATCCGTGCCCCCAGCCAGTGATGTAAACATAGCCCCTCAGTTGTATTTTCAACAGAATTTAATATGAGGCTTTAAAAAGCCAACCTCCTTCTGCAAGATGAGGAGAGTTCTGAGGGTCTGGAAGGTGGCGATGGCTGCATGGCAGTGTGAATGTACCTGCTGCCACTGAGCTATATACTTAAAAATGGTTACATGGTAAGTTTCATGTGATGTATTTTACCACAGTCTTTTTAAAGTCATTCTTTTAATACCAAAAGAGCAATCACCCTAGGCCTCTCCTAAGTGGGGTCCTGGCCGTCCCCCTTCCCCAGCCACTCAGCCTCTGCCACCTTCTGGGCCACGGCCCTTTTCAGAAAGGGGAAGGCTACACTCCTCACTTCCTTCCGTGTTTATCCAGAGGATTTCTGGGAAGCAGAGGCTCAGCCCAGGCCACCGAGGCCCAGCTCCAAGGCTCAGGGCTTGCCATAGGGGCCTTTTTCCACCTCCCCAGGCCCGCAGCTGGCACTGCCCAACTTCCTGGCTCAGTTGCTTTTTTTTCCCCTCAAGTCATTATAAACCTGTTTACCTTCGGGCTGCACAGGGCTGAGGTTCCAGGCACATGCTCTTAAGGGTTAGCCAAGGAGAGGAGCAGCAGGAAAGAGAGGACCTTCCTGGGGACAGTGGAACAAGGAAGAAAGACGGGACCTCACTCCCTCAACAAAATCCTTCCTCCTTCCTCTACTTCAATACCCATGTACCAAGGGCCTCACCGTGCCAAGCACCACCACCAGACACGGACCAGTGCCAAGCTGGCACAGAGAGGAGCAAGCAGACCCCTCGCTCACTCCCGCAAAGCGGTGAACTGGCCTCACTCTGTCTTTGCCGTGAGTTGATGGAGGATGGGGTGACCAGCTCTGCTGTGGGGGGTAGGGCAGGTGCTAAAGAAGAGGGGACATGTGAGCTGGACTTTGGAAGGAACAGGAGGAGACGGCCAGGTGGACAAAAAGAGACTGCCCCAAGTCTGTGGGCATTTCAAAGGCATTCCAAGTAGAGGGAACAGCACAGCCAGGGGGTCATGAGAGTGCGCTTGGCATGTGGGCAGCTTGGGGCAGGGCCTGTGTGCCAGGCCGAACTTCCACTTGCTGGTGGCAGCGAGCCGTGGGAGGGTGCTGAATTAGGGAAGGTGAGGAACAAACAGGGGCCAGGCTCCCTGCCTCTCCCAAACACATTCCTGGGCCCACGAAACAGGGCAGGGGTTCTGGGGTATTTTTCCAGGCACCAGAGGGCTCCTCTTGGCCCCTGGTATATTCCTTGCCACGTTCATGAACATGGAGAGCTGGGAGCCCTGGCCAATGATCCTTGGCCTTGACTGCATGTTAGACTCATTCACCTGTGGTACTTTTAAAAAAGCCCTGGAGGCGGAGGTGTCCCAAAAGAGACTGACTGCATTGGTCTGGAGTGGGGCCCAGGCCTCAGAATTTTTTGAAACCGACCACAGGATTCTAACGGACTCTGCTATCAGGCCTTATGAGGCCCTGGCAAGATACTACCTCCAAAAGCCTTCTGTTAGTGCTAAACCCAACAGGGTTGAAAAACATAAGGCTTACTGTCAGCCCCACTTGAGTATAACTCTTAGCTCCACCCCTTATAAGAGACGTGGCCTAGACAGGGCTGTCAGGTAAAATGCAGGATGGCCAGTTAGAATGTGAATTTCAAGGACACACCAAATAACTTTTCAGTATACGTGTGCCCCCAAATACTACAGGGGACATACTTATCCTAAAACCTGCTGTTGCTGTTTGTCTGAAACTGAAATATAACTGGATATCCTGTATTTTTATTTGCTAAATCTGACAACCATAGATGTAGGGCTGGTTACTTCTCTGAAGTCTCAACTACGCCATTTGTATCAGGGAAAGAACCCAGGTGAAAGGTGGTGGTAAGGTGCTTGGCACAAAGCCAGCATTCAAGGGGTGAGTTCTCTTTTTCTTCCTTCCTTCTCAGAACCCTGTTTCAGCAGAGATTTCTTATTTTTCATTATGGAAGTATTCAACCATACACCAGAAGCAGAAAGAATAGTGACAAGAGGCCCATATATCCACTGTAGTGGGTGCTGTTACATGCTCCGCCCAGGTCCCCTCTATGCCCAGCTACTGGGAGGTCGGGCTGCTAATGGCTCACAGATGCCCCTTATTGGGAGAATCGTCCTAGTCAGGCATTTATAGCCCCCCAACATATGTGCATGTGTGTTTATACATATGCATATATGACTAACGGACAGGGAACAAAGGCTAATCCCTTGCCTCACAGCGTGAGGTGTGACCAGCTCTGAGTTCCAATTCCTGCTCCTAAAGGGTCAGGCAGAGGCCGGTCTCCACTGAAACCACATCCTTGCTGCCCCATCCCGCCTCCCTCACCTCCTTCTCCTGAGAACATGGCCCCCAGTGAGCCACATCCCCACTTCAGGGTCTGCTTCTAAGAACCCAGCCTAGCTAACGCTCATTCCGATTCAACAACTATCAAGACTGCCTCATTTACCACCCCGCCTCTTTTATTTGGTTATTTGCTTGTTTGTTTTGGCCAAAGTACCTCAATTCATTTCCCCTGCATCCTTCATTATGCATCTCTAAAAAATGTGGGCAGTTAGGTTTTGACTTCCTTCCCCGATTTCCCTCCCCAAGGGGAAGGCTCTTGCTGGGGAAGAGTCTTCACGCCCAGCAGTGCCAAGGGACAGAGACCAGAGGCCAACCAGGCGGGCACCAGAACAGCCCCTCTGGCTCCAGCCCAGCCCTGGATTATGGCATGGCTCTGGTGGCCAGCAGGCCATGGTCACCCGAGGTCCCACCTCTTTTGTGTGGATTAAGAGCTCTGGGCCAGTGTCCCAGCATCCTCGCGGGGATGCTGCCAGTGTCTAGGTTTCTCTCTATCCTTTAAGTGTGTGTGTGTGGGGGGGGTGGTGCAGTGCAAAAGCCAACCTGGCTGTGGCTAGCCATTAGCCAAAGCCCCTGCTCACCCTTCTGCCTGGACCCTGGGCAGCTCCTCCGACTGGGAGCGCCAGGTGCAATGGCCCTCACTCTCCCAATGCCAAGGAGCCTGCTATGCAGGGAGGCAACACTGATGGGTGAAAGGGAACACTAGCTTTTTTTTTTTTTAATTATGGTAAAATACACACTAGGACATGAACCATTTAACCAGTTTTAAACGTACAGTTCAGTGGCACTACTGCGTGGCCACCATGACTATCTAATTCCAGGACACTTTTCTCACCCCGACGGAAACCCTGTGCCAATTAGCAGCTTCTCCCCATCCCACCAGCTTGAGTTCAGAGAAAAACTGGGGTCCAGTCAAATCTTCTTCACTTGCTCCCTGTGTGGCTCTGGTAAGGAAGTGAAACCTCTCTGAGCCTCAGTTTCTCTATCTGTAAAATGGGGTAGCTCAGAGAGGTGCCAAGCAAATCAAAGCAAATAGGCATGAAAGGTGGGGCTGCTCCTGGCACTATCCACCAAAGGCTGGTCTGGGGCCTCTGGGGCCGAGGACCTGCCTCCTCTCCCTCCCCCTCTCCTTCTTGCTCATACCCTTTAGGTTCCTGGGCTCACTAAGGGGAGAGAAGGCTGCTTCCCTCTCCCAGAGGCAGAGCAACTGGAACGAGCACTGATGGGTTCCAGTGTTTTCTCCAGCCATGCCCAGACCTGGTTCCAAACCAAAGAGCTACAAAGGCCTTTAAACTCCACACTCAGGGGTGAGGTCAGTCCAAACCCGCATGTCCAAGCACGGTGCTTTTATACTTTGAAAACAGCCCAACCGTGAACTGGCCACTTCTGAGGGTCACAGCCTCGTGGCTGCCAGCACCGACGGCCACTTCCCCAGCCTCTCCCTCCCAGCTGTTGGGTCACCTCCTGCTGGACTGTCTTTCCCCCATCGAATGGGGGGGTGGTGGTGAAGGGCTGGGGGAAAGACAGCACCGTGCCACCCCGGACAGATGCCCTCCCCTCTCTGTTCTGTGAAATAAGGAGAAGGTTTCTCAAGGCCGGGACGCAGCGCCCTTCCGAAGCTCCCAGTCTGCAGTCCATGTGAGCATCGAGGTCTGAGCTGGAAGAGCTCTCACCAGGTCATCCGATCTGGTTCTCTCCACTGCTTTCCATTTCACAGATGGGAAACAGACACCCAAAGGCTGGGGCACCTCACCCAAGACACCACCTCTGTCTCAGAAGGAGAAACTCACACTTGACCATCATAGGAAATGTCATGGGGTAGAGGTAATATTCTTGAGAGTCCAGCAAGAAAAACGAAAAGTCTCCATTTTGCAACACTGCCTCTTGAAACATAACAGCCAATACCGAGCACACAAGCAATTAAAATCCTACGCTTACAAAGTCAATATTTAAAAACTAATTGTCAGGGCGCCTGGGCGGCACACTTGGTTAAGCATCTGACTTGAGCTCACGTCATGATCTTGTGATTCATGAGTTCGAGCCCCATATCGGGCTCTCTGCTGTGGGCACGGAGCCTGCCTCTGATCGTCTATCTCCCTCTCTCTGCCCCTCCATCGTGTGCTCGCTCTCAAAACTAAATGAACATTTAAAAAAATAATAAATAGTTGTCTTTCTATATATTAGTAATAACTGAAAAATGTTTTACAATTGACAACAGTACCAAGAAGTGTGAACTACATTGGTAACAATTTAACAGTAACGTACAAGATCTGTGTTCTCTGGGGAGAGAAATCAAAGACCTAAATATATGGAGAAGTAGATACATATACATTGATCGGAAGACTCAACATTGTCAAGATGTCAATAATGCCCCAATTCATTTATAGAGTCAGTGCAATCCCAATCAAAACCCCAGTAACCCTTTTTGTAGAAATCAACAGCTGATTGTACAATGAATATAAAAATGTGAATGCTTAGAATAGACAAAATAACTCAGAAAAAGAATGAAGTCAGAGGACTCATGCTACCCGATTTGAAAACTTAACCATGAAGCCACAGTAATCAAGACAGTGTGGTTTTGGTGAAAAGAAGACACATAGACAATGAAACATAACAGGCTCCAGAAAGGGAACACACATAAGATCAACTGATTTTTGTCAAAGGGGCCAACATAACTCAAATGAGAAGGTATAGTCTTTTCAACAAATGTTAAAGGGAACAAATAGATTTATACACACACACGCACACACACACACACACACATACACACACACACACACACAAGAACATAGATTCTTATCTCACACCTTATATAAAAATTAACTTGACATAGATTATAAATCTAAATATAAAACCTAAAACTGTAAAACTTCTAGAAGAAAACCGAGGAGAAAATCTTTGTGACCTCAGGTTTGCCAGAGTTCTTTATTCAATACAAAAGGCATGAAAAGAAACAATAAATTGGACTTCAGAACAATGAAAAACTTCTGCTTTTCAAAAGCCACCATTATGAAAATGAAAGACAAGCCACAGACTAAGAGAAAATACTTACAAAACACCTATCATATATTCTGAGAGCCGAATATATAAAGAACTCTGATAATTCAATAAGAAAGCAATCAAGCTGACAGAAAAAAAAGTTTAAAGATTTGAACTGACACTTCGCCAACGCTATACCGATTGAAAGTAAGTACATGAGGGGCGCCTGGGTGGCTCAGTCGATTAAGCATCTGACTTTGGCTCAGGTCATGATCTCACAGTCCGTGAGTTCGAACCCCACGTCGGGCTCTAAGCCCAGAGTCTGTAGCCTGCTTCAGTTTCTGTGTCTCCTCCCTCTGCCCCTCCCTCACTCACACTCTGTCTTCTCCTTCTCTCTCAAAAACAAATACACATTTAAAATAAAATTTTTAAAGAAAGTACATGGAAAGATATTCAACATACTAGTCATTAGAAAAATGTGAATTAATACTGCAGTGAAATACCACTACACGTCTATTAGAATAACTCACATTAATATCAACTGACCACACAAAGCACTCGTGAGGACACAGTAACTGAAACATTCACGCCCTGCTAGTGAAAGTGCAAAAAACGGTACAACCACTTAGGAAAACAGTGTAGCAAATATTCCTTTAACTATCCACCCAGCAATCTACTCCTGGGTATTTATTTACCCATGTTAGTTGAAAGCTTATGTCCACACGAAAACCTGAACACACATGTTTATAGCCAAAAACACTGGAAATAACCCAAATGTCCATCCATGAGGCAACATGAATGAATCTCAGAGCATTTTTCTGAGTTAAAGGAAAAAGTACAAAAGGCTACTCGCTGCATGCTTAAATTTGTAGAATACTCTGGAAAAGGCAGAACTACACAGATAGAACTCAGATCGGGGGTTTCCAGCAGCTGGGGAGTGGGGTAAGGGCTGACCACGAGAGGGCACCAAGGAACTTTTGGGGGTGATGGAAATGTTCTATCTTAACTGTGTGACCGTGGTTATGTAACCATTAAAATTCATAGAACAGTACACTTCTGAAAAGTTGTGCCGTATACAGATTGTACCTTGATAAACCAAAGCAAACAACAAACCCTATGCCGCCTCACAAGAGCCTGTCTTGTTTCTCCGACCCGCCTGTGAACTCACCCGCAGAATGAGGGGGTGGTGCCAGCCCAGAGAGCTGTAGTGACTTGTCCAAGAACACGAGCTCTGGAGTCCAGCAGCTCTGGGTTCAAACCCCACCTCTGCCACTAATTAGCTTGTTGCCCCTGGGCAAACTACTTCTCCCCCGTGAGTCTCGGTTTTCTCATCTATAAAATGGGATACATAGTAATAGAACCTACCTTACTTGAAAGGGTTTAAGGAACAGGAAACATGTACAGTGTCTGCCAACATGCTTCATCCTCAAATTTTGGCTATTATTATTACTACTTCTACTGCAATTGTTATTTCTGTGCAAGAGCCAGGACTGAGTTTCAGGGAATGACTCCAAACCATTTCTTCCTCCACGAGGTGGGTTATGCCAGGCAGCAGGGCCACCAGTTTCCTGGTTACATCCCCGAGGGACAGAGGCAGACCCAGGTCCTACCCAGAAGGCATTCATCGTCTGGTCAGGGACAGGGGTTAAACTCACTGCAAGGGAACAGTATGGAGGTGAAAACCACTGAAAGTTGAGGAAAAAAAGAGAAGCCACTGTGGGCTAACCAATCCCTGAAGGCTTCCTGGAAAAGGAAGGCTTCTAGTCGGCCTCAAAAGACAAATCAGATGTAATTCAATCAAAGGAAAGAAGCTCTCAGGAAGGGGTGAACCAAAAAACCCCCTCCGTCCCTAACGTCTCCCCCACCCATCCCTGGCAAAAAGCAGCAGGCAGCCCACAGCCTTGGCACTGGCTTCCGAGAAACAGCCTTGGGCCAAGGGGAGGTGCAGGTATGACAGCAGAAAAGTCCGGCACCATGTGGCAGCCGGGTACCCACATGTGTCCCCACATCTGGGCAGGAGGGTCTGGTGGAGGGCTGGCCCGGAATGCCAGGCTTTCACTTTCCGTTTTTCTTTTTTTTCTTCCGTGAACCTGAATTTGGGTTTGTCTGGGGAGTGTTTTCTTAAGCCCAAGTGTTTTTCCTGCAGCCCAGGCCCGCCCCCTCCCGCCCCTCCTGGGCCGCGTCTGAGCAGCGGCCAGTGAGACTGCCTGGCTCTCCAGGGCCGCCTTTGATGCACACCCCTCTCCAGACTTCAATGTCGCTGTGTGCACGGCCCCTTTAATAAGTTATTTCCGTGGAAAACCCTGGTAACTCGGTCATGAATCAAGCCTATAAACACCTCAAACCCATCAAAGCACCCAAGAAAGGGAGGGGGCGGGCGGGCAGAGCAAATCTCTTACGGTAACTCACACACCGCTCCCTCAGAAGGGCCGGGCTGCCCTGTGGTCAGAGGCCCCGCCGGGGCGCAGCCAGCCGGCCCAAACAACAGCCTGTCACCCCAACGTCCACAGATCACAGATCCGAGGCCCTGAAGGGGACGACACGAGAGTCCCCACCCGACGCCCAGCAAGATTCACAGCGGAGAGGGGCAAACCCGGCTGGCTGCTCCCAGGACGCAGGAATGTAATCGTGTGGCTACCGGTGAAAGGCCCAGTTTATTGGAAACACGCTTCTTTTCCAATGTTTGGTTTCCTTTCGCTCTTTTCTCCTTTTTGTTTTTCCCAGCGTGCACTGCCCAGAGCCTTCGGAAAAGACATGGGACTAAAATCCTACCTCGGGGGTGAAGCGGGGAGGTGGACTGTGGGACTGATTGGGAGCTGTGGTCCCCTCCAGTCTCATCTGCAAAATAGGTGGGATGAACCAAGCATTCATCCCAGATGCGTTTCCGACTGAACGCCGTGGCCTCAGGACAAGAGCCTGGCAGAGCGTGGAATAAAGCTGACCACACATTAAATACACAGCCCAGCGATTCCACTCCCAGCTAGATGTCCTTATGTCCACGGGAAGGGGGCTTGTCCAAGAATGCTTACTGTAATGTCCAGGTAGGAGCCCCAAACTGGGAGCTGTGCCTAAGTGCCCATCAGTAGTCAGATGGATACGTTAGCCTAGAACCATGGCCTATACCCATGGAATCCTCTCCATCAATGCATGAGCGATCACAGATGCTCACAACAACACAACACAACTCACATGAGTGAGCCTCATGAACATTCTGCTGCATTAAAGAGCCCAAAGGACTGGTGACTGCCAGACAAGGTCGGGGTGGGGCGGAGGGTTGGAGGAAATGGGTGATAGTGGTCAAAAGGAACAAAATTCCAGTCGTCAGATAAATACTCCTGGGGATGTAATGTATAACAGGGTGACTACTGTTAACAGGGCAGAACTGTGTATTTCAAAGTTGCCAAGGGAATAGGCCTTAAAAATTCTCATCACGAGGAAAAAAAACGTCACCACGTGCTTATGAACATTTCCTAAACTTATGCCATAATGGTTTTGTAATCTAGGTACACATCAAATCATTATGCTGCATACCTAAAACTAATACTATGTTATATGTTAACTATATCTCAATTAAAAAACAAAAAACAAGAAAGAAAGAAAGAAAGAAAGAAAGAAAGAAAGAAAGAAAGAAAGAAAGAAAGAAAAGAAAAAGGGAAGAGCCCACAGTATAGGTTTCCACTTGCACTAGCTTCAGAAGCAGGAAAACTAGCCACTGGTATTCCAAGTCAGAACAGAGCTCAGTTACTCAAGCAGAGAGGGGGGTGGGCGGCGGGGGGAAAGCCACATGAAAGAGAGCTTTTGAGGTTACCTTATGTTTCTTGATCTGGGCAACAGTAACACAAATAACAAATACGCTCAGCTTGGAAAAACTGTTCACCTGGGATATGTGTGCTTTTTTGCACACATATTATACATCAATAAAAAGATCACACCAAACAAACAAAACACTATACTCTCGGGCCATACAAAGCCATCCTCTAAGAATACGGTCGATCCATCCATCAATCAAAAGGATTTCTGAGGCACCCAGCGATAGCGCACCACAGAGCAAAGTCCGGCCATTCCTCAAGTGGCATTCAAGGCCCTCCCATCGACCTCCCTTCTTACTGCCCTGCCAGGACTGTGCCTATTCCCAGAGAAGCATCTTCACATCACCTTGCCTTTGCCCAGCAGCTCCCAGGGCCTGGGGTGCCCCCGCCCCCGTGGCCTGGTGGAACCTCCATCTGACCTTCGCCCAACTCTGCTCCCAGCATCCCCTGTAGCCGCCCTGGGCAGCTGCTGTCTCCCAGCCCACACTCTTTCCTTAGGAAACACCATTTACCCTGCCTCTCTAGGAAGTGACCCCCCCCCCCCCATCTTTCTAATTAGATTCTCAGTTTCCTGAGAACGCCCTACCTTGGATACCTTCTCCTTCATGCAATCCCACCCAGCATGCTAATATTTGGTCACCAATTCACTTCCTTACATTCACGCGAAAGCAAATGCGCACAAGGCACCATACGTATGGCATCTCCAAGGCGTCCGTGAGGCATTGTCAAGCCCGCTCGTCAGAAGTGGAATAAGGCTGCAAGAGGGAAGCTAAGTGATTCAGACCACAGGTCTGAGCGGCCCCAAAAGCCTGGGCTTTCTGTCCCTGCCCTGCCGGGTTCCTGAGCATCCCGTCATCTGTACACCTCACTCCACACCGTACTTCAAGGTCCAGAAGCAGGCCTGGGCAGAGCAGACTGGCTCATTTCACTTTTTGGTACGGCTCTTCAGATCAAGGGAGGCATCCAGGCAACGGGCGAGCAGCAACTTTCTTGAGCCATCAGAGAACCCACCTTGCTGCAGAAGATGGAAACCACACCAGCCTCACGGAGGAGCTGATCAGACGCTCACCTTCAGCTGAGTGACCTTGAGCAAGTCATTTCAACCACCTCCCATACTCGGGTTTTCTCACTTGAAAATTGGAAGTTATGACACCTGTTTTTTTTTTTAAACTTTTTTAATATTTTTATTTATTTCTAGGAGAGAGAGAGAGAGAGAGAGACAGCGTGAGCAGGGGAGGGTCAGAGAGAGAGGGAGATACAGACTCCGAAATAGGCTCCAGGCTCCGAGCTGGCAGTCAGCGCAGAGCCCGACGCGGGGCTCGAACCCACAAACCGCGAGATCATGACCTAAGCGAAAGTCAGACGCTCAACCGACTAAGCCACCCAGGCGCCCCAATGACACCTGTTTTAAGGCGGGTTGAAGCGGCCATGTGCGCCCATCCCCAGGAGTGATCACGTACAGGCTGGGGGCCCTACTATAGAAAAGGCTTCTGCCTGGAGGAGAAGATGGCCAGGTCCAGGTTCTTAGCCCTGGCTGCATATTAGAATCACCTGGGGAATTTTTTTTTTTAATTCCTGATGCCCAGTCCGTCTCCCCAACCATTTCTGGAACGGGGTCTGAGCTTTTTAAAAACTCTTCGGGGAACTCTAATGGGCAAAGGGAACTGAGAACCAGTGAGAAGCTGAATGGAAGCAGTCTGAGACCAAGAGCTGTGGGCCAGGACTGGGACCTGGGTCTCCAGGCCCCCAGGCCAGGCGCAGCACTACTGTTAGACTCCAAGGAAGCCCTTGGGGCTCTCTCTGGCCTTAGCCCTGTGAGGAAGAGGGCAGGCAGCTACGACACAGCTGGGCAGCCAGGCAGGAGGAGACGGGCCCTCTCTGCCACACTTGGTTCTCTCTCTGGCCAAGCAGCAATGGAAGCTCCAGAAACAGGGCTCCTCCAATACAAATCAGGGTTTCCTTGACCAAATGAGCTGAGAGAGTCCAGGGGTGTGGAGAGGGCATGGCATCCCTGTGATTTAAAGCCTCTGGGGGGGCCCTTCTTTGAATCACAGACACCATCCTGATATCTACTGCACACCGGGCCCTGAGCTGGGCACTAGATGGGGAAGACCCAGGCCCTGACCCTCAGACATAGTCAAGTCCCCCACACCCCACTCCCAACATCTGCCCCCTGAGGGCAGCCTAGAGTCCTTGATTTGTAAAGTGTCCCCTCTCCTGCAGCCGTGGAGGCAGGTGGCAGTGACCCCCCCCCCCCCCACATCCCTCAGCCCAGCAGGGCAGGACCTGAGGCCCAGAGACAATGTGTGGTTTGCAACCGCTGAGTGCAGGGCTGGGAGCCCACACGGCACCTGGGGAATGGATCTCCTCGGTGCCGAACGTAAGGCAGAGGACGAGAGGGCGGAGGGATGGGAGGAGAGACGGGCAGCAGGGTGGGGACAGACACAGCCCGGGGCTTCCGAGGGCACACACATCCTGATGGGCAGATGCAGACAGCCTGTCTACGGAGGTGCCTCTGGTGCCACATTTCAGCGCACTCAGCCCAGAGGTGGAGGCCAGAGCCGGATGGTGCACTCTGCCCCTAGCTGCCCACACCGCCCCCCCATTCCAGGCTGTGCACTGGAGCCCACCTCCCCACCTTCTGGCACGGAACGCCTAACAGCCCCGTTTCTCCCAGCTCCGTCCCCTGCTGGCACAACCCTGGACAACTCTGGAGAGATTAAAAGGGTTTCCAGGCTCCTATCTCTGAGCTCCTACCTCTCCTTTTAAAGATCAATTAAAAGCCCTGGCAATGATTCACCTTGCAGTCTGGGGCAGTGGCTTTGATGTCTGCTCCAGACATGAGACCTCTGTTTTTCCCAGCCCAGAAGCTTCTACCACAGGGTAAGGGTAGCGTCCCTCCCTCCGGCCGGGAGAGCCCCTGCATTGCAGGGATGCCACCCTCAAGGCCTTCCCCTCTCTGGCCGGGGGGTGCCAGGCCCCGCCAGGGGTGGCGTGGGGAAAGGGCCCATAAACACCAGGAATTCTTTCCACAAAGGGCAACTGGAAAAGTGATGTATCTCTGCTTCCCTTGGCGGCCAAGGGCCATGGAGGGAGAATGTTTAATATAAAAACATCTGACAAAGTACCTTCAGGATATATTTTCTGCATCAAAGAGGGAGCTCTTGGCAACAGCCACTCTACCCTGACAAGGAAACTTTCGAGTGCGGCTCCTGATTGTTACAGACGCCCAGGGAAAGCGTGCCAGCGGGGACAGGAGGAGGGCGAGCCACCGAGCCCAGCAGACAGATGGTTGTGATTAGGCTGGAAGCAACCAAGTGCGTTTTCTGGAATTTCAGGTCCCCTCGGAAAACCTGCTGGTTCTCCCGGAGATGTGGGCCGCCCGAGGTGTAGAGAGGGGTAGGTGCTGGCTGCCTCCAACTCAAACCAAAGCAGCCTGGACGGGAACAGGACCCCCTGCCAACCTTGGCCAAGCAAGCCCCTCTCGGAAACCCGCCCACCTGCCATCCCAGTGGTCGGTCATTTATTCATCCAGCAGCCATCTGATGAGCGGAGCTCCTCTCTGGGGCCTGGTGACAGCTGTTCGTGCCAAATGTGGGGTACCCAGGGCCACAGAAGCTCCAGAGGAACAAGGACCATGTCAGTACTGCATCTTTTGGGGGGCAGAGAGGGCACTATGCCAGACACTGGGGAACACAACAGGGGCCAGATTGCCTGGGTTCTGATTCCAGCTCTACTGTTTTCTAGCTGGGGGACTTTGGGTAAGTTTCTTAACCTCTCTGAGCCTCAGGTATTTCTGGCTAATAAAAGCAGCAACCTCACAGAGATGTTGGGAGGATTCCATGCATGAATACATTCATGGCACTTACAGAGTACCTGGCACAGAGCTCTGTGTTACCTGTGATTCTTAAATATGTGCTATGATCTTATGTGTTCTCTCTCATTGGTCCTGGGCAAAAAAAAAAAAAAAAAAAAAATTCATTCATTTACTCATCCATTCATTCTACAATGCCCTCCAGCTCCGGGTTAGGCCCTGTGTTGGATGCCAGACAAGGTCTAGAGCTCCTTCAAGGCCAAGTATATTCCAGAGTTCCTCTGGCCCCAGTGACCATAAGCCCTCTGCTCCACTGCATTCCTCCAGATTCAGGACAATCTGTCCGGATGCCTCTTTTCCTATTCCCCCATCTCACACAGATTAACCTTCTAGCCACAAACAAATTCAGAACACATGGTGCTATTGCACACCTCCCTGCTTCCGCACAAGCTGCTCCTCCTTTCCAACACGCGGTCTATACCCTGTTGTCTTCTTGGTGAACTCCTAGTCACCCTACAAAACCCAACCCAGAATCACTTTCTCCTTGAAGCTTTCCCTGAATACCCCGTTCCCATCCCAACAGAGTCCCCAGTTCATCACTGTGCTGGTGCTAAGCCTTGCCCGTATTTCCCCAGCACTTAGCACCTGCAATCATTCACCATTCTTTGCTTGCTGGCTATCTCTCCTTCTAGACCATTAGCTCCTAAAGGGGAAGGTCCAGGCTTTCTTCACTTTATATGGCCTGCCACTGGCATGCAGTAGGTTCTTAATAAATGTTCAAGACATTGATGTCATCCCAAAGCCTATCATCAGGAAACATACGAGCCCTGGGGTCCTTTGTCAGGGACCCCAATGAGTATAAAAGCTGTGTGATTTCTGGTGAGTCAGTTGCCCTCTCTGGGCTTGGAGTCTTCATCAGTCAAGTGCACCCTGACTCCAGTCCCCAAGCTTTAGTGCTCCAGGGGTCAGGGATACAGGACACTGATCCCCTCCCTCTGCAGGGCCTCATCCCTGGCATAGTTTTGCTTTGGGACGATGTTGGGAAGCTAAGACCCTGCAGGCCAGAAGCCCCAGCTCCCTGCACAACCCCTCGAGGCCCAGGTGCTGGCACCCTCTGCCTGGAACACACAATTATCGAGGAGCCCCTGAGATCAGTGGCCTGATGGCCCCACTATACAGCTGAACAAACTGAGACTGGAGAGATAAGGTGTTTGCTTGAGGTCATGCCAACAGGTAAAGATCAAAACCAAGCCTGGAACCAGTGTGCTGCTCTCCATCCTACAGTGCTTCCTGCCAAACCAGGATGGCCAGAGCCCATCACACATGCCTGGTCCTCCCAGGATGGCGGGAGTCACCTCTGTCACTGCTGCCTCTCACCCCTCACCACCTCCACTCCAGCCCCAGACAACCAGCCCAGGAAGAATGAGGCCTTTTGTGACACCTCAGGAGTTTTTAAGGGGAGAAGGCATTTTTTCCTCTTTGGTTGGTTAAAACTGAAAAAACCACAAGGGAGAGGCTTGATGCAAGTTCCAAATCATGCCGATGTTGGAACCAGAGGCGACTGGTCCTCCCCAACGGCTGCCCTCAGAGAGGGCAAGTCTGGGGTCATCCTGAATCGGAGATGACAAGCTGGTCCTGGCCCAGGAGCCCACCACCTCCAGGCTGGAGCCTGACCCAGGGGGCCAGACAGAGCAAGCGTGGACCATCCCTAAAAGCCAGCTCTTAACCCATGGGGACCAATCTGGGTTGAAGTCTAAATGTGTCACAGCACCATCTGCCTTGAACTCCAGGTAAGACTTCCTTCCTGCTCTCCAAAGCCAAGGGAAAACCCCTTTGCAGCCAGAACCTTACCCCTCTCCCCTCCGGTGCTTCCTCCTAAACCACTCGGCACACAGCATCCCTAGACCTCAGGCAATGAGCACTGTCACGTGCCTGCTATGTTATCCGGGCTCTGCCTGTCACCCAGGTGTCTGTCATCCGTTTATAAAAAGTGACTGAGCTGGACACTTTCCTGTACACTCTGTATATTGCAGTGAAAAGTTTTTTGAAAATATCACCCAGACCCTGGCCTCCCCCTGCCTCATCTCCCGCCAACACCAGGTCCTTTGCTTGCTAGCCCCTCTAAGTCCCTTTGCTTTCTCAGCATCAGGCTGTTTTCTCACCTCCAGACCTTGGCACCTGCTATGTCTTCTACCTGGAACGCACCTACCCACCCCCAAAGTCTGTGTCTTTTGTAGGCTCCTTTTTATCCCATAAGACCCAACTTGGATATCACCTCTTCCAGGAAGTCTTCCTGGGCTGCCTTCTCACCACACCAAGAGTCCATCCCTAACCTCTTCTTCCTCTGGACGGCCTTTTACACCACTTTTCGTTATGACTGCGTCTTCCCCTGTCTGTGGGCTCCATGAGGACAGAGATAAGGTAATTTTTATCTTCCTTCCTTAAGGCTCCCAGCCTTAAGCACAGTGCCTACCACGCTGTAATGGCCACATCTACCATATGCTGTGTGCCAAGCCCTGGCTGATTCACAGGCATCATTTCATAGCGGTTAAGTGGCTGTCCCAAAGCCGCACAACCAGGAAAGGGCACAGCTGGGCCTGGAACCCGGGGCCCAACGGTGCACGGCCTGTGCTCTTCAGCCACTTTGCTAGAGAAGCTCGCACACACGGAGTGAACTCAGCTGGGCACCTGGGAGAACAGGAGCTCTAGGGTCTGTGCGGGACGGGGGTGTCTGAGGAGACCATCTTGGGCTCTAGAATCAGGAAACAGCAGGAAACAATACCACACCAGCATGCTCCTCCCCCAGCTTCCGGAGCCGCTGATGATGGACATCAGACAGCGCCATCCCCAGAGGGGACCTCTTCAGAGACCACGGAGCAGAAAGGAGGCAGGTGCTTTGGGCAGCATGGACCACCCTAGGTTGTGACCTGGCCCTACTTGCTTATGCCTGCTGTGTGGCCCTCAGCCACTCTCCTAACCTCTCTGAGCCTCTGTTCCCAAACTCTGTCAATCTACAGAACGCAAGAATCCTAGAGAATGAACTGTGCCCTCAAGAAGCTTACAGTCTGGTTGCTGTAGGAGAGACCCCACATGCAGCTGAGCTCCCACACCCCCAGCATGTGGTCCGACGTAGCTCCCTTCCTTCCCTAGGCCTTTGCCTCTTTAAAGTGAGGGGCTCACCCTCACCAACACAGCTCTACAGAAACAGCATGCTCTGGGGGCGCCTGGGTGGCTCAGTCGGCTCATGGGTTCGAGGCCCGCGTTGGGCTCAGTGCAGCCAGCTCAGAGCCTGGAGCCTGCTTCGTATTCTGTGTCTCCCTCTCTCTCTGCCCCTCCTCTGCTCATGCTGTTTCTCTCTCTCACAAATATATAAAACATTAAAAAAAAAAAAAAAAAAAGAAAAGAAAAGAAAGAAAGAAACAGCAGGCTCTGAGGGCTGAGATCTCCATCATACACACATCCAAGGTCAGGAAAAGGGGAAGCTCAGTCCCTGTGGCTGGCAGCTTATACACCTTGTATACTGTGGGTACTTAATAAAGGCACTTGAATAGCTATCTGATAGGCACTAGAATGGGATACCAGAGGGGAGTCACTGGTTCCTGAAGCCGGCCCAGGGCAGCACACCGCCCCCCAACCCCCAGTCCCATAGCATTGGAATGGGGCGGACCTGGCTTCTAAAGCAACACAGTACTTCAGGCCCTCATTAAATGTTTGGCCCAAAGCTCACTCAGCACTCAGCACCCAGCACGGAGCCTAGTCTGGCTGCTCTTTCTCACCCAGGGCATAATGCTCCTTGTGTCCTACGCATTCTGTCCTTCTAGCTTAGGGTAGCCAAGAGCTAAGAGAACCCTGCCCTCCTCGCTCAACCCTCCTCAGAATGGTCATGTCTATGTGGCCCTTTGTCCTGCAATTCTTTGAATTATGGCATATTCTACTTTCAAGCTGCCAAGAAGGGTTCCCTATCAGCCACTCACACTTTAGTAAGAATTTAACTAGCTAATCTTGTTTTTCTCCCCACACTAAACCGAAACCAAGGGAATGGGAGAAAGGTAGAGGTGTCGTGGAGGGGAAAAGGATGGCCTGAGGGGACTTTAGATAGTCAGGGGGCAGCACCCTGAATTAGGCAAGGATTCCAGGGCGTCAAGCTTCTGAAGGCACTTCAGAAGGGACTCCTAGGTTATCAAGACTCCAGGTGTCAGGGTCCTTAGATCTAGCAGAAGCTCTGCGTTCTGCCCCTCACTGAGTGATCTTGGTGGAGTCACCCTTCTGAGCTTCCGGTTTCTGGTCTATGTAGCAGGGATCATGCACCTAAATTTGGAGGTGAGAAACAGATCAGATGAGGGCATCCTGTCAACCATTCAGCAGAGAGCTGACACAAGACAGCAGCCTCCGGTCCTGCTGCCCCCCTACCCGGCCACCCACGGGTCCTTGCCTGCCCCGGCTATGACTGCGCCTCAAACTGCCCACCATCCCCCTAAAGTGGCCTCAACCACAGCACAGTAAAGTGAAGCAGAGACCTTGGAGCTGGGTAAAAATAGACGGCTCCAAGCCAGGTTCTGGGATTGCCATTGAGCAAGGCAGACAAGACCAGTCCCCATCCTGGGGCTACAGACCCTGCTCAAGAAAGCGGCCAGGCTCTCAGAAACAGCTGCCCTTCAGGACTCAGGGAGGCAGAGAGGGGCTGGGGAGGCTGGCCGGTGTGGTCTCTGCAAGGTTTGCCCAGTGGTGACAAGTAGGAGCACAGAGCCCTACGCATCTCACCAGCCCTGCTCCCCTGTCCTGTTCTCAACCAGGGACAGGCTGTCCCGAGGCCCTACACTGCCCCCAGCCCCCAGCAGGGTGTGTCTCGGGGAAGGGGACAGGAACCCTAGCTGTGGAATGCCAGGCAGGACCCTCAGGGCAGGAGGGCTGGGCAGTCCCAGCCCAAGCCTGCCACTTACAATTCAGGAATTTGGGCAGCCTGCCCAGCAATCAGCCTCAGTTTCCTCACCTATAAAACAGGGGGGATCACATCTGTCTCACTGGGTTGTGGTAAGGAGTCAATGAGATGGAGAGTGACCAACTCTTCGCAAAGTGCTCAGCAACTGTCAACTGTTGACAGCACCAGTGGCAGCATGACTATCTGTCTTTGAACATCAAACACCGTGGCCTGGCCCAGCACATTCTGCCCATCATCTTTCTGATGTCGCCTCCCACCATGCCCTTGGGCACAACCCTGCGTGACATCCTAGCTGGATGGATGACTCCTGCCTTTGTCCACTGAGACCTGTCACCCCTCCAGGGCTTCTCCTCACCCTGTGGGGTCTCCCTCCAGGAGCCTGTCCTCCAGTGTGACGGCGACTCCAGCCCCAAGCCTACGAGCTCCCAGGAGGCAGGGGCAGTGCCAACCCAGTGCCCGGTGGCCCTCCGATTCCCAGCACACGAGTAAGCTAGAAAAGCTGCACAGGGAGCCCCCCGGAGTGGGAGGAGATGCACAAAGTCCCTGGAAGGGGCCCGGGTGACCACATGGCAAACGTCCCACTCGCCACTGAGGCAACCCAGAACTCAGACCAAAGCCCACCAGATGCCACTGGAGCCCCACACTGGCAGTCCCAAACCTCTTCCCCAGCTCCCTCAGCCCTTCAGCATTCCAAGCCGCTGGGCCCCACCCCTCACCCCAATTTTCTCATGAGAACCAAGCAGTCCTTGCCCACAGTTAAGAGTAGGAGGAGCCTTCTCACTGGCCAGTACCACACACTGCTCTGGGACGACGGGGCAGTAACAGCAAACACAGGGCCCCAGGGTCCTCGGAGATGCTCCTCTAGGGGGTACTCTGTCCTGGTTTCCCTAAGTGCTCTCGGGGTCTGCTCCCTCCTGCCCGAGTCACAAACCAGATCAGCTCTGGAATGACAGAGATCAAAAGAGACCGGGGCGCCTGGGTGGCTCAGTCAGTTAAGCATCCAACTTCGGCTCAGGTCATGATCTCACAGCTCACGGGTTCAAGCCTCGTATCAGGCTCTGTGCCGACAGCTCCGAGCCTGTAGTCTGCTTCACATTCTGTGTCTCCCTCTCTCTCTGTCCCTCACCTACTCTTGCTCTGTCTCTCTCTCAAAAATAAACATTAAAAAAAATTTTTAAAGAGACTATAGCTGCACACACACTGCAGAGCTCTACAGCACCTCCAGAAATGAGAATTTCCACCATTAACTGAGGGAATGGGAGGATAGGGAGACGGGAGGAGGGGGGTTAAGGGAAGGGGGAATGGGGGATAAGGGTGGGGTCAAAATATTACCCATCCATCCAACCTATGCCAATGAAATTGCCTAAATTAAATACATCCTGAGGGTTGGCAGGGGCATCGAATCATGCATCCAGAAGAACCGTTAAGCCTCTTGCTTCAAAATGATACATGGCTTCCTTCTACGTAGGCAAAGAAGAAAAAAGAATGGAGTGAAATATTAACTTCTTACGTTCATCCAGTAAGGTCTTTCAGGGAAAGACACTACAACCGAGTAGGGGCCAAAAGGCACAGAGGAAACCCCCAATTAGAGGGGCCACCAGAGACTAGAAGGCAAGGAGGACTCCGAAGACCTGGACCTCAGTACCAGCTGTGCCATAGCCCCACTATGTGATCCTGTGCAGGCCACTTCTTGCTCTAGCTTCTAGTTTTTCTATCTTTGAAACAGACATGCTCTTGCGACCTCCATGGTTGTGATGGAACACGGAATGAGTGGGGAAGGGCTCAGACACGGGAAATGGCCAGGCAGCCACGGGCAGCCAGCATCATGCCACCCTTAGAGTCACGGGGAGGGGACGGCAAGAATGACACATCTTCATGTGTAGGAACAGGGGCACTGGGGATACATTCAGCCCTTTCAGGAACCGGGGGGCAGGGCAGTGGTTAGAAGCACAGTGGCGTAGTGGCGAATGGTTCTGCTACTATGTGACCCCGGGCGAGTACTTCACTGCTGTTGGGAGATGATGCATGAATAAGGGGCCCGCGCAGAGGAAACACTAAACAGCTGTGATCACTGCTGCTGTCGTCATGACACGGACGTGGGGCAGGGACGGGGGCTCAGATGCAGATCTTCACATGGAGATCCCGCCACACCCCCTTGGGAAGCAGCTCCAGCCCGAGTGGCTATCACGCCAGCACAGACTAGACCACAAGCTCCCACTGTCTTCATAGCAGACCCATTCCCCATGTTCCCAAAGGGTCCCACAGACCTCAGCACCAGAGTCCCTCCTCCTGGCCCTCGATGCCCCCAGGTCACCACCAACCTCTCAGTTCTTAAGGAAGGGTTGGTTTAGGTAGTTCTAGGAATGTGAGGGTCCTTATGGCCAACTCTTAATTGCAGGGGGTTGGGAGGCTCCAAACTGGAGTTCTCCCTGCTTCCCAGCCCCGCATCCACTGCTCAGAGAGAGACACGGAAACTACCAACCTTTGGCAAACTCATCACTTGCCAGACCCTCTGTCCAAGCTCATTCTACCTACTCAACTTCCCCTCTTCTGACCCTCCACATCCATCCTTCCCCAGAGGTGTGGACAGGAGGAGAAACCCACAAAGATGTATACAAACACATCCACTCTGGAGCCTCTTGGCAGCCGGGAAAAGAGGTTCCCCGGCTAAAATGAAAGGTGGAGGGTCGTGCTGGGCTTTCCCCATTTCCACGAGACACAAGGTGGAGCCAACTGTGAACACGTGGACCAAAAGGCACTTTCAAAGTGACCATCTTTAGATCTCACTCGTACAGATTGTCCTTAACCCTACGGACGCCAAGGATGAAGACAGTGACAGTCTATCCGAGAGGTGGGAGGAAAGGGGAAAAGTAAAGGAGGGAGGAAATCAAAAAGGCCTCCACCAAGCCCCCACCCTCAACCTGTCTCTCTTTTGTGAAGTTCAACACAACAGCAACGTGCAAGACAGAAATGCCAACCTGAGAATTCACCCGGGGCGGTGATGAGGGAGTTGGTGGCCTCCGTTTCAGTGTAAGACAATGTGGAATCAGATAGATCTATGGAGGAAAGAGAAAGACAACTTAGTCGGCTGCGGGGCGCTCCCCTCTCTTCTTCTTTCTCACGCAGCTATGTGCGTGCACGTGCTTGCAAAGGGCGACGCGTCCCGCCCAGCTCTCTGATGCCACTCTGTAACCCCATCCCGTGATCACGCGAGACCAGGCCCACCGGCCCTGGAACGTCTCTGGAAAATGCTGACGGCTGCAGCCCTCACACCTGAAAACGTTTCAACTGCCTTGACCACAGAAATAACCCAAGTTCAGGGGACTGAGCAAGTAGCAACTTGGAGCCTCTGTGGGTAAGGTTAAATTAAGCCCCTAAACAATTCATAGTTGCTGTGCTTAATTACAACCATTAAAATTCTTCAAGTTGTTCCTTCTTGCTTCCTTCCTTCCTTCCTTCCTTCCTCCCGCTGGAGCTCGGGGAAGCTCTGTTTTAACAAGTTACCAGCCAGCCACACTCTGTCCGCGTACACCCCTCTAATTACCGGCTCAAGCATTTGCTCCCAGATTTTTTTCTCTCTCTCTGTCTCTCTCTTCCCTCCTCCGCTCCTAAACATCCAAACCCGCTCATGGAGCAACTTTCAATGCCTGGACTGGTTTTTTTAAGGCGATCACTTTTTTTTTTTTTTAAGTAGTTTCAAGTACTTCATATGGCGTGCATTATTTGTTTTTCCCTGTCTACAGTGCAGGGAGACCGGGAGAGGAAAATCTTTTGCGTGTTTTCTCTTGAACACTCAGCTACCGCCTTGACAGGCCAATGCCTTTTGGGGGCAGGTGGACAGGCAAAAGATTTCCTCTGCGACCAGTTGCCGGGGCGTTGTCTGTGTGGAGGAGTCAAAAAAAGGTACGTCCTGTGAGGCTGACAGCTCGTCGCCTTCTCACCCAGCTCAACCCAGGTCTAGTTCAGCTGGTCCCACCTGACCAAGCTGGAGATTCCCAGGATCAGAACCGTTAGCCAAGGCCCTGGCTAGCTAGAATTCCATTCGATCCTGCAGGATTTGTTTTTTTCCCCTTTTACCACATGGTTTGGGGAGCGGGAAGATGAAACATTAACCAATTGGGGGGGTGGGTGGTTTGGGGTTTTTTTGTTGTTGTTTCCCACTTGCCAGATGCTGACTGGGTGTTCTGGGTTTTATTTTGCTCTTTGGTCTCATGTGATCACAAACGCTTAGAAGTGAACTGCCTTTTTGTTTTGTTTTGTTTATGAAAAAGCAACAATGCAAGGAAAAGAAAATAATACAAAAAATAGCTGGGACTATTTAAAAGGGCACGGAAAAGTTATCTGCTGCTAAAATGTGTTAGGAGGGAACTGAGGACAGATGGAAAATCTCTTGGAAACAAAAATAAGAACCCCAGGGCCCAAGTGGGAGCTAATTCTTAAAAGCGTTTTGCTTTTCAGCCCTAACGTCCCCAAAGCACTCAGCGGCCGGGAACGCTGCAGGCCGGGCCCTAGTTCTTGCGGAGCCACCGTAGAGCCAACGCGGACAGCTCAGTGAGGGCCCCAGGCGTGGGAATGGTTCCCCCCTTTCATAGCTAGTAAGTCCCTATCATGCATCCTTCCAAACCATCCTGTTTATTGCTTCTAGCGAGGCCCTGACATCTGATGCCCTGCAGCGGCTGATGGAGAAAAAGAATGTTCTCAGCCTTGATCACTGCTCGAGAGACCCTGCCTACCTGGAAGCTGGGGCCCCAGCTTTGAGTCCAGCCTCCACCAGCACTCCTAAAAATCAGGGCTCACCAACTTTTCCTGCAAAGGGCCCCCCAGCGGGTAGCATTTTCAAGCCTTGCGAACCACGTGGTCTCTGTTACAGCTACTCAACTGTGTCACTATAGCCTAAAAGCAGCCACAGACACCATGGAAAGGGGCGAACGCAGCGATATCCCAGCAGGATTTTTTTTCTCGCGGAGGCTAAACTTTGAATTTCATATCATTTTCACACGTCAGGAAATAGTACTCTTTCGATTTTTTCTTTTTCAACCATCTAAAAAAGTATGAAAACGTCCTTAGCTCATGAGCCACACGACAAAACAGATGGCGGGCCCTAGTCTGCAGACTCTTGAGCTGTGTGACCACCAAGCAAGTGTCACTTCCTCTCTTCTAGGCCTCAGTTGTCCCATTTGTAAAATAACTGGCACACATGTTGATTTCCAAATGGTCACTCTGCAGGGCCAGGCGGTGTCCTGATTTCTGCAGCTTTATCCCAGACTGCCCTGCAATCCCTCAGGGCAATGATCCCTGACATTCGAACTGAGGGACTACATTTACTAAGCACCTCTGAGGGGTGTTCCCTCACCCCCCCCAATGGATCTACAGATCTTCTAAGGGCCCAACGCAATTACATTGACTTAGGAAATGCTGAGACAGGCCTGTGAGGGAGGGACGGGGAACTGCTGAGTTGAACGGGCACTGCCCTTGGGTTTCTGCCTCAGCCCTGCTGCTCATTAACTGGGGGACCCACTCCACCCCTCGGCCAGATTCCTCATCTATCAAGGGACAGGGTCCCACCAGATGACCTCTTCAGTCCCTCCAGAGAACTAAATAAAGCTCCTCCATGAACGGGATGACCATCCCTGGGCCAAAAAAACAAGGAAGTTGCCATTGTTAAACCACTGACTCACACACCATCATGGGACACCTCTGTCCTCCTAGACTGAAGAGCTCCAACTCCTGAAAGGACCCGGTGGGCACTTTGGACTCCACAGGGGGCCTGGAAAAAGAAAACTGGCCTGGATGCCTGAGAGTCTGCGACACTTACAAGTGACCTCCCAGACGATGCTGACACAGGCTACTGGGAAGAGGCCTTTACCAAAAACAAAACAAAACCCACTTCTTGTGGTCACTCAGCGGAATGCAGTTAGCATCACTGCTGTGCTCTCGGACTTTGGAAGTTTGAATCCCACGGGAAATGCCTGGGTAGCAAAGTTGCTCTCCTGGTACTAGTAAAGCCAAACTAACTCACCCTGTCCCTGGGACCCTCCGCTGGGGGCGGGGGGAGTGTCCAGAAGGGCCAGAAAACAAGCCACTGTTTTTAAAACCACATGCATCTACTCCGGAAGATGAGCTGCTCATCTGGCCCGAGGGCTGTCCAGAGAACACTTCTGCCTCTGAGTGGGACCTGCCTACATTACCTACATTACCACCCCCACGGAGCGCCCCTAGGGGTGGGACCACACCAGGGGCTTTCTGCACAAGGATTTTCTACACGGTCTCACTGTTGTTTCTGCCCAGGTGACCTTTCTGGCTTAAAATCAGGGGAAGCACACCACCCCGTTCAACCGCGACTTCATATGCTCTACCTGTCTGTCATAGTGCTAATGAACAGAGTGAAAGGAGAACAACCCGCCAGCTGGGGGAGGGAGAGAGGAAAAGGCAGAAATACCAAACCCATCTCCAATGAAGTGCTTAAGTCAAAACCCATTCATCTCCCACAGGCCCATGTTTAAAGGTCACGGAGAGGTTAATGATGAGCGGAGGAATTTCAAGATGTAAATAGCCCGCTGCAAAGCCCGGTCTGCTTTGGCCCAACTGGAGGTGTGTTTGTCAAACTTCACCCCATCTCAAAGGCAAATCAGGCCTGCTTTCCCCCCTCCCCTCCCCACCGCTGAGCACTGAGGCTGGGCCCCAGACTGAAAGGGCTGAAAGGGAGCTGGGTGGGAAGGAGGACGCACTTACCCAGTGGCTTGTACTCGTTGTGAAGAGACAGCCGAGAATAGGGGGGCGGTGGTGATTCTGGAAGACAGGAGACAACATGTCACTGCTGGGGTGGGGGGAGTTCACACCTGAGGGGTTGACCTGCTTTTGATCATCGGTTTCCTCAAATATAAATCCAGCCCCCAGGAAACTCTCCTCTTTCCCCACCACCTCTGCTGCCTGGCAGGTAAGACCACAGGCTTGGGGTATAGACCCAGACTCAGTCCCTCCTCTGCCGCCTTTAGCTTTGTGACCTCGGGCAAGTCACTTTGCCTCCTGAGCCTGTTTCCTCAATTCTAAAATAGGGACAACAATGATAAAGACCTCCCAGGTGTGCCAGGGGGGCAAAGGAAGACAATGTATGTGAAACAGCTCTTGGTCTTCTGGAAAACTACACGCGCAAACACTAACTGCTATGATTGTGACACAGGAAACATGGGCACAGGGGAAGTCAGAGGAGGGCTGCTTGATATAACACAGGAAGCTCTGTTAAATTTGAAGTGTGGATATACGTGGTATCATTTTTAGCATAAGTATATCCCTTACAAGAGTTGGGACATAGTTCTACTAAAAACTTACAGTGCTGTTTGTCAGAAACTCAAAGTCAGCTAGGCATTCTGTACTTTTATTGGCTACATTTGGCAACTGTCATCAGCAGTGAGTATGAGAGACCTAGAAGCTCCTTTCCAGATCAACTGCACGACAACAGACATTCTTGGGGGCAGGGAAGAAGGCAAGGTTGGCTGGAGCCCAGGAAGTCAACCCAGATACCCAGAGGGGAGACCTTAAGCCAGTCATGTCCAGTTACCCTCAGCCTCAGTCTCCCCCTGTGTAAAGAGAAAGGGTGGCCCACAAGTTCTCTGTGGCCTCCCGTCTCAGACCCTCTGTGATTCCTTATTGTCTACAGTATTTTTCTCTGGGTTTCCTTTCATTTGCCCAAAATACTCCTCCTTAAAAACATGTATTTTGTCTTCAGAAGAATTCCTTAGCCTCTTGCTTTAGGGGAAGTAACAATTTGCTAAACTAAGTAACAATTTGCATGAATGAAATGACCCTTCATTTTCCCTAAATGAAACTAAACACCATCAAATCGCAAACTAAAACAAACTCTCGGTGGTAGTAAAGTGGTAATAACTATTATTAGGCAGGTATCAGTAATGATACAAGGGGTAATAAGTGTTTTTCGCAATTATAATAAGGCACAATTAGCTGTAGGAGCATTTGTTTTGCTCTGTACACCCAATGCAGCTTTACTTCTTCCCCACCCCAGCATTTTCAGCCTGAAATTACTTCAACAAAGTGAGGGCTCTGAGGTCTAGAAACAGGGAATCTTTTGTGGACAAGAATTTGGGAGAAGGAAAAGTGAATCACGGAATAGCCACTGGGGAGAGAAGCAAACACTTGCTGAATGCCTGCCCTGTGTCTTCCTCTACGCCGGGCATTTTCTATTTTGTTTATTGTGTTTTATTCTTCTGGATCTTAGGTACAGAGTGGTTCATCGTGCTCATGGGCACTTAGTACGTCCTTTCTCAAAAGTAAATAAGATGATCATTATTATTCCCATTTTACAGATATGAAGACTGACTTGCCCAGTGTCCCCATCCCCACCCCCCCCAGCCAATCATGATGGAACTGGAATTTGGGCCCAGGCCAGACTTGGCTCTGCATCCCAATGACAGAGGCAGCAACAAGAGGCACCCCCCTGTCTTACACCACCTCACCCCAACTAGGCCCAGTACATCATGGGCACAGAAAGTGCTCAGGAAACGTCTAAGGACATTATCCTCATAATGGTGGTTGAGGATAATGGCAAAGTTGGGGCCATGTAGACAAAGGTGTAGAAAATGAGGAAGAAATGTAGAATGTAGAAGCCCAAAGGGGTAACCCCAAGGAGACGCCAAATAAGACTCAAGGAAGGGACTATCTGCCTTCAGTAGGAGCCACTTTGCCCACTGGTACTCAGGCCTTAGAGGGGCTGGAGACCAGACTTCAGCGAGGACTGGCCTCACTTCAGGACACGAAGCAGAACACAAGTGGGGCTAGAGCTTTACAAAGAAAGGGAATTGAGGCAGGCGCTCCCATTGTACAGTGACCACTGAGGCCTTGACAGTGGGAGTGACTCCCTTTGGGGCCACACAGTGAACCCTGCGGTCGAGCCAAAGCCGGAGCCAGAAGCCAGGTTTCCTGACCCTCAGCCTCATGCCCTTCCCACTACCCCACTCACTTACCCGAAGGCCTGCAATTTCCAGGTTAGGGTTCCTTTGGCAAAAATCTGATCGGCTGAGGCTCAGACCACACATGGTGGGGGCGGGGGAAGGGGGGTCTGGACAAGTGTCCTCCCAGATCTGTCCCCCGAAAGTGAAACCTGGCAGTAAGGGGCAGTGGTGGCTGGAGTCAAGCCACTATAATCAACCCAGGATTTCTCCCAGGAGCTGTTTACCTGGGACCCAAAAAAGGTGGAGGGGGAAAAGGGTTAATAAAGTCCCCTCTTGAAGGGGCCACAGGAGACACTCTCCACCCACTGCTACACCCGGGCTGGGTGTGTCCTAATGTGAATGAGGCAGAAAGCAAACCTACAAACGTGGACAGTCCATCTCATCAGCGAGCGAGGAACTGCGAAGCTTTTAGGAGGGACTTGACCAGCCCCCACACGCTCCAGCAAAACAGTTCTCACAGAGCTGTTTAACAACCTTAGAGGCTGGAGGCTGAACGTTAAATTCCATCTTGGGCAAGTTCAAAAGTATGAAGGCCCACACACTCCACCGCGAGACACAGGGATTTATAATGTCAGGCGTTCACCCAGGTCAACTGCTGCTTTCAACAGATGGCGCACCGGAGGTCCGGCCAGGTAGGGAACCTGCCCACGGCCACATAGGAAGGCACGGGATGTTATTTTACTTCAGCTAAATAAAGGGCGAGGCCAGTCGGGGACCAATAATACCCAGTTACCTTTTTTCAAACAACTGAGTTCTGCTCACTGACCTAAGATTCAGTCTTTGTAAGTGCTGAATTCAGTGGTTTTTAGTATATTCAGATTTGTGTGACCACCACCACATAACTACCAGACACTTTCATCACCCCAAAGAAGCCTGTGTCCCTATGCCCTCAACCTCTAGGCAGCCACACATCCACTTTCAGTCCCTGTGGGTTTGCCTGATCTGGACATTTCACACAAATAGACTCATATAGTATGAGGCCCTTCGTGTAGGGCTGCTTTCACTCAGCATAATGCTTTGAAGGCTCATCCCTGCAACAGCATTGATCCGTGGGGCTGCATTCGTTTTTATGGCCAAATGATATTCCACTGGATGGATATACCACCTTTGGTGACCCATTCATCTGCTAATAGACACATGGGCTGTTCCGTTTTCTGACTCTTAGGAATAATGCTGCTCTGAACAGTACTGGGTAACCTTTAACTGGCACCTCCGCTTCACTCCCACACTTCCAGGTCCCACGGATCTGGGAGAGTGGAGTCCTAGGCCAGTAAGTCAGGTGGACTACTCCGGCTGGGAGACAAAAGGTCAGAAGAGTAAGTACCGGCTGCCTCCAGGCCCTCTGTCCGCTCCCCTCTTAGAAGCTACCTTAGTGCGTGCAAAAGCTGGGCTGATTTTTCAGTAGTAAATTTAGATGCTCTAAACTTGAAGAGGAGAGCCCCTAGAGCCCGGCAGAGGAGTCCTGCAGCCCCCTCTGAAAGCAATGGACATGAGACAGAGACAGACAGAGAGAGAGAGAGAGACATCAGACACTCCAGCCCCCTCAGACATCCAGCCTCAGGCACCAGCTTCAGGAATCTCCTCCAACTTCCTTCAGAAGTAAGAGCAGTCAGCCAGGGGCCAAGTGTACCAGAAGGTTAGTGCTCAGCTCAGCTCAGTCTAGCCTCTGGTTAGCCTCCTGGTGGGGGGAGGGGGGTGGTACTTAGCCTTTTGGGATCTAGACCCTTGATTCTAAAGCCAGAAGAGCTTCCAGCGTCTCCCACTGCCTGGTAAGGTTTAAGTTTGGGATAATGCCACACACACACACACACACACACACACACACACACACCACTTTTGCAGACACACACACACACACACCACTTTTGCAGCCCAGCATCTCCCTTAGGAAAGGATCCACTTGCTACCCTGGGCCTCCCGGTTGCCACCCTCCAGAGGGGGTGGCTGGGGGTGGAGTGGGGGCCTCCAGAGGGCCCATCCTTCCACCCCCAGAACCTGAATGTTCAACCTCAGGCCCCGAACGGGAGTCTCCGAAAAGGAGCTCCTGGCGCTTTAAGGCCGGCTGAGCCTAATTGCCCAGATTCCCCCGGCAGCCAGATAAACAGCGCAGCCGGCTGGCGCCAGCAAGAGGCAAACTGCACATTATCACCCCTTCCTCACCTCCAAGGAGGAGCTCCGAGGAGCAGGGCGGGCGGGCCGAGGGGCCGCCAGAGGGGCGGGGCAGGGGCTTGGAAGCCCAACTTGAAATTGATCTCATTTCAAAGGGATAATGTCAGGCCAAATAAAAGGAAAACTTTTTAGCCCATTCTAATTCCTATAGTCCTGGCCTGGGAACCCTGTGTTTTCCTAGGCGGCCTCCTCCAGTCGTTCAGAAGTTCTCTCTCGCTCTGTCTCTTTCCTTGGCGCAATTTGGATAATAGTAATTTACTGAATACAATTACAGAAAAAAAAAAGTAGTGAAGCAAAGAGCAGGAGACTTATTCCAAAGTTAATGGATACTTTCAGGAGAAAGGAGCTGTATAAACACAGGTTAAACTGTGATTAAAGTATTTCTCCACATTTCCGTCCACATAGGCACCGAGCTCAGTGGACTGGCTTTTCCCGGGACAGAAAGACACACAAGAGGGAAGGAGAGCTGGGGTCTGACTCCCAGGGGGACGGGGGTGCAGGGCAAGGCCGGGCACAGAGGAAAGACCCCCACTTTCTGAGACAAGCATGGGGGAGAGGGCAGGCCAAGGGAGGCAGGCCTGTGTCACCTGGAATCTGCCCATATCAGACCCTAAGGATTGTGTCCACCTCCTCACTTTCTGGATGGGAAAAGAAGCCCAAAGAGGGGACCAGGCCCCAGTGTCCCAAAACAAGCTGTTGGATGGGAACACGGTTCGCCCTGAGCAGCAGGGGTCAACACTGCCAGGAAAGGGGCCGCCTGTCACTTGTGCTCCCTGGGGGATCAGGTGGGCACTGGGGTGACTGCTGGGTGCCCCTCAGCTGGCCTGCAGGGTACTCCGGTATACTTTCCAGCTGTGTGCCTGCTCTCCATGGGTGTGTGTGTCTGTCTGCCCCAGTGCCCCAGCCGTCTTCCCCCAGAGCCCTGGAAGGAGCAGTCTCCTTATCAGGATGCGCACGGCTGAGCTCCAGCTATGCACCCGCCCAGCTCTAGGAGCCAGGCTGGCGGCCAGGCAGCAGGGGTGGGGTGGGCAGCAAAGGGCTCCCCAGTTCTCAGTCCCAGCGGCCCAGGCCACCAGGCAGGGAATGAAGCAACAGGGTCAACCAGGCGCCTACTGAACACTCTTCCCAGACCATAGGTCCTTCCAAGTGCCCCCAGGGTGGCTTGACTGGGGAGGGGGGGCGAGGGCTGGCAAACAAGCAGGAGACCCAGCCCCTGCACCAGTGCCTCCTTTGGGGAGGAGAAAGGGAGTCAAGTGCCAACAATGCTCAGTCTAGAATGAGATGTGGAGAGTGTTCTAGAGCCACCTCCACTCCACTCACAAGGAGACTGTGAGGAAAGGTTGCTCACCTAAGGTCAAGCTATCCTTACCAGAGAGCCTAGGACCAGGGGTGGTGAAGAACTGTTCCACTGCAGTCCCCACCCCCCCAACCTGTACCTGGCAGTCGGCTAAGCTCAAACCACCACCTAAACTGACTTCTAATCCAAAGTGTAGGGACAGCGGGCTGGGGGGAGTCCTGTCTGTTGCTCCAACATTTCCATGCCATCCCTTCTGGCTCACACACCTGAGCTTGTCTGGCACCTTGACTCTCCCCTGGCCCTCCCCTCCTCCTCCATGACCACCTCCCCAGCCCATCCTCCAAGGCGGTGTCCAGACAGAGCTATGGGGCTCCGGGGGCGGGGGGGGGGAATCCTGTTACCTGCACCCCCACAGCGCTGACAGTTCAGACCCACTGACCTGGCCCTTCTTCCTGCATCTCTGCCCCATCTCCCCAGCCAGATTCTGTTTCTTTTTCTTTTTTTAATTTTTTCAAATGTTTTATTTATTTCTGAGCGAAAGAGAGACAGCATGAGCAGGGGAGGGTCAGAAAGAGAGAGAGATGCAGAATCTGAAACAGCCTCCAGGCTCTGAGCTAGCTGTCAGCACAGAGCCCGAAGCGGGGCTTGAAACCACGAACCGTGAGATCATGACCTGAGCTGAAGTCGGAGGCTTAACCTACTGAGCCACCCAGCCGCCCCCAGATTCTGTTTCTTAAGGGCATGGGTCCTACTCATATTTCTGCTCTTCTGCTGTCGCACCCAGTACAGAGCCTGGCACAGAGTAAGCGCTCAACAAATATTTACTGGCAGACTGACCTGCCAGAGCCTGCTAAAAGCACACAGTGGGGCCCCACCAATTATCTCCCACTAAACAAAAATGATGAGGGTCAGGGCAACCACACATGGGGACCTGGACCACAGAGTTAGGGAGAAGACAAGATGGCAGAGGGGAGAAAGCCACTTCCAGGAGAAGCTGGCTTCTAGAGAAGAGGAACAAGGGGCACAGAAAGCCCACCCTGGGTCACAGGTCAAGGACTGCCCAAAGCCCCTGAATCCAGCCTGCAATGACCATGGGGGACCCGGGCAGCCAGATGAATGCTGCCTCTCCCCACTCCCACCCCTCCATCAGTGCTCTCTCTTCAGGAGCCACCACTGAAGCACATTCCTTTCCCCTCCAGCCACCACACCACATGGAACAAGACATCTGGGACAAATCCTGGGCCCACTGTCCCCTTCCACACTGGACATCAGGAGATCTGTGATCTGACCCTCTATCTATGTGCCCTCAGGCTGGGTGCTGACTCTCCAGAGGGAACAGACTGGAGGAGCTCAGAGTCCTTCCAGGTCCAAGAGCCTTTAATCTTCCAGCACTCTCACCCCCATAAGGCCCCCAATGCCACCAAAGAGGCATATGCCCCGAAGATGCTACAGGCTGAAATGTGTGAGCCCTGCAGAGCAGACGTCAGAAGAGGGGATCTGCAAGCTTCTGGCTGGCCAGAAGCTTCCACCTGTCCTCACCTCTGCTCCAGAACCAGGGGCCTGCTCAGGTACGCAGGGCTGGGGCGGGGTGCATGTGGGAAATCCCAGGAAGAGAACAAAGAAGGGAGGCAGTTCTCAGAGATAAATAAAATATCTGGCTTCCTCGCCTCCTCCTCCAGACACCTCCAGGGCCCTCACCTCTAGAAAAACTGGACACCGAATTGAAATGATAACCATGGCAGAGGCCCCGATATTTGACACCCAAGGGATGCTGGGAACAATTAGGGCAAGAAGGTGGTCTCTGCTTTCAGAGAGGAGCTTTGCTCTAAAGTACACAAAGGAACAAGTGTGACAGTGTAGAACACTTTTGACCCTGGCCATGATTGATCTCTTCACAACTTCTATCTACCTGGATATAGGAAAGTATAGTGTTGAGTATAGACTGGGGTAAGGAGGGAGGGGGGCGGGTAACGACACTCTGTTGGGCTTCCCCCAGGCCTGCCCTTCTCTTTCACTGCCTATGAAGTTACAGCCTACGTTGGGTCCCTGAAGCTGCACTGAGGAAATTCAATGCACAGTCTTTTAAGCGTGCCGGAGTCTTAAGGAGGTGCCATTTGACACGTGTGCCCTGATCCCCACTTCCCGACCATCCCTCCAGGGTGAGGAGCCTCCACCGCGGGCTCCCACGCGCCAGGGACACCCGAGGGTGCAGCCTCAGCTCCGCCTGCCCGCGGCGTCGCGGACCCGAGGGCCGCGAACACGCGCGGGGAGGGAGACACCACCCCGCCCCGCCCCGCACTCCCTGCCGGCGCGCGCGCTCACCTGGCCCGCAGAGCCGGCTGAAGTGGTAGGGGTTGCAGCACACGGTGGGGCCGTCGGCGGCGGCGGCGAAGCTGTGGCAGCCGCACAGGGGCTTCAGCTCCACGGCGTGCTGCAGGTCGGGCCAGCGAAAGAGGCGCCCGAGCAGCAGCTGCGGCGGCGCAGGCTGGCCGCCCAGGCGGAGGTCGGCGCGCGGCACCAGCACGCAGCCGCCCGGCACCCCGCCGCGGGACTCCACCGCCTCCAGCAGCGTGTCCAGCGACCGCTCCTTGAGCCGCTTCAGCAGCGAGTACGTGACCGTCTTGAGTTCCTGCTCGAGCAGCAGCAGACGCGAGCGGGCTTCGCGACTCCGCCCGCCGCCCGCCGCCTCCAGGGCCGCCCCGGCCAGGGGGTCGCCGGCGTCCCGCGGCGCGCCCGCGGCGTCCCGCTCCGAGAAGAGGCAGCAAGTCACCGTCTCGCAGTCACTTTCGGGCAGCCAGCCCGGGCCTCCCGGCTCCGCCACGTCCAGCGGGGAGCCCCCAGCGCCGGCCCCCAGCTCCGACATGGGCCTCGGGGGGCCCCCTGCGCGCCGGCGCCTCCCCGCGCCCTGGGCGCCTCGCTGTCCCACCGCGTCCCGGGGCCGCCGCGGGGCTACCGGGCGGACTTCGGAGCGGCCGCAGCCTCCGCCTTCTCGTGCCCGCGGGGCCGGCTCAGCTCGGCTGCCCAAGCTCCCATCCTCGTCGCCGCCGCCGCCGCCGCCGCCGCCTTCCTCCCGGTCGGGGACCACACGACTTCGCCAAAGTCGCCGCACCAGCCCCGAGCGTTTGGACCTGAACATACGATATCCTTTGGCGCCGGGGGTGGGGGGGAGGCGGTCTCCGGTTACCGGGGGTCCGTTCCGTCAGCGAGGCGCCGGCTGCGCGGGCCGCAGCCCCACATGAAGCTCCGCCGCCGGGCGCCGTGCAGATCGCGCACAGCCTGTCGTCGAAGGGGCGCCGCAGGGCTGCAACATGAGGGAGCTCGCCGGGCCTGGACGGCGGGGAACGCGCGCGCGCCGAGCCGCAGTCCGCGCCGGGCCAGCGGCTACATGGACCCCGGCGGCCGGGCGACTCAGCAACTCCAGTCCTGGCGCCGGAGGGGGACTGCAGGCGGCCCTCCGCCAGAAAGACCCCGCATGGGCCGGCGAGCCTTCAAAAGTTGCGCGGCTGGTCCATGAGCACAAAGCGCTCGCGCCGAACCCCCCAGATGTGTCGGGGCAGCCCTGTCTTTAAAACCCAAACGCTTAACTACATGGGCTTTTCCTGCAGGATCCGAAAGGCCGGCTTGTTGATACCCTCAGCTTCCTTCTTACTCCCTGCAAAAAGAAGAGGGGGGAAAAGGAAAGAAAGAAAAAAGAAAGCCCAAACAAAACCAAAATCCTGGAACTGCATGCACGAAAAGCCAACTCCGTCTCAGGTCCCAGGCGCTAGATGCACTTGGAGCAAGTTTCTCCTGAACGCGGGTGTCAACACATGAGTGGAAACTGTAAAAATCCCAAAGAGCTGTTGGGAATCCTTAATTAAAAATGCAATCCACCGAGGCAGAGGTCGCAGCCCGCCCCACGCTGCGCTCGGACGCCCGGGGCGCCGCGGCTGCAGAGGTCGTCCCCCTCCCCCCTCCACAAAAAGTGCCTCCCGGTGGCCCCGCGGTCCCTGCGAGGTCTGGCGAGGCAGCGCCCGGCGGCTCTTTCTCTCGGCTCGGCTCCCTCGCTCGCTCCCCCGCTCGGCTCTCTCTCTTTTTTGTTCTCCTCAAACGCACACTGAGGGCCCCCGGAGGAGCGCCGCGGAGTCATTGGCTGCCTCCCATCATATGCCAGTCTAGACACTTTGGCGGCTCCGCGGCGCTGATTGTTGCGCAAACAAGGTTTCAAGTTTCTTAACTCTTAAAGGAGAACACGTCCCATTGCAGGGCCCAAGGCTCCGAGGGGCTGGCTCCCGGGGCGGGCCGAGGCCGGACTCCCGCCCCACGCTCGCCCCGGCACGCCCGCCCCGAGCCTGACAGCGCCCACGGCCCGCTTTCTAGCCCGTGTTGCGCCGCGGGCACGGAGACGAGCGAGCACACACACACCCCCCCGCGCGCGCACACACGCACACGCGAGTTACACAAACCACGGGCGAGCGGCGCGAAGGCTCAGTGGACCCGCTGAGACTTGGATGCAAACGGGGCGCTTTGCCTCTCCCTGGCTTGTGCACAAACTTACAAACACACATTGCACTTTAGAGTTGGTCCAAACCCCCATCCCAGGCAAGGCTAATAAAAATGGGTGTGCGTGTGTGCCTTCCTGGCCTGAGTCTCTTGGGAGCAGGGGCGGCCGATCTGTTAGGGTAGGGGGATCTTCCGTGGTGGCACAAGGTCTCCACACCCCCTGCCGTAGTCAGGGGTCGCTCTGCTGGGCCGAATGAGGGACCTGGGACGCTTGGCGCAAGGGGTCTCCAGGCTTGCCCGATGTAGGGAGTTGGAGGGGGTGGGGTAGAGGCGGGGAGTGTCTTCGCTCCGACTCCCCGCGGTCGCCACGGCTCTCCCTCGGAGCTAGGCGGACGGCCAGCAGTCCCGGGCCCCCTCGAGGCCGGGTGCTTCCTCCTCCCCTTTCCCCAACTGATTCTCTGCACCACCGAGAAGCGTGTGGGTTCGGGGTCTTGTTTTCCCCTGCGACGTTTCGCCAAGGGAACGGGGATGGGTTGGGGGCAGGGTCCCAGCCCACAAGGTCCGGGGCTGGCTGGGGGGGCGCGGCGGCAGCAGCGGGCAGCCCGGCGCGGGAAGGGTTAAGGCCGCTCCTGCCCCTGGAGCCGGCGCGGCGGGGTACCTCCTCGGGCGCGCTCGCTCGTCCGAGGGTGGCAAAAGTTCAAGCTTGTAAAGTCGGGATTGGTCCCGCGCGGAGGGAAAAAAGGCCTGGTCCCCCCCTCCCCCCCCGGGTGCGGCGCCGATTGGTCCGGCCGTGGGGCGGGCACCGCCCTCTCCACGGCGCGCGGCGGCCCCGCCCCCGGCGCGGCACCCCGCCCCTTTCCGGGCAGGAGCCCGGCCCCGCACTGAATGAAAGAAATTCCGCTACTCTCATTGGCCCGGGGCTGGGCGCCATTCCCCCGCGGGGGCCGCGGGGGCGCCGGCGCGCGGGTGTCCCCCGGGGGTGCCCACGTGTGGGGCTGGCCCTTTGAGGGCGCGGCGGTGCGAGTACCCCGCGGGGCCCGGAGTCTGTATGCGCGCGGGGGGAAGGGCGGGGTATTCCGGAAGGACTCGGAACCATTTGCTGAGCTGTACCTGGAGCCAGGTACTGTTCGCGCCGCGCTCGCCCGGAGACGTGCTTGTTCTTTCGAAAGCAAGACCGGGCCGAGAAGCTTCCTCACCCGCATCCCCTACTGCTTCGGCCAGATCAAGATAGCTGTCAGTTTCTTGTTTGGAAAACGGGGCGCCTACCCGGCGTTCCTCACAGGACCTGAAGATCCTAGGAGAGAGTGCATTTAAAGCGCTGGAACCGCAAGTGACCAGCGAGATGAATTTTCTCAAGTGAATACATCGCTTATGTAACCAGCACCCAGAAGCCCATCTCGTGGTCCTTTCGGTTATTTCTCGCCCCTGGGGGGAAAATACAAAGAATAATTCAGTGGCAAGTAGTTTTCTTTCACCAGGGTATTCGCTGGTTTGCCCGTGGATTGCAGTAATAATAAATTGGCGCCTATTGACTCCTTACTGGGGGCAAGGCCATGGTCCAGGCGTTATAACGATTCAGTCGCTAAATTCTCCCGCCCACCCTGCTAGGTAGTAGTATTCTTTCCATTTTGCAGATGAGGAAACGGAGGCACAGGAACTTGCCGTTTAATTCACCAGTGACCAGATAGTGTTGAGAGTGCTAAAATGCCAAGACCAGATGGACATAAACCAGTGTGCGCGCTCACCCCACAAGCTAACGAACAGTGTGTGGGTCTGTGTTGCCGGAGCACAGGCTTCCAGGGCAGTGATTTTTCAAATGTGGTCCATTGGAGCTGCTGAATGAAAGTATTATGGGGTGAGGCCCCAAATACTTGGGGGTAGGTATGGTTGTTACCACTATTTTATTTTACAGATAAGAACACTGAGGCACAGAAGCTTTAACTTGCATAAGCTTTCGGTTAGTCTCAGAGGTGGAATGTGAACCCAGCCAGCTGAGCGGGGTGGGTGCAGGTGTGTAGGTGTCTAATGGGGCAGCAGGCTCTAGATGGGTTCCCTCCTTCCCTGGGCAGTAACTCACGGTTGAGCTTCTGCTCTTGCTCATGCAGAGACGCAACATTAGGGGTCGAGGTGCCATCAGGTGCCTGCTGGATGCCCTCCGAGGAGCACTGAAACCAGAGTCTGGTAGGCCTGAGTTCAGCAGTGACCTTCCTAAGCCTCCCTCAGCGTTATCAGCCTCTGGGTTCTCATCTGTAAAATGGGACTCGGAATCATGCTCCAGGCAGTTACCAAAGTTAAATGACATGAGGACCCAGAGGCCTCCCTCATTACAGGAAGATGCCTCTGAGTGGAGATAGTATCGGGAAGGGAAGGGCACTGATAGTTCCACTGTCCTTGGATTCTCAGGGCCCATCCAGCCTAGCACCAGCCTGCACTGCGACCACTAGAGGGTGTGTGAGCGCCCAGCAGTACAGGGCCTAGGAGCCAAAGCCTAAGGACACCCTCCTGCACCGCCCTCTGGAAACAAGCTCCAGTTCCCTGGGGGTGTAGAAGAGGAGGTAGGTGCAATGCCAGCTGCTGATCCACAGGTCCCTGCGGCCATATTACTCACAAAGTAACTCACAGAGAAGTGATCCTACCCCTCAGATTCAAAACCGCTCCCTCCCCGTTATTCCAGTATTTTCCCAAAGCACCCCGTGCTTTCTCTTTACCCTGCTTCTCATGGTTCATAGCCGTCGGATTCCATGTCCACTGTCCTATCTGTGGAACGTAAGCCCCACATGGAGAGAAACGGTGAAGCTCTCAGGCCCCCACCACCCTGTAGCAGTGCTGAGGGAGTGGAGTCAGAAACAGGCCATCTGAGACCCCCCCGTGCCATCAAAGAAGGTTAATAGGCACAAGACCGCGCTTGCTCCGTTCCTCTCTCCAGTCCCTGACATGACATCTGTCACATAGTGGGCACTCAGGATCTGTGAGGTGGTTGAATTCAAATCACTCCCTTCACCGAGCTTCGTGCTCATCATCATCCTGTATCAAACATTTATACACACTGTCTCATCAGATCCTCACCCCCACCCCTGCCCCAAATCAACAGAATGAAGAAGTCCACATTCTTACTAGACCTGTTTTTTAGAGAAGGAAACAGAGAGCATAAGTAATTTGTCTCTGGTCACCTAGGCAATAGGTGGCAGGGTTGGGACTTGAACCCCAGGCTGCTGGATGTGAGTGTTAACTTCTCAATGCCTGGTCCTGGAAAAGAAAACGTGGTCCGTTGCCCTTGAGGAGTTTCCATATCAGCTGGGAAGAAACAGCATGATTTCATACAAGGGAGCACTTGCTTCTTGGTGGTGGAGAGCAGCAAGCTCTAGGGGCCACTGCTTATAACAGTAGCACCACAGAGGAAGTCTGGGCAACGTCTTGCTGGAGTCAGATGGACTGGGAGGGTGAACGATTCATCCTAACCCACTTCACAGGAGACTGATGGATAAACCAAGGCCCTACGTCTTACTCTCATAGAGAATAACTATAGCCCTAACTGGCTAAGTAGTATCATCTGCCCTTTTGGAAGGTAAATCTACTTGGCCCCGAATAGGGGAGACGGGGCACCCATAGGTGGTAGACAACACTTCTGAGCTTTTGGTGAATGCTATGGACTCCCCGTCTCTTGAAAAACACACATGTGCGTAAGTGGAACTTTGTGTTCATTCATTCAACACATACCTACTGAGTTTCCGTGGGATGCTGGGCCATGTTATAAGTACTAGGGAACCTGCAGGAAACAAAACACAAAAATTCCTAAGCTCAACGAGTCTAGTGGGAGGACAGACCATAAACAAAATAATCTGGTATATAGCATATTGGAAGGTAAAGGTGCAGAGGTCAAAAACAGAGCAACAAAGAGGAGAGAGAAATGCCAGGGGAGGGTAGGTATGGTTCCAAGAAACTGGCAGGAAACTTCCCTGGGAAGGTGACATTTGAATAAAGTCTTTTTTTAAACATATTCTTTTTTAAAAAAATATTTTATTTTTGAGAGAGAGAGAGAGTGAGAGAATGACCAGGGGAGGGGCAGAGAGGGGAGACAGGATCTGAAGCAGGCTCTGCGCTGACAGCACAGAGCCCAATGCAGGGCTCGAACTCATGAGCCATGAAATCATGACCGGAGCCAAAATCAGACCCTTAACAGACTGAGCCACCCAGGCACCTGGAACAAAGTCTTAATGGTGGTAAGGAAAGCACTTATAGTGGCGAAAGTATGTTCCGGGCATTGAGAAGAGCAAGTACCAGGTTCCGGAGGTAGGAATGTGTCTGGCACGTATCAGGACCATCCAAGAGGTGATACTATGTGAGAAATGCTGGGGGACAGACTGAAGGGTCACACAGGCCATTGTGGGGTCTTTGGCTTGTCCTCTGAGTGAGCTGAGCACCCCTGGAAGTTCTGAGAAGAGGAGGGTTAAGTTCTGCCTTGTTTTAACTGGCTCCCTCTAGCGGCCATGTGGATAATAGACTGCAGGGGACAGAGCTGGGAGCAAAGGTCTGGAGGGGAGGGAGAAGGTTGCAGTGGCCCAGGCATGACCCTGCTAGCTTAGGGACAGGCGGTTGAATCCCGGACATATTTGAAGACAGAAAGAGCATGATTTGCTGTTACATATCTGGGAGTGTGCAAAAAACATCTGAACAGTGTACACATGCTATTGACAGTTGCTTAATTTTAATTTTTATTTTTTTTATGTTTATTTATTTCTAGGAGACAGAGAGAGAGAGCGTGAGCAGGGGAGGGTCAGAGAGAGAGGGAGTCACAGACTGAAACAGGCTCCAGGCTCTGAGCTGGCACTCAGCACAGAGCCTGACGCGGGGCTCGAACCCACGAACCGTGAGATCATGACCTAAGCGAAAGTCGGACGCTTAACCAACTAAGCCACCCAGGCACCCCTACTTGCTTAATTTTTAAAATCAATTCACTCTTGGGGCATGGCTGGCTCAGTCGGTGGAGCAAGCGACTCTTAAGCTCAAGGTTGTGATTTTCAAGCCCACATGGGGTGTAGAGCCTAAAAAAAAATCAGTTAAGTCTTATTTAGCCTTGTCATAAGCAACAATATCCACAGAGTCACAAATGTGCTCGTCATATTTATCAGTTTAAAGCAAATACATAAAATAGTTTTACACATCACCAAATAAAGTTAGCCCCGGGACCACCCGGACACATGCACTGCGGAAACACTAATTTAACCAGTTGCTAATTTCACCTACTTTCAGGCTTTTGGGTTAGTTTAATTTGATTGTTTTCTTATTACATTACAGAAAGAATGACTTTTTTTCTTCCTGGCCCTGTCTATAATTAGGGGACCCATTACCACAGCCCCTAGGAAGTGACTGCTGCTTTCACTCTTGGCACTCCAGGCAACCTCTGCTTGCGCAGTACAGAGAGTGGTTCTTACCCGTTACTTTTTAAATCCAACAGACCTGGGTTCAAGTGCTGTTCCACTACCCCTGAGCTGTGTGGCCTGGGGCAGCTTTCTTTACCTCCTAGGATAATCCCTAAACCAGGTGTTACCCTTACTTGTAGGTTAGAGATTCCAGATGGGGAGCCCGAGACTTAACTTCTAATAATAATATTGGGAGATCGTTTGAAGATTAAATGCTTAGCACAGAGGCTCCTGGGTGGCTCAGTCAGTCAGTGTCCGACTTCCACCCAGGTCATGATCTCGTGGTTTGTGAGTTCGAGCCCCACATCGGGCTCTATGCTGACATCTTGGAGCCTGGAACCTGCTTCGGATTCTTTGTTCCTCTCTCTCTCTGCCCCTCTCCTGCTCACACGATCTCTCTCTCTCACAAAAATAAACATTAAAAATGTTTTAATAAAAAATAAAAATAAAATGCCTAGTACCATATCTGGCACCTAATACGTGCTCAGTAAATAGCAGCTATTAGTGAAATGAGTGTGGAGTCAGTCTTTGCCACGTTAAGCCTGGGTAAACAGGATTGTCAAAACTAACCTCTGGGAGCCTCAGTTTCCTTATCTCTGGACCTACCTGCCCAAGGTGGGAGTGGGATGATTCAGGTTCCTCCCCATAGTAGGACTCGGTGCCTCACCGTGACAAGTAGCCTGGAGACCGAAGGTTGGCTATGGAAGGGACCAAAAGAAACTTCCCTTACCAATGTTTCCGATCAAACCCCTTGGGCTGTACCTAGTTTCCACCTCTAAGCAGTCTTTCATAAGTGCAGAACAGAAGGGGGCAGGATGGGGGTGCCTGAGGCACCAGGTAAGGAGGGTTACTTGCCTAAGATCACAAGGCCAATTGCAGAGAGCCAGGAAGCAAGTGGACATTTTTCTTTTTTCTTTTTTTTTTTTAATATTTATTTTTGAGAGAGAGACAGAGCATGAGCAGGGGAAGGGCAGAGAGAGGGAGACACAGAATCCGAAGCAGGCTCCAGGCTCTGAGCCCGACTTGGGGCTCGAACTCGCAAACCACGAAATCATGACCTGAGCGGAAGTCAGACGCTTAACCAACTGAGCCACACAGGCACGCCAAATGGACGTTTTTCTGACACACAGGGCTCCTTGCCCCTTTTCCCAATGCTTAGGGCGTCTCTCCCCAAGTGTGCTGAGGATGTAGTGCAGGAAGTAGGAAGCCAGGCCCTGGGGTCAGACTGCTTGAGTTCTAATTCTGATTCTGCTCCTTAACAGAGTGGCCTTGATCACTTTGCCTAACCTCGCTAAATGTCAGCTTCCCTCCAGAAAATGGGCTTAGTAATAATAGTACCTACCTCACTGGGGTCACTGTGAATACAGACTGAGATTATTATGCAAAGCATTTAAAGCTGCTATCCTTAGTCCGCTCTGTGTGGATGCCACAGGGGAGGGCAGCGCCTTGCCAGCTTTCAGAAATACAAGATGAGTGGATGAATGAATGAATGAATGAATGAAGGCTTCGATGAGTGCAGTGCTGCAAGACAAGGTTGTTAAGGGGACTGGAGGCAGTTGCACACAGGTCAGGGCAAGGACTGTGGATTTGCCGCAGTGCAGCTGGGTTACCTGCACCCCGTAGATAACTCTCATCCTTCTCAGGCTGGGCAACTGGGCAGGGGAGGGGGGAACAGATGGGGAGGGCTCTTGAAGTCAAAGAATTTTTCTGGAGAGTTCATTTGACTCAAGGATGGTGGAGAAATTTATTTTTATATCACAATATATTCCATGTTTAATATGAAAGCTAAGCCAGGGGCACCTGAGAGGCTCAGTTGGTTGGGTATGACTTAAGCTCAGGTCATGACCTCATGGTTCTTGGGTTCAAGACCTGCATTGAGCTCTGCACTGAGCATGTGGAGACAGCCTGGGGTTCTCTGGTTCTCTCTCTCTGCTCCTGCCCTACTTGCACTTTCTCTCTCTTAAATAAACTTAAAAAATAAGTAAATAAAACTAACCCGGATGGTGTATACAAGGTTCTCATGAGCTTCTGACAGAGAAGGGACACTTGCAAAGAATGGCAGCGTGAGTGGCATGAGACCACCGCCCCAGACCAACCCCTGGGCCTCCTGGGAGGCTCACTCCCTCAGCCTTCGGGGGAGTACAGAGACCCTCTCTGAAGAGACAATGTCCAGGCATATGGCTCCTTTATACTTCAACATCAGGTTTCTGCTAGGCTCTAGCTAGAAGCCAAAGGCCCTTGTACAAGGAGCCCTCCCTCAGGGAGTGGGAGTTAATTTGAATAAATGTCTGTATTCAATCATTCTTCTATACCATGGTGACCAGAAAGAACCTTCTAGCATTTCTCTCTGACCCTGAGGCTCCCACACTGAGAACCTTCAATGGGTCCCCATGGCCAGTGCGTTCAAAAGTAGCTTCCCTTGATGGGACACCTGGGTGGTTTAGTCGGTTAAGCGTCCGACTTTCGCTTAGGTCATGATCTCGCGGTTCGTGGGTTCGAGCCCCGCATCGGGCTCTGTGCTGACTGCCAGCTCAGAGCCTGGAGCCTGTTTCAGTCTGTGACTCCCTCTCTCTCTGACCCTCCCCTGCTCATGCTGTCTCTCTCTCTCTCTCCTAGAAATAAATAAAAATATTAAAAAAAAAAAAAGTAGCTTCCCAACCCCCCCAGGGAAAGGTCCTACCTCCTGTCCCTACCACTACATGGACCCTGAACAGGAGAGGGCCTGCCCCTCGGAATGCCCCAAAGCTCCCCTGTGTCCCTCTCTCTGACATCCAGTCTTCACACATGCTGACCGTTCTGCTTGGAATGCCCTTCCTTCTCTTCCTCTGAACAAACGTTTTCTCTCTCGCCCCAGTGACAGGTCCAAGGCCATTTTCCATGCACTGTCCTGACATTCTTACAATCCTCCTTTCTCCGAGCTGGAAAGGATTTGTCCCCATCTGAGAGCCCCTTAAGAGCTCAGCCTGAGTGCATCTTTCTACCCTTAGCCTAGAACCAGGAGGTGCTAGGAATTGAAGAGTGGGGATTTCATTTTTAAAAGTATCTTTTAATGTTTATTTTATTTTTGACAGAGAAAGAGAGAGAGAGAGAGAGACAGAGTGTGAGCAGAGGAGGGGCAGAGAGAGAGGAAGACACAGAATCCGAAGCAGGCTCCAGGTTCTGAGCTGTCAGCACAGAGCCTGACACAGGGTTCAAATTCATGAACCGTGAGATCATGACCTGAGCTGAAGTCAGATGCTTAATGGACTGAGCCACCCAGGTGCCCCTAGGGATTTCATTTTTGATTGATACGGCCAAATTGGTCTCCCCCTTAGAAGCGTCCCTCTTCCCCTCCCTGTAGCAGTGTCCATGCCTGTTGACAGTACGATTCCACTTTATACAGACACCATCCAGATGTGCTTGCACACAAGTGAAAGGATGTACACATATAGTTATGGGTTATGGGTTATGCTCCATAAAGTCACTTTATACTAAAGAGATTGTAAACAATCTTAACTTTATCAATAGAGGGTCTCATTAAATAAATGATGGAATATCATCCTGTGGTTGAAAAAGACTGAGGCATGGGGCGCCTTGGTTAAGCATCAGACTTTGGCTCGGGTCATGATCTCACAGTCGTGAGTTCGATCCCCGTGTTGGGCTCTGTGCTAATAGCTCAGAGCCTGGAGCCTGCTTCAGATTCTGTGTCTCCCTCTCTCTCTGCCCCTCTGTCCCTCTCTCCCTCTCAAAAGTAAGTAAATGTTAAAAAAATTTTTTTAAGAAAAAAAGTGAGGCGGCCTTTAGTGTGAAAAGATCAAGATATTAAATGACTGGGGCACCTGGGGACTCAATCGGTTAAGTGTCCAACTCTTTTTTTTTTTTAAACTTTTTAAGTTTATTTATTTATTGTGATAGAGACAGAGAGAGAACACGAGTTAGGGAGGGAGAAAGACAGAGAGATGGAGACAGAGAGAATCCCAACCAAGCTCCATGTTGCCAGTTGCAGAGCCTGACACGGAGCTGGGACTCACGAACTGTGAGATCATGACCTGAGCTGAAACCAAGAGTCAGATGCTTTGCCATCTGAGCCACCCAGGCTCCCTTGTGCCCAAGTCTTGATTTAGGCTCAGGTCATCATCTCACAGTTCATGAGATCGAGCCCCAAGTGGGGCTCTGTGCTGATAGTGCAGAGCCTGCTTGGGATTCTCTCTGTCTTCCTGAGTTCGGTTACTCCCTGCTAACATACAGTGCTGCCCTGAGAATGAGGTGCTTGATAGTCGCCTAATATGATTGGTTGATTTATCCCCAGCAGAGGGAGACCTCTGGAGGTGGGCATGGAGGACACTGACCACAGCCAGGAGGCCTGGCCCTTTTGGAGGGAGAGCCAACAGGAAGAGGGTGGCAGGAGGTATAGTCACCTGATCTCTTTGTAGGCATCTGGAGCAGGTGAAAACAGTTCCAAATGCAAAGTCAGGCCTTGCGCTCAGGGGCTCTCAGCATGGAATACACATTAGAATCACCTGTGAGCTTTAAAAACTGCTAGACCCCGGGGGTCTCACCCCCGACCAATTAAATCAAATTAACTGATGTGGGGTCAGGGCTTGGTTTTTGTTTCAAGCTCCCCCAGGCGACTCTAACAGGGCGCAGGGCTGAGCATCATACAGATCTTCCTGCGGATGGAAGGAGTGGGGGAGGGGTACTGCTCTGATTTGCCCAGTAAATGACATCTCACCCTGACCACATCTAAGACCACGGACCCTTGGTGGATCCCAGAGGTAGATTCATAGTATACACATCCCTTGTAGGGGACGCTCCCAAGGCCCTACACTTTTCCTAAAGATAACCTCTCCAAGGTTCCTGGGTGGCTCAGTCAGCTAAGCATGCGACTTCAGCTCAGGTCATGATCTCACAGTTCATGAGTTCAAGCCCCATGTCGGGCTCTCTGCTGTCATCGCAGATCTGTTTCCCCCTTTCTCTGCCCCTCCCCTGCTTGCAAGTGTGTGCACACATGCACTTTCTTTCTCTCAAAAATAATAAACACTTGGGGTGCCTGGGTGGCTCAGTCGGTTAAGCATCCAGCTTTGGGTCAGGTCATGACTTTTTGGTCTGTGAGTTCAAGCCTCATGTCAGGCTCTGTGCTGACAGCTCAGAGCCTGGAGCCTGCTTCAGATTCTGTGTCTCCCTCTCTCTCTGCCCCTCCCCTGCTCCTGCTCTGTCTCTCTTTCTCTCTCTCAAAAATAAATGAACATTAAAAAAATAGTAATAATAATAAACACTTAAAAGTAAAAGGACAGCCTCCCCAAATCGTGTAGCTTCAAACTGCACCCATCCTGGATTCACCCCGTGGATGCCACTCCTGGCCCAGAACCTTACTGGACAGACACACTGACATGAAGGGGCCAGAGCACGCCTCCCGGCTAATGGGGAAATAACTAAGAAATAGGGACTTCACCAGCAAGCACTGGGTGGGTTTCTCTAAGGGTCGGCTGTGGGCCCCCTCCCACCCGAAGGCCTGGTGCAAGTAACCAGCGTTCCCGGCCACTGAATCAGCATCTCGGGGGGAGGTTAGAAGCTGCATTTTTTACATGCTCCGGAGGGAATTTCCATGCACATGAACATTTTTGAGTTACTTCTACATCTTGATTTGGGAGGGGGCTACATAGCACACACATTTATAAAATAATCATCGAGATTGACTCTTATTGTGCACCTGACTCAAACATAAAAGCAAAAGAATCCCAACCTACCATGTGTCTTGAGCTTTGGAAGGAGAATCAGAGGAAGCTGCCTGGAGGAGGGGCTCTTTAAGCTAGGAGTAGACATGGAAAGAGCAGGGAACAGGGCAGAGGGAGTTGGGAAGCCCATGGGAAGAGACCCTGTAACCACAGCAGGGGGGCAGACAGGTGGGAATGGAGACAGGGCTGGTCCCGAGGCCTTGTCAGGCAGCTGCCTCACCCCCACCCAGGGACAGGGTGTCCTCAGAGGCCCACAGGCTGCTGTGATCAGCATAGGTAGTCCGTGTAAACTCCCTACTTGCCTCCAAGTGCACCCAGGTCATTCTCCCCAACAAGACGGCATTGTTTGGGGTTCCAATGCAGGGCAAGAAAAACAGAGAGCCCAATTGTCCCTGTCATAATGGGTATATAATTTATAATAATGTCAGCTATTAAAGGATTTTTAGTAATTAACTGACAGTGGTGTGCTATTTCACTGCATTTTTGCCTGCCATAATGATCTTGAACTTTGCAAGACGGTTTTGAACTTGCTCAAAATAAGCCCTGAATACAAAGAAGGGCGACATCATTCCAAATGAGGGGTGAGAGGGGTTGGACAAAATGGGGCTGTTCTCCTCCCAGGGAGAGGGGTGAGCCAGCAGAACCAGGAAGATCTGAGGCCCACTGTCTTCCCAGGGAGCTGCGCAACCAGTAAGATGCCTGCCAGGCCCAAGCAGTGAGTAAAAGCAACTCGGCTGTTTCATAACAGTGTGTTCAATTGCATTTTTTTTCCAATATACCTTGTTTGCAAGATACACAGCTAGAAATATTTTTCTCTGCCCCAAATATGCTTCTATGCTCATCTTTCTGGAAACACATGTCTCTGTTGGTATACCTATTACTCTTTTGATTTTTAACAGAGACACGGGAAATATTTCTCTTTCCTATTAATTCCACGAAGAAAGCCAAAGCCGGCATAAACCCAACGATAAATCGTAACTAACATTGAGTGGTGGGGAGAGAAGGCACTAGGGAGTGGTGGAGCCTGTGGCAAATTGGTAAGCTCAGGCCCAGTGTAAGTGAAGCATCTGTTATTCCGCTTCAGACAATCAGGACTGCAAACCCCTGACAGAGACTATTAGGTACCTCTGGCAACCTCGGTTCTCCCTCTTCCTCTTGAATAGCAGACTAAGGATTTATTCTCAGCTGGGCAAATTTTATCCTGGGGAAAGAAACTAGCTTGGCCATAGTCATAGTCACATGACTATCTCTAACCTCCCTTGCACTTGATATGATCATATGACTATTCCTGGCCAATAAGATGTGAGTAGAAACTTGGTGCAGGAATTCTGGGAAGGTAGTTGAAAGTCAACTCAACTGGGAGGCACCCTTTTTGCCCTCAACCTTTTCTTCTCTGGCCTGGAGTACAAGTGTGCTGGCTGGAGCCCTACATCCCATCATGGACCATGAAGCAATCTTTGCAAATGGGAACTATATGCGGAAGATAACAGAACAGACAGAAAAAGGAGCCTAAGACCCTGATGATTCTTGAATCCACAGCCCCAGTCCTGGGCTGTCTATTTCTCTCCAGTCTTCTTTCCTGTGAGAGATAGCTATCTTATTTAAGCTTCTGTTATTTTGAGTTTTTCTGTTATAATCTGTCCAACTTAATCCTAATTAACACAACTGGACTATTACCAGAGTCCAAATTTTCACAGTTAGCCAGGTTTATACAGATTTGTATATGGCATATCTTGATGTCATATACGTTGGAAACCCTATTAAAAATATTAAAGTGTAGGGATACCTGGGTGGCTAGTCGGTTAAGCATCCAACTTCGGCTCAGGTCACGATCTCACAGTTCGTGGGTTCAAGCCTCACATCGGGCTCTGTGCTGACAGCTCAGAGCTTGGAGCCGGCTTGGGATTCTGTGTCTTCCCCTCTCTCTCTGCCCCTCCCCTGCTCACACTCTGTCTCTCTCTCAAAAATAAAAATAAACAAACATGAAAAAAATTCTAATTAAATTATTTTTAAAAGGTTTATAAAAAAATTAAAGTACCAAACAGGCCAAACAAGCCATGTTTGTGCTTCATTCAGTCCAAGCGCCCCTCTGACTGATACCCTGGATGGTGGGGGTTAGGATTGCTGATGAACTGTCAGTCCTCTTTTCTGGGAATGTAGGATCGAGCTTCTGTGACTCAAGTATGGTCACGTGATTGGCTTTGGCCAATGAAATATGAGTAGGTGTGATGTGAAACGCTTCTGGGCAGGTGATTTGAGAGCCCGTGTGGAGTTTACCATTTCCTGTGTACCCTGCTGCTGTCATAGAAGCAAGTCAGCATGGAGCTTCCCTCAGCTAAATCTCTGAGTGACTTTGAATAACTTTGAGGCATGTAGTACCTCAACAATAAACAAACATAATTGTTATAAAGCCACTGGGATTGGAGATTTTTGTTACCACTGCGTTACCTAGCCTCTCCTGACTGATCTGCCAAATGCACCCTGGGTATTGCTCATTGGAATTTGACAAAGCCCTCCATCAGCCTTTCTCTCTGTGGGTGAAATTCCCCATCTTTCTAACCTCTTATTTTTTTCCCATTGATTCTTTCACTCAATCGTACATTCATACATCAAACACACAGGGGCCCTTTTGTGTGCTAAGTCAAGTTGCTGCTCTCTGGGAGCTCATCTCCTTCCTTTGTCTCAGTGGTTTCTCTTGCCCATATCCCTCTGGACCCTTCCCAACCTCCCTCGCATCCAACCCAGCCACAGAAAGAAATAGGAAAACAGAGGGGAGAAGTCTTTTGAGGGCAACTCCTCAGGTCTGGGATTCCTGTCAGAGCTCTTTGTCTTTTCCTTCTGATGCAACCCTCACCGCCTCTGGGGAGAAAACCAAGGCCCCGAGGCATTAACTAACTTGTCCAAGGTCACACAGTTAGAAAGCAGCACAGGTAGACTTGAAGCGGGTCACAACAGCCTACAAGACTTATGCCCCAACCACCCTGTATCACCCGCCTCCGTGGACGCCTGTCTGCTGCAGTCAGTGCAGCCCCCGCAGGCAGCTTGGCCTGTAGGCTGTGGGAGGCGTGAGGGTCGCACTTAGGCCTGGAGATGGTGGGTGGCAGCTCTACCTATTATGAAACTTAGAGCTGCAAGTAATGGGAAATCCAGCTCAAGATGGCTCTAATAATAAGAACATTTGTTATCCTGTGGGGGGAAAAAAAGAAGCTCAAAGGTAGAGCAGGGTCTCAGAGCAGGTCATCAAGGTCATCAAGGACCCATCTTTCCATCTCTTTGCTTCTCCATCCTCAGTGGGCTTGGTTCTGACTTCGGCCAGCTTCCCCCACAGTGACAACACGGCTGTCGCAGTTCTGGCCATCATATCAGACACAACGAAGAACAGCTCTCCTGCCGTCTCCTTCCTAACCGTCAAGAACCTTTTCCCAGACACTCCAAGCAGAGATCCCCTCAAATCTCCTTTGCCAGAATGGGGTCACCAATTGACTTAAGCTGCAGAAATTTCATCTGTGAGGTGGCCAGGTATCTTCCACGCACCCTCTTCTACCCTGGCCCCTCTGCGTCCTGCAAGGCTGCTGTGCAAGGGCTCCATCAACGGGCCACTTTACCCTCTGCCTTCAGGGTGGACTCAGCCAATGAGGGTCACCAGAAAGTGCTCCTGGGCAGGAAGAAGGAGTGGTTGGAGTACTTACTCCCCAGTGTTCTCCTTGCTGGGCTACCATGGGTCACCTGCATCTTCTACCAAAGACCACAGCCCCTGAAAGGCAGCGCTCCTCCATACCACATTCTCTCCTGTCCTCAGGGACTTCTCAGTCCAAGCGGGTGATAATAGCTGTTGTTGGTAGCCCCTTGGTAGCCCCAGGCTAACTCACCACCCTGTGCTATTCCCAAACCCTGAATTTGGGCAATCTGAGACCTGACAGTACACTAGGCAGGGGATAAAGCTCCCTTTGTAGTCTATAAATTTTTTTTTAATGTTTAATTTATTTCTGAGAGAGAGAGAGACAGCGTGAGCAGGGGAGGGTCAGAGAGAGAGGGAGACACAGAATCTGAAGCAGGCTCCAGGCTCTGAGCTAGCTGTCGGCACAGAGCCCGACGCAGGGCTCGAACCCACGAACCGTGAGATCATGACCTGAGCCAAAGTCGGACGCTTAACTGACTGAGCCACCCAGGCACCCCAGCAGTCTTCAGTCACTGTCTCCTGAGCCTCTTCCCAGGCCTCTTTAGCACTAGACTCTCAGTCCATCCCAAACTACCCATCCCATCTCCCTATCCACCATGCCGACCTCCCCGTCTTTGTTGACAGCAGCACCAACCATTCAGGCTCCCAGGAACAAAACCAGGTGCCAACTTCCATTCTCCCAATGCCCTGCCCCCACCCAATCCAGAATGGTTTTCATTGATTCCACCTCCACTGTTCTCTCCCATTCCTCACCTTTTCCCAGTTTCAAGTCTCTGTCACTGCCCATCTGCTTCATGATGGCAGCCCCCTAAATGATTCCCCTGCCTCCAATTCATGCCACTGCCACAAGAAATGTCTTCAACACAGCTCTGATCATGATCTTCTCCTACTGCTCAAAACCTGTTCCAACTGCCTGCAAATAAAACTCCAGATGCTTTAACCTGGCAACAAAACCCTCCACATTAGGCCCCTGCCCAGCTTCCCTACCCCATTTCCCACTGCACGCACAGCCCCCTGACTACACAGGCTCTATCAGTCAGCCACTGCTGAGTACAAAATCATCCCAAGGCTTTGTAGCTTAAAACAACAATGTACGTTATTGCTACCGAGTCCAAGTTCAGGCAGAGCTTCTGCTGCTCTGAGCCAGGCACAGCTGATCCCGGCTTGGCCCAATCCCACTTCTGCAAGCAGCTGACAGGTTGACTAAGGGTTAGCTGGTCTGAGAAGGCCTCCCTCTCATGTCTAGTGGTTGTCTAGCTGGGTGAAAGGAAGTGAATGGGCCACATGTCACTCACAACACGGCAGACTTGTCTGGTGCTGTATTAGTTATCTATAGCTGCATAACAAGTTACACAGCTAAAAACCACAAACTGCCATTTTCTCACGGTCTCTGGGGGTCAGGAAGCCTAGTGCCCCTAGGTGGGTGTCTTTGGCTCGAAGACTCTCACAGGGCTACAGTCAAGATATTGACTGCGGCTTCAATCATCTCAAGGCTCCAATGGTGGTGGGTCTGCTTTTAGGCTTACTCACTTGGATTTTGGCAGGTCTCAGGTCCTTGCTAGCCCTTGGCCAGAAGCATCATTTCCTTGCCATGTGGGGTCTTCCATAGATACCTGCAGCACAGAAGCCAGAGTCCCTCAAAGCAAGCCAGCAAGAGATCAAGAAAGGGAAAGCAACATGGAAGTCAGCCTGTCTTTGCATGAACTGATCTCAGAAGTGCCAACTCATGTCTTTTGTGGCATTCTATTTCTTAGAAGCGAGGCACCAGGTCCAGCCAACACTCAATAGGAGCAGATTACACAGAGCATTCATCTCAGGAGGTGGGGATTATTGGGAGCCATTTTAGAGGCTGCCTGTCACCCCTGAACTTGGTCATACACTGGGGGCAGGGTTTCAAAGACCGCAAGAGTACATGCAGAAGTGCATAAAACCTCTTGAAGCCCAGGCTCGGAACTCATCTATGGTGAGCCAAAGCGAGCCATAGAACCAATTGCAGATTCAAGGTGTGGGGGAAGCAGACCCCATCTCTTGATGAGGAGAGCTGCCTAGTTACACTGCAGAGAGGCTGTGGGCAAGGATGGAGAATTGTGGCCATTTTTGCAAAGAACCAAACAGACTTCCCATCGGTCCTCAAAAGTGTTTTGGGCTTTCTAGCCTACAGGCCATGGGGTACAGTTTCTTCTTGTGTGTCTGAGGCTCACCTCTGCCTGTTTTCATCCTGCCGGTCTTTAAGGATCAACTCACAGCTTATATTTGTTTCTTTTCACTGCTATAACAGATGATTGAAACATAGTGGCTTGAAACAACTCAAATTTTATTGCCTTACAGTTCTGGAAGTCTGAAGTCCAAAACAGGTGTCACGGGGCTGAAATCAGAGCATTGGCAGGGCTGCATACCTTTCCAGGGCTCGAGGGCACTTTTCCAGATTCTAGAGGCTTGGCTCACGTCCCCTTGACCATCTTCAGCACCAAGAATGGCTGGGGGAGTCTTTCTCCTCCTATCCCTCTGACACTAATTCTCTCTCTCTCCCCTTCCTTCTTCCACTCGTAAGGACCCTGGTGATTATAGTGGGTCCACATTGACAAGCCAGGATAATCTCCCCAGCTCAAGGTTAGCAGATAAGCAACCTCAAGCCCACCAGCATCCACAATCCCCCTTCCCATGTAATCTAACATATTCTCAGGTTCCAGGTTCTAGCACATGGACACCTTTGCTGGGGCCATTCCTCTGCCTACGACCCCACCCCCACCCACATTGATGGCAGCATTTTGTTGAGCACTTACTATGTGCCGGCCAGGGTGCCCAGTGCTCCTTTCCCTGAATGACTCCACCCATTCTCCACGTCCCTATGAGGAAGGTACTCTTAGTGTTCTTATTTTACAGACTCCAAGAAGTTAAGCGATTCCCCAAGGAGACCCAGAGAGCACGTGCTGGATGGACAATGGAACTTGAACTCGAATCTCCCAAGCTCTGAAGCCAGAGTCCCAATCACTTGATCATGCTGTGTGCTCTGAAGCCACCAGATCCCTTCAGCTTAATGTCACTCCTGCTCTGTGCCTCCCTAGACAAGGAAGACTGGGCCTATCTTTTCAGAGAGATTCTTCTCAAGTCTCAGTTTGGAGCACACCACCTCCCCCAACTCAGCTGTCAATGTAATAAAAGCATTTAATGAAAATCTGCCGTGAGCTGGAACCTTCTCGCCCAACATTTCTCACACCCACTGGGAAGGCAGGTGTTACTTCCACTTCTCAGTGAAGGAAACGGAGGCTCAGGGGAGGGCCAGCCTCAGGGTTCGTTGGTGTCAGTGCTGGGAGTCGAATCCAGGCCTAACTCCAAAGCCCGTTCTCACCTCTGCTAGGCCACCTGTGCAGCTGTAAATGCCAACTGCCTTTGTAAGCCAGGGAGAACCGTATGTATCGTTAGCCAGCTTCAAGCTGGATGTGTAGCCCAGTGGTTAACTGGGAGACTCTCGACTTCCAATCCCAGCACTCCTGGTTTCTGCCTGGGTCTGCCTCAATGTCCTCAACTGTAAGATGGGTTCAGTAATAGCACATACCTCACCCGATTCGTTGTGAGGGTTAAACAGTCTAACCTACCTAAAATGCTCTTGACAGTGACTACTACCACGCAGAAAGCATTCTTCGTGTTGGCGTTGTTGTGGGTTTGTCTGGTCAGCCGGGGCTCACTCAGCTCCTATCCCAGTGTCCGGCCGTGCCCTTGGCCTCTGCTCCGGCCTTGCTGGGGCATCTCTCTCATGTGACACTTCATCACCCCAGACTGCCTACATGGAAGGTTATCTGGAAGAACAAAAATAGATAATTGTGGAGAAAATACTTTGTCAACTACAGAGTAAAGTGAGCCCAAAGTGGGCCCGTGCTGGCTCTTCATGACCCATAGGAAGGGCTTAACGATCGGGCCAGACAACTATTGACCCCCGGAGGATCCAGTGCGGCGGCCTCCCCAGCGGGGCCCCAGGGGGACAGAGGGCCAGCAGCTGTCACATTTCCTCCTCCTCTCCCATCTCCACACCCCACCCCACCCCCATCCATCCTGGGATGGCTGAGGCTGCAGGAATGCGATGGTATCTCAGCAAACAGACAGGCTGTTCCCAGAGGAGCCGGGGCCGCCCCCAGGAGGCCCCACTCTCGCAGCCACAGTAAACACAAGGGTCTGTCCTCATTATCAGCCTGGCTCAGCAGCAGTGAGACAGTCTGCCCGCTGAACGGCTCCGCAGAGCGATAAGCCGCCTGGCCCCTTGTTGGCTGTCCTCCTGGGTCTGTAGCCGAGCTGCCCGGGAGGAGGAATCTCAGGGCTGGCCTGGCTTGGGGCCTAAATACCTCATCCAGGGGTGGGGGGCCGAGGGCAGGGAGCCGACCGCCTGAACACTGAGAACATCAGTCACTCGGATGAAGGAAGGGAAGGACCAGATCTGTGCCAAGGGGCTGGGGCACACAGGCTCCAAAGCTCTCCATTGCTCTCAAAGATTTCTGAGTCTGCTAATCACAAGGCTTTGCCAGACTGCTTCATCACCATCATCTTCCCAGACTACACCCATTGACGATAGTGCTCTTTCCAGCGTTTTCCAATCCACGCGCCACTCAGTGAATTACTGTGCAGAAAGCACTCAGCTCCGGGCCTGGTGAGGGCTCAGAGGAAGTCAGCTTGCGGGAGGCAGTCCGGTAACATTCTCTCAATCATTCTGGCAGCGCAGGCAAGCCCCAGTCCCTCCAAATAGTAACAGGGAGCTATTCTCTGGGATGGTCATGCCCACGGTGTCCTCAGTTCCTTGACTCCCTGAAGGGGGGGAATACCGGGGTGAACCGTGTCCCCATCTGGCAGCGAAGGAGACTTGAAGGGCCCAGATCGGTGAAGTGCTTCGAAGGCCATACAGCCAGGACATCAATGACATAGTGGGAACCAGCCACAAGCCCTCGGACTCAAAGTCTGACGAACTTTTTCCATCCTGGCCACCGCCTGCCCCTGGCCAGCAACTGAGGAGCTGAGACTGGGTCACTGGTCTGTGTTCCGGATCCTCTCCAGGGTCAGGCAGAAGCAGATCCAGAACCTGGGGGGTGGAGATTAGCTGACAACTCCTCCATAGCCGCTTGGAAAGCAGCAGTGAAAAGAACTCCAAATAACCAGTGGAGGCTGTGGACCCACAGGGTGAGCACTCGGCTGGGAGTCCAACAGCCCTGAGTTCCAACCAACTGCTATTTTCAGGCTGGTGACCCAGGGGCGGGCACTTACCGTCTCTGGATTTGGTCCCAAGATCAACCTCTTCTGAGGGCTGTTTGGTGAATTGTATGAAATAGCACACATCAAAATCCCCTGCTTTGGAGCTCCCGAGTCAGATGACCTCGCTTACGGATCAGCTGACTTTCGAACCCCTGACCATCATTCAGTGCCCAGCTCAGATGCCTCCTATCCAGGCAGCCCTCCCTGGCTGCCCAGCTGGGTGTAACCGCAGCCTCTTTGGAGGTGTCACATCTCTCCCAGGGTACCCTCTCCCTTGCATGGGGCCAAAGTTCAGTACTGATTCCTCATGGCACCCCCAGCCCCCAGCACAGAGTCCAGACACATTAAGTGTGTGATAAAGTAAATGAATGGGCCACGAAAATGAAATGGCTACTCTGCCCCTCTTCTGCCACCCTCTACCTGGGCCTTGCTCTCTGCTCTTGAGACTCACAGAAACATCTCTGCGCTTACCAAGTCTATAATCCAGACGCCAACATCATAGAGACTTCTGTGGCCTCCTCCCTCCTAAACACATCTTATCTACTCCCCCTCCCCCACAGGTACTGTCTCATAGGCAAGGGACCTGCTGGTGGCTTTTGGTCTTTGCACATGTGTCCACCATCACCTCCTCCAACAAACCAGCAGGGCCTCTGAATCTCTCCTCCCCCATATTAACAGTTTCAGATTCTCATGGTAGCAGAGGGAATGGATGGGCACTGAGCTAGAATTTGGAGAATGGTCCCCACAATATCTCAGGTTTTCTCCAGGCTATGTCTTTTTTTTTTTTTTTTTAATGTTTATTTTATTGAGAGAGAGAGCAAGCTGGAGGAGGGAAAGAGAGAAGGGAAGAGAGAATCCCCAGCTGGCTCTGAGCTGCCATCTCAGAGCCCAACGCAGGGCCTGATCCCACAAACCGGGAGATCAGAGCCTGAGCTGAAATCAAGAGTCAGGTGCTCAACAGACTGAACCACCAGGCGCCCCGCTCCAGGCCGTGTGTTCGTCCCCGAGTCTGCTGGAATGTTCCCACCTCCACCATCCACATCTCCATGAGATCCCCACATCACAGGGTGCTCCTTTACTCCCCAGCTGCAGCCTCAGACCTGTGGCTATGTCCCCAGGCATGGCCACGGCCTCTGCCATCAGCCCCTGAGTACCACGCTGTCACCACCGTATTCCCAAATATGTATGGACTGTCTTACTCTATCCCACGTACTATTCTAGGCCCAGGGGGAATGGGGTGCTACACAGCAGTGAGCAAAGCAGATATTATCCCTCCCCTCATGGAGCTTTCATTCTAGTGAGGGAAACAGATAATTAAAATGAGTAAAATATACAATATTTTAAGTTAGCTTTATTATAGGTAACTTTGCTATTGGAAGTAAGGGCTTTGGCTAAACGTAAAGCAGGGATGAGTTTGGGGAGTGCTGGATGGAGTTGCTATTTAAACGGGGTGGCCAGGGGGCGCCTGGGTGGCTTAGTCGGTTAAGCGTCTGACTTTTGTTTGGATCATGATCTCGCGGTTCGTGGGTTCGAGCCCCGCGTCGGGCTCTGTGCTGACTGCCAGCTCAGAGCCTGGAGCCTGTTTCAGAGTCTGTGACTCCCTCTCTCTCTGACCCTCCCCTGCTTATGCTGTCTCTTTCTCTCTCTCTCTCTCCTAGAGATAAATAAAACATTTAAAATAAAATAAAATAAAATAAAATAAAATAAAATAAAATAAAATAAAATAAAATAAAATAAAATAAAATAAATAAACAGGGTGGCCAGGTGGGCCTCCTTAAGAAGGTAACATTTGCTCAAGTTGAAGGAGGCAAGGGGATGGGCCTTGAGGGTCGTGGGGAAAGAGTGTTCCAAGCAGGGGGAATAGCCAATGCAAAGTCCCCTGTTTGAATGTATGCCCCCGCCTCGGTGCACCCACATTTTTCATCCCTCTAGTGGAATTTGACATAGGTGAAGAGTGTTCGAGGAAGTGATTCACTTGGTCACCTGTCCTGCTGCCTCAGGAGCTCATTGGGGCAGGGACCCCATAATGGCCAATGTCACAGTCATGCCCCACACCCCCCTGACATGTCCGGAAGCACACAGCCCACACCCACAGGCCCAGACAGGCACACCCACGCTTGTACGGAGAGACCCATACACTGTGGCCATAAAGAAGGGCTCGGTTATTGTCTGCTGGGATGAACTGCGTGAAGAGTAAATAATAATTAAGTGCGCCCAGCCCCACTGAGTTTACAAAGGTCTCCCTTGTGCCTACTCTTTGAGCCGAGAACTGGGTGGTTATTAAAGCGAGGCTCAGAGAGACCAAGGTGAGCAGACTGGTAATTGGTATTTGCAGTACTAGAACTTGGCTCATCTGATTACCATTCAACGTATGATTTCATTTGAAAAAAAATAGGTCAGATGTGAATGTAGCACAAAACTCAGAATGTTCATAGAGACACAGAAGTGTCCCTCTTCTCCTCCCCAAGTGTACTTAAATGGGGACTTAAAGAGGGCCCCCTCTTTCTGTGAAGAGACTCGGCTTCGCAAATATATCTGACAGGATGGACATAGGCTGGGAGCCCTTGCTCTGGAAGCATCTCTTCTTTGCTCCTAGAACCTAGGCTATCCGGGGCCAGGCTTGGCATCCACTTGGTTTCCACAAAACTACAACCACGACATAGTCACCGTGTGTCCTATATCTTAGTCCCTGGGGAATATCCACTCATCACGAGGAACTCAGTGTCCTCAGAGAGAGGAGACAGGGATGGGTTGGGGGGGGACTGGGCATGGTGAGAATGTCTTGAAAACGGGGACCCCATTTAATGACCTCTGCATTCTTTCATGGTGGTTTTACTGCTGATGGACTGTAATTCCCCAAGAAATGCGTGGTGTTGGGAGTCACTGCCTAACTGCCCCTACCATACCCTCGCACGGTGCCCCAGACACAGTCAACTACAGCTATGTAGTGTAGTGCATGCCTTTCCTTTACTAGGAGCAGATGAAAATGAGTCAGCGGACAGTCTGCTGCCAGGAGTTTATAGTCCAGGGGAGGATGGATGCACAGACACACGCCCACACCAATGGGACAGTACTCAGGAGCCTGGGGGAAATCAAAAGACGGTGTTCTTCCTGGAATGAGTGAGAGAGAGAGAGAGAAGGAATGCACAGGACCCCAGGCAGAGGGGCCAACACATATAATGAACAGGAATGTTTAAGAAATGGTAAGAGGAGGGGCACCTGGGTGGCTCAGTCAGTTGAGTGTCTGACTTCGTCTCAGGTCATGATCTTGTGGTTTTGTAAGTTCGAGTCCCATGTCAGGCTCTGTGCTGACAGCTCAGAGCTTGGAGCCTGCTTTAGATTCTGTGTCTCCCTCTCTCTCTACGTCTCCCCTGCTTGCTCTCTTGCTCTCTCTCTCTCAAAACTAAATATACAGTTAAAAAAAAAAAAAAGAAAGAAAGAAATGTTAAGAGGAACTTGGTTTTCGGTGGCAAAGACAGAACAGGAAGAATCAGTAAAGATGAAAGTGAAGGGTCTGGATGTCAAGGTGGTTTTTCTATCTTACAGGTGAAACTTTTTCCAGCAGAGTCATGGCAGGGTCCGATTTGGTTCCTATCTGGGTCACTAACTGTGAGATCATGACCTGAGCCAAAATCAAGAGTTGGATGCTTAACTCACTGAGCCACCAAGGCACCTTTAGAAATGTTAATGTTTTATTTATTTTTTGAGAGAGAGGAGGACAGAGGATCCGAAGTGGGCTCTGCGCTGACAGGATGACAGCAACAAGCCCGATGCGGGGCTCAAACTCATGAACCGTGAGATCATGACCTGAGCTGAAGTCAGACATTCAGAAACAGCCACCCAGGTGCCCCAGAAATTTTAAAGTCAATGAATACAAGCTCCAGGAGTGTGAAGACAGCTTTAGTTAATAATGAAGATTCTTATGCACTTAATAATAGGGCTTAATAGGCACTATTTCTAGGATTTTACGAGTGTACATTTATTTAACCCTCATAGCCCTAGGAGGTAGGTATTACTCCCAAATTATAGATGAGGGGATAATGAAGTACAGAGAAGTTGATTATCTTGCCCAAGGTCACCCAGTCAGTAGGGTGGAGAGCTGGGATTCCATGGTCACGCCCTTAACCAGGACTTGTAAACCACGTGGGTCCTGTTCACCACCACATCCCAGCACCTGGCACGCCAAGTCTACTGTAAGTTTTCGTCAAATGAATGCAGCCCAGAGAGATTCGGCAAGTTCTTTTAGGTCATACGGTTCTTCAAGATGAGACCCCCATGGGACTGGTCGGTCCAGCACTCCTTCCCCAACCTGGCCACACCCCTTCCTCTCCCTCCTGTCTGTCGCCAGTCTCCATTCCCAGCTGTCCCGGGGTCACTATGCTGGCAGCCGGAGCCTGACTCAGCCAGACCAGCGGAGCCAGGCAGGCGGCCACATTCGACGCACCGCACCGGGGAGAGGACACTACCCAGCGGGGAGGCGGGGCTGTGCACGGGGTGGGGCTAGAGTGGGCGGAGTCTGGAGGGCGGGGCAGGGCGCCCCCGCAAAGGGTCAGGAAAGCTCCACCTCCTGCTAGGTTGGCTTGGTGTCCCTAAGCAGCTTCCCCACCGGCTGTCTGGCTGTCTATCGCACATTCAGAGAAACCCAGCTCTTTGAGATCTGTTTTCCCTAGCTCAGTATACCCAGTAGCAGGTGCCCCAGGAGCCTTCCTGCATGGGGTGCCAGATGCCAGGTTCAAGGCGCCCAAGTTTCTAGGCTCAGGGCCCAGAAATACCCACTACTAAAGCCATCAGCTTCATGGGGTCAGTTTTCCTGTCAGTAAAGTATGGCAGTTGGTGGGGGCGTGACTTTCCGCTGCTTGTGTCCCTGAAACTTTGGGAGATGAAACATACCCCTCCCTGCCCACTCCACACCGCCACTCTGGTCCTCTAGCAAAGCTCCCAGGGGTTCTCACATGATGATACACAGACAGCATCAGCAGGATCCCCTGAGAACTTGTCAGCAATGCAAATTCTCAATCCCCACCCCAGACCCACTAAATTAGGAACTCTGAAGACTTGAGTCCAGCAATCTGGTTGAACCAGCCCTCCAGGTGATTCTGAAGCGTGCTCATATTTGAGAACCATGAATCTGTCCGTTCCTGATTCTGGCCTAAAGCACAGCCACCAGCTCCCTTGTGCTCAAAATACCATCAGTGGCTCCACAGAATCAAACCCAAGCCCTTCTCCTGCCCTCCCAGGCCTTTCACAGCTTAACACCCCCTTGCTCTCACTGCCTGGGACGACCACCAGCCCCTAGGGCCCCCGTAGACAATGAAATAACTTGTCTTCCCCGGGACACATCATGCATGTTTCCAGGCCCTTGTTAATGACTTCTGTCCTTTGGCCAAAACTTCAAGTGTCTCTCTTCCAGGAAACTTTCCCAGAATGCCCGAGTCTTGATGCCTCCCTCCTGGGAGTCCTCAGTCTTTTCAGTACCGCCCAGGGTTAAGCATTGATTGGTGTTCGGTTTCGTTATGGGCTAAATTGTGTCCCCCCAAACTTATATGTTGAATCCCAAACACCACCCCTCCCCCACTGGCACCTCAGAAAGTCATTCTATTTGAAAATAGCGCTTTTTTTTTTTTTAAAGTAGGCTCCATGCCCCACATGGGGCTCAAACTTATGACGCTGAGATCAAGAGTCTCATGCTCTACTGACTGAGCCAGCCAGGTACTCTGAAGATAGGGCTTTTAAATAAGTGATTGTGTTGGGGCACCTGGTCGGCTCAGTCGGTTGAGTGTCTGACTTCAGTTTAGGTCATGATCTCACAGTTTGTGGGTTTGAGCCCTGCGTTAGGTTCTGTGCTGACGGCTCAGAGCCTGGAGCCTGCTTCAGATTTCTATGTCTCCCTCTCTCGCTGCCCCTCCCCTTCTTGTGCTAGTTCATGCTCTGTCTCTCTCTCTCTCTCTCTCTCAAAAATAAACATTTGGGGTGCCTGGGTGCCTCAGTTGGTTGAGTGTCCAACTTTGGCTCAGGTCATGATCTCACGATTCATGGGTTCGAGCCCCACATCAGGCTCTGTGCTGATAGCTAGCTCAGAGCCTGGAGTCTGTCTTCGGATTCTGTGTCTCCCTCTCTCTCTGGCCCTCCCTTGCTCACGCTCTCTCTCTCTCTCTGTCTCACACACAAAAATTTTTTTTTAATAAATAAACATTAAAAAAATTTTTTAGAAAAAATAAATAAGTGATTGTGTTAAAATGAGGCTGTCACTGTGGTCCCTAATCTGATCTGATTGGAATCCTTATAAAAGAGGAAATTTGAACATACCAAGAGACACAGGGGACGTGTGCCCACAGAGAAAAGACCACGTGAGAGGCAGCAAGCGGGAGGCCATCTATAAACCATGGGAGAGGTGCCACAGAGGAGCCCCTACCCCGTGGCACCTTGATCTTGGACTTTCAGCCTCCCCAATGGTGAGAAGATTCATTTCTATTGTTTAAGACCCTAGTCTGTGGCACTTTGTTATGGCAGCCCCAATAGACCAATACGGATTTTTCAAGTGGTTAATGGCATTTTTCGTGAGGGGTCTCCCGTTTCTAAGTCTCACTCTGCTTCAGGCCACTGTGGCGGGCTCTGCCATTGCTCCCTAGCATAACCCGGGAGCCTGGACAACAGCCAGAGAGCAGATGGGGATGCCCGGCTCTCCCAGGGAAGGACTAGATAGACACAAGCAAAGGCAGACAGTGCGGTCTACTCCCTGTGTCCCAGCCTCACAAATGGCTTCCATTTCTGAGGAACAGTGTGCTGAGCATGAAAGGGGCCCAGACACAAATATTTTGGGAGAGAATTTCCATTAGTGGATTCCACCTTCCTCATTCCCTACCTCTTGCCCTTTCCTCATCTCAGATCACATTGTGACACACACACCATCTGTTAAAATGACCCACCCAGGAAACTATAAACTGTGGTTCCGTTAGCAAAACCTGGGCTCCAGACTTGGCCCCTACTCTGCTGCGTGGCCTTAGATTAGTCACACCCCTCTCTGGGCTCCAGGCTCCCCGGGGAAAGGAAGAGCCTGGGTGAGCAGACACCAAGCACTCTGGGAGGAGATACGAGGCTCCAAGAGAGCAGAGCAGATGGTGGAGTGAGAGGCAGGCAAGTCAGGTTGGAGGAGAGAGAAGAGGCTAAAATATGGAGATCCTCAAAAAGCACTCCAGGGGGTGGAAATTTCACAAAGAGGTAGTGGAGAGTCATGGTAGGCTTCTGAGCAGTAAGGGGGCCAAGCTGACCCTGGATAATGATGGGCCATGGAGAGGTAGCTACCCAGACCCCTGCCTTCCTAACTTCATCCTTTGCCACACTCCCCTCATCCACTCCTGACCTTCTTGTTCTTCCTACAACATTCTAAGCCCTTTCCCACCCCGTGACCTTCCCCCATGCTGTTCTCTTTGCGAGAAAACTAGAAGCAGTAGAAGCAGACACTTCCAGCACTTACTCATGTGCCAGACAGTGTCTAAGCCCTTCAGGCATATTAACTCATTTACTCCACTCCACAACCCTATGGTTGTAGCATGTAGATACTATTATGATCCTGAGGGTGCAGATGAGTAAACTGAGGCACAGAGACAAGTGACTTGTTCAAAGCCTCACAGCGGTGACAGTGCTGGGATGTGAAACTTTGGGATTCACTCTTACCCCATTAGAATGGCTCATGGCTCCCTTCACCATGCAGTATAAAGTGCCCCCATACACACCTCACCCCTCTTACCCACTGTGGTTTCCATCAGAGTACTGGTGTCCCTTGACGTTTCACATTTCTTTATTGGTCCCCGTCGCCAGAGCTGTCCATCACACTGTAAGCTCCATGCAGGCAGGACTTTGTCTGGTTCACAGCTGTATTCCTAGCTCCCAATGCAGTGCCTGGTACAAAGGAGGGACTCAGTCAAGGTTTGTCGAATGACTAAAGGAACAGAAATGTTTATGTGCAATGGAGAAGCTCAGCTTGAGCTCCAGTGGACCTCTATCCCTCCTTTCCTGAGCCTCCAAACCCCAAGAGAAAGAATCCCTCCCTCCTGCTTTGTGCTCCCCACCCCGGCCCCTGCACCCCACCCCCTGCTAAACTGTGCATCATCTAAAGATATCAACTCTTTCATGTCATCTTAATACAAATAATACTAGTAATAAACATTTTTTTCAGCTTTCTGTGTCAGGCACCATTCCAAGCTTTCTGCATGTACTCACTTAATCTTTCTTTCTTTCTTTTTTTTTTTTAATGTTTTTTATTTATTTATAGGAGAGAGAGAGAGAGACAGCGTGAGCAGGGGAGGGTCAGAGAGAGAGGGAGTCACAGACTGAAACAGGCTCCAGGCTCTGAGCTGGCAGTCAGCACAGAGCCCGACGCGGGGCTCGAACCCACGAACCGCGAGTTCATGACCTGAGCGAAAGTCGGACGCTCAACCGACTAAGCCACCCGGGCGCCCCATGTACTCACTTAATCTTTCTAACAATATTGTAAGGTATGTACTGCTATCCCCATTTCACAGGTAAGGAAACTGAGGCAGAGCGAAGTGAAGTAGCTGGCCCACAGTCATTCACCTAACAAAGGGCAGATCCAGGGGTTAGATGCAGGCCGTCCAGTCAGTGCCCTTTTCCCCAAGCTGCTGGCAGAAGCTCCCCGTGGGGGTTCTGGGGGAGTCTGGGACCCAGCCGGAGCTCTGGGCTCCCCACAGGGAGCACCCTTCCCTGATTACCCACAGGCCTGCATCGATGCACTTGAGTCCCAACAGCTGAAGTCTGTGCCCCTGAATCTGCTGGGGTTTCCGGTACAGGCAGGGGGCTGGCAGGGCAGTAGCTTCTGGAATATATTCATTTTCCTACTGCTGCTGTAGCACATGGCCACACACTTGGTAACACAAATGTCCTACCTGCAGTTTCAGAGGTTGAAGTCTGACGTGGGGGGCTCTAAGCTCAAGGTGTCAGCAAGGCGACATTCCTTCTGGGCAGCCAGGGGAGAATTCATTTCCCCACCTTTTCTAGCACTCCCTGGTTCGGGGCCTCCTCCTCCATCTCCAAAGTCTACAGCAGATCAAGTCCTTCTTTTTTTTTTTTTAATTTTTTTAATGTTTTATTTATTTCTGAGAGAGAGAGACAGCGTGAGCAGGGGAGGATCAGAGAGAGAGGGAGACACAGAATCTGAAACAGGCTCCTGGCTCTGAGCTGGCAGTCAGCACAGAGCCCAACGCGGAGCTCGAACCCACGAACCGTGAGATCATGATCTGAGCCGAGGTCGGACACTGAACTGACTGAGCCACCCAGGCGCCCCAGATCAAGTCCTTCTTCTTACACTGCACCGCCCTGACTCTGCTTCCTTCCTCAGACCTCCCTCTTCCATGTTTAAGGAATCTTATGATCCCATTGGGCCCATCCAGATAATTGAAAATAATCTTTCCATCTTAAGATCAGCGAGTCATTACCTTGATTCCATCTGCAACTTGACTTTGCCACCTCCATGTAAGCTGACAGTTCACAGGTTCCGGGGATTAGGACATGGACGTTTGGGGGAGGGTGCGGGGCGGGGGTGTGGCTTGGTTCTGCCTGCCACACAGGTGTTGTTCAGATTGTTCCTCAAACCTCCCCATCCCTAAATATCTGTGAAATCACTGGAGTATCACCAAAGACCTGACCGCGGGACAGCCCGGGCCTCAGTGCCCTTGAGGCCTCTGGTGCTGGAGCAGGCAGGAGGCACGGGCCTCCCTCAGAGAAGCCCCTGACAACCTGCAAGAATTAGAACACATGGGGCCGGCCAAGCACTCGCAGTCGACCTCTGGGCAAGAAGAGAGGGCCCCTCAGAGCATTTTCACCTGTTATCAATAGCTCACCAAGCCTGAGCTGGAGGCCTTGAAGAGATTCTTATCCCTGTTGTAAAGGGCAGAAAGTGAGGCCTGGAGGAATGAGGTCACGTGCCCAATGTCAGGCATGCTTGCTTGTATGTGCACGTGCTCTGAATTGCGGGGTTCATTGTCCTGCAACCTTGCGTCCCCCAATAAGGTATTTGCACCACCCAGGTGGCCAGGGTCCTGGAATTCAGATAAACGTGACCCTCCTTGCCCCCACTGTAATGTTTGGTTGGACATAAGCTCCCTAAAATACTGCTTCCTTATTAAAATAGCATGAAGGGGCGCCTGGGTGGCTTAGTCGGTTAAGCGTCCGACTTTCGCTCAGGTCATGATCTCGCGGTTCGTGGGTTCGAGCCCCGCGTCGGGCTCTGTGCTGACTGCCAGCTCAGAGCCTGGAGCCTGTTTCAGTCTGTGACTCCCTCTCTCTTTGACCCTCCCCTGCTCATGCTGTCTCTCTCTCTCTCTCTCCTAGAAATAAATAAAACATTAAAAAATAATAATAATAATAAAAATAAATAAAATAGCACGAATAGTATGAAGTTCAACAACCATCTGAAAGTTTAAGAGAAACCGTGAGACCTACGAGAAACCATAGGGGTTGTGTGGGCCATGTCTGCCAAATCTTAAAGGTACATTTTTCCATTCCCCAATTTTGAGGGACATCTCCAAGGAGCAAGGAGTCACACGCACCAACACAAGACTGCATGCACATTTATGCACATGTGTGTGCGTGCACACACATAGTGCCATTCTCCCTAGAGGCCCAGAAAAGCATATGGTCTGGGTGCAGCCGACTGGACTCTTCCTTTCCAGGCTGGATGTTTTCATTTCCTTTTCTTGCCTCACTGCACTAGCCACAAACTCAAGCGCAAGGTTGAATAGAAATGGGGAGCGTGGACAGCCTTGTCCTGTCCCGGATCTTAGGAGGAAAGCATTCAGTCTTTCGCCATTAATATTTTAGCTATGGAATTTTTTAAGTTTATTGATTTATTTTGAAAGAGAGGAAGACAGAGACAGAAAGCAAGGGAGGGGCAGAGAGAGAGGGAGACAGGGAATCCCGAGCAGGCTCTGTGTGGTCAGCACACGGCCAAATGTGGGGCTCAAACTCAGGAACCGTGAGATCATGATCCAAGCTGAAACCAAGTGTCAAATGTTCAAGCAACTGAGCCAACCAGGCGCCCCAGCTGTGGAATTTTTATAGATGTCCTTAATCAGGTTGAGAAGTTCCTTTCTATTCCTAATTCACTGACCATTTTCATTAGGAGTGGATGTCAGATTTTGTCAAAATTCTTTTTGCACTTACTGAAATGATCATATGGCTTTTTGCTTTTAGGGTGTGAACATGGTGAATTATATTGATATTTTTAAAGTTCATTTATTTTGAGAGAGAGACAGAGACAGAAAGCACATATACGCGCATACACACAAGCAGGAAAGGAGCAGAGAGGGAGTGAAGCGAATCCTAGGCAGGATCCATGCTGTCAGCACAGAACCCGACGCGGGGCTCAATCCCACCAAACTGAGATCTTGACCTGAGGTGAAATCAAGAATTGGATGCTCACTGGGGCGCCCGGGTGGCTTAGTCGGTTAAGCGTCCGACTTTCGCTTAGGTCATGATCTCACGGTTCTTGGGTTCAAGCCCCGTGTCGGGCTCTGTGCTGACTGCCAGCTCAAAGCCTGGAGCCTGTTTCAGAGTCTGTATCTCCCTCTCTCTCTGACCCTCCCCTGTTCACACTGTCTCTCTCTATCCTAAAAATAAATTTAAAAAATATTTTAAAAAAAAATTTAAAAAACAGAATTGGATGCTCAAACGACTGAGCTACCCAGGCACCCCCCCAGACACTGTGGTTTTCATCCTTAGTTTGATTTGGATCTTTTTTATGTTTTATGTCTCTACTTAACATGTTCAACATTTCCTTTAGATACTTATGGAATCCAATGCAATATAATAGGTGTCTTAATACCCTTCCTTCAGTATGCACTCTCTCCTCACCGTGTGTTATATTTCCCTTCTGTGCATGCCTGCTCATTTTGCTTGGATGCTAAGCATTGTGACTTGTTGGGTAAAATCCTTTTGGATTCCTAAAATTATTCTTGAGATTAGTTCTGGGACATGGTTAAGTTACTTGGAAAGAGTTTGATTGTTTGAGGTCTTGATTTTAAGCTTCATTATGCAGGACAAAAGTGACATTGGTGAAGGGTAAGTTTACTGCTACTGAGATGAGAGCTTTCATATGTGCCATGAGATACGATGTTCTATACCTCGGTTTTTGGGCATGGGCACTATTTTGAGCCCTGTAGAGCTCCAGGTACTGTTCTTTCTAGTCTTTAGGGTCTCTTTCCCAGCCTTGGGCAGTTTTCTCACACATGTGTGCTGATCAATATTCAGTTAAACACGAGAGGGAACTCTGACTTTCCTTGTGTGGCTCCCTCCTCTCTGGTACCCTTCTCGGTGAATTCTAGCTACCTTGGCTTCCTTAGACTCCCAGGTCCATCTTCTGAACTCAAGGTGACTGCTGGGCTCTGCCTGGGTCGCTGTCCCTTTGCTGTGGCCTGGAAATGCTCTCCAGGCAGCAATCTGGGGCAATCATAGCTCATCTCATTTGTTTGCTGTACTGTCCTCCACTGTTTGATATCCAATATCTTGACATTGTTTCTTATATCTTGCCTGATTGTTCCCTTGTTTTCGGGCGGCAAGGCAGAGCCAGCTTCTGTCCCCTTGAAAGTGAAAGTGTCATCAATCAGAATTTGACATTGAAAACAAAAACAGGGGTGCCTGGGTGGCTCAGTCATTAAGCGGCCAACTCTTGATTTCAGCTCAGGGTATTGATCTCGTGGTTCATGAGTTTGAGACCCACCTCGGGCTCTGTGCTGCTAGCCTGCTTGGGATGCTCTTTCTCCCTCTCTGCCTCTCCCCCACTCATTCTCTCTTTCTCTCTCTCAATAAGTAAATAAATAAACTTTTGTAAAAGTACTAGTTAAAATAGCATTTAAAAATATCAGATACATGGGTGCCTGGCTGGCTGGCTCAGTTGAAAGGGCATGTGGCTCTTGATCCCGAGGTCATGAGTTCAAGGCCCATGTTGGGTGTAGAGATTACATACAAAAATAAATAATAAGAAAAAAAATGTTAAGTCTTTAAAAAATATTAAATACCGATAAATCTGACAAAAGATATGCAAGAGATATACAGTGAAAACTACAAAATAGTGCCAAGAGGAAACTAAAGCATACATAAACAGATGGAAAGATATACTATCTTCATGTATCAGAAGACTCAATATTACTAAGATGTCAGTTCTGTCCCAATTGATACATGGATCCAATATGATCCCAGATGAAATCCCAGGAGGGAATTTTTGGTTGAAATTGACAAGTTGATTCTGAAATCTGCAGGGAAGTCCAAAGGACCTAAAATACCAAAACAAGTTTGAAAACAAAACAAAACAAAAAGCTGGGCGACTCACACCACCTCCTGCCCACAAGACCTACTATAAAGCTACGGTAACCAGGACTGTTTGGCATCACCCTCCAGACAGGCCAATAGCCCAGCAAAACAGAAGACAGTCCAGAAGTAGAGCCACATGTAAACAACCAATTGATTTTTGATAAATGTTCCAAGATAATTCAGTGGAGAAACAAGAGTCTTTTCAACAAATGGTGCTGGGACAATTGGATATCTACGTGCCAAACCAAACCAAACAAAACACAAAACAAAACCTTTTATCTAAACTTTGTACCAAATATAAAAATTAACTCAAAATGAATCATAGACTTAAGTGTAAAACCAATATTATAAAGCCTTAGAAGAAAACATAGGAGAAAAATCATTGTGACCTCAGATTAGGCAAAGATTTCTTAGATATGCACCAAACGTGATTGATAGGGAAAAAAAAAAGGCAAATTGGACTTGAGCAACATAAGAACTTCTGTTTTTTGAAAGGCAGTGGTAAGAGAATAAAAAGATAAGCCACAGACTGGAAGAAAATACTTGCAAATCAGAGATCTGATAAAGGATTTGTATCCAGGATACATACAGAGTTCTGAAAACTCAACAATGAGGAAATAAATGACCCATTTAAAACTGAGCAAATTAAAATAATAATAATAACAGGCAAATGACTTGAAGAGACATGTCACCAAAGAAGATATATGGATGGCAACTAAGCAAATGAAAAAAAAAAACGCTCAATGTCATTAGTCATTAGAGAAATGTAAATTAAACCACAATAAGATAGCACTACACACCTGTTAGAATGTCTACAATCAAAAAGACTGGGCACCTTGGTGGCTCAGTTGTTAAGCATCTGACTTCGGCTCAGATCATGAGCTCTGAGTCCCACATCGGGTGAACTTGTGCCTCACTTCAGGTGAACACCAGCCCACTTTGGGTGAGCCCTTCTCTCTCTCTCCTCTCTCTTTCTCTCTCTGTCCCTCACTCATTTGTCCCCTGTCCCTCTCTCAAAAAGAATAAAATAAACATCTGTAAAAAATAAAACAAAACCAAAAAAACCTAATTATATCAGGGTTTTTTTTTTTAACATTTATTCATTTTTGAGAGTGAGAGAGACAGAGTATGAGCAGGGGAGGGGCAGAGAGAGAGGGAGACACAGAATCCGAAGCAGGCTCCAGGCTCTGAGCTGTCAGCACAGAGTGCGATGCAGGGCTCAAACTCACAGACCATGAGATCACGACCTGGGCCGAAGACAGATGCTTAACCAGCTGAGCCACCCAGGAGCCCCAGTTACATCAAGTGTTGATAAGGAACAACCGGGATTTTTTTTCTATTGATGGTTGAAATGAAATGATCTAATCATGTTGGAATACAGTTTAGCAGTTTCTTGAAAAAGTTAAACATACATCTACCATGTGACTTAGTGTCCCATTCCTAGCTAGTTACTTACCCAAGAGTAATGAAAGCTTACATTCATACAAATATTATATGTGAATTTTCTTTTTTTTTAATTTTTGTTTGAATGAGAGAGAGAGCAAGAGCGAGAGAGAGAGAGAAAGAGAGAGATAATCCAAACAGACTCCGTACTCAGCACAGAGCTGGATCCCACCACCCTGGTCAGATCATGACCTGAACTGAAAGTAAGAGTCAGACATTCAACCGACTGAGCCACCCAGGTGCCCCTATATGTGACTTTTCATAGCAGCTTTATTTACAATAGGAAGAAAGTGGAGACATCCCTAGATGCCCATCAACAGGTGAATGGATAAACAAATTATGGGATATCCATTCAACAGCATGCCTCTCAACAATAAAAAGGAATAAAAGTTGATGTATAAGGGCGCCTGGGTGGCTCAGTTGCTTGAGCACCCCCGACTCCTGATTTCAGCTCAGGTCAAGATCTCAAGTCTTGTGAGTTCAAGCCCTGTGTCAGGCTTCTCACTGACAGCCTGCTTGAAATTCTCTCTTCTTTCCCTGTCTCCTTGCCTACTCCCTGCTCATGCTCTCTCTCTCTCTCTCTCTCTCAAGATAAATAAACTTAAAAAGAAAATTGAGATACATACACAGTATGGATGGGTCTCAAAACAATTGTGCAGAGTGAAAGAAGCCTTACACACAAGAATATATATACTGTCTGACTCCATTTAGATAAAGTTCTTGAAAATGTGAACTAATGTATGGTGACCTATGCAGCTCAGTGGTTGCTTGAGGACTGAGGGGATGAGCGGGGTGGGGGGGGGGGAGGCGAGAGAAGGAGAGAGGGAAAGATTATAAAGTGGCATGAGGAAACTTCTGGCAGTGATGGACATGTTCATTTTCTCGATTATGGTGATGGTTTCATGAGTGTAAACATATGTCAAAACTTATCACATTGTACGCTATAAGCATGTGCAATTTAGCGTATGTCAGCCGCGTCTCGACAGAGCTGTTTGTAAACCCCAGAGAAAGAAACTCAGATCAGTCTGAGCAGGATCTGCTTCTAGAACCCTCGCAGGGAGGAGGAGGAGGAGGAGGAGGATTGTGCATTACAACCTACTCCAAGCCTGAGCCCGGATGGGAGAAGCTGGAGGGGCAGCGTTTAGGCCCCGAGCGAGGGTGGGAACAGGGCTGGAGGCCTGAGCCTTGGAGTTCTTCAAGCTACCCTCCCACGGGAGAGGCTGGCTCGGCCTTATCTCTAGCAGCCTTCTCTCCCCAACGTTCTTTCATCCTAAGAAGTTTCCAGCCAAAAAAGACTTCCTGAAATTGGGCGGGGGAGGAGGTAAGAGGCACAGCGGGGCCCCGACCCTGGGGCCAGGCATTTGGCACCCGGGACTGCATTTAACCCTCTTTTCTCCCCCTGGAGCAGGCCGCTACCATGGTCCCATCTGACTAGTGACAACTCAGCAAGGTGACATGGCTGTCCCAAGGGTCGTGGAGGATGGCACCGCCAGCCACCGCCTCCGGGGGTGTTGCTCACACGCAGGCAGGACCATGTTAGCCTCTTGTCAGCCCTGGGCACTCTTACTTTGGAGATCCCACCCCCCTCACTCTGAGGAGTATTAAGCCCACAGATCTTACAATGGATATGATTTTTACTGGGTTTATGCATTTCACTTACAGTGTTCTTCCTGTACTGGGGGCCCAGACGTGTCCTTTTTCCCAGTCCCAAATATTTTTTAAGCTCTGAGTTCTATGGCAAAGTGGCCCTATTGGGGATCTTTTCAGGATGTGTTGAGGGTACTGGCTTTGCAGGCTGGAAGCGAAGACCCCATCAGAGGCGCTGCGCTCAAAGACAAACGTGCCTAGTTCCCGGGGCAGTGCTGTCGCGAAGCCTGGCTTGGCACGTAAGCCCTGGAGTCGAGCTGTCTGTGTGTGCTCCGGCTCCCGGCCATTCCCGCGTGACCTTGGGCACGCCGTCTCTGCTCCCTGCACCTCACTTTCTTCTTCTGTGAAGCTGGGGTGGTCGCACTACCTACCCGACACGGTCGATGACTAGAACACACTTGGCGGGACGGTGTGGAAGGTCCTTTGCCGCGTTGGAGGCACGTGAGGACTCAAGGATTAATGTCTGAACAGGTGCCAGAAACCTCGTCCTGTCAGGCATTTCACCGCCCCCTGGACTCTGGCTGTTTTCCTTCGGAGTCATCTTACCTTATCAAGTCACAAGTTCCTGAGTCACCCCCAGCCCCCGCGGCCAGCTCCCAGGCTGTGCCCGCCGTGCTTCCTGTGGCCCTCCTCCACCCGCCCCATATTGTTCCCTGCCCCACCACATTCAGGGACATTTTGTCTCCCCAGGCCTGGCGACGGTGAGCCGCTGGGAACAGGAACTGCACAGAGGCCCCCAGCCATTCCTAGGAAGTCCACGTGGAATGGAAGGGGACATGTCAAGCGGCAGGCCTGTCTGCCAAGCTAGATTCCAGCTTCCAGCCACAGCCCCTGGCTCCCTATGCAGGGGTGATAACAAATAGCATGGCCTTGGGGCCCCTTCTGCACCCTCATAAGTCAGAATGTTCACTCACTATTCTTGCAGTGACCTGGATGTGTCACTAAGGGTTCTGGATATGAAGAGGTCCAGGGACCTGGGGGAGGGGCCAGGCAGCCTGAGCATTAGAGCTGGGAGGGGACGTTGGCATCGGTTACTCACAGCACATAACCAGCGGTACAGATATGCCCATGTGTGCCAGCTGGAGGTCAGCCAGCCAGGCAGGTTCAGGCCCCTCTGCCCACTCAAGTACCACCCCTTCCAGGAAGCCCTCCCTGATCCTCCCACTCAGTGACCATGCTTACCCCCATCATAGCACTTGTCACACCGTGATCTCCAATACTCTTTCCCTTATATGTCTGTCCTTTGACGTCGTCTGGGGAGAAAGGCTCAGGCTGTCTTTTCCACGTCTACCTCCATGGAACGGGCCACATTTTTTTTAATGAATAAAAAACATCACGTAGGCCCAGAACCACTCAGGCCCGGATTCAAATCCCTGTTTCTCCTCTCATAGCTATATGCTCTTTGGGATGTTTGTAAATTGCCTTGTGCCTCAGTTTCCTCCTCCCACAAATGGAGTTAAGGATGGCTGCCTGAAGCATCAGTTGCACCATGTGGGTGAAGTGTCTTTCCCTCTCTTTTCACTAACCCATGGATAAAGCTTGACCCACGCCTGCCACAGACCCAGACACACAGGTAGCCTTGGCTTTCTGGCTGTAGAGTGAAGGACCTCCTGAGAGACCGTACCTGAACTTGGCCGCTGCACAACACGTCCCTGCTCTGTTAAATGGAAGGCCCAGCCACCCTTGTGAAAGCCCAGGCCTCATTCACTGTCATAACAGGAACAACTTACATTTACAAAGGGCTTTGGGAGTCACGAGACTGATCTTAATTTTCACAAGCACCCTGTCACCCCAGCAACAGGAGCCTCCCATTGCACAGCTGAGAAAACGGAGGCTCCAAGAGTCCCACAGCATGAACTATGTAGAAATGATTAAGGGTCCCTAGAGCTCCTGCTCATGCGCATTTGCATTTTGACCCAAAGGAAGCCCAGTGAATGGGATTTCAGGCCAAAGGGGTGGAAGGAAAAACCAAGGGATGGCAAGGAGCTTCCCCAGGCTTTTGAGACCTGATCCCACACGTGCTCAGGCCCTCTCTACCTGTAGTCAGACCTGGAAAAGCAAACAAACATCACGCCTTTGCTGACTTCCCGGCCCTGGCAGGATCCCGGGGAGACTTGGCCCAGGGTCTGTATGGAGCTGGCTCTCCACCCTTCATTTTTATAAGTTCAGGCAGGAGAAAAGGCCGGGAGAAAAATCTGCTACTAATAAGGAAATCAATTAGTTGGTGTGCGTGTCACGAAATGCTTCAATAAAGATCTCCCCCTTGGGAATTTTTCCTCCCCCTTTAATTTTTCCCCCCAAAGAGACCTGGCTGGGGCCAGAACGCGTTTCTAGCATCGTCCTGTCAGAGGGAGGCTATGTGGCTGCCTCTGGAGCTGATTACCGAAGGGATATGCTCCGCTGCCCTGCCTGGCATCATGGGTGCCCAGGGACCCCTCCCCTGCCTGGCCTGCCCACGCCAGGTCCCCATCAACCAGGCTGAGAAGGGGCTTCACGGCCCTCTGACACACAATGGCACACGTACACACAGTCACTCCAAATTGCCCACAATTACACACACGTCCACACACACACATAATCTCTCACAATAACATACACACAGACAGCCCACACTGCACAAGACCCACATAACACAACCCCCCCCAAACACAATTGCACACATACTCACACTCACCCAAACTCACATAGATACATGCGCAATCCCCCTTTTCCATACACATATACAATCACACACACTCGATCACGCACACACACATATACAATCCCCCCCACATAGTTTGCATGCATGGGCTCCCACATACACAATTACATCACATACTTAGCAGCCCACATATACTCACACACCCATTCACACACACACACCAAATTGCCTTCAGTTGCACACACAATCACACACACATATACTTGATGTGAGAATTCAAGGATATCTGAGCTAGGACAGATCTTCACGGTCTTCAACTCCAACACCCTGGCAATACTGGTGGGGAAACTGAGGCCCAGGCAGACAGTGTGAACTGCACAGATGGGCAGCTCTGTTCCCCTACTCACCCAATTAACAGCATCTTGGGATGGGAAATATTGACCAGGGGGTCAGAGCTGAAACAAAGCGACAAAGAGGAACTCATCTGGAGCCCAGCCCCCAAAGAACTTCAGCCAAATCTTCTAATGAGGAAATGTAAAAATAATAATCAGGAAGGCATTCACAGAGCCCCATAATTCCCCCAACCACCGCCCAGCCTTGAGAACAGCACAGTCTAAGTGCAAAGACCATGGCCTTATTGGGAATACAGATGAGGCTTCCTGAAACGTGTCTCCGCCATTCACTTTCTGTGTGACTTCATTTCTCTGAGCCTCAGTCTTCTCACCTGTAAAATGGAAATGAAACTGACCTCACAGGGTTGTGGGGAGGGGCAACGTGTTAATGTCTCTGGAGCATCAAGCACTGTGCCTGGCAGGTAGCAAGTACTCACCCACTGCTACTTCCTCCCATCCCTCCAGTCCCTTCCTGAGATCACAGTTTTGATGGGTGACCTGGGTTAAGTCTCTTCCCTCTGTAGACTTGGTCTCCCCTTTCAAGGGCTTTCCAAGGCCAAATAGCTCTTGGCTGAGAGTGGTGAGCAGAGTGGGCCTAGGTGGTAACCAAGGCGATGGCCCAGAACTTGCCCCTGAGTCCCCAGGCCTCCAGGTTGGAGTGGAGGAGAGCTCCTGCCCCTCAGAGAGAAGGCTTGGAGGAGAACTCGCGCCTGGTGAGGCTGGTATTTGAAATATTCTTCTGAACGGCTGAAGACGCTGGGAGGTCTCAGGGCAAGCTGGAAGGAGGGATGCGGTTGCCTAGGAAACATGTGTTTTCACTTTTCTGAGAGAGGGGAGCCTGAAGAGAAAGGGCCTGGGGTGCACGGGAGTGGAGGGGAATGGGGAGAATGCGTGCCCTTGGGGAGCAAGCTGAAGGGGAAGGAGGAAGCCAGCGGAGCTGAAGACGAGGTTCCGTGAGAGGCTTGCAGGAAAAGTTTATGAGTCCCAAATGCCCGAGGACAAGCAGCAGACCCAGCATCACCAAAATGCTTGCCAAAAATACAGATTCCCAGGCCCTGCCCGGAACTCGATAAGTGGAGGGCAGGAGGCTGACCAAGGGGAAGAAAATCTGTGTTGTTAATGAGCTTTTGGCCTGGGAACATCAGGAGGATTTCAGGGATGTCCAACTGAGAAGAAGGAAGCAAGGCATGGCTGCCTGGCCCTTTTGGGGCCCTGGGTATCTTCATCTCTAAAAATAGGGCGGGAAGACAGGGCGCCCGGTGGCTCAGTCTGTTAAGCGTCTGACTCTTGATCTTGGCTCAGGTCATGATCTCAGGGGACGTGAGATGGAGCCCTGCATCAGGCTCTGTGCTGGGTGTGGAGCCTGCTCAGGCTTCTTCTCTCTTTCTCTGCCCCTCCCCTGCTCCTGCTCTCTCTCTCTCTCTCTCTCTCTCAAGACAAAACAAAACAAAACAGCATAGGAAGAAAGTGGGGCAAGTGGAAACTATGGCCTCTCCACAATTTCATTCCCTGGAGGCTGTGACAGGGAGGCAGTAGCCTGAGCTTTTGCTCAGCATGATCTGGGTTCAAATTCCAGTACTTTGGCCACGACCTCTGCCTGAGCCAAGGTTTGCTTGTCTGTAAGATGGGTATAATGTTAGCCTATTATAATTATTTATCAATTTAATAATGCGGTAAAGTTACAGTCATGTAACACGAAATCTGCTCTTTTATTCTTGCCTTGGGGTGTAAGAGCCTTCTTAATCTGGCCCCCACTTACCCCTTCATCTCCACCTCCCCAGCCACCCCTACACCTCTCTGCCCTCTTCCCAGCTTCCTCACGTCGGCCTCTACTGGGCTCTCTGCCTTCCTCCTCTCAACCTTCCCTTTCACTACCCCAGACCTGCTCAAACATCCCTACCCGGTGTTCCCTGGCTTCTCGCCAGGCCTCCACAATGCCTGCCTCTTCCCTGCCCCAGCTCCTCACTGCCCCTCAGCTCAGCATTCCCTCTAGCTGACACGTGGCTCTGCCAGTGGGCAAGGGGGTTGTTGAGTGGCTGTGTGAGGGCTGGGCAGGTATCCCCTGCAGGGCCGACCTCCCTCAGAGTCTCGGAGAGCGGGTTATACCACCCCCCCCATGCCAAGTATGTTCACCTGCAAAGACCTGGTGAAGTTCAGACTGCTGGCATCAGAGGGATGGGGGTGGGGGGGGCAGACAGGTGCCTTCCCCTCCCTTGCGCCTGTGCGAGGTTCTGGCCCCGCCCCCCTTCACCCAGGGGCTGAAGGTGGTGGCACTTCAGAGGGGAAGATTCCTTCAAGCTGAGAAGAGGGCATTCTTTTTTTTTTTTTTTTTTAACGTTTTATTTATTTCTAGGAGAGAGAGACAGCGTGAGCAGGGGAGGGTCAGAGAGAGAGGGAGTCACAGACTGAAACAGGCTCCAGGCTCTGAGCTGGCAGTCAGCACAGAGCCCGACGCGGGGCTCGAACCCACGAACCGCTAGATCATGACCTGAGCGAAAGTCGGACGCTTAGCCGACTAAGCCACCCAGGCGCCCCGAGAAGAGGGCATTCTAAGCAGAGCAAGGAAACCGGGCAAAGGGGCCCATGTGGGAGAACAGAGAGACCCTGCTAGGAAAGGGGACTCAGCCATCCGTCCGTCCCTCTCCATCCCCACTGCTGAAGGAACCCCGCCAATTTTGCTGGGTCACGGCCTGGGCCCCCACAGGCCTCGCTGGAAGTTGGCACATTCTGGGGCTCCGCTGGCCCTGCCCCTCTGCCCCTGGCACCCAGGCACAGGGAAAGGAAAGCCTTTCTAGACCCAGGATGAGGAAGATTGCAAGATCTGGGTGGGGTCGGGGGTGGGGGTGGGGGGGCTTTGGCTACTCGTGTGCTTCCCGGGGCCCCAGTGTCTCTTCTACAAAACGGGGATGGGGCAGTCTCCCAGGAAGGCCCTCCGGGCTCCAAGTTGGCCAGTTCCTCCCACAGCGGCTGCCAAGGAGGGGTGGTGAGGGCCCCCAGGGCGCCGCCGCCCGCAGCCCCGCCTCCCCCCACCGCCGGGGCGCACACTCTCCCAGGCCCCGGGGGCGCTGCGCGGCGGGGCCTCCCCCACCGCGGCGTCGCCCCCGGGGAGCCCGCGGGGAGCAGCCCGCCAGCGTGGAGCCGGCCGGGAGGGGGGAGAGGCCGGCCAGCCCGGAGGCCGGGCGGCGGAGACAGCGCGGAGACAGGGCGCGATAAGGCGGCGGCCCGCGGGCGGCCCCTCCCCGGCCGGCGGGATGACAAAAGCCGCCCTCAAACATCCGGCTGCAGGCGGCGCAAGGAGGGCGGCGGGCGGGGGGACGGGGCTGCCTCCCGCCCGGACGCTGGGGCTGGGGCCTGGCTGCGGCGCCCCACGCTCGGGGCAGGCCTGGGACGAGGGGTCCCCACAGCCCGGGTCTCACTCTTGGGGACCGTAGGGCCCGGGAACTGGGTCGCGCAGGGCTCGCTAGGCCCCACTGCCCACAGGCTCTCCTCAGCTGGGGGTGCTGGTTCCCAGGGAGCAGTCCCACGGCGGGGGAGGGGGCGGGGGGGGAGGGTGCTCCTGTCCTGGGGGATTGTCATCCCGAAGTGACAATGCTGGCCTGGTTACTGGCACTTACCCACCGCATACTGTGTGTGCCCAGCAGTTAGGATCATTACTGCCCTTTAGAAATGGAAAGACAGGTAGACTGACCCGACTTGGCCCAGCCCCCCTCCCAGACCCCCCACCCCCAAGGTTCTCACCCCCTCCTACGACGTCTCAAACTTCTCCGTAGCCTGCACTCGCTCAATCTACTTCCTTTTATCCTTCTGTATTTGTGTTTTCCTTTAAGCCTTTTGTATCTGTGTTTTCATTCATTAATACTTATTCATTCAAATCTACTAGGCACTTAACTGCCGGCCAGGCACCCAGCCTGCTGTTGCAACGGGTGGAGGGCACATCCAAACGGGTCCCTGCCCCTCACAGCACCTCATATTCTAAAGAGAAAAACAAGTAAGGAACACAGTTACAAGCTTAATTACAGCCTGAGGAGTATTTCACAAGGGGTACAGTGTGTACAAAACAGGAGAAGCTCTTGACTTTGGAGTGCGGAGGGCGGTTCAGGGATGCTTCCTTTAGAAGGAAGGCGGAGATCGGACTGCTGGGTAGACCCAGGGAAGGGCAGCAAGGGTGTGGGCCTCGGTGGGGGGTCTCCTGTGTGGAGATGCTGATGTGGGTGGGGAGCCCCGCAGGGTGAAGCTTAAGGCAGGCCCCTCCTTCAGAGAGGAGCTCCAAAATACAAACGGGGAGGAGGCAGAGGCAGAAATCTTCAAGACCGGTCAAGGTGGTCCACGGTGAGGGTGGTGGCGGGAAGGCAGAGAGCGTTAGGAACCGGGGAGCAGCTTTACCTGGGGATAATTTTAAGAGATCTCTGCCACTGTGTGGTGAATGGACTCAAGGGAGGAGGACAGAGCAGAGAGACAGGCAGGAGGTGGTGGCAGGTGCCCAAGAAAGGATGGATACCAGGGGCTTGGCCTCAGTCAGTCCATCTGGCTCCTGCCTCCACTGAACAGCTTTTGACAGGTGCACTGGTGACTCACGTGACTTTTTGTGCTCTGGAACCTGCTGGCTGCTCCCTCCCAGAATCTCCCCTGTCTGTGGCATTTTGGGGCCTGTGCCCTCCACTCCTCCACCTCTGCTCCTTCTAACTGCTTCTGCTCAGCCTCCTCAAGAGGATCCTGTCCCTCCATCCCACTCCTTCTGTTGGGACACACCTCCCTCTCCCTACTCTCTCAAGATAGCCTCACCCATGCTTCCAGGTTCAACTATTGCCTGGACACAGATGACTCTCAAACACCTGCTCCCTACCCCAGACACACTCGAGATGCCTTTGTCCAACTGCACCCCGGACATCCCACCTGGCTTTCCTTGGGGAAGTCCCTCAAAGCTTCCTGCTGCAAAGCACATTTAGATTCCCTTGCATTTCCCAGCCAGAAACCTTGAGTCCTCCTTGACCCCTCCCACTCTCTCTCACCCGCATCTGACTCCCCCTGCAGCCCCCCACCCCATTGTCTCTCATATCTCAAACTCATCAGCTTCTCTCCCTCCCCATAGAAACTACCCTTCTAAAGCATAGACCCGCCCCCAGTTCCCCTCTCCATGCTGGTCACTGGTTCCACGTCAGCCTCAGAACCTAAGCCCAAGTTCCCTGGCACAACGTCCATGACCTTCCGCAGCCCAAGATTTACACTCATCCCCTTCCAGCCCTTCCCCCTCACACTGCCATTCTCTAGACACAATTTTGCACCAACTGGTTCTTCTGCCTGGTGATCTACAGACTCTGCTCAGAGATACCTGGCTCCAGCAAGCCTCCCCAGACCCCTGGCTCCGCCTGCTCAGGTCTGGCTCTAGGGAGTCTCATGGCCACAGAAAGACGAGGCATTGGGGATGGAGAGAGTAAGTCGCTAGGCTCCAGGTTGGACCAGCAGGGTGATTGCGGGGGGGGTGAGGAAGCCTGTTTAAAAGTGGGGACATCCCCACTGGCCCAGAACCATTCATGCCAGCTGGACTGGCTTACGTGGAGGTGCTGCCGGAGGCCTCCGGAAGACCTCTCACGCTGCCCATCCCCCATCCTGAAAATCTTCGTAGACGCCTACTCCTTTCTGATAAGCAGTTCCCCCATCTTCCCTGATCCACTGCAAACTCTCCAAGAAGGGATATAGATGTTGAACAGCCCCTTCTTGCCACTCCCCCTGAGACATCAACCCCCAACATGTAGCACCGAAGCCTGATAAGCCTAAGGCTGTATTGCAGGCGGGTATTTACATCTCAGTACTCTGTGTACACAGAGCAGGACCCCATGAACTCTGTGTTCACACACACACACACACAGACACTGGAGGGATTACCCAGAGGGGTGGCCTGCTTCCTTCGCCCTGCTGATAGCCTGGTGGGTAAAGTCGTTTGAAATTCAGACTGTCACAGAGACCTGAGATAATCCGAGGCACCTTCACTCTATCCCCCGCTCTGCCGTTGACAGAACACTCCACAGACAGGACGGTGAGGGCAGGAAGGCTCCTCAGAACTCACCCGGTACAACCTCTCATTAACAGATGGGGAGACTGAGGCCTAGATTTGGGGCAGGGGTTTGCACAGGGCCACAGAGCAGGGCACTAGGTCCGACCTCAGGCCCCCGGATTCCCAGGCCAGTGTGGTCTCCCCGTTGCCTTGGCATCTGGGCATGGAAACATTGCAAATTAAGTAGGGGCTGCGTTTTCAAAAGGCACTTTTGTGACTTTGCAGTTGGTTAAGTTGTGGGGAGGGTAGATTGAGGGGCCTCTCTTTAATAATTTGGGGGGTGTGGTGGGCTGCTGTTTAAAGAATAACAGCTGGGGCACCTGGGTGGCTCAGTCGGGTAAGCATCCAACTTTGGCTCAGGTCATGATCTCACAGTTCTCTCTGCCCCTCCCCTGCTCATTCTCTCTCTCTCTCTCTCTCTCTCTCTCTCTCTCAAAAATAGATAAACATTAAAAAATAATTAAAATAAAAAAAGAATGACAGAGCTTGGAGGTGGGAGTGCAGAGATGGACTAAAGACTCTTAGAGCTGCACAGATTCCCCTTTCCTAGTTTAAAATCACTAAAACAGACACTTATACACACAAACTCATATACAACTGCTGTTTCCATTTAGCTGATTTTATAATACAAGTATTCCATGGTCATTGATGAAAAATAAGAGGATACAGATAAACAAAAACCAAGCAATCGAATCCATCTGCAGTCCACCACAACTGACAAAGGGGCATTCCTACCAAGTGGCAGGAGTGCAAGCCCAAGTACCTGCTGAGACCTGAGTTCAGTCCTGCTTGTATGACCTAGCAGCGGTGTGACCTTCAGCAAGTTGCTCAACTTCTCTGAGACAGTTTTCTCATTTATAAATGGACACTCTTCTAGAAGTGGATGAAGCACTTAGCCTCCTGTCTGACATGCAACAGCCACAAGACAGAAGGCAGTTTTGGTGATATTTACCAAATGGGGTGTGGCCTTCCAGACACCATCCCCTATTTTTTAAGACGAATGTAGAGAAAAAGAATTCATAGTATTGGACCAAGTAACCTTTAGTTCTCACCCCACTTGGTTTCTATGGTTCTAGCACATTGATGATGGGTTCGGGGGCATCAACCTTCTTGCCTTCGGGCCTCAGTTTCCCTGACTGTATTCTCGGCCTGGACTTGGAGCAGTTGCCCTCAGGAGTTATTTCTGGCTGCTGACCAGGCCTGGTGGGCTCCAGCACCAGCCAAACCATTTCTGCACCCTCACTCCTGGAGATGTGCCAGATAGCCAGGAGGCTGGCCCAAGGCGCTGGCGACCTGGGCAGCTGGGTGCAGTCAGAATCTCTAGACCACTGCAAGGCTTTCCGATCCCACTTCGCCGGAGCCCCTGTGAGCCTCTACAGACTAAGGCAGGCATCGTGCACCATAAAAAACCAGCCAAGGCAAACGAATGGGTGCATACACTTCACCCGGCCTTCCCAGCTGAGCCACATGAAATACCAACTACAGACCAATTGTACCAAAATCCTGAGACCTAGGCAGTGAGGAGGTTTTCCAGGCCCCTGACCCTGAGGGGAGGGGGAAGGAGGTACACTGAGATTCATCCACTCATTTACCCACTCACTCAACCCATTCATTGGTTCATTCATTTGATAAATTCATAGAGCATTGTCTCCACGTCAGGCATTGTGCTAGGGCTGGAGAATCCGATTGAACAAAACAGCCCTAGATTTCAGGCTGTTCCCGGCCTGGCGGTGACATAATTCCCAGGGGTGCTGCCAAGCGACAAGCACTGAGAAGTGAGATCCTGAATAGAACATGAGCCACTTCCTGTCTGCGAAATTAGGGAAGACTTCCCGGAGGTAGTGGCCTTTGAAGCAGGCCTTGAAGAGTGAGTAGGAGCAGGTCAGACAGAAAAGAGAGGTAAGACATCCCTGGCAGAGAGTACAGCACCTGCAAAGGCTGTGGCTGGTGACCGATCATGGAAATCACAGAGTGAGTCCTGGAAAAGCCCAGCAGATCAACCTGTCCCACCTCCTCACGTTACAGACAGGGAGATGGGGGCCTGGGCAGAACCCACGTGCGGTTGGCATTGCTCTGTAGGAGGAAGGACCTGAAAATTTTGCTACAGATGATATGAGTCACCAGGCTTAGCCATCTAAAGGAGGGGGGGTGGGGGCTTGCAGATGTGGATGGGTATTCATGGCTCACCTTTATTTGGTTATTTAACTTTACTAGTATGGAAACTCAGAACTTGGAGCTTGTTCTACTCTCTGGAGCTATTTCCTACTTTTAGGTAGCACAAGAGGCAGGAAAAACTCTGCCTGAGCTTCTGCAGGAGAGCATTAGGGTAGATGCGAGGAAGAACTTTCTGAGGGTGGACCAAGTCAGGCGTAGGAACTAAGGCCAAACTAAGACACCACTGGACCTAGTTCTCTCTCTGCTCTGAGCTCCCTCTCCCATCCCACAGTGGTGCCCACCCAGTAACCCCAAAGGACCTGTGTGTCCTTGACTCTCATGAGAAGGGCCCTAAGCTCTGGGGGCGAACCCCACAGTGGTTCTGGTCTGGGACACAGAGCCGTCTGGGGTTCTTATAAAGACTTGAACCTGCCCCGGAAAAACTCTCCGCCGGTCTAGACTCCACGCACAGCGTCGGCAGTTCCTGGAGCCCCTGAGGCTGTCTGTGGACCCTGCGTGGTGACAGGAGGCTCAGAAGACTGACAGGCCTAAGTTCTGACACAGGTCCTATTGTTCACCAGTGTGTGACCTTGAGTTGCTCTGGCCCCAGTTTCCCCACTGTGCAAAGGAGGGGAAGGCCACTCTTCCCACAGGCTGCGGCAGGAAATTGATTAACGCCTGTAAAGCCCCAGAGCTGGGCAGAGGGAGGCAGAGGACATGTGTGCAGATCCTTCCCTCCCCTAAAGGGCAGGTTCACCAGAGATAGTGAGAGACACATAGAAAAAAAGACAGAAACTCCTGGGGCACCTGGGCGGCTCAGTTGGTTAAGTTTCCAACTCTTGACTTCGGCTCAGGTTCATGATCTCACAGTTTGTGAGTTCAAGCCCCACACTGGGCTCCGTGCTGTCAGCGCAGAGCCTGCTTGGGATTCTGTCTCCTGCTCTCTCTGCTCCTCCCCTGCTTGCTCTCTATCTCTCTCTCAAAAATAAATAAAAATTAACTTTAAAAAAAAGACAGAAACTCCTTCAAAACTCTCCTCCAAAAGACTGGAGCTCCCACTTATTCCTCAAGGTTTTCCAACCTTTCTACAAAAAACACACATCTGCTGTATATAAAAAGGATGTTATTATATGGGAGAAAGAGGACCAAAAAGGATATGAACAAGGCTGCACCCTAAAGCCTACCTGGGTGCAGTGGTTCCCCATCCCCACCCCACCTCCTGTCCCATTCGTGGCCCCCAAGCATGCCTTTGTACCTTTGCTCAGGTTGTTTCCTCTACCCAGCACTTCCTTCTACTCTTTTCCACCTGAAAAACTCCTATCCATCCCTCAAAGCCCATCCCAAATGTCCCCTCTCCTCTGAGCTGGACAGGCTTGCCAGCACACCGGATCTGCCCACAGGGCTTTGGTCTCATCTCCAGTACAGACTTATCACCTTTTGCCACCATCTATCCTGACTATTTATTGAGAGCTGGGACCAGTCTTTGCCCCTCTCGCACAGTACTCTGGGCTTTGTGACCTTGGGCAAATGTCAAATGGATGCATGAACAAATGAATGAATTTTTCAATGTCAAAACTTCAACAGTCCCCCCCGGCCCTGCCCATTCTCATGAGTTTTTGAAAAGATGAGGGTATCCTGGTTCCTGATCTTACCGTAAAGCCTGTGCTGGGTGGGACCAGCCTGAGCAGGGAGGAGACGGCTGTGCAGAGGGATGAACTGAGCTCTAACTCAATGGCAGTAATTTTCAACCTTTCTTTCATCCCCTCCACCAAAGACCCTTTAGAGATACTTTTTTCTAATCGCTCCCCGCTACAACATTCTAAGACCCCAGCTATACTGCATACATGTTTAAGCACCATATATATATCCATGATTGAAGATCTTCTAGATTTTCTCATACCTCCTCTCAGAACCAATTTCTACCTCCTGTGGAGGAGGGGGGAGGCAATATTGCCCCCCTCACCGCCCCGGGAACGCTTGCTCCGGCGTGGACAGCCATGCACATCATCTCCCCTAGCCTTCCACCCAGCTCATGAGGCAGGCACTAATGTCCCCATTGTACAGACTTAGAAACTGAGGCACGGGTGTTAACTTGCCCAGCTGGTGGGTGACAGGGCTAGGATGCACAGGAGGCACTTTCAGAACCCAGATCCCTCGACTTCCCAGTCACTCTGAGGGAGACACCCGGGCAGCTACACGCTGATAGGGCAGGAGCCCTAAGCTGAGAGTCCGACCCTTCCAGGCAATTCCTGCTTCTGGGCCTCAGTTTCTTTTCTCCTAGAGTGAGGAAGAGGGCCTCGGTGTATTGTAAGCATCCCCCAGGCTTCGAGCCTCTGAAAGGAGACTTTGGGTCCCAGGGACACTGGGTGGCCTCCCCCATGCTGGAAGAGAACCCTGCCGCCAGGCTGGAGCTGCTGGGGTCAGGTGGAGGGAGGGGATGCTCAGCCTCTGGCCCCAGAGACACAGACGTCTGCTCTGCTCCCGGCTGGCTGGCGGCCTCCCGGGGGTGCTCGGCTGGGAGTCTGGCTGGCCCCCTCGCTTTCCCCAGGGCCTGATAAACCAGAAAAAAGAAAGCATGCTGAGAAGGGAAGGAAGCACCAGCAGACAAAGGAGGGAAGGGCACGCTGATTCCATCGGCTCCAAGCCCTCAGCCACCCTGGCGGGCTGGGCAGGGCAGGACGTGCAGACGGCAGCCTGGGGAGCTGGCGGCAGGAGGCTGGGAGCCGGCTGCCCGCGATCACGGTGCCTGCCTGTCCTGATGCCCGAGCTGGCTGGGGTGGGGACTGGGACCAGGCCAGCCGGGACAGGCCCCAGCACACCAGCCCTCCTTCTCAGTGGAGCCTCTTCACAATTGTCCTTGTGTACAAGCGGTGTCTTAGACCCTCTGGGCCAAAGCCTCCCAGCTAGTCAGTGGCGGAGCCAGGCTGGGTCTCCGGCCCCAGACTCCAGGCTCCCATCCACCCCATGCCCACCAAGTCTGCAAAGCCTGAGGAGCCAGAGCTGGACCACTCGGAACATAGCTCCTAACGGCTGGGCCTCTACACGGCCCTCAAGAACAGCCAGCTTCCCCTTGACTGGGGGTTTTTGGGCCCCAGTCCCTGAACTATGGGGCCTTCCCTAAGGGATCCAAGGGGAAGGGCCCAGGAATGGGGAAGAACAATTAGACTATTTTTCTAATATCTGTAACCAGCAAAGATATTCTAAGCCCTACAAACAGAGAGGGGAAAGGAGTGAAGCCTAGCTGGGCTCTGGCCCTTCCCTGGGGCCCCAGTGGGACAAATGGCACCTGTGTGGACTGGGAATCGGCAGGCGGCTGTTCAATGCCCAGCTCTGTCACTTCCGTCCAGCTGCTTCATCCATGAGACAGGGCAAGGCATCCCCAGCTCCCTGGGCCTGTGAGAGGAGCAGGGAGCCCAGGGCTGGGCTCCCTCTTGAGCCTCCAGCCTCTCCGTGGGCTCAGCCTGAGGTTTTCAGGCCCGAGGCTGCAGCTCACACACTGACCACAATCCCCGGGGACCCTTTACTTCGGATGCCCCCCAAAGTCAGAAGTGAGGAACCGGGAGGAGTGGAATAGGGGAGGAAGGAGAGGCCCGGGGTGGGCTGGTCATGGCTGTGGGCAACTGGGAGTCCATCCTGCTGGCACCCTCAGAGGAACTGCATAGAGTGGGCTCAGAGCCAGTCCCCTGCAGGTTGGAAGGCGTCACAACCCACTGGTTCTGATCGCCTGGGGGAGAAGGTAAGCATGAGCCTGGTGGTGAGGCAAGGGGCCATCGCTTCACACCTGTGCACCGCTAACTGCCTCAATAAGAGCTGGGGACGAGGTGAGCCACAAGGCTCGGAGGTAGGGGGTCCAGAGGTGCCTGACACCATGTCCCAATAAGGCACCCCTCTTCTCAATCAACGCTCCCAGGGGTGCCCAAAGGTGGGTCAGACCCAATGCCTGCCCTCTAGCAAGTGAGGAGCCCTCACAGACATGCTCCCACTAGGAAATCATGACAACCCGAACCACGTGTGCTCAGCACCTCCCGTGCACGTTTGGTGGCGAGCACACTGGGGCCCAGAGAGGTTAAGAACTTTTCCAAGGTCTCACCTCCAGCCCGAGGCCTTCCCAGTGTTTGTTATGGGGGCGGGGGAGGGGTGTGTGTGGAGGGCCTGAGAGAAGGGAGGCTAAGCCTGCATCTCAGCAGCCACGCACAGCTTCCCCCACCCCCTGCCTGCTCTGTGCCCTGTGTCTTCCCACAGTCACCCTACCTGGAGTCCCCAGGGGCATCATCTCATGAAAGGCCTTTAGGTCATTTTAAATGACAGCTCATCAGGCTAGAAGGCCCTCGGGAGCCAGCTGGCTCAACTCCTCCGCCACCCTCCTGTGACAGAGCGGAGGCCTAGAGAAAGTGTGATGTGCCCAAACTCACACAGCATGGGATGGAAAGCCAAGAGGGGAGCCTGGTTTGGGGTCCAGCGCCCTCACATGCAGGGAGCCCGTGCTAGGTTCTCTAGAGCCCCGTCTCCACACTCGCAAAAGCAGAGCTCAACCAAGTGACTCCTCCCAAACCATTTTTTCTTGCTCTGTGGATGAATCTCCTTCCTGGAGTGTTCCGAGCTCAAAGCACAGTGCTCCCGGGAGCCTAGAGCCCCTCAGCTTGAGCTGGAGGAGAGGAGGGGCGAGGGGTGACTAGGAGGCAGTAGGGCAGGGCTCATGGGGTCTGGATATTACACCAGGGACAAAGAGACAGACTCCTCCCCGCTCCCCTGCTAGCAGAGGGCCCCCAGGCAGAGCATGGGGCTGAGGACCCCTCACTCACTGGGGCGCTGAAGTGCTGAACACAGGGTCAGGGGTGAGCCCGAGGGGCCTCAGTGCCAGAGACAGGGGCTGTGGCAGGGGCAGGGTGGGGGTGGGGGATCCAAAACACAAAACAAACACATAACCGCCTCCAAAGGAAAAGTCTAGAGTCTGAATGTTAAACAGGAAGAACTAGGCGTCAGACTCAGCGGAAGATAACAGGGCCCGGCTGAGCAAAGAAACAACAGAAAAGGAGCTGAAGAAAGCTGGGGGAGGGCGCTCCTGCCCAGGCGCCCTTGTTCCCAGGGTGCTGGGCTGGCGGGACCCCCTCTGCTACCCGGCAGCAGGGCACTGGCCCTCCGGGGCACTCTGGGAGGCCTTCTTCTTGGAGGGCACCGGGGTATGTGGGAAAGAGCATGGCTGCGGGCCCGCAGACCAAGGCTGGATGGGACCCTTGGCCAGGTGACTTGCCGAGCCTCCTTCCTTTGAAAAACATGACTAAGAACGCCTACCTTGACCTGTATCCATGACTAAAGGAGACAGGAATGGCCGGAGCCGGCCTGTAGGGCTAATTCTTATCATCCTAGAGACCCCAGGGTCCACAGGCCCAAGGACAGAGGACTCTCTCCTCTTCTGGAAGCGTCGGGCACACAGGTTCTTTGTCCTCAATGGGTTCTGGCAGCCTGGTGAACCGAAGAAGGTCCTCACCGGACAAGACAACCTCTAACCCGTCACTTTGCTAGGCTCCCATAACAAAGAACCACAGACTACGTGACTTAAAGAGCAGAAATGTATGTTCTCACGGTTCCGGAAGCTAGGAGTCCAGGACCAAGGGGCTGGTAGGGTTGGGTGCTTCTGAGGCTTCTCTCCTTGGCGAGCAGATGGCCCTTTCCTCTGTCTTCACCTAGGCTTCCCGACGTGCGAGTCTGTCCTGATCTCCTGTCCTCAGAAGGACACCAGTCATATTGGATTAGGGCCCACCTTAATGCCTTCATTTTAACCGAAGTACTTCTTTTTTTTTAAGGTTTATTTATTTTTGAGAGGGAGACAGAGACTCTGAGAGGGAGCAGGAGAGGGGCAGAGAGAGAGACACACACAGAATTTGAAGCAGGCTCCAGGCTCCCAGCTGTCAGCACAGAGCCGGATGAGGAGCTTGAACTCACAAACCATGAGATCATGACCTGGGTTGAAGTCAGACACTTAACCGACTGAGCACCTCAGGTGCCCCCCTAAGTACCTCTTTAAAGACCCGATCTCCAAATACAGTCACATCCTGAGGTAGTTGGGGTTAGGGCTTCAACATATAAATTCTGGAGGGAACTTGAATCCATAACACTCACCAAGTCCCCATTTGCCAAGCTGCCCCCTTCAGAGCTTTAACCCAGAATCCTCCTCTTTGTCACTGAAAGGAGCTAGAACCATCCCGAAGTCCAATTACTGTTTTTCATGAGAGGGTGGCTGATTAGCCCAGACGATACAACCAAGAAAAACATCCATCAATTCCAGGCTCCTGGAATCCAGAGTACAGACAGTACAAAGCGGATGATCTCGGGTTCCTCAGCCAGGGGCACCCAAAAGGTGACCCTCATGTCTGTGTCCTGCAGGCTCAGAAATCTTTGAGATTGAGGACACCGGTGAGGGCAGCAAGGGGGACGTGAGTCAGCTTACATGGTTTGGGAGCGCCAGCCAGGGAACAGCCAGCGTTCATAAGCACTCACCACGCGGGGGCCCTGTTCAAAAACACTTGGTGTGTATTAACCTACTTAAGCCCACAGCAATCTTATGATGAATGTGTGTGACAATTCTATTTTTAAGTTTGTGTGTGTGTGTGTGTGTGTGTGTGTGAGAAACAAAGACAGTGCAAGCCAGGGAGGGGCAGAGAGAGTGGGAGAGAGAATCCTAAGCAGGCTCCTCACTGTGAGCACAGAGCCCGAGGCGGGGCTCAGCCCCACGAATTATGAGACCATGACCCAAACCGAAACCGAGAGTCGGATGCCTCACCGACTGAGCCACCCAGGTGCCCCTGTGACAATTCCTATAACCCCTTTAGGAAAGAGGGAACAGGCACAGAGAAGTGACGTGACTTGCCCCTTGTCACCCATGTGACGGCAGGAGTGTGCAGTACCATGGGCTGAGCCCTAATGCAGCCTGGCACTTCCACCACTTGTGGTAGGGCCCTGGACCTCAGTGTCTCCACCTGCCACAGGACAGGTAGGATCAGATGGCCCTGGAGTCTAAGGCGAGCCGCCCTTCTCCCTTGGCCTTTGCAGAGCCTTCCATGGATCCAAAACAGTCTCTGGCCTCACTGCCTGCCATGGAGCAAAGTCGCCTTCCTGGGACCCGGGGTCTGGAGGGTGGAGCAAGGAAGAAAGCGAGCCCTGGGCCACATTTGCCCCCACGCGTGTCCCACTGCTGCTCTGCCCACACCGGGGTGGCCCTGGCTGGAGGGACTGCACCTGCTAGCTCAGCGAAGTAGGAAAGTCTCTTTTGGGGAAACCACGCCAGCTCTACAGGAGGCCCCACAAGCAGGCAGAGACGGGCTCCGGGGCAGGCAGATCTGTGCGTGGCTCCTTCTCCCTCCCAAGCCACTGCCCTAGTCCCTACCCTGCCAGGGTCCTCAGTGGACAGACTATCCTTCTGGAAGGCCTCCTCCTCCTCCTGCTCCCACTCCACACCCAGCCTTACCCCCCACCCACAGGTGGGTGCCCTGGACAGAGCCCTGGAGGTAAGAACCTCGGGATGTTCCAGTGTCTGTCACTTAAACCACTTGGACCTGTAGTGGCTGGCTCACCAAACACAGTTACCCAGACATGAATCTCCACAGCCATGACGGACAGAGGGTGCTGTAGATCAGCATTTGTTGACAAGACGAAATGTTATTGAAACACTGGCAAGTAAAGAGAGGAAACTTCACATAACAGTATGTAGAATATTATTCTATAATCTTCAAGGTACATATACACAGAGATATTTTAATATACAGGCATAAGAAGAAAAAGGAGCTCAGCCAAAATATTAACAGTGGCTTCCCTGGGAGTTGACATCATGGAGTCCCTTCCTTCCTTCCTTCCTTCCTTCCTTCCTTCCTTCCTTCCTTCCTTCCTTCCTTTCTTCCTTCCTTCCTTCCTTCTTTTTTTTCTGTTTCTGTTTCCTTACGCTTGAGGTAAAGTCTGTTTTGAGAGCAATAAAGACAAATTAATTGTAAGCAAATATGAAAAATAGTCATGTTAAACACATGCAGAGTTTGGACACCTCCCATAATAGCCTCTCTCCTGGGGTGACTGTAACATGCCCCCCAAGTCTAGCCCTCTAGTGTTTCTGAGTTCTCTTCATGAACCTCACACATCCCCTTCGTTCTATAATTTTCAAAGAAAAATTGTGCTCATTGTATCAGTGCTCAGGGGATGAGGGAGGCCAGTGACTGCCTTTAACACCTTGTGCAGATGAGGAAATGAGGCCCAGAGAAGGGCCGTGACACGTCCGGGTCATCCTGTGAGTGCGAGGCAGAGTGGGTTCCCCCCTGCCCCCAGATCCCTCGGGTCTGGGGGTGCCCTCACAGACTTAGGGTGCCTGCCCCACAACTTTGGAAGTCAGGGGCTAAGAGCAGAAGCCTTTGGTTTGGACTCTTCTGGACCCATATGACTCATTATGTTGCCCTGAAGCTCTCTGCCTCAGTTTCCCCAACTGCACAAAAACAAGCAGGTCCTCAGTTGCAGGGAGAACAAGGCTGGCCTTTACCTCTCCACACCTCCCTCCTGAAGTGAACTGACCGATGGAGGGACTCCCTCCTAGAATGTGCTCTGGGCCTGAGCCACATCCTGTTCTGTGTCCTATGCCTCAGCCCTGGACCTGAGTGCCATCTTCCCTGCCCTCTTCTTGGTCCCACACACTCCCCTCTGGCTCCTGGCTCCTTCATGGAGGTACTGAGCCGGGGCACCAACTAGAAGGAATGGAGGCAGAGGAGTGGGCCCAGTGTGGGCCCGGGCACAGGAGGCTTGGGCTCCGGGCCCCACGTCCTGGCTCAATGTGTGGCCCTGGGCGGCCAGGCAGCTCTCCGGGCCTCAGCTGCCTCCTCTGTGTAACAAGAGGGTGGGGATACGTCCCTATGGTCCTTGAAGAACGAGCATGAAGTGAGCACAGAACTTTGCTAACGGGGAGCCAGGAGCGTCCCTGCAGCAGTGAGGCTGTCCCGCAGACGCAGGCGCTGGGCTCGCACAAATGGCTGCCCGTGTCTGGAAAAGGTCTCATGGTCTGCACTCGGAGACACAGCTTGCCACTGAGCAGGTGGTGATGGCATTTACTTCTCTGGGCCTTGGGTTTCCTCTGTGTTCAATGGCGGGGCAGCTGAGAGGGCTCCGCGTGGCCTGTTTTATGAAACAACGACCACGAAAATAACAGTGCCTTTGGCTCCACTTCTGGCCCGGGGGTGGGGCCGGGGGGCAGAAAGCCAGCAGTAGCCAAGGATAACAGCGGGCTGATATGGGCCCAGGACTTGACCGATAATACTGCATTCCCAAACACCCAGTGTGACCACGGCTTCCCCAGATCTTGCTAAAGGGCAGGTGTTTCTGGTGAACAGATCCAAAGAGGGCCAGTTTCAAGGACGGAGAGGCAGTCCAGCTTGGAGCTGACCCCTGGCTCCACAGACTGAGCACTTCGGTTACTGAATAGTAATAATGGCATTAATAACACCCAGCACTTAGGAATTACTCACCTTGTGCCAGGATCAGTCAGTGCTTTATTTGAATTAACGCATTTAAATTTCAGGTAAGTCTGGGGGGCGCCTGGGTGGCTCAGTCGGTGAAGCGTCTGACTTTGGCTCAGGTCATGATCTCACCCACGGTTCGTGGGTTCGAGCCCCATGTCGGGCTCTATGCTGACAGCTCAGAGCCTGGAGCCTGCTTCAGATTTTGTGTCTCCCTCTCTCTCTGCCCTTCCTCTGTTTGTGTTCTCTCTCTCTCTCTCTCTCTCTCAAAAATAAATAAATAAACATTAAAAAAATAAAATAAACTTCAGGCAAGGCTGAGAGGGAGGTTATATTACTATCCCCTGGTTTGCAAATGAAGAAACTGAGTAACATGCCCAAGGTGAGGGAGCTAGCAAGTGGCAGAGCCGGGATTTGAACCGAGGCAGCCTGGCACCAGCATTGACTGTCTTTAACCACTGAGTTGCACTGGCTCCCAGAGGGTCCAGGATACATGAGACCTTCAATCCCTGTCTCAGTCGCGAGGCTTCCCACTGTTCCCTCCCTCCCTGCGGACACTGCATGAAACACAGCAGATGGACAGGGTCGCGGGGTGGAGAGGAGACGCCATAGGAACACAGAGCAGCTCCCCACTGTTGACTCCACAATGGTCCCCTGCTGCAGAGATGCTGTCTGTCTCCACTTGCCCTTTTTTTTATTTTATTTTTTTTTAATGTTTTATTTCTAGGAGAGAGAGAGAGAGAGAGACAGCGTGAGCAGGGGAGGGTCAGGAGAGAGGGAGTCACAGACTGAAACAGGCTCAGTCTCTGAGCTGGCAGTCAGCACAGAGCCCGACTCGGGGCTCGAACCCACGAACCGCGAGATCACGACCTAAGCGAAAGTCGGACGCTTAACCGACTAAGCCACCCAGGCGCCTCTCCACTTGCCCTTTCTACAGGTGGCTTTGTGAGGCTGAATTAGGCCAGTGACACGTTGCTCATGTTACAAATTGAGTAAATGCGTACGTATATCTGCCCAGAAACACAAGGACAGAAGGACACTCCCTAGAGTTAACCATGGCTGCCCCTGGGTAGCAGGGTTTTTAGTTCCATCCTTATACTTTCCTTTATATTTTTTAATCTTTTTAAAAAATTTGTTTATTTATTTTGGGAGAGAGAGCACAGGAGGGGCAGAGAGAGAGGGAGAGTGAATCTCAAGCAGGCTCCATTCTGTTAGTACAGAGCCCAATGTGGGGCTCTATCTCATGAGATCATGGCCTGAGCCAAAATCAAGAGTCAGATGCAGAAAAAAGGAGCTGGGCAGGGAGGGTCAGATGCTCAACCGACCGAGCCACCCAGGTGCCCTCCTTCCTATATTTGAAAAAAGATTTCTTTTTACAATCACTTGCATCATTTCTATCAAAATAATAGAATTTTTAAATACAGAATTTTAAAAAATGTTTCTTCATTAAAAGTAAACATTATTTTGAGGGAGAGACAGAGTACTTGTGGGGGGAGCAGAGAGAGCCAGAGACACAGAATCTGAAACAGGCTCCAGGCTCTGAGCTTCAGCACAGAGCCCAATATGGGTCTTGAACCCACCACAGACTGCGAGATCATGACCTGAGCCAAAGTTGGAGGCTTAACCGACGGAGCCACCCAGGCGCCTGCTAGATAGAGCATCTTAGGACCAAAGCCAGGTTGGAGCCCAGTTCTGTGGGGCTCCAAACACTTAATTATTTGCCCTTGTCCTTCACGTGTCACTGACACACTGTCAGGAGGTGGGCTGAGCAGGCAGCTGCTACAGGCTGAGACTGGGTGTCCTGGGGTGGGGCCAGCCTCCAGCACCACCAAATCAAGGGTCAGTCACCCTACCCCCCCAAGGCTGCCCTCCTTTGGAGGAAGGCGGTAGCCCATCCATTCAGCCTAAGCAGAATAATTGGAGGCACTCTGAGAATATTTGGCCATCAGTCCACCTCCTATGCCCTAAATCCCACCATTAACACTTAATAATTAATAATAAATAACAATAATATTGGTGAAGTGATTACCAATGGCTTTTTTCCTTACCTATATACAGATCTTCCTCAATTTACAGCTGGGTTACACCCCAGTAAACTCCTCATGAGTTAGTAAATATCGTAAGTTGAGGGGCACCTGCGTGGCTCAGTTGGTTAACTGTTCAACTTTTGGTTTCAGCTCAGGTCATGATCTCACAGTTTGTGGGTTCGAGACCCATATGAGGCTCTGTGCTGGTGGTACAGAGCCTGCTTGGGATGCTCTCTTTCTCCCTCATCTCTCTGCCCTTCTCCTGTTCACACTCTCTCTCAAAATAAATAAATAAACATTTTTTTTTAAATAGTTTTATTTATTTCTAGAAGAGAGAGAGAATAGGGGAGGCAGAGAGAGGGAGTCACAGATTGAAACAGGCTCCAGGCTCTGAGCTGGCAGTCAGCACAGAGTCATGCAGGGCTCGAACCCACGAACCGCGAGATCATGACCTAAGCAAAAGTCGGACGCTTAACCGACTAAGGTTACCCAGGCGCCCATAAATAAACATTTTTTTAAATGTTTGAAAAAGAGTTGTACTTTAAAGAAATACATATAAGGGCTCCTGGGTGGCTCTGTTGGTTAAGCAGCAGACTTCGGCTCAGGTTATGACCTCATAGCTCATGAGTTCGAGCCCCGCATAGGGCTCTACACTGACAGCTCAAAGCCTGGAGCCTGCTTCGGATTCTGTGTCTCCCAATCTCTCTCTCTGCCCCTCCCCTGCTCATGCTCTGTCTCTCTGTCTCTCAAAAATAAATAAATGTTAAAAAAAAATTTTAATAAAAAAATACATACATATCGTAAGTTGAAAATGCATTCAATATACCTAACCTACCAAGCATCACAGCTCAGCCTGGCCTGCCTTACACTTGATCAGAGCACTTACATTAGCCTGCACTTGGGCAGAATCCTCTAACACAAAGCCTGCTTTATAAGAAAGTGTTGAGAATCTCATGTAATTTGCTGAATTGTGTGCTCAGTGAAAGATCTAGAATGAACGTCCGAGTATAGAATGGTTGTAAACATACTGGTTGTTCACCCTCATGATGGCTTAGCTGCCTGGGAGGCACGGGCCCCTGACCCTGCCCGGTGTCACCAGAAAGGACCACACAGCACATCACTAGCCCGGAAAAAGATCAAAATTCATAATTCAAAGCACAGTTTCTACTGACCTTTTACCCCTTTCACGCTATCGTAAAGTTGAAAAATCCTAAATCCAACCATCTGTATGCTAATATTTTGACAATGATCATATGTATTCCTTCACAGTATGAAAAATAATTGTCAAAATGATAAAAGTCACAGAAGTCCAAGCTTTGATTCTTACCCCCAAGACATGAAGGTTTTCTTTCTCTACACCTCCCGTGTAAAGGCTCTGTGCCAAACAGTTTTACACACATCACCTGTGGCCTTCACAATGTCCCTGCAAGAAAGAGACCATCCATCGTCTTCATCTGGAAGATGAGACTGAGAAGCTACAAGGCTGAGCGACCTGCCCAGGTTCACGCGGCTGAGAAGTCACCTGCCTCCCACAGCAGGGCTCTCCCTGAGGCGGCTCCCTCCCCTCCTGGCCTCACATCACATCACATCACCACCTTGTTTCTCTTGCCCTCCTCTCCCAGACTGCCCTCCCGGTGTGCCCCCAACCCCCTTCTCCCCCCGGGAGGAACCAATTAGTGTTCCTCGCACTAGGACCCTGTAAAACGCTTGGGTCCAGCCGGCCACATGCACACTGTAATTAGAAGCACATTTCCATGGCTTGGTGGTGCCCACACCAGACCTAGGGCTACAATCACACTCCCCGGTGCCTGCCAGGAATGCCCACCATGTAATTTCTGCCCTATTGACAAAAGGCGTTCTTTGTCCTTCCCAAACCACACAAAAAACCCCTCCAGGGGACAGGGACCAAGCCCCAGCGTTCAAGGCCAGCCTCCAACAAGTGGGAGGAACGGGCCCATTCAAAGGGCTGGGCTCAGAACCTGGAACAGAGTATGTGGGAGCAGAACGACGACCGAGACCCATCCTCACCTGGAAGCCAGAGAGAAGAATGGAGGCCAAGGTCATTATACTCTTTAGGGCCAGGTGGGGGCCCAAGATTTCCTGACTCGCAGGACAGGCCCTCTCCCTACCCCACTTTGGGGGAAGAACAGATGCTCTTTCCCTTTTTTCGGTCTTCAAAAAGGTCCCTCAGTGAACGGTACCCCTCCCCCCAAGCCACCTCTATGGACTGAGCCCCTTTTCTGTGCAAAGCTGTGTGTGGAGTGCCGTTGGGAGTTCAGGGGTGCCCCACATCTGGGGAACCAACTCTTCGGTCAGTCTGACCTTGCCCCGCCCCCTGGCACTCACACAGGCCTGGGAAGGGAGCAGGACAGACATGGCCGTGTTTCAGAGGATGGGGTAGGGCCCCCAAGCTGCCACAGCCGGGCAGTGGGCCCAGAGCTGCAACTTGAAGCCGATTGACTTAGACCCCAAGTCCGGTGTTCTTTCTGCTGTGCCCAGCTGCCTAGAAGGACTTTGCAGTCAAGACTTACCACCCCCAGGGAACGCCTAGGTGGCTCAGTCGGCTAAGCGTCCGACTCTTGATTTCAGTTCAGGTCATGATCTCATGGTTTGTGAGCTCGAGCCCCAAGCCAGGCTCCGTGCTGACAGTGTGGAAGCTGCTTGGAATTCTCTCTCCCTCTCTCTCTGTCCCTCCCCTGCTCACATGTTCTCTCCCTCTCCCTCTCTATCTCAACATAAATAAATAAACTTAAAAAAAAAAAAAGACCTACTGTCCCAGGAGAGGTAGAGCAGAGGAAGAGAGAGGGCCAAGGATAAGGGCTCTAAAGCCAGTAGCCTGGACTGGGGCTGCCACTGCTAACTATTGGTTCCCTTGGGCAATTCACTTCATGTCTCAAAGTCTCAGTCTTCTTTTCTGTAAGATGGGATGATAGGGTAATTCAGTGGTTTTTAGGAATGTACCTAGCATGCAGAAAGTGCTCCCTATATTAGTTACTATCAGCAAGCTAAGGGAGAGGGAGAAGGCCTCCTGTGCAGCAGTCAGGGAGGCTCCCTGGAGGAAGCAGAAGGTTTGATGGATGGTGGAGGGCTGGGGAGGGGGAGGGGAGGGAGGGAACCAGGCCAACAGAGGGCAAGCAAGAGATGGTTACAAATGGTGGTCACCGACACAGGCACCAGATCGAGAGTCAGAAGATTTGAGCTCTTGTCCCGGCAGTGTCACCAGGCTGCTGTGTGTTCTGGTGCAAGAACCACCGCCAGCCCCCAAATAAAACAAGGTCAGCTCCAATGATTGCCCGGACTGATCCTTTGACTCACTTCCTCAGCAAACTTTTGGGTGCTGGACTAAGCCAGGCGATTCAGGCAAAAGGGGAGACTGGCCAGGGAGGGCTGAGCAGACCAGGACACGGGGTCGAGGGGACCCTGGTGGACAGGGGAGGACAGGCCAAGGGGTGCAGTTTGCTAGAACTCAGCTTTGCCGTCCCAGCACAGAGCCGCTCCCTCAGAGAACTGGAGGTTCACGGGGCGCCTGGGCAGCTCAGTCAGTTGAGGGTCCCTCTCTTGGTTTCGGCTCAGGTCATGATCCCAGGGTCTTGGGATCAAGCCCCGTGTCGGTCTCCAGGCTGAGGGTGGAACCTGCTTGGGATTCTCTGTCGCTCTCCCTCTGCCCCTCTTCCCCACTGGTGCACTCTCTCTCTAAAATAAAAAGTAAATAAATAAATAAATCGAAGTATACGTTCAGTCCTTTGACTGTAAGGAAACCCCAGTAAAATGTTCATGGTGGCTTTGTCGCACTGGAGGGACAGCCAGTGTTGGGTCTGGCAGGCTTTTTGTTTTTCGCTTCTCTCTACATGCTACCATTTTGACAATGACTTGGCTGTATATTGCTGTATGGCAAAAAAATACTACTACTAAGTCTGCAAAGTTCTCAAATCAATGGAAGTACTAGCTTTGATTCTTACACCAGGGCACAAAGGTCTTTCTTACCATGAACAGCTCCACTGTGACATGGCGAAGTCTCTCCTGAGACAGTGCAGACACGTCGCCTCCTCAGTGAGGCCCTCCCTGATGACCCAGGGAGCTGAGAGCTCCCAGAGAAAGGAGACAGGAGGCCACCAGCAGCCTGAGCCAGTGTGCGCCCCCTGAACACAGTAGGGAGTAGAGCCAGAGAGCTCCAAAGGCAGGGCCGCCCAGCTCCTCCCCCTACTGCGCCTGGCCCAGAGGCAGCCACGCTCCCTGCTCCCACTCTCCTTGGTGATGATAACCAGCTTTACCTGTGCTTGGCAGCAGGCAGGAACCATTTCTTTTGGCCCCTACAACTCTCTTCCAGATGTCCAGGCCCCCCCACCACTTGCAGGGCCCCAGGCTCCCTCACCCTATGTCTAAATATTTAAGTTATAAGTCAAATCAACAACCAGTTAAATATCCCATCCGCCTGCCTTGACACAGTAGCAAAGCTACCTTCAGAATCACTGGGAAGGACAAGTTCATGTTCATATTTATTTTTTAATTTTTTTTTGTTTAAGTTTATTTATTTATTTAGAGAGAGTGCATGGAAGAGGCAGAGAGAGAAAGAGAATTACAAGCAGGCTCCGCCCAGTCAGCGCGGAGCCTGATGTGGGGCTCGAACTCATGAATGTGAGATCACAACGTGAGCTGAAATCAAGAGTCAGCCACTTTAACCGACTGAGCCACCCAGCCAGCCCCTCCCCACTTAGATTTCTCCACACCTCAGAGACCCTCCCTGGAACTGGGGGCCCCCACCCCAGCCTTCTGCTTCTCTTGTACCCCAAGCTCCATACCACCTCCAAACACGTGCCCTTAGATCACCCCCCCTGCCGCCTAGGGGTGCACGCATTGGCATCTGTGACTGCCCTCACGAGGGTGGCCCCTAGAGAGGGCGCAGGCCAACTGGGAGCAAGTTCCGGACCCCGGGGCTGGAGTGTAGTCAGGAGGAAAGGGGGCATGCAGGCTCTGGGTGGACACTTCCTCCCGGCCCTTCGGGCTACTCATTCAAGAGGGACTTATCCAGAGGAAGTGCCAGATCCAAAGCACCACTGTAGCTGGATTCAACCATTATCTCCAGAAGGGGGAATCAAGGCTCAGAGAGTCCAAGGTGGTTGTCCACAGCCTCACAGCCAGGAAGGAGAGGGGCACATTTAGACTCAGCGCTGACCAACTCCGAGCCTGCAATGGTAATGCGGCCACCGCCTGGGCGGAGTGGGGCTATGGCCTCAGCCCCAGAAAAAGCAGAGAAAGTTCAAGTGCCAAGATTGGGGTCAAGGGGCTCCTTCCAGGCTCATGGAGACATAAGCCCAGGAAAACTAACTCCAATATCAGACACAGGAAGCTCAGAGCTGTGGTCAGCAAAAGGATCCCGGAAGTGGCCCCAAGGAGGTTACGTTTGGGGGCCTGGATGGGGGCAAGGCTTGGAAGGTGACGGGGGAGGAGGAGAGGGAGAAACCTCAGGCAGAGCTTATGGCACCAACGAAGGCTGAGAAGAAGCGGGGTGCTCCCAGGGAGCAGCCAGTCCTCCGTGGGTTGGTGGTCAGAGCCGGGGCTGTGAGCGCAGGAGGAGAGGAAGCCAGGGCTGAGACGGCAGCCTGGGGACACCTGGGGGGCTGGCCACGGCGAGCGACCGCTTGCCGCAGGCTCCTGCAGGGGGGACTCCGTGGGAGTAACTGGGAACAGCCTGGGGAATGTGAGGCCGCCCAGGGACCGGTGATACAGGCCAGGAGTGCCCTGCCCGCTAGAGGAGGTGCGGGCCAGGCCTGCCCTGAGACTTGCTCCAGGAACATATTCCTGCCTTCTCTACCAGACTGCGACACCCCAGACAGACATGTTCTCTTCGGTCAGAGCCCTCGTCGATGCCTGGTGACATAGCTTACGTGTCAGAGCCACAGGGGAGCAGCCAGAGCCTGGGAGGGGGACAGAGGGGGAAAGGGGGGTCCCAAGGAAGGGAACCACAAGGGCAAAGGTGTGGGGTCTGAAGGGACACCTTGAGGTCAGAGGGCAGGGCTGGGGAGGGGGTAAGGCTGACAGCGGACGGGAGTGGGGTGGACAGGGCACCTCAAAGCCATGCGACAACATTTAGACGAACCCTCTAGGCACTGGGGAGCCATAAAGGGTTAGAAACAAGATTGTAAAGGGGTCAGATTTGCATTTTGGAGCTGGGACTTGGGGAATTCTGGAGAGAAGTGGACTGTGTGTGTGTGAGAGAGAGAGAGAGCGAGAGACTGTGTATGTAGGGGTGGTGGACATGGGCAAGGCTGAGGCACAGCAGGTCTACTAGGGAACCAAGGTCAATGTCATGATAGGAGAAAAGGCCTGAGCCCCACAGGAGATGGTGAGTAGGCCCAGGCTGGGGATATCCTAGAACTTGGTGACTGGCTGTCCCCGGGGAGTAAGGAGCCACCAGGACACCCAGATGCTAGCCTGAGTCCAGGCAGACAGTACACCCTCCAGTCCCCACAAGCTGGGGCTGGTGGTGAGTCAGGTGGGTGAGCCCCTGCAGTGTTGGGGCCCAGCCGCAGCCCTCTCCCCCAGCCCTGACTCTCTACCCTCATCTCCTACCTCCACCCCCATCATCGGTCCAAACTATCCCACAGCCACAGGGCCTTTGAAGATCCCTCCTCCTTGTCTCCCTCCTTCCCCCTCCCAGCTCTGCTCCTCACCCCCAGAGACGTGGGTTTGGCCCAGGCAGGCTGGCCAGGCCACAGTCGGTCTCCCTGCGCAAGAAGCCAGGGGGCAGCCAGGGGACGCTGGGTGTGCTGTGTCTGGGGACAAAACCTGGTGGGGGTCGACAGGCCTTGTGTGACAAAGGCAGTGGTTGGGGGCAACCCCCCATCGCCCCTGGCTGGGACCCGGGAGATACGGAGAAGAGAGGGGGACGTGGGAGGATCTCCCACCCCTTCATCCCTGGAGCACACGGGCACACACAGTGCCCACCCTCACGCCTACCCTGAAAGCAGGGCCGAAATGTCTGACCCATTGCTGAGATGAGAACACTGAGGCCCAGAGAGGTGAGATGATGCTTTTCTGACCATGCTCCTCTCTGGCACATGTGTCCCCACCTCTCGGTGCGGAGCGGCTGAGGGGCTCCTGGAAGAAAGTGGGAAGGTGTCTCAGAGACAGCTCGGCTGGCCCCCAGCCCTGGGGTCTAGGACAGCCTTCACCCTAGTGGGGCTTGGTGCCTACCTCCCCGTGGGCTCTGGGGACTGAACAACAGCGAGTATGTTATCAAGTACGGCCGAGAGCCAGCACCCAACAGGCTTGCTTCCCGAGAGGGGGAGCTGATTCACATGCTGAAGAATTACCTGACTATTTTATAAGGAGGATACATTTTTGGGTCACTTGTATAATTTTCAAATAATATCCCAGAGCAATTCTTTAAAACCCCATGGCAAATCTGTAGCAGACCAACTCCCGGGCTCCAGGCCTGGCTCTACACACTCACCAGACACCCCTACCCCAGACTGGCCCCTGGGACGACAGCTCCAGTGGTTCCCCACCCTGGGCCAGTGCTGACCCTGGCGAAAGGCTGGGGGCCGCTTTCCCAGCAGCAAGCCCAGCTCAACTGGGTGGGACGCAGTGGCGACAGCTGATAAGCCGGCCTGTTTAGTTCTGTCTGCTTCGGGCCTGGGGGGAGGCCCTGGCGGCCGACAGTATGGCTGTGGCCTCTTCCCCTTCCTGGGCCAGCTTGGTCCCCAAGGCCGAGAAGGCCCTTGCCAGGGCGGGGGGAAGGGGGTTCTTACAGCCACCACTTCCAGGCCCCTGGAATGATCTGGGTATAGGTGAGCACAGGCACGTACCGTAGTTGGTTTAAATTATTTTGGTGTAGGTATTACATTGTCTCAGTTCAAAAGCTCCATAGGGTGTCTGTCCTTATTTACAGTGCCCTGCCTCCCAGGACTGTCCCCAGAGGCAGCCGCTATTGTAGCATGTGCGGGTATGCAAGGTGTCCTGTGCGCCCTTCACCCGGCACCCGGGTGCTGGGGGTGTCCTGGGTGCGCGTCCCTGTGTTTCTGGGCACACCTTCGTCCACACGTGCCACATTCCCACCAAGCCCCCAGCTGTGCCCACGGGCCATTCCCCTCCCCCCACACCCTCCTTCCCTTGTTTGCTCATTCTTCTTCATTCTCCAGGCCTCAGTTTAAACGCCCTCCCTCTGGAAGCCCTCCCTGATCTCCAGGCTTCAGTCCTCCCCTGTTCAGTATTCAAACTTCTTTACCAGGCCTATCTGGGAGGATCTGTTTCATGATCTGTGAGCCCACCTGACAGTCAGGTGACCAACCCATCCCAGTTTGCCACAGATGTTCACAGTTTGGGCACTGATAAGCCTACATCCTGGGAAAGCCTCATCCCAAGCAAACCAGAAGAGCTGATCACCCGAGCAGACACCGAGCCCCGTGAGGGCCCAGAGGGTTCCGCCAGATCCATCTCAGTCTCCCTGCCCAGTGCCTGGCCCTCAGCAGCTCCCTAAGTATTTGCTGCATCATGAAAATAAAAGCACCGCTTGCATGGCTATCGCTCTGTGCCAGGGAGAGTTCTGAGCCTCCGCCACACAGAAACTCATCTAATCTTCACAACAACCCACTGAAAGCTCCAGGATGTTAAGACACTTGCCCAAGGTCACCCAGCAAAGGTGGGGTGGAGCCAGGATTCAAGAGTCTTTATCCAGGATATTCCAGGTACACGACAGTTCCTGGGTCTCCCTTGCGACCTGCATGGGCTCCTGCAGCGACAGAGCAGGGCAGGAAGAAGCCCCGCAGTGCTTAGGACAGCTGGGGACACAGGCTTCTTTTAGCCCCTGCGCTGCTGGAATAGGAGTCCTTTTGGGAACAGAGCCCTGGCGCCCCAGAGTTTTACTGCAAAGTTGAGCCTTCTCTTGCAGTCTTGGAAAGGGAAATGTGGGGAGAAATAATCATGGTCCTCATTTTACAGGGGCGCTTACAGAAGATTAATGACCTGGCTTCTGTAGGTCTAAGAGCTTTGCGTAACTGTTCCTTCAACAGAGAAGACCCGCTCCCCCCCTACCCAGCTTTTGCTTTAAAAATGAAAAAAGCCTTTCCTAAGCACACAGCCTCCCTTCAACATGTAGTCCAGGAAGCTCAGCCCTGGCTCAGCCCCTCGGCCCTCTAGCTGTGTGTCCTGAGCCTCTCTTCTCATCTGTGAGTGAGGATAATCATAGTACCCACCTCACAGAACTATTTGTGGATTCAATGAATTAATAGAATCGTAGTGATGCCGAGCAATTGCTAGGTAAGGGTTGGCTGATGTTATTTCATTTTTTTTAAAATTAATTTCTGAGATAGAGAGAGACAGCGTGAGCAGGGGAGGGTCAGAGAGAGAGACACACACAGAACCGGAAACAGGCTCCAGGCTCTGAGCTAGCTGTTAGCACAGAGCCCGATGTGGGGCTCGAACCCACGAACCATGAGATCATGACCTGAGACGAAGTGGGACGCTTAACCGACTGAGCCACCCAGGCGCCTCTGATGTTATTTCATTTTTATGTTGTCCCATCTTCCTGCAGTCCCCTTCCCCACAAATCCAACACCCGTCAAGGCTTTCCTGCCCCTGGGACTCGCACCTGCCCGTGTGTGTCTGAGACCAGGGGACACTCTGCCCCTTGGAAGCTATAGCCTCCATCTATCATTTGTAAAAGGATGACACGTAACACTACCGAAATGTAACCTAATCAGTCACAATAAAACAGCCATTGAGAGATCTGACTGAGTGGTTTCTGACAGGAGGTTTGGTGAGGAGGGGGCTGACCGGGGCCTGGGGCAGCGTGCGGCGATTAGGAGCAGAAGCCCAAAGCCTGATGGTCTGGTTTGGATCCCAGTCCCTTTATTAGCTAACTGTGTGACCTGGGGTTCTGAGCCTCCTGTTCCTCATCTGGAAAATGGGGGAGCGGTCACTGTGCTCAGAGTGCCGCCGGGAAGAGACAGTTAGAGAATCCACATGAGACGCTTCCCTAGGACTTTGCAGCTGGTGTAACCTCAGACCTCACACTAGCTGCTAAGCATCAGTTTCCTCATCTGTAGACCTCTGGGTAAGGAAGTGGAGAAGCAGAAAACCTAAAATTAGAGCGACATACTCAGCCTGGAGCTTGGACAATGGTGGGCATTACGGGCATGTTATTTCCCTACTTCCCTTTCTCTCTTCCCTGAGGAGAGGGACGGTCAGGAGGACTGGGCTTGCGTCACTCCTAGGTTACTTTAGGCAAGTCCCCCCGTTCAGCTAGGCTAGGAGGGGGAAGGGAGGAGAGAGGGAAAGAAATAAGGAAGGAAGAGGAAAGAGAGAAGGAAGGATGGGAGGAGGGAGCAGGAGAGAGCCAGAAAGAAAAGGAGGAAATGAAAGAAGACAAAGAGAAAGTAAGATGACCGCTACCAGCCAGCTGACACGGGACTATTGCGGGCTGGGCAGACCAAGAGAGAGAATGGGGGACGGCTGGGTGGGCACCCAACGTCACGTGCTAACAGCCGGCACGAATAGTAGCTTCCCTGGGTGGGAATCCAATTCACTGGATCTTCTTAGCCTTCCCAGGGATAACAGTTCAAAATTTACTTGATGGAAATCTGCCACATTAAAATATGGGGGAGAAAGTTGAACAAAACTGGAAGCCTCACACTTCCTGATCTTAAAACATATTACGAAGCTATGATACTCAAAACAATATGGCACCGGCATAAAAAACAGACATATACCCAATGGAACCAAACAGAGAGCACAAAACAAATCCTCCTGTATACGGTCAAATGATCTTCCACATGAATGCCAAGGCTACATAATGGGGAAAGTCTAATCTCTTCAACAAATGATGCTTGGAGCATTGGACATCCACATGCAAAAAAAAAAAAAAAATTAAGTCCAATCCTTATCTTACACTGTATATAAAATTCAACTTGGGGGGCGCCTGGGTGGCTTAGTCCGTTAAGCCTCTGACTTTCGCTTAGGTCATGATCTCGCGGTTCGTGGGTTCGAGCCCCACGTCGGGCTCTGTGCTGACTGCCAGCTCAGAGCCTGGAGCCTGTTTCAGAGTCTGTGTCTCCCCTCTCTCTGACCCTCCCTTGCTCACGCTGCCTCTCTCTCTCTCTCTCTCTCTCTCTCTCTCCTAGAAATAAATAAAAATATTTTTTAAAAAATTCAACTTGGGGTGTCTGGGTAGCTCAGTCACCTGCCTGGGCATCAGACTTCAGCTCAGGTCATGATCTCACCGTCCGTGAGTTCAAGCCCTGCACAGGGCTCTGTGATGACAGCTCAGAGCCTGGATCCTGCTTCGAACTCTGTGCCTCTTCTCTCTCTCTGCTCCTCCCTCGCTCATGCTCTGTCTCTCTCAAAAATAAATTTAAAAATATTTTTTTAAACCAACTCAAAGTGGATTAAAGACCAAAGTATAAGACCTGAAACTATACAACTACTAGTAGAAAACAAGGGGGAGAAGCTTTATAACACTGGAGTGGGCAATGTTTCTTTTTTTTTTTTTTTTTTTGTTTAATGTTTTTATTTATTTCTAGGAGAGAGAGAGAGAGAGAGACAGCGTGAGCAGGGGAGGGTCAGAGAGAGAGGGAGTCACAGACTGAAACAGGCTCCAGGCTCTGAGCTGGCAGTCAGCACAGAGCCCGACGCGCGGCTCGAACCCACGAACCGCGAGATCATGACCCAAGCGAAAGTCGGACGCTTAACCGACTAAGCCACCCAGGCGCCCCATGGAGTGGGCAATGTTTCTTAGATACGGCATGAAAGCACAGGCAACGAAAGCAAAAACAGACACATGGCAACGACACCTAACTAGAGTGGGAACAATCAACAGAGCAAAAAGGCAACCTACGGAAGAAAATATTTGCAAATCATATATGTGACAAGGGGTTAATATCCAGAATATATAAATAACTCCTGTAACTCCATAGCAAAACAAAACAACAACCAAATCCCAATTTAAAAATGAGCAAAGGTTGGGGCGCCTGGGTGGCTTAGTCGGTTAAGCGTCCGACTTTCGCTTGGGTCATGATCTCGCGGGTTCGTGGGTTCGAGCCCCGCGTCGGGCTCTGTGCTGACTGCCAGCTCAGAGCCTGGAGCCTGTTTCAGTCTGTGACTCCCTCTCTCTCTGACCCTCCTGCTCATACTGTCTCTCTCTCTAGAAATAAATAAAACATAAAAAAAAAAAAAAAATGAGCAAAGGATTTGAATAGACATTTCTCAAAAAAAAAAAAAAAAAAAAAACCACACACAAATGGCCAGCGAGCACATGAAAAGATGTTCAACATCACTCGTCATCAGAGAAACACAAATCAAAACCACAATGAAATATCACCTCGTGCTCATTAGGATGGTCACTGTCCTCCCCCTCCCCCCACACTAACAAAAAAAGCCCAGCAAATAACAAGTGCTGGCAAGGATGTGGAGAAGTTGGAACTTTTGTGCGCTGTTGGTAGAACTATAAAATGGTTTGGCCACTTGGAAAACAATATGACAATTCCTCAAAAATGTAAAAATTGAATTACTATATGTTCCAGCAACTCTTGGTATATGCCTTAGTCCATTTGGGCGGCTATCACAAAATACCATAGATTATGTGACTTATAAACAACAGAGATTTATTCTTCACGATTCTGGAGTCTGGGGTTCAAGATCAGGGTGCCAGCCTATTGGTGGGAATGCAAACTGGTGCAGCCGCTCTGGAAAACAGTGTGGAGGTTCCTCAAAAAATTAACGATAGAACTCCCCTATGACCCAGCAGTAATGCTACTAGGAATTTACCCAAGGGATACAGGAGTGCTGATGCATAGGAGCACATGTACCCCAATGTTCATAGCAGCACTCTCAACAATAGCCAAAACATGGAAAGAGCCTAAATGTCCACCAAGTGATGAATGAATAAAGAAGATGTGGTTTATTTATACAATGGAATACTACATGGCAATGAGAAAGAATGAAATCTGGCCATTTGCAGCAATGTGGATGGAACTGGAGGGTATTATGCTAAGTGAAATAAGTTAGAGAAAGACAGATATCATTTGTTTTCACTCATATGTGGAACTTGAGAAACTTAACAGAAGACCACGGGGGAAGGGAAGGGGAAAAATAGTTACAAACAGAGAGGGAGGGATGCAAACAGTAAAAGATTCTCAAACACAGAGAACACACTGAGGGTTGATGGGGGGGGCAAGGGACAGGGGGAAATGGGTGATGGGCACTTGTTGGGATGAGCACTGGGTGTTGCATGTAAGCGATGAATCATGGGACTCCACCCCCAAAACCAAGAGCACACTGTACACACTGTATGTTAGCCAACCTGACAATAAATTATATTAAAAATTAATTAATTGATTAATAATAAAATATCAGAAGAAAAAAAAGATCAGGGTGCCAGCACGGTCAGGTTCTGCTGAGGGCCCTCTTCTGGGTTGCACACTGCAACTACATGTATGCTCACAGGGCGATAGCGAAGACCTGGCTCTCCCAATCCCGATCCACTGTCCTGGCCTAATCACCACCCCAAAGGCCCCGTCTCCAAATACCTTGACATTAGGATTAGGGTTTCAACATCCGAATTTGGGAGAGCACAAACATTCAGTCCATAGCAGTATATATCCAAAAGAATTGAAAATAGTATCTCAAAGAAACAGTCGCATATTCATGTTTTTTTAACTTAAAAAATTTTTAATTTATTTTGAGAGAGAGAGAGAGAGCAAATGAGGGAGTGGCAGAGGAGAGAGGGAGAGAGAGAATCACAAGCAGGCTCTGCACTGTCAGCGCAGGGCCATCTGGAGCTCGAACTCACAGAGTGTGAGATCATGACCTGAGCCGAAGAGTCAGAAGCTTAACCTACTGAGCCACCCAGGCACCCTGCATATTGATGTTTATTGCAGCATTATTCACAGTAGCCAAGAGATGGAAGCAACCGAAGTGTCTATTGAAGGACAAAACAAATTGCAATACGTACATACAATGGAATGTTATTCAGCCTCAAAAAAGAAGAAGGCAATCTTGTCGTACATTACAATATGGATAAACCTTAAGGACATTATGCAAAGTGAAATAAGTCCCTATCAAAAAGGGAAAACATGCATGATTCTACTTTTTTAAAAATTGTTTTTAATGTTCTTATTTATGTTGAGAGAGAGAGAGAGAAAAAGAGAGAGGTGGAGGTGCATAGAGGGAAGTAGAGGGAGGATTGTAGGCAGGCTCCACACTGTCAGCACAGAGCCCAACAGGGGGCTCAATCCCACGAACCTTGAGATTACGACCTGATGACCTGAGCAGAGATGAAGAGTTGGATGCTTAACTGGCTGAACCACCCAGGCCCCCTTGCATAATTCTACATTTATAGGAAGTATCTAAAGTCATCAAACTCATAGAAACAGGAAGTAGAATGTGGTTTCCAGAGGCTGAGGGGAGGGGCCCATAGGGAGTTGGTTCAACACGTATAGAGTTTCACTTACGCAAGATGAAAAAGTTCTAGAGATCTGTTGCACAACAATACACATATGGTCAACACCACTGTATTCAACATTTAAAATGGTTAAGATAGTAAGTTTTATGTTCTATTTCTTACCACAATAAAAAAAATAAGAAGCACAAATCTGAAAAAAAAATACGTGTGAGAGGGGGACAGGAAGTTCCCACCATCCTAACCCAGTTTCTGGTTCTTTTTTCTTTTTTAAATTATTTTAAATATTTATTTACTTTTGAGAGCAAGAGAGAGAGACAGAGACAGAGCATGAGTGGGAGAAGGGCAGAGAGATAGGGAGACACAGAATCCTAAGCAGGCTCCAGGCTCTGAGCTGTCAGCACAGAGCCTGATGCAGGGCTCAAATTCGCGGACCTCAAGATCATGACCTGAGCTAAAGTCGGACACTTACCTGACTGAGCCACCCAGGTGCCCCCCAATTTCTGGTTCTTATCCACACTTCCTACTTGCCATCACAATACACAAATACCACTGTATGCTTCAGGGGGGGAAACACTCTATTATTACTGCAAAAGTAATAATGCTTATTGCATAGACATGCAACACTAAAAATCCCCTTCTGTACAGGCCACTGCTCAGAAGTGATCTTGCACGGTCAGCCACGTCACTTTCCGGCCCTTCTGCTACATATTTACAAACATAGGCTGTTCCTCTTCACAAAAGCTAAACCACAGGGTACATGTTGCCTTGTGACCTCTCTTCTTTAGCTGTGTGCGATCTAATGTATTTAACTGCAAATTTTCCAAACTGCAATAGCACATGCTGCTGCCACAAGCCTACAGTTGCAGACAGATGGAGACCACAGAAATGCCACATCTTTACAGAACAATCCAGAATAGGCTGGCAGGAATCTTTCCTTCAGACTCATATGTAGAGGAGGAAGGGTTCATAGCCCTCATATGCAGAGTTTCTACAAGTGAAATGGAAATGGCAAACCAGAGAAAAATGGGCAAACAGACCGGTAGTTACCAGAGGCAGGTGGGGGAGAAGAGTGAAGGGGGTCAAAAAGCACAGACTTCCAGGGGCGCCTGGGTGGCTTAGTCGGTTAAGCGTCCGACTTTCGCTTAGGTCATGGTCTCGCGGTTCATGGGTTCGAGCCCCGCGTCGGAATCTGTGCTGACTGCCAGCTCGGAGCCTGGAGCCTGTTTCAGTCTGTGACTCCCTCTCTCTCTGACCCTCCCCTGCTCACGCGCTCTCTCTCCTAGAAAAAAAAAAAAAAAAGCACAGACTTCCAGCTATAAGTCCTGGGGATCGAATGTGCAACATGGTGAATCTAGTTAGCAATACTGTATTGTATACTTCAAAGTGGCAAAGAGTAGATCTTAAAAGTTCTCACCAGAAAAAAAAATTGTAACTATGTGTAGTGACAGCTGTTATAAACTTATTGTGGGGATCGTGTGTGTGTGTGTGTGTGTGTGTGTGTGTGTGTATCAATTCATTATGTTGTACACCTGAAACATACACAATATGTCAATTATAGCTCAACAAAACTGGGGGGTGGAGAAAAGAAAAATGGGCAAAACCACTTACTGCTTTTTTTTCACATTTTTCCTTAGGCTCAGACATAACCAAATATTTATGCTGGCGAAGGCTTGGAAGCTTGCACACACACACACAAACACACACACTTGGTTTTGGGTTTTTTTTTTTTTTAAGTTTATTTATTTTTGAGAGAGAGAGACAGAGCAGGAGCAGGGGAGGGGCAGAGAGAGAGAGAGGGAGGCACAGAATTCGAAGCAGGCTCCAGGCTCCGAGTGGTCAGCACAGAGCCGGACACAAGGCTCAAACTCACAAACTGTGAGATCATGACCTGAGCTGAAGCCGGACGCTTTACTGACTGAGCCACCCAGGGCGCCCCCCCACACACACACACTTTCTTTTAAACACAAAATGAGATGTACTTTACATACTACTGCACAATTGCCTTTTCTTGCTTAACAATATCACAGACAACCCCACAAGTCACTGCATATGGATTCAATGAACTTATTCCTTTTTTTAAAATTCCAATATAGTTCACATAGTGTTCTATTAGCTTCAGGTGTACAACATAGTGATTCAACAATTGTCGGCCTTTCTCTGTGTTCATCATGTTAAGTGTACTCTTAATCTCCTTTACCTCTTTCAGCTGTCCCTCCACCCGCCTCCTATTTGGTAACCATCAGTTTGTTCTTGAGAATTAAGTCTATTTGGGGGCTTGTCTCCCTTTTCCTTTGTTCATTTGTTTTGCTTCTTAGATTCCACATATGAGTGAAATCATGTGGTGATTGTCTTTCTCTGACTGACTGATTTCACTTAGCATTATACTCTCTAGATCTATCCATGTTGTTGCAAATGGGTAGATTACATTTTTTATGACTGAGTACTATTCCATTGTATATATACACTACATCTTCTTTATCCATTTATCTATCAGTGAACACTTGGGTTGCTCCCATATTTTGCCTATTGTAAATAATGCTGCCATAAACACAGGGGTGCATTTAATCTTTTTGGATAAGTGTTTTTGTATTCTTTTTTTTTTTTGAAGTTTATTTATTTTGAGTGTGAAAGAGAGAGAGTGCATGAGCGGGGGAGAGGCAGAGAGAAGAAGAGAGAGAGAATGCCAAACAGGCTCTGCACTGTCAGCACAGAACCTGATGTGGGTCTTGAACCCACGAACAGTGAGATCATGACCTACACTGATATCAAGAGTCAGATGCTTGGGGTGCCTGGGGGGCTCAGTCAGTTAAGCATCCAACTTTGGCTCTAGTCATGGTCTCACAGCTCATGAGTTCAAGCCCTGTGTTGGGCTCTGTGTTGACAGCTCGAAGCTTGGAGTCTGCTTCTCCATGTCTCCCTCTCTCTCTGCCCCTCCCCTGCTCTCTCTCTCTCTTTCTATTTTTGAGAGAGAGAGAGAGAGAGAGAGAGAGAGACTTAACTGACTGAGCCACTGAGGTGCCCTAGGGTTTTTGTATTCTATGGGTAAATACTCAGTAGTGGAATTACTGGACCATATGATAACTCTATTTCTAATTTTGAGAACCTCCATACTGTCTTCCCCAGTTTGCATTTCCTGCACCAGTTTGCATTCCCATCAACAGTGCAGGGGGGTGCCTTTTTCTCCACATCCTCGCCAACACTTGTTCCTTCAACAAGCTCATTCTTTGCAGTCCACAGTGTTCCCCAGTTTGGATATAAGCAAATTATCCACCGATGCCCTAGGGGCAGACACTGAGCCTATCACTGTAAAGAACACCACCGTAAGAAATATTTTTTTATGGATAGGTTTTATAGATAAAGTTCTGAAAGTGGATTGATGGGGCAAAAGACATGCCCACTTGTACTTTGACAGTTAGTGCTTGGTGAAAAGTGGTATTTAGTTTATATTTTTATTTGCATTTCCCCAGCAACTGGGAGGGCTGTTTGCTTTCTCACGTTTGCATTTCCTCTTTAGTGAAGCAATGCTATACATTTTTCTATTGTTTGACTTCTTACAATTAATTTACAGGGATTCCATATGAGGGATCAAAAGGGATATGAAGGACAGGAACCCTTTATCTATTTTTACATAATATCCCCCCGCCTACTGCTGTCTCTAGATTTATTTTGGAGTCTCTTACCATATACACATTTAAACATCTTATCTGGTCTAATCTGTCTTTTCCTTCATGCTCAAGGGCTCCTGGCTTCTTGAGAAGATTCTCCCTATCCCCAAGACTATACAAGGCTTTTCCTGAAACATTCACCTGGTATTTTTCCTTCTGATTTTTCATATTTAGGTCATTTATCGAGACGGATGCAATGTTCTTTCTGCACTTTCCTGTACATCCTTCCTCATTAGTTGATATTGATTCTCTTACTCTTTTTAAATAAACTGCATCATAGTCCACTGAATGATTCACTGGCTTATTATAATATGTTAGGGTAATGAAGTTATTTCCAGTTTTAAGGACTATTTAATAGTAATAATAATTGCTAACAGTTATTGAGTGCTTATTACATGCCAGGCACAGACATAAACATGTTGATATATTGCCTCATTTAACTGTCACGACATTTATGGGGTAGGTATGCTCTGTTATGTCTCTCATTCTGTTGTCAAGATCACACAGCTAGGAAATAAGTGGGGAAGCTGGGAATCTGATCGAATCCAAGACTGAAGGGCTCAAAAATCCCAGGCTCTTAACCACTAGATACCTGCTCTTCCGTATTTACAAATGTGACTTGAAATATCCCCGACCCTCACTTCTGTTAAGGATGGAGAAAGAAAGAAAATAAACATGTTTTCTTTTCCTCCTCGACCCAAACCCTGAACAAGATGCTTCACAGGTTGTCTCCTGGAATTCTGACAAAAGCCCTCTGAGTGGTGGGATTATCCACTTTCCAGACACAAAAAGGGAAATGCAGTGAGGTCAAGACATTCGCTTAAGGTTTGTGGGTGACCATGGTGGGTTCCAACCCAGTTCCAAGTGACTTGTATATTCCTATTTTTCACTTAGAAAGATATGCTTACCAGCTTTACAAATAACACATTGATGAACCCATAGCATTTTTTTTTTTTACTTTTGCTGCTGTTGAACTGTTTCCTTGGGATACATTCCCAGAAAGAGATTAATGAGTCAAAGGGTATGAATACTTTTATGGCTTTCCATCTACACTGCCAAATTTTACAGAGGTCCGCACCCCTGTTCTCTGCACCAGCACCATGGGAAGCTTCAGGTTCTACAGTATCAAATATTCAGGTGGGCAAACCCAGCTTCTGAGGGGCGCCCTATTTCACACAATGAGCCCTCAGTAAAAGCATTTTAGAAAGACCTGGTAGATAAGCACTCCCCTTTCCTAGGACAGCCCTCTGTCGTGGGTTTAGAAGTTGGGTGGGTGCTGTATTTTTTTGTTTTGTTTTGCATAACTTTGTCTCTTTTGTGAAATCCTTGAATACGTGACTAACATGGGATTCAGCATAGTCAGGCTTGCCTTTTTTCTAGGAAAGGACACATTTGACAGGAAAGGAAGAAAGAGAGAGAGAGAGAGAGAGAGAGAGAGAGAGAGAGAGAAAGAAAGAAAGAAAGAAAGAAAGAAAGAAAGAAAGAAAGAAAGAAAGAAAGAAAGAAAGAAAGAAAAACAAAAAACAAAAAAAAACCCGTTTCTGATGCAGCGCCCCTTGGGGAAAGCACTCCCGGCAGCTTGGCCCGGAGAAGGCGTCTTGGGGAGGGAGGCCTGTTAGCGAGGGGCGGGGCAGAGGCATGTCTGGAAGGGGGTACGTCCGTGGATAGGATTGTTGGGGAGGGGGCGTCCTGGAAGGGGGCATCTTGGGGAGGTGGCTGGTCCGGGAGGAGGGCCTGTCAGGGAAGGGACTTGTCTGGGAGGGGGCATTCTGCAGAGGGAACAAGTCGCGGAGGGGAGGGGACTTGTCATGAAGGAGGCATCCTGGGGAGGGAGCACGTAGGGAGGGGCGGGCGGCTGAAGGCTGGGATCCCCCCACCCCGCGGCTCGGCCGCATCCCCGGCGCCCGCGGGGCCCCCGCTCCTGTGCGGGGGCGGCCGATAAGGCGGGAGCGGCCCGGCGGGAAGGCGGGAAGGGGCCCGGCCGGGCGAGAGCAGATAACGCCCGGCGCTCAGGCGGCAGAGACTCGGAGACGCCGCGGCCGCGGGAGATACAGGCGCCCCGGCCGGGCGCGGCTCCCGGCTCCTCCGGCGCCCGAAGCGAAGCGGGCCGGGCCCGGGGGCAGCGCGGGGTCCGGGGCCGCCCGCCCCCGCCCCGCCCCCGCCGGGATCCTGGCCCTGGCCCCGGTCTGCCCCCGTGGCCCCAGGCAGAACTCTACCCTTGGACTTCACTCCCTGTCCGGTGAACCGAGGGCACTAGGAATCCTTAGTAACGTGTCATACGGGGCGTGGGACAGGCTCTCGGGGCACTCCGACAGCTCCGACAGCTCAAGAGCCGCGCTAACACTGCCCCTCTTTCACCAACGGGGTCTGCGAAACTGGCCCCTGCCACCCGAGCGTGGGCCACGCAGGGCCCGGGACCCGGAGCTCCTCGCCGTCCTCCACCGCCCAGGCAAACAGGGGCTTTTCCCCCTTGGAGGCTGACGAGGAACTCCCCACCAGGGGCATTTGCATTCTGCCTGTGCAAATTCCTCAGATTCCCCACAGAAAATTCAGCTGGCTGCCAGACAGCCAGGGAGGAGGAGGGCTGGGAGAGGCCGCACAGGGGCAGCCAGGAGCCATAACCGGGCCAGCCCCGCTCTCGATAGAGAAACAACTTTGGGAGTGGATGGAAATTCACACACACACACACACACGGAACCTCCCTTTAATCACCCCGTTGCCCAAATCAAACATCTCCAGACCACAGCAGGCCGGGCCTGACTTCTCTACCTGGCATTCAAGGCCATGCCCAACCTGGCACTACCCTCCTGGACCCGCCGGGCCTCCATGGCACCCCTCCCACCATACAAAGTTTGCCTGCCACAATGCCTTATGACCCTCTTGGCTTCCAGGCAACCCTAAAGCCTTCTGCTTTCTCCCTCACCTAACCCCCCAAAAGGGTTTAACTCTTCATGGTACCTTTGTAAAGGACTTTCAAGGGGATTGATTGATTGACTGATTGACGCATTAAGCTGCCTTCAAAACTGTGGGTTAATTGCAGGCCTGCTGTGTGCCAGGCCCTTTCATACGGTATCCAATCCTGTCAACAACACCGGGAGATAGGAGATAACACTCCCACTGTATGGATGAGGAAAACTGAGCTTGGAGAGGTTCATTAACTTGTCCAGGGTTACAGAGCCAGAAAGTGGTTTGGCCTAATGCCATATTCAGGCAGAATGTGAGTAAAAAGCCACTGAGTAAGACACCTCAATTTTCTTCTGAGGCATGCAGGCACTAACTCAGTGCGACCACTATTGGGCCAATCCCTCTCTTTCTCTGGGCCTCAGCCTGCTGGGAGACAAGTGGGGATGACAGTTCCTCCTTCCCAGGCCAGCTGGGGGGAGGAGGGGGGAGCGTTCTGCAGAGAGATGCATCAGGCTGGGCCTATTGGCCAATCCCTCCTGATGGGGAAATTCTAGGTCACAGGTACGCCTCTTCTTTCTCCCCCAGGTTACAAACTCTGGCTCCTGGAAACTGAGTTATCCATGCCTTCTGCAACCCAGCCAGGCCTCTCCCGAAAACAAATCTCCCATTTCCTTCTGACATGTGGGCAATACTGGCAATGTCTGGGGGGCCCTCTGCTTCCATTCTCTGCACACACCCCCAACCCTCTGGCCTGTTCCTCACCGTCCACTCCTGGGCTATCAGGGTCCTGCTCTCTTTCTCTCTCTCCTCCCCCATCCAAATGTGCTCAAGGAAAAGCCACTCCATCAGTCAGTTACAATTAAGTATGAATGAGTTCAAGTTACTAGCATGTTCTTTCCCAAATATGCATGTTATCAGCCTGGGATTCTGGACACTTACTAATTTGGGGTAATATGCCCCTCCCCCATCCCCAGGCAGGAAGGCTGGCCCTGCCCAGTACATCTGGAATTCCATATTTTTATATTTTTATTGGTTTTCCCCCAGTGCCCCACATCCTGAGCTAGAGGAGAGGGTCTGCCTGAGCCTGCTAATTAACAGAGAACAGAAGACTTATTTCATAAATAAAATCATAGATATACTGTATGAAGAGAAATGTAACACGTTCCCGGAGAGTGTTTAAACTTTTAAAAATATTCCCTCCAGGGTCTGGGCAGGTGAGCCCCGAGGGGGTTTTCCATGGAAGACTGTGGGGTGAGGGAGGGCTCTAAGCTGAGCCCATTTGCAGCATGGCCTCTGGGTGGCCTGCCAAGTGCCCATTCCTGACCCAACTGTACCAGCGCTCCCTGATGTGGGCTTCTTTGCTGGGTCTCTCTGGGCAGAGGGAAGAGTTAATGACAACTGTCTCCAAGGCTAGTGGATCTGTGCTGTGCTGTGGTCAGGAGGGCCTGTGAGACCTTGGACCAATCACTGGTGCTCTCTGGACTTTCCTCAGTCTGAGGGATGGAAGGTACACCTCAGACGGGTCCCGGGGCACCCTCACACTCACACTTTAGGACACTAACGTCCTGAACTGCAATGTATAAATGAGCTGCTCTGGGAGCTGAAAGCAGGTGCAGAGCTTACCTGCAGGTGGCTAGACTCTGATCTGCAGGCTTAAAGCCTCAGAGCACTTCAGATGTGGTCAGCTATGCGTACCCACCGCGACACATAACAGCCTCAACCACTATACCGGTTTCACAGAAGAGGAAACTGAGGCTCGGTGTTTGACCTGACATCCAGGACCCTTGAAGAAAGCCAGGCAGCGGTGACTTATACTTTTCTGAACATGTGGAAACTGAGGCCCAGAGAAATCCAGCAACTCTGTCACAGTCCCCGAGGCCTTGCTCAACCAAGGTAACAACCCCTGGGAAGCCAAGTAAGGCAGGCCACTGCCCCTTATGGCCTCAGTTTCCTTGGCTGCATCAGAGGCTAATGGGATGGCAGTGTGAACGTACTTGGAGGAGCGGCCACTCTTAAACTGGACAGAGGACGGGTCTCCTCTTCAAGAGCTCCGTGGCCTGTGTAGGGCCATCTGGTGGCCAGGCCTCATCACTGCAGGCCCTCTGCCGAGGCCAGAAGGCTCAGGGTCTTCTGTCAGATTTCCCAGTTTCCGGAGACACTCTGTAAGAGAGTTTTGAGGCCAGATCACAAGGAGGCCAGAAGAATTCAGAGGAAGCTTCCACTCCAGCCCCGACACAGGAAGGGTTCCTTCCTACCTGGTCTCCAGGGACCGGGACTGCTAGGTTGTTGCAGAAGCATCTCACATCCTACCCCAGAGATCCCTGTGCCCCTAGCACATCAGGGAGACTGAGGCCCTAGGAAACCCAGGCCTCGACTGCCATAAACAGCAAAGATATATATATGTATATCTGGACAGGCCCAGGATTCAGTGCTCACGGTGGGCAGAAAAGCCTAGCTTGCTGTGTGATGAATTACACACCGTCTCTGAGGCTATTTCTTCATTAGACAAGGAGGGGTGTTGTGTAGGCTGAATGACATAATGTGTACAAGTTGCTCTGCACATGATAATGAGCTGTGATTATTATTATTATTATTATTATTATTATTCCAGCAGATGTTTCCAGTTACTTCTTCTGCACTCCACAGTGAGGGGCCCTCATAGTACCACCTCGCAGAGGGGGATGTGGGGCTTGAACAGCTTGCCCTGGAATATACTTAGTAAGTGGTCAGTCAGGAATTCAGGCACTGGCTATTTCAAGAGATGCATGCTGAAGGCAAAGGGGCCTTCTAGATGGTTCTGGAGAGAAAGAAAATGAAGGAGGAAAATAGAAGAGAATGTAAACCATTGATACATCTGGTTACGGGTTATGCAGGGGTTCTCTGTTCTTTCCCCTTTTTCCATAAATTCAAACTTATATCCAAAGTAGGTCTTAAAGTCTGGCTATTTCAAAATTCTACCTGGTTTCACCCACCACACTCCAGGGGAGCGGATGAGAACCCAGGCCTTGCAGAGTTCCTTGTCCCAGACCAGCAGCCTAATTTCCAAGTCCTTTAGTGGAAAAGGGGACGGCTAGCTAACAGCCCCACGACGCCTGCCCCAGCCGTCCACCCCCCCAGGGGCCCCCAAGCCTCCTCAGGGGCCTCTCCTCAGCCTCCCTGTTCCCCAAGCCCCCCAGGCCCAGGCCAGGCTGTGGTGTGAGGCCGAGGTGGGGTTTATTTATAAGTTCCCGCTGATTATGAATCACGGGAGGAACTGCCCGCAGACTGGAGACAAAAGTCTGGGGCCGCCTGGCCGGGAGGAAACACTCTTTACATTTGACTTTCCCCTTGGCACAGGCGCCGGGCCTGGCCAGGCTCTGCCAGCCTCTTCTGTTCTCAGAGGCAGAAGCACATTTGCCGCCAAGTCCTGTCGGCCTGTCCGCCTTGCTGTGTAAACAGGACCCGGGGCGGGCAGTCCAGCCCCACACTGGAAATGAGCCTGCCTTCCTCAGCCTGGCCACTTCCTCCTCACATCCGGAGACTCCTCAGAGTTCAGATGAGGGCTGGTGGCAAGAGTGAGGAGAAGCTGGGGTTTTGCCCTGCTACGGTCTTCATCAGCCTCGACGAAGAATAGGTGGGCAAATGTTAGAGCAGGGGGCTCATAAGCAGCCGTCAAAGCCCTGTCTAAATGACCCACCCTGTGTCTGCTTCCTATTCCAGTTCATACGTTACATTCAGTCAACGTATATTGAGCATCTATTATGTACCGGGTCCTGTGCTAAGTGCCTTGAGGCAGGGGTGCATAAGGAGATCTTATTCATGTTATCATTAATTCTTTTCACTCAACCATAAGCTTCTTAAGGGTAGAGTTAGTGTCTGATCCATAATTCACCTGATCCTACAAAGTGCCTGGCATGGTGCCTGCTCACAAGAAAAGTTCAGAAAGTTTTTGTTGCATTGGCCTGGATTAAACTAGAGCAGGCGAACAGAAGGAGCCCAGGGTCTGGCTTACTCCCACTCAGGGCCTCCGTCTCCATCCTGCCTGGGCATTCTGACTCCCAGGAGCTATGTCCCTCCCTGGGGCAACTTGGTTTGCCTTTAGGAATATCCAAGCCACGTTTTCTGTCAAAGTAACTAATGTAGGTGACTTGATTTTTAGGAGGTGCTAGAAACCCTCCCCACAACCTCGCCCTGAAGCATCTTCCCCAGTGCTCTGAGATGCCACCAGCTTTGAGGCATTCCTCTGGGTTGCACATGACCCTCTCCATTCTGACCATGAATCTCCCTTCTGGTGGGCAGCGCTTGCAGTTGAATGGAGAAAATCCATTCTAGTGGTGGGCATTAGTTTATAAGTGAGAAAACTGCAGGTCAGAGAAGTGACGCACTTGATCAAGGCTGGTACAAGTTTTGAGTTCACCTGTCTGCAGTCAATGCCCCAAATTCTTCACACGGAGTCGAAGAGCCTCCCCCTTCTCTGATACCATCTCCAAGCAGGCAGGGCAAGAGCTTGGAGGAGGGAAAAACGGAAGTCAGCTTGAAAACTTGTGGGCCAACTGTTTCAGGCTGTGCTCCACACAAGCTGCTCGTCACTGCATTTACCAATATCCCCACTTAACAGATGGCAACACTGAAGCTTGACGAGGTTGTGGTGGTAGCCAGAAACCCTACCAGGTCCCCAGCACCATCTAGATGGAAAAGGCAGCCTGTCAGCCCAGGCAAGGCTGTGGGAACTGTAGCCACAACGGTAGACGTGATACAGGACTTTCTTATAATGGAGGGCACGTGAAAGAGGAAACATCTGAAGGGTGTTTTATTGCCATGACTTCTAGTTTACCCCCCTTGAAGCTTTTGCAAGACTGTCTGCATAGCTGTAAATAGCAAAGCCTTTTCTCCTTTTCACTAGTAGGAACCTGCCCCCTCCACTTCCTAGTTCTAGAAGCCTCCCCAGCGGAGTCGAAAACTTAAATTGCACACATTCATTAGCTCAGGGGCCTCAGGTAAATCCGTCCAAGGGTCATTTTCCTCATCTGCTCATCTGCAAAATAGGGATAGTGTTGCCAATTCACAAAGCTGTCTTTGGGATGAAATGACTTAAGCCATGCAGTATCTTCAGAAAGCAAAGCCTGAACAAAGAGGCGGTCATTACGGTGGCCTGCACTGGCCTCCTTATTTTGCATAGAATGGTCCTTCCTCACCCCCAACATTGTCCGGTACCTGAAGAAGGAGCAGAAGGGTGGCGAGTCTTGCTCTTAAGCTGTACCTTCCTCTCCCCTCATTCCTTCCCATCTGGCCTTGCCCATATGCCTAGCAAAATGGCGTACACTATCAAATCTTGCCAATAACCTGGTTAGCACCCAGAGGTGGAGAAACAGGCTCAGGACTTCTCCAGGTCCTATGTGGCCCAGAGAGTTCTGGGAGATGAAACTCCCCGAATGAGGTCTCCCGAGGCCTCTCACCTCAGCCAGTGGTCAGGCATATTTTTAATCCATTTTACACCCACTCACCCTTCACAGCAATCCTACGAATGAGAAACCATGAGCCCCATTTGACAGATGAGAAAACTGAGGCTCAGAGAGGCTAAGTGACTTGCCTAAATCCACCAGACTAGTAGGTTGGAGGCCAGGGACTCGGTTGTACTGGTTACAGTATCTGAGGTCTTCATGGTCGGGCAAGACCCAAGTCTGTGTCCTGGAGCAGACTCACACAAACCATGTGGCCCAGAGCAAGTTTGCTCACCTGAGACTGTGTCTCTATAAATGAGGGTGATGATGCCCTGTTGGTTGTTGGGGACTTAAACGAGATGACAGATGCAGACCCCCAGTGCTGCACTTGGCATGAGTGGGTCCAAATCCGTGTTCACAGGCCATCCCCAAACCCGCCTCTCCGGGCTTACCCGCTCTAGGGACTCTTCCCTATCAGTGATGACCTCACTGTCCCAACCAAAAGAGCGCACAAGAAGATTTGTGCCAGCTCAAGGTGCAGGGGACTGGCTGGAAGACGGTAGACCCATTAGCCACTGAGCTCCAAAGTTTCTCTCCGTGAGCTAGTACCTGGCTCGGTGCCCGCGCAAAGTGGGTGCTCGGTAAACATTGTTGAATGAATGGATGTTGTTTAAATGCCGAAAGGTCCGCACTGCCGCCCCTTTGTGGTCCCAGGGGACAATGGGACTGCCTATTTGGAATGGGGGGCTGTCCCGGAATGTCTGAGGGGTGAGGTCACTGGGCTCGCGTGCACTGCTTACAGGAAGTATGCTAGCTCACAAACGCCTGATGCCAGCCGGCAGACATTTCCTGGCTGGCAACAGTCTCCTGCCTCCTCCTCTTCCTCCTCCCGTCAGGTGTCCAGGCATGCCCCCCCCCTGCCCCCAGGGCGGACTTCTGTCCTAGAATCAGGTCCCACCCTGGGATTGGAATGCCTGTGGGTCCCTTGGAATCCTCACCTCCCTCCTCACCTACGGGTTCGGGGCCACCTTGTCCACTGCAGAGTCAGAAGACACAGGCCACTGTCCGCTTCAAGGCCATCTCCTCCTTTACAAGTTCCTAGGACTCCACTGGGAGCGGCTCCCCAACTTGACCCCTTCCGTGGTAGCCTGATTCAGTCTAAGCCTGGTTCTGGGGGAACCACCTTGATGGACCCTTGGGTCATTCATTCCATGAGATGTACTTGTGCTTCAGAAATAAGGCACTTCTGGCAGGTCCCTCTATGTGACTGACAGGGAGAAACTGAAGCCCAGAGAGGTTAAAGCAGTTTCCCAGATTGTTCAGGAGCCCACCCTGGGAACTCCTGTGGAGAGCCAGAACAGCTTCCTGCTTCTCCAATCTTAGGGCAGAACCCCGTTCAGGGCTTCTTTCTCCTCCTCTGAAAAATGAGCAGGAAAGGCTGCACAACCAGCCCTCTGACTAGAAGTACGTCATCCCTGTTCCATCCCGTGCTGGCTCCTGTGTGAGTCGCCAAAGCCCCTCTCGCGCTCTCTCATGTGCTTTTTCTGCTTCGGTGACAGAGACTTGGATTTTAGCTAGGAGTGTTAATAATGCCTCACTTGCATACCAAGTACAATTTTAAAAATCACTTTTGCACACAATACTTTAACTTTCCCTGCACCCCATTTGACAGATGGGGGAGCTGAGGGTCCAGAGGAACTGTCTCTGTAGCCGGCCAGAGGCAGAGCTGGGATTTGAACCCGTGCCTGTGCAGAGGCCGTGTCTGGTTCATCCTCCCTGCTCCCTTGGCACGGGTGTGGGGCCAGTTGCCCGGGACACCTGTGCGGACAGGTGGTAGCCCTTGTGGGGTGGGGTCTGATGTGTCCATTTAAGTGACGGATTTCCGGAGACAAAGCACCTTGCAGAGAATGCTTTGGACTTTCAGACTCACGGCAAATCAGGAGGCACGTCTGCCTTCCCGTGCACTGTCAGTTTCGTCATCTATAAAATGGGAATAACAACCACGCCCATGTCTTAGGGACGGTATGAGGATCTATACCAGGGCCAAGTCACCTCCCTCCACCGGCCCAAGGCAGCAGGGCCCCGCCATGCTTTGGGGTTAAGAGTAGGAGCTGGCCCCGAGCCACCAAGGCAGGCTGGGAACCCCACACCTCCGTCTCCCAGCTTCAACACAGCTCACATCAAAGCTGAGCCACTCGCCCTGCCCGCCAACCCAAACCTGGCTGGCCGGAGGGGCTGCCGCCAAGGAAAAGGTGGGGCGAGGGTATTTGCTCTCCAGTGCTCAGTGATTGTGCAGTAATGACCGCCGTGGCCAGCAGAGTCAAAGGGGACTCTGTTCTCCAAAGCCAGGGCTCCCTCCAGGGTAGACAGAGCTGCTGGCTCTGGGCCTGGCGCTGGCCTCCACACTTCACACACGCGGCCCCATTTAATCCTTATGACAACGCTGCCAAAGTGGTTTGACTCTCTGCACTGAGTGGACAAGCACCCTGAGGTGCCCGGGGATGAAATGACCGCTGGTGAGGGGCAAGCCAGGTCAGTCTGACCTCACGAGGCACGATGCATGACCCCAGCTCCAGGATCTGTCCATAACCTATTTCACGGTAAGCCCCCGCTGAAGGCTGGGCTGGATTGAGTTGAGCTAACCTGGATTGAGCCAGGTTAGCTGCTTTGCTTGAATGTTATTTGACCCAAAACTGAATGGCTTAGACAAGGAAGCATTACTAGCCCCACTGTACAGATGTGGAAACTGAGGATCACCCAAGGATTCGAATCATGGATTCGAATATCCATGGGCCCAGGGAACTCTCTGGTAGCTGAGCTGGACCCCTTCACTCCCTTCTCCCTACTGTGTTAGAAAGAAAGCAAAAGCACACACTGTCACCATCTCCCGGGCTCCCAAATACCGCCTGTACTGCAAAGTGCACTTGGATTAGGACTCCCCATCCTTTTCGGGGTCTAGGGTAATCTGTCCCTTTCTCCTTGGCAAGATCATCAGTGTACAACTTGGTGAATTATCTGAAAGCAAATAAAACAGTGTAACCTCCAAAGCCCTGTATCTGAAGATAAGTATGTTTACCCAAGCAGCACAGGAGCACGGTGGAAGCCAGATTGGGGGATCAATGTGAGCCGACATTTCTCAGGAGCTGCCCGGGGATGCTGGTGCTGCCAACCTCCTACTGCAAGTGTGGTCCTAAACCTGCAGCATGGCATCAGCATCTGCTGGAGCTTGCTGGTCAGCTCATCCCCAGATACATAGAGCATCGGTCAGCTGGGAGCATAAGAGCTATTGAGACCCCACTTCTAGAGGCGCCAATCTAATTGTCCTGGGTGGGGGGCCCAGGTACTGTTGTTCTTGACTGCTCCCCAGGCGCCTCTGAGGCGTGAATGCTGGGAAACTCCGCTGTGGAGTCATATCAGAGCTGAAAAGGACCTGACCCTTCACCCAGTTCTACTTCCACCTTTTATGGAGGAAGAGAAATAATGCCCAAGATGGGGAAGCAACCTGTGTCAGGGCACACCATGTGTAGGCAGGCTCATCGAAGGCTAACACAGGAAGCGGCCTTGGAGTTCAATCCTCTTATCCCCGTCATTCTGTGTTTGGAAAAACTAGCACCGAGAGGGGACAGGGCAGCCGGGAGGAGCATTTTCTCCACCACACCATGCGGTCTGCTGGCTGCTCCAGATACCTGCGGGCCCTCTGCACCACTCACTCTCCAGCTGCAAATGGCAAAACACTTCCTCCCCTAAATCTCAGTGTGTGGATTGAGAACCATCTCATTCACAGAAGTGGTAGTATTAAAAATGCAACTCAGCAAAGAAATCGGGACTTCGTAAAGAGAATTCTGATAGCTGTTACTACGTAGATTTTGGAAATGAAGCATAAATCAATAAAACCTAAACAAATTCAGAAAAAATATTTTCCAGTAATTGTGACAAGCCAAAGATTAATTCGACAATGTCCTTCATATGTAATGAGTTTCTATAATCAGTAAGAAGCAGACCACTTAAAACGAAAATTATAAATGTCCATAAATATAAGAAGAGGTGTTCCATTTCACTTTCAGTTGCAGAAATACAAATTAAAACAGAAAGAAATGCAAATACAATCTTCAACCATCAGACAGATAAAGATTGGAAAGGTGATCTGGTCATGATATGGTGAATTAGACAATTGCATGCTATAAATATATAAGTAAACAAAACTTTCATTTTGGCAATTTGGTTATAGCTATGACTGTTAAGATTTTATACATGCGGCTCAAACTCACAACTGAGATCAAGAGTCATAACACTCCACTGACTGAGGCAGCTAGGCGCCCCTCTATGAATATTTTAAATTTATATGTTCTTGGGCTGAGTAATTCCTCTTCTAGAAAGTTGCCTTGCAGATAAATTCATACAAGCTCACAAAGGTTAGGTACAAAGTGTCATGTCAGCACCTTTTGCAATAATGGAAAACTGGAAACAACCCAAATGTCCATTAATGAGGTTATACACACAACAGGGGAGACTCACCTTTTCAGACTTGAAGGGTACATACATTGTAGAATATGTAAATGATGATGTTATTTGTACAAAATTACATACATGTGTGCATAGTTCATACGTGCATGGAAACTTCTGGCATGATACACTAAACTGTTCATATTAGATGGAGGGGAAGAGAGAGTTTTCAGGTTTTAAGAAATCTCATCTAATTCTGTAATGTTCACCCAAAAGCACCTACTACTTTTGTTATGAGTAATTTTTAATGCAACTGGGTTGTATTTACTACTATTTCAGTGATTGGTAGAGACAGTGCTGGTTGGGGTGGGGAGTAGGCCACATGCTAGAACTTTCTCAGAAGGACAGATGGAAATCTCATTTTAATAGTTGTGGGTCACCAGTACTATAAAATACATGCTATATTGCTGATGAAATTCATTGTTTAAATTAAGCAGGAAAATAGGTCTAATTATATTCCATATAGGCTTTTAAAAACTGTTTTGTGTTTATTTATATTTGAGAGAGAGAGAGAGAGAGAGACATAGCGTGAGCAGGGGAAAGTGAGAGAGTGAGAGAGTGAGAGAGAGAGAGAGAGAGAGAGAGAGAGAGAGAATCTGAAGCAGGCTCCAGGCTTTGAGCTGTCAGCACAGAGCCCAACACAGGGCTCAGACTCATGAGCCATGAGATCATGACCTGAGCCAAAATCGGATGCTTAACAGACTGAGCCACCCAAGCACACCTCCCAGATGGGCTTTTATAGTAGGGTGTAGGATACAAGTCTGCTCAGTCCCAGAAGTAACTCAGAAGACAGAGAAAGGAGAGCAGTGGTGGGTTCAGTATTTAAGGGCTTACAACATAGCACAAAGCGAATGGAAGGTTCTACCACATCAATGCCGTCTCCCCAGGGTCGTTTCAACCCAGGTCCAAGGGTGGAATGGGGTCTCAGCTAGAGTCAGGACCTCTTTGCCTCGGGGCTTCCCACAGGACAGGTGTCGGCATTTGCTAGATTTGCAAAGCGAGGAGCTTGTGCCTCATAGCTCCCCCTACTGGGCAGGGGAAGGGCTGGGGACAGTGAGGGAGCACTTCCTGTGGGTGGCCTGCCGCCAATCTGGCAGTCCACAGCTACCAAGGTCAGACTCTGGGTCTCACCACAGAGTCCCCACCTGCCCTGTCCCCTCAAACCTCCTTTTGAGGCCTCTCATGCCTCCCCCTCTTCCCTCTGTCAAATCATGCTGTCAAGACAGTTTGGCCTTGTTTCCCACCAACGCTCGGGGCCTGGATGGAGCCTGGAGACTCCCCACCCCCACCCGGGACAATCCCCTCATTTTATAGATGGGAAAACAGGCCCGGAGAGGAGAAGGATGCCCACGGTCACTCAGAAAGCTGGTGACAGAGCTGAGCCTGGGTCTTTGGATATAAAAATGTCACAGCACTCCCCCACACTTTCTTGGCTAGGCCTGGCTACCCCTCCCCCATGGCCCCATCTGTTATCAACCCATACGAGTTGAGCACCCCCCGCTGTGTTGGGTAATGTTCTGGGCCCAGAGTCCACAGCAAAGGACAAAACAGACTGGCTCCCACCCTACCAGAGCTTACATTCTAGCTCAATTCCACCACCTGCCTGTTGAAAGGGGTGAATGCTGTGGTGTGGCCACCGAGAAGGCCTGGCCCGCAAAGAAATCGCTCTGCTCGTGTCTCTGCTCTTCAGGACAGAGGGCCTCGATTCTGGAGAAGGAGCATGGCCCAGAAGTTCCCCAGGACCCAGCTCTGCAGGGGTAGCAGGCCCCAGCCCTGTGAGAAATTAGCTTTGACTCTGAGAACACCCTTCAAAGCAGGTATTCATTTCCCCATTTGACAAGGGAGGAAACTGAGGCCCAAAAGGTGAACCACTAGGCTCCCTCCTGCCCTCAGACACTGCTCAAGCTGGGGCAGGATGGGTAGGGCGTTTTCTGCAAGTGTCCCACTTTGGAGAGGAGAGTGGGGAGCTCTGTTGGCTTTTTCTCGGGGCTCTTAGAAAAGTTAACATTGCGTGCCCTGCTGGGGTGATGAAAGTGACCAGCCAGGGTTAGTGCCCCGGTCCTGGGCTGCTAGCACCCAGAGCAGAGTTCCCAACCATGAAGGGGTATCAGCCTTTTGTGATACTTGATGAAAACCTTGAACTCCCTCCCAAGAAATACCCTATGTGTCCCCCCTCACATCATTGTGCCCACAGATTCCCTGAAGCCCACCATCACACCTCTCTGGGGGAGCCCCTGCTAATGCGGAGAAGAGCCACACCGTGGAGCTGGAAGTTTGGTGCCCCACATCCACAGAATATCTTCTGTCTCTCCTGAGAATCTAGAATCTCTAAGGGAGGAGCCTGCACGCAGTCCGGGAGGGACCGCCGGCCAGACCTGCCACCTGGACGGGGCGTGAGTGTCCCCTGGGGGCAGCCCAGCCAAGTGTCCCAGGACAACTGAAGCCAACCCCCCACTGGAGTTCAATTTGATGCCAAGGTTTGGTCAAGAAAAGTTGTCATTTAAAACACCCACAGGTTTTAAATTAAAATTGTCGCACAGGGGCGTCACCACGCAAACACTGCTCTAAATTTTAGAACAAAACATTTCGCACCACTCAGCCTTCTGGGAATAGGAAGTCCCTCTCCCCCCTTATTCTTCGGTGAAGTGACCATGGGATAGCATTTACCTCACTCTGCCTGTTTTCTCAGCTATAAAATGGTCATAATAATACTCCCGGTCCCACAGGGCTGTCGTGAGGGCTAAATGCACATAGAGCACTCAGAACAGAGCCAGGAAAAGAGGAAGCTCCCAGTAAACAGAATCTTTTATTACTATTACTGCTGTCATTGCTGTCATTACTGAAGGTGTTAGGTGCTGATGTCCGACAACCTCTGCTGGGGTCGAGCCCCCCTAAACAGAACGGCCCAGATTCAAACCTCACAGCCAAAAGGGAACCAAGCTCTGCACACACCCCCAGTGCCCTCCAGCTGCTCCCCATCTCCCACCTCCCCACACTTTGGGGCACCCGTGCTAAGGCAGCGACTCCAGCAGCCAGCTCAGAGGCGAGCCACAGCCTATCAACCCTCCACGCTGTGGGGTCCTGCCAAGCTGAGTGTCTAAGTGCCTCAGGTTTAGGAGGCTGAGCCATGTGTGTGCCTGCAGGAGGGGATGCTCCATGGGGTGCGTGCTTCTTAATATTAGTAGTCCTCAGGGGCGCCTGGGTGGCTCAGTTGGTTGGGTGTCCGACTTCAGCTCAGGTCATGATCTTACAGCTCGTGGGTTCAAGCCCTGCATCAGGCTCTGTGCTGACAGCTTAGAGCTTGGAGCCTGCTTCAGATTCTGTATCTCCCTCTCTCTCTGACCCTCCCCTGCTCATGCTGTCTCTCTCTGTCTCTCAGAAATAAATAAAACATTAAAAAATTTAAAAAAATATATTAGTAGTCCTCGGAAAGGGCCAAGACAGCCCTGGGGAGCAGCCAGGAGACGAGGCATCTAGTGCGTACTCGATGACCCACTTGCTGTGTTTCTTTGGGCAATTTGGTTTCCCTCTCTGGACCTCAGCTTGCTGCCAGCAGTGAGGAGGGCTGGACTCACCAGACGAGTCAAAGCCCTAGGGAGCCCCAGCTCGAACCACTGCCCTCTTGGAGCAGGACTAATTTACTTCCTTTGTCCAGACCCACAGGACTTCGTCCTTGGCCTGGTCTTCCCAAAGCCTAACAGCATAAACTGCTGACCAAGGCTAAATACGGGGAGCAGAGTCAGGGCTCTCCTCTGAGTGGGCTCAAATCAACACTAGAGGCAGCTCAACAGATCTAAATCCAGCCCTCCAATTCGCAGCTAAGGAGACTGGGAGTGGAGTGACCCGCCCAGGGTCACAGAGTGAGGCAGGATGGGCCCAGGGGCCTGGCTTCCCAGCCCTGGGGATCCATAAGTCCCTAGGACCACCTTCAACAGGACAGAGAGCACCAGAAACAAACCTTACTCCTTTTCTGGGACTGGGGACAGTGGGGAGGGCTGGGGCCAGACTCGACAAGGAGTCCTGTCCCTCCTGGTCTGCCTGGAGGCCTGTCCCAAACATAGAATACAGAAATGAAGGTCCCTGGACCCTGCCCTCCCCTCCCCAGTCCAGCCACACCTGGCTGAAGGAGGGAGAACAAGAGAAGAAGGGAAAAAGACAGGCTGTCCGCCAATCTCGGTTTCCCCAGAACTAGCCTAGTTTTAGAACTGAAAGTCTCTTGTCCTGGGAACCACCCCCTCCCCAATTTCTGGCAATGCAAGACCACCCCTCTCCTTCAGGGAAGCCAGCCTGCCCCTTGTCCCAGGGCCGTGGGGGTTATCATGGCCCAGATGGGCCCTAGGGACACACGGTTGAATAATGACATGACCTACTCCCAAGAAAGAGACTAGAAGGCCACCTCCGCCAGAAGCGACCTTCAGAACACATCACCTGGCCCCCATCAGCAGAGCAGCGCACTCTAGTGGTCATTTCCCAGGAGTCACATCCCTCACTACCCATCAAGTCCCTGGGCTGCAGGGAAGAGAGAGGGTGGAACACATTGATGAAGTCTGAGCCATCCAGGGAAGCTCAGGGCCCAATCTACATCTGAGGGCCCTGGCATGAAGAGGAGCCCCCCCCCTTAGAAGGGGAATTCCTGGGGGGCGCCTGGATGGCTCAGTCAGTTAAGCATCCAACTCTTGATTTTGGTTCAGGTTGTGATCTCACAGTTCATGAGCTCGAGCCCCATGTCGGGCTCTGAGCTGACAGCGCAGAGCCTGCTTGGGATTCTCTCTCTCCCCCTCTCTCTCTGTACCCCTGCTTCCCAGCACATGCTTGCTCTCTCTCTCTCTCTCAAAATAAAGAAAGAAAGAAAAATTATTTTACAGAAGAGAAGTTGCTAGGGGAGCATGTCTAGACAGAAAGTTTTCTTCAGCAACTCTCAGAGGTTTGTGGGTCCCACCCGTTGGGGAAAAGGGGGAGAACCCACATTGCCTGAGGTTACATTTACACCACGAAGCCCTTCTGCTCCCCCACTCCCCAAAGTGGCTTGAAATGGGCAGTAAATAGAACAGAACAATAAATGTTTACTTCTTGCTCCTCTCAATTGCTGGCCCGAGACACACCTGCTACACTGCTCAGTTCAGTCCCTGAAATCCCGCCTTCCTTTTTTTTTTTTTTTTTTAATGTTTTTTAATTTATTTTTGAGAGAAACAGAGTGTGAACAGGTAAGGGACAGAGAAAGAGGGAGACATAGAATTGGAAGCAGGCTCCAGGCTCTGAGCTATCAGCACAGAGCCTGATGTGAGGCTTGAACTCATGAATCGTGACTTTGTGACCTGAGCTGAAGTTAGATGCTCAACAGACTGAGCCATCCAGGCAACCTCCGCCTTCCTGACCCGAAGCCCAGTCAGAGACAGAGCGCTGAAGGAAGGCTAGAGAAGCTGAAAGAGGATCCCCATCGAAAGGCACAGCTGTGTCACTGTCCTGGGGTTGGAATGCCCGCTCTGCCACTTACCTGCCATGAGCCTCTGCCAGGTTCATAAAGCTTCTGAACCTTGATTTTTCCATCTGTAAAACAGGGATATAAGCCCCACATCAGCGAGCTAATTCACATACTGATGGCCGTGCATCAGTATTCATTCCTTCGTTGCACCTGGGGCCTCGGTTTGCCCATCTGTACCCTGAGGGGGCTGCACCAGCTGGTCGCCCAGGTGACCTGGGTCTACGGTCAGTTGGCTCGGGCTGGCTTTCTGCTCCCCATGTAGGATTCCGGCCTGAAACCATGACCTTCTGCCAGAGCGCGACTCCAGCCCTCGGGAGGGAGGGGCACATCTCAGCCCTGATTACACCCTGCTGAAAGCCCTGGCTGGCCCTGGCCAGGCCTTAGGCCCAGCACACACCTGTCAAGAATGAATGTCCCTTTATACCAGACCAGTCCCAGAGACCCCAGCCCTCAACCCCGTGCCCAGACAGCCCTACCCCTCCCCCAGTCCCAAGTCCCCTTCGGAGACTCACTCGTAACTTGTGAGTGAGCCTGAGTGGAAGGGGCTAGTGTTTGAAGCCACAGACAGGTGGGCGGGGCTGCCCGCACAGTGGGGGAGGGGCCGCCTGCAGGTGTGATCAGGTCTCCAGGTGGCCAGGATCCAGCACCTGCTGGCCACCTCTCCCAGGATGCTTCTCTGGAGCCTGGGCATTTAAGGGAGAAACCAGTAGATCCAGGCCTTTCCAGTGGGGGCGTTCAGCTCATTAGCTCAGGGGCAGGGAGGGGACGGGGGCAAGAGAGAGAAAACGATGGACCGAGTTACTAAAAGGAGAAGAGGAAAGACTCAGCTGAGATACAGCCCTCCTGTAGCAACATTCCCTGCTGCCCATAACAGGAAGTGGCTGCCCTCAGTCTGGGGGGAGGGGTGTACAGACCTTGGATCAAAGTTCACCACTGACCAGAGCCCACTGCCCTGTCCTCCTGAGTACCGATGCCCACAGCAAGCACCCCGCACCCCCAGGGCAGCCACCTGGTTTCCTCCACATTACAGCGTTTCCTTTCTGACTCACACACAAAGGGCAGCCCATTCCCCACTTTCCGGACAAGGCTTCGTTGTCCCCCATGGAGTTTCCAACAGGCACGATGCCCCTTTGCAAAGGCCCCACTACCTTCTCCTGAGACATTAAAACAAAAAGAACACTCCCAAGTTTGGTCTCCAGTGGGACTCTGTGTTATATTTACGTTGTAGTTTCCCATGCAGTTTTTAGGGGTAAGGCTTAGAGGTCAGGGCTAGGTTAGACCTGAGCTGTCCGATCTGGGAACCACCTGCCACATGTGGCCAGGGAGAACCCGAAAGGTGGCCGGTCTGAGCGGAGGGGCAGTGTTAGCATTAAGTGCACATGAATACTCGAAGACCCCCTGGACAAAAAAGAATATAAAGTATCTTGGGGGCACCTGGGTGGCTCAGTCAGTTAAAACATCGACTCTTAATTTTAGCTCAGGTCATGATCTCACTTTTTGCAGGTTCAAGCCCCATATCAGGCTCTGCACGGAGCCTGCTTGGGTTTCTCTCTCTCTCTCCCTCTCAAATAAATATTTAAAACAATAGAGCATCTCAATATTTATTATATTGATTATATGTTGAAATGGTAACATTTTGGATATGATGGGATAAGAAAACATATTAATTCTACCCGTTTCTTTTTACTTTTTTAATGTAGCTACTAAAATAATTAAAATTACACCTGTGGCTCACGCTGTATTTCTATTACACAGCATTGGGTTTGTTTATTCCTTCTTCTAGGCTGTAAGGGCAGCGGGGGTGGGAACAAAGCCTGAGACAGGTCCTGAAAGGCCTTGAACGCCAAGCTAGGGGGTCTGGAGTTGCCCTCTGAACACTGGGGAGCATTGAACCTGGGCTGTGGGTCTCAGAAGGCCCACCGTCACCCAGGGTGATATGTTCCCAGCCGCACAGCTGATGAGAGTACCTCCGGTTGGGAAAGGGGGACTCCCAGGAGGAAGGAGCTGTGTGACCGACCACAGGCTCTGCAGCAGTACTTAGGCCACGTTGGGAGGGGACCAGGGGGAAGGAAACAGAGATCAAGAGAGAAGAGGAAGAAAAGAAGCCTGGGAAGAGGGGACCAGCCAAAATGTGGGAACAGAGAGGAGGAAAGAGTAGCTCTCATTGAAGGAAGTTCCTCTGAAGGGAGCAGTCACTACAATACTGATCATTTGAGCCCAGCTCACTGTGAGACAGGTGTTCTCAGAAAATCTCCCTGGCCCCCTGCCTCCCAGAGAAAGGAAGGCCCCAGGCGACACTTACAGCCCTGGCCGGCTCCCCTCTCCTCCCCTACCGCTTGGCTCCACCTGAGTTGACCCTGTGAGAACTGGTGCAGAGGCGCTTTGGAACCACGGGAGAGCAGAGCATAAGACGGGCAGCCTTGGTGACCGACCTTTCCTCCCACTTCCTGCCTCAAGATAGATCCCAGTTTCTGGCCAGACGTGGAAAGGTCAGGCCTTTCAGAAGGCCTGTTTCTCATTCAAAACATAAACCAGGTCTTCAGAGGGCCAGGACTTATCAGGGAAGGGCCCAGGCCCTGCCTCTTCTTCCTCTACTCTGGAGACAGCATCCAGACAGTGAAGGGCAGGGATCAGCATTGTTAATCACTGGAGGGGGAACAAAACCCCACCCTGAGGAAGGCCAGCGGTGCCTTTTCTGGTTGTTGGAGAATTTGGAGGGTGGGGTGGACAGGGTGTCAGCAAACTACAGTTGCAGGTCCATACCACCTGTGTGTGAACAGCCTATGAGCTAAGAATGGTTTAAAATTTTTAGGGGCGCCTGGGTGGCTCAGTCAGTTGAGCGTCCGACTTCAGCTCAGGCCATGATCTCGCGGTTCATGAGTTCAAGCCCCACCTTGGGTTCTGTGCTGACAGCTCAGAGCCTGGAGCCTGCTTTGGATTCTGTGTCTCCCTCTCTCTCTGACCCTCCCCTGCTCACACTGTCTCTCTTTCAAAAATAAATAAACATTTAAAAAATGAAAAGAAAAAAGAATGGTTTTACATTTTTAAATCAGGGTGAAAAAAATCAAAAGATGAATGAAATGTCATGACACGTGATAATTATCTCGCATCCAGATTCCAGTGTCCCCAAATAAAGTTTTATTGGGACACAGCCTTCTGCATTTGTTTACAGATTATCTATGGCTGATTTCACAATACAGCAGCAGAGCTGAGCAGATATGACAGATGTCAAGTGGCCTTCAAAGCCTAAAATATTTACTATCTGACCCTTTATAGAAAACATCTACTGGGGTGCCTGGGTGGCTCTGTTAGTTAAGCATCCGACTCTCTTGACTTTGGTTCAGGTCGTAATCTCATGCTATGTGAGTTCAAACTCCACATTGGGCTCTGCATCAGTGTAGAGCCTGCTTGGGATTCGATCTCCCTTTCTCTCTGCCCCTCCCCTGCTGATGTGCACTCTATCTCTCTTTCTGTCTCTCTGTCTCTCTCTCTCTCAAAATAAACAAATAAACAAAAAAATCTGCCAACCCCAAAGTTACTGATTTTAAAGACCTGCTGTAGATCTGGATCCCAGGTTCTAATCAGACCTGGGCTGGAATCCAGTCCCTCATTTTGTAACTAAGTTACTTTGGAGATAATAACAGCTTTCACCTTGAAGTGTCACTGAGAGATTTAAGTGAGCTGGTGCACGTACATGCCCAATAAAGATTAGCAATTGTTGTTATTATAATTATTATTCCTTTTAAGTGGAAGAGATTGAAGACCCTCAAATCCCTATCACTAGCCCGGATGTTGAACTCTATCAGAATATGCCACGCTCTGCCTGACCAGAATTGGACTCATGCTTTGCATCCCCAAACCCGGTCCTTATCCTGAGCCCCCCATCTTGGCTGATTGGGCAATCAGAGGAAGAGCTGTCAAGCATAGCTCACCCTGATTCCCAAATACCGCTAGGTCTGGGGTGGGCAGCTCATATCTGCCAGGAGGTTGAGCCAGACAAGGCTTAGCTACTAGATCATGAAAGAAGGATGAATGGGGGGTGGGGGGGTGGCACTGCCCTTTTGCCAGGCAACCCTGATGTTCCTTACAAGGCCGATGGTGTTATTACATTTTACAGAAGAGAAAACTAAGGCTCAGAGAAGCCAGGTCACTTGCCTAAAGTCACACAGCTATCAAAAGGCAGGGCTGGGATATATATAATACATTCACATAATGGAAATCCCAAACATGCGAAAGAGTACAGTAAAAAGCCTGCCTGCCAATTGTGCTTCCCAGCCACTTAGTTCTCTGTCCTGGAAGGAACTGGCTTTGGGTGTCCCTTCCAAAGATAGTCCATGTATATACAAGCAAATATTTTAAAAATACACAGATATATTTAGATAGATATCCTTCTATTCCCACTTTTTTCTTTACCCAAATGGTGGTGAACTATACACACTGATCTGTCCCTTGCTTTTCAAAAAATGCTTATTTTGAGAGAGAGATAGAGAGAGCAGGGGAGGGGCAGAAAGAGGGAGACAGAGAGAGAGAGAATCCCAAGCAGGCTCTGCTCTGTCAGCTTGAAGCCCAATGTAGGCCTCAATTTCATGAGCCGTGAGATCATGACCTGAGCCAAAATCAAGAGCCAGAATCTCAACCCACTGAGCCACTCAGGTGCCCCGTGCTTTGTTTTTATCACTTACGATACACCTGGGAGATCTTTCCACATTAGTCCACAGAGAGTAACTTCATTCCTTTTCCAGAATATTCCAGGGCATAAACATATCATTTATTTACCCAATCCTATATTGATAGACATTTGGGTTATTTCTAATCCTATTGCAATCACAAAGATAATGCTGCAATACATAGCTTTGTATACATGTGTTGCTTCACACATGCTTGGGTAATATCTGTAGGGTAAATTCCTAGAAGTAGATTGCTAAGTTGAGAGATATGTGTGTTTATATTTTTGATAGATACTGCCAAATAGTCTACAATAGAGATCGATCTGGTTTATCATTCTGCCAGCAACACGTGAGCAGGATTTGAATTCACTTCCAGATGGTTCCTAAGCCAGGGCTCATTCTGCACCGTGGGGATTGCTACCATCACTAGAAATTTCTGAGGACCTGGGCTACTTCCGAGTCTTGGGTCCCCCTGCTTACTCACTGGAACGCCTACCTCTCCTCTAGGAGAACTCAGTCCCACCAAATACCCCTGACGCCCTAACGTACATTCTGCTTCCCCTAAAATCGTGCCCACTCCCGTCCATCCCGACTGGTTTCCAAGCATCTGACAGCTCCCTCACTGTTCCCAGGGGGTTACTCTGTCTCCTCCAGTGCCCCACAAGGACAAAGATAATGCCATGCACCTCCAGGCATGCTATCTGCCTGCCATGTGGGATCAAGTCCATAAATGTTTGCCGAATACATGTGCTTGATTTTCATGCCAGATATACAGAAATTGTCCCTGACCCCTGCCACCCCTTCACCCTCCATATTTCATTAATACCAAATGCTGCTGCTTCTGCCTCCTAAATATTTCTCGAATCCTTCCACGTGTCTGACCCCAGCTGCCACCAGTCCAGGCCACCGTGGCTTCTCACTCGGATCACTACAGTAGCCTCTTTCCTGGTCTCCCTGTCACCACACTCTCTCCATATCTCTTGCTTTGGGGACAAGATGCTAACTGTTCTCCAATACCAACTCTCCTTCCTTTAGTAGCAGAGCCCCCGCATTGTAGCCGGATGCCTTTGCCAGCCTGCCTGTGGCGAGTGGGGCCCTGTGACTGCGCTCTGGCTTCCTGGGTGTGAGCTGTGGCGACAGATCCGGTTTCCGTCTGCCTTTGAATCAGAGCACGCCTTTCACCCTCCTCTACCCTTCCAACCACTGGGACACGGCAAACACTCAGTTGAGACCTCGGGATGGAGCTGGCAGTGAGGAGCCACAAAGTAGTAGGAGCCTCCGGAGGCCTCTGGGCAGAGAAAGGGGCACCCTTCAGGGACACCTCAAACAGGAGCCCTGGCTGGGCGCACCGGCCACACTGCCCGCCTAGCGTCAGTCCCTAAGAGCCAGCCAGCCAGCCAGCCAGCCATTCCTGAAGGCCCTGGGAACACAGCAGGAACCAAGACTAAAATTTAAAATTTAAAATTTTAAATTTGCCTGGGAGCTGGCTTGGAGCTCAGCCATCGAAATGTCATTCTCCTGGGTCCCTGCTACACACACACACACACACACACACACACACACACGTGCTTATGCTTGGCAGATCTCTGCTAGGAAAGAATGCAACCTTCTCCCTCCTGTCCATCATCACCATGCTTCAGACAGCCTGCATTCCTCCCCCCTGAGGTCAGCAGCCTCTCGCTCGGGGCCATCACAGGGCACCCACTCCTCCTCAGTGGTCCATTCTACTGAGCCAGCTGTCTGCTATGTGGACCAAAGGCAAAGCGGCAGAGAGTCCCCAGAAGGGTGATTAGCCCTCGGGTGCAGTACGTAGGTACATACATCCCCTTCGCCTATGACCGTGGGTATCCACCACGGACTAGCTGCGGCCTCTGCTCTGAAGGGAGGAGGCCCGCGTCAGGGACATCGTGTCATTCAGAGCTCAGATCTGTGGAAAACCAACCCAGCCTTGTTTCCCAGGCTGGGGTCTTCACCTGCCAAGGCCACCTGTAAAATCACCTGCCAAGTTCTCCAATGTTTTAAGGCTCCCAAAGCATAGCTCATGACATCACAGGAAAGAATAGTTACTAAACAGGAGTTTTCTGCCCTTCTAAGCAATGTTCTTCCATCCGTGGCCCCTTGCGGTCAAAACCAAGAAATCTCAGGGGCACCTGGGTGGCTTAGTCGGCTGAGCGTCCGACTTTCGCTTAGGTTATGATCTCGCGGTTCGTGGGTTCGAGCCCCGCGTCGGGCTCTGTGCTGACTGCCAGCTCAGAGCCTGGAGCCTGTTTCAGTCTGTGACTCCCTCTCTCTCTGACCCTCCCCTGCTCACGCTATCTCTCTCTTAGAAATAAATAAAACATATTAAAAAAAAAAAAACACAAGAAATCTCCTTTCCAAGTGACAACCCCATTGTGCCTAAGTGACCCTCCCCTCTGAGAGCCAAGCTTTGTCCTGGGCCATGTCTCTCAGCCTGACTCCTGTCCTGGAGGCTTCTCTGTTCTCTGACGCCTATGCCAGTAACCCCCAGACACCCCCCCCCACCCCGCAAGCTCTCCACTCCAGGATGTCTGAGCCACAACGCAGCACCAGATCACTCAGGAGCCCCCACCACATGAACAGAGCACTGTTCCTCCCCCCCCAACAAATCCCTGAGGAAGAGCCAAGATTGAGGGTGGCCCTCTTCCCGCTCTGCTCATCAGCCACCATCAATTATTCACTCATCAAACATCTGTGAGGCTGGGTGGAGGGAGGACATTTTAGGACTGGGGAAATGGTGAGTGTCCTTGAGTTTGGGTGACTGCAGCAGCAGGCAGTGAAATAGGATTGGAATTGAAGATTCAGGCAAGAAGGAGATCTGAGGGGAGGGAGACAGATGTACAGGAAGAAGCCCTTAATCGGGACTCGCAGGGAGAGGAAGGTAAGAGCTTAGGCCTTCAGAGCCTCCACTTGAAAGCAAGAGCCTCTATTTCAGCCTCTGTTTTCTCTAGAGTTGGGGGTACAGGGACCCAGGCTGGAATTTACAGGACTCCAGTCAGTTGTCTTCTCAGGCAACTTTCTTTGGCAGCCCTCCAGCCAGAGACCAGGAATGGAGGTAAGATGCGGACCCCAGTGGAGTGGGACAGTGGGCCGCACTGCCGCAGGAGAGGAGCAGGCTGGACTGTGGTCGCCCAAGAGGGAACATGCCCTGCTATGGACAGTCCGGGAGGGCGGCCTGGAGGAAGCAGTCACTAGGTACTTCTCTTAATCCTGTTATTATCTCTTTTTTTTTTGTTTATTTATTTTGAGAGAGAGAGCATACAAGTGAGGAAGGGCCAGAGAGGGAGAATCCCAAGTAGGGTCTGCACTGTCAGCACAGAGCCCGATGTGGGGCTCGAACCCACGAACCGTGACTTCATGACCTGAGTTGAAATCAAGAGTTGGAGACTCAACCGACAGAACCACCCAGATGCCCTATCTTAATCACTTTAAATGTCCCAGGAGACATCTGTGGATGGATTCTCTGGATCCGTGGTCAGAGCTGATGGACAGAGATGCTGTCGCGGCCACCAGTCTCCATCCCTGAGCTCAGAGGAGGTGGCTCGTCCTCCCAGCGACAGAGAGATGTCTGTTCCTGGGTCTGGGAAGGGCACAAGGTCCAGACTGCAGGGGCAGCGGGCTGGGGGAGGCCTGGAGACCAAGGGAGACAAAGGCCCGAAATGTCAGCCCACAGCCAGCAACTCTGGGACCACCACCCAAGCACAGGCTGAGCGGCGGTGGTCCTCCTGGCTCTTCACACATGTCACCTTTACCTGTCACACTTGCAGCTGTAGCCCTGGTGCCCAGAGCCGCCAGCACAGAGAAGGTGCTTGGCAAACGTTTGTTACTGCATATGGATTAATAATTTTAATTCTCACAATACCCTCATGTGATGCAATGATCTGCACTTTGCAGAGGAGGGAACTAGGCTCAAAGGCACTCAGACCCAGCCCTTGGGGGAGGCAGAATTCTTTTTATTTTTTAATATTTGTTTATTTTTGAGAGAGAGGCAGAGAAACAGAACTTGAGCAGGGGCAGGGACAGAGAGAGAGGGAGACACAGAATCTGAAGCAGGCTTCAGGCTCTGAGCGGTCAGCACAGAGCCAGACGCGGGGCTTGAACTCACGAACCGCGAGATCATGACTGGAGCCAAAGTCAGACACCTAACCAACTGAGCCCCCCAAGGGCCCTCCAATCTCAGATTCTTAAATTCCAACCTGTGTTTCAAGATGGCCCAATTCCCACCTTCTCCAGGAGGGCTGAGACGGTAATTTAACATGTGGACTTGATTGGGCTAAGAGATGTCCAGATAGCGGGGGAAACAGTATTTCAGGGTGTGACTATGAGGGTGTTCCCAGAAGAGACTGGCATTTGAATCTGTGGGCAGAGAGAAGAAGATCACCCTCACCAGGGTGGGTGGGTGTCCTCCAATCTGAGGCTCTGAATAGAACAAAAAAGCAAAGGAAAGGCGAATGTGCTCTCTGCTTGAGCTGGGACATCATCTGCTCCTGTCCTCTGACCTCAGCACGCCTGGCTTTTGGGCCTTCAGACTCAGGCCACTGGCTCCCCTGCTTCTCGGGCCTTTGGCTTCGGACTGGGACTCTGCCACCAGCTTCCCTGGGCCTCCAGCTTGCTGACAGCAGATCATGGGACTGCTCAGTCTCCACAGCACATGAGCCAGGCCCTCATACTAAATCTGTCTCTTTTTGTTTAATGTTTTTTTTTGCGGGGGGGCAGCAGAGAAAGAGGGGGACATAGAATCTGAAGCAGGCTCCAGGCTCAGAGCTGTCAACACAGAGCCCCACACGGGGCTTGAACTCACAGACCACCAGATCATGACCTGAGCCGAAGTTGGACGCTCAACCGAGCCACCCAGGCGCCCCTAAGTCTCTTTCTATCCATCTATATACATATCCTAGTGGGTCCTTTTCTCTGGAGAACCTCGACTGTTACAGGGCCCTCCCCAATGCTCCCGCAGGACCGATGCCGCCTTTCCTGGGCTCCCCTTTCCAGGACTTGGGTCACACGGCTCACCAACACTGCCATTTGCCAGGTGTCACAGATGGAGTTCTCCAGGAAAGACTCGAAGATGGTGTTTAAGGTACAGGTGTTTGTTGAGGAGGCCCCAGGGATCAACATGTGGGAAAGGGAGAGGCAGAACCGTGGTGCAGATCGAACCCCGCGGGAGCTCTGGAACACGTGTGCCTTTCAGGGCTGTCTTAAGCGGGGCTGAGATGGCCAGGCGTTCGGATTCCTTGCCCAGCAGGTCAGGGGATGTGGGCCACCCGGAGGAGGGTAACCTTAGTGAGGCAGCTTGGCAGCGGGAGCCCGTCCCCTCAGGGAGGCCTAAAGCGGTCCCAACAGCTAGGACAGCGAGTCCTTCCCAGAAGAGGGACCTGGGGACTGCGTCACACTGCGTCACACTGTCCACCACAATTGGACACGTGGCTGTCACCTTCCCCACCTGCCGCAGACAGAGATCCTGGAGGGGGGGGGCAGACAGGGGGAGTCAGACCTGTATCCTGTACCCCCTTCCTCTACCCCAAACACCCTGCAGGCCGCCATCTTTGGCACAGACCCCAGGAGTGAGCTGAGTTCAGAGGGTGCCTGGAAACCGGAGGTGGAGTGAGCCCGGGGCGGCAAAGCTGGGATTTCCGGGCTCCCCATGTGGCCTCCTCATCCTGACCCTCAGAATGCAGACAGGGCCCCCGGGACACATTTTCTAGAATTGTGGGTTTGTGTGTTGGTTGTCACAGTGACGGGGCGGCACCGTCGGTGGGCAGGGGGATGCTCCTGCAACAAAGAGTTGTCCGAGGTCTCATATCAGCGAAAAACTTCTCGATCAATCTCCAAGTCTAGAACCCAACTCTGTTTTACATATAAACACGAAGTATTTTGTCATATGGCTTTAAAAGCATACACCAAATTTTCTAGGAGCACAACTACTATGTAAATCAAGGGAAGGCACGTGCTTTGTTTAGTTCGGAATTTTATTGAGAAATATTCCCTTTTCAGGGGTACCTGGTTGGCTCAGTCAGAAGAACATGTGATTCTTGATCTCTGGGCTGTGAGTTCAAGCCCCATGTTGGGTGTAGAGATTAAAGATAAATAAATAGGGGCACCAGGGTGGCTCAGTTGGCTGAGCATCTGACTCGTGCTTTCAGCTCAGGTCATGATCCCGGGATGGTGGGTTCAAGCCCCAAGGTGGGCTCTGCACTGAGCATGGAGCCTGCTTGGGATTCTCTCTTTCCTTCTGCCCTCTGCCTGGCATGCTCTCCCTCTCCCTCCCTGTCTTTCTCCTTCTCTCTCAAAAAAATAAATAAATAAACTTAAAAAAAATAAACGAAATATTCCTTTGTCCGAAAAATCACATCAGGTGTGACCTACCAGCGCAAGTACCCTGTAACTACCTGCACTTTACTGTCACATTCAGTGCTTCTGTTGAAGCTAAAAGCCAGAAGTACTTAAACACTGCAAGCCTTCTCTAGTGCTTAAACACTTACAGACCGAAATACATTTTATTTTATTCTCAATTGCTTTCTTTTTTATTTCTCCTTTCTATTCCAATTAAAGCAGTGCGTTTGTTGTTCATTTGTGTCTCTGGATGGGCTATGATATCTGTGAATTTCATTTCGGGATAGTGAAAGGGGCGTCCTCAGTATTTTATATGAGGAGGTGGTGGGTGTGACAGATTGGGAATCTCTGACCCGGGTGAGTGCCCTCCTCCTGGGTCTGACCTATCTCCCAAACTCATCCCTCCAGACCACCACCAGCACCAACGAGAAGGTGGGCTCTGAGACCTGTGTGGAAAGGGCGCCCTCTGCAGGCCATCAGCCCCTCTCCCCAGGAAATGGGCCCAAAGGAAGCCTCAGATTAGATGATCCAATCGAAGACAGAGACATCTGGAGGGATCCTTATCTTGCCATGTCTGTTTCCAGAACTCCGTCTGGATTCACCATCACTAATTCTGAGCCCTCCCAGCACCCTGGGAACCTGGGTGGGAGGGTGGGGAAGTGGCGGGGGGGAGGGGGTCAGGGGTGGAGCTTACCCTCTCCCTCTTCCATGGGGTGCCAAAGGGGGTCAGAGCGTAGAAGCAAACCTCTCGCAGCCTGGTCCCCTTTATGGGGACACCTTCCAGGCTTCATGCGACCACTCACTCCTCAAGGCAGTCCCCTCCTGCTAGCCTTCCCCGGATACCTCGGCGAGGGCTGTGGGCCCAGGTGGGAACTCTCCTGGGCAGAGGCAGAGAGGCCCAATTCACAGAGCTCCGAGCATCAGTGTGTCCACTGGAGGCCCGAGTGTGTCTGAATAACTAGGAAGATGCCTTGGGCATAGGCAGCAGGGTTAGCAAGTGAACTACAGGATGCTCGGTTCATTTAGACTTCAGGTGAACGGCAAGTGATATTTGTAGCGTCAGTATGGCCCATGCACATCTTGGAACACACTTCCACTAAAAAAGCAGAAGTCGCTCATCTGGAATTAAAATTGAACTGGGCATTCTGCACAAGCCCCGAAGACACGGCAGCAACAGAATGTCACTATAATATAAGCAGCGCCAGGCCTGAGGCGGGAGCCTATCAGGGACAAGCAGTGGCTCGGAGCAGTCTGTGTGGACCCAGACTCGAGTCCTGAGCCTGGACCCAGCGGTTCTAAACTCGAGTGAAGCTCCAGGTCGCCTGGTGATCAGATTCCCAGCCCTGCAACGCCCACCCCCTCCAGATTCTGGTCCATTCGGTTTAGTCTGGAGTCTCACACACCCCTTACTGGGACTGTTGCCAGTTTTATCATCGGTACAAGGTGTGCACCTTCACGGAGCTGGGAGGAAGCAAGGGATTCCCTCCAGGGTGTGTGGGCCCAGGTTCCCAGTGGCTGCACCGGCTGCAGCCTGACTTACCTTCCTGGACAGAAGCTGTCCTCCTTGCCTTCCCAGTGGCCTCCTGCCTCCCTGTGGAGAGGAAGGTTCTAGCATGAATATCACTGTTCAGATGAAGGAACCGAGGGGCAAGGCAGGGCTGGGACTGAAACCAAGCTGAGGGAAGGACTAGGCTCCAGAGGGCTCACCCCCAGGTCCGGCCTGGGTCTCCTCATTTCCCCCTAAAGGGCCCCCAGGCATGGCAGCCATTTGTTCATGTTTCCCAGGCTGGCCCGGTGCCATTGCAGTCTGGGTGCTGTCCCTTCTCAGCCCATATGTCCCTGGTCACCCTGACCGCCCCCTCCCACTCTCCCTCCTCTCCGATGATGGAAAGATGTTCTGCACAACTGGCTCTCCCTGTACTTAGCACACCGCATCACCACTGCTCTCTGCGGCTGCCACCACCCGTGTTCTGGGGACCTGTCTCCTAAAGCCACTGATAGGCCTGGGTGGCTCGGTCCGTTGGGCATCCGACTTCAGCTCAGGTTATGATATCGTGGCTCACAGGTTCAAGCCCCGTGTTGGGGTCTGTGCTGACAGCTCAGAGCCTGGAGCCTGCTTCATGGATCCAGTCTCCCTCCCTCTCTGCCCCTCCCCTGCTCATGCTGTCTCTCGCTCTCTAAAATAAAAAAATAAACAGTAAAAAGAAATTTAAAGCTGCTGTTAGAACTGATTCCTACAACTGCCCTCAGGTGTCTGAATAGCATCAAGAAGCCCAGTAGCGGCAGTAACCACATTCCAAGAGGTAGGACTGTCTCTGTAGAATGTAAACCCTGTCTGATCAGAAACAAACCCAAACAATTGCATTCAGTAAGTGCTAACACAGCCGCACCGAATGACGGGTCATGAGGAACAGAACTTCACGTCTTCGGTGGAGGGTGCTGGGCAAACACAATTGTGTAAAAAACCTGGAGCTTCCATTTTTCCAGTAATTTTATTGCTGCGACCATTCAAAAGTCCTTAAAATTCAATAGAATGTATATTTACATAGCTTAGGATCATACTGAATTCAGAAATCTTAGGATTACATGAAAAATTGTATTTATAATACTGTATTAGTTTCCTATTGCTGCTGTAACAAATTACCATAAACTTAGTGGTTTAACACAACACAGATTTGGGGTGCGGAGGTGGCTCAGGCGGTTAAGCGTCTGACTCTTGATTTCGGCTCAGGTCATGACCTCACGGTTCCTGTGATTGAGCTCCACTTCGGGCTCTGCACGGACGGTGTGGTGCCTGCTTGGGGTTCTCTCTCTCTCTCTCTCTCTCTCTCTCTCTCTCTCTCTCTCTCTCTCTCTCTCTCCCTCTGCCCCTGCCCCACTTGCACACATGCACTCCCTCTGTGTCTCTCTCAAAAGAAATAAATAAACATTATATATATATATATATATAAATCTATTCTCTTACAGCTCTGGACATCAGAAGTGTCCTTGGGCTAAACTCAGATGCTCGCAGCACTTATATTCCTGCTGGAGGCTCTAGGTTGAGAATCTCTTCCCTCGCCTTTTTTTCAGCTTCTAGAATTCGCTCCCATTTCTTGGCTCCTGGCTCCCTTTCAGCCGGCAATCACGTCACTCGTGACTCGGTTACCACCTGTCTCTCCCCTCCTCCTGCCTCGTCTTCCCTTATAAGGACCCTTGTGATTACATTGGACCCACCTGGGTAACACCGGCTAATCTGCCCGTCTCAGGATCCTTAACATAATCACATCTGCAAAGCCCCATGTGCCATGTAAGGTAACATAGTCACAGGTTCAGGGATAAGGATGTGGACATCTTGGGGAAGAGGGATCTTATTCTGCCTATCACACCTAGTTTAAAGGTCAAATGCAAGATCCAATCAGGCCTGACAGCCTGGGAGGAAACTGTACCAAAAGATCTGGGAAGGATGTATAACGTTTGGCTCCAAGGATGTGGGCTACTTGGCCATGACATTGATATTTTTCTGTTGAGGTGAACAGGGTATATTTGTTACTCTAACGTTTGTAATGTGCAAGGTAATTTGGTCTTTTAGAGCAATAGCCTTATAACTATTCATTGAATGTGTATAACTGAATAATTTTTAAATTTATTCTCTCGTTTCTCTCATGTGTTTGTCCTTGTTTTCTTTTTAATTTTTAATGTTTATTTTTGAGAGAGAGAGAGAGAGAGAAAGCATGTGAGCAGGGAAAGGGCAGAGAGACAGGAAGACACAGAATCTGAAGCAGGCTCTAGGCTCCAGCTGTTAGCACAGAGATGACGCGAGGCTCAAAAATCATGAACCCGCAGATCTTGACCTGAGCCGAAGTCAAATACTTAACCAAATGAGCCACTCAATTGCCTCATAACTGAATAATTTAAACTGAGCACTTTATGTTGAAATCTTACTGAGTTTATGCATCATATTAAAACATGCAAGAGAACTTTAAATTCATCATATTTTAATTTTCATTATTATTTAATTTTGATTTTTTTATAAGTTTAACTCATAGTTTTATAAGGATTATTTACTATTCAGCAAAAAAGCTGTTGTTGGTTCATTCAGAAATTGAAAGACTAAAATAGGAAGTCTAATTTTTAAATAAAGTTTAAAGTATTTTAAGGGGTGCCTGGCTGGCTCAGTCAGTAGGGCATGTGACTCTTGATCTCAGGTTGTGGAGTTCAAGTCCCACAGTGGGCATGGAGCCTACTTTAAAAAAAATCTAAAATAAAATAAAATCTTTTATTTGTGTTTTTAATCTTTTAATGTTTATTTATTTTTGAGAGAGAGAGAGAGAGTGAAAGGCAGAGTGGGAGTAGGGGAGGAGCAGAGAGAGAGGGAGACACAGAATCTGAAGCAGGCTCCAGGCCCTGAGCTGTTAGTACAGAGTCCCATGTGGGGCTCGAACCCATGAACCATGAGATCATAACCTGCCAAAGTCAGACACTTAACCGATTGAGCTATCCAGGTGCCTCAAGATATTTGATTAACCAAGCTTATAAACTGAGCCAAACATTATTCAAAGACATCTCAAAGGAGATTGTTAACAGTTGATGCTCATGAATAGAGTAGTAAGATGTGCAAGCTAAATTTAAAGTCCAGAAGGATGCCCCTAGTTTTATTTCCCTTGGAAGCAATACCCTAGACAAGGAGGCTGCAGCCCTGGGCAGCCCCAGCAGCCTGAGGAAAAACTGGAGTGAGGTCCCAAAGAACTGCATAGACCCGAGACAAATCACATCAGGTAGATGGAGGCTGGATGCCACTTGCTGCATGTTTTTCATTCTTATCGGTATCATTGTCTTGAACATGTTTTCATACAGTTAGAAATAGCAAATAAGTATATTTAATTAGCTACCAATCTTTGCGATTTAAAAGAAAAAGAGGTACAATTAGAGGCTTAAAAATCAAATAGGAAACTTATCATTGTAGAAACACATTGGAGAGGACCATTATTTTCAGTAAAGGCAGATTTAGATGTCTGGACCAACCCTGTTATTGAAGGCAACTTAGAAAAACTGGCCCCAAACCGTAAGAGACTCTTAAACACTGAGAACAAACTGAGGGTTGATGGGGGGGGTGGGGGGGTGCAATAGGTGCCGGGTATGGAGGAGGGCACTTGTTGGGATGGGCACTGGGTGTTGTTTGTAAGCCAGTTTGATAATAAATTATATCTAAAAAAAGAAAAGAAAAGAAAAACATGCATCAATAGTTGTAATAATCTTTTTAATTTTTTTAACATTTATTTATTTTTGAGAGAGAGCACACGCGCGTACACCAAAGGGGGAGGGGCAGAGAGAGAGGGAGACAGAGGATCTGAGGCGGGCTCTGCACTGACAGTGGAGAACCCAACGCGGGCCCCAAACTCACAGACAGTGAGATCATGATTTGGGCCGAAGTGGGACATTCAACTGACTGAGCCACCCAGGCACCCCTAGTTGAAATAATCTTAAAAGCAGCAAAGAGCTAGCAAGATACCAAGAAATCGCCTGGCGGGTGAGCTCAGCCTCGGGAGGCACTTCTGCCACAGTGGTGTCTGGATCCAGAAGCGGCAGCCAGGAAGCAGGGCAGAACCTCTGAGAGCCAGGAGGGCATCAAGGAACAGAATGTAGAGCAGAGAACTGGGAACTAGCCCCCATTCAGGACTGGGAAATCCAAAGGCTTGTTACTCTAAGAGTAATGGCGACCCAGAAGCAAACTGGCCCTTGCAAGTCCTATACTCTGGCTTCGAATTCCCCGGGGAAACCGCAAAGTTTTAAGCTTGAAGACTAGCTACCACAATCCGAGACTATTAGTGCCCCAGATGGCTGGCAGAAGCGAACTAAAATCCCAGCTGCAGGAAGATGACATCACTTTAGGTATCAAGTAATTTCCAAAGATAATGTTCCAAACAAATGTTCAACCTACAAAGATAACCAGACACAAAAATGTAAAGAAATTGATGGATGGATGGATGGATGGATGGATGGATGGATGGATAGATAGATAGATAGATAGATAGATAACCAGGCACACGGGTGACAACATAGTCACAGGCCAGCTGAAACAAGATGTCAAAAAAAGGTCCTTGAAATATGGAGTGATGAGATCCCCGTGTAAAATAAATGTGGGTGCTGTTGTTCAGACACAGAATCCCACAGCATATACTTGTATCTTCCCAAAGAGGAAGAGCTGACCTCCTGCCTGTCCTGTCCCCTCCATGCTCACTCTGGCCCCGGATGGCCACGGGAAGTCTTGGATGCACTTTCCCTCCTATCTTTCTGTCTTTGTTCCTGCTTTTCCCTCAGTCTGGAGCTCCCAGACCCTACTGGAGCCCCGTGGGGTAGACATCATCTCCTACAGGAAGCCTTCCTTACTCCCTCCAGTGAGAACATATCTCCTTTTCTGCTTTTACCTTCCTCTCTTGGAACCCTTATATCCCTCTGCCTTGTATTTTGAGCTGATGCAGTCCTGCTTTTCTCCTCCACTGGACCAAGAGCTCATTGGGTCCCGCACCAGGAGCCATACCTGCTGTTTTCCCCTTAAATTTTCTCTGTTCAGGTGCTTGGCACCTGGGAGCACGATCACAGAGGGACAGGAGACAGGCTTGCTCATTCTCTTTAGTGCACTTGTCAATGTCCTGACACTGTCAACTTGACCTGGGTTCTAAAGGCCAAGGGAACCCTCGGGGTACCTCATCTCTGCCCCAGCCCTCCCACAGGTAGTCATATAAAGACTTATCACACTAGTGTTTACATTTTCAATCTGTCTGAACGCACCCAGGAGATCCTGTTTCTCAGCAGCTGAGGAAAGTAGGCACCATTAGCCCTGATGGGCGAGAAACTGAGGCTTAGGGAGTGGTTCCCAAGCCTGACTGCACTTTGGAATCACCAGAGGCGCTTTTAAAAGTTAAACCTGAATCTCTGAAGGGGGTGGGGGTGGGGGGAGCCCAGGGGAGAGTAGGTTTTAAAGCACTGCAGGTGATTTTAATAAATAATCAAGCCTGAGAACCACTGGACAAGCCCAAGGGCCCCCAGCCAGTGGGGAGCAGAGCCAACTCGAAAATTCCAGATCTTGAGGTAATGCTCTTTCTCTTATCCCAAGAGAACTGGGGAGGATCCTGGCACATTGGCTATTTGGGGTCCCCCAAACAGGAAGGCAGCACTGGAAAAGTGGGCTCTACAAGACAGTAGGCTTCTGTGAAGCCACCCTCTTCCCTCCTTGTCCTTCCCTGACTCCAGAACTCGGGCCCAGACAGCCAAAGCCCAGGGGACTATGGGTGACTCAGACGCTTCCTGTTTTCCTGGCCACAGTGACAGGGGGATGGAAACAACCAGGCTGGGGTTCATGGCCTGAGAGAGGGGCCTGGAGAGGGGAGGAGGCTGGAGCTGAGGGGCCAGCCAGCCTTGAGATGTAGGAGTGAGCTGGGCAGAGCCCCATGGGGTAGTTTACTGAACTCAGTGAGTGCAAATGAGGGTGCTTTGTTGGCTAGCCAGGTCAGCAAAGGGAGGAAGGATCTGGGGCCAGCCTTTCTTGAAATATGTGAATTTTCTGGGTCCTGAGGGGCTGCAAGAGACACCTATGGTTCCGTGTACATGTTTGGTGCAGGCTAGCTGAGCGGCTGATGCTGGGTCCGAAGGAGATTTATGCATGGACCTGGGTTATCTTTATCTTGTCCTTGCCCTGCTGTGAATTAACTGTGACCCTGAGCACACCCCTGGTCACCTCTGACCCCCTGCTTCCTCTCCTATAAAATGGAGGAGGCTGGGAAAAGCAGAGCTCTGAGAAGTCCTGCAATTCTAAGAAAAACCAGAAGCTCTCTCAGCCTTACAGAGCACTTTCAGCCTTCGGAGGACTTTTGATTGACACGATTTTGATTTCAGGTTGGACAATAACCCTGAGAGGTAGGCAGGGAAGGTACCATCATTACCTGATTGCTATTGGAAACATTGATCAACAGGAAGACTAAGAAAGGTTCTGGCCAGGGCTGTGTGGAAATGGGGACCTGGACACTCCTGATGACCCCACTTGGTCACCCTTTTCTTGGAGGACAGCAATGTGGGGATGTTGGTGAAAAATTATACATGTCTTAATCTGGACCTCCATCATCTCCCTGATGGAGTCACCCTCTGGAAATAATCTTACATTCAGAACAGGCTTGTTGGATGGGAAAATATTCACTGAGGTGAATTTTGTATTAATGAGAAGTTAAACACAGCCCAGACATCCAGCAATAGGAAAATGTAAGCCGTAGAATGTGTATTAGTTACCTATTTCTGAATAACAAATTACCCTCAAACTTAGTGGCTTAACTAACAAGGTTTTATTATCTCTGAGTTTCTGTGGCTCAAAAATCGAGGCATGGCTTGGCTGGGAGCCTTCGGGTAAGGGTCTCTCAGGAGGCAGCAGTCATCTCAAAGCTTGACTAGGGGAGGGTCCACTTCCAAGTTCATTCACATGGCTGTGGGCAGTCTCAGGTCCTTGTTGGCTCTTAAGGCATCACTGCCTCAATTTATGGGCCCCTTCATAGGACAGCTCACAATATGGCGGCTGGCTTCCCTCACAGCAAGTGAGCAGCCTGGAAGGCACAGTTCTCTGTAACCTGATCTTGGAATTGACCTCCGATCATTTCTGCTGTATCCTATTCATTAGAACTGAGTCTCAGGGCACCTGGGTGGCTCAGCTGATTAAGTGTCCAACTCTTGGTTTCGGCTCAGGTCACAATCTCACAGTTTGTGTATTTAAGGCCCGCATCAGGCTCTGTGCTAATGATGTGGAGCCTGCTTGGGATTCTCTCTCTTTCTCCCTCTCTCTCTGCCCCTCCCATGTCTCTCTCTCAAAATAAATAAATAAAATTTTTTTTAAAAAAATACTGAAACTCTTGGTCTAGTCCAATTTCAAGGAGAGAGGGTTACACTGGCATGTGAATTCCAGGAGGTGGGGACTGTAGGAAAGGGAAAAGTTTTCCTCAACTCTCAGGGTCCTTGGCTGGGTCTGAATATTAAACTGACAAAGACAGATTAACAGGAAAAAAGCATATGAATTTATTTAATATAAGTTTCATGTGACATGGGAGCCTTCCTAAGGAAATGAAAGCCAGGAAAAACAGACCTGAGCATTCCTATGCTAAGTTTGATGAAGAGTGGGCAGTCGTGTCAAAATACGACAGGTCTGAGAATATGAAGTAAGTGCAGGAAACTGGGGGAAACTTAGCAAAGCCTGTTTGTTCAGATTCTTCTTGGTGGCTCTGTCTTCAGAGATAATTGGTAGTTCTTTCTGCTGGGAGAGGGAGGGTACATCGCTCATGAGGGTTTATGACTTGTTTCAGGGGAGAAAGGCAGAGGAAAGATCAGAGTGACCTTCCTGCTTCTCCTATTTTCTCAGACCTTTTCGGCTTAAAATATTCAATACACCAAGGTGCCATATTTTGGGTTCGCATGCCCAGAACCCCATGGAGATCCCTGGTCACCATCTTAGAAGCTGCCTACCACAGAGAACATGGGACATGTGTATGACCTTAAGTGAAATGGAGACAACAGAATTCGAAACCGGATACACAAGGCCATCACATCTGAGTGAGAATACAACAGGGGAAAAGGATGGGTAGAAATTTGTTAAAAACACATTTATAGCTGACCCTTGAACAACCTGGGTTTGAACTGCGTGGGTGCACTTTTACACAGCTTTTTTTTCAATTAAATATATTGGCAAGTGTTTGGAGGTTTGTGGCAATTTGAAAAAAAAAATCAGATGAACCAGATAGCCTAGAAATATCAAAAAAACTAAGAAAAAATTAGGTATGTCCTGAATGCATCAAGCAGATGTGGATACTAGTCTACCAGAGAATGCGCAGAAATCTATTACAAAGTTAAAATTTATTAAAACGTATGCACACAAACATAGATCAGACATTATCTTTTCATTTTTTCTTAATTTAAAATAATTTTAATGTTTATTTGTTTTTGAGAGAAAGAGGCAGAGTATGAGTGGGGGAAGGGCAGAGAGACAGAGAGGGAGACACAGAATCTGAAGCAGGCTCCAGGCTCAGAGCTGTCAGCACAGAGCCCGACGCGGGGCTTGAACTCATGAATGGTGACCTGAGCCGAAGTCAGACGCTTAACCAACTGGGCCACCCAGGTGCCCCTATCTTTTCACTTTGGATCCCTGTGTTATTACTATGTAGAACATCTACAATGTTTCGTATCCTGAAGACAGTGTTGATGTATGTACTCACAGACGATTCATCTTGTAAACAGATGACATTAATTTACAGTATCAGTAAGTACAGCACTTAAACGTATTTTTTTTCTTCCTTATGATTTCCCTACTAACTTTTTTCCCTCTAGCTTACTTTCTTGTAAGAATACAATATATAATACATGTAACATACAAGACATGGGTTAATTGACTATGTTATTGGTAAGGTTTCCAGTCAACAGTAGACTATTAGTTAAGTTTTTGGTGAGTCAAAAGTTATACATGGATACTTGACTGGCGGGGGGGGTGTCCCTAGCCCCCACGCCGTTCATAGGTCAGCTGTATACACCAAAAAACCAAATGGGGTCTGCATGATAGAGTACCTTTATAAGTCAGGTCTCTTCTGGAGCAGCTGGGTGGCTCAGTTGGTTAAGCATCCAACTTTGGCTCAGGCCATTATCTCGCAGTTCGTGGGTTGGAGCCCTGTGGTGTGTTGGGCTCTGTGCTGACAGCTCAGAGCCTGGAGCCCTCTTCAGATTCTGTCTCCCTCTCTCTCTGCCCCTCCCCCACTCACACTCTCTCACAAATAAATAAACATTAATTTTTTTTTAAAATAAATAAATTAGGACTTTTGCTTGGAGTGCCTGGGTGGCTCAGTCTATTAAGCATCCAACTCTTGGTTTCGGCTTGGGTCATGATATCACGGTTTTGTGAGTTTGAGCCCCACATCAGGCATCCCGTTGCTACCATCTGTCCTTGAGCTTGTCTGAGCAATAAGAATCTATAAATTCCCATATTGGGACAGCCTCAGGGTGGGGGGTATATTTCAGGCAAATCCTAACCACCTCTAATCTCATTACACATCCCTGGGTGTACTGGGGCCTGAGGAGATGGTTTGGGGGTCATCCTGAAAGCAGATTATCTGGCGAGGATTTGGTGTGGAGGGGGTGATAAGGAGTGGAGGGACACAGAAAGTGACCCAGAGAGAAAGGGGAGAGCAGTTGGACATGGTGGAAAGGCATCTGAAAGTTGGAGTCTCAGACCCTGAGAATGCTGGTCACTTGAGTGTGATCTTTTCAAGCCTCAGTTTCCTCATCCAGAGAATGGGATGAAAACAGATGATATTGCCCTTCCTCACTCAATAGGGTTATGTGAGATTGATTGTACACAGAATATACTCTGTAAACTGCAAAGCTCTGGACCACTGATGGCTTCTTCAGGAATTAGCTAGAACAAATATACCTCCTTCTTGCCTCTAAGCTCCCCACAGAGGCCAAGCCCTTCCCCAGCCGCCAGCCTCAGGCCTTGTTGGCTCCCACGTACCGAGCCACACTTCGGTCTCATTTCTCTCTAGGTACATTGGTTAAATGTTGACACTGAATAGGCTTTGGTTAAAGAGAATGAGGTTACCTGTTACCTCTAACGAAAGACGATTAGGCAACACCCATCAAAATCACAATGGACGCAGCAATTCCACTTTTAGGAATAGATGTACACACACGGATGAAATTACACGCATAGGCATAGTCACTGCAGAGTTCTTCGTGAGAGCAAAACACTGTGGGAAAACATGCTCGTCCACAGGGGACTGGTTAGACCAGATGTGGAACATCCAAGCAAGGGAATGCTGGGAGGGCATTAAAACAAATGAGGTGATATTGGGTACAGTGATCCAGAAAGATCTCCAACATACACTACAAAAAGAAAAAAAGGAAGTTGCCTAACAATATTACCTATCTACATCCACTGGCATAAAAAATCAATACTACCTATAAGTATATGTCCCTAATTTGTATGACAACACAGAGGAAATGCAGGAAGGGCTGTGGCTCATTGTCCAAAGTGGCCATCTCAGGGACGGAAGGTGGGAGGAGGGGACAAGGAGAAGGGACCCTATCCCTTTTTGTTCCATTTACTACAGGGTCGGTTGCCATTCCTTTATAATGTGAATATATTCATGTATTTTCTGTGTAATTTTTTTTAAGTTTATTTAGTTGTTTTGAGAAAGAGAGAGAGCATGAGCAGGGCAGCAGCAGAGAGAGAAGGAGAGAGAGAATCCCAAGCAGGCTCTGTGCTGTCAGCACAAAGCTCAATGTGGGGCTGAACCCACGAACTGTGAGATCATGACATGAGCTGAGATCAACAGCCAGACGCTAAACTGACTGAGCCACCTAGGTGCCCCTGTATAATTTTTTAAACTTAAAAAAATATATATTTACACACAATTTTTATACTATATATACACATATTTATACCATATATACACTATATTTTATATACATACATATTTTATACTATATATACACTATATTTACACACACATATGCCTTAGAATCTTTCACTATCTCTAAAATTTTGGATCCTTGGCTATTGTTTCAGAGACTTTCTGAGATCATCATTGGGCCTCACGGCCCCTCAGGAGGGAGTCGCCAGCATCGTTCCTTGAAATCCTCTCTGCAGAAGGACCCAGGCTCCCCTCTCCAAGGTGGCACCTCGTCCCAGTATTGAGGTGCTATATGTAGCCCTGAGGCCAGTCCGACGAGAACATCAGCACCACCCCTTCCCAGGCCTACCCTCGGCAAGGGGTGATCCCTGGAGCTTGCTCTCACCCCTTCTGTGCAGAGAGGAAGATAAAACCAAACCAAACCGAACCTTCTTGCATTCACTCCTTAAACAAACAGTATTCGGTCATGAATGAAAACAGATGAGACTGGAGTCCAGTGAAGAGAGACTCTAATCAAATAGTCTCCTAAGTAAACATGAGACGGGGCCTGTGATGGACCCCCTGAGAAGATGGACCCAGACAATGTTCTGAAGGAAGAAAAGTTAGGGAGGCTTTCCTCCCATTTTCACGGAGAGCCTTCTCCCCCCTCCCCCCCCAATCCGGTCCTTGCCCTCTCCACCCTCCGTGAACTGGCCCCTGCTTGGCTGGGGTCTTCAGCAGCTGGCCTGGGGGGCTGCCCACCAATGGAGATGAAGGAGAAAATGCAAAGGCCCAGGAAGCTGCAGGCAGATGAGCTCGGACCAAAGACCTCCAGTGGGGAGGCGCTGGCCTTCGGGGCCACCTGATTCCAGGACAGTCACCATCATTGGTGCCTGGTTGAAGGCGCTGGCCACCAGCCATCCAAGACCATGTCCTCCCTGACTGCTGCCCAGCAAGGGGCCTGGGCAGCAGGATTGCTGCTGAGTGGGCTCTTTGGGTTTAGCACTGATGGGTTCACAGCTAGTGCCAGTGTTCAGACCAAGAAAAGCACTCTTCGTGTGTGTGTATGTGTGTCTATACACGCACACCATGCACAAAGATCCGTCTGTGCTCTGTGGATAGTTCCAGATTTACTGGAAATGCCCCAATTTCACATATTTGGACACCAGAAACCACTGAACTATCCTGAAGATTCTAACATGATTATTTATGCAGTACTCCTTTGGTCTTGTCCCAAAAAAAGGATTTGGACACCAGCTTGTAGAGCTGCATAATACTTCAGGGTTGGAAAGTGACAGGCAGGTAGGACGCCTGGGCGACTCTGTCGGTTAAGCATCCAACTCTTGATTTCAACTCAGGTCACAGTCTCACGATTCATGAGATTGATCCCCGCATTGGGCTCTGTGCTGACAGCTCAGAACCTGCTTGGGATTCTCTCTCCCTCTGCCCGTCTCCATGCTCTCTCTTTCTCTCTCTCAAAGAAAGAAAGAAAGAAAGAAAGAAAGAAAGAAAGAAAGAAAGAAAGAAAGAAAGAAAGAAAGAAAGAAAGAAAGAAAGAAAGAAGGAAGGAAGGAAGGAAGGAAGGAAGGAAGGAAGGAAGGAAGGAAGGAAGGAAGGGGAAAGAAAGAAAGAAAGAGAAGAAGAGAAAGAAAGAAGAAGAAAGAAAGGAAGGAAGGAAAGAAAGAAAGAAAGAAAGAAAGAAAGGAAAGAAAAGAAAGAAAGAAAGGAAAGAAAGAAAGAAAAAGAAAGAAAGAAAGAAAGAAAGAAAGAAAGAAAGAAAGAAAGAGAAGGAAGGAAGGAAGGAAAGGGAAAGAAAGAAAGAAAGAAAGAAAGAAAGAAAGAAAGAAAGAAAGAAAGAAAGAAAGAAGGAAGGAAGGAAGGAAAAAGAAAGAAAGAGGGGCACCTGGGTGGCTTAGTCGGTTAAGCGTCCGACTTTCGCTTAGGTCATGATCTCGCGGTTCGTGGGTTCAAGCCCCGCATCAGGCTCTGTGCTCACTGCCGGCTCAGAGCCTGGAGCCTGTTTCAGTCTGTGACTCCCTCTCTCTCTGACCCTCCCCTGCTCACGCTGTCTCTCTCTCCTAGAAATAAATTAAAAAAAAAAAAAGAAGGAAGAAGAAGGAAGGAAGAAGAGGAAGAAGAAGAAAGAAGAAGAAGAAGAAGAAGAAGAAGAAGAAGAAGAAGAAGAAGAAGAAGAAGAAGAAAAAGAAAGAAAGAAAGAAAGAAAGAAAGAAAGAAAGAAAGAAAGAAAGAAAGAAAGAAAGAAAAGATTAAAGAAAGGAAACAACAGGCAGGGAAATCAGGGAGAACGGAGAGTGAGAAGTCAAGTCGTGGGCACACGCTGGAGACGGGCACAGATGTAGCTAGCCATTTCCAAGTGGTCAGAAGCAAGGAAGCGAGACATGGATTCCGGCTCTTCAGACCTGCAAGAGTTTCCCCCAGAAGTTCTCAGAAGGAGGCAGTGTGACTGAGAGTCGCAACAGAACAAGATCATATTCTGTAGCTTTGCAGTGGTCTGGTTCTGTGGGGCTGCTTTTGTCTGCACAGGAGACTGCACTTGAGATGCGTGTGTTTTGCTGTGAGCAAATCTTACCTCAAAAATAAAAGAACCATCAACAGATCTAGTTACTGATACGCCTATGAAGTGTGTAGGAGTGCAGGGGACCGGCATTCGCATGAAACGGATGGAAAAGATGAATAGCTGGCTGACGAGAGAGAGTCACTGATGCGTGATAAAGCAGGTCCAGTAAAATATAGTCTCAGAGGACACACGGTGGATGCATGGTCCAGTCTGTGCATTTCTTTCAACTTGCCTGTGTGTTTGACCATTCTTTTTATTTAAAAATTTTTTTTAAGTTTATTTGTTTATTTTGAGAGAGATACAGAGAGAGTGAGCAGGGGAGGGGCAGAGAGAGAAGGAGAGAGAGAGAATCCCAGGCAGGCTCCACGCCGTCAGCACGGAGCCCAGTGCGGGGCTCGAACCCACACACTGCGAGATCATGACCTGAGCCGAAGTCGGACGCTTCACTGACTGAGCCACCCAGGTGCCCCTTGTCAGCCACATTTATACATGAGAGGCAGCTCAGGAACATCGATGTAACACTCAGCTGGCAATGCTGAGCTGGGGTACAAAGTTATAATTGACTCCAGAGTCTTCGATCCCAACCACTGCCCTTTTCGGCTCTACATGCCACTCACCCTGTCCCTTCCACCACCGCCCCCACTCCCTCTCCCAAAGGCCTGTCACAAACTTGTCTCTGCTCCGACCTCAGAAGAAAGTCTGAGGGGGGGGCGCCTGAGGGGCTCACTTGGTTGAGAGCCCGACTCTTGGTTGACCTCAGGTCATGATCTCATGGTTTGTGAGATTGAGCCCTATGTTAGGCTCTGCACTGATAGCTCAGAGCCTGCTTGGGATTCTCTCTCTCCCTCTCTCTCTCTCTCTCTGCCCCTTCCCCGCTTGCTCCTTTGCTCCCTCTCTTTCAAATTAAATAAATAAACTAAAAAAAAAAAAAAAAAAGAAGAAGAAGAGGGAAAGTCTGACTTGAGCCCAGAGTGCTCCTTATAAACCAAGCACCCCGCTCCTGGTCTTGTGCTCTTGTTCCCCAGGACCGCTCGCACCCTGGAATGGGCTCCTTTCCCCAACACTCTCAGGAGACACACACACACACACACACACACACACCACAACCTCCTGGCCAGCTCCCATGATGCAGCTCCTGTCAGCCCAGCAAAGCCCCCACGTTCACCCCAGCATCTTCAGTGCTGCTCAAAACCATGACAGCCTATCACCTCTTTCATGGAACCCCAGAGCTCAGGAGGACCAGACAGCCGGTAGCCAGCCTCTTATTTTTTACAGCGGAAGAAACAAAGGCCCAGAGAGGGGCAATGGGTAGCCCAACGTCACACAGCACACCGGGACGAAACCTCGTCTCCTGGGACTTGTCCCCCTCAGCTCAGGTCTGGACAGGGCCGAGTTGGGTTGCAGGGCTGTGGGTAGTGGTGGATGGAGCCTAGAGACACCCCTCCAGCCCCCCTCCCCTGCCCCGGGAGGGAAACAAACTAGCTCCTAAGGCCAGAGAATTGTGGGCCCTGCAGTGCCAGCCAGGGGACCCTGAGAGAGCTACTCTCGTCTTCCAGATGGGGAGTCTCAGTCCCAAAGAGAGAAAGTCACTGTCACTGGATCCCATGGCTACTTCTTGGCTATCTGGAGGCAGAAGTCTGTTTCCCTGAATCCTAAGTGTCCTTCTTCAAACCCTCGGTTGGCTCTGAAGGGTCCTGAGCCACAGAGCAGGCTGAGCCACGCCTCTCCCATATCCGCACCCAAATACCGGGCACTCACCAGTGCTCCCCATACCTTTCGCCTTTACCCAGTCACCTCCTAAATGTCAAAGGCCTTGGGTTAAGTGCTGGGTCCAGCAGGGGCTACTGGCAGAGGAGCCCCCACCTCTGCAGCCCCTTGCAGGGAGGGGAGAGGAGGAGCGAAGGGGCCCAAAGCCACCGGTCCCTCAACATACGTGCTCTTCAGCCAAGCCTGGCCCCCCAGGGACTCCAGACCCACCCCCTCGTCAAAGGAAGAGTCCTGCCCTCGTTGCTGCAGGCTGCGCATTGGGCCCAAGCAGCCCCTGGACTGAGGCGGAGAGACGATGGGTCACCCCACCGTGAGAACCAGGTCCCTCCAGCCAGAGCCCGGCTTGGAGCTCATGGAAGGAGAACAAGAATGGGACAGTGGAGACAGACGGCCCCCAAGCAGCCCCGGCCACGCCGGGCTGACCATCCCTCCAACACAAACACAGGGCCCCTGGCTCTGCAGGAAGGGGGCATTCTTCAGAGATGACATCAGCTCTTAACGTTTTATATTTCTTACCTACCTCAGTCTGGAGAGCAGAGTCCCCAGCGCCCCCGCTTGCTGAGGGCAGGCACCAGCCCTGGTGCAAACAGCACACACTCACCTCAGACACCACAGCAGTCCGCCCCCAGCGGAGATGGCTGCCTGGTGGCTGTCCCTGCGGCCTGCTCACCCTGAGGACACGGCCCTTCCTGCACGACAGATGCAAGAGGAGAGACTATATCAAACCTCCAGTTCCCCAAACACACCTCAAAGAGGGCCTTTGCTCAGGCTGTCCTCTCCATCCGTTCCCGTGCCTTCCCTGCTCCATGCCACCTAGCCAACACCTCCGCAGCCTCAAGTGTCATGTCCAATGTCCCCTCCCCTGTGAGGCCAGCCCCACCTCCCTGAGCCTCTACAGTGTCCTGTCCATCCTTCCTTCAGAGTCCGGAGCCCTCAGGACAGTGTTTAGAACCACCTCACTTTCCCTCCCCTCCTCGACCTTGCCCACCAGACATGGAGCCCATGCAGGGCACAGGCCAAGTCCTGTTCCACTCTGCCAGAAAGGGGCTCATCACCCATGGAGGGCTACGAGGCACCCGGCTGAGAGAGCTCCAGAAAGGCTCTGTTGGGGGCGGCGGGGGGCTGGAAGTGAATGAGGTGATGGGACTCACACTGGGGCATCTGGGCAGCCAGGAGGGGAAGCCATAGGGGCTGAGCCTCCAGGGACGGTTTTCCAGCAGCAGTTCTGGTTGAGCGAGCGAGTGAGTGAAGAAGGGTCCAGACAGAGGAGGCGAGGTAGAGAAACCATGAATTCCCGCTGGCCGCAGGGAGAGGTGGACAGAGACACCTGCAAATGCCGATTCCCACTCCGCCACCCCCACCGGGAGCTTCCCAGGCGAAGGTGTGTGGAACGTAGCACATCAGGCCCAGAAGGGGCCAGAGGGCTCGGGGATCTGCCCCTCTGCCCTGAGAGGGGGCTGACCGGAGGCCCCAGGGCCCAGGGCCAGGCTGCCCCTGCTGCTGACTCAGGCCCCACTGGCCAGCTCAGCATTCCTGCCCTCCCCACTGAATGGGACTATTGAAGCTCTTTGTAGAGGGACGTTAGGCCACTGGCCACACCCCCAACCAGAGCCTTCGCTGTGCTCTGGCACAGGTCTCAGCCGCACACAGGCCCTGGGGTCAGTCTGAGAGCGCTCTAGCTGCCGAAGCTACTCTGGGAGTGTCTGGGACCCAGGACGATCCCAGGTAATCCGGCCAGGCTGCACCAGAGGGAGGGATCCCAGTGGGAGGGCTTCGTCCTGATCCTCAGGACTGGAGGCCCTGGGACGGCACCCCTGCTCGTGACCCCCGGACTGGGGAGAGGTCTGTCCCTCTGCACATGCCACAGTGTACAGGTGGGGGTGCTTCAGGGGCCCTGTGGGCTGTCTTGCCTCCCCACCAGGTGGAGGTTCCCTAAGGCAGCAGTGGTTTTCCCACGCAATCAGGGCCTCTCGCAGGACTTGGGCTCGGTATCCCCCATCAGACAGGGAGCGGGGTGGTTTGGAGCCTTGCGCATCAGGCCCGGAGCCCCCCAAGCCCAGGGTCCATCTCCTCCTTAATCGGACCTGGTGCTCAGCCTCAGCCTCTGCTGGGTAGCCACCAAAAGAGCAAGGGCCCAGCTCTCTAGAGAGAGGCAACGCCTTTCTAGATAGAGCACCCCCACCTCCACCCCTCCTGACCTTTGCCCCCAAGCTGGGACCTGCCCCCGCCCCTGCCTGCCCCCAGCCCTGGCTCCTTTTTCAGGAATGGGGGAAGGCCGGGTACCATGAAGCCAGTGCGGGCTGTCACACTTTCGTGGGCGCTACTGCTGGTGTCCAGGCTGGGGGCCACCAGGAAGGGATCCCCAGAAGAGGCCTCCTTCTACTATGGAACCTTCCCACTTGGTACGTCCATCCCTCTGTTGGTCCATCCGTCTGTCTGTCAGCTTGCCCACCGTGGCTGGCTTGCCAAAGAGTTTGGTGTTTTAGTTTTCCTGACAGGTAGGATGGGACAGGTAACTCCATATTATTGTTCTAAAATAAATAAAGCTCCTAACGGATTTCTTTAAGCTTACTATACAGACTGTGAATGTTAATCACAGCTAAAACTGTGCAAATCAATGTTTTAAATGTATTATGTCGTCCCTCGCCCTGCCCCCCAAGCTCCCAGGGGCAGGCGGCTGGGGAGGGGGCCTGCCCTGTGGCCCGGCAGGCACAGCCCAGAGCCCAGGTGCTGGGTGGGGAGCGGGAAGGGGCCCAGGGCCCAGGCTGAGGTCTCTACTTGCAGGCTTCTCGTGGGGCGCGGGCAGTTCTGCTTTCCAGACAGAGGGAGCCTGGGACCAGGATGGGAAAGGGCCCAGCATTTGGGATGCCTTCACTCACAGTGGGAAGGGAAAGGTGCTGGGGGATGAGACAGCAGATGTGGCTTGTGATGGTTACTACAAGGTGCAGGTGAGTGATAGGTGTGTGTGTGGGTAAGTACGCACCTAGCTGAGAGGTGGACAGTGACACTTTGGGGAGCCCCAGGGACAATGTCACTCTAGTTCTGCTAAACACCCCCTAGCCCATCTCAGGAAAAAGAAGTGGGGCTGTTGGTGGTGGCTGGGGATTGGTGGGCAGGGGATGTGTGTGTGGGGGGTGTGTGTGGAGGGGGGGCAGTGGATGTCAGAGGAAAGGAGAGCAGGGCCCCACCTGAGCCAGGGCCTTAGTCCAAGTGATAGACCACTGAACGGCTGATGCCGTGACCCTGGGGTCTGCAGGCCACAGTAGCCTGAACCCTTTGTCCCTGCTTGTGAATTGGTCCCATGGAGGGGGTCCCTCTTCATCACCCAAGTTTATTAGGAACACCCCAATCGGCATCTCAAAGTGTCCCCATATCCTGCATTTATTTGACTCTTGGTACGGCCCCAGGAGAAAGGGGGGCAGGTGCTTTCACACCTATTGTATGGATGAGGAAGAGTGAGCATTGGCCCCAACACCCCCCCCCCCAGCGTGACCCCTACCTCCCTGCCCCAGAGCCCTAGGTGACCACTCCCCACCTCCCACCCCTGTCTGCACAGGAGGACATCGTTCTGCTGAAGGAGCTGCATGTGAACCACTATCGATTCTCCCTCTCTTGGCCTCGGCTCCTACCCACAGGCATCCGAGGTGAGACAGGGCGGCCCCCTCCCAAGCCCACGCATGGCCCCTTTTGGCCACGTTGGCTTTGAGGGGACACCACGGAGTGCTGGGGAGGGAGAGAAGGGAACATGGCTTCTCCAGTGGCAGCTCGTACAGCTTTTGCAGGCAGCTAGGCTCCTGCGCCGTATCAGACCCAGAATCGGGTGGGCTGAGGGTGCCTTCAGGCCCAAGAAAGGCCACAGGGCCCAAGAGCACCGTGTTTCAGGCGGCCAGCGCCCCCTTATTTCACCTTCAGCTGACAAGGTGAACAAGAGGGGAATCAAGTTCTACAATGACTTCATCGACGCCCTCCTGAAGAGCAACATCACCCCCATCGTGACCTTGCACCACTGGGATCTCCCGCAGGTGAGGCTGATGCGCCTGGAGGGAGGCCGGGGCAGGGGGCACCACTCAGCAGGGGAGCCTGATTTGGCGACAGGGGTTGGCAAGGGTCAGGCAGAGGCTGAGGTCTGGACTGGGCCATGGGATGGAGTGAAGAAGTCTGACCTGCCTGTAGAGGGACATCGTGCTGGTTTAACCGATGTTTGTAATAGGCCATAAGTGCAGATTTTGAGGTTTTTCCAAAGACATTTGGCCTAAAAGCAACAAACCAAGCTAAAAAGAAACTTCTTTTGAGTAAGATTTGATGACGTGGCATAATTACCGTGCTTGTCTGAGCCAGCGTCATAGGAGCACAGCCCCCTAAGACATTTCTGTTAAGTCTCAACATCACTGTCAGACATCACTCTTCAGGCAATTCTTGCCTTCATTCCACAAGGCCCCACGGAGATCACAGTCCCCTGGGAGAGGAGCTGTATGTGACACAGGTCACAGGAAGTCAGAAAACAGATGTGGCATTTGGGAGGTGTTGGGGAGAGGAGGGGATCTCACCGCTGCTTCAAAGTGCTGGGCATGAAGTGGAAGGGATGCTCCGGTTTGAGCGCAATTGGGTTAAGAGTTTGGGGAGCAAGCAGGACGAGGAGGGGTAAAGGTTGGAGATGTAGCTTGGGGCCAGGAAGGCCTGGAAGGCCTTGACTGCCGAGCTAACTTGACTGGGATCATCCTTTGAGAAGGGGAGTCACGGGAGGCTTCTACACTGGGACTGGGGCCATAGAGCATACTTTAGGAAGACAAACTGGAAACCACATGCCAGTTCCTTCCTGGTAAACTGCTTTCACTAACTTAGCTCTTTAGCATCCCCTCAAACCCACTAGAGAGAGCCTAGCAGTCAATCTCAATGGAATGATGCAGCTTGGGAAAATCTCACCTTCACAAGCAGATGCCTTTGGTTGGAAGAGAGTCCTCTGCTGAGAAGGCAGACCCCACCCTCACAATAGAGCTTTGGAGTCAGAGTTTCCACGTCCTGCATCAGCCCTTAGTTCTTCCCAACATGTACTCGAGGTTCTTTTCCCCAATATCAGACCTCTCTACCTCGGCACAGTCCTAATCTATCACGTTCCTTCTAAGCAGGAGAATCTCCCACCTTCTCCGTCCCCTCCCTCTTGTTTGCATAAGGTGTGACATGTAGTGTCCCCACACTGATGTAGCTTCGTGGTCCACTGCTGGCCACCATCAAGTTGCCACGCCCAAGGCCCTGCATCTTTGTTCTCCATGGCTCTAAACAGCCACGTAGTTGTCATCACCCTTGTTTCCCCCACAAACGTGGCCTGTCCTCTCCAAAAGTCTTTTCTGGAGACAGATCCTTGGGGCACCTGCTTCTCTCTCCGCCAGCTGCTCCAGGTCAAGTATGGCGGATGGCAGAACGTGAGCATGGCCAACTACTTCAGTGATTATGCCAATCTGTGCTTTGAGGCCTTTGGGGACCGCGTGAAGCACTGGATCACTTTCAGTGACCCTCGGGTAAGCAGGGCCCTTCTCCAGGTGGGATGCCCCCCCTTCCCAGACCATGCACCCCCGCTCCTTCTCACTAGTCCTGTGGGCCCCCACTTGCCACCCCTGTAGACAATGGCAGAAAAAGGCTACGAGACGGGCCACCACGCTCCCGGCTTGCAACTTCACGGCACGGGCCTGTACAAGGCGGCACACCACATCATTAAGGTGAGGCGGGTCCTTCTGGGAATGAGGGTGGGGTTCAAGGTGGAGGCATAACCCTCAGGTTGGCTCAGCCTGTCGCACGGGTCTGAGCCTGAGCTCTGTCCTCTGCGGTTCTGGCATATTCCATCACACCTTCGCATCACTCACTTGCATCCCATGAGGATTTATGGAGGGAGGGCCCAGTCATCCAGTGCTGAGCACCCGCCGCCCAAACAGTATAGTTGCTGCTCCCTAGCGCTTACAGTCTAGTCAAGGGGATGGAGCGCAGGCACGTGAAAACTACACGTCTCATCTAAACAGCCTTGTGAGGACTGGTGACAGGAAGAAGGGGCGGGATGCCAGTGAACTAGGGGCTAAAGTCTTCAATGAATGAGCGGCGGTCACAGGAGGGTGGGGAAGGATAACAGTAAGAAGGCGTTAGGAGTGTTTGCCTCATAGAATGGACTTCCAAGGACCTGGGGGTTTGGAAGGAGAAATAGTTTGGAAGCAGCAGGAAGGAGCAAGGCAGACACTGCTCTAAGGCATGCGAGGTGTGAGGGGAAAGATGGCGTCTTCTCGAAGACCTGCATTGGAGTTGTTCATTGGGGCAGCGAAGCTCAGTAAGGGCACGGGAGTGAAGGAGACAGAGGAGATGCTGGGGTGAGTCAGGCGTTACAAGGCTGCTGGAGAGGCTTTAGAAGGGGGAGAGATTGGGTCACACTGCAGGACACACATGAGGGTACAGGCAATGTTGCCCGGGGAACAAGGATGTGAGGCATGACAGGATGGCCCCCAATGGACTCTCAGCGGAAGGGGACAATGTGATCAAGCAGGAAGTCAAGGGGCCCCTCAGTGACATACTAGACTCTCAAATTCCTGTCAGGGAGAGAACTTTCTCTTTCTTTCTACATCTGGCATATGAGTTCTTAAACTGTGGATATTTAAAGGGCAGAGCGCTGCGGGCATCCAGGGGTCACTGGTAGGGAGTACGGAGAGATGGCATGTGGGCACATTTTCAATTCTATTCTCAAGACTTGGTATTTTCCTAACTTCCCGAGCAACTGTGGGAAAGATATTGCTTCGTTACCACAGAGAACGAGCAGGAACAACACAAGAAACCTTAGCAAACATCTTAGAAATGAGAACTTAACACCCAGAGGTGGCTTATGTGTTTGGGCCAGAGCGAGACCGAGTTTCTCTACAGAGCAAAGGAAACAGGTGCCTCTGGAGGTCTGAAGAAGGGAGACTGGGGATGGGATAGCCAGGGCTGGACGCAGGGAAAAGATGGGACTCAGTCAAATTGGGTCTCTAGTCAGGACAGAGGGAGACACGCGGCAGCCAGGCGCCTCTGACGCACCCCTCCGCTTTCAGGCCCACGCACAAGCCTGGCACTCCTACAACAGCACATGGCGCAGCGAGCAGCGAGGTGAGCCTCACACCCACGTGCTAGAACAGAGCACCCCGTGGGGGGGCACCATTCACGCCGCCCCCTGTCCTTTTTTTTTTTGATAGAGCGAGGAGGGGGCAAAGAGGGAGAGAGGGAGAGAGAGGGAGAGAGAGGAGAGAGAGAGAGAGAGAGAGAGAGAGTCTTAAGCAGGCTCCATGCCCCCAGTGTGGGGCCTACCATGAGGCTCGATCCCACAACCCCGGGATCATGACCTGAGCCAACATCGAGAGCCGACGCTCAGCAAACTGAGCCACCCAGGCTGCCCTCCCGTCTTTTCTTTTAAGGTCTGGTGGGGATCTCGCTAAACTGTGACTGGGGGGAGCCCATGGACATCAGGAGCCCCAAGGACATAGAAGCTGCCGAGAGATACCTACAATTCTGCCTGGGCTGGTTTGCCAACCCCATCTATGCTGGTGACTACCCCCAAGTCATGAAGGACCGTATCGGTGAGCCGAGTCACACTGTTAAGTTCCAGGCACCACAGCAACAGTACTGAGCCCAAGTGAAGGGGTGGAGAGGTGGGGGAAGGGGGTGGAGGAACACGCTGGGCTTGGGTGAGGCACTCAAGGGATAGCCCAGTCCCCAAGGACCTGAGAACTGGTTGTCTGAGTTGGGGTGAGGGGAGGAATGACATACAGACAGATCCCCAGATATGGAGACTGGGAGCTTCAGAACCCGGGGAAAATACAGCCATTTTCTGGGCTGCTTTCTTTTGCATTCTGCTGTCCTGCCTCTTTCTCCCCGCTCCACTCCTTCTCACTTTCAGTGAGGTAGGAGAGAGAGGTCAAGGATGCAGTCATGGGCAGTGTCAGGTCTATCTTCAGTTGTGCCTCTTGAGGAATGGTTTCCAAGCTCTGGTTTCCACAGGGTCCGAGAAGAAAGACACATAGAGCTCACAAGGCTGAATCAATTTGGGTGCCTTTAAGTCCCACATAACAGAAAATGCCAATTAAAATTAGACTTGAAAAGTGGGAACTTATCACCCCAGGTAAGGGTGATCCAGCTTTCAGGGATGTCTTTGAGGACCAAGGCTCATTCCATCTTTCACTCTGGCACCTGTAGCCAGCCCATCGACCACTCCTATCAGCCCCAAGATGGCTGCAGAAGCTCCAGGCATCGTTTCTTCACACATCACATCTTTCCAGAAAAACAGAAATAGCTCCATCGTACCCATTTTTTTTTAATTTTTATTTATTTCTAGGAGAGAGAGAGAGAGAGAGAGACAGCATGAGCAGGTGAGGGTCAGAGAGAGAGGGAGATACAGACTCTGAAACAGGCTCCAGGCTCTGAGCTGGCAGTCAGCACAGAGCCCGACACGGGGCTCGAACCCACCAACCGCGAGATCATGACCTAAGCGAAAGTCAGACGCTTAACCGACTAAGCCACCCAGGCGCCCCCATCGTACCCATTTTTAAGAACAAGGAAACTTTCCCCAGAAAACAACCTCCACTCATAACCAACTTCCCTACAAGGGGCGTCCTCAAGGGATGGGACTGTCACATGCCCCAGAAAATGCCTTAGACCACCAGAACCTGAGGCTGGGGAAGCCAGGACTCTCAGAGAGGATATGGCCCCTTGGAAAAGGATGTGGAAGACGATAAGAAAGAAGACAGGTGTGGTACTACTGACTGGGAGGGCATCTGGCCACAGGAATCTAGAAGTATTATCTGTTTAAGTTAGAGGTATCAGGCTGCATGGCCCTAAAAAAGAGACAAGGATGGCATTGAAATAGGTTACAATCTCACACGGTAAGGCTATTTTGGATGTGTGACTAAGAGAGAACTGTCAACATTTCAAAATTGTCCCTTTCTAAGGTACCACTTATCAGACTTACCTGGAATAGAAGCGGATTCTAATTCTGACTCTGCTGCCAGCTGCTGAGCGACTCTGGGTAGGGTGTCCCACCTCTTCGGGTGTCATTCTGATCACCTGAAAAGGAAGGATTAAACAAGTAGTCTCTAAAAATCCCTTGGAAATAACCAGGTCCGTGACACACCTATCTATGCACAGACGTTCAAAACCCTGAGAAGGATTTCCTCAAGGTGCACAATGGAAAAGCCCTCAGGACAGGGCGGGCACCCCCTGCTTTGTGGGTACACCCTATCATTCACATGGCGCGTTCACTCTCGGGACCCTCAGAGGCTGCTGTAGCAGGATGGCACTAAAAGAGCCCAGTTGACTATTGGTCATAGGACAGTTCTTGGGCTTAAGGCCAGTAATTCCAGACTCCGGTAACTCCAGCCTTGTGGTGATTCTAACGGAAACTGGGCTGAATTTTTTCCTTGTACGATGTGTACAGAAGGATCCTCTGGGCAGCTCATATTTTCCTTAGTGAAAGCATTCTGCCAGAAATCTCGTACACAAATTACTTCCAGGCATCTCATAAGCGCGGTAAATAAATGGACAAAAGTAATCCCAGGCCAGTGCCGTCCAAAAGACCTTGCAGTGATGATGATGGAAATGTTCTGTATCTGTGCCGTCTGATACGAGAGACCGGAGCCATTTGTGTCTATTTCAATTTCAGTTTTTAAAAATTAAAGATGTAGTCCTTCGGTGTGACCGAACCAGAGGTACGTTCACATTGGTCATATTGTAATGGCCACATGTAGCCAGTGGCTACTGTATTAGACAGTCCAGGGACAATGCCTTGTGGTTTTTCTCAAGTTACCGGATGTAACTGAAAATAACACACTAAGATCATAAAGGTATTTAATGATACAAGCTTTTCACTTATTAAAAGCCAGTAGCCTCTTTGGAAACATTTTATATTTTAGAACAACTCATACAAATGTTAATCTTCTTTATTCATTTAAAACCTTTGGGGGCGGGGTGGGGGTGGGGGCACCTGTGTGGCTCAACCGGTTAAGTGTCCGACTTCAGCTCAGGTCATGATCTCTTGGTTCGTGAATTTGAGCCGCAGTCAGACTCTGCTCAGAGCCTAGAGCCTGCTCAGATTCTGTATCCCCCCCTCTCTCTGCCCCTTGCCCACTTGCACTCTATCTCTGTTTCTCAAAAATGAATAAACGTTTAAAAATTTTTAAACATTTTTTTTTTTGGTAGAGATTATACAAAGACATGCATGTTTCTAATTTTTTAAGTACAAGAGAGTATGGACACACAGCCTCTCCTCTGCTGTCCTGCCTGCCACTCCCTTCCAGTGTATTTGATAAACTTCTATCCCCTAAAAAGAGAGTAAAAAGTGAAAGTCAAGCTTCCCTCCCTCCCTCTCCCCCCTGCTCCATCCTACCCAGGAGGAAGCACACTTGCAGTGATGGACTGTGCCTGTGGGAGCAAAACCACCGCGGCTCCGTGTACTTGTTAAATGCAATACTCTGCATCTTTCACTTACAAATGTGTCTTGGCATTCTTTCCATGTTGGCATATAGTGCTGGTATAGAGCCCTCATTCTGATGACTTCACGGTATTGTACGGATACACGGATTTATTTAACCAGTCTCACTCGAGAGACATTTGTTTCTAATTTTCTGCTACTCAATCTACAATGAAGATCCTTGTAGACTTCCTTTTACACGTGCAAGTAAAACACAGGATAAAAAGATACGGAAATGATCTGTGAAATGGCATATCTTTTTATAATTTTATTTTTTTAATGTTTTTAACGTTTATTCATTTTTTTGAGAGAGAGAGCGTGAATGGGGGAGGGTCAGAGAGAGAGGGAGACACAGAATCTAAAGCAGGCTCCAGGCTCTAAGCCGTCAGCACAGAGCCCGACGCGGGGCTCAAACTCACAGTCTGCGGGATCACGACCTGAGCCGAAGTCAGCTGCTTAACCTACTAAGCAACCCAGGTACTGCCACCTCCCCCTTTTACAGTTTTAAATGCTAGGACAAAATTTCCCAACACAGAGGTCATACCAGCTTACACTACAACAGTACATGAATGTGTCCATATGTCCTCCACCATCCACACCACCAATGACCTTCCACATCTCTTCACAGAGGTAACCAAAATTCAATTTCTGCTATAAGAATATAGGAATCTAAGTCCACATTTTCCCATATAGCCACAATGTTGCCTGTATACCACTTACAGAGCAATCTATGAAAATACAACTTTAAATTTCTTTTGAGAGAAAGAGAAAGCAAGCATGAGCGGGGGAGGGACAGAGAGAGAGAGAGAGAATTCCCAGCGAGCTCTGTGCTGACACAGTGCAGACGCAGGGCTCTAACCCACATACTGAGATCATGAGCCAAAATCAAGAGTCAGACGCTCAACCAACTGAGCCACCCAGGCGCCCCTGAAAATATATTTTTTTAAAAAAAGCAATATAAACTTTTAAAATTTTGAATAGCATTCAAATGTTAAAATCCCAGCTTAAAAGGCTAAGGTTATATTTTCCATACACACGAATCCCAAAGGCCGGGATCTGGAAAGCAGCTTTTACGTCAGCATACCAGTACAACCGTGGTACGTAATGGCAAAAGAATCATGAGAAAGTACAACTTTGTGAAATTCTGTTTTTCTCTCTTAATAGGGAAAAAGAGTGCAGAGCAAGGCCTGGACATGTCAAGGTTACCAGTGTTCTCACTCCAGGAGAAGAGTTACATCAAAGGCACCTCAGATTTCTTGGGATTAGGCCATTTTACCACTCGGTACATCACAGAAAGGAACTACCCCGCCCGCCAGGGGCCCAGCTACCAGAATGACCGTGACTTGGTAGAATTGGTTGACCCAAACTGGCCTGACCTGGGGTCTACATGGCTTCGTTCGGTGCCCTGGGGGTTTAGGAGGCTCCTCCACTTTGCTCAGGTGATTATCATATTCGGCTATTTCACGGGCACTTTTTACCCCAACTCGTGATCTTACAGCTTAGGCTCAGGGGCCTAGTTTTGATTTTAATTCCAGTTAGTCAGGGTTAATGAAACAAGCTCAGTTAGTTGTTCAGACGCTACCAGATATGGGCTTTACAGACTAATGCCCACCACAAGGAACTGCTTCAGTGTGTTACCTGTGGCTACAAATTCTCATCCCACATTCATTTTGCTTCCCCTGCTCACTTGATGTGAGAAAGAACACAACCTGAGGTATACTTTCTCTACCATGATGCTGATTGAGCAATGTAGTCTTTCATACGAACTTTCTCTTGTCTACACTCACCTCCAAAAAAATGTGTAAACTTGCATCCGCTAAACACTAAAAGCACTCAATTAGAATACAGCAGACTTGACTAAGTGTTTGCATGTGCCTCAGACTCAGAAACCCACCTGGAGGTCAGAATTTTTAAGATATTCCTTGCTATGACTCACTTTCAGACTCAATACGGCAATCCTCCCATCTATGTGACAGAAAATGGAGCATCTCAAAAATTACACTGTACTCAATTATGTGATGAGTGGAGAATTCAGTACCTTAAAGGCTACATAAACGAAATGCTGAAAGGTGAGCTATAGACCAAGACTGTCCTCACATATCTTCTATTTAACTTGGACAGAATGTGATAACACACACAATCGACTAAAGCTTGTTTCTGAATCTCATAAATGAATGCATTTAAGATGATCTTCGCAGTATTATTTTTCCAAGTAAATGAAATATATTAAAAATGGAACAAAATGTCTTTGCAGCTATAAAAGATGGTGCTAATATAAAAGGGTATACTTCCTGGTCTTTGTTGGATAAGTTTGAATGGGAGAAAGGATACTCGGACAGATACGGATTCTACTATGTCGAATTTAACAAGAGAAATAAGCCACGCTATCCAAAGGCATCAGTTCAATATTACAAGAAGATTATCGCTGCCAATGGGTTTCCCAATCGAAGAGAGGTAGGACTATTATTGGTTAGTTGTTCTAGATTTCATTTTTAAGTAATCTCTACACCCAAGGCGGGGTTCAAAATCATGACCTCGAGATCATGAGCCAGACTCTTCCGACTGAGCCAGCGAAAAGCCCCTCACTTGTTCTAGGTTTTAGAAGAGCTAAGCAACTTGGGGTGAGCCATGTGGTGATTCCCCTCCTCCCTCCTCCATGGAGGAAGACAGGGTTTTGTGGGCCTTTGTCTCTTCCCCTAACTTGTGCCACCTCATTGCTCATTTGCTTAGAATGGGGTAAACATGCCTTAAAATTCAATCCTAACTCTCAGAGCATGAAGGGCAAACTAGAGTTACATATGTATAATGAGCCCTGTATATTTTAGGTTATGATAGTCAGTAGAGACTTCTAGTTAAATGTTGTTCTAAATGTTCCATGTTAATGCAAACAAATACTGCCTATTTACTCAAAATATATGAAAACGTTTACATTAATGTATAATGACCATACAACTTTTCACTTCTTCCCACTAGTTCCAAAGCAAGATTAAAAATAATCCAACTTAATATTAAGAATCTTTTAAAACCTACCAAACATTTTCAGTAACCTACAAATGTTTCTACCAGCTACGTTGCTATCGATGGCAGGCAATAAGAATTATAATTTACAATGTCTTAATAAAGATAATCTCTATAAATAAATCTCATTTGTTTATCAACATTCTTTGCAGATGAGCCCACTGGCACCATAAGGAAGCAGTGGCCGGCAGGCATTCACTAGAAAAGCACTAGATTGTGAGTTCCTCAAGAATAAAGACTTTGGTTTCTGTTTTGTTTTTACTTCCTCACAAAGATGCACATAGGTATTCAATAAATATGAATTAAACTTTAGGCAGATTTAAATTTGTTTTAATCCTACAGTATTTCAAAAATGATTTCAGGGGCACGTGGATGGCTTAGTCGGTTAAGTCTCTGACTCTTGATTTCAGCTCAGTTCAAGTTCTCATGGTTGTGAGATGGAGCCCTGTGTTGGGATCTTCAGCTGGGCATGGAGCCTGCTTAAGATTCTCTCTCCCCCTCCCTCTGCTCCCCCCTCCCTCATGGGCTCTCTCAAAAAAAAAAGATTTCAAACTGCAAAAAATTAGTCTAAGATGACATCACTTATCCAATGGATTTCTATTAGGTGGAAAGTTGGTATCTCAAAGCCTTGGAAACTTGCTCAGTCAACAACCAGATGCTTGCTGCAGGTGAGTATATTTTAATTCTTTCCTTTGACAACTAAGGCAAATCATTATATATATAATGATTTTACCAAAACCTCAAAATGTGCATCTACCTGGAGTCAATCATCCCAAAAACACATGATTAAAAATGATTTTTTTCCTTCACTTTGAAGCAATGTCAAATTTCTATTTTATAAGAATTTCAAAAAATATTTTAAAAATCTACCAGAAAAGAGAAATATTTTATCCACTCTAGTTTCATTCTTTCTGAATCATACTGTCATTTATAAACTTATTTTTGTTATAGTGGGCTTTGTGGAAGGAGGGAAAAATGCAACCACATTCCAACAGAATAAAGAGAAGTTGAAAAGCCAAAGAATACTCCAGATATTGTATTCACTCATTCAGCAAGTAATTACTAAGCAGTTACCATTAGCTAGGGGATGTTTTAAGCGCTAGGGATATAGCAATAATTAAAACAAGGTCTCTGACTTCATGGAAGGCACAGTTCCTCGTGCAACAGAATCCAAAAGGCTAAGATGTAGAATAATAAAGATGTATCTATAGATCAACAAAGGCCAGCATGGATCATTTGTTTCTTTGAATTTGGTCTTTCTCTCTCTACAAGGGCAATCAAAGAAATATCCTTCTATTTTAACAACCCCATCTTTAATGTGGTATCAGAAGTGGAAAGTGCTAGACCAAACAAATCCTATCAATTCAGCTATTCTTATAGTTGTTTTATACCACTGTGCCCTGGTCCCATCTAAATAACCAGGTAATATTAAGGATGTATATTCCTTTAAACCAAAATAAACGTTTACTTTATCACCTAGACACCTGACATGGAATTTACTGATAAGCCTATGAACTCTGTGGGGGCAAGGCCTGTGCCTTATTTATCTCAGTAGCCAGAGTGCCTGGCACAAAACCTAAAGAGGGAATTACATACTGTCCACTAATATAACCACGTATGTGGAATATACTTACCATTCAACTCTTCAAGATTATTACTAAACTATGCAAGAATTCCCACAAAAGTATGGCAACTCCTCCACCTCTTAAGATACACAATAACATCTCTGAAGTACTGGGAGAAGTTTCCCAAGGATTTTTCTTTCATACTCCCCCCTACCCCAGTGAAAATTACAGAAACCATAGGACACAGCTGTCAATATTCTCACCTTAATTTATGGTAAGTGCAAGTATACCATACATTTAGACTTTATTCCAGTACCTACGGAAGAACCAAAAGTAGGCTTCTTTATTCCATATTTTCTGAAAGATTTTACAAAGCCCTCATGTAATTTTTTAAATAACATCTTATAATGTTAAGAGAACCACATTCTCTTTTATAGCAAGTGAGATTAATTACAAAGCTTGATGATGCCATTTTCCAAGTTTTCCCCGATGCAGGGATTATCTTTCTGGATGAAGCTATATTTGCTAAAATGACGACACTCTCATTTCTGGTGTTCTTGCTCCGGTTTCAGAGCCTCTGCTAAGTCACATGCAGATGGTGACGGAGATCGTGGTACCGACAGTCTGCACGCTTTGCATACTCATCTCGGCAGTTCTCCTGATGCTCCTCCTGCAGACCCAGAGCTGAGAGGGTTACCCATTTGACAGGTCCAACTTTCGTAAAGAATCTTCAGGATCCTCCTCCTTTTTCTGCCTTGAAGGTTTATATACATTTCTGGTTTCGGGCTCTGTGATAATGTTTTTTTTTTTTCTTTTTTTTTTTTTTGGCTTGTGCTGGGATTTAAAAATTAGAAAATAAAAATAAGCATAAACGAAATAAAAATCACCTGTCAAAGTCAATGTTAATATTTTGCTATTATTATGTATTTTCACTTTACAAAAAAGGAATCAGAGTGCATAAACTATTTTGTTACTTGATTTTTTGTCCTTTTAAAAATCTGTCCAGAAATATTGCTTTCATGTGGAAATAAATGCCATCTTTGCACTGTCCTACACATGACAGACAGTCAATCATCTGCACGTAACAATCCCTTCAGGCTCTAAATTCTATCAAGCAACCAGGGAAATGCATTAGGTAGGTACCAAGTAAATGAGCATATACACTTCTCTGAGATAAACTTTCTTGCACTAAATGCAATTAACTTCAACTAAATACCTAAAAGAAATATATTTAATATCTTCTCTGTGCCTATTCTGTTTTTTTTAAAATAAAAGTCCATTTTATTCTTAACTATGCGAAATTGGTAAAATTAAGTAACATCTATTTACCCGAGGACAAACCATGGCTTAAGAAAGAGACATTTTATTCATTACCTGATTCTACTGTTTCTAAAGCACAAAAACAGTAAGACAGTAGAAAATGCTATCGCATTAATTTTCTTGGTTAATATTATTTTAAACTAAACATTTTAAAAAGGTGTTTACATCTGGGGCTTAGTCCTACAACTGTGCTGGGGTAAAATTGGTTTTAACAGAACTTTGCTTTCAACCTCAATTGATAGGTTCCTTCAGGGTTTTTCTCACCCATCAATGTTTTTGAAATCAAACTCTCTATGATATATAGAGATTAAAAATGCAAAGACATTACCACTCAAAAAAACGTTTTTGTTTCTCTGGTTTCAGGATTAATCCTACTTACTACAGATGGTAGAAAGGAAATTAAAAACTTGCATTACTCAATAACATCTGATAAGCCTTTTTACATGAATCCTGAAAAATAATCCATATTCCAAACGTATTAAATAAACACGTCTGTTGTAGAAAAATCTAAAACATAAGATACTTAATACACTAAAGTATCTGGAGACAAAAAGCGAACATAGTACCTTACAGAGGGCTCCATCAGCACACTTCACTTGAAATGCACCTGGCTGCAGGTAACCATGTTAGTATAGAACATCCTTTCTTCCAGGCTACTGTTTAATGTTAATTCAGAAACATCTGTAACCAGATAGAGATCAGAACTGCTTACCAGCCTGCTGGCTTTTCTACCATATATAATGCTGAATTTTACAATAACCAAGAGGTAATCTGAATGACATGTATCTTCTACTTTGAATTTCTGAGACAAAACCCAGCATGGACAAATCTTTTATGTAGTAAACCTTGATGCGCTGAAAACATGATTAAAGAAAATACAAAGCAGATTTGTTTTAATTCTAGATTTTTCAATTAGCAATAATCGCGCCTCGGATAAATCTCACTGGCTACGATACTGCCAGGGCACAAAGCTTAATTCTCTAATTTGGGAACCTACTGCTTCATTTTTGTGCCTCATCCACTATAGTTAAACTCTTTTTTCCAATCTTAACATATATTTGGGTAAACAATTTCTACTTGAGATTTCTAGCCTTAGGGCTAGACAAATACACATTTTCCCCCCTCTGATTACTGTACTTCAAAAACAAATGCAATTAACATTTAGATGAGCTTGTGTACACTTTCTTGCGGGTCAGCCTTTTGATTTCCATATTCTCACCATTATCAACAATCATCTGCAGGGCGCCCACCGGGCAAGCAGCACCCTTCCAGACACCATTCTTCTCACCTGTTCACACCAAATCATTATTCTCTTCCCGTGATATTTTTTTCTCTAAGTCTTCCTGCTTTTGATTTCAGTGTTTTACTCAACAGTATCACAACATTAGATGCCTTGAAAAGCTAGTATTGGACCTAAGTGCTCAGCTCAGTCCAATGAAGCAGAAAGTCTAACCTCTTAAATGCATATGATCTTTGGCAAAAAATAAATCATGACTGGGTTTTAATATTTATCACTGTGGCTTTGTCCAAATAGCCCATGATTTACAAACGAGGGCCTCCTTCACAAGTGGGTCTTGCTTTGGGCTGGAAGCGATTGACTAATTTCTAGACAAACCCATCAGGAACATATGATGGGTAGAAGAGGTTTTAAAGTTCTAGCCAAAATGGAGTATGTGAGTAGTTTTCCAAGCACACAAATATAGGATTTCATAAGAATTCCTTATTTTCATAGAGTTACTGGACCAATGTATTTATAAATTGTTTTAACTCTAACATTCAAAATAACTTTCACTCTTTTGTGAAGTAATCTGCATCAAAAAGACTCTAAAAGATACGTTCACTCTACTTCACTTATCCAGCATCATTGAAAAAAGGTGTTTAATCTTGCATGAATTTCCTCATGAAAAAGGTTTAATCTTGATGTAATAAAATTTATTTAAAATGGCATTTTACAGGGGCACCTGGGTGGCTCAGCCGGTTAAGCGTTCGACTTTGGCTCAGGTCTCACGGTTTGCGGGTTCAAGCCCCGCGTTGGGCTCTGTGCTGACAGCTCAGAGCCTGGAGCCTGCTTCAGATTCTGTGTCTCCCTCTCTCTCTGACCCTCCTCTGCTCACGCTGTCTCTCTCTCTCTCTCAGAAATTAAAAAAAAATAATAAATTAATTAAAAAAATAAATAAAACAGCATTTCCCAAAAACTTATCACATATGTTCATAGCTTTAAAACTTTCTTTCTAATCATAAAACATAGGTCTTTTTAAACAAAATCTGTAGTTAAAACAAAATGCTTAAATTGGTGGTTCTCAGGGGCGCCTGGGCGGCTCAGTCAGCTTCAGCTCAGTCAGCCGAAGTGTGAGACTTCGGCTCGGGTCATGATCTCACGTTCGTGGGATCGAGCCCCACGTCAGGCTCTGTGCTGACAGCTAGCTCAGAGCCTGGAACCTGCTTCAGATTCTGTGTCTCTCTCTTTCTCTGACCCAACCCTGCTCATGCTCTTTCTCTCTCAAAAATAAATAAAACATTTTTAAAAATTTTTTAAAAATTGGTGGTTCTCATACTAGTTGCACAATGGAATCACCTGGAGAGTGCTGGGAACCACACCTGCTCTCACTATGCTACAGTTAAATTTCTGTTGTATCTTTCCGGACGTTCTCTAATACCTGTCTCCATATTTTTTCCCAGGCTTTTACTACTGTAAACAATACCACACTTAATAACCTTGTGCATTGGTCTTTTTGCCCACATCTGGATTTATGTATGGAATAAATCGCTATTAATAAAACTGCCAGGCCAAAAATTGTACGTTAAAATTTTGGTGGCTATCGCCATCCATGGAAGCTGTCAAGCTTATACTTCAACTTGCAACATGTGAGGCTGACCACCTGCCTGTTCATATCCTTGCCAGTACTGTGATAACAAACTTTTCGATCTTTGCTAATCTGACAGGTAAAAGATGGTATCTCTATAATATAAATATGCATTTCTCTTATCATAGGGAGGGCTGAGCATCTTTCATTCAGAAGATGACATCTGAATTTCCTCTTTGGTAAACTGTTCATCTTACTTGCATTTTTCTACTAACATTCTTCTTACTGATTTGGAAGTTCTTTATGTACTAGGCAATGTAGCCTCTTTTCTGAACATGAGCTGCAAATTAATCTTCCTTGTTTATCACTTGTTTTGCCTCTAGTATTTTTTTGTCATGCTGAAACTTTTCTAATTTTATATGGTTGATTTTCAAGCTTTATAGCCTCCAGGTTTCATATCACACTTAGAAAAGACAGCATGATTTTAACTGATGGTCCTCAGGAAAATTCTTCCATTTCTTTAGGGCTTTTACTCTTCAGCCATATGAATAGAGAAGTTTCCATTCTAGTTGAGAGAAGTTTGCATTATGCTTGAATCAAAAAATATTTGGGGGAGAATAAAAACCTTTCATGGAAATAATTTTGCAAGGTATCAATCACTAAACTAGAACTATTTGTAGAGTTCTTAGTTCAATAACCTGCAGTGGTTGACTATAGGCTTTTGAAATCTTTTAGATTGTCTTAAAACTATCAGATATGGAAAAAAATTAGATATGATTTTAGATAGTCACTGCAGTAACTGAATAAAGCAATTTAAGATCTATACAAAGGGACGAGAGCATCTTGGAATCCACATACATGAAGAGAACAATTTTACAGGTGTTTACTGAAGGAGGAATAGTTGGAGCCAGCTTATTACACCAGAGGCTCACACACATTCTCTGACTGATGTGGACCATCTTTGACAGAACGTTAGAAATCTTGGGGCACCTGGGTGGCTCACTCAGCTAAGTATCTGTTGATTTTGGCACAGGTCATGATCGAGCCCCACATCTGGCTCTGCTCTGACAGCATGGAGACTGCTTAAGATTCTCTCTCTCTACCCCTCTCATGCTCACACATGTACCCCCACTCACTCACAAATAAATAAACAAAATAAATAAACATTAAAAAAAAATCTCGGAACACCAAGGTGGCTCAGTCAGTTAAATGTCTGACTCTTGGTTTCAACTCAGGTCATGATCTCGTGGTTTCATGAGTTCAAGCCCTGCGTTGGGCTCTGCACGGGCAGGATGGAGCCTGCTTGGGATACAATCTCTCTGCCCCTCCCCTGCTGGTGCTCTCTCTCAAAAATAAACTTAAAAAAACAAACAAACAAAAAAACTCAACCTTTTTCCAGCCCCCCGGAGAAGATATTAGGGTAGAAATATCACTCAGAGAGTGCAGTAAAGTATGAACTGGCATTTCAACCTTAGAATCTATTTTTACTCCTTGTATCCCTATTACTTGACCTCTTTTAATAAAAGTTCTTCCATCCAGGATGAGAAAAAGCACTCATTTCTATGACTTTTCCTCCAAGAATAAATATGTTTTACACCCAGAGTTCAGGAAAATTATTTAAAACTGGGCACAAGAGTTATCATAATGTACCAGTAAAGATTCGGTTTATTTTCTATTAGAATTTATGTGAATAGATTACAAACCATCTTTACCAGGTTTGTGGAAACTCAAATGGTCTACAGGTGCGCTGTCACTCAGCTGCCAAAGTGTTTTCACCTTCTTCTGACCACCACTGATTTCCACTTTCCATTTCTGTGGCTTCTCACTAAGGAAAGAAAAAACATCAAAGGAGAAACAAAAGCCCCAGTTATTTCCTTCCCTTCTTCTATACTCATAATTGGCGAAGTCCTCATGTGAGAGGCACTGAGAAAGAAGAGATGAACAGATCGCAACTCTAAATTTGGGTTTTGAGTCTGAACTACCTACAGGACGCTGAAGTTGGGGATTTACCTCTAATAGGCCTTTAGAAACATGGCTCTGAGACTCAGGAGAACCTAGAGATGGGAGTATTGAGTTATCATTAGCTCAAAGGAACTGAGGCTTTGAGTGCAAATCCAACCACCCAGGGAAGACGGAAAGTAAGAAGAAAAGAAGGCAGAAAGTGTTCTGGTGAAAAGCCATACAAGAAGGAGACAGAGGAAGAACCTGAAGAGAGAACTACTCTCAGTCTCGGAGGGGGGGCAGCGAGGTGGAATTAAAACGAACACAGAACGCAGTGTCACAGAAATGAAGAAAGGGGACAGAGGTCCAAGAAAGGAGTAGTGTTAAATGCCAAACGGCCTTCTAAGTGCTTACTCATGAGGAGAAAGAACTGGTGGGCCAGCTGAATACACCAGGAGCTAACGCCAAGTCCACTGGACTTGGTAATTAGAAGGCTCCCAGAGACCTCTGCCAGAGCAGTTTCCAGGAATGACAGGGTTTGGCTAAGAGGGAACAACATAGGGGGAGGGTAAATATAGTGGCTTCAGTATGAGAGAAATTTCAAGCACATTACCTGTTGAGGGAAGAACTGAGGAAACTATCATTTGAGACAACTTCAGAATCTATGTGGATGGCCAGTCCGTCACCTTAGCCTCACAGTCCCACACCTCCCCAATCCCAAACCCTCATTCCTCACAGCCATACCTTCGACTTTGTCGTCATTACCCTGATAACTTCCTTCTCAATCTATTTTCTGTCCTACACCGTGAAGGAATTGCAAGTTAAGAGAAAAATCAAAGACCAGAGGCCCAACAGTAGAACAAAGAGAAGACAAAAGTCTGGGAGAAGAGAGAGGGTGAACCCATATCAGATGACAGTCAAAGAGCAGGACAGAGATGATTAAGGCTTCAGAGGTGGAGCAGCTCTTGGTTATGAGATCCCCAGAGAAAGGACACAGAAGTTGCCCAAGAATTATAGCCAGGCTTAAAGCAGAATTCAATTATTAAATTGCTGACCTTTGATATAAGCTTTTTACAGCAGTTGGTCTGACTGGCAGCTGAAAAATGTGTTGCTCATCAAGAGGATTTTGTTTGTAATACTTTATGCAGGATCTAAAACAAATAAACAGAAAACAACAAAAAAGAACCTCTTTTGGAAAAAAATGGCCCTTGGAGATAAAGGCTTTCTGGTAATCTAAAGCTCCTAAGAAAAACATTTCACCCAGTATCACTAACCAAAACAATAGCAAAAGAATAATTTCAGGGCCACAAAAGTAAACAACAACAACAACAACGCCTTCTCTCCCCACAACAGAAAGGTTACGTTGTTCCTGATTTTGAAAGGATATCTCATTCAAACGGTTTTTTTCTTCAATTTTCAAAAATTAATAGAAGACATATTAAGTTAAGCCAAAGCAAAGGCCCAAGTGGGGAGGAAGTGGTATCAGAAAAAGAAAACCAATAAGAAGCTAAAGAGAGACAAAGATGCAGCCTCCATCATTTTCAGATTCTGGGGAATTAAAGAGTTAACTCACTTACACGATTCATCTTTAATGAAAATAAATATTAGATTCTGTAAACAGGAACAATTTCAAATGTTTCCCTTTATAACTGAGGCAAAACAGAAATTCAGGAAAGGCAATAGTACATTTCCTTCCACAGGGAAAAAGAAATGCAGCCCTTCCACTGGATGGCTCACTCATTCCCAATGTGAAGCTTCAAATACATGTGAGACACCAGCAACCCATGTAAGAGGCTGATTCCAAACTGTTTCTAGTCAAACCGATTAGCAGAATCTCTAAAATTATAATAGTGCTATTGGTGGAGGTCTGGTAACAATATTTGGCTCCGTTCAATTACCACTGGAGACCTAGCAATGATTAGTTTGGCCCAAATGCGTAAGGCTGTAAAGAAAAGAGAAGGAGGGGCGGCTGAGTGACTCAGTCAGTTAAGCGTCCAACTTTGGCTCAGGTCATGATCTCACGGTTCATGGGTTCGAGCCCCACATCGGGCTCTGTGCTGACAGCTAGCTCAGAGCCTGGAGCCTGTTTCAGATTCTGTATCTCCCTCTCTCTCTGACCCTCCCCTGCTCACGCTGTCTCTTTCTCTCCCTCTCTCTCAGAAAGAAATAAAAAACATTAAAATTTTTTTTAAAAAAACGAATAAACATTAAAAAATAAAAAGAAAATAAAAGAGAAGGAAATATTCATGAAGCACCTGTTAGGTGTCAGGTACTTTGGACACATGACATCGTTTAATCCCGACAACAAACACCTGAAGTTATTAGTTCCTGCTTACAGATAAGAAAATAAGAGGCAGTGAAAGGAAATTTCCTCAGAAAGTCTGAAAGTGCTAGAACCAAGTTTCAAACCTGAGTCCTTCTGAACCTAAAGCCTCTCCTTCCTCTGACAGGGGCTCAGAACCATCCTACTACTGTGAAGACACAGTGCACAGGTTCTACCTTAATTGGTAATAAAAACTGCACATATTTTGGCCCCAGCTGCTTCACAAGAGAATACATTTTTATGGGAAGGGAAAAAGAGAGCAGTACTTACTGTGTTAAAGCAAAGAGGAGCTCGTGTTGGGGTTTAATGAAAAGCATGCAACTGACTAATATTTCTAGAATATGGTGGAGTTTTTGAACACGATACACCTGTTCTTGTATATCTATTGATGGAGTTATGAAATATTCCTGAAATAAAAAACAGCAAAATAAGGAGTTAAAGCGCAAGAGCAATCTTGGGGCGCTTGGGGGCTCAGTCGATTAAGTGTCCGACTCAGTTTCGGCTCAGGTCATCGTCTCAGGACCCACGTAGAACCCCGCGACGGGCTCTGCACTGACAGCATGGAGCCTGCTTGGGATTCTGCCTCCCTCTCTCTCTGCTGCTCCCCCGCTCACGCTGTCTCAAAAATAAATAAATAAACATTAAAAAAAAGAACAAGCACAATCTTTAGCATGGCTATGCTTGCTAAGCCTAAACTATGCATCCATTAGGATAAAAACAGAGGCAGCCAGATAGAATTTACCACCTTTCAATACTACTCTTCAAACTAAACTATAAGCAAAGTCATCAATGAGAACTATCAGCAAACCGTTAGATTATCCGGTTAACACAAATTCGAGAACTGCTTCACCAAGGAGGCCTGAGTGGGTTACTAATACCACCCACCAAGTTGTCCAGATGGAACAACTGGCAAATCCACAAGATAATTCTTAACTTCAATACCCTTGCCAGGTTGATGGAAGTGCCCACCTCTAAGAACAGGTAACAAGTACCAAGAAATTAATCAAGTATATTGATAAACTTTCACTCACATCTGTTGCTGGTAAATCGGTACCAAAATTTGGTAATGTATGTCAAGCATCATAAAATACTCAGACCTCATCCTATTTCTGAGAACACATTCTAAGCAAATAATTCATGGTAAATACAGTAGGTAGAATTCTATCATGGCTCCCAGGATCCCACCACTTGAAATATACATCTTGTAATAATCCCTTCCCCTTCAAAGGCCAGAACTCAATGGGTGATGCTTCCATAATTAGTACAAAGTGACTATGAATTAATCAAAAGTGAGACTATTACTATGACATACCTAATTAGGTAAGCCTTTTTTTTTTAAAGAAATTTTTTAATGTTTTATTTGTTTTTGAGAGAGAAAGAGAGAGAGAGAGAGACAGAATATGAGCAGGGGAGGGGCAGAGAGAGAGGGAGACACAGAATTGGAAGCAGGCTCCAGGCTCTGAGCTGTCAGCACAGAACCTGACGCAGGGATCAAACTCATGAACTGTGAGATCATCATGACCTGAGCTGAAGTCGGGCACTTAAACGACTAAGCCATCCAGGCACCCCCAGGTAAGCCTTTTAAAAGAAGGTGAAGTGTTAGAGATGCTCTCCTGCTGACTCTGACAAAACAAACTGCCCATGCTGTGGAAAAGGCCACATGGCAAGGACCCAGAAGCAACCCCTAAGACCTGAGACTGTCCCTGGACCAAAAAACTAGCAAGGAAATGGGAACCTTGGTCATAGGCCACAAGGAAATCAATTCTGCCAATAACAAATGGAGGAACTCAGAAGCAGATCTTCCCTTCATCAAGCAGATGACAGACACCTTGATTTCAGCCTTGTAAAACCCTAAGCAGAGGACCCAGCTAAAATGTGCCCAACTCCCAACCCCAGGAAACTGTGACACAAGAAGTGTGTTCATTTAAGCTTCTAAGTGTGTAATACAGTGGTTCCCCGATTTATCCAAGATTTCACTTTCTATGGTTGACAGTTGCCTGGAAAATCACTGGTAGCTTACACCTTTCACCTCACTCGATCTCACTGGCATTTTATCATCTTGTGATATAACAAGGATGAGTACAGTACAATAAGATTTTGAGAAAGAGACTACATCCACATAACTTTTATTACAGTTTATTATAACTGTTCTATTTTTAGTTATTGTTGTTAATCTCTGTGCCTAACTCATGATTTAAACTTTATGATAGGTAAGTGTGTATAGGAAAAGACATAGTTACACAGGATTCAGTACTACCCGTGGTTTCAAGCATCTACTGGGGGTCCTGGAACATATCCCTCACAGACAGGTGGAAACTACTATAACTGGTCATGCAGTAACAAAAAATTAATACACTAAGGGAAAAACATTACAATTATTTGAAGTAGAAGATGACTTGCTTTAAAAGACATATTCCTGTGCTCTCGGCCTACAGTCACTAAAGCCCAGGAATTAGCAATTCAATTAGCCTACTTGGAGGTTCTCCAAGTTTAAGGACTACTGTTATCAAAAATCTGGAGTCAAACCATGTTAAAAGAAAAAACAGGCATATGAAATGACTAGGGGGATGCAGTAAATAGAGTACTTTATCTGTTATATATTTGTCTGTCTGTCTGTCTGTCTATCTATCTGTTTCCTAGGTCCTAGGACAAAGACTGGCACAGAATAGGCACTTAGTATCTGTAGGTAGGATGACTGAATTAAAAGAAAAACCAACTTTAGAATAAAAGAATAGGAGCATTCAACACTCAGTTGGTCGAGTGTCCAACTTCTACTCAGGTCATGATATCGTGGGTCACGGGTTTGAGACTCACATCAGGTTCACTGCTATCAGGACAGAACCGGCTTCGGATCCTCAGTCTCCCTCTTTGCTCCTCCACCGGCTGCACGCACAAGCACTCTCTCTCTCTCTCAAAATTAAATAAGCATTAAAAAAAAAAAAAGAAGAGGGACACCTGGGGGACTCAGTTGGTTGAGTGACCTCAACCTTACTCAGCCTCAACCTGAGATTTCGGCTCAGGTCATGATCTTGCCAATCTTGAGTTCGAGCCCCACATCAGGCTCTGTGCTGACAGCTCAGAGCCTGGAGCCTGTTTCAGATTCTGTGTCTCCCTCTCTCTCTATGTCTCTCTGCATGTGCGCTCAGTCTCTCTCTCAAAAATAAATAAACGTTTAAAAAAAATAAATAAAAGGACAAACTCACCAAATGATTCAAAGATGCAAGTTCCTGACCTAGTAAGAAAAAACACAAATAAGCTTTAGGTACCATCTATTACTTGTTAAGGAATCTTAGTAAAAATTTGTAGAGTTCCTGTATAAAAGAGATGATCCAGCTAAATAGTTCCTCAGAAATAGACACATTTTCTGGCACAATACACGAGTATACATTAATATTATTCTAAGAGTGATCACAGCTTGTCTCTAATAAAAACAACCAAGTGTTAGGTATTCAAATAGCATCTCACAGAAAGGTTTTTTTATTTAATACAGTAACCTCACAGACTCTCAAAATGTTTGAACTAAAAACACAAATAAAAATTAGGGTTATATTTAATCTAATATCTTTATCAAGGAGGAAACTAAGTCCCAGACAACAGAAATGCTGGTCTCACAGTGAACCAGGGGTGAAGCCAGGGCTATAAATGAATAGGGCCAAGTAGAAAGATGAAATCTGAGAATACTTATTACGGCTGATGACTGTGATGTGCTTTGTCATTTTTTGACCTGGGAAAGGGACTCACCTATGAAAAAACTGATATAATCTTTCTTTAGTTTGTCCAGACCAATTTCCAAAAGCATCTTAACTGGAAGAGTGCCGCTGAGAGAAACTGTGTCCATGGTCCCATGATAAGACTGGTGAATAAGCTTACTTAGTAAGCTGTTACTCCCACTATGGAGCTAGAAATCAAAGATATTTTATAAAACCAAAAATAAAAGTATACACAAATCAATAAACAAAAGAGAAACAAACTGCATGAACTCTGAGCTAAAAATGTACAAGCTTGTGTTTTTAGTCTCCTGATACTATAAACTGTGTGAATAAAAATCCATACATTACAAGCGTGCCAGATCCTGCAAGGGTCACTCCTATATCATTTGCTGAAGTCCAAAGCAACCATAAAGAGTTTCAACTTGATCACCCCCAGATACAGTTCCACCAAAGAGAAGACAGAGTTGGCCTTCTGAAGCTCTGTAACCAGCAAATCTTTTCTACTAGCTGATGAGGTACTCCTGGGCACCTTTCCTAAACTGAACACCTTCATCTTCACGGAAAACCTGTTGTGGTAGGAAAACTCACTCCCTCAGTGGTCTATTCACGGGTCAGAAGGAGCACCTTGGCTATAGATTCTGATATCCTAACTAGATCATTTGCAAAATAAGAGCTGTGAACTTACAAATCTAACATATGTTCCAAATGTTAAGCACTTCGCTTTAAAGATAGCCGAAATATTGGCCATTTTCTTACTAATGTCTATTATCTCTAATCTTCATAGCCTTTTGCATCTCCTGTTGTTTAATAGAAAATGATTTCCATGTTGTTTGCACTCACTGCACAGGGCAGGGATAGACTCGCAAACATCTCAAACAGAGGCTCGGCTGAGAAAAACCTTATGGCCATGGTTAGAATGCCTACAGCCCCACTGCCCAGTTAGGGGCAGGGCCCACATGCTTTTGCTTTGCAGTCGATCTTTATTCCCACTCATGGAAGTTTCTAAGTTTTAGAATTGTGAACTGGCAGATACGTTATTTCAAACAATTCCTATGAAATGAGGAATTTGTTTCTAGTTTTTTTACTTAGCTTTTTCTTGATTGTAAAAGCACGAGTTCATTGTGGAAAATCCATAAAGTATAGAAATGTGTAACGCAGATGGAAAGCCCCATTTGTAACCCTACCACCAGAGGTGACTGCTGTTAACATTTTGATATATTTGTGTCCAGGTTTTTCCCTCCAAAATTTACTTTTTTTAATGCAATAGTGTATAGTCCTTTCTTTTTACTGCAGATAATAAGCACTTCTCCACCCATCATCTGTCAGCATCATTTTTACCAATGATTACATATGCCATTATGTGGCTGTATTATTATTTACTAAGTCCATTAACTGAAAATTTAGGTCATTTACAATTTTTTGCTACCATAAATGAGGCTGTGATGACTATTCTAATACATAAAACCTTGATACATATTCCTGTGTAGAGCTCAGGGTGGAGCCTAAGGAAAAATTAATGATTCAAAGGGCATGCACGATACATTTGGAGGATCCCAATACATTATTCAAAACTGCTTTATAGAGAATATCCCAATTTGTACTCTCATCAGGAGTATATCAGAATGATCATTCACAGCAACAGCAACGACAATATTAGGATCTCACAAATACTGATCGCACAATTATGAGCTAGGTGCGTTATATGAATTAAATTATTTAACCCTAAAACAACACTATGAGGTAGGTACTCTTCCCCCTCCTACTTTACAGATGAGAATGCTGGGGCACAGAGACATAAAGAAACCTGTTCAAGTTTACACAGCTAAGAAAGCAGCCGGGCTGGATTCAAACTCAGGCAGTCTGTTCCCGAGTCTATGTCTTTACCTTCTTGCTCACCTGCTGAAAAAGGGTTCTAACACACATTACTAAACCTACCCATGGCTGTATATCACCACGTTGTAGACTCTGGATGATCAGTGTGAAACATTTCACCAAGTCTTGATATGAAATCACACCTTGAAAAACAAGTCAGTCCAACATTACTTTCATGATATTTCTGCAGATCAAATATGTCATTAATCTTAAGGATACACAAGTAAGTAGAGGACAAGTATCTGTACTTTATGGATGGGGGAAGGGAAAAGAAAATAAAGGCAAAAAGGAAGATTTAATACATTTCTAAACTAAGAAAGTAAATTCAGTGTCACAAAAGAACACAGTAAAATACTAAAGAATATCTTTTCCTTTTTCTAATAATTATAATTCCACTAAGGTGTAGGTTTTGGTTCATATAAACATAACATTAAAACCATCTACGTCTTATACTCAAGGCAGGAGAAAAATGGACTCTATAAATTGCTTTGTGTTAGTACAATTCTTGAGTACAATGCTCCAATACATTATTAGAAATGAATTTGATAAAATAGGAACCAGACTGCCACACAAGACTAATAGTACACACTGTATTATTTTCAAAGACTTAAAAGTAAACCTAACAAATAACAGGAAACATTTTATTTTACAATCACGATAGACACGTACTACTGCTCATTTTGAACCAGAGCTGCTCAGCGAAATCAAGATCACCCCGCACTGTGAAAAGACACTCGATGGAACGGTCAACTGCAGCACTGTCATGCTTCACTGTCTGAGAAAGAAGCATTAGAGTCAACACGCTTTACTAAAAAGGAAAAGAGGGGCACCTGGGTGGGTCAGTCGGTTAAGCATCCAACTCTTGATTTTGGCTCAGGTCGTGATCTCAGGCTTTGTGGGATTGAGGCCCGAGTCAGGCTCTGTGCTGACAGCACGGAGTCTACTTGGAGTTCTCTCCATCCCCCCACTCAAAATAAATAAATAAACTTAAACAACAACAACAACAACAGTTTAAAGCCATTAAGCTTTTAAATCATGCTCTAAGAAAATGTGGATTCACAGATGTGAATGAATTTTCTATAACTTTGTTCACTAATGTAATGAGAAGATACAAATCAACTGACCGTGAAAAATTGGGCCCCTAAAATGGTTTTAAAAGTGTGATGACCAAAGCAAGCATCAACTTTCCTTTTATGCAAAGGAAACATCAACTTTCCTTCTAAGCAAAAAAGTCAATTAAATTACATTTGTCTCCATTTTTCTATTCAACAAATGACAACCTATTTAATTTCATCTAATGATACCAAGAAAGGCATTACCATCTTATAGCATATTAACACAGTCATTTCTGCTTCTCTGCCATTGATCAACTAATAATACATATTTATTAGTTCTCTTCAAGAGCATTTATTAGTTCTTATGGAAAACAATCACCGGTGCTGACATTAAAGACCAACAAAAAATACCCTCAACACCCTGCCTTTGATGCACCAGATCCATTTGAACTGTAGGACGTGAAGGGTAACAGTACAACCAAACTGTAAAAGGTACTTCGGTGTACGTTGCCAACTGATAAGGACTGCTTACCTCTGTGTCTTTTTTTGTAGAATCACCAAATCCATCCAGCTTATTTAAGTCTAGAAAGGAGCAAAAGCTTATTATCTCTAGATTTTGTTTTTCTGCTTTCTAAATTATTTCCATCTTAATCCTATTTTCAAATGGTAAATAAGGACAGCAGAAATATAAGCAGGGATTTTAGTAAATTACTGAATCTCTAAAGGTGGTAACGATAGACACCCAACCAGGTAGGGGTGTGGGGACGTTCTGAGATACAATGAGAGCCCCTGACACACATTACTGGGCACAGGGTAGGTGCTCAAAGGTTTCTCTTCCATTCTCTTTTCCTAAAATCTCAAATACAGCTGTGATCTATAAAATTTAAATTCAATATTAATTCTTAAAATTACTCAGACTTCTACTATTAGTAATTCAGAAAAAATCTGTCCCTCTGACCATGACAGACCTCATAGCTTTACATCCCAACCAAAAGAAATACTATGCCTAAAATGACAACTTATTTTTAAATTAGGAAGTATAAATTCTCAACTAAGAAAAATAAACAATATAGAGAGCATGAGTTTGGAAAACAAAGACCATTCAGAAATTCCTGCACGAGATCAACAGCAGACTTGACTTCCAGAGGCTCAGGCCATTCGCTTACACCTGTCCTCAAGCCATCAGCCAAAACCTAGGGGAGAGTAAAAAAAAAAAAAAAAAAAAAAAACACCAAAATTTTTTAGCAAAAAACATAGCTGACTCAGTAGGAATATATTTAACAATATTGGTCATTATAAAATTTTTTGAATGACTAACCACATGCCAGAAACAGTTCTAAGTGTTTTATATGCAGAATGGTATTTAATCCTCACAAAAACCCCATCAGGCAGATACCACCACCAGCCCTTTTCCTGAGGACAAGAGAGGTAAAGTAACTTGCTCAAGGCCACACATTACTGACATTGCCAGGACATACACCCAGCAGTCCTATACCAAAGACAGTGTTCTAACAGTGATGCCATGTGCATAGGTGCTGAAGATTCCAGAGTAATCAGCCCGCCCTGAAGATGCTTTCAATTTTGGTTAAAAATGACCAGTAGGGCACCCGGGTGGCTCAACTGGTTAAGGTCCAACTTCGGCTCAGGTCATGATCTCAGTCAGTGAGTTTGAGCCCCGTGTTGGGCTCTGTGCTGACAGCTCAGAGCCTGGAGCCTGCCTTGGATTCTACGTCTGCCTCTCTCTCTGCCCCTCCCTCCCTCTCCAAAATAAACATTAGAAAAAGAAAAGGGACCAATAATCTTGATGCAATAATCAGGAAACAACTGAAAATAAATGTAAGTTTATATAAAAATAATATAAATGTACATGCCTATACATACATTATCTAAACCAAAAGAAAAGGGGTCAAGATAGGCTGGAATCACCATAGGAACAATGTGAAACATCAGCTGAACTCCAGTGTGGGAATTATGAGCTGTAGAGAAGGGAAGGAGCATGGAAGAAGATGAAGAGGGTGGGGTGGAGTCCAGCTGTGGTGGAGAAAACATGTAGGGAACGGTGGGAAATGAGATCAGAAAGAACAGGAACTAGACAGAAATATAGATCTTAAAACATGAAAAGATTTTTGGGGCACCTGGCTGGCTCAGTTGGAAGAGCATGTGACCCTTGATCTCAGGGTCTTGAGTTCAAGCCCCACATTGGGTGTAGAGATTGCTTAAAAATAAAATCTTTTTAAAAAGTAAACAGGGGTAACTGGGTGGCTCAGTCGGTTAAGCGTCCAATTTCGGCTCAGGTCATCACGTGGTCTGTGCTGACAGCTCAGAGTTTGGTCCTGCTTCAGATTCTGTGTCTCCCTCCCTCTCTCTCTGCCCCTCCCCTACTCGTGCTCTGGTTCTCAAAAGTAAATAAAGCATTTAAAAAATTTTTAAGTAAACAAAAACCTACAGAGCTTTTTTTATTTCATATGAAAGACAACAGCCATTGTGGATTGTTTGGCAGGAAAATGACACGATCAAGTAGTTAAGAATTAGTGTCAGGGGGCGCCTGGGTGGCTTAGTCGGTTAAGCGTCCGACTTTCGCTTAGGTCATGATCTCGCGGTTCGTGGGTTCGAGCCCCGCGTCGGGCTCTGTGCTGACTGCCAGCTCAGAGCCTGGAGCCTGTTTCAGTTTCTGACTCCCCCTCTCTCTGACCCTCCCCTGCTCGTGCTGTCTCTCTCTCTCTCTCTTAGAAATAAATAAAAAATATTAAAAAAAAAAAAAAAAAAGAATTAGTGTCAGAAATACCCAAGATGGATTCTAAAGAAAAAGAAAAATTCAGTGTTTCTCAACAGCAGTGACATCATCTTCCACCTCCAGGGGGTCTTTGCAAAAATGTGCAGATAATTTTTGGTGTCATGGTGACTGGGGGTACAGGGGCACTTTGAGCATTTAGTCTGGTAAGGGCCAAGGATGTTAGAATCCTTGTGGTCCCAAACCACCAAGAATGGTTCTGCCTAAAACACTAATAGTGTCTCTGTAGAGAAACAACGAATGACCGGTAGAGTGGTCCAGGAGGGAAGTGATAAGGGCCCTAACGAAGATGGGCAGTGAAAAAAAAAAAGCTTAAAGGAAGAAAAGAACAGTTTATTAGAGAGGGAGGGAAGGAGATGTGGAAAAAATGAAGGAAAAATTCCTACCTAATTACAAAAATACAGGGGATTGAACTTGTAGAGACCATGGGCCATGTGCACATAAAAGATTTTGTGACGTTATAAGGGATGTTCTAACAAAGCACGGACTTACATGTCAGACAGACAGACATGTATTTGAATCAGCTCTTCTACAAACCAACTACTAATGTCTCAAGCAAAGTAACTGAACCATCTAGCGTATGTCTGGCACACAGTGGCAGCTCCTAGTTGTGGCAGTTAAGCGGTGGTGGTAAAAATAGCACTTACTAAACTAAAATATAAGGTTTCTAGCCTGGGAAATTGAAGGAATGGTAGAACCACAGCCAGAAATGGGGGTTCTCTGAGGGAGATCTAGTAGGGAGAAGATCTCAGGTTTCCTTTTGGAAACACTGAGTTTGAGGGCAACAGCACTCTACTCAAGTGGGAAGGATGGGGACTGGTATCAGCTTAAAGAAGAGAGTTTGGGGGCACCTGGGTGGTTCAGTCAGTTAAGCATCTGACTTCGGCTCAGGTCATGATCTCATGGCTTGAAGGTTCGAGCCCAATGTCGGGCTCTGTGCTGGCAGCTCAGAGCCTGGAGCCCACTTTGGATTCTTTTTGTCTCCCTCTTTCACTGCCCCTCCCCTGCTGGTGCTCTTTTTGTCTCTCAAAAATAAATATTTTTTAAAAATTTTAAAAATTTAAAAAAGAGAGTCTGGAGTTCCCTTATAAAGGCATTAGTCAAACCACAAACTCTCTGCCAGCGTGTGGAGAGAAGAGAGAAGGGCAGAGACATGTGGACAGAAGTATGATGGAAGGCCAAGGGTCCTGAGAGAGGAGCTTTCCAGAAACCAAGGTACCAAGTTTTGTACAAAGCGGGAAATAATAATCGGAGGTAAAGGTATTAGAAATGCTTGGTACCATGCTAGATGCTGACGGCACAGAGTACCTGGCACTCAAGTCTAGGAGGGGAGACAGAGAAGTAAACAGACTACTGGATTTGATAAACACCCCCGACAAGTGGCGTGTGTGAAGTGCTCCAACAGGACAAAGCACAGGCAGCATACGTCTTTCTGAGGGAGTAGGGAGATGGTCCTAGTGAAGACATCACAGAGAGCTTGCCTGGCACATGGGTGGGAGAAGGTCACACTAGGCAGATCAAGACACAGCACAAAGTGACAGAGTGACAGGACCAAGGTACTGTAAACAGGCCAGGGTTGGGGGGGGTCCGTGGGAGTAGAAGTAGGATATGAGGATAAGCTAAAACAGAGCCAAAAAGAATATGAAAAGATGCTCAAAGTCAGTAGCCACAGGGAAATGCAAATCAAAACCATAATGAGATACCGTTTCATCCCCGCTAGGACGGCTATGATAAAATGATGCCAAGCATTGGCAGGGATGTGGAAAAATTGGAACAGACACTGCTGGTAGGAATGTAAAACTGTATAGCCCCTTTGGAAAACAGTTACAGTCTGATAGCTTCTCCAAAGCTTAAACAGAGTTACCACAATGACCCAGCAACTCCATTCAGAAGATCTGAAAACATGTCCCACAAAACCTGTTGGAGACTGTTCATGGCAACATTGATAGTCAAAATTCTATTGGAAACAACCGAAATGCCCATTAGCTGATGAATGGATTAACAAAATGTGATACATCTATATAATGGATTACTATTTGGCCATGAAAAGGAACAGAGTACTACAAAAAAGTAGATTACTGGCTGCTAGAGCTGGTGGGGGTGAGGGGTGACTGCTAATGGGCACAGGGTTTCTTTTTAGGGAGATAAAAATGCTCTAAAATTACATATGGCCATGGTTGTATAACTCTGTAAGTACACCAAAAACCACTGAATCATACACTTAAAACAAGTGAATTTTATGGGGTATAATTTACATCTCAATCAACTTTAAAAAAGAAAAGAAGCAAGCAGGGCACCTTCTTGAGATTTAATTTGTAGAATGGAGTAAAACTCAATGACACATAAAATTCTTGAAACACACACTCATTAATCTTTAACATGAATCAAAAGCTCAGTTATTAACAAGCAGATTACACAGGCATTCGGCATAAACTGGTGATGACCCACCTGAAAGGGAGGAATCCTTTCGCTGTATGAACAGAAACCAAATACTCCAGTAAAAAGGTAGCAGAATGCAGCTATGAACCATCTAACGAATGCTACCTGGAACTGCAAGGACAACTACCACACGGTAAAATCAGACTGTCCAAACTGCCGAGTATCTAACGAATACGTAACAACTAGAACAAATTCTGAACACAAACTAAAGTACAATGATATGAGCAAACCGTTTTATGAAAATATAAAATTTAATCAAGTGACAAATTCTGGAAGGATACTCACAAGGAGAAATTTCACTTCTCTCTGGAGATGATTCAAAGGACCTCTGGGCTCTCCCGATTCCACTTTAATATTCTAAAAAGTTCCCAAAGTCGGTTTTTACTGGAAATTCCATCTTCTCTGCATAAGGGTCACAGTTACTTGCATTTCAAACTCCCCACACATTAAAACAGGTATTTCACAAAGCACTAATGAACAACTTAAGGAGGGTAACACTACGCTTAGAACATCACACCCACAGGCGCCATAGATCCTGATACAGTGACCTAAACTCCTGCCACCACCCCTCTCTATCCCGTGATCCCACCTACATGGACCATCTGCTCTCCTCACAGGCCCTCCTGCCCTTTCCCACTAAATGTCCAAACGACAAGTGGGAGAAGTGTAAATAAATACATCTTAAGACCCAATGACAAACCTAGCATTCATTTCCATATACCAAAATTAACCACCCCCTAATAAATATGTGTAGTAGATTCCTAACTAAACCAACAGTGTGCTGTCCTAGCCAGAGGAGAAAAGTATTAAGAACATAATCATCCATAATCCCACCACCCTGGAGAAATAACAGTTAACCCTGTCCAGGCTTCTGTGTACACAGTTTTGGAAAATATAGTCGAAATCCTACTATATACACAGTTTTGTACATCCTCCTTTTGTCTGCTTAATAAAAAGAACTTCCCATTATTATTATTTAAATCATGATTTTTAAAAAATATATAATATTTCATTAGGGAAACCTATTTTAATCATTTCGCTACAGAGCATTCAGGTTTGTTTTTAATATTTCGGAAACATGGAAATATCTTTGTACATAAATTTTTGCTAGCAATTCTGATTAACTTCTTAAGTCAGATTCCTAAAAATAAAAATATAAACTGAAAAGGCTTAACAGTATAACAATTCTGCAATATTTGAAGAATAATAGAGCTAAGTCATTTTGATGATTTCACTTGGGTCCCAACCCAAAGGACTTATTAATCACTAGAAAAATTCTGAAGTCACACAACTGGAGCACTGTGAGCAACTGACAGATGAGGTGGCCCGGAAGAACCTCCATGGGCTGCCCTAGTGAGACCTGGGGGCGAGCTGGGCCTCACAGCTGCCCAGTGAGGGCCAGGCTGGGGCTGGCAGCATGCAGCACCAGCCACCAGCAAGTTAAAAGTAAATCCACGTTGAATAAACTCAACACAAAGTCAGGTTTGCTCCTACCAGGGATGCAGTTGAAGAAAGTGGAGGGGTTTGAAGAATCTCATCCACGGGACTCCAGGAAATATCCAACGTGATTGTCGTCTGTGACACAGCAAGTGTGTCGTCCAAAGCCGTGGACTTAAAGAGCTCATACTGGGCAAAGCCCTTGGCTGTCACCTGAAAAAAAGCGCATGCAGCCAACCCGACCCACTGTTCACTACGCTTTCACATGGCCAGAGGCCCATTATCAAACTACCTTGGCTCTTTTCCCAGCAGAAGAATAAGCACCACCGTTTTATCCCAAAGGGAAAAATAAGACAATTCTTTTTTCAGCACAAAGACTGGCTAAAATGCAAGAAGGCGCCTATTTTTAGTCACTAGCCAATATGAAAATACACACAAACCTTTTGATACTACAAAAAAAAACCCCAACAATCTAGTCCTATTAGGTGTGAAAAAACCATTAAACTAGGGGGGCACATCCATAACAGTTTGAAGAAAATAAATAATGGGAGCAGAAGAGATATACTTACAGTAGACAAGTGATGTCTCTTCTTATGTGAACTTTTTAGGTCTTGAAGATTTACAGAATAATTTTTATCAGCTATAAGACATAAAAGGAAAAATAATTTTAAAGTTTCAATTCAAAATTCTATTGTTAGAGCTAAAGAACTAGGATCCTCAAATTCTAAGGGCACCACAACTTAACACTAGTAATTGTCGATATTAAGTCCTCAGATGAAATTTTGAGAAAGGAAGGAAAGTTGGGTAGAGGGAGGGGTGCATGGATGGCTCAGTTGGTTAAGCATCCAACTCTTGATTTTGGCTAAGGTCATGATCTCATAGTTCTGTTCGCTGAGATTGAGCCCGAGGCAAGTCGGGCTCTATGATGACAGCAGGGAGCCTGCTTGGGATTCTCTCTCCCGATCTCTCTGCCCACGCCCCACCTGTGCACACATTCTTCTCCTCTCTTAATAAATAAATAAACACTTAAATCGGGGGGGGGAGAAAAGTGGAGCAAAGGCCAGTACTGAAAGCATGCCCCATAGGGTTAATGAAGTTGAAAGAGCAGAAAATGTACAGCTTGTTTTCCAGAGACCTGTGCCTCTCTAACCAGCTGTTGTGTCTTTTCAAACCCCACTAACAAACCTACTAGATGTCTCTCTAGAAACCTGGACTCAGGGTCAATGGAAATGGCTCCAGCCAATGAACAAGGGTCTGCATCCCTTACCCAAGATAACGAGCCCCAGACCCCATTATCCAGTTTATATGGGCTCTTACAGCATACCCACAGCTTCTTCTCCTGGCATTGATGACTGAATCAATCTCCTCTCCAAAGTGAACATGGGATAGATGGTACATATGTTTGCTCAATGCGCATGCTCCATGATCACAAGCTTCCCCCATCCTTTTCCTCAGTAAGTGTGTGATCTCAACTCCTATTGACTATAAAAAACTTGCTCTAATATCAGTCAGGAAGGCAGATTTGCGAGTAAACCTCAGCCCTCCAAATGGGCTGCCCTTCTGAGAATGAAACTTTCTCAGCTTCAAACCCAGTGACTCAGGGATTAGGCTTACTGCAGACTGGACACACAAATCTGATTTCAGGGTTCAGTAATAATGCTTCTACCAAAAGTATAATTAAACATCTACTATGAGATTGAAATTATATTGTCATTACATTCATTTTTTTAATGCTCCAATGAAAATATCCAAAAACTCATACACATAAATCAAATGAAACCCAAATAAAACTAACAAATGAAGCCATAAACTCCTGTCCAGATTTCTGGAGCTCTGTTTCTGGAATATCTCCTGTATGCCCCAAGTTACACACCAGAGTAGGTCCGTGGTGGCTGACAAGTTCAACTGGGTATAATTCCCTCTTAACAATTTCAGTTTTCAGTACAAGTTACAGCACAATAATGATATCAATAAATACACACACACCTATAAAAGAAAGAAGAGTTGAGTGCTCACCTTTACAACTGACTGTATATAAGACAATTCCTGTAATGCTGTCATTTGTGGTGACAAGTTCCGCTCCCAGCCAACAGGTCCCTTCAGGATCTGAACTGTCACACCTCACCCACAGGGGAGGAAGGGCAGTGACCGGATGATCAATCTTCAAGTGGGTCATATTAGGATTGTGAGCCATAGTGTAAAGTCCAATTAATTGCCTTGAAAATAAGAGTATGAAGAATAAATTATAGAGACTGCAGATCAGTCAACTTTTCTTTTTCAAAGATACTGCGAAGGGTATCTACAATTCTTACACTGATCCAACTTCTGATCACCAACTAAAATTCCACACCCACTGTGTTGTGTGGGGGTTTTCTTCATACCAAGTAATTCTAACACTAGCTGGAAGTGCTACAATTCAACTCAGTTCTGACACTATCTACCCAGAGACAGCATCAGATCCCACAGGTTAAAGGCTCAATCCTACAAGACTGGCCCCACGCCCTACTTTTAGATGCCAAATGCAAGTCCAGGTTAACACCTATGCTTTTGACTGACCAGCTATGGACCAGCTGTTCCAACAACCTCCTCTTTGGGTTCGATTAGTTTGCTAGAGCAGCTCAGAGAACTCAGAAAAACATTTTACTTGCTAGATCACTGATATATTATAAAAGGATAGAACTCAGGAGCAGAAAGATGGGAGGTGCACAGAGGAAGGTATGGGGAAAGGGTGTGGAGTGCCCATGCCCTCTCTTGGTGGGCCACACTCCCAAAATTTCTACCTGTTCACCAACCCTGAGGCTCACCACACACTCTCCTTTTGGATTTTTTTATGGAGCCTTCCTCATATAGACATGAACTGATTAATCACCATCAGCCATTAGTAACTGAACTCAACCTCCAGCTTTTCTCCCCTCCCTGAAGGTAGGGATGGGGCTAAATGTTCTACTAACCATCAAAATCACAGGGTTGGTTCCCCTAGCAACCCCACATCGGTTACCTAGGGGCTTTCTGAAGACCAGATATGCTTCTGATTATAAATTCCAATACCCCAATATCCCAAAAACAAAAACCTGGAAATTAAGTGACAAAATACATAAACAATTCACCCAGTGAAGAAGTAGGAGAAGGGCACACCAGGCAGATCGAGACGCACACACCAGAAAGTGACAAGGATGTGACGTGATCATGGCTTCTACAAACGGGGAGTCCAATACTCCCCTCTACAGTAGAGGTTCAAAGGAGTGAAGGTAGGCTCCGAGATTAAACAAAAGAAATAGGTAGGGTATGTTAATTATACCTCAGTAAAGCTGGGGCAAAAAAGGAGGCAATCAGCACATGAAAAGACGCTTGGGGTCACTGGTCATTGAGCACTTAAGAAAATTGAAGACTGTGAATTAGGTAATAGTACTGTGTTAAACTTCCAGGTTTTGATCATTGTTCTGTGGTTACATAAGAGAATATAATTGTTCTTAGCAAACACGTGGTAAAGTATTTATTTATTTATTTAAATATTTACTTTGAGAGAAAGAAAAAAAAATGCCTGCACAACCAGGGGAGGGGCAGAGAGAGAGAGAATCCCAAGCAGGCAGTGCACTGTCAGTGTGAAACACAACCAGGGACTCTATCTCATGAACCCATGAGCTCATGATCTGAGCCACAATCAAGAGACAGACGCTTAACTGACTGAGCCATCCAGGCATACCCACACACATTTTTTAATGAAATATTGATAATGTGCTGGAGACAGTGTTCCTTTACCTCTAAATACTTCACTACGGGGGCGCCTGGATGGCTCAGTCGGTTAAGCATCTGCCTCTTGATTTTGGCTGAGATCATGAGCTCACAGGTTCATGAGATGGAGTCCGAGTCCGGCTCTGTGCTGACAGTGCAGGATTCTCTCTCCCTCTCTCTCTGCCTCTCGCCCACTGACACAGGTGCACTTTGCTCTCTCAAAATAAAAAATGTTTTCTAAAAATGTGTGTGGGTTATAGGAATACCTTATAAAGGTGGCAGAGTGGGGGAAGAATAGGAGGCGGAATAAGAGAGTGAAAGACAAAGCGGATGCAGCAAAATGTAAATAACTGGTGAATTGGAATTAAGGGTATAGAGGAGTTCCTGCACTATTTTTTCAACATTTCTTTTTTTTTATTTAAAAATTTTTAAGGGTTTTATTTATTTCTGAGAGAGAGAGAGAGAGAGAGAGTGTGTGTGTGTGTGTGTGTGTGTGAGCAGGGGAGGGTCAGAGAGAGAGAGAGACAGAGAATCAAAAGCAGGCTCCAAGCTCTGAGCTAGCTGTCAGCACAGAGCCTGATGCGGGGCTCGAACCCACGAACCATGAGATCATGACCTGAGCCGAAGTCAGATGCTTAACTGACTGAGCCACCCAGGCATCCCTCAACTTTTCTATAAATTCGAAAGTGTATCAAAATTAAAAGTTACCAAAAAATGGGGCTTAAAATTTTCAGAGATGAAAACTTAATTTATTACCAACAGATGTTCAACAAAGGAATTTCTAAGGGATTGTACTTCAAAAAGGAAACACAGTAATCCCAAAAGATAGGTCTGAAATGCAAAGCAAAGCAATGATAAGCATATGGATAAATCCAAACACTGGATAGAGAAAAACAATACAAATAAATAATGGTTAAGTTGTGGGGGGAGAAGAGAAAAAAAAAAAGGCCAAACATGGCTTTAAATCCAGAAGCTATAAAGGATTGATTAATTTAACTTCATAAAAATGTTAAAAACTTCAACATAGCAAAACAAACAAAAAAAACCATCATGAAAGAGATCACTTTGTGATTACTGTTATTATAGTCCTTACTGTCTAATGCTATAATTTAAATGACTCTATCTTCCCGAACTCCTTGCTGGCAAGCACTTTGGTCTGGAGGTGAGGAAGGCCAGCCGGGGAGAGCACCGTGGGGAGGCGGGAAGTGAGCAGGGGTTCTAACAGAGGCACTACTGGCATCTTGGCGGGAGGATTCCTCCCTGTGCAGGAGAACCCCGTGCACTGCAGGACGTTTACCAATCACTGTAACACCCAAAAAGTGTCCCTGCATATTTCCACATGCCCACTGAGTATGGCAGCCCTGGTGTAGGACCACCGGACTAGACAAGGAAGGCTCCTACTCATAAGAAATCTGGATCTTATCATGAGGCAACAAGAACCACTGAAGGATGTTTAAGCAAGGAAGCAACATGATCAGGCCTTTAGGATTTATAAAGATCACTCTGGGGGTCCTGGGTGGCTCAGTTGGTTAAGCGTCCAGCTTCGGCTCAGGTCATGATCTCACGGTCTGTGGGTTCAAGCTCCGTGGGTTGGAGCCCCATGTCTGACAGCTCAGAGCCTAGAACCTGCTTCGGATTCTGTGTCTCCCTCTCTCTCTGCCCCCTCTCCACTTCCACCCCACAACCCCCTGCTCACACTCTGCCTCTTTCAAAAAAATAAACATAAAAAAAATAAAAGATCCCCCTGGCAGCAGCAAGGAAGACGGAGGGATACCAAATACAAAGAAATCGAGAAGCAACACCGATAAATGATACAGGGGAGTGGAGAAGGGGATGACGACACAGTCTTCTTGTCACGTTTGGGATACCTATGGGATATTCAAGTAAAGCTATCCATGCAGAGTTGGGTATACATGTGTGGGGGGAGAGGGAGGGCAGAGAGGGAGATCTGGACTAGATGCAGACTTTTTTTCCAATGTTCTGTAAGAACACTTTCATTTTTTTTTTAATGTTTTTTATTTATTTCTAGGAGAGAGAGAGAGACAGCGGAGCAGGGGAGGGTCAGAGAGAGAGGGAGTCACAGACTCCAAAACAGGCTCCAGGCTCTAAGCTGGCAGTCAGCACAGAGCCCGACACGGGGCTCGAACCCACGAACCGCGAGATCATGACCTGAGCAAACCGACTAAGCCAGCAGGGCACCCCATCGTAAGAACACTTTAAATCCCCGCCTCCAGCCCTCCTCCTAGTCCGACGCTAAGAAACACTTACCTTGCTCTCCCAACTGGTAAAGCAAGTGGTCCAACAGTCTCCCCAGTAGAGAAATCAGAAATAGCAGTTTCTTCAGACTGTAGTTCTTCAACATGACTTGTTTCTTCCTTCTCTAAAGGCTTTAAAAATATTTTTTTAATTATTTAGCCAGGTAAAAGAACACTCACTGGTCAATTCTTCACTATGCTAGAACACAACATACTGGCTCCTAAACCCTTAAGCACAAATGACTGTGTTAATGTCAAGAAGCACAGCTACAAAGCAATCTGGTACCAACTAATCTTGCCATTAGAAGCATTTCCACTGTCCTATAAAAAGATAATGATGGAAGTTGCTACTGACAGTGGAAGTATCTGATACCATTAGAAAAGGAAGTGCTTGGACATGTATGAAAGGATGAACAAAAGACATAGCTCCCCATGGGGAAACCCAAGGGAGACTCCCAAGTTTTCACTTCCCAAACTCAAAGGTCTACAGCCCTTACACCTCAAATCTACTCTCTTAGGATTAGCAGCTCTCACCTGTTTTACAGGGATCTGAATTAAATCTATGTGTTTCTAATATCTACCTGTTTAAATAATTAAACAGCTCAGCCTTGCCAATAATGACAATAACCACAAGAGTTAACATTTCCTGAGCATTACAATACACCAGCTACTGTTCTAAGTTTTCTTTTACTTTTCATAAAAACCCTGAAATAGATACTATTAACAACTGTTTTTAGATGGGAAAACTGAGGCAGCAAATGGCTAAATACCTCACCTAGAAAAACACAGCAGTGAATGGCAAAGGCAACCTTTGAATCTAGGCAGTCTGACTTCAAAACTCAGGTTCTTACCCCTTGAGTTCTCTGGGCAGTAAATCCTCTGCCCACTTAACAGGTATCAGACCTGGGTATTTCCTCGACTTTGAATTTCTTTTGCCAGATTGCAGACCTCATTCCCTTCCAGGTCTAGCTCTCCAAATAGTTCCTAGAACTGCTAGTACCCAAAACATTATTTTTTTCTTCTGTTTAATACTTATCTACCTAAAATTAGTGCTTTAAGCACTATTTATCTCTGCAAAGACAATGGCTTTTTAACTGTTCCTCATCCCAAAATGCCAAGGTCCCAGTGAATTCGGGAACCTTCTCCCATCTGCAAGCTGCATCCCCACTAGTATCCTAACAAGATCTCCATATCCCCTTGGCTCATCCTTACCTTTTCCCAGGTAACTCACCTTCACCTGACCATCTTCGCTTTTTCAACTTTTGCTTTCTATACATCTTCCCTTCTCTCCATAGCAAAAGTCTAAACTCAACCATTTAATTCAGCTATAATTATTTTCTAAGCATCTGTCTATCATAGGTAAACAGTAATAACACCATTTTATTAACATAACAAATAAGTTGCCCCCCTCCTCAAAAGGAGTTTTTGTATGTATTAAAATAAAAAGCTCCCTGTTCATTTGCCATAATGCCCATCCAGACAGCATGAGGGTCCTAGAACAGAGGTGTTTCTTCTAAAAGTACCTCCATTTCTGGGGGTGCCTGGGTGGCTCAGTCAGGTAAGTGTCCAACTCTTGGTTTCAGCTCAGGTCATGATCTCATGGTTTGTGGGTTTGAGCCCCACATCACGCTCTGTGCTGACAGTGTGGAGTCTACCAGGGATCCCTCTTTCCCTGCCTTTCCCTCACTTGTGTGTTCTCTTTCTCAAAAACTAAATAAACTTAAAAAAAAATTTTTTTAAGTACCTCCACTTTCACCTATTAGAGGCTGTTCCAATCTACTTCAGAAAGCAATGTAGTCAAAGGAATGGGTTCTGATCCCAAAGCAACTGTTTAGTGACAGCATTATCACCACTTAATAAAAAGTGCTATAATTGCTCTGCCAAAACACTTAACCACAATTAAAATACACAGGTTTAAGGTTGGAATTATAAAGTGATGCAAAAAATAAGAAGTTTTCTGTTACATTTAACAAACAAAAATTAAAGTAGAACTTCATAAGTCATACCTACATATGCTGTGCTGTTCAGTACAACAGCCACTAACCACATGTGGCTATTGAGTACTGGCAACGTGGCCAGACCAATGAAGATGTTAAGTGTAAAATACACACAAGGTTTTGAAGATGCAGGATGGAGGGAAAAATCCTTGGGGCGCCTGGATGGCCCCGTCCATTAAGTGTCCAACTTTGGCTCAGGTCATGATATTACAGCTCATGGGTTCGAGCCCCAAGTCGAGCTCTGTGCTGACAGAGCTCAGAGGCTGAAGCGGGCTTTGGATTCTGTGTGTCTCTCTCTCTTTCTCTGCCTCTCCCCTGCTCATGCTCTTGCTCTCTCTCTCTCTCTCTCTCAAAAATAAACATTAAAAAAACCTTCAAAATAGTAAAGATTTTTATCTTAACTAGGCATTGAAATATTATTAAATATACTAGAGTAAATAAAAAGCATTATTAAACTTAATTTCAGACAATTCCACACCTCGGAATTTACCATAAATTAAAAACTTGTGCTCACACAAAAAGCTGTACAAAAATGATTATAGCAGCTCTATCAATGATCACTGAAGACTGAAAATGGCCCAAATGTCCTACAAAGGGTGATTAGGTAAATAAACTATGATACAGACACGTAATGTACTCAGCAATTCCAAGAAATGAACCACTGATACACTTACAACTTGGATGAATTTCAAAGACATTATACAAAGTGAAAGAAGCCAAACTCAAAAGGTTACAAACTGTAGGATTCCATCCATGACAAAAGACAAAACTACACCAAGGGAAAAGAGATCAGCAGTTGCCAGAGGATCAGGAAAAAGTAGGATTTTAAAGGGATAGCACAAGAGAGTTGTTTAGGGTGATGGAACTGTTTCGACCCCTGATTGTGGTGGGGACTACCAGAATCTATCTACGCGTGTGCTAAAATTCACAGAAGTGGACAACAAAAGTAAAAAGTTCGTTTTACTATATATGATAATTAACTTCACGTTTTTTTTTAAGTTTCTTTGATAGAACCAGCAGGGAAGGCGCAGAGAGAGAGAGGGACAGAGGATCTGGAGTGGGGTCTGTACTAGCAGCAGAGAGACTGATGCAGGCTCCAACCACAAACCATGGGATCATGACCTGAGCCAAAGTCGGACACTTAACCTACTGGGCCACCCAGGCGCCCCTAATTTTCAAAAATCAGGCTACTACAAAATTTTAAGTTACCTATACGATTTTCATTATATTTCTAAATGAGAAATTTAGAAATTCTATTTCTAAAAGAATTAGAATTCGCCCTTACTAATATACTGATTTTTAAAAAAAGGGCACATCTGAAATTACTTCCAATAAACTGAATTTGGCTATTAGTTACCAAACAAGTACAGGGGCTCCTGGCTGGCTCAGCCGGTGGAGTGTGAGTCTCCTGATCTCAGGGCTACAAGTTTGAGCCCCACTTGAATTTTTAATTTTATTAAAAATAATTAATTTTTTACATATATTAAAAATAAATTAAAAAAAAAAGAATTAAACAAGCACAAAGCCCAAACACTACTTACCAATTTCTCCATGATGAATATTATATCATTTTCATCTAGAATATTTTTCAAAGGGTTTGGTTGGCCTTTGCCGATCAACTGCACTTGAACATCAGTCTGTTCAAAAAGATGTGAAGCAATGTTATATACACACACAGATATGTTAATACAAATATTTAAACACAGAAAGACCAGTTGCAGACAACTGACTGAAAAAGAAAATCTGAACAAGACATAATGTTCTACAGATAAGACTTCATTTATTCTTTGCCATGTTGTTTCTTCATGTTTAGACAAATCTGGCTCTTATTTATTCACATCTACAAATGCTTTAAGGCTCACCTAAAGTGCACCCTGCGTGATAAAGCCTTCTTTTGACTGGGATCACATGGACATTCTCTTCCTACCCTCATACTATATTTACCATTATATACCATATAATTAGCACTTTACTAAATACAATCTTTTCTTCTGATTGTACTATGGAATTTAGAACTTTATCAATTTATAGGAACTGCTTATTTTTCCATTCCTATTGCAAACATGTTTATTACAGAAAAGTGTGAAATAGCTAACAGATTTTTTAAAACTCATATAATCCTACTAGCCAGGATAATCATCACTGTTATTAGGCTGGTTGGCTTATATCTTATCAGACTTTTTGCAGACACATAAATAAACCTACTTTAGAAATGTATTGAGTATTTAGATATCTAGATAGGCCTTTGCTTAAAAAAATACAGCATGCTAAATCATAAGCTTCTTGCCATGCCATTATATGCTCTTTGGCTCTGCCATCATATAATTCTATTTTCTTCATCATTTGGACAGTTTTAGTTATTTGCTATAAGAAACAACTAATAATTGACATCCTTGAATTCTTAAGATGACTATCTAGAATCACACCGGCATTTTCAAATTGCCTTGCAGATATGCAATGCCCACATATTCACATTCCTGTCACTTACTGCAACACAAGAGTATTTTCACCATTCATTTTTATCATCTCACAGCAAAAATTATTATCTTGCTTGTTACTGTTCTAATTTTCATTTATTTGATTACTAGTGAAGGTGAACAGTCTCTCATATGCTTATTATTGACAAATACCTCTCATTATTTGAGTCTGTTTAATTTCTCAGTTTGGATACTGATACCAAGTTCAAAGAACAAAGGATGATGTGTTTATTCTAATCTACTAGGTTCTTGAGTTTCAACTACCATTGTGGATTGAATATATCCCCCCAAATGATATGGTGAACTCCTAACTCCTGGTTCCTCTGAATGTGACCTTCTTTAGAAAGAAGGTCTTTGATGGGGTGCCTGGGTGGCTCAGTTGGTTATGAGTCCAACTTTGGCACAGGTCATGACCTCGCGGTTCATGGGTTTGAGCCCTGTGTCAGAAAAAAAGAAAGAGTGTCTTTGCAAATATAATCAAGTTGAGGATTAACTTGCATTGGGGGGCCCTAAACCCAATGACTGATGTCCTTATAAGGACAGAAAGATTTAGACACTAGACACACAGGGATACTATGTATTAACAGAGGCAGAAATTAGAGTAATGTATCTACAAGCCAAGAAACTCCAAGGATTGTTGGAAACCACCAGAAACCGGAAGAAGCCAAGAAAGGATCCTTTCCTAGAGCCTTCAGTAGGAGCATGGCCCTCCTAACATCTCCATTTCAGAGTCCTAGTCTCCAGAACTGCAACAGAACAAATTTGTTTTAAGCAAACCAATCTGTGTTTAGAGCAGCTATAGGAAACTATTATACATATCAAGCAAGAATTCAGATAGGGTGGGATTAATACATTTACCCAAGTATACTTACTTTCTGGATTTGGCTAGTGAAAATACAAAAAGTAAGAAACAACATTATTTTATTTTTCTTTCTGGGATTTCTTGTGTCCTTTGTCTATTCTTCTATGATGGTTGTCATTTTTCTTATGGATTTTTATGAGCTTTTCATGTCTTTCATATACATGAAATATTAGCCTTTATCTTATACGACAATTTCTCTCCTGCTTATTTGTTTTTAGCATCCAAATAGTTTTAGTTCATTATTATATGGATAAAACTTTATGAGGACTTTACTTACGAAACACTTGGCATATATTAGATGCTTAATAAATCCATAAATATTTATAGCAGCTTTATTTATAACTATCAAAAACTGGAAACAATCCAAGTATCCATCAACTGGTAAGTAGATGACTGTCACACAATCATACAATGAGATGGTATTCGACAATAAAAAGGAATGAACTACTGATACATACAAAACATAGATGAATCTCATATGCATTACATTCACTGATAGAAACCAGACTTAAAAGACTACATAGTATATAGGCCTTACAGACACTGCCACCCACACCGCCCAGCCATGGTCAACCCCACCGTGTTCTTCAATATCACCATGGACAGCGAGCCCTTGGGCTGCATCTCCTTTGAGCTGTTTACAGACAAAGTTCCAAACAAAGCAGAAAACTTTCATGCTCTGAGTACTGAGGAGAAAGGATGTGGTTATAAAGGTTTCTGCTTTCACAGAATCATTCCAGGATCTATGTGCCAGGGTGGTGACCTCACATGCAATAATGGCCCTGGTGACAAGTCTATCTATGGGGTTAGAAATCTGATGATGAGAATTTCATCCTGAAACACATAGGTCCTGGTATCTTGTCCATGGCAAATGCCAGACCCAACACAAACGGTTCCCAGTTTTTCATCTGCTCTGCCAAGATGGAATGGTTGAGCGGCAAGCGCGTGGTCTTTGGCAAAGTGAAGGAGGGAATGAATATTGTGGAAGCCACAGAGCGCTTTGGGTCCAAGAATGGCAAAACCAGCAAGAAGATCACCATTGCTGACGGTGAACAAATCTAACAAATTTGATTTGTTTTATGTGGACTACCAGAACATTCTTCCTTAGACCAGGAGAGGACCCCTTCACCCCAAACTGCTCGAAATCTCCTACAATCTTTGTGCTCTCACTGCAGTTCTACAGGCTCCATGTTTTCCTTACTCCCCTCCAAGTCTAGCTGGATTGCAGAGTGAACTTTATGATAATGAAATAAAAGCTAAACAACAAAAACAAAAAAGACTACATAGTGTATGATTTTATTTATGTGACATCTGGGAAAAGGCTAGAGACAAAGACACGGGATTTTTGGAGGTGACAGAAATATTCTAGATCTTGATTATGGGGGTGGCCAGATGACTGAATCCATTTGTACAAACTCATAGAACTGTACTCTAAGAGGGTAGAATTTAACTTAACTCTAAATTAACTTCAATGAACCCAACTTTTAAAAAGAAGAATGTTAGGATTAATGAGTTGTGTTTAAAGACCAAATAAATTGTTCATACCTCATAGATAAATGGGTCTTTATGGATTCCTTTCTTTTCTTCATCAAACTCCCTAAAATGCAGAAATACGTGAGAAAAACAGAGCTACAATATTCTGATATTTAAACTCAGAAGTTAGTCATCACTTTATCTCTGCATGACACCAGTGAGAAAAGGTAAATGCAAACCAGCCTTAAGGCATGGTTGGGAAGAGGGAAAAAAGCCCAAAGTATAAGTTAGGAATAGAAAAAAGAAATGTGGTAGAGATTAATAGACTACTGCCCACAACTCCTTCTCAGAGGCAGCAGGAAATCAGTTACCCAGCTTTACTCTCTTATCTTCTGAAACACATTATCAGTTACTATTAAAAATGTAATTTACAGCATGACTTGGGAAGTAAAAATCACTGGATTCTGATCTGCCACTGAATCAATAAGTAACCACAGAATAATTATTTAAGGTTCCCAGCCCTAGATTTCTAAGGCTAAAATGGAAACAGCTATTCTCCCTCCCTTTATGAGCTGTCACTAAAAACTTAGTAAATTTGATGTTGAACAATTTTCTTTTAAAAACGTAAACAGAAAACTCTCAGATATCATTTAATAATTATCGTTTCATTCAGCAAAGTTTTAAATTAGCCATCCCAAAGCATGTAAACCATAAACCATTAAATATACCAAAATGTACATCAGTCTGATCTACACTGTGAAAGAGAACAGATCTTTAGAGCCCTAGAGGAACCCAGTGGAATTGTTTCAGGATACCATTTATTATTTGATCTACTCTTACTGAAATAAAAACAGGAGAGTTAGCCCTGTGAATTATTGACTTTTGCCATTTTGGACAAGATTCTGATTTATTTTTAAAGATATTTGTCTTTTATGTAGAACTGAGAGACGTTATTTGATTATTCAACAATCATGTATATCATAGGCAGGCACTCTTCGTAGATTTCCAGGATATAGAACAAAAACATAGTCCCTGGTTCATACTCTTGACTGAAGTCAAAAGAATAAACCAACAGTTACAATACAGGGTGGTGAGTGATCCGACAGAGGTGAGTGCAGAGTGCTGCGGTAACGCAAATGGAAGATATTTTGCTATAACACTAGAACTTTATCCTGAAAGCCCAGAGGAACTTACTAAAAGCTTTTAAATGAGAACACCTTTCTGACCATGAGATGAAGGATATAAACTTGGAGGCCAGGAAAATAGCTGCGAATAAGAAGTGATGATGGACTGAACAAAAGCAATAGAGATGGAGGGCCAAGTGCACCAGGTGACTGACTAGACAGAATGGGGATATGGAGGGTGGAGGAAGAGAGAAGTGAAAATCTTGGATTTGGAGCTCTTAATTCATAGACAGAATTCAGGAGCAGAAAGTCAGGTGGTAGGGAAAAGATGAATTCAGTTTTGCCAACATGGAGTTTGAAGTTCTCGTGGAAATTTCCAGTAGGCAACTGGATACAGAGGCATTGTGAAGGATTCAAGAGAAGTAAACAAGACTTTTGTGCTTACTAGTAGAAACAAAGACTAACATCCATGAAATAATTGGAAACTATAATGGGTCTAAATAAAACAGTATCAATGGGGGACTGGTTAAATAAACATAACACAGGCACAGAATGAAATATTATACAGCAGTTAAAAACTAAATAGATCTGTAGGGTGTCAGAGTAAAAGCCATTCGAGACATTATTAGTTTAAAAAAAAAAGCCAAGTGCTCTTTCTATAATGTTCAAAAAACTGGCAAGCATTAACTACTTCTGTAAGCAGAAATAAAAGGAGTAAAGATAAATAATGAGGGATGCCTGGATGGCTCAGTTGGCTGAGTGCCCAACTCTGTTTCAGCTCAAGTAACATCAAGTTCATATCTGAAGGTTGGTGAGATAGAGCCCAGCATCCAGCTCTGCGCTGATGGTGCAGAGCCTGCTGGGGATTCTTTCTCCTCCTCTCTGCCCTTCACTTGCTTTCTCTCGCAAACTAAATAAACTTTTTTTTAAGCCAAATATTTTTTACAAAATAATGAAAATTTATGGTATTTAGAAAATAGGGGGTTAGATTACATCAGTGGTCCCCAAAGTTGTGGTGACAGGCCTGCAGCATATTTCACAGGGAATGTGACAGGAAAATTCTTTGGCCCCACCCAGACTTACTAAATCAGAAACCCTGGAGGTGGGGCCGAGCAATCTGTTTTGACAACCCTCCAGGTGATTTTGATGCAAGTTCAAATTTGAGAACTACTGGATTCGATTTTACAGAACTAGATGGAATCCCCTTTTGTAGTAGCAAGTCACTATAATAGTCTTAGAGCGCAATCAAATAAAAGCACTTAACAAAAACACACTATTACTTTATTGTAACTGTAACTCATCTAACGGAGCTGAACAGACAATACATTTCACACCAGAAAGGCTTTAAACCGATGAAGGATGTCAACACCTAGTTTTCCAGATTCTGAGAGGTGCCTCTAACATATCGTAAATTTTGTGCATTATCACAATGAATAAGAGGTCTCTTGAAAAACTTGTCACCTTCCCCCTCGATTGATAACGTACAGTTGTTTTCGCCTATATAAGACTACAGGCAAGCCCCCACAGAGCCAACCCCACACTGGAACAGATAACCAGCCGACCTTTCTTCAACTCCCAGACCCCAGGAAAGCTGCCCTTAGTCTGTAACACAGGCGCCACTGAGAAGCAATAGGGCGTTTATTCCTATGCAGGGGCAAGAGGAATGGGGCGGGGTCGACAAGATGCCCAGGGAGAAGTGCTGTCCTCGCTCCCGAGGCAACAGCAAGGGCTACAACTCACTGCAGGAGACGAGAGTAAAATTCCTCAGCGGCTCGGTTTATTCGGGACCACATCACGCCCCAATTTGACTGCAGATCCGCAACCGCCAAACCGAACAGCGCGCCCGGTGCTGACGTCCGGGGTCATGACCCCATCGCCGGGACTACTCTTACACCCCACCCACTCCAGATAGGCCCCGTTTGTCCACCAAGCTAATCTTTTGTTTTAGAGCACGCCGCTGTTTCTGCTTTGCCAATAATTCTCCATCTCTGTAAGATAAACTTAAAAGAAGTTGCAGCGACTGAGTGGGAAAGACACTTCGTATCGCGAGAGTTGCCACGCCTCCTTATGGATTATTCCGCGAAAAGGAGTCCCTTGTTTCTAAGCGCTGTTGTTCGCTTTAAAAGTGAGTAAATACCGTAACTTGATACATGTGAAAAAATACGCTATTTGTTATTTTTATGGAGTGTTAGAGAGATATTTTATGTCTCTGGAATGGTTCTAAGGCGGAGCAGGTTGGCGGACGAGTTGAAGGCTACAAATAGAGCGGAAGTGCTAGGCACTTCCTTTTCCTATAGGAGCCGCCGGGTTGAGAGGAGCGTGGCCCTCTCCTCTCCCCGCGATGGTGAGTGGAGATCTTTTCTGGAGAACTTTCCCTTGCTCTCGGGTCCTGGCAAGAATGGACTAGGGGTTTAGGGCACAGAGTCTGTAGGGGAAAAAGGGAGGACGAAAGAGATGAGGGTCAGAGGCATCATCTGTGGCTTGGGGCTGTATAGTGCGGCTTTACGGCAGCCATTTTAGAGGCAACGTGGGCGTCCCAGCAGCGCTGGGCGACACAGGTCGCTCTCAGGTGCGGAAGAACCTTTGGGATCCTCGTTTTTCTTGGATCGTAGACTGCATCAGTTTGACTGAAAATACGGAAACTCTTGGGGCTGAAGACCGAGTGAGGCCAAAATCAATTTTGAGGCTGCATTTTTAGATGTGCAGTAAGGAACATTTTCATTTCGCGAGAGATGATGTTAAAGACCCGTATATTCACATTTTTTCTGAATTCTCATCTGTGTTGAGCTTAATTTGTGCCTCTACAAAAACTTCTCGGTTTTCTTAAAAATTGTTTTATTTGGTGTTCTCTAAACCTTTGTTTAGCCAGCTCATCTTACTATTAATGTCTTATGTCCTGCTTTTGCATAGTATTTGTACTGCATCGTGCAGTGTAGTGTTTTATGGGAAGTCCGGTGTAAAAAAAAAAAACTATACGTGTGATGCTTGGCTGAAAAATTGAACAAAATAACACTAAAATATTCCATGGTAGTGTTGTGGACGTGGGGGATGGAAGAGAAGGCACTGGTTGGGCTTTAAAGCGATCAGAGAAACTTGAGAGAAGGTGGTCTGAAGGAGGACTAGCAAGTTGTCTTTAGGATGAAGACTTATTCTCTGAGGGAGAATGCCTCCGTCCCTGAGTTTAGGTATGGATAGTAGTGTTTGGGAAAGAGTGTGGGAGATGAAATCCACAGATCCTGTAGGCTCTCCTTAGAAATTTAGTTTTACTTTCAGGTGTAAGTCTTTGGAGAAGGTTGAGCAAAAGGAAACATGACCAGTATTTGTACTGCTAAGTTTTTTGTCATCCGTGTTTGGGATGAAGGGGGCCAAGGACAGAAATTTGAAGTAGAGCTGAAGTAGATAAGATTTGCTGACATTTGGGGTGGAAGAGTTTATCAAGAAGGTGGCATTAAATAGTATTTTCAAATCTTACAGTATGCTTTGAATCGGTTTTGCTCTGTAAGGCCTGGTTTGAAAGCTTTATGATCAATTTTGTGGTTGAACTTGAGATTGTAAATGTCCTTGAAGTTAATAAACATCATGTGTTGCTAATAGCCATTGTTTCAGCTCTGAGTGTTCTTTTCCTCTCCAAACTCTAGTCACCAGTAATTGAGTTTTAATGGTATTGTTGATACATAACCATAGTATTTTCGACGTTGTCAATCTAAACGTCTTTCTCTTCTCCTTTTCCCTAGGCGTGTGCTCGTCCACTGATCTCCGTGTACTCCGAAAAGGGGGAGTCCTCTGGCAAAAACGTCACTCTGCCTGCTGTATTCAAGGCCCCCATTCGACCTGATATTGTGAACTTTGTTCACACCAACTTGCGCAAAAACAACAGACAGCCATATGCTGTCAGTGAATTAGCAGGTATGGATTTTTCGAAGGTTGATGTTTTAAGACCTGCCTAACAGCAGTGATGATATAACACTCCATTGGTCCGTGTTTCTGAACCACATGATTTTCCTGGATGTTCTGATGCTGTTGCTACCATGCATAACAGTTGTATATTAATATGGTTAGGTATCTGAAACTTTGATTTGTTCCCAATTTCAGGTCATCAAACCAGTGCTGAGTCATGGGGTACTGGCAGAGCCGTGGCTCGAATTCCCAGAGTTCGAGGTGGTGGGACTCACCGTTCTGGCCAGGGTGCTTTTGGAAATGTATCCTTTGTTTCATGTGAATTGGTCAGCTCTTAACGGAATTTATCGGACTGAAGTTGGTTTATATGTATTGGTTTGAAAACATTTCAAACATACAGTATTCAGGTTAAACATTGCTTTAGGCAGACAGGCTTGGGTATCAGGAAATTTTGCTTGCAATGATGTCGTAATTTGCGTCTTACTCTGTTCTCAGCGACAGTTGCCTGCTGTCAGTACGCTGGTTCAGAAGGATGACGAAAATTCTTACTGAGCAAGACATAATCTTTTTTTTCCTTTAAATTACAAAAATTTTGAGAAATGAGATTCTTAACCGGAAAATAGATGTGTCGTGGGGGCCGCATGTTTGCACCAACCAAAACCTGGCGCCGTTGGCACCGCAGAGTGAACACCACACAGAAGCGATATGCCATCTGCTCTGCCCTGGCTGCCTCAGCCTTACCAGCGCTGGTCATGTCTAAAGGTTTGTAGATTTTGTTTCACGGGAATGGTACAAAGTTCCCTTTTTTCCTTCCTTAACCATTTCATTCATGTTAATGATCTGTGTCAATTCTGTTCATCCCAGAGTGCCTGACTAGGTTTTCCTCTACTAAGTAATAGTTCTTTTTTTTTTTGTTTTACGTAATAGTTCTGAGTACTTAAATCTATAGTAAGTCATCAGTGAGTGCTGTGTAACTGGGAAACTACTTAAAGTACAGGGATTTCATGTACTAGAAAACTTTGCCACCCTGAGTTCATCATGTTCCCTACTCTGTCAAAATGATGAGATTCCACTTAATTGGTCCGTGTTTCTGAAACACATGATATTTGTGGAAATTCTGATTTGGCACATTGTATGCTACAATGCTTTTGTGGGTTGTATCAAATGTTCCTCAATTTTTCAAAAAGTTCAGGGTAACTGTGTATTTGTTAATTGGCTTTGTCAGGTCATCGAATTGAGGAAGTTCCTGAACTTCCTTTGGTGGTTGAAGATAAAGTTGAAGGTTATAAGAAGACCAAGGAGGCTGTTTTGCTTCTTAAGAAACTTAAAGCCTGGAATGATATCAAAAAGGTAGGGTTTTAGGGGCGCCTGGGTGGCTTAGTCGATTAAGTGTCCGACTTTTGCTTGGGTCATGATCTCGCGGTTCGTGGGTTCAAGCCCCGTGTCGGGCTCTGTGCTGACTGCCAGCTCAGAGCCTGGAGCCTGTTTCAGTCTGTGACACCCTCTCTTTCTTTGTCAAATTGTACAGTGTAACTTGGGGGGCCATGAGAACAAGAACTCTAATTTTACAAAGTGTAGGTTTGAATCTTGACTGCCATTTTTGGTTGTGTGTTAATGTTGGGCAAGTCATTGTGGCTCCTTTTCATCATCTTTAGTGTGGAGATGAATTACTACGGTCATATCTTAATCCAGATACTAATCATTCTCGCTTTTTAGGTATATGCCTCTCAGCGAATGAGAGCTGGCAAGGGCAAAATGAGAAACCGTCGTCGTATCCAGCGCAGGGGACCCTGCATCATCTATAATGAGGACAATGGTATCATCAAGGCCTTCAGAAACATCCCCGGTAATTGTACTGCTTACACATGTTTGTTTGTCCATACTATGCAAGTTTACTCAGCTTTTACTATGATGAGATTCCACTGTATGGTCCGTGTTTCTGAAACACATGATTTTGTGGAACTTCTGATTCCTCTGAATGAGTTACACCACACCAGTTGGGACTGCCTAATTAGTAGCAGTTCTAAGGTGCCTTACGTAGCACAAAAATCTTAAAGATGATTTGTTTTTTTGTGTTGAGATACAGGCTCCCTAATTTCCCTTTCCCTTTAAAAGGAATTACTTTGCTTAATGTAAGCAAACTGAACATTTTGAAACTTGCTCCTGGTGGGCATGTGGGACGTTTCTGCATCTGGACTGAAAGTGCTTTCCGCAAGTTGGACGATCTGTATGGCACTTGGCGTAAGGCTGCCTCCCTCAAGAGTAACTACAAGTGAGTGTTAATGTTCGTATTTCAAACACAGATGTTTATGCTGCAGATCTTTACATTTGCTGTTGGTTTGCATGTTTTGTAAATAACAAATAATATTGTGGGCATATGCTCTCATGTACAGATGCAATATGCTGAAATGTTGAGATACTCAGAAGTGGATGCTGTTGTGGAAATTAACTCAGGAGAACTTTGATTGTTAGTGAGAAATAGGAATTGAGCATCTTACGGTCAGCCTTTTTTTGTTTTTTCTTCAGCCTTCCCATGCATAAGATGCTTAATACAGACCTTAGCAGAATCTTGAAGAGCCCAGAGATTCAGAGAGCCCTCCGAGCACCACGGTAAACTTGGGATAATTAATCTTAGTCTGACCTCTGCTTGTTGGTTATTTCAAAAACATGTATAATGAGAATAAAGTATTAATATTGTAACGTCTCTTTTACAGCAAGAAGATTCATCGCAGAGTCCTCAAGAAGAATCCACTGAAAAACCTGAGAATCATGTTGAAGCTGAACCCATATGCAAAGACCATGCGCCGGAACACCATTCTTCGCCAGGCCAAGAATGTAAGTGATAATTTTGGTTTTGCTGATATGTTAAGTTTTTAGAAAGATTTGAGTCTTAGGCTTTTTCTTGTTGCAGCACAAACTCCGGATGGATAAGGCCGCAGCAGCCTTACAAGCCAAATCAGAGGAGAAAGATGTTCCAGGCAAGAAGCCTGTGGTAGGGAAGAAAGGAAAGAAGGCTGTTGGTGTTAAAAAGCAGAAAAAACCATTGGCAGGAAAAAAGGCTACAGCGACCAAGAAACCAGCAGCTGAGAAGAAGCCTGCAGAGAAGAAACCCACCACGGAAGAAAAGAAAGCTGCTGCATGAAAACTCAGATTTAAACAAATTCCATAAAAGTTATATCATTTTGGACAGCTAATTATGAATAAAGGCCTAATCGAAGACCATGAGAAACCTAACCTTTTGGATGTGTCTGTGAATCTTGGTAGAGTTTTATTTTGTTGCCCACAGTCCTGTCTTCTGCTTCTATTAGATTGTCTGGTATAAAACCAGACTTGGCATTGTAAGTCCATGCAGATGAATGGGAACCAGAATGCATAAATCCAGATCTAAACTCCAGTTTGTAAATAATGAGAAGGAGATGGTTAAAAAACTGGTCTCAAATAGGAAGAAAGCTATTAGGATTTAGCAAGCCTTCCTTTCCCTTCTCCCCCCCCCCCAAAAAAAACCCCACACCTTTGAAAATAGGTAAAATTCCATAAAGGTTTGGCTTTTTCAGTACCACAAGAGGGCAGAATATATATTTAGAGGTACTGCGATAAGAAGTTTGGCGGTTCCTTCAGTTTCCTGTTAGAACCTGCTGCAAGAGCAGAGTTACTGGAAGAAATGCTCCCCTCAATAAATTGACAGACATTCTGAAAGTGGCAGACGCATTTTTCAGAACTACTTCATATTTGCAGTTTTAATATGAGATGAATACATTCACCAAGTACAGCACAGAGGAGCACCTGGGTGGCTTAGTCTCTTGAGCCTCTGACTTTTTGTTTGAGAGTGGGAAAGGGGTGCCTGGGTGGCTCAAGTCAGGTAAGCATCCAGCTTCAGCTCAGGTTGCCATCTCAGCTCATGGGTTTGACCCCGACGTCAGGCTCTGTACTAGACAGTTAGCTCAGAGCCAGGAACCTATCTTTGCATTCTGTGTCTTTCCATTCTCTGACCCTCCCCTGCTCATATGGTCTCTCAGAAATAAAACATTTAAAAAAGGGAGAAGCTCGGACAAGCTCTGCACTGTCAATGCAGAGCCCCGTATCAGGCTCCCAACTCTTGAACTATAAGCTCATGACCCAAGCCAAAGCCTGATCCTTAAACCCAGAACCTCTGACTTGATTCTGAAGTCATCATCCCAGGGTGGCAGAATGGAGCCGTCTGTTGGGTTCCACACTGAACTTGCACCCTGCTTAGTATTCTAACTGTCCAGCTTTCCTGCATCTCCCTCTTTAAAAAAAAGCCCGCAGAGAAGCCTGCTCCCGAGGAACATTGGTTTGCTTTTCTAGCAAGTGTGTCACAGCATGACTTAAGAGTTCACCTCTCCTATTTTTGTCTCCTGTCCGATCTTGTTTTGCAACTGTTTGGTCTCCATTGGGAACTTACTTAAAATCCACAGCTCTCGGCAGATGAGATTTCTGGCCCTTAGCATATGAAGGCACCATGGCCCAACTGAAGTGGATAGCCGGGCTTCGTGTTCCAATTTGCACAGCCTCCTAGTAACCATTTAACCTGAGGAGGAATCCTCGCCTGGGAAGGTAACGGCCGGTGCACCACTGGTTTTGGTCTCTGCCCTCAGATGCATCTGCAAGTCTTGTGTTAAAATAGCCACTTGCTGCAACACTGAAAGTGCAATTCGAGGAGCACCTAGGTGGCTCAGGTGATTGAGCATCTTTTAAGGTTTCAGCTCAAGTGGTGACCTCACAGTTTGTGAGTTGGAGCCCCGCATTGGGCTCCACGCTTGACAGCACAGAGCCTGCCTGGGATTCTCTCTCTGACCCTCTGCTCTCTCAAAATAAAAAAAAAATTTTTTTAAGTGTGATGCAGGGAGTACTGTTAAATGGATGCATTTGAAACTGGGTATTTGACTATTCTGTATCCCAAGTTTTTTACAGCTCTGTGCCCTATGTTTTAGGTTCCTGATCATTATCAGACTGATTTTGTTTTGTTTTGTTTTAAAAACCCAGGTTTGAGGGTTGCCTGGCTGGATGAGTCAGAAAAGCACACAACTCCATATGGTCGTAACAGACTGATGTTGATTTAAGTAGTTAGCAGAGACTAAACACTTAAATAAAAACTTAAGGGGTGCCTGGGTGGATCAGTGAGTTAAGCAGCGGACTCTCGGTTTTGGTTCAGGTCACAATCACAATTTGAGGGTTCAAGCCGGACACGGGACTCTGCGCTGACAGCACAGATCTTGCCTGGGATTTTCTCTCCCTCCCTCTCTCTGCCCCTACCCTGCTTGCTCTCTCACGCTCTCGCAAAAATCAACAAAATTTGAAGATACATATATGTATAGCAAAAAATTAAAACTTGAAAGAAACAAACGGGTTTTTCCTGGGCAAAGAACAACCCCACCACGAGCCAGCGAGAGTTCAGAGACTGGCCGGAAGCGTCGCTGCCCGCGTGCTGCCAGCCCCGCCCAGCCTGCTGTTTGGTTTCCGGGAACGAGTGCTCGTGACGTCATCACCAGGCGCCGGGCCTGTCTGGGCTCCGGGCCTGTCTGGGCGCCGGGCCTGTCTGGCCGGCTGGACGAGGCACCATGTTAAGCCGGCTCCAGGAGCTCCGCAAGGAGGAGGAGACGCTGCTCCGGTTGAAAGCGGCCCTGCACGACCAGCTGAACCGGCTCAAGGTGACCCCGCGGCGCCCTCCGCCCCTCGAGCCGGCCGCCCCGAGAACCCCAGTCGTAGGCGGCGCCCATTTAGTGGTTGACAAGTACCTGGGGGGCGTGTTTGAATTGCAGGCCCACTCCTCTTAGGATCTTGAACCTGCGGGTCTGCGCCGAGGCCCAGCGGTCTGTACGTGTGGCGAGATCACGGCCGCACGCCTAGTACCCATTAATGCAGGCGGGCCGCACACCACGTGCTGAGCAAGTGAGCCCTCTCTAAGGCCCGCCTAGGCTCTCCCTGCCCCGGACCCCTTCCACGCGAGCCCCTACAGCATGTGCTAGCCACTTTTACTAGTTTCTGTTGGCGCTTGAAACAGCTCTGGTCTTGTTAAGCTAGAAGGGATTCGTGGATCCGTTGTGCAAAGAAAGAAAGCGAGGCCCTGAGAGAAGAGACTTGGCCTAGAGTTCCCAGTAGCTTTTCTTCTGGCAGCTGTTGGTCCTGGACGATATTTAGGCGCAGCAGCGCTATTTCCCACAAATCCGTCCTCTAGCCCTAGTGGGATAGATCATCCTGATAAGCGCTGCTTTGCACCCTTTCTTCAAGATTTTTTTTTTTTAATGTTTGTTTTATTTCTGAGAGAGAGAGACCGCTTGAGCAGGGGAGGGTCAGAGAGAGAGGGAGTCACAGACTGAAACAGGCTCCAGCTCTGAGCTAGCTGTCTGCACAGAGCCTACCGGGGGGCTCGAACCCACGAACCGTGAGATCATGACCTGAGCCCAAGTCGGACGTTTAACCGACTGAGCCACCCAGGTACCCCTGGATCTTTTAAGTCCAAACGAGATGCGGACTATGAAAGCCTTTTGTTAGCTGAAAAGCATTGTCCAACTGTGACCTCAAAATAATACGCTTTTCCTCAGGACAGTTGTAGGCCTGTGCTTATTTATGTTCTTGTATCACTAGTACCTGTACAGGTATCCAGTGGGTGGGTGTTGTGTATGATGATGGCAACTTCTAGGCCTAGGTTCCTTTATGCTCCAGAGAACACACTTTCCATTCTTCCTGCCATCACTTTCTCAATCCTGGGTAGAAAGCCACAGTCTAGCGAATTGGGCCCCTGTGGAATCAGAAGACACCTGGCTCTTTTTTAAAGTAGCACATTTGGGTTTTCTACCCAGCTCTGCTATACCTAGGGGAATTTAAGTCTTGGCTCAATTGAAAACACCTGTACACCCCAGGGCGGAATGGGGCTGGAGGGGGTTTTTTGGCTCCTTCCCTTAAGTATGGGGAAAGATTAAGGGCCCAGCCCTTTTCTCTAGAGCTGCACCAAGGTTACAGTGTTCACACTTCTCCGGATGCCAGCCTTTGACGGCATCCTCCGTAAATTTTACCGTAAATAGTAAGCAAAGTGTCCTCAACTCCTCTTTTCTAGGTTGAAGAACTAGCCCTCCAATCAATGATTAATTCTAGAAGAGGGGGTGAGGTGCTGTCTTCTCAGCCTGCATCTGAAGAGCCACATGATGTAAGTTTAACCAAGTGTGGGCCTAGGGAGAGAATGCAAAGTCCATCCTGCTCTCAGGATGCTTGGAGGCCAGTAATTTTTGTAAATTCCATGATCAAGCCCATAGAACTCCGGAATTACTTGTAAGGAGGTTCTAGTTTAATAAACTGGCTACTACATGTTACTGTAACAGGCAAGGAGCAGCCTACCTCTCTACTAGCTAGGTACTCTTGGATTTATTTTTATTTTTTTCAATCATTTTTTTTTTTTTTACAAATAGTTTATTGTCAAATTAGTTTCCACATAACACTCAGTGCTCATCCCCACAAGTGCCCTCCTCAATGCCCATCCCTCCTTCCCCCCACATCCATCAGTCCTCAGTTTTTGTCAGCATTCAAGAGTCTCTCATGGTTTTCCTCTCTCCCTTTCCCCCACCATTTCCCCCTTCTTCCTCCATCAAGTTCCTCCTAATCCTCCTATACGTGCAAACATATGATATTTGTCCTTCTCTGCCTGACTTATTTCGCTCAGCATAACACCCTCAAGGTCCATCCATGTTGCTACACATGGCCAGATTTCATTGTTTCTTGTTGCCATGTAGTATTCCATGGTATAGATAAACCACATCTTCTTGATCCATTCATCTGTTGATGGACACTTAGGCTCTTTCCATGGGTACTCTTTGATTTATTAACCATGTTATTTTATATTGCCTGCACCATCCTACTTAGCCGTCCTCTCTAGCTACTCCAGTGAACCCAAGGAGAGTTGGAGATCTTTGCAGGCATATGTCAAAACTTCCACTACTTCATGAATAAGTAAGCCTGGGATGTTAGAACAGAGTGTAGCTTCGACCACAAAACATAGTGCTGAAAAGTGAGTTCCAGTCCTCCTCATACCCTTCTTACAATGCCCTTAGATAAAACAGTGCAGTATTCTTCTTTTCTAAGTATGCCATATTTGAGCATTTTTTCTCCCAGATACGTGTTAAGCCATTTAAAACCCATTTGAAAGCAGCACATCTAAGCCAACATAATTCTTAGGCATGAACCATGTTTGTAAATGAGGTAACATCCTATCAAATCTAGGGTGTTTACTCCCTTCCCATTGTGGCAATAGAGGCTAGGGGGACTGGGTTACCTCCTGATGATTAAATATTGGGGATGAATATGCAATTGAGATTTAACAATTTTTTTTTTTAATGTTTTTTTTATTTTTATTTCTAGGAGAGAGAGAGAGACAGCATGAGCAGGGGAGGGTCAGAGAGAGAGGGAGTCACAGACTGAAACAGGCTCCAGGCTCTGAGCTGGCAGTCAGCACAGAGCCCGACGCGGGGCTCGAACCCACGAACCGCGAGATCATGACCTAAGCGAAAGTCAGACGCTTAACCGACTAAGCCACCCAGGCGCCCCTTAACAATTTTGTTTTTAATGTTTAATTTGAGAGAGAAAGAACACAAGTGGGGAAGGAGCAGAGAGAGTGGGAGACACAGAATCCAAAGCAGGCCCCAGGCTCTGAGCTGTCAGCACAGAGCCCGGCGCAAGGCTCGAACTCATGAACTGCAAGATCATGACCTGAGCCAAAGTCAGATGCTTAACCCACTGAACCACCCATGTGCCCTCAGAGTTGATTTTAAAACACATTTCTGGTTTGATGAGGGTCTTTTCTACTAATCCCCAATTGTCCTTGTCTAAAGCAGATGTTGGTACATGTAGACAATGAAGCATCAATCAACCAAACTGCACTGGAGTTGAGCACAAGGAGCCATGTGCCAGGGGAGGAGGAGGAGGAGGAGGAGGAGGAGGAGGAGGAAGAAGAATCAGATTCCTAAAGCAGGGAAGAGCCAAGGTTTGTTCTATGAATTAAGTTCCTGCTTCCCAAGAACTTTGTCTCTCCAAAAAAATTTTCTTTAAAAATGGGCCCTCTGGCCTGTTTTGAAAGGAAGCAAGAACTTTAGGATGATGTGTAGTTGTAAAAATGGTTCCATCCATAACTGAAGTTTGGTGACATATGGAAACGCCCAGGTGCAGTATCTTAGCCTTCAGCAGTATGGGCGGTGCTGCGTCTATTCTGGTCAGATTCAGTAATTATGCTCAAAACAGAAAGTTTCCTTTGCAGTGCTACTGAGAAAGTCTGGCATTTGCCAAAAGGGCAGAGTTTAAATACAAGCCAGCCTTTCCAGTCAACAATGCCTCTTTTAAGAACACCAATTAAAGGCTGTCTGCATGCCGTTGAGCCATTGTGAGCAGCAAGGCCACAGTCTAGGAGAGAAAGGACAAGTGAGGAGTAGAGAGCGCCATTTGGGAACAGAAGCTGCTGCCACCTCTCGGTGACATCACAGCGCACTGCCTACTACATGCTTGGGAGATTGGGCTTTTGTAATAATGACCGATTCAAAGTAACAGTTGTTAAAATTTGGTACTTGTTTGCATACTGTCCCTTTTCCAGTGAAATACAGGTAAGTACTGCTAATGTAAAAGTGACTTGCCCTGCCCAAGCAGCAGAAAAGCCAAACAAAACATGAAGAGCCTCCTCAGGCAGAACTTCTTCTATAACTGTTCCCAGAAAAGAACATGGGCATATTCGTTAATCAACATATCAGTTATTTTGAGCTATTCTTACAGGAAGTAGCCAGAAGTTTAAATGAGCACATTTCTTGGAAAACAATGTGGAAATTGTTTTGCAACAAAAAGCAATCAAGGTATACGTTTGGGCGATCTGATTTACAAGCATGGATTTTCGAGAGCTAGAAGAGTTGGTTCTAAACTCTAGCTCTACCGCTAACTGGTTACTTGGCCTTTTGGCCTTTTTATTTAACTCTCTGCAGCTGCTCCCGTGTGTAAAATGAGAGTGTGCATACCTGTTCCAGCACTTCCCACACAGTTATGGGGTGCTCGTGAGGCAGCATCTAGGGAGTCTGAGGAAGGGATTGGACACGGGGAACTCAAAACAGCAAGACTGATGCAGGGAGCATTATTCTTGAGAATAAGATCATTCTTGGTAAAAATTACTTGGGGGGGGGGGGCGGAATCCTTTGGACTCTTAAAACGTAACACTTTTGGATAGAATAGAGAATTTATGTAACACGAAGCAGTTTTTGAAATCCTGGCTCTGTTCTAAGCTCCTATCCATGTAGTGGAACTCCTACTCAGGAGATTTACCCAAGGTCTGCTTTTTGTTTGAAAACAAAATGGGCCTTTTTTTTTTTTTTTTTTTTTAAATTTCTAGGAGAGAGAGACAGCGTGAGCAGGGGAGGGTCAGAGAGAGAGGGAATCACAGACTGAAACAGGATCCAGGCTCTGAGCTGGCCGTCAGCACAGAGCCGGACGCGGGGCTCGAACCCACGAACCACGAGATCATGACCTAAGCGAAAGTCGGACGCTTAACTGACTAAGCCACTCAGGCGCCCCGGGCCTTTGGTTTTCTCTAACCCTCCCTCTCGAAGAAAATGAGGGAAGAGGTGCTGACCAGGCAGCAGCACAGGAATCTCAAGTTCTGAAAGTCACTGGTCAGAGAAAGGCATCGGTGGTCCGTTGAGACATGGCTTTGTTTTCCGTGACTTCACTGCTAACTCACAGGCGGGACGAAGCTAGCTTGGGCCCATTCCTCTCCAGGAAAGTGGGATGAAGTGTAACTGGTGAAAGAGGGGAAACCATTGCTCAGTGGGTTTCCTGGGCGGAGGCTCGCACACCAGCCGGGCACGGCTGGCCAAGAGCAGGGCGCTACTGTGAGCAGGCCGGGTACCCTGACCCCACTCCACTGCCTGCTTTTCCCTGGGAAGAAATGGCAGGAAGAGATGGAATCTGTTCACAGGTCCACAGGAAAGGTGGTTGGAAGGTTCACACAGAAGTGTTTGGTGGCTGAGGAGACTTGGACAAAGTCCAACCTGGAATTACAGGAAGACCCATTAGTCCAGAGCACTGAGCTCGTCCTCCGTGTGGCATTTCCACCTTGCAGCCTCCTTCCTGTCTTTACCTTTGCCCTAACAGGAAGGCTTGGCTACACCACGTGGTTTCTCGAATCCTACCACAAAAGCAGACCCATTTTCATCCTTTTAACTTGATAGTATATTTATTAGAATAAGAGATTAGATTTGTTAAACACCTGGATTGAAATGGTTAAAAGGATCTTCATACAGTTTTTAGGCACTATACACACTGTTGTTTACAATAGCATTGGTACTTGGATTTGGGGAAAGATATATCTCATACGTTTTAATGCCTTGATCCATTTGTAACATTCAGAGTAACCACCATTTTAGAAACACTAATTCAAACTTAAAGAGACATGTACACTAAATATCCCACATAATATATTTAAAAATAAATATAGAAATACAACCAGAAGTCTACAAATTATCACAGTAGACAGACTGGTGCAGCCCCAGCTATCACGGCAGTGAAGGGCTCTGGCTAGATTTTGATAGAAATTGCTTCATTCTACACCAAAAGCAAAAATATAATAAAATAAGATATATACTTTCTGATGTTCTTTTTCATAGCAGCAAAGCATGCTTCACATGCAGTGCCTGTGAAGGATCTTACAAGGCTCCTTCTACTCCAACAGAAAGAAGGTACGCCCGGCAAGAATGCAGTACCACCAAGTGTCAGAGAATCCCAGAAGTACAGGCAGCTAGCCAGTCACGGTGAGGGAAGAGCAGTGCAATTTTCAGGAAGAAGGACTACCCACAGTCACCAAGGTTTCACTGTAACTCAACGTTGCGCGTGTTTGGATAAACATACACAAAAATAGCCCCAAGCACAAAGCCAATCCACTTAGGGAATCAAAAGTAAGAATAAATGACAGTAATATTAAAAAAGACAAAAAGAATTTTGGCACATGCTGTGTTCTTCATTCTTTGTTGTAGGTGAAATGCACGTCTGAACAGAGACAGGCATGGCAAAGAGGCCTGAAAGCGACATGGCACACCACTGGGCAGGGGCCTCAGTCTTCCCTGCTTCCCAAATACTTAGACGCCAGCTGCGTGGGTCGGAGTGCTGGGCTGGTTAAGGCCGATGGTGGAGCAGAGCCAACCTGCAAAATCCACTTCCTCGCCGTCAGATCTCTTGATAAAGGCATGAACCTGCATACGGGGAAACGGAGAGTAAATTCAAAAAGGAAAGTTCGAGAGTCCTGGGTCTGGACTTGGGACCAGTCTTGGAGTCCCCGAGCCTGCATGCCGTCAGGCAGCCGTAGGGGGCCAGGAAGGTGGCCAGCTGCCGTCGGAGAGCCTGCTCTGTTTCACCAGCCCTGAGGCCTTAGCTACTCACTTGCCTGAGCCCTTGCATGGCGAACTGGGGGTAGTTGCTCTGCCCTCAGCACCTCACAGGGTGGCATGAAGGAACAAAACAATGAGTGGACGGACTTGTGTGTGGTGCTGTATGGGCTCTGCAGGCTCAGGTATGTCCCAGTATCACTTCCCTACTCTGAGAGAGCAGGTAGAGCAGGGCTGCAGCGGACACTGCATGCAGGGTGAGCCCATTGGTGGAAGAAAAGCCCTGTCCCCACGAAGGAGTGGGCTGGCCCATTCCTTCCCTCGGCTCGCCCTGTACACTCCCGGGTGGACACAGGAGACTCGTTTGGGATCCTACAGCCCCAGGGTCAGTGGGCCCATACTGTCAAGGCAGCAGGGAATGGGCTGTGGGAGGACTGGGGGGATGACTAAGAACAAATGAATAAGCAGGTCATGTACAAATTGGAAATAAATTGACTTACCATGAGTTGCTTCAGATCCGCTCTCTCTGCTGGGTTTTTTATGAGGCTTGAAAGAAAGATCATGTCAGAAAGAGTGCCAAGCACTAGTTACACCTCAAATTACATACGTTTAAATGCCCCACACCCTGTACGCTCTCAGGGGTGCCTGAGCCTTGTTCACCGTCCCGTGCCCAGCTCAATGGCATGTGTGCAGGCTAGTAAGTGCTTGCTGAATTAACCTGAGGTCAAAGGCAATCCACTATGCAGGGCAGGGGACAAGCAGCCTTCACCCAGTGCCGTGGTTAGCCCAGTCCTTGCATTCGGCGGGGGAGGGGGGGGTGGGGGGGAAAGCTCTGCACCCAAAGACCAGGTGGGGAGGCTGATGAAACAAGCATACTCTTCCAGAGAGCAAGGAGCTGACTTACCATTTATTCACAAAATCTTGAAATTCCAGACTGAATACTCCACTGGGCAGCTTTGGAGGAGGCTGTAAATACATGTCAAGACCTAAGAAATGCCTGGCTTCCTTCTCCAGCCATATTCCCCACAAACCCGCTCTCCCCCAGGCCTCAGGACAGTGCTGCCCTTAACCAGCCAAGGGAAGGCAGGGGTTGGAGGTGAGTGGCTACGTGCTGGGTCACCCAGGTGGACTACTGGTCTCACAAACCACAGCTGGAACCCGGGCCAAGTTTGTGGCTACCACTCACTTGACTAATGACTAAACAAATCACAGTTTCTCTCTGAACCTTTAGTTTATCCGTCTACTACCTGAGGAGGACCTCATTCTCTCTGGGGCCCCTTCTAGCTGATCATCTGTAAACCGTGGCGTGTGGCATGGAACTAGCAGCTAGGGGGGGTGTGCTAATCACCAGGCATAGCCCAGCCCAGACAGCACCTGTGGGAGACACAGAAGGCTAAACTGTAAAATTACAGTTTTCTGAACCCCGAAGCAGCAGCGGAGGAAGGTTAATACATCAGTGAAAGAGAGCTGGGTCTGGAAGAATGTTCCCTGCATACTCTAGGAATGAGGCTGTTTGCAAGCATCAACCCAGGGATACTGGCAACTCTCGTTTTACCCAGGGTACGGGGTGGAGGTCACGCAGGGCGACAAAGGACAGGGCTTACACAACAGCAGGCTGGTGAGCCGCGTCTGAGGGTCAGGGGCTGAAACCCAGCTCTCGGGCTGCAGACAGGCGCTGCTGCTGAGGGGGATTAAGGCAACGTTCAAAGGAGAGAATGCTTGGCCTCCAGAGTCCAGGCCTGTCCCCAGTAGGATGGGGGCTGGGCAAAGGAGAGGCTGTGAGGCACCACACCCACACCACACAGCCCAGCCTCCTGGGAGGGTAGGGATGGGAGCTGGGAGGAGTGGGTGGTAAGGAAGAGCACTAGGGCGGAAGGAACTTAGCTGCTTTTCGTCTTGGAGCCCGAGTGTCCTCACATGTAGGATGAGGACAGTGACACCAGCAGGGCCCACCAGAGGCCGGCAGTGCACACGAGGAGACTGGCAGCTGCTGATTTAACCTCAGGCGCGCTCTTCCTTCATGCGGTTCCCACCCTGCACCAACCAGCTCAGGTCAAGGCAGTAGATGACGGTCTCCCTCACTACCACCTGTGCCTGCCTGGAGTCGGTAAGCGGCCAAGATCATATGCTGAACTTGGGCTCCAGGTCTCACTGCTTAGCACAAAGCTGTGCACACAGTAAGGGGAGGTAAGTTAACCGCCCTAGTTAGTGACTTATTAACTGATGGAGTGAAACAGGATTTTCCCTGTTTGGTTTGTGATGGACAAGGAGACCATTTTGAGCCTTCTGGGGCCTGGTGTTAGAGAGTATTAAGTAAGTATTAAGAAAGTGAAAAATGACCCCACTAGTCTCTTGAAGAGAACAGAGCCATGCCTTTTACCATGTACTCCAGCTGAGTGGGGCCTCCAGCTGCCTCCCAGGCCTAACAGAGCTCGTCCCTTCTCCTCCACTCCCCACACCACCCCTGAGGCCGGGGGTGCTGGCCCTACCTCCTGAAATCCTGCTGCAAAGCCCCACTCCTGCAGCCCTGCCCCAGGCCCTCTGCGCCACTGCTCCCCGCCCCCTCAAACCCATATTTGATGAATGCTGGTCTCTTTCTTCCTTGATCCTTTTTTTCATTCAAACATACTGGCATATGTGTGTGACACAAATAAGGTGTGTTCTTTGCATTAAAGTCAGCCAGCAGTAATAAGCCAAAAGAAACTTCCATCGTCCAGAGAGAACCATTTCATACAACTTTTCAGACTTTATATGCACGTATATGCATACAGATTTTTTAAAGAACTGGTCACTGTACACATAATACTTTGTAATGTTTTCCACACAATTTATAGTGAATATTTTTCATACCTGTCTCTACACTGTCATTTTTTACACCTATTGCTTTTAATGGCACTAACAATAGAAAACCCTATATTGCAGGTATGTGCGGACTTAACCTTGCCTCCCATATAAATCTAATGGTCTTCACAACGAGGGACTTTTGTTTTCCTGTCTGCAGCCCCCATCCTGTCCCTAGCTCTACCCCACAGTGCACACGCAGCCCACAGTAAATGCACAAGAAATGCTTGGTGAATGAAGGAGTGAGAATGTAATGGGCACACTGGAGGCTCCTGAATCTGAGAGAGGACGAGAAACTCCTAGCTACCCAAAGATGTTCCCTGGGGAGGCCTGCAGCCTCTAAACCAGGCACTCGATTCCAAGAGCGTGGTGCCCTACAGAAATCCCCACAGGAGCAGAGCCGCCCCACTGTGGGAACAACACACAGGCTTCCCAAAATAACGGAGTCTTTTCTTAATAGAAGCAGATACTGAGGCCAAGGAAGCCATGCGGTACTTACCTCGTTGACTATGTAATCCAACAACTCAAAAATCGCCATAGGAGGTCGGCTGTCCATTCCATAAGCTACAGATTTTAGAATGAGAAAAAAGAAAACACTTTTCAGAAAACCAGGTTATTTGCTAGTATGAGACTAGGGACTTGGGCAGGGGTCCTGGGGACCAGAACAGGGTGGTGGACAATAAGCAGAGACACAAGAGCCCCAGATAAGGACGAAGAAAGAGGGGACCAGCAAAGGACCCAGAGTCAGCCTTCCGGGTAGGAGTCTGGGCTCTACCACCTCCAAGGTTTGTGACCTCAGGCGAGTCCGCTGCTGCTGAGCTTAGTTTTGAGTTTGGTAAAGTGGAGATGGATCATCATGTCCGCCGTTCTTCCCTTCCTTATGCTGAGAGAGGAGCTAATGAGGTAATAACTAAGTAAGTTGGGGACTTAGGTTTTAATTCTCCTTGAACTTAGGTTTCTCCCTTTTATACTCCAGAGATCCAAGCCAGCCCCTGGACCCACCATCACCTGTCCTCTGCTTCTCCCTTCACCTACACCCTCTCCCATGAAGGCCTCAGAGACAGGTCTTCCTGGTCACAAAGGTGTGTCCGGGCAGGAATGACATCAGAAGATGGCGGTGGCTGGGCCAGCATCTTCCCAGCACCAGGTTTGCTTCCCAGTTTTCATGATCAGTGAGGCATGCGGTGTGGCACAGTGCTCAGCACCTAGGACTCTGACTTGGTCACTTATAGTATGTAGTCTCAACAAGTCAGGCACTTTGTGCCTCAGTTTCCTCACATCTAAGAGATTATAATGGTGCTCACACATGATTGCTATTAAGATTAGACAATACTAGACAAATCCATGGAGACAAAGTAGATTAGTGGTTGCCAGGGGATGGGGGTAGGAGGAGCTGGGAGTGATTGTTCATGGAGGTGAGGTTTCTTTTTGGGGTGATGGAAGTGTTCTGGAATTACACAGTGGTGATGACTGTACAACATAGAAGAATATACTAAAAACCACTGAACTGTACACTTTACAGTGTGCGTTTTATGTTATGTGAATTTTTTCTCAAAATCTACCTAAAAAAAGTCATGGGGTTTAAAACTTAGCTAGTGCACATAAAGTACTAAGTACAGTGTCAGGAACAGTGCAAGTTGTCCACAGTAACAATTTAACACCCACGTGGAGACCCTGCTCTGCTCCTCCCCCCAACCCCCAGCCTGGCAGCGTACAGACAATCAGCTCCCCAGAAACCGCGGCAGTAAGGGATGCCCCCAGTCCAAGCTGGGGCCACTCACAGCTGAGGGGCCTTCCCGGGGTCCTCGGCCTGGGTGGTGTCTCTGCCGCATCTCCCTCCACTTGGCACCCAAACATCAGCTCCAGCTCCTTGGCATCTGGAGGAGGGATGGGATACCTCCCGACTGCCATCTCCACCAGAGACAGCCCCATGCTCCAGATGTCCGACTGCACAGAGTAGTGAGTCCCCTGCAGTCTTTCTGGCTGCAGAAGAAACAGACACAGTTGTGGTCACCTGTGAGCTTAATCCAGGCCCACAAGGAAGAGGGACAGGCGAGGCTCCACAGACACTCCAGGGAGGCCTCAGGACTCCTTGCCCCTTTGAGGCTTGCCTGAACTGCAGGGAGTGGCCTATCCCACCTGGTCCCAGGCCCCTGCCCTAGATCTGCTGACACACTTTATCTTCTTTGGAACTTCCACTAACTGCTTTCACTTGGTTTCTGATCTGCCCCCGACTACTGCATTCAAACCCTAGCTGGTTCCTGGGGCTCTGGCCCACGCCTCCTCCCTGCCATCTCCCTGTAACATGCTCTCAACTAACAGCCTCTGGGCCTGGCTGGACCCTGGCTGCCACTTCAGCTGGCGCTCCAGTTTTGCCCAGTCTGCTCACTGTCTTGCACGTGCAGCACAGCTTGTCCAAAGCCCAGCCTGTGAGGTTCATCTTGTCACCTTCCTCTGAAACATGAGGCTTCTGGAACATCGGTCATGGATGAAGTGTGCACTGGGTAGAAAGTGTACACTTAAGGGGCGCATGGGTGGCTCAGTGGGTTAAGCATCCAACTTTGGCTCAGGTCATGATCTCGCAGTCCATGAGTTTGAGCCCCCATGAGGCTCTATGCTAACAGCTCAACTGCTTCAGATTCTCTGTCTCCCTCTCTCTCCCCGTCCCCCCCGCTTCCAACTCATGCTCTCTTTTTCTGCCTCTCAGAATAATAAACATTAAAAAACAAAAACACCAGCCTTAAGAGTCAGGTGAGCTGAACTCTAAGACCAGCTACACCACGGACTCACGGACTGTCCGTGGACAACACGGAGCAGTAGAAAAGACAAAGGATCTGAGGTCAGGCGACCTGAGTTCACATTCCAACTCTGTTACTTGTAAACTTTGTGATCCTGAGCCTCAGTTTCCTCATCTATAATATGGGGCTGATGAACATGGTGTTAACAACAATAAGGATGTTAACAAAATACCTGCTCTCCTTACTAGGATTACCAAGAAGGTCAAACCAAATGAAAATGTATGTTAGATGCTACAAAATTCTACACAAATATGGGTTGAGTTGGCAGAGTCAGGAAAAAAAAATATGTAGTGCTATACAAAGCATTATTTTTATTCAGTGTTAATTGAAATAACACATGTATTTCAAGAACTCTACAAAGAGTCTTTATTCTGACAATTCTACTTTTTTTTTTAGACATCATTAATGTCTCCCAAAGGATTTTTCACTAACTCAAACACTGGACTGTTTTGGAACTTACCATGTAACCACAAAAACCTGAACCACTAACCTTGGATCAATAGGTCCGGGGCTGTTGATGGATTTGGAACTTTGTGGCTGACAGCTGAGTGGTCCAAAATGCTAGCTGCTCAGTTCTTCGACTGCCTGAGGACTAACTGGCAAGGAGACCTGGCTTTCAGCCCAGGCTCTGCATCTGGATTTTCTCATCTCTAAAATGGGAGCAATAATCTTCCCTCTCACAGGGCCACCAGAGAGATGAGGACATGGGAAACACTATGTGCTGGGATGCCCCAGCCTCTGTGCCCGCCCCTCAATTAATCCGAGCCTGCACTCACTGCCCCCTCCACAGAGATTGCCACCCACCCTAAGGCTCCTCTATCTGCCCCACGCCAGCACTCACCCAGAGTTACCTGCTCCATTTACTCACCAAGCCCTCCCTGGGCACCTACCAAGTGGCAGGCCCCGAGCCAGACCCTAGGGACAACTGAGACACCTGCGGCCCTATCCTTGTCCACCCAACCTCACGGCATGGGGGACAGGAGAGACATGCTGCCACCTCATTGGGGAGGGACCATGATGCCTCATCCCTCATTCTTTCTCCCCGACCCCCATCACCCAGCACAGGTTCTGGCTCTGCAGGGGAAGCCACCCACTTGGCTCCTATCCCTGCCCATGCAAGATATGTGAGAAATGAACCCGCTGCTCATACCGACATGTAGGACCTTGTGCCCACGAAGGAGTTGGCCATGGAGTCGATGAGCTGCCCGCTGACCCCAAAGTCACAGAGCTTGATCTCCCCACGGGAGTTCACTAGGATGTTGGAAGGCTTGACATCTGCAGGGGAGGAAACAAAGAAAGGGAGAGAGTTGACATAGGTGGATCCGGGAGAGGGAGGAGGGTGAGCACTCTACAGACAGCCCAGCCCCAAGCATGAGTTCAACAACCTGCTGCCATCGTAAAGCCAGCCCTTGGCTTGCAAACACTGGACACCAAGGTCCCTCATTCCCCGTAGTTCAGGTTTCGAGAAAGGAATGTCAGATGAGAAAATGACAACCTGCTGTATAAGCAGGACAGAAAGTCAGTGGATTTTCACTCTTTGAGAATCCAGACTTAAACACATGACCCACAGGAAGAAGTCCATTATCATGAATAATCAAGATTTCCAAGTTTGTTGTCTCAATCACTCATACTGGCAAGATACAGTATCTATGGTTGAATCATAAGGTAGGAAAAAAAACACAAACAGTAAGACCTGTATGCCTGCTGAGGCTCAGACCAAAGACTAGAGATGGGACGGGGGCAGGAATTCCCATTTTTGACCTTGATATCAAGCACGCTTTATGCGTAGTTTGGCAGAGGCTGGGAGCTAACTTAACGGTTTTCACTGAAGTTACTTCCCGAACGGCCTCCACAGCTGCAGCCAGCTGTCAGTCAAGGGGACTCAGTCCCTCACTGCCCTGTGGGGATCAGTCAGGTCAGGGAAGTGCCCCCGGAATCACCCTCAACCCTGGCCCTCCCCATTTCCCACCTGGCTGCCACCATCACTACTAGTCCATTGACCCTTCCCTTTGCAGAGGTAGGTAAACTTCCAAATGTTCTTCTTCTGCCATCTCGATTCAAACAACTGCCCTACAGAGTGGGCAGAGCAGGGTCAAGTGTTCTCTTTTACAGGCGGGAAAACAATGCCGACTTGGTACAAGTCCCCAGGCTGGGGTTTTGTGGGCCATGTCAGCAGTGAGACCCGTCAAGAGCAGGCCATACCCCAGGGTAAAAACATGGACCAAGACAGGAAGTCCCTAACAGAAGTGACAGAGATGCCACAAAGGGTATCCAGAGTGCTAGAGAAATAAACCAAGTCCCCATAATTCAAACCTACTAGAACTACTATTCCCATTTCATTATTTTCCCCTTCAGGGCTCTCAGATGAATGCATTTACATGCATGCCTCAGAGATCTGGGAGCTCCTTCTCCACCACTACAATAAAGTGAGTATCACCATGCAGAGAGTAATATGAATGTTTTGGTTCGCAGGTACATATACAAGTTATGTTTACGTTACCCTATAGTCTGTTAAATATACAGCATCATTATGTCTAAAAACAACAATGTACATACCTGAATTTAAAAATACTTCAGTGCTGAAAAATGCTAACCATGGATGCCTGGGTGGCTCAGTCAGTTATTAAGAGTCCAACTCTTGATTTCAGCTTAGGTCACAATCTCACAGTTTATGAGTTCGAGCCCCACATCAGGCTCTGTGCTATCAGTGTAGAGCCTGTTTGGAAGTCCCTCTTTTTCTGCCTTTCCCCACTTGTGCCCTCTCTCTCAAAATAAACATTTTTTTTAACTGCTAACCATTTTAGTGGGTCATAATCACAGATCACCATAAGAAATAATGAAAATTTTGAGTAATTCAAGAACTACCAAACATGACTCAGAGACATGAAGTGAGCAAATGCTGTTGGAAAAATGGCACAGACTTGCTTGACGCAGGACTGACAGTCATTTTGTAGAAAATGCAGTACCTGCAAAGCATGATAAAATGATATATGCCTGTACTTATCCTTAAACAGACCCTAACAAGTCCATGTATCTTCCAAGGATAAAGTGAAAAAAACCCCACCCTCTCGCATCCCAGTAAGTCCTTCCCTTGACCCCCTCACCTCTCATTTCCAAGGCCGGGTCAAGTCCTAAGGGCAGTGCTCAGCCAGCTCAAGCTTCTCTGTACCCACCACCAGCCCCTCCAGGGCAGGGCTGCTGGCTGCCCACCCCAGCACTGTAACCCCAGAGCCGGCACAGTAACTGGCCCACACTAGATGCTCCAAACCACTTGTGAATGACTGGCTCTAAGCTCACCGGGTACATACGCAAGCACCCCGAGCCATTGGTGTGGTCACCTTCCCAAGACCTAGCCTTCCTCACAGCACAGGACACAAGACCTTTCCAACCCCGCCTCTCCCCCTCCCCCTGCCAGCATGCTCCCTGTGTCTCCTACATACAGACTTCTAGAATGCAGCCATCTGAAATAGCCTTAAAGGGAGTTTGGCTCTTCTCCTTTAGTCTAAGGCCCAAAACAGTCTAGCAACTTGCCCAAGATCACACTGCAAAAACGGTGAAGCTGGACCCAGAACTCAGGCCCAGGTATCAGAGAAGCCCACTGCCACAGGACGCGCCTCCACTGTATGCACCCGCTTCTGTTCACTGAGCACTACGCTGTGCCAGGCCCCGGGCACACACCAGGGAGACAATGGTGAGAACTGATCGAGGGTCCTGCTGTCACAAAGCTTACGTCATAGTGTGATTTGAGCACAGACAAAACCCGGCAAATGCGCAAGCCAAGTGGTCTCAGTGCCATGAAGGAAATAAAAATGATAAAACCAGGTAACAGCCCACACCTTGAGGGGGTGGGGGCTGGGGGATAGGGGGTTCCTGTGTAGGAATGACCCTTGAGCAACGACCTGGGTAGAGTCACACACCCTCCTGGGGAATGACTTCCATAGGGACAAACTTTTCTTCAGTTTCTTCCCCACACCTAGAGTTAGGGCAGGCTCCAGGCCAAGGAGCCTCTGGCCCTCACTTACCCTCCTCAAATAGAGGACAGACGCCCGGCCCCTGAGGTTAGCATTCAGTGTGCGGCAAGGCCACTGAGCGGCGGCCAGAGCAGGGGAGGACCAGCTGGGAGATGGTGCTCCGGGGGGCAGTGGTGGGGAGAAGCGCGGAGGCCCTCCAACACGAGCCTCTCTTCACACTTGCCACTGGATGCCCCAGCCCTTCACCCCAGTGCCTGGACCACCAAGCCAGGGCTCCCTCGCCTCCCAAATGTGCTGAGGTAGTTTAGGCCCCATTTTCAAGCCAAGGGGCAGCCTTGACTCAAGAGACCTGTGTTCAAATCCCACCCCTGCTGCCTGCTCAAACAGCAGCCTCGAGCCAGCCCCTCTGCTCCTCTAGCACCAGCCACCTGTCAGCAATGCGGTGGTGACACCAGAGGTCTTGGGACCCTGCCAGGCGGTGACCAGGACCAACCTAACGTGGTGTGGGCATGTACAGGGCATGCCACATCACAGAGACAGGGGATTCCTCTACAAGCCACCCTGCAAGATGAGCAGCTCACCCACCAGAGCCCAGCTTGGGCCCTCCCCAATGGAGAGCGGGTTTTCCTTTCTCTGCTGGCTTCCTTCCCTGCTCTGCTTCTCTCCAGGCTGCTCAGGAGTGGCCGCACGGCCTCTGAAACCGTTCGCATCTGATTTCTATTCACATGGCAAGCCAGTCTCCTTTCCTCTGAATTATGTAACACCGCTTTCCTCAATCCCTGCCTGTCAGCTCCGGCTTCCCCCACGCCAGGGAACAACACCGGCTGGGAGGCTGCAGAGACCACAGGGGATGGGGTCAGAGGAGCAGAGGCAAAGCCTGAGGGGCCCCTCCTGGTGACCCAGAAGGCTGGACAACAAGCGGCCTCCTGGGCAGCCCCAGCCAAATCAGGCTCTCCTCTGGGGGCACAAGAGGTACCCATGAGACAAGGCCAGAGAGACTGTTTCCTCCAGCTGACAGTACCTCCTCTTTGCTCTCCACAATCGCCGCCCTCCCTCCTCTGTCCCTGTCCCCAGCATCTGTGTCCTCACTTGGTCCTGCAGAACAAGTGGCATTCCTCTGGTGAGACAGTCCCTGCACGGAGCCTTGCAGTCAGGTGCAGGCCTCTCAGCCTGGCTTTCCAAGCCCACCACCACTCCCGCCTCACCTCTCCAGCTTCGTGCTGTGACACAGCCCCATGTGCACCCGCCCCTCTGGGCTGGGCCCTACACAGGAAACATGCTTCTTTCTCACTCACCCTCACCGTGATTTCCAGGTGCAAGTGCTTCTGGGTCCCCTCCACCACTTGGGAAACTGCTCTGCTCCTGGGAGGGCTGAACCAGGGAAGGCCTCATTGGGCTTCTTCTCACATCATTCCTAACAGCAACTTGACCGCTGTTCGAATCAGGGGCCCAGGCCCTCTCTACTTCCCTAGGCCTTCTCTAGGCCTTGCGTCCCTTTCTTACCCTCCAGTATCAGGAAGGTGAGGCTGGGGGAAACCCCAGGGCCTGGTGAGCCAGGCTGCATTTTTGAGGAAGGATCCAGCACCCATGAGGCCTCCCCGGCTGACATGCTTCTTCAGGAAACTGATGAGAGGCTAAGGTTTGTTACCCCAATCCCGCTCAGTGCCTGAAAGAGTGAGGATGGGTAAGCCCCCCTTCTTCAAAAACAAACAAGGAAGTTTTAGGAGAAAACTAAGTAGAAGAAATATATTCTCTCATTTTCTGCCCCAGAAATAACTGCTGTTCAGAGTCTTCTGATTTTTACCCCCACGAGTGCATGCGGGAGAAATTAACTTAATTTCTGAGCATCTGCCACCACTCTAAAACAAGAGGTTTGGATTAAATACTTCAGTGGGTCATTTCTTTATTCTATAAACAGTTACAACTGACCTATGAGTAAAAAGGACACAGTTCCCATACCTGTCCTCAAGGCCATCACCACCAGGGGAGACAGAAAATGAAAAATAACAAGAACATGCGTGCATCTGTATGATGGTAAGGGCAAAGACAGAGAGATGGTCGGGCACTGTGGACGGATATTCTGAATTTTTCCAACCAGCCAGGCTCCGTGCCAGCCTGACTAGTGGGGGCGAGGTCCTTCTCAAGCAGATGAAGCAAGGTGTTGGCCTCCCAAAGGGTACTAAACCTCATCTTGTTTGGCAGAGAATCTGACTGGAAGTTGCATTTACTACGGGGCATGGGGGACAAGATGGAAGAAAATGGACATCAAGGAACAGAAGGGCAGGGGAGGGAAGCGGGGGACACAAGAGAAACAAGAAATGAGGGCTCCAGAGCAGTAAGCTGAGTGACACCTGGAAACCAGACATCTGGTGACAAAGGCTGAATCCAAAAGTGGGATGACTTTGGATAGTAAGTTAAAGGTTAAAGAAACAAAGACAAGTCAGATTTTTAAATGAGACTCTAGGCCTCAAATTACATCTTCTTAGAAACCCCGGTAGATCCTTAATAACCCTTCTCTAAAGGTGAAGAGAGAGAAGGGAAAGGTGGCTGACCCAGGTAGGTCAAATAACGGTCTCCGCCTCCAGGTTAACTCATCCATGACCTCAAGGAGCTAATTAAATAGCAAAGGTAATTAACATTCAGAGAAAATCCCAAACACTTCAATTAGACATGAACTATAACCTCATGTTCCCACCCAACCTTCCCCAAGAGCACAGCTTTCTCCCCCTAGCTGCTGCCCCCTCCTCCTCCAAACTGTGAAGGAGAATGGATGCAGCTAAGACAAGGTAGGGGTGGTGGGGGTGGTGAGGGTGGCGAGCCCAGCCAACCTGGGAAGACACCACACTAGCTCTGGGCCATGGAGGATTTACTACGCCAGGCCCTATAAATACAGTCTTCTTTAATCCTCAGAACACAGTGAGAAGCAAGCTATACATGCCAGTGTCAAGGTGAGAGACACAGAGGCTGAGAACCAGGGAGAAGTCTGTCAAGACTGCACAGGGAGCTAATGGCTACCTGATGCTACGATTACCCAGAGCCTCGATAATTGGGCTCTAGATGACAGAGCAAATGCTGAGTTGTACTCCAAAGTTTCAGAAGAGCCATTATTCAGTTGCAGGGACAGCGGTCAAAAGGCATAAAATTCCAGTTTTAAGATAAATATTCCTGAGATGTAATGTACAACGTGGGGACTACAGTTAACAATACTGAACCATACATTGCAAAGTTGCTAGAAGAGTGTATCTTTTTTTTTCTTTTTTCTTTTTCCCTTAGGTAATCTCTACACCCAACGTGGGGCTTGAAATCATGACCCAGAGATCAAGAGCCATAGGCTCTACTAACCAAGCTAGCCAGAAGCCCCTAAGAATACATCTCAAAAATTCTCATCACAGGGGTGCCTGGGTGGCTTAGTCGGTTAAGTGTCCGACTTTCGCTTAGGTCATGATCTCGCAGTTCGTGGGTTCGAGCCCCGCGTCGGGCTCTGTGCTGACTGCCAGCTCAGAGCCTGGAGCCTATTTCAGAGTCTGTGACTCCCTCTCTCTCTTACCCTCCCCTGCTCATGCTGTCTCTCTCTCTCTCTCCTAGAAATAAAAAAAATTCTCATCACAATAAAAAAGAAATGTTAACTGTGTGGTGATGAATGTTAACTAAACTTCCTGTGGCGATCACTTCCCAGTAACTACCTTTGTCCAATCAGTATGCTGTGCAGCTGAAATTAACACAGTGTGATATGTCAACCTTGTCTCAATTTTTTAAAGTTGTGGTTGGAGGATCCTGACTTCGTTTCAGGTCATGATCCCAGGGTCGTGGGCTTGAGCTCTGTGTTGGACTCTGCGCTGAGTGTGGAGCCTGCTTGGGATTTTTCTGTCTCCCTCCCTCTCTCTCTGTCCCTCCCCCAGCATGTGTGCTCTCTCTCAAAGTAAACATTTTTAAAAATAATAAAATATTTGGAAAATAAAAAATAGAAGTTGTGGTTGGGGAAGAGGGTCGCTCCCATTACAGACCTAACAAGCTTCATGTGGGACCAGGATCTGACCGGGCTCTGCTCCTGAGGGAAAAGCTTTCTCCGCTGGGAGTGCGCAGACTTCCCTCTTGTTTGCAGATGAGCTGGGAGTGCGCAGACTTCCCTCTTGTTTGCAGATGAGCTGACGGAGGGAAGGGCAGGGTGCTCCCACATCCTTCTGCTCACCACCAAAGGCCAGATCCTCACCAGCAGCCACCGTTACCTGTTACCTCTCCGTTTCTTAGGACCATGGCCAATGATGCAATTTAATTCTTTTCCTTCCCTCCCAAGAGTTATCAGTTTTGAAATGCTTTTATTGGCTCCCTCTGGGCACCCCTTTCGGCAAATGCTCATCTTCTGACCCGAAAGGTACACAAAGGCTAACAATTAAGCTAGACAGTACTGGAAGCATTCAGAGTCTGCTTTTCTTTTTCAGAATTTGGTTTTCATTAGTACACGCCACTCCAAGAAATGGTCAACATGTTTAAAACAGGATGTAACAAAAGCCACAGCAAAAGTTATAGAGGTTATACTAAAAAGAGGGGGAACTGAGGGGGTGAGAGAGAGTGAAGACAAAGGAAATGAAGCATTTCAAGGGAAACACGGGTCTTGGATTCTTGGTATCTCATTTTCAATGGCCCCTTAATAATATTTGGCAGAGCAGCCCCATTTTACAGATATGGAAATCAAGGCTTAAGGAGATAGATGCCCCTTGCCAAAGTTCACAAAGTAGTTTCTTTTCCATTAAAAGAAACTGCCTTAAAGCACACATTTCCCCTTGCAGGCTGTGGGCTAATTCAGAGGAGAGGAGATCTGCAATCTAGCTCAAAGCCAATCACCCACCCGCAGGCAGGAAAACAATGTTGGCTAACTTGGATACTTCTCAGCCACAATTCACAAAAGGGCAATTAGCTTTAAAAAAAAAAAAAAAAAGGGCAAAACAAAAAACAAAACTCTTCTGGCAGCTAAAGGCTAATTTTGCTCAGCAGTAGGAGACAGGAAAAAAAGACCACGGGAAAAGGAAAAGTAGTGATAGCCAGAGACCTGCTCATTTTTAAACAGAATGTGAGAGGGAATTTCTAATAACATCACTATATTTATAGCGGCCCAAACTCCACCAAAGTAGGGCAGGACCGTTTGTGCTGGGTCACAGTCCACATCACGCACCAGAAGTCTGGAGAAGGAGGTCAAGAGGCCACTTATCAGTCGTTTCTAGCTTAGCTTGGGGCAGGCCTCTAAAAAAAGCACTCAGCAGAGTGTGTTTACCTATCTAAGGACAAATGTGAGCCTGATGGGCGGGACAGTCCTCACGGAGCCTACTGAGCAGAGCCCTCCCCACACCACTCACTCCTCTGAGGGAGAAGTGTTCCTCCCTCTGAGCAATCACCGCTCCGGGTGAACGTGGCCATGAACGCTGACCCCGGGCCCCCCATCCCCATCACACTGATCCTTGCAGGTCTGGGCATATGACCCGTCTCAGCCCCACCAGTCTCTCCTCAGGATTTTCAAACAGGAGGCGGTGGGGGGGGGTGGGGGTGTCTTCCCTCCCTGATAATCAGACTAAAGCCAGAGGATGCTTCCCACAAGGTAGAGTTGGCCAGCCTGACAGAATAAAAGCCACGTTCAAAGAGAAACAAATGAGGGGCACCTGAGTAGCTCAGTAGGTTAAGTGTTCAGCTTCCGCTCAGAGCATGATCTCATGGCTCGGGGGTTCAAGCCTCGAGTCAGGCTCTGTGCTGACAGCTCAGAGCCTGGAGCCTGCTTCAGATTTTGTGTCTCCCTCTCACCCTCCCCCACTCACACTCTCTCTCTCAAATATAAATAAGCATTAAAAAAAAAGAAGAAAAATTTGCCAAGAGAAACAAATGAGAACCCTCTAAGAGCATCTTTTCATCCCTGTATCTTAAGTGACGTCTAACAGCTAATGGCATTTGAGGCCCTGGACACCACTTTCCCTCATGACAGCTGCATTCTTAGCTTCCTGGGGTTTGGTTCCTTTATTGTTTGAGCTAATTAGGGTACGCTAACAACCAAGAATCCTAATAGCCATTGGTTCTCATCAAGTGGCAATGAAAATTACATTATTAGGCAGACACATAGTGTGGTATGGAAATGGTACCACCAACTTTGGAGTTAGGCTGGTCTGGGTTTGAATTCTCGCTCTACCACTCACTAGCTCCAAGTAGGCCTAGAGCTTCTTAGGAGAAGTTTTCCAGTTTATTGAACATGACATGTGGCTTTTAAACACCAAAACACCGGGGCGCCTGAGTGGCTCAGTCAGTTAAGCGTCTGACTCTTGATATCAGCTCAGGCCTTGATCCCCTAGTTTGTGAAATTGAGCTGTTCTCTCTCTCCCTCTCTCTCCCCAGCGCTCGTGCTCTTTCTCCCTCTCAAAATAAACTTTAAAAAAAATTTTTTTTTAATGCCACAACCTTGAGGCTGTTATACACACATGCCCCTAGTTTCATCTGACCTGCGGACAGTTTCGGGAGATGAAGAAGAAAGAGATTATCCCCAAATGAAAGAGCAAGAGGAGGCTCAGAGATGATGACTCTGATAGGATCAATCAGGGAGCCAATGGCTGAGTTGGAAAGAACTTTCTATAAGGTTCTGTGGGCAGCCAGGATGACGGAGAGAGGGAATCAGGACACCTGGTGGGTGGCAGCAGTCTGGGGACTCTGTGCCTGCCACTACCATCCAATGACAGCACCACACACACCTCAGAGGCACAAGACACACACCTCTAACTATAAACTTTGAAATGTGTTGTTTCCACATGGAAACAGAAAACCCTACCACGTGTTTCTCACTAATTTAGTGCTATCAAGCCTAACACTCTGGCCCCTCCCTCATACGGAGGTGTACCACTAGACTGCACTTGTCACTCTGTGGTGTTGGGCGTCAAAAGTTAAGGCTCCATCTCAGGTGATGGTTAATGACATGTGCTCTTTGGTCACCAGACATGCTCTCCCGGGTCCATGGTCCTCCTTCAGTAAGTTACCAGTAACTGAAGAGAGTGGCAGGCCAAGCCTCAGGTTTCCCTTAGAAAGGAGGCTGTATGGGGCACCCAGGTGGCACAGCCGGTTAAGTGTCTGACTTTAGCTCAGGTCATGATCACGTTCATGAGTGTAAGCCCTGCATCAGGCTCTGTACTGTCAGCAGCAGAGCCTGATTTGGAAACTCTGTTCCCTCTCTCTCTCTGCCCCTTCCCTGCTCATGCTCTCTTTCTCTTCAAAAATAAACATGAAAGGAAGGAAGGAGGGAGGGAGGGAGGGAGGAAGAAAAAGAAATGAGTCTTTGTGATGTGAAAGGGAACAGGATACAGCTCTGCCAAGACCACCTCTCAGCCTGGGCTAACAGGGCCTTTCCTAAAGGGACCTGGTATGGCCTTGAGGCACAAGCTTGGGCCTCACGCTCCCTTTACCACTTGTACCACAGCCGCCTCATGAAGGGTCACAGACCAAGTCTTCCAACCGCCTTCCCCTCCCCGTCTGTCTGCACCAACACCTACCCTTCGCCCTCCAGGGCTTACCAGAATAAACCCTACACCTGTCTCCCACCTGCCTCCCCTCCCCCAATTCAGCTATCCTGATGCGGACCCACGTCCGCTCTTACTGGACCATGGCAGCAGCCTCCTGACTGACCTCTCTCCCCTTCCAGCTCATCTCAGCCACAGCAGCCAGAGCCCTCTTCCTCAAAGGGTAGCTCATCTTACTTCCACATACAGCAGCCTCCTTTGCTCCCCACTGCCTCTGATAATGTCCAGCTCCTTAGCGGACAGACCTCACTGAAGACCTCCCTCGAATGCCTCAGGCATTCCTTACCCAAGTCTGCCACTCGCCATCAGGAACGGAGACCACCCACCCAAATGACTTGTTACTTCCTGTAAGGACCCATCTGTGTTTTCCAACTTGGCGCCACAATTCAGGTGTTCGCCTCTACCTGGGACTGCTTTCCCTGATGCTGCCACCTGCCTGACTTCTGCCTGTGCCGCACAGCTTGGCGCAAATACCACCTCCTGCACGACACTCCCCAAAGGGGGCTGAGGAAGCACTCTCCCTCCTCCAACGGCCCATCTGCCTCGCCTGAGGAGCTAAGACACACAATCATCTGGAGCCATAATCCATCGCTGTGGGTCTAGCAGCTGAGGTAATTCTAGAGAAAACGTGACTCACATTTCTCACCAAGAGACCAGCACACTGGATTCTAGCTACTAATTAGCCACTCTGTCTCTCTCCATCTGGATGGTGGAACAGTCTAGACAGAGTTCAAAGGAATCGGTTTTTCCCTGTACATTCGCTGCCTCCCATGAGACTATCACCACTTGGCTGGCAGGCAAAGGAAGCAAGGGAGCAGTGGAGCCGCCTCCTGGACACCCTGGGCAGCCTACACCCTGGACACTCCCCTGCCACCCAGACAGGGCCTGCAGTCAGGACAGAGCCTTGTGTGCCTCAGAGGCCACCCTGACTTTCTGCTCAAGGAAGCCAGGCAGGACACCGCAAAAGGCCCACAGGTAGGCCAGAGCCTGGCAAGCATCACAGAAGCCATTCAGAAACTCATCAGCTGGGGCACCTGGATGGCTCAGTCGGTTAAGCATCTGACTTCAGCTCTGGTCATGATCTCACAGTTTGTGGGTTCAAGCCCCACGTTGGGCTCTGTCTGGACAGCTCAGAGCCGGGAACCTGCTTCTGATTCTGTGTTTCCCTCTCTCTCCCTGTCCCAGCTCATGCTCTGTCTCTCTCTCAAAAATGAAGAAACATTTTAAAAAAAAAAAAAAAGAAGAAAAAGAAGAAAGAAAGAAAGAAACTCACCACATGTGAGTCTGCTACAAACAGCTTATAAAACAACAAAACAAACACACTTGGGCGACTTCCGACCTTGCCTATCAGTGCCAACAGTAAGTCAGACTGCAGAGAGGAAGTCCTCAGGGGCCTGAACCCTGACCGTGGCTGAGGACCCAGCTCCTGTGGTAGCTGTTGCCGGCACACCCCAGAGGTGCTTCTCAAGACCCCCAGAGGTTGCCAGGGACCAGGATCCAAAACCACTCTCAGAATCTTGGCAGAAGCCTTGCCTCGCTTTCTGACGGACAGCTCCCTAGGCAAAAAGGAGCCACCCGGGAGCACTCCTCGTAGGATGGCCCCAGGCACAAGCCACTCGGGCTCCAAAGACAGCCATTGGCTGTGCGACCCCTCAGAAATCTAGGCTGGCTTTCCAGTGCGCTGCAGGCCCGGGCTATCAGTCCAGCACTGCACATAAACATTGGGCAGGTTACACACTGCTCCATCCGATGGAAGAAAAAAATGACCTGAGGCATAATTTAAAACTAGTCTTGGCATTTATTGATTATCAGCTAACAACTCCAAAGCAGAAATAATTTATGGGCCAAGCTGTATGAACTTCCAATCAATTTAACTTACATAATGTTTCTTCAGGGTCTTGATCAAAATGAACCCTTGATACCTGCAGTGGGCTAGGACGAAGGGTGAGCTGGCCGCACAAATCACAGCTGTGAGCAGCATGAAACAGAGCCACGTGCTAGGACACCCACCTTCCACCCCATGAGACAGAGCCTAAGCACGTGGGTCAGCTTGGGATGCACCAGACCTAGGACCTGCTGCCACACAGCACCTCCAAACCTTTGTGGTTAATTCCTTTCAGAGCTTCAGGATCAGGGAAAAAACCCTCCCCTACCTATGCCATCCATCATGTTTTCATCAAGAACTCAAAGCTGAAAACTTTAGAGCTGAGTTTTGTGCTTAATTAAGTTCAGGTCCCCTCGGTGGAGGGGCGCCTGGGTGGTTCAGTCAGTTAAGTGTTTGATTCTTGGTTTTGGCTCAGGTCATGATCGCACGGTTCGTGAGTTTGAGCCCTCCGTCAGGCTCTATGCTGACAGCTCAGAGCCTGCTTCAGATTCTGTGTCTCCCTCTCTCTCTCTGCCTCTACCCTGCTCATGCTCTCTCTCTCTCTCAAAAATAAATAAATATTGGGGCACCTGGGTGGCTCAGTCCTTGAGCATCCAACTTCGACTCAGGTCATGATCTCACGGTTTGTGGATTCGAGCCCCACATCGAGCTCTGTGCTGACAGCTCGGAGCCTGGAGCCTGCTTCTGATTCTGTGTCTCTTCTCTCTCTGACCCTCCCCTGCTCACGTGCTCTCTCTCTCAGAAATAAATGTAAAATATATATATATATATATATATATATAAACATTAAAAGTTTTTTAAATAATAAAAAAAATTTCCCTCAGACGAGGATTCCTTCTTCCCCTTAAAACTCAGTAGTCACCTGGGGCACCTGGGTGGCTCACTTGGTTGAGTGTTCGACTTCAGCTCAGGTCATGATCTCAGTTAGTGAGTTCGAGCCCCACATCGGGCTCTGTGCTGACTGCACGAAGCCTGGAGCCTGCCTCGGATTCTGTGTCTCCTTTTCTCTCTCTGCCCCTCCCCCATTGGCTCTCTGTCTCTCTCTCTCTCAAAAATGAAGAAATGTTAAAAATATTGTTGTTGTTGTTTTTTAAAAAACTCAGTAGTCAGGAGCACCTGGGTGGTTCGGTCAGTTGAGCCTCCGACCCTTGATTTCAGCTCAGGTCATGATCCCAGGATCGTGGGATTAGGCACTTGCTTGGGCTCCTCCCCGTGCATGGAACCTGCTTAAACATGTCTCTCTCTCTCTCTCCCTCTGCCCCTCTCCCCTGCTCGCTTGCTCGCGCTCGCTCTCTCTCTCAACAAAAAAAAACAACAAAACACAAAAACCAGTGGTCAGGAAGCTTTTTCTGCAAAGGACCACCAAACAAATATTTTAGGCTCTGAAAGCCATACGGTCTCTTTCACAAGCAACTACTCACCTTTGCCATTATAGCACATGAACAGTCACAGAAAACACTTAAATAAGCAAGCTGTTCCAACAAACTTCATTATAGACACTGAAATTTCAATTTCACACAATTATCACATGTCACAAAATCCTGAAAAACAATCCTTAGCTTGTAAGCCCTACAAAAATAGGCAGTAGACCATATGTGGCCTGTGGGCCACCAGTCTGCCCACCCCTACCCAAATGTTTAATTATGGTTTTGATCTGTTAGTGGTTTTGATTGTTAGCAGTTTTGATCTTTCTGACCCAGTGCTTAATAGCACTTGTAGACAAAAATAATGTTTTTCCTAACTTGCTAGCTTTCGGCATTTGTTCCTCCTCCCCACCTTCTAGTAATAACACCCCTCTTTTCATTTGGGATATGCTCCTCCCAACAGCAAGTATTTCTCTGCGAGGGTGTCAACCAAAAAGCCCCATCTATCCTGCCCTGGGAGTGGGCTTAGCACCAGGGAGGGTCCATCAGACCATCCTGGAACCAATGATTGGCCCAGAGGTGGGCAGGCCCTCCAAGCACAATCAGTGATTCAGGCCTAGAGGAGAATGGAGCTCTTTCTCTGAAAGACTGCACTGAGGACTGGGGCTAGTGAGGTCCATGCTGCCCCCAGGGAAAAGACTCAAACTGGAAGGAAGCCCACACCAGGAGGAGCAAAGCCGAGAGGTGACAGGGTCCTGAGACTGTCATTTCAACCCCATATTCATCCGTGCCTTCCAACAGGTAACCCACGCCAATATATTCCCTCTTTTGATGAAGTCATTTCGCACTAGATTTCTGACACAACCAAAGAATCCGGACTAATTATATCACATCAAATTCTATTTGAAAGCTGGCAGGGTAGCAATTCGTGCATAAAAAATGACACTGGCTGTGTTCCACCATGTATTTAGTCACTTTTCTCCTGTTAGACTCTAAGCTCCCAGAGGACACAATTCATTTCTGAGCCATCTTTATGCCCTCAGTAGTGATTTACTCAGTACCCTGTACTTGGTAGGTACTATGGATATGAATACAAATATTACTCTCCTCAGATGGGGGAAGCTACTGTGAGAAGTGCAAATAAACATGGAGGGACATGTGCACGAATCTACCCATGACTGTACACCAGAATGTTACCCAGGGATGCCAGAGAAAACTTCCACTCCCAGGTGGTGCACCAATCTGACACCGACTCCCTGATTAACAGCCCGTCAACCACATACACCAAGCTGAGCCACACAGACTGCTCGCCCCTTGAATACCCAGGGGAAATATAATACAATGTCTGCAGAACACCAGGACAGACTGACGGAGGACTTCAGCCACCTCCTTGACCTCAGTCTGGTCTTTTTTTTTTTTTCTTCTCTCTTGTGAGGGCACAGTGATTCAGTCTTGTCTTTTTAATTGATTAAGTTTCCTTTCCGGCTCATCTTCTAACTCAGGCAAAAGACCTAGAGGCCAAAGCATCCTGTGATGGGAACTGAAACTCTCCCCTCAAGCAATAGGAACTACCTTGATGCCAGCAAGATCCGGCATGACTGACCCCAAAACAATGATGGACCGGACCTATATGGACCACCTATACGTATCCACCAGCCTGTCCCACATTTTCCTTATACAACCCTACAAGTAGTTTCAGTACCTTAGGGACACTAGTCCGCGGTCTTTTCGGTGTTGGCCTCACTGAAATAAATTCCTTTCAGCTAGACACATGCACACACAAGGTAGGGTAGGGTATCCCACTAGTACCAAGGGTCCTTCAACACACCCAGTCGACTCAAGATAAATGAAAAACTTTCAAGGGACTACTACTTAGCTGAAAAAACAATACCTAAATGGCACTTGAAAACAGTCTCTCCCCAACTACCATTACTGCACTTCCTTGCACTGAAAAAGTAATGTGTAAGTACAGGTGTGCCTAGTTCTAGATCACCGACATATTCCCACATGCGAGGCTCAGAAGGCCTAACTGGCCCAGCAGCAGCAACCCTGTGGTAGCTCGCTGTAGACTCAGGACAGCTATTTTTCTGCTTAAGCCACAGAGGCAAGGAGCCCTGGTCCCTGCCCTACTCAAGTGTGTGGGCTCAACTATTCAAAAAATTCTCTGACCTCTCCCAGGATCCTTCTAACTGAGGAAGTTCTGAGAATCTTCAACCAAAGCAGACTGGTTTTTCTGTCACTGGCCATCATAAAAACCTACTAACTCAGCAGGCTAAGCAGCAGCACGCATACACAGTCTACTGTGTTGGTCAAGCATGATTTTCAGTGCTTTGTAGACATTCTTTCAATCTTCGCAACCTTGTAGGTAGGCTATTTTCTCCATCTCCCTGAGGTTTGGAGAAGTTAAATAACTGGCCCAAGGTTACCAATGAAGTAGCGCCATCAGAAAACAAAGCCTGACTTTTGTCACTGTGACTGAGTAAAAAACTGGCCATATTTTGTAGCTCCTTCCAACAAGGTAAGAATCAGTGCCTCTACTTTCTTAGTCCTGACTTGATCACATGACTTGGCTTTCGCCAACAGGGCATTAACAAATCTGATGTACACAGAGGCTTGAATGGTGTATTGTGGGTAACCGCACTCTTACCACTAAAACCCCAAGACCATCATAGGAAAAAGCCAGGGCATTAGCCTCTCGGAGGATTAGTGAAAACATGAGAAGAGGCCCAACCAACCCACAAACTTAATAAAAGTAATAAACCATTGATTTTAAATTACTAAGTATTGGGCTGGTTTACTACCCAGCGAAAGCTAACTGAAATAATCTGTTAAGTTATTACCAGTAAATCACTATCAACAAGTAGGAATAAATAAAAATGTGAGGCAGAAAAAGAGCCTCTTCATTCTTCCCCATTTCCCTCAAGGACATAATGACAAGGAACAGAGTTTAAATTTTATCAGGAAAGAATATAGTTGGACCAGAAGAACTTCCTGGCAGCAAGGAAGCCTAAAGAGAGAGACAGGGAGGCTCACTGTCTCACTTGCTCAGGTTTCCAGGAATCCTCCACTCACTGTTCTTGCTCGGCAATCGCGTTGGGCAAGAATACCATTCCACAGCCTGGGCCTTACAGCAGATTTTTATAGGGCTTCTGGAGAAGACGCCGACGGCAGGAATCTGAAAAGCAGAGCAGCCAGCCCAGGCTGCCTGTATACGCTGCTCATTGGAGCAGAAGTCCTAGTGACTTCTCCTCCTTGGCTGGGCAAGTAATGAACTCTCCAGCACAGATCTCTGTCCAGAGAGCCATCTGGCTCACAAAGCTGCTCTTCATGCCAAAGAACAATAATTGGTGGAGCCAGAACAGGAATTCCTAAGGAAGTGGGGGCAGCACCAGGCAGAAGGGAAAGAAAGTTGGTTATTCCAGGAATGAGCTGAAACTTTCCTCCCTTCGGAACAGATATCGAGTTAGAACTCTCCATCAAGGACACCGAGCATGGTACACGGAAGGCAGTGGGAAGAGAAAAACACAGGACTAGATTAATGACTGCCTTATGAGTAGAAGACATGGGTTCTTGGCCCAGTTTCCCTGTTGATTCCTGTGTGTTCTGGCACAAGCTAATCACACATCCACCCATTTAACAACCCTTCAAGGGCAAGCTATCCTCAGCTGTTATGTTAAGAGACTGGGAATACAGAGATGAGCGAGACATGTCCCCTGACTTGAGGAAACTCAGACTAGAAAGAGAAAAACAAACTCTGAGCTGCAGTTTCCATGTCTGATAAATGAGCCAAACGGACAAGGCTGTTGTCAACAATAAATGAGAAAAGTCACTAACACACACAATACAGCACCTAGTATATAACAGGCCTTCAAATAAAGCCATTATGTATTATAGTAAGAAAGGGATGGACACTGTGCTGAAGAAATACAGAGATGGAGCACTTAAACCACTCTGGCAAGGGGTGGGTTCCGGGAACGCTTCTTGAAAGACATGTCTGAGCTAAACAGTAACATTATTACTATGGTAACAATATAACTAAAATAAACAGTAACGTTTTATTCATTAAGGACTTATGAGGAAGCCCTTTTAATTCCCACAAGTATATGAAATAAGTGTGTAATTTGCAATTACTGTTCTTTGGCATGAACGGTCCTCATTTTACAGATGAACAAATAACTCAAGAGTTTATATACTCTGTATGTAATACAGTTAAGATCTGAACTTGAACTGGCAGATCCCCAAGCCTTGGTGCTGTACTTTAAAAAGATGAGCAGACTTAGTCTAGAAAAAGTATGAGTGTGAGGGACAGGGCAGGCTTGGGAAGTAAGGTTCCCAGGAAAGGCAAGTAATAATATGAGCAAAAGTGAGAAGCACACAAGGTACAGCTCAAAAGAGGAATTAAGTCTCACTGGGTCGCAAGTTCCTCACAAACTACAGAAAGGCATAAGGAAAGCAATTAGCCTTTATTAGGTCCATCCTTATGCAAATCCTTTTGCAAGTTGCTTTCCAGTAATTTCCTTAATCCTGACAATAATCTAGGAGTAGTGAAGACGATTCTATTGTATAGATGATGTAATGGCTTTACTCCACCAGAGCAAAGGCCCCTCTACAACACGGATGGTCCCCCCTCTAAGTGAGATTTAGGTCATTCACAGCCCTCAAACCCAGCCCCGTGCTCAAGAAATACTAATTTCTCCTTTCAGCTACTTACTTCCTAGAAATTAATATACAAACAAAAATATTCTATCCTGGAACTCAGGAGTCTAGAAACAAGCAGAATAAGGTCCATATACCACTAGAAAAGTGTTCCCCATACAAGACATACCATACCTTCTTATTAATGCTTTTCTTAATGGTCAGTAGAAAAAGGATCAAATGGTGGCTAGTGCAGTTAGAAAGGAGAAGGCTTTCTACAGTTTTACATTTTAAGATTACAGTTTGATGCATCCCAAATAAAGTATACACCTGTGAACCCACCATCAAAGTCGGAATTGAATATTTTCATTACTTAAGAACATTCCCTCCTATCTCTTTGAAGGCAATCCCCACTGCAAACCACTAATCTATAACTGATTACAATGTTACTCCAGATTAATTATGTCTGTTGTAGATATTCATATAAATGGAATCATACAGTAGGTATTCTATTGCGTAGAGTTTATTTTTACTGAGCATGATGTTTTGGAGATTCATCCAAACTGTTATCAACTGTCCATTTTTATTGTCGAGTTGCATTCCACTGTTTGAATATATCAAAATTTGTTTACTCGCTCGTCTGGTGAATATTTTGGCTGTTTCTAGTTTGGGGCTATTGTAAATAAAGATGGTATGAACATCTGTGCACAAGTCTTTGTGTGGACAAATGTATTCATTTCTCTCAATACGGAGAAGGAGGGTTGATGGATTGTATGGTTTAATTTTAAAAGAAACTACCCATCTCTCTTTCAGTGGTTGTCTCTTTTTCTGGCTGCTTTTAAGAAACTTGCTTTTATCACTAGTTTTCGGCAACCTCACTTTTTGTTTGCTTTGGTTTTTTACAGCTTATTGGTATATAATTTTCATACAAGAATCCCCAATACTTAGAGTGAATCATTTGATGAATCTACATGTGTGATCGTCACCACAATCAAGATTATAAATATATCGCCCCAAGTCTCCTCATGCTCCTTTGTAATGCTTCCCTTCCTCACCTTCCCTCACTCCCCTGGCAACCACTGATTTGCATTTCATCGCTACAGATCAGTTTGCAATTTCTAGAATTATAGAAATGGAATCACACAGTATGTCCTCTTTTTTTTTGAGGACATATTTTTTTGGCTGTTTAACTTTTTCACGTATCAATGGCTTATTCTTTTTATTGCTGAGTAACATCCTAGTGTATGGACCACAATGTGTTTATCCATTCAACTACTGATGGACGTTTGGGTTATTTCTAGTTTTTCGCTCGTACAAATAAAACTACTCACAACATTCACGCACAAGGACTTGAACGGACATATGCTTTCATTTCTTTAGGGAAAATCCTATGAGTAAAATGGCTGCATGTAGAGTAGACACATGCTTCACATTTTAGGAAACGGATAAACTGTTTTTCAACATGCTTGCACCATTTCACATGTTGGCCTGCAGTGTCAGAGGGTTCCAGTTACTGCACGTCCCTACTAACACATGAGCCGTCTCTCCAGACATTCCAGTAGGTGTGGAGGCACAGCTCACTGTGATCTGAATTTACATCTCCCTCATGACTAATGATATTCAATTATCTTTTCATGTGCTTAGAAGCCACTCATCTATCTTCATTAGTAAAGTGTCTGTTCAAATGTTTACCCATTTTTCCAACTGAGTTATGTTTTTATTATCCAACTGTGAGAGCTCTTTATGTATTCTAGACAATGTCACTTGAGAGAGAAAGGTTTTGTCAGTATTTTCTCTTGGTGTGGCTTGCCTTTTCATGTTTGTATCTTTTAAAAAGCAAATGTTCTAATATAAATGAACTTCAATTTCTTGACTTTTCCTTTACAGTTTGTGTCTTCTGTTCCCTACTTAAACTCTTTGCCAAAACAGAGGTCACTAAGATAGTTTGTTTTCTTTCAAAAGTTTTATAGTTTTGGGGTGCCTGGGTGGCTCAGTTGGTTAGGCATCCGACTTTGGCTCAGGTCATGATCTCACGGTTCATGGGTTCGAGCCCTGCATCGGGCTCTGTGCTGACAGCTCAGAGCCTGGAGCCTGCTTCAGATTCTGTGTCTCCCTCTCTCTCTGACCCTCCCCTGCTCATGCTATGTCTCTCTTTCTCTCTCTCCCTCTCTCCCTCAGAAATACATAAAACATAAAAAAAAATTTTTAAGTTAAAAAAAAAATTTATAGTTTTAACTTCACTGATGAATAGTATTGTGTTCCATGAATACACTGAATTTGTTAATCTACTTACTGGTTGAAGAACATTTTGGTTTTTTCTATCATGTGTATAGTTGCTCTGAACATCTGTATAGGAACCTGTATGGATATATGCTTCTCATTTATCTTGGACAAATATCTAAGAATATATGATCATACGGTAACTATATATATATCTTTATTTTTTAAAAAAAAGTTTCTTTTATAGTCAAACTCCCATCTAGTCAGTTAGTCATGGCTTTGGGTCTATGTACTGTCTAGTCCAGTGGGCAGATGGTGACACTGGTGATTGGGTAACTAAGCTCCCACTGGGGCTTCGGCCTAGGCTTACTAGGTGACCATGCCTGTCATAGCCTCAGGTAACAGGTGTCACATGTAACAGGCCAGACCAAAACAAGGGTGGAACTTGCTGCCCTAGCCGCCCAACTCACTACTCAAAGACTTGGTGTGCCTGGCTGGCTCAGTCAGCACAGTATATGACTCTTGATCTCAGGGTCATGAGTTCAGGCCCCACATTAAACATAAAGATTACTTCAAAAACAACTACTAGTCCAAGACCTGTTAATAAAAATTAAAAATACTATTCAATGGCTTTTACACCAAAACACAGAAGAGGAAGCAACGACTTCTGACTTCAACTAAATTTCAAAGCATACTAACTAGTAAGTAATTTCTTACCTCTGTGCATAATCTTGTGCTTCTCCCTCAGGTAGGTCAGACCTTTTATTACCTGGAGGAAAGAATATAACAAGATGGGAAACCCAAACGGTAGTGGTTAAAACACAATCAGCCTGTCTCTTTTAAAATGATATATGTGTCTCCCTCTCTCTCTGACCCTCCCCTGTTCACGCGTGCCCGCTCACTCTCTCTCAGAAATAAATAAAAATGGAAATATTTTTTAAAAAAATTTTTTTAAATAATGAAATGATACAGAAAATATTTCATCTAATACCACAAAATTGCCTTCTTCCCCTATTTTTTATTTGATTTCCAACCTGTCATATCAAGAAACCATCTTTTTAGATGGTATATACTTATTTTTAAGCAATGTTGACTACTGCGAGTTTAGACAACTTTACAAACCCCTGTGCTTGGGGCACCTGGGTGGTTCAGTTGGTTGAGCATCTGACTCTTGATTTTGGCTCAGGTCACAATCTCACAGTCCATGAGATTGAGCCCATGTCAGGCACTATGCTGTAACGTGGAGCCTGCTTGGGATTCTCTCTCTCTCTCTGTCTCTGCCCCTGTCCCTCTCATGCACATGCATGCTCTCAAAGTAAATAAACAAGAAAGGAAAGAAAGGAAGAGAAGGAAGGAAGGAAAGAAAGAAAAGCAAAGAAGGAAGGAAGGAAGGAAGGAAGGAAGGAAGGAAGGAAGGAAGGAAGGAAGGAAGGAAGGAAACGCGACTAAATTTGGTTTTTGCCTAAAGCTGCAATATAAAAAAGAGGCTTTCTCATGCCACACATGGGAATTCTTTTGGATACCCTGTCTATTTCTCCAGGCACAGATTTTAATATAAAGGAAGTGACTTTTCTAGTTCTGGCAAGAGACAGACAGAGCAAGAATATTGTATCTAGAATCAAGACAGAGAAAATTCTGGTGAGAAAACCCCAGTTTTCTTACAAATTTCCCTTGGCTGACTTACTATCTTCCTCCCTTGTCCATTTCCTGCCAACTCATTAACTTATCAGTGAGAGAATTCGGAAGAAAAATTGCACAATATACTCACAGCAATGCTAACTTTTCCTAAGATTTGTTCCGGAATTCTTCCAGCCTTCTTCAGGACTTGATCCAAGGAGCCCCCATCCTAAAAACAAGAATACCAACCCATTTAGTGACAGTGTTTGTAACCATTCTTTCAAGTGTTAAACTTCAGCAGGAAAGTGAATCTCACATGTGGCAAATCTCCTGGAGGGGTACCCTTTGGTTTGTTCCAGACCTCAAAGATAGAAATGTAAAACATTGTGGGAGCTATCAAATAGCTAGAAACTCAAATCGTGAATAATCATTAAACAAAGGACTAATTCAGGGATCAAAAAAAGATTTGCACTGAGCCACTTGGCTGGCTCAGTCAGTGGGGTATGCATTTCTTGATCTGACAGTTGTGAGTTCAAGCTTCATACTGGGTGTAAAGATTACTTAAAAATAAAATCTTAAAAAGGTTTGCACTGAAATGACAGAACAATGCATGGTTAGGATCTGAGGATCTAGAGGCAAACTGTCTAAATTCACATCCTATCAACACTGTTGCTTCCTATCAGGGGGACTTTGACCAGGTTACTCACAGCCTATAAAATGGGGATGAGATCTTAAGGCTATTAAAATAATCATAGGGCTATTTTAAGTATTAAACAAGCTGATACACATAAAGCTCTCAGAACAACACCTAGCCCACGGTGAGTGTCAATAAATGTCAGCCATTTGATCAGGAGTGTATGTTACAATTAGTATTGGGGATTATCCTAAAAAAATCATAGTTAATAAAATCAAAAGAAAAATGTCATAGAAAGCAACAAGTCCTTCCACAAATCCTGACTAGTGCCATGAACTGTGTTAGGTTCTATGGAGGATAAAGATATAAAGAACCACTTCTTGGGGCGCCTGGGTGGCTTAGTCGGTTAAGCGTCCGACTTTCGCTTAGGTCATGATCTCGCAGTTCGTGGGTTCGAGCCCCGCATCGGGCTCTGTGCTGACTGCCAGCTCAGAACCTGGAGCCTGTTTCAGTCTGTGACTCCCTCTCTCTCTGACCCTCCCCTGCTCACGCTGTTTCTCTCTCTCTCTCTCCCGGAAATAAATAAAACTTAACGTTTAAAAAAAAAACACTTCTTATCCTCGTTAAATGTACAAACTAGTAGGGTAAAGATACACATTCTGAAAATAACAAAGCAAGATGTATGCCTAAGTCTTACACATGCAGAAAAGAAAAATTCTGGCTTCGCTTAAAAGATGGCATTTGAGTTGATGTCTTACTCAAAGGAGTAGGATTTCTATACCTGGAAAGGGGGAGGTATGCGGCAGAAAGGGAAAATGCAAGACACGACACGCGTGGGATATGAAGCCAGCCTCTGTGGGGCTCACAATCCTCATTCATGGATTCTACACCATAACCTGAGATCTTGAAGAAAAGCTTCACTCCAGAAACCCTGATGTAGCGAGGCAGAACTACGTTCATATCCCACGGCTCAAGCGCTGCCAATGAGCAGATGCAACTTACAACCACCCTCAGAAGTAGAGACAATTCCTGCAAATTCAGACTGATTTTTAAAGGATCTCATCTACGCTGAGCAGTTACCAATATCATCTGCCATTTATTAACCACCTCTGCGAAAGGTATAGGGATATGTGAGAAACTAGGAATGGAAAAAACTATACAGAGGGGGAAAAAAAACACACTGTTTGGGGAAACAGAACACTCAATGAAGCAAGGCACCTTAAATCCTCCTCTGAAACAAGGCAGGAAACAAACAGCTGAATGAGGAGAAGAGACATTGCTGGAGGTGCTCAGAGGAGGAAGTGATTCCTGGACCAGGCGGCTAAGGGAAGGACTGGAAACAGGAGGGACATGGAAACTGCACCTTGGAAGAGGTGGAGACATGGCCAAGCAGGAAGACATCCCTGTAAGCTTCCTGCCTCCAAAGTCACCCAGCCTTGATGTCACATCCCGGGAGCGTAAGGTCACAGAACAAGGCACAACATGATTAAAAAGGTCAGAACATATTCCCACTTTTATGGACACAAAAAAGTGTTTGTGTGACTCACACAGCACCAGAACATCCAGTGTTCTCAATGGTTACTTCTAGCCTAGGTAGGAAGTCGATCAGGGACTTTGCATAACAATTTCTTCTTTGTGCTTTTCTATGGTTTATAAATTTTCCACAATGAACAAACATTTTGCCCTTTTAAATTACTGAACTCCTTTAGGAAAGCGGAGAATTCAATCTGCAATCAGTTCAGAGCACTTACTGGGCGTCCGTTTTGTGCAAAGGCACTGTAAGATAGATACAACATTGCTTTCTTTCTAGAGTTGGTGAGAAACTAAGATTCATTCAGAGGTATAGACCCTTCAGGAAAGTCTCCTAAAACAATGCTAAAAAAAATAGATTGTCAACTTAAAAATTCTAAGCTGATGCAAAGGCGTGTTTGGATTGATCACTTTCTGTCACAGTCAACTCTGGATCACAGATGCTGAGGGAAAAGAAAGCAGTACAGGTGTGAATTCTCAAATGTACCTGAATACCCCCAAGCATGTTTGTCTTCTACTCAGAATTAATGGTGGGTGGGTCAGTCGACCAAGGAGCACAAAGGAAGAATCCTGAATTTCAACTTAAGATTTAGTATGGGCCATACTTCACTCAGACACGAGAGTGGAATCACTCATCTAGAACCCAAAAGAACTCCCCTGTGAACACATTTTCCACGAGTCCTTGGAAGAACCCTGCCCAAGCTGTGACCCAGGCTGAGGTGTGAGTCACCCTGTGAGGCTGGCTGCCTTCACAATGCTGCAAGCCCCTGGTGGCCGATTCAGGACATCAGAGCCCAGGAAACCACACCAAGTTTTCCAGAAAAATAATCACAGCACCTCTCAATTTCCTTCACCAGTGGGAAGAGGAACTCCAATACATGAAGTTTCCAAGCCATTTCTCTTTTGCTTCCAGTTGAATGTGGTTTCAGATCCTTTGATCGGCGCCTAATTATCAGGGAGGATCATGCACTGAAAACTAGGTAACAAAGCAACTCTGTCAAAATCTGACTCAAATGAGGTAGAAATGCTAAGCTCGGGTTCCACAGCCTAGGAGAGAGGGCAGCCTGCTCACACTTTTCTCTGGGGTTGTGGTACATATTCCTGTCAAAAAGGAAGAAAGATTGGCTCTCTTTCCTTCCACCTCCTTCAGAGCTGGAAGCAGAGTCACAGTATGAACAATGGGATTAGCAAGATTTAAGGAGCATGAACCACAGTCAGAATTACCCAGGGCTGCCTCCAACTCACCTTACAACCTTTCAATTCCACTTCACTGTTGCCAAGAACTTGCCTTCCCTGACTAAAGCTGCTGAAATTGTGCTTATTTTTAGAAGCCAATTATTAACTAAGTCAATGGTGCTTTTGTGAAGGTTTTCTATAGAAGAGACAAATGCTTTATGGAAAAAGGAGAGGGAGGGGCTCAGAAGCTTTTACTCCTGCATGAGAACCATGAGCCATGAATCCGAAGGTCTCTGGAGGTTCAGCTACCACCCCTGCAGGAATCTACCTCCCCAAAGGCAAGAGCATTCCTGTTCTATGTTCTATTGGGGGGGGGATTTACCCAAGTCTCCAAAATTCAAATGGGTTTACTTCTCGCACAAGTCAGCCCCTAGCTGAGTGCTTTAGAAGATGAGGCCCAATGGATGCCAGTGACACAACTTCACTTTAAAATACACCTAAGAGATGAGGCGCCTGGGTGGCTTAGTCAGTTAAGCATCCGACTTTCGCCTGGGTCATGATCTCGTGGTTCGTGGGTTCGAGCCCCGCGTCAGGCTCTGTGCTGACTGCCAGCTCAGAGCCTGGAGCCTGTTTCAGTCTGTGACTCCCTCTCTCTGACCCTCCCCTGCTCACGCTGTCTATCTCCTAGAAATAAAAAAATAAATAAAAAATAATAAAATAATAATAAAATAAAATACACCTAAGAGGGGCGCCTGGGTGGCTCAGTCAGTTAAGCGTCCGACTTTCGCTCAGGTCATGATATCGCGGTTCGTGGGTTCGAGCCCCGCGTCGGGCTCTGTGCTGACTGCCAGCTCAGAGCCTGGAGCCTGTTTCAGAGTCTATGACTCCCTCTCTCTCTGACCGTCCCCTGCTCATGCTGTCTCTCTCTCTCCCAGAAATAAATAAAACATTAAAGAAAAAAAAAATTTTTTTTTTAAATAAAATACACCTAAGAAATGATGTGAGCATGGGCAACATGGGCATGGGCAAAGCATACATGGCAGAACACGAACTGCAGAATCCAGGTGGGGGGTTTCTGTGTACGTTATACAGTTCCTTCACCTCGCTCTACATTTGAAACAGTCACGATAAAATGCTGGGGGGAAATGTTAATGATAGAGAACACACAAGGACAGTGACATACACAGAACCAAAGAACCTCTGAAGTTGGGCTGTGGCTAACGAACAGAGCTCTACAAGACACCTCTGAAATGTGGACACCTCTGAAATGTGGAAGCTGAGACAAAGCAGAAATACCCAAAGAGAAGTAGCCATCAGCAGTCAGAGGCAGCCAGGATGGGAGCTCTCCTGCAAAAAGGTCTGCTCAAGGACCAAGAAGGGGTGAGAGGTTCCAGGGCTAGACCAGAGAGCTACTCTGGAACCTGGCAGCCTGGATTTCAGGCCACAGCAGCTTCACTACAGTGTTCCGTCTCTGGTAGCTCTGAGCCTCTCCACTAAAATGAACACTGTTCCAACTGCTCTCTGGGCCTATGGATATCTTCAAAACAGAAGACCCTATTGCTGACTCCAAGGTCTAACTCTCTCCCACTGAGCCCCAGGCCTGACCATGTCCTCCACCATCTTGGCCTCCTTCATTTAGCCACTCAACACCTATCACCTAATAGGTGCCAAGCACTGTGCATGGCCTTCAAAAGGTTTTGACCCTCCCACCTTCTGAAAGCCAGTTTTCCAGGCTCACACCCCCCTGGGTAACTCAAGAGGTATCTTCTGCTTCAGAGACTTATAAGGGAGGATCCTACCCTACCCAGAGAGCCAAATCCACCGGAGGAAAACTGACCAATGGGAAACCAACCCTTGTCATGCCCTGAGTCATCTTGTCCCCTCAGAAGGAAAGGCTGACTAAGAAGGACAGCCCAAGGGGGCACAAGGCTGTGATCAGCATCTATGCATCCACAGTGAATAAAGGAATTCACAATGAAGAAGCCTCACCACAGGTCAATTTAAGACAAATTTAAAAACTGAACTTCACATGGCAAGAGGTCAAATAAGGCTAATAAAACAGGTTCCAACAAGTTGTGAATAAATGAAAAGGCCACTGCCTATCCATGCTTGGGGCCCAATCCTAACCTCTGAAGCCAGCACCATGGAATTCAAACATGTTCACCCTACAAACAGCGCCCTGGTTCCTCTAACGAAAAGAGAATCCCGAGCAGCACAGAACCTGGGGGTAACTCAGGAAAGAATCTGACTGTGAAGACAGCAGGCATGAAGACAACACACACCTGGTGCTCAGACGCCCCTCCATCCACACTGAGGACTCCTCACTTAAGAAGGCCCTAGGAACACAGCCATCCAACCTACAAACAGCCCGGGGAAGCAGAGAGACTACTCCCAAGGTTTCCACTCCTCTGGCAGCTCATGTGGCACCGTGCACAGAAGAGGTACTACAAGTAAGTGTTTGCGAAGCCGGACCCATGCTGATGAACTAATGTAAACCCTGACTGGCTACAAGTACCGAAAACCATAGAAACACAGGATGTTAGGGTAGGGAGGGGTCCCTAGAGGAGATCCGGTCCAAACACTGCTCGGCAGAGATGAGAAAGCCCTGAGAGAGTGTGAAATTTAAAGACAGCAGACCTAGTTAGAGACAGCAGTTAGAATTTAGCTCTGCCACTTACTGGTTATGTAACTTTAGCTAATTACTAAGCCTCTAGAGGCCTTGTTTCCTCCCCCACCTCGGGGAAGGTGGTCAACACTGTATCACATGACAGGGCTGATGTGATCAGTAAATTATGTAACATGGCAAGGACTCACCACGTGGTAGAAAATAGGAAAGTTAGTTACAACCATGTCTACCCATGCTGCCACCCACCACCCATTATCCTGGCAACACTGAAGAGAAAGAAGGCTACTCTGGCCTTGCCTGTCACTGGCTTATCACCATCATATCCACCATCTTCCTCTTCTAGCTTTCAAGGAAGCTCCATTGCTGGTTATACATATTCATCCAAAACTCTGGGCAAGAGCTAGAAAACCAACCATCAACAGCAAAATGCCCAAGAAATCCAAAGCATAAGGAACAAGCTCCCCTCCCCAGCATTACACCTCACCAAAGGGAGGCAAAGACCCGAGAGGGAAATATCAGCACCCCAGGCCTGGATGAGGACCAAACCAACAACGGTCACATGCTTCACACAGAGGCTGCTTCCTTCTAGTTCAAGCAAGAGAAACGAGAGCTTTCTTGGGAACCTTCAGGAGCACAGGAGACGTTTCAGGTTCTACGTTCCATATGGCACCACATAAGTCGGCAGATGCTGGCAACAGGATGCATGGCACTTCCTGATCCTTAACATGAACAGAAGTTCAAAATAATGGGGCGCCAGCAAGGGACAAACCTCCTGGGGAGGGTTCTCCTGGAGTTCATGAAGACCAGGCACAGGGGCTCTCCCCAGAGGTTAGGGCAGAGCCGGGGTCAGGAAGGAGATGGAGAAGCAGAGGGACGCTCTGCCAGACTGAGGCCTGAAAACCCGACGGCCCTAAGCATGCAGACTCAGTCACGGCAGCCCTCGTCCCCGAGCTGTCAGCGCCAGTGAGAATAAGGCAACCGCTACCATTTGCACGAGACAAGCTTGGAGCCCGTGTACTGGAGGGTTTCCTCCATTATTTTCACCAATCCTCACAACTGCGTAGGTAAGATAAGGGCCACTTTGCAAATGAGGAAAGGGAGAATGAGAAAAACCTGTCCAAGGTCCTGGCAAGAAGGTGACATCTAGGGGCGCCTGGGTGGCTTAGTTGGTTAAGCGTCCGACTTTCGCTTAGGTCATGACCTTGCGGTTCGTGGGTTCAAGCCCCGCATCAGGCTCTGTGCTGACTGCCAGCTCGGAGCCTGGAGCCTGTTTCAGTCTGTGAGTCCCTCTCTCTCTGACCCTCCCCTGCTCACACTGTCTCTCTCCTAGAAATAAATGAAACATTAAAAAAATTAAAAAAAAAAAAAAAAGGTGACATCTATAAACAAATAATTATTGAGCACTTGTTGTGTGCCAGGGCTATTCTGGGCTTTGGAGACACGATGGCAAACAAGACAGTGTCTACTCGCATTTTTGTGGAGAAGGGAGATATGAATAAACATCCCAGATTCCCAAGTCCTCTGCTGCCTAATGGGAACAGGAAAAAATAGCCATCACGAAGCCAGCCTGTCTCTCTGAAATTCTGGGCATCAAGGATGGAAACAAGAGCCCCAATCACTATCCCGTGGATTCAACAAATTACAGGCACTGGGCCCAACAGCCTTGGTTTAAATTCTGCCAATTCCATTTACTAGGTGCATGACCTTGGGCAAGTTATTAATGTCTCTGAGCCTCAGTTTCCTCATTTGTAAAATGCAGATGATCCACCCATCCAACAAGGTTGCTGCAAAAATGCAATAAAATTTTAACATGTGTAGAGTAGTCCATGCTATAATGCCCGGTAAATATTAGTTTACCAGTATTAGTATTGCTAGATAATTGTTATAGATGCTGTTATTACTGATAGTTACCAGGAAGAGAAGGGACTCCAGGCAGCTAGTGGTATAAAGATTAGCAGCTCTCACACACAAAATGAGCCCCTAAAATTCCCTCTCATTTGCCTTCTCTGATGTGCATCAAGTGATATTACTTCTCTGTACACCCAAAGAACCCCTCCAGACTGTCCTTAAAGCAGATTATAGACTCTGAGGACAGGGAAGTTTCAGCTTCAAAATCCCAGAACCGGATACCAAGCACACAACCCTGCATATGATAAACAGATGTTAACTATATTAACCTGATTTTACGCACATCAAAATCTTGGGGTCAGGAATAGTGGGAGATGTGCTCTGGACACACCCCCCAGGGATACCTGGTTGCTGCCCCCTCTCTCTGAAGACAGGAGGGACCTAGGAAGGCAGCCTGTTGGCTTTTGGTTATTCCAAGTTCCACAGTCGGGCTTCCCAGCTGCCCAAGATGGTAATGTGGATCCAGGGAGGAACCAGGAAGCTGCTGGTCCCAAACCAAAGACGAGAGCAGAGCCACCCAGCTCCCAGGCTGTTGCTCCAGAGGCTGACAGGTGACCACATACCATGTGCTCCATGCAGATACTGATCTCGCCGTCACTGTAGAACGCGCCATAGAAGCCCACAATGTACGGGGAGTTGCACTCGTGTAGAACCTGCAGCTCCCTTATGATCTGGTTCCGGATTGCGGGTTTGATCTCCAGGTGAATTAGCTAGGGAAAGACAGGTGGGAGGAAGAGAGGCTTTAAATATATGGAGGGAAGGATAGATGGAAGCCTTTTTAAATGCTCTTAACAGTGGGAGGAGAAGAAACAGGTATGTTTTAACTAACAAGTTTCTGCCCGACCAAAGCACTCAGTGCCAACCTACCCTGGCAAGTAGTGGTACCGGAGGAGCTGTAATGAGGGGAGGGTGGCTATGTCTCTGCTCCTGTGAGCCAAGAGTGGGGGGTGGGGTGGGGGGGCGCAGCTCACCCCTCCCAAACACAGAGCTGAATGGAGCATTTCCTCTAAAAGGACCTGGGAACCTTCGAGGAAGCCAAAGCAGCCTGAGGGGCTGGCTGGCACTCGGAGGCTGTAAGAGTGCAGGGGCAGGAAGGACTGAGAGTGCAGACCCAAGCTACTCAGGGGAGTTCCCCTTAACCCTTGACTTCAGGAGCCTGATGTGGTTAAGATTCAGCCAGGGCCTCTGGTGTCACCTGTGTCTCCCTGATATTGTCCCTTGTTTCCTCCAGGCAGACAGGACCGACAGAACAGATATAGGAAATGGTAACTCAATGAGATGAAGCTTCTAGAAAGGGCCACAGACAAGGAGTGTCAGAGGACCTGGAAACCAGTGGTTATCAGCATGGGCTGGAGTAGCCAGTGAAAACTGGACAGAAGGCGGGCTGTGAAGACAGGTGCTATTTGAAGAGATGGAAGGAGCAGCCTGAGCAAAATTCTGTGGATGGGATTAAACACGGTGTGCCAGAGAACACAGAGGGCTGCGCCTCACTGGAGCTGGGGCCATGTGCAGTGAGGGAGGAGCATGGTGGACAGGAAGGGGAGTCCAGCTCGGACACTGCCTGGACTGGACGCTGCCACAGTGGGGAGCAGAGTAGGACGGTGCAGGGGCAGGGCGGAGCACAGGCTAACAACCGGAAAGCAGGGTCTGGTGCATGGCCGGGACTGCCTACATCAAAGCAGCTTCTCCTGCACTGGATAACGGCAAACAGGCACCCTTGCATTCTTTCCAGAGCACACAGAAAACGCACAAAGGTCACCTGCTATTATTTTCCAGTCTGGGGGTGGGGATAAATACACTAACACACATCAGTGTGTTTATCCCATAATCTGATAGATCACAGGAGCTCAAAATTCAAACAGGTACTGAGTGTGAGAAGTCAATCTTCCTTCCACCCTTGGCCCCAGGCCCCTGATCTTCCAAGAGATAATGCAATCACCTATTTAACAAGGCAAACCTGATTCAGCACATCTTTCTTTTTTTTCTTTTCTTGTCTTTTTTTTTTTTTTTTTGAGCAGCCTCACCTTTCTGGCCATGACCAGGCCAGACGGCTTGTGGGAGACCTTGAACACCACACCACCGTTGCCGGCGCCCAGCTCACTGATCTTCTCGAAGTCGTCATCCTTCAATTCCCCGACCTTCTGCTTCTGGGTAAGAAAAGCCTCCAGGCGCTTCCGCTGCTGCTCATCGAGCTCCAGCTCCTCCAGCTTCTTCTGCAAAGCCTCCAGGTTGGTCCTGTCCCAGAGGGGGAGCGGGAGTCAGAACCAACATCAGAGAGGGCCCCCAGAGGAGCACCTGTGCTGTGGAGAGCACAGGCCCTGGGGCCGTCTGGAAGAACGAATGGAGGGGCTCCAGGAGGACTCCAGGTACTGTGGCCCTGCTCCCCTAGCTCCACCACCGCCACCACTCCCCACTGACACCCTTCACTTTTCCAGGCCTCTGTTCCCTCATTTGTAAAACAAGGCCTCTCTCGCTATGCTGCAAGTTTACAGAAGGAACCAAAGAATCTGCTAATATTCACAATGAGCCACCTTCATTTGCTTTAAAATCCCAGTTCCGTGGCTCAGTCAGTTGAGTGTCCGACTCTGGCTCAGGTCATGACCTCACATTTGGTGGGTTCAAGATCCCGCATCCACTTCTGTGCTGACAGCTCAGAGCCTGGATCCGGCTTTGGATTGTGTCTCCCTCCACCCCTCCCCTATTTGTGCTCCGTCTCTCTGTCTCTCAAAAATAAATAAATATTAAAAGAAAATTTTTTAAATCCCAATTCCTAAAGCCCCTCTACTGTTGGATTATTAAGTCAGCACCATATACAAAATAAAATCTATTTCCTAAAAGCACTAAACTGAAATCAAACCAAACCATCACAACAGACTCTAAACTGCATGGGAACAGCAAAAACCCTCCTCTCTAATGTGATCAGGTCCAGAACCAGGTTAATTAAAATAAAGCAAGGAATCATAAAAATACCTACCTAAAATTTTTATTTTTGTATAATATGCATATAAATGTGCATTATTCACCCATCTTCTAATGTAGGCAGGGCAAGGCCCTCTCTTTGAGTAAGGGTTCACTAGAAAGAGCCCCTTGCCACCTTCCTCACATGAACCAGCAAATGATACACTATAATTTCCAATTCCTGAGTCCTCAGAGTAAAAATAGCCATTTACTGAGTAATATCAAATTAAAATTCTAAGACTTTTATGATTTCCCTCAATTTTAATGCTCATCTAATTTGAAAGTAATGTGTTTTAGTAAGCTGGACTTATTGAGTCTTTCCAGGCTTTTAATTAGTGTTCAAAGCTGGCAGGGGGGAAGGGGAAACCCACTTCATTTGCAGTCATATTTCACCAGTTTATCTGATATTGAAGTAAGTTACTTAATGACAACACCAGCCACAACCGTACAAATCATGCTGGGAACAAACTGGCTCTTGGTAAGCACATAATTCAGCCAGTGGGTGCCGAGGCGAGTGGGCAAGGCAGAGAGCAGCCTGCTTGGCTGTGCATTCAGCAGGCTGGTGGGCAGTACGGAGTGTTTTACAGAGAACGGAAAAGAATTCATTATTCCTGGGGGTTTTGTAAGAGGAGGGTGGTACAGAGAACATCCACAGTGTTTCATCTGATTTTAGTCCTTGTCTAAACAAACAACATGGTGACAAGACAGGGCATCACTACACAACAGAAGGCTGGTCCCCACCCCCCAACATACACACCGTTTCTGAGCTGGAAGGGCAGGAGTAAGCATAATCTTCCACTCTTCACTCACCCTCTGTTCCAACTCTGAAGAAGGCAGGGAGGTTGAGACCTACTGCCCCCAGTCTATGGGAAGATCCAACAGCGCCTTACAAGTAACAGTACATGGGGCCACAGAGGACACATGGCTGATTTCACCAAGCTCCCTCCCTGGGGAGCTCTTGAGGAAGGAAGGATGGTGCCACTAACTGAACTGCGTCTGCCTAAAATTCCTGTTGAAGCCCTAACCTCCTATGTAATCACGTGAAGAGACAGGACAATTAGGAGGTAAGTAAGGTTAAGTAAGATCATATAGATGGAGTCCTAATCAGATAGGACTGGTGGCCCGCAGAAGAGAGGTGACCTCCTTGCCACTGGGCACACGCCAAGGGAAGGCCATGTGAGGACACCAAGAGAAGGTAGCTGTCCACAAGTCAGGAAGAGAGGCCTCGCCACAACCAGACCATGCCGGCACCCTCATCTTGGTCTCCCAGCTTCCAGAACCATGAAAAAAATAAATTTCTGTTGTTTAAGCCAAACAGTCCATGACATTGTGTTATGCAGCCCAAACAGACTAAAACAGCTGAAAACAGCTGGTAATTTTCTCGTCCTGCTAAAAGGTACAAGTAAGTGTCACAGCTGCCCCCAGTCCAGCAGGGGTAGGGATCCAGAACAAGCATGGCTGGCTGGAAGGGCATGGTGCCCACCTGCAGGTGTCCTTTCTCTGAGGTCTGTACACAAAGGAACCCATCAATGACATTTAGAGACACATGTCAAACAGACCCCAAAGCTAAAACTTTGAGGAGGTTACAGCTGCCTGTAGGGCTCAGCAGTCAGGCTGAAATGCAGCCTCCAAAGGCTTCTGTCAGATGGAATGCTGAGCAGCGAGAGGGAGAGGGAAGGACTGAATGGAAGGAAATCACTCGCCCTACAGCACTGCATACTCTGCTTCATACCTGCTAATACATTTCTTCGGCCACAACGCTACAATTACAACAGAGAGCAAACCCAAGCACAGACAGGTGAAGTGAGTTGTCCAAGGTCACACAGCTAGTGAGCAACAAAGCAAGGTCTGAGACCTGGGCAGAAAGAAGCTCTAATCTTATGCTGCAATGCCTCTTCAAAAAGCTCAACACTTTCAAGGGAAGCCACTTGCAAGCATGGGTAGGGTCCTAGTGTGGGACATGTGCCATGCCAGCGCTTGATCATACATGAAGATGGCATACCTATGTAAAGAGCCCTTCGCACCAGATAAAACCCTGCCTCCCCGCACATCAAGCAAGCAACAGTGGCCACAAGACACGCCATCCATCTGGCAAAGAAAAAGAGGAAATGTTGACTCTGCTCATTTTCCTGACTCTCTGTAGAATTAAGTAACTCTCCCACCTTCAGGAAGAAAAACTAAATCTGGGCTTCCTCCTTCCTCGACCTTCTATGCTCTCCCATCTAACCACCTACCCCACCACCTAAGGAACTGGCTCCTGATTCGCACTTTCAAAAGGCTATGCCATAGCAAAGGCTGTATGCTGTGTGGCACGACTTTCCCGATGAACTGGGGAGAGGCAGGGGGAACATGTTGCCAAGCTACCAAGCCATTAGTTGTCAGGAATCCCGAACTCTTACCCCAGAGTAGTCAATAACTAGCTGTGTGACCATGGACTGGTCATTTAACTTTGACACATCTCAAATTTTCTCACCTGTAAAATGGAGTAACAACTCCATGCTTCCTTAAGCAGGGGAGGATCAAAACAGAAAACTAATGAGAAGGAACAACGGAATTTTCACACACTTCTACACTAAAGTTAGGGCACGTGCAGGTAGACTGGAAGACGAGGAGCCACCGCCGATCAAGAAATTACTGCCTTTCCTTTAGCGATTCTTAAAGCCCTTGAAAAGTTTTATTTAAGAACTGTTGCAGAGAATGAAAGACCAAGGATTTTATCTGAAGGTGAAAGGAAAATCCTGGCATCAAAATGGCTTTCAGTAATTCATTAAAAAGAAATCCATCAGGGGCGCCTGGGTAGCTTAGTCGGTTAAGAGTCCGACTTTCATTTGGGTCATGATCTCGTGGTTCGTGGGTTCGAGCCCCGCGTCGGGCTCTGTGCTGACTGCCAGCTCAGAGCCTGGAGCCTGTTTCAGTCTGTGACTCCCTCTCTCTCTGACCCTTACCTGCTCACACTCTCTCCTAGAAATAAAAAAAATTTAAAAACTAAAAAAAAAGAAATCCATCAATAATGGAACAGTCTTTAGTACTGCTTCCTCTCGCACAGGGACTCAGTGATGTTCAACAAGGCTCATTTCTGCCCTGCCCCGCCCGCCCCAGCCCACCCCACCCCAAGGCAAAATGCTTCAAGCAAAGGAAACAGGCCGGCTACATCGATCATGCAACAAATCTCCAAATTTCAGATAAGAACCTGTCTCCTTCACAATCTTTGGTTTTAACTGAAATCAGCAAAATCAGAACTACAGATTGAGAAAAGAACCTGGAGCACAGAATAAATCTCTGACACACACACCGCCCTCTCCAGGGACCAGCTGTGACGTCTGACCCCCACCACCCTGTTCAGCACAGCAGAGAGAAAAATGACACACGGTAACATGAATTCCGCACCACGGCTATCTTACAGAAAACACAAGTTCACTGAGATACAAAATTATAGGTTTGAAATAGGAATGCAATGAAGAGCAAGGAATGTGGGGAAAAAAAAAAACCCAGGGCTGTCATTTGTGCTCTGAAAACACCAGGGAGGCACAATGCAGTGGGTGGAGAGAGGATGATCCTATGGACCAGAACATCTCCTTCCCTCTCATCCCACCCATCTGCTGCGCCTAAATGCATTGCCACAACTGGAATCTTGCATTTGCGGCTCAGTGGCTTAAATCAGGAAGAAGTACAAAATGTAGCACAGGGAGGGAAAGGAAAAGACCCCCAATCCGACCCATCTGACAGGTGAGGAAATGGAGGTCAGGAGAGGACAAGGTCTCACACAGCTTACTGGCGGCAGTCTCTCAGCTCCTAGAACAGAGCTCCGTTCAAGGCCTCACACTGCCATCCCCAACCCTGATGGTCACTGCAAAGGGCAGGGAGGGGGAGGTGATGTCTAGACAAAGGAGTGGGGTCTTCAAACTGCCACACACCAAACAGGAATGAGCCACGGTAGCACGCAAATACTGGCTAGCCAATCTGAGCCTTTCTCTAGCCCTGGGTGGCAGGCCCTGCCTCGGCCGGCCAGGAAGGAGCACAGGGGAAGAGCAGAGGGTGACCATCAGCTGCTGTGCAGGAGGAGAGAAAGGGTCCCAGTACCCGCAGGGGGCATCCTCAGAGAGCCCAGGGAGTTGGGAAGTTCTCTCTCCCCTGCAGCATCTGCCAAGTATGAACAGTACCGGGGCAGGGAAAGAAGGAGGAAGACAGGAGACCTTAGCTAAAGGGGAACAGCACCAAGAGACTAACACTGCAACCCCTCAACCCTCACCCTAGATCACTACCATCTCTGAGGTCTTGGGCAAGCTACCACCCTCTGGTCCTCAGTTTTCACACTCAGGAAAAAAAAAAAAAAGTGCATGAGGAGGAGGGGAGGAGAGAGGGGATGTTTGGGTGTCTCTGAGATCCAAGCCTGTGCACGGGACAGCCAATTGAGGCGGTCCAAAGTAAGACTGAGGATGTGCTCAGGCTGAAAAGCTGAGGATCGAGGATCTTCAAAAGAGGGGAGATGCGAGTGGAAAAGAGAAGAACTGGTCTTAGGGTTCTCTATATAGCCGAACCCTGGACAGCAGGGATGTGGGGATTAAAAACAGCGTAAGAGAGGAAAGAAAAATGGGCCTAAAGGAAGAAGCAAAGGGAGCCAGAGACACCGCTAACCGGACTCCACCCTTGGCTAGCCCATCTGCAGTAAGGTGTGCAGTTCAAGCCAACCCCAAAAACATGGTGGAGGAGGGGCTCTAGACCCTCAACCCTCCAGGCCATGCTGGGAAGGGCTGCTCAACTAACTAGGCAATAAAATTCTAGGCAATAAAAAAAAGAAATGTGGCACAACTAGCCTATGCAGTTATAAAACAGAAAACACCCTTTGTGGTGGGGAGCAGTAACCAGAAGGAGACGTGTGACAGTTAATTTCAGGTGTCAGCGTGGCAGGGCCACAGTGCTAAGGTATGTGGTCAAACTTGATTTGGACTATTTCTACAAAAGTAGGGTTTTAAGGTGGGGGACGGGGGGTGGAGAGGGTGGAAAGTGGTGAACTTTGAGTAAAGCAGATTACTCTCCATAGTGTGAATGGACGTCGTCCAATGAGTTTAAGGCCTTAAGAACAAAGACTGACCTCCCCAAAGAAGGAATTCTGTCGGCAGGCTGCCTCTGGACCCCAACTCCAAGTCCTCCACTGACCCCTAGCCTGCTGGGCTACCCTCCAGACTGGGGACTTCCCAGGCTTCCACAATCGCATACAACAACTCCTTTACCAGCTCCAGTCAGGTCAGTGTCTGTCCATCTCCTCTCTTTCAATGTCCACCTCTTCCTCTCTCTATATATGTGTATCCTGGATGCTGTGATCGGGTTTCTTTTACCTTTTTCCTCCTTGTGTCTCCTTGTAAATAATTTTTTTTTCCAGTGTGGATAATGTCTATTAACCTATCTTCAGGGTCACTGATTCTTTCTTCAGTTCCCTCTGGTCTACTGATATACCTGTTGACCTCTGAAATAGTGTTTTCAAAATGTTCTAGCATTTCCACGTAAATCCACTTTTAGTTTCCGTCTCTTCTGAAATCCCTCATTTGTTCTTGCATGTCATCCATAATGATGGTTATTTTAAAGCCCCAATTCCTAGTTCTGTCATTGGCCTGATCTCCTGTAGGTTTTTTTTCCTCTCATGATTCTTTGTGCATTTCAATACTGCATTGAGTTGTACACTGTAATAGAAGCCTAAAGACTGAGGTAAATTGTCTTTATGTTTAATAATGGGTGCATTCTTCAGTCATGTTGTTAGTACCAGTTAGGAGTGGAGCTAGGTTTGGGTTTTCTTGTGAATGCTGTTAATTTCAGTACACCACAAGCTGCGAGTTTCTTGAGCAATGGGTTTTATCTCATGCTGAGAGTGGAGCCTGAGCTGCAGAGGTTTTGTTTCCTCAGTGTTTCCACGCCTCCCTCAGCTTTGAACTGACCCATGATGCCTGGCCACAGAGTAGGGTCCTTCTCTGTGCCCTTGCTCCTCCTCAGGGTGGACTGAGACCATCCGCACCTACTACTCTCATGTGATCTCTATGATCACCTTTGATGTAGCATCGCAGCACTGGCTTAAGGTGCCCTGACTGTCTGTATTCCTCTCGCTGCTTTACTAAGGACCTTCTGAGGTCAAAATGCATGCATTCCCAGAGAAGATCTGGGAAGATAAAACAGTCAGCATGGTCTTAAATGAAAAAGCAGTAAGGGTGGGTAAACAGTCAGTGGGGTGTACACGTGGACAAGAAGTAATGACCAGGACCTCAAACTGGACAACATGGGAAGCCAGACACTTTGCCTGTCCTGCTCTTAAAAAGGCCCTGTGAACATGGACTTCCCCTCATTTCCAAGGCAACCATGCACGTGTGGCAGTTCTTGGGCAGGAGAAAGTTTCCTCTTCCTCCTCTAGCACAGAGTCTGCTTCATGCTGGTGTTGAACCCAGCTTTGCGCTTAGATTCTTAGGAAGCTGGGGGAAGACACACTTCAGTACAGCCATTCTCTTGCCCGGTTCATAATGTGCCTCACTGAATTTAGCAGAAATATCTTTTTCCTTTTCCTTGAGGCTGGCTGTTAATGTAAATCATATCTTGGCCACCTACTCTTCTCTGCTTGCTGACAGATGTATAGGTAAGCAAAGTCTCACAGTCGTTGTTCTTGAAAGCAACCCCCAGACCCCAGACCCAGTGACATATGCAGGAAATCAGCTGCTTCTGGGTCAGCACAGAACTGGTCTTTCACAATGAGACAGAAAACTACCAGAAAGGAAAAAAAAAAAAGAAAGAATGCATGTGGCTGCCATTATATTCCACGCTTAACAAATAAGTGTGAGAACTTTGGGAGGCAGAAGACATGGGTTCAATTCTGATAGTTTTATGATCTGTGAACTATTCACTCACCTTCCCTCAATTTTTCTCAAAGAAAAATAGGCAAGTTAAACTAGGTGGTCTTTAAAGTTCTTTTCAATGCTAGAATTCTCTAATCTTAACATCAGATTCATCCCATAGTATTCCGAGGGTAGCTAAGTCCCAGACCATGCATCTCTGCAAACACTGGCCATTTTCCCAATCCTCACTTTTTTTTTTAATTCTTTTTTATAGTTTATTTATTTTTGAGAGAGAGAGTCGGGGGGCGGCAGGTGCAGAGAGATAGAGAGAGACACCGAATCTGAAGCAGGCCCCAGGCTCCAAGCGGCCAGCACAGAGCATGATGCAGGACTCAAACTCACCAACTGTGAGATCATGACCTGAGCCAAAGTTGAAGGTTTAACCAACTGAGCCACCCAGGTACCCCTCACTGCCTTTCCTTTGTTAAATGTTTTATTTATTTCTGAGAGAGAGAGAGAGAGAGAGAGCGAGCGAGCGAGGAGAGGCTCAGAGAGAGGAGGAGGCACAGAATCTGAAACAGGCTCCAGGCTCTGAGCTAGCTGTCAGCACAGAGCCCAACACGGGGCTTGAACCCACGAACCACGAGATCATGACCTGAGCTGAAGTCGGACTCTTAACTGACTGAGCCACCCAGGCGCCCTGGTGCCTTTTTTATTTTATTTATTTTGAGAAACAGACACACACACACACACACACACACACACACACAGAGACAGACAGACAGACAGACAGAGAGCACGTGCTCATGTGAATGGGGGAGGGACAAAGCGAGAGAGGAAGGGAGACAGTCTCCCAAGCAGGCTCTGGGCCATCAGCACTGAATCCACGTGGTGTGTTCAACCTCATGAACTATGAAATCATGACCTGAGCTGAATTCAAAAGTTGGACACTTAACCAGGTGAGCTACTCAGCTGTGCCATCACTGCTTTCTCCTTTGAGACTATACTGTTGTATCTTCCCAGGCCTTTTCTGAGAATATATGCATTTTGACACCAGAAGGCCCTTAGTGTAGCAGCAAAAAGCATATAGACAGTTAAAGGCTCTTTAACCCAATAATGTGATCCTAAATAAAAGGTTGTGGATGGGGCACCTGGCTGGCTCAGTCAAAAGAGCAGGAAACTCCTGTTCTCCCCGTTGTGAGTTAAAGCTCCACAGTGAGCAAAGAGCTTACTTAAAAAAGAGAAAAAAAGAGGTGCGCCTACCTGGCTCAGTTGGTTAAGCGTCCAACTTCAGCTCAGGTCATGATCTCACGGTCTGTGGGTCTGAGCCCTGCATGGGGCTCTGTGTTGACAGCTCAGAGCCTGGAACCTGCTTCAGATTCTGTGTCTGCCTCTCTCTCTCTCTCTCTGCCCCTCCCCCACTCATATCTCTTTCCCTCCCTCTCTCTCTCAAAAATAAACAAACATTAAAAAAAATTTTTTTTAAGGTTGTTGTGGAGATTACATAAGAGTGTAATGTAAAAAACATGTTGGAAGCATCTGCAGTGCTAAACAAGTAGTTAATATTGTTCGGCTGTCGGCAGCTAATTACTGGTTAGCAAGGGTAACATTTGATTTGGTAGTACTCACTACTGATTTACTACGTACCTGTTGTGTTACAGGTATCCTGAGAAATGCAAAGGAGCCCCTTTGGTCTCCTAACAGCACCATGAAGTGATCACCACTATCAGCCCCATCCTACTGATGAAATTCCCGCATCTTCATGGTTTCATGCAATAAATTAATAGCCTGGCAAAAATGTACAATGTAGTTAAATACTGCCTCTGCTGCCTTTCAATGGTTTCGCCGCCACTCCCCACAAAAACTGGGGGCAAAGACAGTCTTACAAGTGCCCTGATTTTCTCAAGAGCCCTCAGGTGCTGACAACTGGGTAGCTCAGGAGACACCAGCCTAACCAGACTGTGTTTTGTAGGGGCAGGAGACTGGAGATGGTCTAGAATGACGTGTAAAATTTAGACAGCAAATGGTCTACTCTGCAGAAAATGACACAGAATGGGGATTAAAAATATTAAAAGCAAACAATGTTAGAGGAACATAACTCAAAACGAGTGTCAGGACAAGTGTTTCTCTTTAATGTCACTTTCAATCAAGGGGCTTCCAGGCCAATCAACAAAAGTTTTGCAGAGTCAAGAAAACAGGTTTAAATAATTTTTAAATAAGATAAGGGAGTCTGGCTGGCTCAGTCCATAGAGCATGCGACTCTTGGTCTTGGCATAAATTCAGGCCCCACAATGGACATGAAAACTACTTTAAAAAAAAAAAAAAGATACTTTACATATGCTTGTCCTTAAAAAAAAAAATAATAATATTAATATAATAGTAAGCAATACCCCCCCCGGAATCAAACAGGCTTCCAAAATGAGACAAACTGCCTTCTTCCCCTGGCATATTTCTGCAGAGAGTCACGCTGAAAAACACACGCGCGCGCGCACATACACACCCACACAGAGGAACCTCTGGAGTGGCAGGACCACCCACTCATGCAGACTCTTCTTAAATATTGAACAACATCCTGGATTGGAGAGGGGGTGTCATACTGTTGCTTGAAAGAAATGACAGACTATGGTTCCTTCTGCTCCAATGGACAAAATTTGTTTCATATTAGCCATATATGAATTAATTCCTAAAGGATCAGTCTTCCGGAGGGAAAAGTACAAGAAAAGGAAAAGGAAAGAAGTGATGAAATTTGGAGGCAGAGAGGGGGAAAAAAAAGAGGATGAAAAAGAATATCACCAAGGGGCACCTGGGTGGCTCAGTCGGTTAAGTGTCCGACTTTGGCTCAGGTCATGATATCACAGTTTGTGAGTTCGAGCCCTGCGTCGGGCTCTGTGCTGACAGCTCGGAGCCTGGAGCCTGCTTCGGATTCTGTGTCTCCCTCTTTCTGCCCCTCCCCTGCTCACATTGTGTGTGTGTGTGTCTCTCTCTCTCTCAAAAATAAACATTAAAAATTTTTTTTAAAAAAACGAATATCACCTTTACCTGATGAGGGAAAAAGAGGTACATAATAAGTGTTTGATAAAGAATGAAATTTAGATGTAGTGGAGACGAGCTTCTTAAACACTAGCCATGTTATTATACCCACTAATTTAATCCTCATAACATTAAAAATTAGGTATTTTGTTCCCATGTTACAGAAATGGAAATGGAGGCCTGGAGCAATTAAGAATAGGGCTGGAACTCCAGAAGTTATCTTCTCTCCATACCATGAGCCAAAGAGCTCATGTCCTTCAAACATATCATCTACCTGTTCAACCCTAACACAGGTTATTTACCCGTCAGTGACCTGTCCCTTTGAGGCAAAGAACTGTGCTGTACTAAAAGGTTCCTGGAAAGACAACAAATCTACCCAAAGAAGAATTCCTTTCAGAGAAACATCCAAGGCTGATATATTTTGAGTGGGACAGGAAGGGAAGAAAAAGGACACAGCCCAGGTGAAGCACCCCGGAAGAAGCAGTAAAAATTTGGGTGGCCATAAGAGAGGCAGGGTGGAGAGGAGACAGCAGGAAGTACTGAAAGGGAGAAAACACCACAGACAACCGAGGTGGAACATCCAATAAATATGTGGTCACCACCAGAAAATCAAAGGGAGCCCTGGGCCTGGTGGTGGCCACACAACGTGTGTGCTCCTAAAAGGGCAAGCTGGTTGACTGTGGCCTTAGAAAGATGATGTATTTGACCCCACCCATTCCCTGTTTTTGAGAAGCTGACGTAGAGAAAGACCTTTTAGAAACTGCCTATGCAGTAATGGCCAATACTGCTCTGTGAATCAGCAGTGTGAGGTGCTCTTCAATGAGAGAAAAAGGGAAGGACCCAATGAGACCATCATTCCTAGATCTCATAACCCAAAACCATAAGGTAAGTTGAATCCCCAGGGCACAAAAGGAAAATACAGCCAATGGTCAGAAGCACAGCTAAGGCAGGAAAAAGATAAAGTCGGAAGAAACACAACATTTAAAATACATCTCCAAATCTAGTCCACATGGAGAAATCATAAATTCTCCAAATCTGTTTCTTCCTTAAGCACACGAACAACGTGTCTATTACAGCTTGGCCCTTCTTGATCAAAGTACACACAAGACAGGTCAGCAAACCTCTCCCCTCTCAGCACACATCATCTCTGAGAAAAATAACACTCCCCACATCACTAGCTGGCAATGCTCGGGGAACCCTGATCTCAGGACCATGACTACAAGTCCATACATATGCTCACCTTGTAGGTCCTCAAATTAATAGCAATTGGCCTGGTAGGGTCAAAATCTACCTGGCAGAAGTAAAATCACAGACCAGAAGGAACCAAACTTAATTAAAACCAAAACCGACAGTACTTGCTTCTGTCTTGTGAAAGGAGGTGCAGAGGCAGGGGTGGGAGGGTTGGTCAAGTGTGTTAACAAACCATCTTCACAGCACAGGCTACCAGAGGACCAGAAGTCTTGCCCACAGTTTGTCTGGTTTTTTTTTTACATTTATTTATTATTGAGAGACAGAAAGAGACAGAGCACGAGTAAGGGAGGGGCAGAGAGAGAAGGAGATAAAGAATCAGAATCAGAAGCAGGCTCCAGGCTCTGAACAAGCTGTCAGCACAGAGCACAACACAGGGCCCAAACCCATCAACCATGAGATCATGACCTGAGCTGAAGTCAGACACTCAACCGACTGAGCTACCCAGGCACCCCTTGTCCACTGTTTAAAAGGGCCTGATCCTTAGCCATGGCATAGGCAGAAGCAGATCTGAACAGCACATAAGGGTGGAGCTGGAGAAATGATTTACGCTGCAGAGTAAGACGGGAGAAGTCTGTTTGAAGAGTGTCCGTAAAGTAGCACAAGAAGAAAGAAGGCACCGGGGCAAAGGTCATTTAAGACCAAAGATACCTTATGCCACTAGATTTTAAGCTGTCTTTATTGCTATAATTTAACAAACCCTCCCTACCTCAGACCTTCCGTCCAATCTGCCATGCACGAAAAGAGCTTTTTGTGCATTTCATTCTTATTGTTGTTAGGTGAAAATCAGGGGGAAGGGCCAAATTCCAAGCTGGTTCAACAAAGAGGAAAAAGAAAGAAAAAAACAAAAACAAAAAACACAGAAAGGGAAACATGGGTCCTATAGAAGCAAAAGTGACCATGAGAATGGAAACCTGCAGGACCGCTCCAATCTAGAGGACAGGGGACCAGGAAGCTGAGTGGACATCTGGCTGATACCCATTTATGCCCACAGCTGTGAAAATGCAATGCAGATTTATCACTGAGCACCCACTGTGTGACAGACATAATCTGTGCTAAAGGGTAAGAAGGTACAGATAAGGAAGACAGGGAAGGATACTAATAAGCACAGCAATGAGTGAGTAAGTAGATCGTAATGCTGAAAGTGAGCTGAGCACAGGGGGCTATGAGAACAGAGGTAGGACTTCCAATTCCATCTGAGATGAGGAAGGGAAAGAGGAGGTCAGAAAACATAATGCCCAAATTTAGTCCTGAAGGAGAACTCAAGTTTTTGCAGCAAGGGAAAAAGCACCCCAGGCTTGGGGCTTCAGCATGAATAAAAAGGCACTGAAAGTTACAAGCAGTTCCAAGTGGCCAGAGGGTAGACACACTGGGCGGGGCAGGGTGGTTAAGCTGTAGCTAGACCATGAAGGGCACAGCACACCATGCTAAAGAATTAGGTCTGACAAAGAAGAAGGGCGGCACCTGGGTGGCTCAGTAGGTTAAGTGTCTGGCTTCAGCTCAGGTCATGATCTCACAGCTCGTGAATTCGAGCCCCACATTGGGCCCTGTGCTGATAGCTCAGAGCCTGGAGACTGCCTCGGATTCTGTGTCTCCCTCTCTCTCTGCCCTCCCCTGCTCACTCTCCGTCTCTCAAAAAATAAATATTTTTAAAAAAGAGAGAGAAAGCGGAAGGGGTACTAGGGAAATGTTGGTCACAGGGTACAAACTTGCAGTAGATGATGAATACGTCCTAGAGACCTAATATACAGTACGGTGATTACAGTTAACAAAACTTTATTAGCAAAGCTGCTAAGAGATTAGATCTTAAGTGTTCCCACCACAAAAAAGAAATAATTATGTGACACCATAGAGATGCTAACTACAGCTATGGTGGTAATCATATTGCAATACATAAATGTATCAAATCAGCACACTTATACGTCAATTATACCTCAAGAAAAAAAATTTTAATCTGAACTTAAAAAAAAAAAAAAAAGATGGTCCTGGCGCCCCAGCCTGGAATGCCTAAGGATGTTTAGGGTTCCACAAAGAGCCACCTGACATCTTAGCTTCCAAAAAATGCCAGAAGATTTTTTTAAACTTTTTAATTAAAAAAATTTTTTGATGCCATTAAGATGCTTTTTTATATTTAAATATCTAAAATACATGCAAAATAATCAGAACTTAACTATGCAATTTAAGTATGTGGTTCTGGAATCAAATTACCCATAATGTTCATATGCAAAATAGATATATAAATAAGCGCAAAAATTCTAATTTGGAACATTCACAGAAATGGAATCAAGAGCTACACACCTCAAGAGATATACTAACTTCCTTGAGACAAAGAATATGTGGAAATCTGAAGTCTAAAAGCTACTGAGCTCAGCCTTCCAAATCCATGGAACCCCACAGGGAACTTCTCTTCCAGACAATTAAACTCTCATTACCCTGGTCCAAAGACTGGCTCAGAAAAGCCTTTGACAGTATTTCTCACACACCAATCCATAGCTCTGGATCCAATTCCTAAACCCAACACTGATGTGCATTATTGATATCTATGCAATACATACAGAAGTGATGGCTGCTTTTCCAGTGATGCTTGAAGCTCACCAAGTTCAGTTCATCTATTCCATTTCACATATACATCACTGAATCCCAGAGAGCTCTCTTTATTTGCAAAATTGCACCATCAATAATTTGCCTCTAATGTATAAACCATGCTTCTAACAAGAGGTACCAAGATTATGGAAACAATCTTGAACTTGGAAGTCAGGAAATCTAGAGCCTTCTGTCAACACTGTAGGTAACGGGGCCATGTAACCTTGAACCTCGAAATGGAAGCACACTCTCGTCCTGTATCACAAGGGGCTGTCATAAGCACCTGGACAATGTGTGAGAATGTGTTCTGAAACAGATAAATAAGTAAACATATCAAAGAGACTTTTCTAAAACAAAAAACTTTCTTTGAAATTATTCTTGGTTAGGGGCGCCTGGCTGGCTCAGACGGTGGAACACACAACTCTTGATCTCAGGGTTGTAAGTTTGAGCCCCACGGTGGGTGTAGATTACTTAAGAATAAAGACAAAGAATTAATTAATTAATTCTTGGTCAGATGAGCATGACCATGGTTGACATTTAACATTGTGAATCCTCAAAGAGCATTAAATAATACACCAAAGATCAAGATTAGAAAACAAAACCTACTAGGACAACACTCCAGTGCATATTAAATTTGAGGTATTGTGGGACAAAAATAAGAAAACACGCATCATTGAGCATCCTTTGGACCCTGGTTGCTTTGGGTAAGATTCTGTAGGCTGTGTGTGGCATTCAAAGAGAAGCATGCACTTACAGCAGGAGATAAAAAGATACCAAGCTCTTCCTCTTCACTTCTCCCCACCCACTTCCTTTTCTTCCAAAGGAGATGGCGCTCATTTACCCACTGGCTAGCCACATCCTGCCTCGGAAGCTACTTCCTAGGAGCTGCTCGGGCTATTCTGAGAGGAGCTTTAACTCCTTCAGGCCCCCAAACCACTAGTAGATTTATGACATGCCCACTCACCACAGTCATTTACAGTAGAGTAACTAGAACCCATTTGATCATATAATACTCCCATGTCCTTTGTGCCATGCACTGAATTAAATTAGCATTTGACCTACAATAGGGCCCAGTAAGAGCCACATCTCTTGGCCCCACTTGGGGGCTCCCAACTAATCCAGCTTTGTTTACCCAATCAAAAAGAACAAAAGGAAGAAATGATTCAAGAAGAGCTATCAAGAAACTGAATGCACATAATATTGTATTTGATATCAGTGAAAACCCAATGAAGCAAATCTCCTGTCCCACATGGGCTCTGTAAGCTAACACCAACATTCATTCATTCCACACTTACAGACCATTGACTACATGCCAGGCCTGGGCTAGAGATAGAGCATCAAGACTGAACTATCAAATCTCCAGAAGCTCATAATGTAGATCATGAAACCATAGATAATATATGAAGATCACGCACACACACAAAGTAGTTTGTCTCCCATGAAGTTCATGGAGAGCCCCACCAGAACTTTTCCTAAGGGAGATCAGGCAAAGTTTTGTGGACAAGATAATATTAGACTTCAGCCTTAAAGGAGAGGGTAGACTCCCCAGTGTTGGCAATAAACTTGACAGAGAAACCCCAAAGGAAATGTACTCAGGTAACATTTTACAGAGTTAGGATAACACCCAACACCTGACATTTAATCCTCACAACAACCCTACAAATTAGGCAGTATTATCACCCCCATACTTAGCTTACTAGTGAGGAAGCCAGGAATAACAGACATTAAGAATTCCAATTGAACTGGGGTGCCTGGGTGGCTTAGTTGGTTAAGCGTCCGACTTTCGCTTAGGTCATGATCTCGCGGTTCGTGGGCTCAGAGCCTAGAGCCTGTTTCAGTCTGTGACTCCTTCTCTCTCTGACCCTCCCCTGCTCACACTCTCTCTCTCTGTCTCCTAGAAATAAATAAACATTTAAAAAAAAAGAAAGAATTCCAATTGACCTAAGTGTTCAGGGATGGAGGACTCCAACCTCAGCTGTCTGCCTCCAGGGATCAATCCTATAACACAGAGCAAGAGTGCCCACGAAGTGCCAGGAAGAGTTTGTAACTGTGAGGAGGCTGGTCACAGAAGAGAACAGGGCATAACTAGCTCCTCTTATCCCCTTGTCCTTTATAGTCAAGAAAGAAGAGGAAGATATACATTTTTTTAAACCAAGAAATCAATAAACACTAATGACCTACTACATGTAAGATCCTGTATAGAGAAAAATTATCTTCTGCTGTGCTACAATTGGCATCCTGCTGCATATATCACCCCAGTACAGGTTGAATGGGCCCCGCTGCCTGGCCAGCCATGTGTCCCTCCTATAAGTTCCCACTTAGACAAGAGTATGCCCACCCCAGACAGGAGAGGACCAAAGAACAGTCGATGGCACACCAGCTGGTGAGGTCCCAAGACTCCCCAAGTCCATTAGCAGGAGAACATAGAACACTGAATCGTCCATGACAAATGAGAAGTATTTTTTTCAAGCTCCAGGCTTGGACCTTTAATATATTTTAATAATCTTTCAGCAGTTTTTGGATTCTGTGTCTTATCTGCCACTTCTGAAACATCAAAATATGGTGATTTTTGGAGCCAAAGGGCCAACAGGTATACCGTTAAGAAAATTTAACAGTTTTTTCCCCCCTCTCTCTCTTTACATACTCTTATCACCTCTCCTTTTTCTTCCTAAAAGTTAAATCCTATCAGTCAAACCCACACAGGGTTACCCCTAGGCTGCAGTTGACTATACAGACATCTGTCAAGACTTTAATGGCCCTTGCCAAAGATATGGCAAGGGAGGCTCTGAGGGTTGACAGGAAATGAATCCACTCTATGCTGGGAGCATTTAACAGTGAACTGGTCACCTATATTCAGTTTAAACTGAATATATAGACTCTCCCCTGACTATAAAACAGAATCAAAGGGTGGGCACTGGGGCGGGGAAGAAAACAAGAGCCCTGCACTATAGAAAAGTCGGGGGTCCAGATCTCAATTCAGGCTGTCACTCACTAGCCATAAGCCACCTGGCCTCTCTGGACCTCACTCCCTTCATCATACATCCAGGAGGCTGTACTATAAAGTTCTTTTCCGTCTCTAACATTTAAGGACAGACAAGTGGCTATCCTCAGGGGACAAAGAATGAAAGGTGCTGGGGTGAAAAGAATGATTAATATAATGCAATGCTATCCTGGGTCCAGAAAAAGCCTGGCTTAGTGCTGCATTCACCTTATCAGCTTAGATTTATTAGGGGGGTGGAAGGACCTGGTGGGCTGGAATCACAGCCACCTACAGTGAAACTAAACTGTTCCCAAACGAGTTCTGAAGTGTGATTTACCCAGAGAGTGTTAAACAACTCACCGGCAGTATGAAACTGTGTTACTGAAATTGTATTACTGCACAAACTTAACTTTTCCCCCAAATGTGATTTGCAGAAAGGATGCAGAGCTGAGAATCCTGTGTCTATGACCATCTGTCCTATCCCAGTCCCTGGAGAGGCGTGGGGGGAGAGTGTGAAAAGCCACAGGTGCCATGTATATTCAGCCACCAATGTCATATATCCATCAAGGAGCCCAACATTTGCTGGGGATAAGTATTCAGCTCACATGCAAGGGAGGTTCACTGATCCATCCGGCCCCAAACATTCCCTGAGCCTTTTTCTATGCCAGGCATGGGGGTTGAAGGAACACCATAGAACAAGGAAGACGTTGGAGCACCTGGGTGCCTCAGTCGGTTAAGCCTCCAACTCTTGATTTTGGCTCAGGTCATCATCTCAGTTTGAGCCCCGCCATTAAGCTGTGTGCTGACAGTGTGGAGGCTCTGTCTCCCTTCCTACCTCAAAAATAAATAAATAAACATTAAAAAAAAAAAAAATAGGGGCGCCTGGGTGGCTTAGTCGGTTAAGCGTCCGACTTTCGCTTGGGTCATGATCTCGCGGTTCGTGGGTTCAAGCCCCGCGTCGGGCTCTGTGCTGACTGCCAGCTCAGAGCCTGGAGCCTGTTTCAGTCTGTGACTCCCTCTCTCTCTGACCCTCCCCCTGCTCATGCTGTCTTTCTCTCTCTCTAGAAATAAATTTTTAAAATCTTTAAAAAAAAAAAGTTTATAAAAAAAAAAAATAGGAAAAATGTCACCATCAGCATATGCTTCCCAAATGATTCCCCCCTCGGCAAGGAAGGGGATATTGGCTAAAAAGGCAGTATAGAGGACTAAAAGCACTCTTAAATGGCGGCGTGACACAAACAAGACCCTTAACCAGGATCAGTTTCCTATCTGTTTAGTAAAGATAACACACAACCCACATGCCTCATGTAGTTGAATGTGGAAACAAACAGATGTAAAAACAATGAGGAGTAGGGGCAGGACAGTCAGCAACTGGCTGACTCAGTTGGCAGAGTATGAGGCTCTTGATCCTGGGGTCATGAGTTAAGGCCCACATTGGACACAAATTACTTAAAAACAAAACAGGGGAACCGGGGTGGCTCAGTCGGTTAGGCGTCCGACTTCGGCTCAGGTCATGATCTCACGGTTCGTGGGTTCGAGCCCCGCATCGAGCTCTGTGCTGACAGCTAGTTTAGAGCCTGGAGCTGCTTCAGATTCTGTGTCTCCCTCTCTCTCTGACCCTTCCCTTCTCACACACTCTCTCTCTCAGAAATAAATTAAAAACACACACACACACACACACACAAACAACCAAGAGTATACAAAGCCTCACAGAACAAATGCTGTGATTATCACCAACACTGTGACCTTCTTGTGCCAAAATATTAAACTGATAATAATCAAAATAAGTCAAAGTCAGACTTTGGAGGGATTAGCAGAGCCTTGACCTTGTGAGAGGTGTGTCTTTTGCCCACTGCCTTTACTGCCATGTCAGGACTTAGTCATTCATCAAAATGTCACCCAACCAGATGCTAGAGAATATGCTAATGCACTGGAGATAAAGATGAAAACACCCAGGCCCAGGTTTCCCAAATTTCAGTCCAACTGGACAGGCGTTACACAAACAACTGAAGCATGATGAAACAGACACAGAGCAGCCTGGAAGGTGGAAAAATGACCACTGCCTGGAGAGGAGGTGGAGGCCAAGCCTGTGACAGATTTACACAAAAGGAGACCTACAAGTTGAGCTTTGACACAAGACTGAGATTCCAACATGGATTGAAAGGTGGAGAAGGGAATCCCCAGAAGGCAGTCTGAGCAAAGGCCAGACAGGGAAGACGTCTGGATGAACCACACAAAAAGTGGAACTCAAGCCCACCCAGAGCAGATCCCCACCCCCAACCCCAAAACATCTGGCTTAAAGAACAAAGTGTTACCTTCCCTTTATGTCAGGGCCTACCCCTCCCTATGCTTGCTTGCTCGCGCGTGCTCTCTCTCTCTCTCTCTCTCTCTCTCACACACATACACACACACACACACAGCCCAGAAAATCCTTTTTTTTTTTAGTGTTTATTTACTTTTGAGAGAAAGAGAGACAGAGCCATGAGTGGGGGAGGGGCAGAGAGAGAGGGAGACACAGAATTGGAAGCAGGCTCCAGGCTCTGAGCTGGCAGCACAGAGCTTGACATGGGGCTCGAACTCAGACCATGAGATCAGGACCTGAGCTGAAGCCGAACACTTAACTGACTGAGCCACCCAGGCACCCGCCAGGAAATCCTCTTTAAGCTCTTGGGAGAAGAGAGCCAACTTCCTGGGTGGTAGCTATCAGATAGATAGTGGTCCTTAGAGAAGGTGGGAGGAGTCCATACTAGGATGTACTGTGTGGCAGTTGTTTCCTAGGCACGTTTTGCAGCTTCCCGTATCACTGAAAATACTTCCTTTGCTTCCTGCACATGCCCCCAAACTGCAAGTATGCCAGCACTGTCTCTATTCTATCTGTCTAGATAAAGAACAGCTGAAGAGGGGCGCCTGGGTGGTTTAGTCGGTTAAGCGTCCGACTTTCGCTTAGGTCATGTTCTCGCGGTTCATGGGTTCGAGCCCCGCGTCGGGCTCTGTGCTGACTGCCAGCTCAGAGCCTGGAGCCTGTTTCAGTCTGTGACTCCCTCTCTCTCTGACCCTCCCCTGCTCACGCTGTCTCTCTCTCTCTCTCCTAGAAATAAATAAAACATTTAAAAAAAAAAAAAAAAGAAGAACACTGAAGAATCCTATTATGGCAAGTGTTTCGGGAGGTGAAAATTTTCTCACCTGATAGAGAATAAGGCACCCTGGCAGGGAATCTAGCCTTAGACCTCAGCATGAGTTTTATTAATCATAAAAAGCAGTTTACACACAGAGTGTCTATGAATCCTTTATGTTGGGTAGGTGTTATCATTATGCCTGTTTTACAGATGTGCAAACAGACTCAAGGATGTGAAAGAATTTGCACAAGATCACTCAAAGGAGTAAGAGGCTAGGTCAGGATTCAAATCCACATCTGTCTGCTCCAAAACCTTTCCCCGTATGACACGGTCTACAGGCCATGCTAATTCAAAAGTCACATTCGGGGCACATGTATGGCTCAGTCAGTTAAGCGTCCGACTTTGGCCCAGGTCATGAACCCCTAGTTCATGAGTTCAAGCCCTGCATCGGGATCTGTCCTGACAGCTCGGAGCCTGAAGCCTGCTTTGGATTCTGTGTCTCCCTCTGTCCCTGCCCCTCCCCTACTCGCACTCGGTCTCTCTCCCTCGGTCTCTCTCTCTCTCTCTCTCTCTCTCTGAAAAATAAACAACCGTTTTTTTAAAAAAGGGTTTTTTTTTAAGTCACATTCACAGCAAAGCCTACTGTGTGACAACCCTATAACCCTTCTTTGGAGTCCTGGATTCTTTATCTGCCAAAAGGGAGGACTGCAACAGATTCTTTTCAAAAATAAAATGTAATCTACCTAATACCTACTGTGAGCTTGCACGCGTGCTCAGTGGTACCCTGTACGATTATGTGGAGCTCATTATATAAACCCTGAAAGGTAGGAAGGCAATACCATCACCCCACTTTGCAGAGAAGCAAGCACAGGATGGTCACGTGGGGACTTAACAGCTGTACCGGGGAAGGAGCTGAGATCTCACTTTCCCTCTACACAAGGCAGTTATTCAAACGCACTGCAGCCTGAGGATTCTGAAGCCTACAGACTTTCAGACCCCTCTGGAAAAAGGGTTAATTTCTGGATTCAAATCAAACACTTGTACAGGTAGAAACAATTATTTAAAACCTGACTGGGAAGTTGGGCTCTTTCTGTACTGTTAGCATCCAAAACTCCCAGAGCGGAACAGAATGTCCTCCTCAGACCACCCTGAATCTGGGCCTGTTGACTCCAAAACCCTCAGGTAAACCCATTCCCAACCTTTTGGAAATTCGAGCCTACTCTATAAAACAATATAAGGAGTTGACTGGGTGCTCTGCCCACATCCTCCCCCCAACACCACCAGCACACGACCTCAGGCAGTTAGAGAAAGACCAGAGGTCAAGGCTCCCCAGGACCCCTTCCAGCTGTCTCCACCATCTTTAATGTCCTCTCCACCTCTGCCTTTGCACTCAGAAAAGACAGGCACTTTTCTGGGTACCTTGCCATCATTTCAGCTTCTGTTTTTAATCTCATGCATGTGACTTTACCATTTCTTTTGGGGGAAAAAACCCAAACTCTAATTTGTTTCTAAAAGATAACTTTTAAACCAATGACTATGTCATACTGAAATCAAATATCGCATTTAGGCATCTTAAAAATATTACCCCGGTACAATGCCTCCTTTTTGCTCCCATGTGCACACCCCCCAAACACACACACATACACTTTAGGCTGTCATTTAGACACTGGAGTGCAGAATTTAAATGTCTTTAATAGCATCTACTAAAAGGACATTTGCACATGATTCTTCACTTTACTTCAAAGCAACGGTCCAAACTGGAGCTTTTGCTGAATTGTAGGACTAAATAGGTAAATATATGATGGCAAATGCCGGTAATAAAATTCAGACAAGAATTTAAAATGTATTAGACTGTCCCATAACGTTGGCATCTGTGTCAATTTTTAGCAGAAGTCCATTTCATCCATTCCTCAGCTCAGTGCCTGCTATGATTAGGTATGTTATATGTATCAGTTAAATGAACGTTAATATATCTGAATCTTAACACACAAGTTCGAAACCTATTGTAATTTCAGTCATAATCTAAACTATCTGACCCTAACACAAAAGCCATTCGAATCAACAGCAGATAACAAGGAGCTGCTTCTATTCAAAGTATACATACCTCTGTCATTTGAACTGTTTTGAAGTTGGCCTTGACTGGAAGACAAATGGCTAGCAGCTGCAAGTTCAATTTAAAAAGCGGTAGGAAGGCAGAGAACCAACCAGGGGGAATCAAAGTGCTGTTTCATACATCAAGCATGGAATTCTTTCCAACAAAGTTCTCTCGTTTTCCTAGGAGCAACCAATCCCAGCATGCCCTTTGAACTTAGGAAAACACAGAGCTGCACTCTGGGAGAAAGAACCTAGTTTCAAGACCAGGCAAGGCTGGGAGAGTAGGGCAGACACTCTTCTTGCACATCTCCAGTCTATTAATTGTGTTTGGGGTATTTTTAATATTTATTTATTTTTGAGAAAGAGAACGTGAGGAGAGGAGAAGGAATGGGGACGAAGGATATGAAGCCAGCTCCACGCAGCGGGCCAGATGCAGGGCTCAAACTCAAGAACCCCGAGATCACGACCTGAGCAGAAGTCGGACGCTCAACCCACTGAGCCACCCAGGTGCCACTGTTAATTGTTTTTAAAGGAGAGTGTGGACAAGGGGAAAGCCGCCAGGCAACTAGATTAGCCAGACCTAGGACACTGAACAGGTTACTTCTTCCTTTGCCCTTCATTTTCTCCTTCACAAAATAAGGGGCAAAAATAAATTATTAAAATGGTAAAACTGGGGGCGCCTGGGTGGCTCAGTCAGTAGAGCATGCAACTCGATCTCAGGGTTTCGAGTTCAAGCACCATACTAGGCACAGAGCTTATTTTAAAAAAAATTTTTTTTCAAAGACCTCTAGTCTTTTACATAATCTTTGGACCCCTGTGTGGAAAAAACATGGATGTCAGTAGGCCAGACCTGGGTTCTAAACTTAGTCCCACCACTTTCTAGCTGTGCAACCTTCTGCAAATTAATTTCCTTGGACTTCATGCTCCTTATTTATACAGCAGAATATTAGCACCTTGCAAATTCTTGCAGAATTTTAGTGCGAATTCAAGATAATGCACGTAAATAGAACAGACAGGCTCTCAATAAATGGCAGTTATTTTTCCAGTTACCATGTCCTTCAGGGATACAATTTCAGGTCTTCTGACTTCATCTGTCCCGTCCTGATCAAGGGCGGGTACTTAATTATTACCCCCCTGATTAACAGCTGTGCTCCTACAGATGCAGCCCCTGGCTTTCAAGAATGCGGCCTGCTCCGGAATTGATTCGGGTCCTCAGCTGTGGGAGAGCCAGGAAACCAAGTCCTCTGCGCCTCCGGAACTGCTGACTTCCTCTTACCCTGTGTCCCCTCCACCTCACACCAACATTCAGGAATTCACACAACTCTTCCCCACGACTGCATACCAAGCTGACACTCTGCTCACTGCAACCAGAACACCTGTTGGTGGTTTCTGGTACTTCCCTCCTGAACTCTCCCCTTGACTTCCCCTAATATTTCATGGCTTCTTTATTTGGAAACGCTTGAGGATAACCTTTCATTTTGTAATTGCTCAGTGATTCAGAATAAGTAGAAATAGAAATGCAACAAGCTACACTTATGGCTAACCAAGCATTAGTTTAGTTACCAAAATAAAACAAGGCAAAAGAGACTATGTTTTAGAAGGAGTGTTCCAATAAAATAAAAATTGTTGCAGTCCCCATCTAAAATTGTTTTAAGATTTTAAGTAATCTCTACACCCAACGTGGGACTCGAGCCTACAACCCGGAGATCAAGAGTCACCTGCTCTACCAACTGAACCAGCCAGGCACCCCAGTCTCTACCCAAATTAATACAATGTGTTAAAATCCTGGTCCAAGTGTTCCACTGCTCCACCTTCTGGTAAATGGAACCTTTCCACAGCTCCAAAGACCAAGTCTTACAGTGGTCATAAATAAATGGCTAAGAAAAGTAGGATAACTTTTCTTCTTTTTTTAATTTATTTTGAAAGAGAGCAAGGGAGCACAAGCAGGAGATGGGAAGAGGGTGAGGGCAAGAGAGTACCCCAAGCAGGTTCCACACTCAGCATAGAGCCTGACAGGGGGCTCGAACACTCACGTCACAAAATGATGACCTGAGCCAAAATCAAGAATCAGAGGCTTAACTGACTGAGCCACCCAGGCACCCCTAAATTTTCTATTAATAATTATTGGAATGTTAAGCTGCTGTCTTCTTCCTGTTGGGGGCTGCAGTGAAGAAGCTGAAATACAGGCTGACATTCCAGTTGGATTTCAATCTGGATTTGAGTAAGCCATTAGACAAAAGGTTTAGTCAGCTTGGAATTCTTGCTAACTTCTGAAGCCTCCCCAGACAGGCCATTCTTCAAGGACTGTTTACTGAAGGATAGTCTGAAATCAAATCGGGCAAGTAACTTTGGAATCTCAAATGTGGTGAAGGTCTAGTTTTTTAAAACTAACCTGGAAATGTAAGTTAAAACTCAATAAAGGAATAAAATTAGCCTGGATCCAGACAAACCTCTAAGTACAATATGACCAGCGAGTCCAGTCTTCTCACAACTTCCCATATTTCTACACTTAACCTGAATCTGGAACCCACGTAGCTCACTCACTCAACTTACTGTTCAACTTTGTCTGAGAAGTAAATGCACTTAAGAGCATTTGAGACTCTGAACCTTTCGTGGTAACAGTTAAACTCAAAATAGGTCAATTCCAGAAAGGCATCCATTTCAAGGGGACTTTTGTCTGTGGTTATTTTGAAAACCACTGCTTTTAAAACTGACATTATGAAGCTTAAAAATAGGCCCTCCTACCAAGGATCCTGGACTAAAATACCCTTTCCTCCCCTCATTTCCTTATTCCCTCTTCACTCAAACACCTAAGAGAATGGTGAATTAGAGGGGTGCCTGTTCAAGAACTTTAGATTATTGGAAAAAATTCAGATTATTAGTTTAAAAACAAAATTTTATGATACCAGAAAACGTTACCAAAATTTGGTGTTGGATAAACCTAGAAAATTTTCCAACCAAGTGTCCCAAGTGAACACAATATATACACCATAAGAAAATCTCAGTCTGAAAACCACCTCCTCCACTCCAGCTGCGTGAACTCTCAGCAAGTTCCTTCTCCTCTCTGGGTCTGGTTTCATCTCACAGACACAGGGAGGAGGCTAGAGGATCTGGAAGGTCCCATCCACCCCGAACAGGCTCAGCTTCTGTAAAACTAGGCAGCTGCTTCTTATTTTCATGGCTCTTTGGAAATAGCAGAAATGTTCCTAGCCCAGAAGGTCCTTGGGCCGTTATACTTAAGAGTATTCCCCTGGAACACAAGAACTGCTTTTGAGAGTGATGCAAGATATAAAATATAAAGGTGACCAGGTGTCCACTGGGTGGCTCAGTCAGTTAAGCGTCCAACTTCGGCTCAGGTCATGATTTCAGGGTTCGTGGGTTCGAGCCCCGTGTCTGGCTCTGGGCTGACAGCTAGCTCAGAGCCTGGAGCCTGCTTCGGATTCTGTACCTCCCTCTCTTTCTCTGATCCTCCCCGGCTCACGCTGTCTCTCTCTCTCTCAGAAATAAATAAAACATTTAAAAAAATTTTTTTAGGGGCGCCTGGGTGGCTTAGTCGGTTAAGCGTCCGACTTTCGCTCAGGTCATGATCTTGCGGCTCGTGGGTTCGAGCCCCGCGTCGGGCTCTGTGCTGACTGCCAGCTCAGAGCCTGGAGCCTATTTCAGTCTGTGACTCCCTCTTTCTCTGACCCTCCCCTGCTCACGCTGTCTCTCTCTCTCTCTCCTAGAAATAAATAAAACATTAAAAAAAAATTTATTAATAAAAAAATTTTTTTAAATATATAGAGGCGTCCAGAGGAAAAAATAAGTTATGTTTTGAAGATGAAACTAGTAAATCTAGAAATGCATTTATATTCAATCAAAAAGTTACTAGATATACGGGCTGCCTGGGTGGCTCAGTTGGTTAAGCAGCTAACTTCAGCTCAGGTCATGATCCTGGGGTTTGTGAGTTCGAGCCCCACTTTGGGCTCTGTGCTGACAGCTCAGAGGCTGGAGCCTGCCTCGGATTCTGTGTCTCCCTCTCTCTCTGCCCCTCCTCTGCTTGCTCTCCCTCAAAAAATGAATAAACATTAAAAAAATGTTTTAAGGTATTATGTAAGTGAACAAAGCTGGATATAAACAATTCATACAAATCAAACCATGGCGAAGATGGCAAATTTAAGTCCAATCACAATGGTAACAAAATGTTAACTCTTTGAAACATTTACTCAGGACACAACAGAATTCTTAAGAAGAAACTCTAACACCACAGTAGGAGAAAGAGGAAACATTAATAAATGGAGAGGTACACTATGAAAGTTTTTAAAGTTTTCATTAGGGGCACCTGGCTAGCTCAGTCGGTAGAGCATGTGACTGTTGATCCCAAGGTTTTGAGTTCCAGCCACACACTGGGCATGAAAAAAAATTTTTTTTAAATTTTCTATTAACCCTACCAAATTAGAAAATAAAATATCAAAACTACGTAAGAGTTCCAAGGAAATTTTAGAAGTACATCAAAATACTGTAAAGACCCAATAAAAGTAGACCGGAAATTACAATAGGTAGATAAATTTAATAAACTCTACTAACATACTGGAACTCACTCTGGAAAACAATTAAGTCCATTCCTCACACCAAACACATTAATAAATCCCAGATAGGTCAGAATTAACCAGAAAAAGGGTATTAAGAAAAAGAAGTCACATACTCTTGCTAAGTTGTGAGGAGTCATGTCTAAATACAAAAAAAAAGTAGGCTATCCTATACAAAAGACATGTTTTTTAAGACCAAAAAAACCAAAAACTTTTTCTTAACACAACAGAAAAGGACGACAGTGCAGTGGGACAATGTGGTAACCATATAACTGATAAAACTTTAAAATACAAAGCACACTGACCTCAACAAACCACAAGTAACTGTGTATAGATCAACGAAAAGACATAAATGAACTAAATACAAAGCAACATAAACACAGTGTAGACGCATCTATCAAAAAATCATCAGAGAAGAAAAGTTTGCATGCCACGTTTCAAAATGTCCAGCTGGTACCACAAAAGCAGCCCACCTACCTTTCCAGCTTCATCGCCCACGACCCGCGCCTATGCACCCAGCACACTCCACTCCTTGCCGGCGCCTCCAGGCATCCCAGGCTTTCCCACTTATGTGGAGCGGCGCTTCCTGCCATGCCCTCCCCCCCTCCATTCCCATGGAAATCCTAGCCATCCTTCAAGACCCAGCTCAAATGTCATCTCTTCCGTGAAGGCTCTCCTAATCTCCCCCACTGGATGTGACATCTTCCTCTTCTCAGTGAGCTCTGACAGTACTTTCTTTTTTCTTTGTACATCAGGGCACTTTTCTTAGTTTGCAGCCGTTTGTTTCCTTCCTCTTGTGCCCCTGCAACCTCTCCCTCTCCTCCTACAAGATTTTCGAATCCCTGGAGGCAAAGGCAATCTTACTCAACTACCTACAGCTTCCAGCATAGCGAATTACATGAACCATTCAATAAATAATAGCCTAAATAGAATTGATGAAATACAGGAAATAATCCCACTTCAAAAATACAGCCTGGCTAGCATCTAAAATAAAGCAGACTGACCTTCAAAGGAGCCCTTTACCGCCTATTAAACTATCAAAAATCACTAAAATTAACAATAACCCCCCCCCAAAAAAAACCTTCGGTTTGGGGAAACAGTTGAAATATAATTGGTTCCATCTTTTTTTGGAATCTATTCTCTAAATATATAACAACAGCGGTAACATGGTTCGTCGCCTGTGATTTGGTGTGAATTAATCTAAAAGCAGAACAAACTGTTCAAAGCACTTACAAGACCATCAGTGCACAAAAAAATCTGGAAACCACCTAAATAATCAACGAAGTATCATCTGTAAAGCTAGACCCTATCAAATTCTACTCTTCAGCCAAAAATAAATGACCAGCAAGAGGATTCTGTCCACGTGTAAAACTGAGGGGGGTGAGGAGGACGCATCCACTGATCACAACCGTGTAAATAACCAAATAACCTGAGTTAACACTGGAAAATTTAATGCCTGTAGTTTCCTTCTTTAAAGGGTGTTGTTACATTCAAATGTTTAAAAAAAAGTTCTGCTTAAGCAGGCAAATAATTCAAAGAAGGGGGTGGGGGGAAAGAGGTCACACTACCCTTGTCCACTTTTTCTTAACCCCTGCATAACCTCTTCTTAACCTGACTCCTGTGCTGACATCAAAGCAGGACACCCCCAGGAGCTACATTGAGAAATCTGAGGCAGAATCAACTTTTCCAGTCTGCCCTGTACCGGGATCCAGAGAACACCTGCTATTTTAAAACAAAACACCATTCATCCTGGGAGGAGTTAATTTAGCAAACAGGTACAGGAGCCTCCGAACGGCTCTCATGGGATTTCAGGCAACAGAACCAGGACAAAGGACATGAACTAAAAACACAAGAGGCAGTAAGACAGTAATATGATTCTCCAAAATTGGCAGCTTCTGGAAGAAAACAACATAGACAAAATTGGGACCTTAAGCTTTCGCCTCAGGCTCAACCTAACTTTCTGCCCAGCCTGTGGGTTCTCTGCGTTTGTTTTCTCAACATGTCATAAACATTCACCACTGTTTGACCTGTGCTTCCCGGGGAGGCGGTGGAAATATCACCAATTCATACATACAAACGAAAGTTAGCAAGGTTTTCTGTTGTTGTTGGTTTCTTTCTTTAAACATTATTTTGGTTTTGTCCAATCTACCAATAATGATTTACTGTATCAACAGTGTTATAGACCCAAGGGTCCAAAAAGGTATGGTCCCTAATCAAACTGAGGGAAAAAAGACATAGAAGGAACACTTAGTGAATAAGGAAACATGATTTTAAAATGATATTGCATTTAATGTGATGTTTATTATACAATATAGACCAGAAGTACTAAAGGTGAAAGAGAAAATGTGAGTTAACATTAAAAGGGGCATTAAGACTCAGGATGAATTTTGTTCTTTGGGTACTTTTAAATTACTTATTATGAACTTTTCCAAACATACAGAAAAATGGAAACAACAGTGAAATTCATAAACTAACCAACTAAAGAACTGTGAATATTTTGCCTCATTTGCTTCATCTACTATGTGCGTGTGTATTTTTTTCCTGAACCATTTCTTTCTCTTTTTTTTTTAATGTTTATTTTTGAGAGAGAGGAAGAGCACAAGTGAGGGAGGGGCAGGTAGTGAGAGAGTGAGTGACATACAGAATCTGAAGCAGGCTCCTGTCAACCTAGAGACCAATCTAAGGCTCAAACCCATGAATCTTGAGATCATGACCTGAAGTAAAGTCCGACGTTAATGGAATGACCCACTCACGTGTCCCTTTCCTGAACCATTTCAAGGAAGTTTCATGCATCACCTATGAATAATAACTTTCTCCTACATAATCCTAATGCATTACATCTAAAAAATTGATAATTCTCCATTCAAATTTCCCAGATTGTCCCAAGAATGCATTTTATAGCTATTTCGTTTTTGAATCAGTATCCACCCAAAGTTCATGGATTACAGTTGGGTAGCATGTCTCCTTAGTCCATCATTCTAGAAGCATGCCACTCCCCTCCTCCCTGACTTTGCCTGTGACAATGACTTTCTAAGGAAACGGGGTCAGTTGTCACAGAGAATGTTCCACATCCTGGGTTTGTCTGATTGTTTGCTCCTGGTGTCATTTACCTTGTTACTCTGTCCCTGCATTTGTTGTAAAGAGGAAGTTGGGTCTCCAGACTTGATTAGATACAGGTTTGGCTCAGATTTTAAAATATTTTTTTAACATTTATTTATTTTTGAGAGAGAGGGAGAGTGCAAATGGGGAGAGGCAGCGAGAGAGTGAGACACAGAATCTGAAACAGGCTCCAGGATCCAAGCAAGCGTTCAGCACAGAGCCCAACACAGGTCTTGAACCCACAAACCGTGAGATCATGACCTGAGCCGAAGTCAGACGCTCAATCGACAGAGCCACCCAGGTGCCCCATGGTTTGGCTTAGATTTTAAGACAAGCAGTATATAATATGTCCAAATCAAAATGATTTACCAACATATGTAATCTGGTATTAAGGCCAAAAGAGAACAGCTTTCTGAGGAGGAAAAAAATCAAAATGGCATCATTAACAACACTTCCCCTTTGAACAGCATTCCAGTAATCATAAAGTGCTTTCATATACTTTACTTCAGATGATGCTCACCTGCTCACCTTCCCTCACAGGTTTGTTATATTATCATCCTCACTTTACTAGTAAGGAAAACGGGCTCAGGGAGGTTAAATGACATGGCCGAGATCAACAATTAAGAAGTGGTATAAGTAAGGCTTGAAGCCAAGTCCTAAAACAGCATGGAGTTACTCAGAAAACATTACACAGGAGAGGTCTTGAAAGATGGGCAGCATTCATTCATTCCAGACAGCCTGCTATATGCCAAGGAAATAGCGGTATACAAGTCAGGGTGCCTGCCCTCACAGAAACTAAAGTGTGGGGACACATACAAAAAAATAAAATCATGTAGGAAAGCAGAGGAAGGCATTCCAGACAAAGGAAACCATGTGAGGAAGACCAGACAGAGGTAGGAAGCAGTACACTGGAACAAAGGGAGGCCAGTAAAGGGGTCAGTCAGTGTGGAACCAACAGATGAACTGGAAAAAAGAAAAAAATCAAGCTATCTGGGTAAGGCAAGGCCAACAGCTACTCTACTAAAGTATCCTCTCCCTTTCTTGCAAAGATGAAGAAGTGAAAGTAGAATATTCTAAATGTTTATGACCAAACAAGGGCCCCACACAGCTCCTGGCCATGGGCGAAGTCACGTTTATGACTCTCCGCCCTTTCTGTAAGTGCTGCAACAACAGCAGAGGGCGTTCTTCCCAAGAACATGGGCTTCAGCTGGCCTTACCACTCACCTGAAGCTCTTCTCAAATGACGGCACCAGTATTAGTTATTGCCACATAAAAGCAGTAGACACATCCAAGTTCACCACTACAAAATGAGTCCCAGAAAAGGCCATAAGAGACCCCCGAAAATCACATCAACCTGTCTTCACCTTTCTGTACCCATCCTGAAGGGCCTTCACATTTTCATGGATGTGTGTCCCTTACAAACCTGGCAGAACGGTTGATGCTATGGGTTATGCTGTGAATGCAATAATTAAGTAAGTCTGAGCGTTTTAAGGTTACGGTGAAATAGTTCAAAAGCCAAAATCTGTGGACACCACCAGGGCCAAGCAATGCCTGTTTACTCAGCACCTCATGGCCTTCAAAGCACTATTATATGTGTTACCTTGTATAATCTTCACAACAATCCTTCAAGGTAGGCATGCTTCATGTCATCACTAGATTGCTACTGAATACCAGTCACCGTTCTACTCACTGAGCAAGGAACACGGCCAAGTCCCCACCTTCATGAAGCTTACAAATAGCGAGGTGGGGGAGCACATAATCATACACAGTGCAATGTTATTTGTAAGTGCTTTGAAGAAAAACCGGGCAAAAATAAAGGGGTAGAGAATGACAGGGAGTGCTGCATTACAGATTAGACAGAGTGATCAAGGATGACCTCTGTGCAGAGACATTTGTACAGAAATCTGAAGGAAATAAGAAAGAGCATCAAGTGCACATTTTTAGGAGAAGAGCATTCCAGGTGGATGGGAATATGCCCAACCCACTGGGGGACAACATAGAGAACAGTGGGCTGGGGTACACGCGTAGAGGGGGCAGTGGAAAAAAACAAAGGACCTGATAAGGTGGAGCCTTTGTAGGCCTTTAAGGTAAAGATTCTGTAAGTCATTATCAACTCCACTGAACAGATAAGGAAACTAAAAGTCAGGAAGTACAGGGGCACCTACCTGGGTAGCTCAAGTCAGTTAAGAGTCCGTCTCTTGATTTCGGCTTGTATCATGATCTCATGGTTCGATCTGTGAGTTTGAGCCCTTCATCTGGCTCTGTGCTAACAGCGTAAAGCCTGCTTGGGATTCTCTTTCTTTCTCTCTCTCTCTCTCTCTCTCTCTCTCTCAAAATAAATAAATAGACTTAAAAAAAAAAAAAGTATGGAACTACAAAGGACTTGCCTGCAGTCAATGAAAATGTTAGGTTTTGAGGAAATGCCCCGTGCTGCAATTTCTTCTCAAGGCTCAAACTTCTCATGGATGAAAAGTGTCCTTTACAAAACAAAGAAAGAGATTAAGTATGTGCCTCATCATGGAAGAAGACCCAGTGTACCCCGAGCAATGCCATTTCTGAGTACATTCCACAGGGAAATCTCACAAGCGTCCAAAAGGAGATGTGCACAAGGATGGTCATGACCACACTGTTCGACGCAGCCGGAGGTGGAAAACCAAGCTGTCAAAAGAGGAATCAATGCAGGATGATAAGTACAACGTGGTGCATGCACAGGACTGCTCTGCAGCCACAAGAAACAATCAACAGTATCATGTTGCATCATGAATAGAAGTCAGAAACAAGGTATCCGGTTAAAAAAAAAAAAAAAAGTCAGACAAACCAGAATAAAAGTTAGGAGTGGTCACTGTTTCTGGTCACATATTCCTCATTCTCTTCCTTCCAAGAAGCCCCCCTCCCTTTGAAGGCCAGCATGGCCATGTGACTTGCTTTGGCCAATGAAATGGGGAAGTGACGTGTAGCTTCTGGACAGAAAATTTAGGAGACAGAACGTGGTTCACAAGATGCCCTTCTCATGTGAGCTTATTTCAGAGATGGTGCCTCCATAAGCCTGGATCCCTGATGGAAGCCGGTGACAGAGACTCCCACTGACCTGCACGTGTGTTAAACTACAAGATTTGTTAGTTCCTTGTTACCTCGGCATAACCTAATCTATCCCAACTGAGTCATATTTACATCACAATAACGATTTTTACAAAATCTGAATATATTTAGAGTGTACAACATGATGATTTGACATACATATAGGAAAATGATTATTACAGTGAAGCTAATTAACAAATATATCCACTTCCTTACATGGTTATCATTCTTTTATGGGTCTGAGACCACCTGAAATCTACTATCTTAGCAAATTTCCAGTATTCAATACAGTATTAACTATCGCCACCATGCTGTACACTACATCTTTACGCTTTATTCATACTACATTAACTGCAACTTTTCTTTTTCCTTTTTTTTTTTTTTTTTTGAGAGAGAGAGAGTACAAGCACACGAGCCAAGGAAAGACAGAGAAAATCTCTAATGCAAGGCTTGATCCCAAGACCCCGGGCTCATGACCCCAGCCAAAATCAAGAGTCGAGTTGGACACAACTGGCAGAGCCACCCAGATGGCCCTTAACTGCAACATCGTTAACAGCACCCTCACCTCCCCACCCCTGATCTACTCTCTGCTTCTACTTTTTTTTAGATTCCACATGTAAATGAGATCATGCAGTATTTTTGTGTGTGTGTGTCTGGCTTATTTCATTTAGTATAACATCTTCCAGGCTCATCCACATTGTCACAAATGATAGGATCTCTTTTTAAGACCGAATAACGACACAGTCGCATTTAGCCCTCTATGCACAGAAACACACAAAACAACGCCATCTACCTCCCAAAGGTACACATACCCAACAAAGGGCAGAACTATACGACCATGCATTTAATTTAAATACTGTAGAGTGGGTGAGTGGGTACCTGTGAAAGAAAAGGAAATGGAGAGGGGGAAATACCACAAAGGGGAAGATAAAAGAAAAAACGGAAAAGTATAAAAAGGTTAAATACACTATACAAATATTAGAAATTTAAGTCACCCAGTGATTTACTCAAACACTTTTGCACTTCTTATGTGCTAGCTACTGTATTCCATGTACTACTTACAGAGCGATGAGTCAGAAAAAGGCTGCCCTAACCTTATAGTTGATGGGTGTACAGAAGAGAGACGTTTAAAATATCCTAGTAAAAAAATTACAGTGAACAAATATCATTAAAAAAACAATCAGGTGATGGGAACCTAGGTGGCTCAGACAAGGGAGTATTCAACTCTTCTTCTCAGGGTCCGGTATGAGTTCGGGCCCCACACTGGGCGTGGTGCCTACTTGAAAAAAAAGACAGGCACTCTTTTGAGGGTCCTGTCTTAAAAAACAAAAAAACAAAAAAACTGGTGACATGGGAAAGTGACCTCCTTTAGGTGGTCTGGGAACACCTCTGAGGAAATGACACCAAGGCAGAGATGATTATTGCTTCCTTCCTAGCTCGGGAAGAGGAAGGGGTGATTCATTCTAGGCAAAGGGAGCAGCATGTACAAGGGCCTGGAGGGAATACAGACCATCCCAAGGAGGAAGTGAAAGAGGACTAGCACAGTGGAAGAAAGGAGCAGCAGGGAATGTGGTTAAAGAGAAGGGGGTGGGGGGGCCCCAGTGGACAAATCACTCAGGTCTCACAGCCCAACAGAAGTCTGGATTTCATCCTAACTGCAATGGAACCATGAAAACATTTTAAATAGGAATGATACTATCTTATTTCCAATTTATTTCATGCTAACACTTAGCCCCCTTGCAATATGCCCAGTTTTGCAAAACTCGCAAAAGAGGTATTTTTGAGCTCTTTTTCTTCAAGGACCCCCACAACTTGCATAAGCTTCAGGTCCCACATAACCCACTTGGTCTGAAGGGTTTAAGTGCTAAGTGAGAGGTAAATGCCTAAGTGCCAAGGAACTACAGAGGAGAAGCAACCTGGCCAATTTAGCACCAAGAGATCCTTAATGTCAGTGGACATGATCACGTTCAGAACTGGGCCCTGGTCTAGTCACAGAAATCACGAGAACAGCAGCCTTGCTTGAGAAATACTCTCAAAGGTGAAAAATGAAGATGCGTACAGCTTTCCTCCCATTAGTGCCAGGAAGTGTAGGGGAACAGTCCCTGTTTGTCTCAGGCAGCCTACACAAAGATGCCTCCTATTGTAACACAGCAATGAGTCATGGAGGTACATGCAGATGGCACAAAACTGAAGCGATCGCTGGGAGAGTCCTTTATCCAGAAGCGAAGGCACCTTAACATACATATCCACCACCACGAATGGAAATTACCTTCTAGTTTCCTACAGCTTTTTCAACATTCACCCAGTAAGGCAGACACCAGCAGCGGCTAACATTTATGGAAGGTTTACTAGGTATCATTAGCTCCCCGAATCTTCACAACGACCCTAAGTAGGTTCTATCCATTAGCTCCATTTTCTGCAGAAGAGAAAAGTAAAACTAAGCATTAGGGAGACTGAAAGACGTGCCCCAGGTCAGAAAACCACAGAGTAACACAGCCAAGGCTTCAACCTTAGCCTCAGAGTCCAACCTCTTAACTGCTGCTAAGAATCTCCCAGTCCTACCAAATTTTTCTGCCACCAACTCCAGGGTAGTTTATGCTTTTCCTCCTTGTATTTGCTTTTAATGAGATTCCTCGCCCTGGCAGGAATACAGCTGTGGTGTCACAATTAACAACAGAATGACAACAGATACTTCCACTCAGTACCCATTTCCAAATCAAATAGGAGCAGGATGGTCAGGCCACAACATTCAACCAGCCACTGTGGTCAAAACTTGCCCTGCCCTGTGCTGCAATGCTTCCAGTTTTTTCTCAGCGGATAAAATCCTGTAAAGTCTGAATAAATATCTGCAAACAAACTGACCTATACACATCAATAATATGCAAAATAGACATTAGGGCATTTTTCTGAGAGAGAAAGCACTAGCAGGGAAGGGGCAGGAAGAGGGGAGGGAAGGGGAGAAAGAGAAAGGGAGACAATATCTGAAGCAGGCTCCACGCTCAGTGCAGAGCTCAGGGTGGGGCTCCATCCCATGACCCTGGGATCATGACCTGAGCCAAAATCAAAAGTAGGAGGCTTAATGGACTAAGCCACCCAGGCGCCCCAGCATTACAGTACTGAAGGGGGTTTGTGGGGAGCAGGTCTGAGGAAGCCGGCTGAGTTCACATCACAGGTCGACCACTGGCCCTGAGATCATTAAAAGGGATGGACAAAGTCACCAACCCAGCAGGTACCCAGACTATTAAAATCTAAAGAGAGAAAGGAGGGTTATAGAAATCACCAAAGGGCAGAGGTTCAGGCCTACTCCATTATTTCATCAGCTGGCTTCCATACATCTCCAGCGTGCAGATAAAAGATTAAGCACCAAATATTTTCTGGTTAATTCTCCAGCTAGTCGTGGCTCTCTCCCTCAGTCCTGTCCCTCACTCAGGATGCAACACAGTTGTGGGAGTTTAGAAACACCTGATGACACAGCCTCATCATTGTTTAATGAGATAAAGTGCTGGCTTGGGAGCAACATTGGAAGCCGCAGGGATAGAGCACCTTGTGTGTGGTTTTCCTGGCTTAGGGTGTTCCTATCTCAGGTCAGGAGTTTGGGGCTCAAGGTAAAGCACAGAAAGCTAGAAGAGTCACTGGTGAGGAGCATTTCTGAATGATGAATGAATGAATGAATGAATGAATGAATGAATGAATGAATGATCGATCAGACGAAGAGCAAAGCAGCTCCCTTGAAGACAAGATAGTTTCCAGGAAGAAGGCCAAGGACCCGGAGCCCTCGAAGTAGGGAAAGGAAAAGCCACAGGAACATTGGTGTACACACGCCCCCGCTAGCCAGCGAGCAGCAGCCGCAGCGAGCCACTCCAAACCCACAGGTGTCAAGCACAAAGGTGAGGACACTGCTCACCAGTCCCAAGTCCACACTTCATACCCTAAGCGAGCCTCAAAGACACAGAAGCGATCTTAATTCTTTCCAGGACATCTGCTCCCTTCTCCTCTGCGCAGACCAGGATTTGGGGAAAACAGCTGGGGAAGGGCGGAGGATCAGGCAGTCTTCATCTTGGGGATGGGAGAAGGGGGGGGAGTGAATGGCCAGGGGCCAAGGATAACTGCAAGGGTCGACAGAGGAGAAAAATCGGGACACCCTGGGTCCACCGACTGGTCTGAGTCAGGAGCACAGTCTGTGCTTAGTCACCGATACCTCGGCGGCCAGGAGTTCCTCGCCCCTGCCAGCCCGAGACGTACGTGACGAACCCGAGCTGAGCCCCGCGCGCCGCGCACACCAAACTCGGCTCCTACACCCCAGCAGGGGCCTCCGCAGCCCGGCCCGGCGCTCGCCGCCCACCCCGGACTTACTCCGCCGAGCTGGTCCCGTTAACCGCGGAGCCGTCGGGGGCCGGGTTCAGCTGGATGGGCGTCGGCTTCTTCTTGGGCATTTTGGACCCGGCAAGGCGCTTCTAACTCCGAGGGGAGGAGGGGGGGGGCTCTCTTGCTTCCTCCCTCTGCGCTGCCCCACGCCCGCCGTGCAGGGTCAAGTCGAAGCCACGGGCCCGGGGGCAGCCTTCGGGGGGCGCGCCCCGCGTGGTCTGTTCAGCGCCGAGGGGCCGCTGGCGGTCTCGGGGGACCCCCGCCCCACTTGCCCGGGGCTCGGCTTGGCGCGCAAGAAATCGAAAGGCTTCCCCGCCGGCGCAGCGCGGCAGCGCGGGATTCGCTCCCTCTTTCCCTCAGTCAACCGGTCCCTAGGGCTGGAGAGACACCGCCACAGCCCCGCTCCAGCTGCAGCCCGGAAAGTACAGCCACCGCCGCCTTCGCGCTCCAAGCCGCTCCGCGCAGCCGTCCCAGGGAGAGAATGCAGGGCGGAGGAGGGGCGGGGAAGGGGGAAGCCTCGCCCCTCCACCGGGCCTGCTACGTTTCCCACACACCCACTCGGCTCCGCCCCTATTGCCGCGCCGACAGCCAATGGAAGCACGCCTCGGCGGCAGATGACGCGGAAATACGTCACGGGGGCGCGGCGCGCTGCCCTGGGGGCGGGGTCCAGCGCTGGCTCCACAGCGCCCTCTGCTGCCACGCGGCACTCAGGTGGGCCTACCGGGAAAGGAGGTCGTGGGTCCTGGTTCCTGGAGCTAACAGCGAGGTGGGCTTCACCCCGCCCGGTCCGAGGGGGTCTTCTCCGCTGGAGCGCCCCCCTGGGGCCGTGCACTTTGGAGGAGGTGAAATAATAAAGTGAATAAGGAAAAAGACCTCTTCTCTTTTCTACAGGAGAGAAAGCGTGGGGAAATAGAAAACTTGCCAAAAGACTCCTTGCTTCTTGCAAACTGACAAATAGATATATAGATTTATATAAAATTGTAATTTGCAGTACTCAGAGACTGATGAGGTTGCAGGGAGGTGGGTACTCAATACTGATGAGATTGTAATTGGGGCAACCGGTTTTGAGAGCAGATTTTAAAGCCTTGAGCCCCCACCCACCCACCCCCTACTCTTTAAAAAAAATCCTTTAGGGGCACCTGGGTGATTCAGTCGGTTAAGCATCTGACTTCAGCCCAAGTCATAACCTCCCTGTCCATGGGTTCCAGTCCCGCATAGCGCTCTGTGCTGTCGTCTCAGAGCCTGGAACCTGCTTCGATTCTGTATCTCCCTCTCTCTCTCTATGACCCTCCCCTGCTCACGCTGTTCCTCTCTCTCACTCTCTCAGAAATAAATAAAAAACTAAAAATAAAAGTTAAAAAAAAATCTTAACCTTTTAAACCGATTAAATCCTTTAAACCAGTTTCGTTTTGTAGCCCTTGATAGTGTTTGAATTTTTATTATGGATATAAGTTAAGAACATTTAAATTTTTTAATTTTTTAGTGTTTTTATTTATTTTTGAGAGAGAGACAGACTGCGAGGGAGCAGGGGAGGGTCAGAGAGAAAGGGAGACACAGAATCTGAAGCAGGCTCCAGGCTCTGAGCTGTCAGCACAGAGTCCAACGGGGGGCTTGAACCCACAAACCGTGAGATCATGACCTGAGCCAAAGTCAGACTCAACCGACTGAGCCACCCAGGCACCCCAAACATTTAAATTTTTTTCACATTAATATGAGAATGTTAGTGCAGACACTTTGAGAAATAGTCTCGCAGTTCCCTCAAACACGTGAATATAATTACTATATGACCTAGAAATTCTACCCCTAACTATATACTCAAGAGAAATGAAAAATGTATATCCATGCAAAAACTTATACACAGATGCTTATGGAAGCATTATTCATAACAGCCAAAGAGTAGAAGCAACCCAGATGCCCATCAACTCATGAATAGATGAACAAAGTATGACATACGCATACAATAGAATAGTACTTATCCATGAAGAAGAATGAAGTACTAATCCACACTACAACATGAAGGACTTTGAAAACACTATGCTGGGGGTGCCTGAGTGGCTCAGTCAGTTAAGTGTCCAACTTCGGCTCAGGTCATGATCTCATGTTTCCTGGGTTCAAGTTCTGCATCGGGCTCTTTGCTGACAGCTGGCTCAAAGCCTGGAGCCTGTTTTGGATTCTGTATCTCCCTCTCTCTCTGGCCCTCCCCTGCTCACACTGTCTCTCTCGCTCTTGCTCAGAAATGAATAAAGCATTAAAAAAATATTTTTTAAAGAAAACACTATGCTGAGTGAAAGAAGTCAGTCACAAAAGACTACATATTGTATGATCCCATTTATATGAAATGTCCAGAGTAGGAAAATCTATAGAGACAATAGGTAGACCTGTGTTTGTTTAGGGTTTGGTGTGGCAAGTGAACTGGGGGCAGCAGAATGATAGCTAAAAGGTATAAGGTTTCTTTCTGAGGTGATGACAGTGTCCTAAAACTGACAGTGGTGATGGTGACAAATGTCTTTGAATATTTAAATCGTTAAATTGTACACTTTTTTATTTTTGAGAGAAATTTTGAGAGACTGAGAACACTCTTGCATGTGCAAGCATGAAAGGGGTAGAGAGAGAGGGAGGGAATCTTCTTTTTTTTTAATAAGGATTATTTTCTTTCTTTGTTTTAATTTTATAGTGGTGGAGAGGAGCAGAAGGGGAAAAGAGAGAGAGACAGGGAGAGAGAGAGAGAGAGACATAGAGACGGAGAGAGAGAGAGAGAGAGAGAATATTAAGCAGGCTCCACACTCAGTGCAGAGCCCAACACAGGGCTTAGTCTCATGACCCTGAGATCATGACCTGAGAAGAAATCAAGAGTCAGAAGCTCAAGTGGCTGAGCCACCCAGGTGCCCCCCAAGTTGCACACTTCATTTTTGTTTTGTTTGTGTTTGTTTGTGTTTTTAAGTAACCTCCATTCTCATGGAGCCCAATGTGGGGCTTGAACTCATGATCCTGAGATGAAGAGTCAAATGCTTAATCGGCTGAGCCACGCAGGTACCCCCTGAATTGTACACTTTAAATGAATGAATTGTATGGTATATGCATTGTCTCTTAATAAAGCTGTTATTAAAGCAACAACATCAACAAAGAAATTCAGGAGAAAAATAGAATAGTCAAGACAGTCTTAAAGAACAAACCTGGAAGATCTATACTACCAGATATCAAGATCCATCTAAGACTGAATATTTAAAACAGTATGACACTAACATAAGGACAAATAGACCAATGGGGTAACATAACAAGTCTGGAAACAAACCCATATTTTTTCTGGTTTTTGACAAAGATGACAATACAGTGCAGTGGGGGAAAGGATTATCTTTTAAATAAACAGTGCTGGGCTAATTGAATATTCATATGAGAAAAAATAAGTCTTTTTAACCCTATATCTCACTATCCATAACAAATCAACTCTGGATAGATCATAGAACTAAATAAAGCTTTTCGAAGAAAATATTGGAGAATATCTTCAAGATATTAGAGTAAGCAAGGTTTTGTGGATTGTTTGTTTGATTTTAAGTAAGCCCCAACCGGGGGCTTGAACTTACAACCCTGAAATCGAGAGTCACATGCTTTACCAACTGAGCCAGCCAGGTGCTCCGAGGAAAAGATTTCTTATTTCTTAAATAAGACATAACAAACAAATCATAAAGGAAGAATATGATAAGTTGGACTCAGTGTTAATTACTTCTGACCTCCAGAAAGGATTAAAAGAGAAAAGATATTTACAGTGCATATGTACAATGTAACACAAATTTGGGGCACCCAGGTGGCTAAGTCAGTTAAGCATCCAACTCTTGATTTTGGCTCACGTCTTGATCTCATAGTTTGTGGGATTGAGCTCCTCGTCAGACTGGACTGACAGCATGGAACCTGCTTGGGATTCTCTGTCTCCCTCTCTCTCTGCCCCTCCCCCGTTCTCTCTCTCTCTCTCTCTCTCTCTCTCAAATTAAATAAATAAACTTTTTAAAAAAAGAAAATATTTACAAGAATGTTCATAGCAGCACTATTTGTAATAGTTATTAGGGAAACAACCCAAATTTTCATCAGCCGTAAATGGATAAATTGTGGTAAATTCCTACAATGAAATGTTCTATAGTTTTGTGAAAATAGATTACAATTACTTGCAACAATATGAATGATCTCACAAATATCCTATTGAGTAGGAGAAGCTAGACATAAAAAAGTAATACTAATATATATATGGGTAAACCTAATCTATGGTGTTAGAAGCTGAGACAGTGATTATTCTTGAGGAGTGGAATAATAGACTGGTAAGTTAAAGGGGGCTTTTTAGGTGCTACTAATGTTTGCTTTCTTGAGCCCGGTATATGTTGTACAAGCATATTTCATTTATGATTTATGTACTTTTCTGGATGTATGTTACCCTTCAATAAAACAATTACAAGAGAAAAGAAAAAGAAATGCACTCTATGTTATGAATCATCTGGGAAATGCAAATCAAAACTACAATGAGATATTGTTAGAATGGCTATCATCAAAAAGACAAGTGATAACAAGGGCTGGCGGGGTGTGGAAACAAGGGAACCCTTGTACGCTGTTGGTGGGAATGCAAATTGATACAGCCAGAATGGAAAACAGTATGAAGGTTCCTAAAAAATATATACATACGTACATACATACATACATAAAAATAAAATTACCATACATCCCAGCAATCTCACTTCTGAGTACTTATCCAAAGGAATTGAGATCAGGTTTTCAAGGAGATATCTGCACTCCCATGTTCACTGCAGTATTATTCACAATAGCCAAGATATGGGAATAACATAAATGTTTGTCAATGGATGAATGGATAAAGATGTGGAATTTTTACACAGCGGAATATTATTCAAGACATCTACAAGAAAAAAGAAATCCTGATATTTACAACAACAAGGAAAGACTGCAAGGGCATTATGCTAAGTGAGAGAAGTCATACAGAGAAAGACAAATACTGTATGATACCTCTTAAATGGAATCTAAAAAAGCCAAACTCAGAGAAAAAGAGAGTAAAGAAGCGGTTACTAAAGACTGGGGCGGGGGGGGTGGTGAAATGAGGAGATATTTGTCAAAGGGTATAAACTACCAGTTATAAGAATAACAAGTCCTGGGGATGGAATGCAGAGCATGGTGATTATAGCTAATAGTACTATATTACATACTTGAATGTTGCTAAGAGAGTAAATCTGAAATGTTCTCATAACAAAAGAAATGGTAATTATGTCACAGAATGAAGGTGTTAGCTAATGTTATGGTGGTACTCATTTTGCAAAATATAAATGCATCAACTCAGCAGTTGTATACCTTAAATTATACAATACTACATGTCAATTATATCTCAATATAGCTGAGATTAAAAAAGAAATCATAAGAAACTTTTTCTTCTCAGAAAATAGGTCAGACTGACCAAAATGTGTTTTTATTTTATTTTATTTGTTTTGTTTTGTTTTGTTTTCCTTTTTAGATTGAAAGAGTAATAAAGGCGTTCTCAACATTAAAACATTATGTCTTCTGAGAATTTGTGTTTTTTTCTTGCAAACTGTGTGGGTTTTGACTTTTTTATTTTAATTTTTATTTCTTTTGAGAGAGCGCTAGAGCAAGCAGGGGAAGGGCAGAGAGAGAGGGAGACACAGAATCCCAAGCAGGCTCTGCACCATCAGCACAGAGTCCAATGCAGGGCTCGAACTCACGAACTGTGAGATCATGACCTGAGTTGACGTCAAGAGTCAGACCCTTAACCAGCTGAGCCACCCAGACGCCCCTCAAATTGTGTGGGTTTTTAAAAAAATTATATAACTAAAACTTTTTTAAATAAAAAGTTATATAACTAATTCCAGTTTATTATGTAGGGGGGAAAACCTAGGAAAGTATAAAAAGCAAATTACAAACCATCGATGATACACTACTCAGTGATAACTTCTGTTTACTTTATGGAGGCTTGTATTTATCTTAGCCATACTCACATTAGATTGATATTATAGGATCATTGAACTTCATCAATTTATGAGCTGTATTTTAGAGGCAAGTCCATATTTGCTTCTTTTTTAAAATTTTTTCTTTGGTTTATTTATTTTTGAGACAGAGAGAGACAGAGCATGAGCAGGGAAGGGGCTGAGAGAGAGGGAGACACAGAATCTAAAACACTCTCCAGGCTCTGAGCTGCCAGCACAGAACCCGATGCAGGGCTCAAACCCACGGACCTGAGCTGAAGTCGGACGCTTAACCAACTGAGCCATCCAGACGCCCCCATATATGCTTCTTACAAATTAAGATCTTTTATTCTCTTATTGTGAAAAATTCAGTTGGGAGATTCAAAATGAGAAATGTCAAGGTATTGCACATAGAAGTTATTCTATATGAAAAAAATTCCAGGCTACACCTTTTTTCTCATTTGATTTGGTTTGATTTTTTTCTCATTTTAATGCTAAAATGTCCTACTCTCTAGTCAAGAGAACTCTGATTCTTTATTAAATGCTTTTACTAACATTAACTTTGCCTATAATTCATTTGCTCAAGGTGGGGCTAATTTTTTAAGTGGTTTAAATAAATAGCTAAGAAATAAAATCCATTGTCTAGATTTTTAAGCTCCTATGAGTTTGGCAGCTGTTCCTACTGAGTAACTGAGTGAACGGTCACAGGGTGAAGGGTAACACTAGCCTCCCCACCCCCTTCAGAGGAGGTACATCCGCTTCCTCAATGCTGGATGTCAAACATTCCAAATGCAATGAAACCACTGGGTTATTTTGGGAACCACTTTTAATGGTCACTTGCCCTTCATTTTAAAGGAAAAGAGCCTCAACAAGGTGAAGAATGATGCAATGCAATTGCTCTCTAAGGATGTGGCTTCAGCCAGACAGGATGTCAGATCTGGCACCTTTTTTTTTTGGAGGGGAGTGAGGGTGGGGACCTCACCCTGTCTTGGCATCTGAGAGAGATGTGCTACTTGGCTTTTCATCTTTGGGGAGCGTAGTGAAAGAAGATATACTCAGGACATACCAGCTTCCTACAGGACAGCTATGGAAAAGGAAGTCAAGACTTCCTTTAGAATCACAGTCCAGGATCCCGGATATTCTTGGTCTCAAATCTGCTCTGAGATTAAACAAATCTCTCTTCTAGGACATTCATTTGAATGCTTGTCATCATTGATCTTTTTTTTTTCTTCTTTTTTTTTTTTCATGCTTTCTTCTACTCAGCAGAAAACCCGTGCATTGCCTTGTTCCTGCCAAGTGCTTTGCAAAGATTAGAAGCAGGAAACTTAAAATGAGAGTAACCATTTGATCTACAGTGATCTGGGAGCTATGTCAAGAGCATATAGGGCCTCCACAGGCCGAAGAACCCCAACAGCTGACTGGCAATCTTTTTATAATTCACACTTTTGTTCAAAGGCCAGGTCAGCTTATAGAGAGCTAAGAATTTGCCTGAAAAGAGTTTCATATCCAGCAATGAACTGTGCATGACACATAGTCCTGGGTTTCTGTATATTTTACGATATTTTAAGCTATAATTATTGATACATCAATGTGTTTTGCGTTTTTATGTATTCCCAAGGAGCAAGGAATCTCTGCAATGTGCCAGATTGTTTTAATTGTACAGTCGCATAAAATACAAAGTATTGTCATTATAATGATAGCATTGTAGTGTCATTATAGTTACTACTAAACCAAATGGCTGTTTATCCTTGCTGCTTTGTGGGCTTCCTCTGAATAGATAGACCTTTATCTATTGATGGAACGTGGGATCCTAGATTGGCATCTGATATGGGAATTCTGCATATAGAGAATGGGATACTGAGCTATTTTAGAATTTTAGGGCTGGACTATAGTAGTCATGGTGTCCAATCACCCCATATTATAAATGGGACCACAGCCTCAAAATGTTCAGTGGCTTCCTACAAGGTCACATACCTAGTTAGGGATAGAACAGGGACATATCTCCTGATTCCCAAGTCAATGATCTTTTAGAGTCTTCGTATCTTGGGGTGTCTGGCTGTTCAGTCAGAGGAGCATGAGACCCTTGATCTCAAGATTCTGACTTAGAGCCCCAGTTTGGATGTAGAGATTACATCAATCAATCAATCAATCAATCAGTCAGTCAGTCTGTCTTGTTATCTTGCCAAACAGCAGATAGGTAAAATTAAGTTTTTGTTTTGTTTTGTTTTTGTTTTTAAGTAAGCTCTAAGCCCATTGTGGGGCTTGAATGCAAGATCCTGAGATTAAGAGTGCATGCTCTACCTCCTGAGTCAGCCAGACACTCCAAAATTAGCTTTGTTTAATCAGGATGGGGGAGCACCTGGGTAGCTCAGTCAGTTGAACATCAGACATCGGCTCAGGTCATGATCTCACAGGTTGTGAATTCTAGCCCAGCATCACACTTGCTGCTGTCAGTGCATAGCCCACTTCAGATCTTTTGTTCTCTCTCTCTCTCTCTCTCTCTGTCCCTCCCACCTTCACTCTCTCACTCTCAAAAATAAATAAAACATTAAAAAAGAATAGTTACAAGGATGGGGCACCTGGCTGGCTCAGTCAGTGGAACATGTAACTCTTGATCTCAGGGTTGTGAGTTCGAGCCCCACATTGGGTATAGAGATTACTTAAAAATAAAATTCTTTAAAAAACAGTCACCCGGTAAGTTTGTTTAGCTGTGGTATTTTTTGTTTGTTTGTTTGTTTCTTTTTTATATGTAGGTTCCACACCCAACATGAGGCTTAAAACCATGATGCGAAGATCGAGAGTCACATGCTCTGTGGACTGAGGACTGAGCCAGCCAGGTCTCCTGGCTGTGATATTTGCAAGCATCTCCAATTATAAAGACAATATAGATCTTAGTGGTGCCATAAATAATAATTGGCGATTATTTTTCATTTCTCTCCTTTTTTCTCTAATTTTGATATTTATCTTTAGTGTTAAGTGATGCCAAACCATATTTGGCATCGAGTTCAGTGTATTTGGACAGAATTACACTTTTTTTTAAGTTCTGTGAATTTGGGGCCAAACATAGAAACTGACAAATCTAAATATCATTTAAACTTAGTTTATAGCTGTTTTCTTTTTTTAATCTGAGATACAGAGAGCATGCAAAAGTGGAGGAGAGGAGCGGGGGGAGGGGAGGAGGGAGAGAGAGAGAGAGAGAGAGAGAGAGAGAGAGAATCTCAAGCAGCCTCCACACTCAGCATGGCTCAATGTGAGGCTCAATCCCATGACCATGGGACCATGACCTGAGCCGAAATCAAGAGTCAGATGTTTAACTGACTGAGCCACATGGGCAGCCCATTTTCATACCTTTTTTTTTTTTTTTTAGAGCGAGAACATGAGAGCAGGGGAGAGGTGCAGAGGGAGAAAGGAGAATCTCAAGCAGACTGAGCCCCATATGGGGCTCGATCCCATTACCCTGGGATCATGACCTGAGCCGAAATCAAGAGTTGACAATCACCTGACTGAGTCACCTAGGCACTCTTCAAACTGTTAAAAAAAAAAAAAAAAAAGAAAAGAAATTTCACATAAAGTCCATAATGCATACAGTCCAAATTTAGGAACTTATTTGATGGAGATTACATTAGGTTTTTTTTCCTTTTGTAATAGTTTATTATCAGTTGGTTTTCATATAACACCCAGTGCTCATCCCAACAAGTGTCCTCCCCCCATGTCCATCGCCCCCCCTTTCCATCCCCCCCGCCAGCCCTCTGTTTGTTCCTGGCATTCAAGAGTCATGGTTTGCCTCCCTCCCTCTCCCCCACTATTTTCCCCTTCTTCTCTCCCACGGTCCTCCATTAACTTCCTCCTAATCCACCTATACATGCAAACATATGGTATCTGTCCTTCTCTGCCTGACTTATTTCACTCAGCATAACACCCTCAAGGTCCATCCATGTTGCTACACATGGCCAGATTTCATTCTTTCTCATTGCCATGTAGTATTCCATGTATAGATAAACCACATCTTCTTGATCCATTCGTCGTTGATGGACACTTAGGCTCTTTCCATGTTTTAGCTATTGTTGAGAGTGCTGCTATGAACATTGGGGTACATGTGCTCCTATGCATCAGCACTCCTGTATCCCTTGGGTAAATTCCTAGCAGTGCTATTGCTGGGTCATAGGGGAGTTCTATTGTTAGTTTCCTGAGGAACCTCCACACTGTTTTCCAGAGGGGCTGCACCAGTTTACATTCCCACCAACAGTGTAGGAGGGTGCCCGTTTCTCCACATCCTCGCCAGCATCTAGAATCCTCTGATTTGCTCATTTTAGCCACTCTGACTGGCATGAGGTAGTATCTCAGTGTGGTTTTGATTTGTATTTCCCTGATGAGGAGGGAAGCTGAGCATTGTTTCATGTGTCTGTTGGCCATCTGGATGTCCTCTTTGGAGAAGTGTCTGTTCATATCTTCTGCCCATTTCTTCACTGGATTATTTGTTTTCTGGGTGTGGAGTTTGGTGATTTCCTTATAGATTTTGGATTCTAGCCCTTTATCTAATATGTCATTTACAACTATCTTTTCCCATTCCATCGGTTGCCGGTTAGTTTTATGGATTGTTTCCCTTGTGCAGAAGCTTTTAATCTTGATGAGGTCCCAATAGTTCATTTTTGCTCTGGATTCCCTTGCCTTTGGGGATGTGTCAAGTAAGAAATTGCTGCAGTTGAGGTCAAGGAGGTTGTTTCCTGCTTTCTCTTCTAGGGTTTTGATGGTTTCCTGTCTCACATTCAGGTCCTTGATCCATTTTGAGTTTATTTTGGTGTATGGTGTGAGAACATTATCTAGTTTCATTCTTCTGCATGTTGCTGTCCAGTTCTCCCAGCACCATCTGTTAAGGAGGCTGTCTTTTTTCCATTGGATACTCTTTCCTGCTTTGTCAAAGATTAGTTGGCTGTACATTTTTGGGTCAAATCTGAGTTTTCTATTCTATTCCATTGGTCTATGTGTCTGTTTTTGTGCCAAGACCATACTATCTTGATGATGACAGCTTTGTAGTAGAGGCTAAAGTCTGGGATGGTGATGCCTCCTGTTTTGGTTTTCTTCTTCAATATTGCTTTGGCTATTTGGGGTCTTTTGTGGTTCCATACACATTTTAGGATAGTTTGTTCTAGTTTTGAGAAGAATGGTGGTGCAATTTTGATTGGGATTGCATTGAAGGTGTAGATTGCTTTGGGTAGTAATAACATTCTAACTATACTTATTCTTCCAATCCATGAGCATGGAATGTTTTTCCATTTCTTTGTGTCTTCTTCAATTTCCTTCCTAAGTTTTCTATAGTTTTCATCATACAGATCTCTTATATCTTTGGATAGGTTTATTCCTAGGTACTTTATGGTTTTTTGTGCAATTGTGAATGGGATCAGTTTCTTGATTTCTCCTTCTGTTGCTTCATTGTTGGTATATAAAAATGCAACCGATTTCTCTGCATTGATTTTGTATCCTGCAACATTGCTGAATTCATGGATCAGTTCTAGTAGGCTTCTGGTGGAGTCTGTCAGGTTTTCTACACAGAGCATCATGTCGTCTGCGAAAAGTGAAAGTTTGACTTCTTCTTTGCCAATTCTGATGCTTTTCATTTCCTTTTGTTGTCTGATGGCTGATGCTAGGACTTCCAGCACTATGTTAAACAAAAGTGGTGGGAGTGGACATCCCTGTCGTGTTCCTGATCTCAGGGGGAAAGCTCTCCATTGAGGATGATGTTACCTGAGGGCTTCTCATAGACGGTTTTTATGATGTTTAAGTAAGTTCCTTCCATCCCAACTTTCTCTAGGGTCTTTATTAAGAAGGGATGCTATATCTTGTCAAATGCTTTTTCTGCATCTATAGACAGGATCATATGGTTTTTATCTTTTCTTTTGTTGATGTGATGTATCATATTGATTGATTTGCAGATATTGAACCAGTCCTGTCACCCAGGAATGAATCCCACTTGATCTTGGTGGATAATTCTTTTTATGTGTTGTTGAATTCGATTTGCAAGTATCTTGTTGAGGATTTTTTGCATCTGATTCATCAGAGATATTGGCCTGTAGTTCTCTTTTTCTGCTAGATCTCTGTCTGGCTTGGGAATCAAAGTGATGCTGGCTTCATAAAATGAGCCTGGAAGTTTTCCTTCAATTTCTATGTTTTGGAATAGCTTGAGAAGAACGGGTATTAATTTTGTTTTAAACGTCTGGTAGAATTCCCCAGGGAAGCCATCTGGGCCAGGGCTCTTCTTTGTTGGGAGATTTTTGATAACTGATTTGATTTCTTCACTAGTTATGGGTCTGTTCAGATTTTCTATCTCTTCCCATGTGAATTTTGGTAGTGAGTGTGTGTTTAGGAATTTGTCCATTTCTTCTAAGTTGTCCAATTTGTTGACATATAATTTTTTGTAGTATTCCCTGATAATTGCTTGTATTTCTGAGGGGTTGGTTGTAATAAGTCCATTTTCATTCATGATTTTGTCTGTTGAGCGCTCTCTCTTTTCTTTTTGAGAAGCCTGGCTAGAGGTTTGTCAATTTTGTTTATTTTTTCAAAGAACCAACTCTTGGTTTCATTGATCTGTTCAACTGTTTCTTTGGTTTCTATACTGTTTGTTTCTGCTCTGATTTTTATTATTTCTCTTCTTCTGCTGGGTTTGGGATGCTCTTGTTGCTCTCCTTCTAGTTGCTTTAGGTGTGCTGTTAGATTTTGCACTTGTGCTTTTTCTAATTTATTGAAATAGGCCTGGAGTGCAATGTACTTTCCTCTTACAACTGCCTTTGCTGCATCCCATAGAGTTTGGATTGTTGTATTTTCATTTTCATTTGTTTCCATATATTTTTAAATTTCTTCTCTAATTGTCTGATTGGCCCATTCATTCTTTAGTAGGGTGTTCTTTAACTTCCATGTTTTTGCGGGTTTTCCAGACTTCTTCCTGTGATTGATTTCAAGTTTCATAGCATTGTGATCTGAAAGTATGCATGGTATAATCTCAATTCTTTTATATTTTTTGAGGGCTGCTTTATGTCCCAGTATGTGATCTATCTTGGAGAATGTGCCATATGCACCTGAGAAGAAAGTGAATTCCATGGCCTCAGGATGTAGAGTTCTAAATATATCTGTCAGATCCATCTGGTCCAATGTGTCATTCAAGTCCATTGTGTCTTTAGTGATTTTCTGTCTAGTTGAATTATCCATTGCTGTAAGTGGAGTATTGAAGCCCTTGCTATTAGTGCATTCTTATCTATAGGATTGTTTCTGTTTGTGATTCATTGTTTTAAATCTTTAGGTGCTCCCATATTCGGTGCGTAGACATTTCTAATTGTTAGTTCTTCCTGATGGATAGACCCTGTAATTATAATATAATGCCCTTCTTCATCCCTTGTTACTATCTTTAATTTAAAGTCCAGTTTGTCTGATATAAGTATAGCTACTCCAGCTTTCTTTTGACTTCCAGTAGCATGATATATATTTCTCCATCCCCTTACTTTTAATCTGAAGGTGTCCTCTAGTCTAAAATGCATTTCTTGTAGACAGCAAATAGATAGATTTTTTTAATCCATTCTACTACCATATGTCTTTTGATTGGAACATTCAGCCCATTTACATTCAGTGTTATTATTGAAATATATGGGTTTAGAGTCATTGTGTCGTTTGTGGGATTCATGGTTGTGGTGGTGTCTCTAGCATATTGTGTTCCTTGCAACATTTCCCTCAGAGAGTCCCCCTCAGGATTCTTGTAGGGCTGGTTTAGTGGTGACAAATTCTTTCCATTTTTGTTTATTTGGAAAGACTTTTATCTCTCCTTCTTTTCTGAATGACAGGCTTGTTGGATAAAGGATTCTTGGCTGCATATTTTTCTGCTCATCACATTGAAGATTTCTTGCCATTCCTTTCTGGTCTGCCAAGTTTCAGTAGATAGGTCTGTCACCACTCTGATAGGTTTCCCTTTGTATGTTAGGGCCCTTTTCTCCCTAGCTGCTTTCAAAATTCTCTCTTCATCCTTACATTTTTGCCAGTTCCACTATGATATGTCATGCAAAAGATTGATTCAAGTTATGTCTGAAGAGAGTTCTCTGTGCCTCTTGAATTTCAACATCTACTTCGCTCCCCAGGTTGGGGAAGTTCTCTGCTATAATTTGTTCCAGGACTCCTTCAGCACCTTTCCTTCTCCCTTCCTCATCTGGGATTCCTACAATACAGATATTGTCCCGTTTGAATGTTATCACTGAGCTCTTGAACTCTTCTTTCATGTTCCTGGATCAGTTTGTCTCTTTTTTTGTCAGCTTCTTGTTTTCCTATAATGGTGTCTTCTAAATCACTTATTCTCCTTTCTGCCTCTTCAATCCATGCATTGGACGCCTCCATTTTATTGTGTATCTCATTTATAGCATTTTTCTAATTCATCATAACTATTTTTGAGCTTCATAGTGTTTGTAGCAATAGATTCTCTGATGTCTTCCATGCTTTTTTCAAGTCCAATGATTAATTTTATGACTATTGTTCTAAATTCTTGTTCAGTTATGTTGCTTATATCTGTTTTGAGCAGTTCTTTAGCTGTCAATTCTTCCTGGAATTTCTTTGGAGGAGAGTTCTTCTGTTTCATCATTTTGGTTAGTTTTCTATGTCTTGTTAATTTTAAAAGCTTTTTGTACACTCTGCCCCTGCAAGTTCTGCTGTATTAAAGAGGGCTCTTTGACTGTTCAGGTCCTGTCTGTTCAGGAAGTGTTCCTTGATAAGTGTCTCTTGGTTTTTCTTGTTGAGAGTTTGGTTATTTTGTCTCCCTACTCGTAGGGGCATTTGGGAGTCTCCACTTGTGTACTTTGGCTTGTTTCTTGAGGTAGCCCTGGAAGAAGAAAACAGACAACCACACAGGGAACAAAGGTACACAAATGCACAGACAAAACCAGTAAACACGCAAACCCAGGCTCAGGTAAAAACAACAACAACAACAACACAACAACAACAACAACAAAACAGCTCTCTGGCAGGGATGGGCTTGGTTTGGCATAGGCCGGTTTTGCCTCCACTGTGTCCCACTGGCCGCTCCCTGAGGTCCCGCCTTGGTGGTTGTGGGGAGAAAAATGGTGCGGCCCCAGTCCCTTCTCCACCAAGCATTGGAAATCACTCCTTTGGGTCCAATGTTCTTGTGCTGAGGACATAGCCAAGGTGGGCTTAGTTCTATGCCCCACGCCCTGCCTCTTTTCCAGGTCCCAGTCATTGGGCTTTGTTTATACCACCGGAAATAGTCCCGCTGGTCACTGCTTCCCTGCTGCTGGGCCTTGAGTAGAAGGTGGGGGAAGTGTTGCAGCCTCAGAAATGCTGGGGTCAAGAAGCTATACAACCTGGGAACCGTGGCCTCCGTGCCCCGCATGTGGGGAACTTAGCAGCTTCAGGCCCGCCACTGCCACTTGCCTGTTTTGTTTTGTTTTGTTTTGTTTTGTTTTAATTTTATTCATGGGGCACCTGGGTGGTTTCATCTGTTAAGCATCCGACTTCAGCTCAGGTCATCATCTTGTGGTTTGTGAGATCAAGCCCCACATCAGTCAGTGTGGAGCCTGATTGGGATATTTTCTCTCCTTCTCTCTCTTTCTCTCAACACAAATAAACTTAAAAAAGTAAAATTCATTTTTGAGAGAGAGGGAGAGAGAGTGTAGGGGAGGGGCAGAGAGAAGGGGACAGAGGATCTGAATCAGGCTCTTCTTTATCAGCACAGAGCCTGATGCAGTGCTTGAACTTGAGAACTGGGAGATCATGACCTGAGCCAAAGTTGGACCTAACCAACTGAGCCACCCAGGCACCCCATCACCAGTTTATTATTAAAACACAGTATCAGGGCACCTGGATAGCTCAGTCAGTTGAGCATCGAACTCTTGATTTCGGCTCAGGTAAATGATCTCATGGTTTGTGAGGTAGAGCTCCAAGTCGGGCTACATGCTGACCATGTGGAGCATCCGTGGGATTCTTTCTCTCCTTTTCTCTCTGCCCCTCCCCTGCTCATGTGCACACACTTGTGCTCTCTCTTTCTCAAAAATAAATAAACTTAAAAATAAAATAAAATACAGTATAATCATGTATGACACAGAGAGGGATTGAGAGCGAAAAGACAAAGGAAGTATCTTAAAATGTTAACAGTATTTATTTTTTAAAAAATGTTTTAATGTTTTATTGATTTCTGAGACAGAGAGAGACAGCGTGAGCAGGGGAGAGTCAGAGAGAGGGAGACGCAGAATATGAAACAGGCTCCAGGCTCTGAGCTGACAGCCAGCTCAGAACCCACGAACTGCAAGATCATGACCTGAGCCAAAGTCGGACGCTTAACTGACTGAGCCACCCAGGCACCTCAACAGTATTTTTAGGAGGTAAAAGTACGGGTGTGACTATTTTATGTTTACATTTTTAAGTATTTCCAGATCATTTATCAGTTGATAGTGGCACAGATGCAGTCTCTTTCTTGTGTGTACTCTCTGCTCAGGTGACCTCTTCTGTCCATACGTTGATGAGTCCCAGTGTTATTACTGCTAGTCCAGACCTCTCCTCCTGCCTTTCAGACACAGCCAACTGCCCCCTTGGAATTTCTACGTGGATGTATCATGGTGCATCTCAAACTCAAAACATCTAATCTGAAACACTTGATTCCACTCCCTCACTCCCCTGTAACTAGCTTCATTCCTCTCTTTCCAGCACCGGTCACATCCAAACTGTCACAAAACTAAGTCCTGCTCTGGTCCTAAGCTTCCGAGGCTCCACTCTGGCCCTTGTCTGGCCACACCATTCCTCTCATTGTGAGGAGTCCGCAGGGCCAAGGGGTCATACCTGCACAGGTCCTGTGCCCCCCACTTTCTAGACCATTCTCTACCACCCACGACTCCATAATTCCATGTCCATATAGTGCAGAGCTTGCTCCCAGATGTACTGCACCCAGGTGTAGACTGCCCTAGGCCCAAGGGGTGGCCAAAAATCTGTTTGAAGAAGGTATAGACAGAGATTGGTTGGTGGGATCGATGTTCATTCACATACCTACGGGTGAAGGTCTTTGAAGTGTGGGGGTGTGATTGGAGGTGGAAAGAGAAGGGGGAGGAGACAGAGGAAGGAAGACCAGCAGCTAGCCCTCCCCATAGGTCATCATGCCATTCCAAGAACATGAGAAATCTGAATTCTAACCTGGACTGCTACCTCGTTATGAATATTTTTTAAAATAGGAGGATAGAACATATTTTATTTAATGGTCTGCCCTATAATTTGTAACTTTTACCTATGTAAGCATTTGGCATTGGGTCTCCTTTATTTCTTGCCCTAGGCCCTGTAAATATCAGGGGTGGGGCTGCCTGTAAGTTCTATCTCCCATACAGATAAGAATCCTAACTGGCCCTCCTCTGACCTCCTGACAGTCCATTCTTCATGGAGCAGTTAGAGAAGCTTAGAAAACAAACGAAAATTTGTTTCCTGCTTCACACCCACCAATAGATCCATCTCCAAAATGCTTATCAGAAGGTTCCAAGTCGGCAGCCTCCACACCTCACCTCATCCTACTTTCCCCTTAGTCACCAAACTCTGGCCACTGTGACGTTTCCTCCTTCTGAACACTCCTGCTGGTTCCTACCTTAGGGCCTTTGGACTTCCTGGACTTCCTGCCATAAGATTCTGCCAAATGTCACTTCTTAATTCTTACTACACCGGCTCTCCAGTCACTGCCAATCACATGACCTTTTTGTTTTCTTCTTTATTATCTTCTGTGGGTTATTTTGCTTACTTTCTAGGGTTTTTTTTTTTTTGGAAGAGACAGAGACAGCACAAGTGGGGAGGGGCAAAGACAGGGAGAGTGAATCCCAAGCAGGCTCCACACTGCAAGTGCAGAGCCTGATGTGAGGCTCAAACCCACGAAGCCGTGAGATCATGACCTGAGCAGAAACCAAGAGTCGGATACTTAACTGTCTGAGCCACCCAGGTGTTCCATTATTCTCTGTTTCCCTGTTTGAAAAGAGGGACTCCTCTGTCTTGTTCACCATTTTGTCACTGTTTCTGAGAACCATACATGGCATACCGCCAATCAATAAATATTTGTTGAATGAATAAATCTCCCCTTTCTTTTTCTGAGCGGATCCTGTAAACAGTATCTTGAAGCACATAAATGAAGTAGTACCACTCAGTGTGATCTCTGTTTCATGAAAGAATCTGGTAGCCAGAAACGTTTGAGTTGCACTATAAATCAGTAGCTAATATTGGCCAGGACCCACAGGTCTACCTTCTCAACCCCAGGCTCTTTCCATAGCAATGAGCTACCTACATGAGAGCTCGCTGAAACAGAAGAATCTATCCTCTTCATGTGTCTTTGTATAGTCTTTGTCAAAATAACTACGGAATCGTACCATTCTAGAAAAGGAAAAAAATCCTTAGCAAGTTTCTAAAACACCGAACTGTAATGTGCTGCAGGGGCACTTTATATAAACAGGCAATATTCATAGACTTTTAATCAAAACTTTTTGCCATAACTTTGCTGCCCTTGTCAGCAGTGAAAACTAGATGGTTTCTTTTCACATGAGAGTATTTTGTTTTATTTCAAGCCACTTAACCAGTTTGCAATGTAAACATGAAAAGAAGCATTCTCACCTTGAAGGGTTAAGACCACAGGAGAGAACAATTATATAATGAAGTAATCAGCTAAATCACGTGGGTCTTTTAATTCCTTTCCTAACAGCTGTGGTACTTCTTTTATTTGTTTTTGTGGCTTTTTTAATTTAATTTTTTTTTTTGAGGCGGGGACGAGCAGAGACAGGGAGAGAGAGAATCCCAAGCACACTCTACTTTGTCAGCACAGAGCCCAATGCAGGGCTCCATCTCACTGTGAGATCATGACCTGAGTGGAGATCAAGAGTCGGATGCTTCACCTATTGAGTCACCCACATGCCCCTATTCTTTTTAATTTGTTTTTTTTTTTTTGGGGGGTGTTTTTTTATCTTTTTTTTTTAGATTTTTACATTAACATTTTTTAATGTTTTTATCTCTTTTTGAGAGAGACAGAGTATGTGCGGAGAGGGGCAGAGAGAGAGGGGAGACACAATCCACGAAGTAGGCTTGAGGCTCTGAGCTGTCAGCACAGAGAGGGATGAACCACGAACTATGAGGCTCAAACCTGGGAACCACAAGATCATGATCTGAGCCAGAGTCAGATGCTTAACTGACCAGGTGCCCCTAGATTTTGAAATTTTTAAGTAATCTCTCCATCCATTGTGGGCCTTGAACCTTCAACCCCAAGGTAAAGAGTCACATGCTCTATGGACTAATCCAGCCAGGCACGTCTTGCTTATTTTTCAATACAAAGAAAAATTAAAAATAATAATGAGAAAAAAGCGATTGCTCATTTGATTCCTGTAAGGTAAGACGAATTTTTTTTTTAAAGTTTATTTATTTTCTTAGAAATCTCTACCCAACATGGGGCTCGACCTTGCAACCCTATGATCCAGAGTTGCCTACTCTTCTAACTGAGCCAACCAGATGCCCCCATAATTTGTATTTCTATTCACCTTTAAAAAAAAAAGTAATCTTTACGTCCATGTGAGGCTTGAACTCACAACGCCCATATCAGGAGTCACATGCTCCAGGACTGAGCCAGCCAGGAGCCCCTCTATTCACTTTTTGATGGACATTTGTGTTGTTTCAAGTTTTTTGGCTATTACAAATAAGGCTGGTAGGAACATCTGTGTGCAAGTCTTTACAAACGTATGTTTTCATTTCTCTTGGGTAGATATCCAAGAGTGAAATGTCTAGGTCATACAGCAGGTGTATATTGAACTTTAAAAAAAAAATTCAAACTATTTTCCAAAGTATTTAAACTATTTTCCATTCCCATCAACAGTGGAGGAGAGTTCCAGTTGTTCTACGTCTTTGTCAGTAGCTGTATGATCAGTCTTTCCAAGTTTTAGCCATTCTAGTGGATGCATAGTCTTATCACATTGTGATTTTAATTGCCTTTCTTTACTGACTAATGCTACCCAGCAACTTATTTATGTGCTTATTTCATATCCATGCATCTTCTTTGGGGAAGTGAATGTTTAAATCTTTTGCACACTTTGAATTGGGTTGTTTGTCTTATTACTAACTTGTAAGAGTTCTTTATATGCACAATATGGTATACAAATCCTTTGTCCAATGTACGATTTGCAGGGACGCCTGGGTGGCTCAGTCGGTTAAGTGTCGGACTTCAGCTCAGGTCATGACCTCACTGCTTGTGGGTTTGGGCCCCGTTTCGGGCTCTGTGAAGACAGCCAGCTCAGAGCCTGGAGCCTGTTTCAGATTCTGTGTCTCCCTCTCTCTCTGGCCCTTCCCTGCTCATGCTGTCTCTCTCTCTCTCTCTCTCTCAGAAATAAACAAAAGACGTTAAAATTTTTTTTAAAAAGTATGATTTGCAGCTAATTTCCCCCTGCCTGTGGTTTGTCTTTTGATTGTCTTTAAAGAGCAAATGTTTTCAACTTCAGTGAAGTCGGATTTATTCATCTTCCTTTCTGTAGTTCATGTTATTTGTGTTCTACCTAAGACACTTTTGCTGTTTGAATGCACTCGGGGAAATTTTCTCCATAGTTTGGATATCACCCCTTAAACCTGGAATCTTTAAAAGATACTCCTTGCTCACGACAACGCTTAAAGGAGCAGCTCCCCAGCTCCCTCACCTGGTGAAAGTGCTCCTCGAAAGCTTTTGAACATCAAACATTTTAAAATTATGAAAGATTCAACAATAACCTCAGTGTTTTTCTTTTTTTCATATATTTTTCAGAATTGTAAAATATCTTACTACTGGCAACACAGATGAAATAATTAGAAAACATGAGACATGAAAATCAAATAATGCTGGTCTCAGTATGACAGATGGGTGTGTGCTTGCTTGGATTCTACCTCGCCTTGGGAACACTTTTTGATCACTCTTCATTTGGATGCAGGCAAAGAACATTTTACTGCCTTAATGGATAGAGCTAATGACCTCTTAGGGAGAGAAGTATTGTTGTCCGGAAATCCTGTATGTTTTTTTCTCTAAGTTCTAATTTAAATTCCAGTTATTTAACATACTGCATAATAATAGTTTCAGGTGTCAATTCAGTGAGTCAACATTTATATACAACACCTAGTACTCATCACAAGTGCATGCCTATTATAATCCCCATCATCTATTTAACTCACCTCCTCCCCGCTAACCTCCCCTCTGGTAACCATCAGTTTGTTCTCTGTAGTTAAGAGTCTGTTTCTGGGGCGCCTGTGTGGCTCAGTTGTTTAAGTGTCTGACTTTGGGGAATCTCATGGTTCATGAGTTCAAGCCCCATGCCAGGCTCTGGGCTGATAACTCAGAGCCTGAATCCTGTTTCAGATTCTGTGTCTCCCTCTCTCTCTCTTCCCCTCTCCAGGTCACGGTCTGTCTCTCTCTCTCAAAAAGAAAAAAAAAAAAAGAGTATAAGAGTATGTTTCTTGGTGCCTCTCTCTCTCCCTCCCCCCGCCACCCCATGTTCATTTGGTTTGTTTCTTGGGGCACCTGGGTGGCTCATTCAGTTGAGCATCCAACTTGGGCTCAGATCATGATCTTGCCGTTCGTGAGTTCAAGCCCCACATTGGGCTCACTGCTGTCAGCCTGTCAGTGCAGAGCCCGCTTTGGATCCTCTGTCCTCTCTCTGCCATTCCCCCATTTGGACTCTCCCAAGACTAAATAAATATTAAAAAAAAAAAAAGTCTGTTTCTTGGTTTGCCTCTCTCTCTTTCTCTTTTTCCCCCATGTCCATTTGGTTTGTTTCTTAAATTCCACATGAATGAAATCATATGGTATTTGTCTTTCTCTGACTGACTTATTTCACTTAGCATAATAATCTCTAGTTCCATCCATGTCATTGCAAATGGCAGGATTTCATTCTTTTTAATGGCTGGGCAATATATGTACACATCTTCTTTATCCATTCATCGGTAGATACACATTTGGGCTTTTTCCATAATTTGGTTATTGTTGATAATGCAGCTATAAACATCAGGGTGCGTGTATCCCTTCGAATTAGTATTTTTGTATCCTTTGAGTAAATACCTAGTAGTGCAATTGCTGGATTTTAGGGTATTTTTAACTTTCTTTTTATAGTCTTTTTTTTTTTTTTTACAAATAGTTTATTGTCAAATTAGTTTCCACAATTTTTAACTTTTTGAGGAACCTTCATACTGTTTTCCAGAGTGGCTGCACCAGTTTGCATTCCCATCAACAGTGTAAGAGGGTTCCCTTTTCTGTACATCCTCACCAACACCTGTTTCCCGTGATGTTATTTTTAGCCATTCTGACAGGTGTGAGGTGATAGCTCATTGACGTTTTGATTTGCATTTGCCTGATGATAAGTGATGTTGAGTCTCTTTTCTTTTTAACTTGAATTTTATTTTTTTAAATGTATTTATTTGTTTTGAGAGAGAGAGAGTGCATATGTACACACATGCATGAGCTAGGTAGAGCACAGAGAGAAGGAGAGAGAGTATTTGAGCTGGCAGCTCAGAGCGTGGAGCCTGCTTCAGATTCTATGTCTCCCTCTGCCCCTCCCCTGCTCATGCTCTGTCTGTCTCTCTCAAAAATAAGCAAACATTAAAAAAAAAAAAAAGAGTTGCACACTTAACTGACTGAAACACCAGACACCCCGGTTGAACATCTTTTCATGTATCTTTTGGCTATCTGTATTGTTTTCTTTGAAAAAAAAATGTCTATTCATGTTTTCTGCCCATTTTTTATTTTTATTTATTTTTTATTTTTTTATTTTTAAATTTTTAAAATATTTTTTTATTTATTTCTAGGAGAGAGAGAGAGCGTGAGCAGGGGAGAGTCAGAGATAGAGGGAGTCACAGACTGAAACAGGCTCCAGGCTCTGAGCTGGCAGTCAGCACAGAGCCTGACGTGGGGCTTGAACCCACCAACCGTGAGATCATGACCTAAGTGAAAGTCAGACGCTTAACCGACTAAGCCACCCAGGTGCCCCTATTTATTTTTAAATATATATTTTAAAATTTTTATTTATTTACTTATTTATTTTGAGAGACAGAGAGCTCAAGTGAGGGAGGAACAGAGAGAGAAGGAGAGAGAGAATCCCAAGCAGGCTCTGTACTGTCAGCACAGAGCCCAATGTGGGGCTCGAACTCACAAACCATGAGATCGTAACCTGACCCAAAATCAAAAGTCATACACTTAATTGACTGAGCTACCCAGACGACCCGCTTCTGCCCATTTTTTAACTGGATTATTTGTTTTTGGAGTACTGAGTTTTATAACTTCTTTATATATTTTGGGTTGCTAACTTGTATCAGATATGTCATTTGCAAATATCTTCTCCTGTTCCATACATTGCCTTTTAATGTTGGTGATTGTTGCCCTCGCTGTGCAGGAGATTTTATTTGGTTGAAGTCCCCATAGTTTTTATACTTCTGTTTCCCTTGCCTCAGGAGACACACCTAGCAAGAAATTGCTGCAGCCGATGTCAAAGAGGTTACTGCCTGTTTTCTCCTAGGATTCTCTAGGATTTCATTTATTTCCTGTCTCACATTTAGGTCTTTCATCCATTTTGAATTTATTTTTGTGTGTGGTGTAAGAAAGTGGTCCAGTTTCCTTCTTTTGCATATTGCTGTCCAGTGGGACATCCTGTATTTTAATAAGTGCTTGAACTTGTGAGAACCCGTATACACGCCTCCTGCTCTTACCCTGAAGGTGTCAGTTGGTCTCAAGCTAGAGAAGACAGAACACAGATGGCGCCTACAACAGAGGAGATGGGAAAGAGAGAGAAAAGTGGGGAAGGTGGCATGGAGATGAAGGTTTTGCAAGATTGGCTGTAATCCTCTCTACTTCTACTAAATGAGTGACTTTTATTACTGAAACTGGAGAAAGGGCCTGGGTTGAAGTGGTTCTGAATAGAAATAATATGTGAGATTCAGGAATGCAGAGGCCCAGATGATGCTGAGGACCTAGGTCTCAGTAGTATTCACAAAAATCTTGGGATGGCCCTCAATTTCCAAAGGCAGCGAAGGTGATAGGGAGAGGAGTCAGTTGTACTTCACCTTTGAGGAGCAGGGATACCCCAGTTGATATTCTGGGCTTCTGCATGATACAACCTTCAAGATCACACTTTTAAACATACCATCTTGTGACCACGATGGGCTGACTTACTCAAGAGCTCTCCTGGAAACAAACCTGAAGCACCATCCAGAGCTCAGCTTCCTTTAAACCCCCATCTTCACTCAGCCCCCTCTTGTCATTATTCCATTCAGTGCAGATTCCAAGGTCCAATCCTTCCTGCAAATACTTCAAGTCCCTTGTCCCTTTCTCTTTCCATTGCATTTAGCTTACCTGGTAAAACTACAACCATGGAATGATCCAGTCATCCTCTCTGATCCTTACTTCCTATCATAAACCTAATAATACACCTACATTGAAACTTCTCATCCTTCATATTAGAATGGAGAGAAGTGCTGTGCCCCCATCAAAGGCTATCTCTTCCCTCTGTGATCTGGATCCCATTACCTCTGTCTTCTCAAGGTCTTTGCTCCTTTGATTTATTTACATATTAATCAATATATGCATAACAATCAACACCTGTATAACAAATCACATCCAAGAATGTGTATGTAAAGTACATATGTAAGAATGCTCAATAGCAACATTGTTCATAGTTGGAAAACTCAAACCATTTCAAATGTTAATTGACAAGAGAATGGTTAAATAAATTATGATGCATCCAATACTAGAATAATATATAGCAGTGAAAAATTTCTAAACTACAACCATATGAAACAGCGTGGAAAAATCACCGAACAAAATATGGAGTGAGAAAGATAAGCCTACATTATCTTACATTAATACTTTACATTTTGACACTATTTGCTTTTATTTTATATATATTTTTTCATGTTTTATTTATTTATTTATTTATGTTTTTTATTTATTTCTAGGAGAGAGAGAGAGCGTGAGCAGGGGAGGGTCAGAGAGAGAGGGAGTCACAGACTCTGAAACAGGCTCCAGGCTCTGAGCTGGCAGTCAGCACAAAGCCCGACACGTCGCTTGAACCCACGAACCGCGAGATCATCACCTAAGCGAAAGTTAGACGCCTAACCTACTGAGCCACCCAGGCGCCCCATGTTTTATTTATTTTTTAGAGAGAGAGCGCAAGTGAGGGAGGGACAGAGGGAGAGGGGGACAGAGAATCCTAAGCAGGCTCTGCGCTGACAGCAGCGAGCCAAATGTGTGGCTCAAACTCACAAACTGTGAGATCGTGGCCTGAGCCAAAGCTGGATGCTCAACTGACTGAACCACCCAGGTATCCCAACACCATTTGTATAAAGCTCAGACACAAGCAATATTAAACAACATATTGCTTCTATTTTTAGACCTACAAATACATACTATTTTTTAAAGAAATGATAAATAAAAAATTCAGGATAGTGGTGATCTCAATGGGGTGGGAGAATAATAACACATAGCTAGGTGTAAGATACTGGGTAGATATTAGGTTGGATGATATGTTCACAGGTCTGTATATTCTGTTATGCTCTATAACATGCATAAATGTTATATATGTTATTATGTAGGCATCAAAAATATATAAAATAATATTTAAAACTTATAGGGGATATGAGAAAAAAAAAGAATCTATAATGAGACTCCTTTGTTCAAAACAGCTATCCTAATCTTGTTTCTCATTCTTCCTGACAAACTTTGAGTCAAGTAGATCAGTTTCTTTATTGAAACTCAATCATTTTTTTTAAGTTGGTTTCACATCCATCATGGGGCTAGAACTCAAGACCCTGAGATCAAGAGCTGTATGGTCTATAGACTGAGCCAACTGAGTGCCCCTAAGCTTAACCATTTTTTAATGCATCTATTATTTTCCTTATTTTAGGGAACCTTCCCATACATCTATTCAAATCCTACTTAATTTCAAGAGTCTCCTCATGGTCTAAATATTTCCAGAAGTCTTTCCTGACTACTCCAGCTCTTGTTCATCTTTCTTCTAGCACTTCTCAACTTTTGGGTTCCAAGTAAGTGAGCATTTAATTGTATATTGCATTCATCATTTCTTTCTTTTTTTAAATGTTTATTTAATTTTGAGAGAGTGCGAGTGGGGGAAGGGCAGAGAGAGAGGGATAGACACAGTCTGAAGCAGGTTCCAGGCTCTGAACTGTCAGCACAGATCCCGACATGAGGCTCGAACCCACAAACCGTGAGATCATGACCTGAACTGAAGTTGGAGGCTTACCCAACTGAGCCACCCAGATACCCCTATCATTTTTTTCTTTCTATCTTTGATCATCAGTCAGTGTGTATTAGTCAGGGTTCTTCATTGCAAATGACAGAACCCACTCTCATTACGAGTTAAAAAATTATTTTTAATGTTTATTTATTTTTGAAAGACAGAGCACAAGCAGGGGAGGGGCAGAGAGAGAGGGAGACACAGAATCTAAGGCAGGCTCCAGACTCCAAGCTGTCAGCACAGAGCCTGACTTGGGGTTTGAACCTACAATCATGAGATCATGACCTGAGCCAAAGTGGGACTCTTAACCAACTGAGCCCCATCTCATTACCAGTTTAAACGGAAAAATTTATTAATGGCTCCCAGAATCTGAGCGGGCAGAAAATAAGCTTTGGGAGGTACACAGTACTAATGCTGAAATTGTCTTTTGCTCCTCCATCACAGACCCGGGAAGTCTGGAAGGAATAAATCCATAGTTGGACACAAGTGCCTCTACCACTGGGCAAAAATGGACCTTGACTCTCACTGATGATGCCGGATGCTGCACACGACCACTAGCACCTCTGTTCCACTTCCCTTGAAAGCTGGCTATTATTGTTATGGTGGGGGGAGGGGGGCGGACAGAATAAATTGCAGGTAGTGTTTCTATTTTCACCCTCTTCTGACCTGAAATCTCATTCATTGGTGGAAACGGAGCAGCCAGTGTACACTTAGCTGTACAGAACCTTGCACAGGTGAAATTTCAAATTTATCTTAGGGATAAACTCCTAAAACAATGGGTGTCCCCAAACATAGGGTATTCAAAGATTATCTTATATTAACCAATTTGATTAATTACCTAAAACAGATAGCATTCAATAGGTACCGTTGCTTTATTACTATTCAGGATCCTCCGTTAAAGTCGTACTTTGGAGATCATCTAATTTATGTCTTTTGTATTGCATAAGGGCAACTGTGCCATAAAGTGATTTGATCATGTTAGACTTTTGGTTCTTAGTAGAGCTGATAATGTGGTTTCAGAATGTGGTCTAGGAAAGATTCCAAAAGGCATAACACAATGTACAGCGATGTAATGGTCTTCTTGTGCTGAGAGTCGCTTGTGTGCATTATTGTGAAAGTAGTAGCTATTCACGCTCTTAATATTTTGGGGAACATTCCTTAATTGTAGATGTGAAAAATTAATGTATTAGTTTATTATTTCAGTTTGATTTTTTGAGGCAGTCTGCTATGTTTCCCAACATCTTTTCCCCCCTTCTCCGACAGTAATAGAAATCCTGGTTTTTTGCTGAACCGTGACCACCAAGAATAAAGACTGTATTCCCAGTCTTCTTTGCAGCTGTGTGTGGCCATGTGATTGCATTCTGCCTAATGGAATGGAAACAGAATTGTATGCAACTTCTGAGAATTTTTCTAAAAATGTGCTGTTTTTTTCTCTTTCCTGCAGATTGAAATGTAGTTGGAGTTCTAAAAACCATCTTGGACAGTGAGGTGAACTTGAAATTGAGATGCTTACATGGTAAATCAAGAGGACAGGAGCCTGGATTCGTAACACCATGGAGCATCATGCCCATCATGAAGTCATCACTTCCAGATTTATTATACATGAGAGACAAATAAACTTTCTATTTTGTTTATTTATTTTAGTTTTTTCCTGTTATTTGTCTCTGAGTCAGACCTGAATGTATTATTCCTGGCCTGTCCACCTCGATTGCTAATGGTAAAGTGGACCTGGTTGGGTGATATGATCCCAACGTGGACATGTCATGTACAAACAGGGTCCAAATAGGTACCACAATATTAAGATGTAGACCTCAAATACACAGCAGGCCACTACCAGCAGCCAGCCCAACACTCACCTAAGTGATAAGCACAAATAACACCAACCAATTAACAAGAATCAGAGACTTCATTTTTTTAATGTGAGAAAAAAATAGTTCATGGTCTTTTCATTGTAAAAGACATACTCCATTTCTCTTTTTTCAAACCTCATCTCTGGGCTGGGTGGGTTCTCTGCTTTTACACTCTATACTCAATCTTTGGCCTTCACAGTCTATTTTTTTTCTTTTTCTTTTTAACATTTATTTATTTTTGAGAGAGAGTCAGAGATACAGCATGAGTGGGGGAAGGGTGGAAGGAAAGGGAGACACAGAATCTGCACAGGCTCCAGGCTCTGAGCTGTCAGCAAAGAGCCCGATGCAGGGCTCGAACTCAGAAACCATGAGATCATGACCTGAGCCAAAGTCAGACGATCAACCGACTGAGCCACCCAGGCACCCCTATTTTTTTCTTTAAGACATTCACTTTTAAAAACATTAAACTGTTTTTTAAGAGAGGATGAATTACATGGTCCATGAAAAAGCTATCTTTATATCCCTGATGAAATTGCAATGGAAAAAATATTTTTAATGTTTATTTATTTTTGAGAGAGACAGAGTGAGATTATGAGCAGGGGAGGGGCAGAGACAGAGAGGGAGACAAGGAATCTGAAGCCGGCATCAGCACAGAGCCTAACGCGGGGCTCAAGCCCACAAACTGTGACATCATGACGTGAGCTGAAGTTGAATGCTTCACCAACTGAGCCACCCAGATGACCATGGAAAATATATTTCTACTATTCCTCACATATGAACAAAAGAGACAATTATCTTTAACAGTAATATGTCAGTGCTTTATGATGGTGGTAGTTATATTCATATGGGCCCATAATTACTTACCAAAGTCTTTACATTTTCTCAAAAGGTCAAACGTTCTAAAAATTATATGGATAATAACAGGTAACATTAAGTATTATAATGTAATGCTCCCCATAACTCTATCCAGTAGGTACTGTTGTTAATAATGAGAGAACTGAAGCACAAAGGTCACCAAGTAGTAAATGATGGAACTGAGATTCAAACCCTCAGAGCTTCTGTGTTGGGCTTTTCAGTGTGGGGGTGGGTAAGGGGAGAGACATAACTTTTCAATTTCTCAAAGTGCTTTTACATTTACCTGATTAGTGGGGAATATAGACTGTTACCTGGATAATTGGAAGGATGCCTCTTGCCTCAGTTAGTCAGACTATTGAAGTTGATATGTTTCCCATTCAAATTAATGTTAATTTTCTATCATTTCAAAAAGGTTTTATTTTATTTTTTAAAGTTCATTCATTTATTTAGAGAGAGAAAGGGTGTGTGCACTCACATAAGCTGGGGAGGAGCAGAGAGTGAGGGAGAGAGAGAGAGAATCTCAAGCAGGCTCTTCACTGTCAATTTAAGCTGGATGTGGGGCTTGAACTCACAAACCATGAGATCATGACCTAAGTCAGATGCTTAACCGTCTGAGCCACCCAGCGCCCCTAAAGGTTTTACTTTTTTTTTCTAATTTTTTAAATGTTTTCTTTCTTTCTTTCTTTTTTTAAATGTTTTATTTATTTTTAGGAGAGAGAGAGAGACAGCGTGAGCAGGGGAGGGTCAGAGAGAGAGGGAGTCACAGACTGAAACAGGCTTTAGGCTCTGAACTGGCAGTCAGCACGGAGCCCGACGCGGGGCTCGAACCCACGATCCGTGAGATCATGACCTAAGCAAAAGTTGGACGCTTAACCGACTAAGCCACCCAGGCGCCCCGATGTTTTATTTATTTCTGAGAGAGAGAGAGAGAGAGAGAGCATGAGCAGGGGAGGGTCAGAGAGAGAGGGAGACACAGAATCAGAAACAGGCTCCAGGCTCTGAGCTGGCTGCCAGCAGAATCCCACGAGGGGCTGGAACCCACGAACCATGAGATCATGACCTGAGCCGAAATTGGACGCTCAACCAACTAGCCACCCAGGCACCCCTAAAGGTTTTACTTTTAAGTAATTTCTACCTCCAACATGGGGCTCAGACTTACAACCTCTGAGAAGAAGAGTTAGTTTCTACTGACTGAGACAGCTAGGGGCCCTAATGTTAATTTTCTCAATTGCTTAATATTAATAAATGTTATCTTGCATATATAGGTATTAATAAATGTACTTTATACATGTTTTTACATAAATAATGTATTTATGTATAGAAATAAAATCACAAAATTAGGAAAATGGTACATATCCACACTTGCATAATTTTAGATACTACAGCTTGCAATTTATTTTATGTTATTCTCACATATTTGATTTATTCCTTTATAATTTTTTATTTTTATTTATGTATTTATGTATTTAAATGTTTTTTATTTATTTCTGACAGAGAGACAGCATGAGCAGATGAGGGTGAGAGAGAGAGGGAGACACAGAATCTGAAACAGGCTCCAGGCTCTGAGCTAGCTGTCAAAAACAAAGCCCAACACAGAGCTCGAACCCACTAACAGTAAGATCATGGCCTGAGCTGAGCTGAAGTCAGACGCTAAACCGACTGAGCCACCCAGGCGCCTCTCTTTTATAATTAAAAAAAAAAAAGAGTTTATTTTTAAGTAATCCCTACACCCAGCGTGGGGTTTGAACTTATAACTCCAACATCAAGAGTTGTAAGCTCTACCAGCTGAGCCAGCCAGGCGTCCCTATTCTTTTATAATTTTAACAAAGTATTTCAAGCTATAGAAAAGTAGAGAGAATAATGTTGCAAGCACTACTCATCTTTGTGGTTTGTCAAATCTTAATGCTGTATTTGCTGCAGATAACATTTTTTAGGGTTTTTTTTGCATAGTTAATGTATTGATATGTTTAATAAAGGTATAGGGGCGCCTAGCTGGCTCAGTTGGAAGAGCAAATGACTCTTGATCATGAGGGACTTGAGTTCAAACCTGCTTTGAGGTAAATAAAGCTTTCTTACAAAAAAAAAGGTATAGAGTTGAGTTCCCATCCCACCTCCTCCCATGTACCCAGTTACCGTCCCCACAAGTATTATAAACAAATCTGAATATATTTGGATTCACTTTTTTTTTCTATAGTAATCTACACCCAGGTGTGGTTCGAAGTCACAACCCTGAGATCAAGAGTCGCCAGTTCTATCTACCGAGCCAGCCAGGCACCCCTAAACTCACTTAACAAATAAATATATTAAAGGTAACATATTTTTGATATTTTTTTGTGTCTACACACCTCTAACACTCTTTATCACCTCTTCTCTCAGCTCATTATTCAATAAACAGTAAAATTCAATGTTCAAGGAATTGTTACTAACTGAAGAATCAGAAGGTTCTCATTAAATTCTTTTGCCTCTATTTTTTCTACTCCAACCACAAGCCAGTTTACTAGAAAACTGAATCCTTGCCCCAAGGAGTCTAAAGTGCTTAGAACATAACACAATGAGCTCTTTGCAAATAAATTACAACTCGTGTGAGGAATTAAGCAGGGGCGGAAGTGATGGAAGGGCGGGACCCCGGAAAGGCGGAGACGGACATGGGTGGGCGGGCCATGGGGGGAGGTGAGTCCCGCAGGCTCCGCCCGAACCCTGCGTAGATTTGGCGCCAAACGCGGAGACCTCCTTTCGCGGGGAATCTTCAGAGTCTCGCGATAAACGTGGTCTCGCCTCAGCCAGGACCGCGTTGCGGCCGTAGCAGTGCTTTTGAGGTGAGAGCGGGCCCGCAGGCGTGTGAAGGCCTTGGGGGAAGCGGCGGCCTAGCGGGGCAGGTGGAGGAGCTGGGGTGCTGGGGGGTCGCGGGCAGGGAGTGCGGAGGCTGGGAGAAAATACTGAGACGTGCCTAGGCTGCACGGGACTGACAGTCCACGACCCGTGGGGAGGAGGGCGGGCGCGTTTCCTTGTTCCGTTGGGTCGGCCTGTAGTTAAATCCAGCGTTTTAGCGGGAGGGAAGGTGCATCAATCAGATTGACCTTTACGCCGCCAGCTACTTTCTGTTCAGGGGCTTCTAAACGTAGGATGCATCCTGTAAATGTGAAATGAATGTCTGAATGAAATTGAAGTGAGACTAGGGGGGCGGGATTGGGAAGGATGGAGACGAGGTGGGATGGGAAGTTTAGTGTTTTTCAGGGGGTAGCAGGGGAGGACATCGAGTCAGTCTGGTGGGATTCCCCATTCGTCACGTTCAACTATTTTGATAACTTGGATGAAGTTGGATATTGGACCCCTAAGGGCCTGGGAACGAATTGTGTTATGGATATTAATGAACAGGCAATTAACATTGCTTCTTGCTACGTTTAATAGAGTTTGTGCCCTGCCGTCAAACTCAGAGCTCCCTGTTGACCTCAAAGGTGTGAACCCCATTTCTTTCTAGAGAAAATTAACTAGAATTGAACTTAACTTGAATATACTTATTGTAGATAGGAAGCTTCCTTAGATTATGTGAGCTCTAACTGCTTTTCCAATTTTGGAAATCTGTGGTTATTGAACCTTACTTGAAGATACAGTGGGAGTTGATATGTTGTTTTGTTTTTATGTATTAGTGGTCATTGAAATTTAGAATTGGAGAGACTTTAGGGATCATTTAGCTCCAGTGGTTTTACAGTTTGAGGGAAGCTTTGGAAACTTTATTCCTTCATTCAGTAAATATGGAGCACCTGCTGTAAACCAGCTTTGGGGATACAGTGGTGGAGCACAAGAGACTCCCTTGGTCTTTGCCTTTTTAGAGCTTCAGTCTAGAATGGAAGACAGACTTGAGTCAAATAATCACAGAAATGGAACATAATATTAAAATTGGGTAAGTGCTATGAAATGAGTGCTTGACATTTTGAATGCTTATTATAGGAGGATTTAATTCAGGGAAATTGGGGTAGATTTATCTGAGGAGTTGATAATTGAGATCTGAAAGATAAAGGAGTCCGGGAAGAGCCTTCAAGATACGAAGGAGCCTTAGCAAGGGACTAATGACCTGAGGGATATGGCTCTTTCAAGGGACTGAAAGAAAAGAGTGAAGAGCGGTGTGAAGTGAGGTGTGAAGTGAGTCGGGAGAAGTAGGAAGGTGCCAAACCAAGGGCCTGGAGTTTTATCATTAGCTTAAGAGCGGCAGGAAGCTATTTATTTAAACCAAAAGATCATGTGATTGGCTTTACATTTTCAGAGCTTCAATCTAGCTGTAATGTGGAGAATGGTCTGAAAAAGGCAAAGGCAGTTATGAGTAATGGAGTAACCCCAGCAAGAAATGTTAGGAAGTGCTTGTGGAGGTAGGGAGAAATGGGAAGACTTAACAGATATTTAGGAAGTAAAATGGACAGGATATGTAGAATGGGAGAAGGAAGTATCAAGGATGACTTTACAGGCTTCTTCTTTGCATACCTGGATAGAATGTCAGTCACTGAATTGGGAAAATTTAGAAGTTTGGTTTGTACATGGTACGTTGTAGGTGGTTTTGAGAAACTTAAGAGCTGTAAAATGAGAAGTAGGGATCTGGAGCTCAGACTTGATGCCTCGGGTGGAGACCGAGAAAAAATTAGCCATCTGTAAATGATTATTGAAGCCATGTGCATCAATGAGTGAAGAGGCCTGTTAGAGTCTTGAATACTTACTGACCAGGTTAGGGGAAGATGAAGCACAGAAGATCCAGGAGGAGTGTCCAGAAAGGGAGGAAAACCAGGTGAGTACTGTGTTTCAGAAGTCAAAAGTGTCAGATGTTGCTGAGAGGTCACACTGGATGGTACTGAAAAACATTCTTTCAAGTTATCAACCTGAGGACTATTTCTCTTCTTTTGATAGGGAAAATCAGCTGTAACATAGCCGACGGGACTAATGGGAAACACCTGTCCCTGATTAATGAGGAATACGGAAGTAACGGGCTATAAATTGTTCCCTCTAATGCTCTAGGCTCAGACCTCTGGAGAGTGATCTCCTCTGAGCCCACTGCTGTAAAATAAACCTCCTGCTTTCTAAGATCTCCCAGTGCTGCTTGGGTTTTCTGCCCGATGATCTAGATCAGATTCCATAACACTTTGAAAAGGAAACCTTACCTAGAAGACCAGTATGTAAGCAGGTTTTTTATAACTTGCTCTGGTAAAGTGGGGGTAAGGTATCTGAACCCTGCCTAGTTCATACCCATTTGGACCACAGTTTGAAACCCTTTGAAAAATCAGAATCATCATTTTGTGATAGGGGAGACTCAACAGTTGAAGTAAAATGATTTGCTTAAAACCATGCAGTGACTGAGTGGAAGGGTCTTTAGAACTCAGTTTGGGGGCACATGGGTGACTCATTTAAGCTTCTGACTGGCTTAGGTCATGATCTCCCAGTTCATGAGTTTGAATGCTTTGTTGGGCTCGCGCTTTCTCTCTCTTAAAAATAAACATTAAATGTTTTTTTAAAACCTCAGTTTTGATTTTTTTTTAAACGTTTATTCAGTTTTGAGAGACAGAGCAGGGGAGAGACAGAGAGAGAAGGAGACAGACTCTGAAGCAGGCTCTAGGCTGTGAGCTGTCAGCACAGAGCCTGACACAGGGCTCGAACCCACGAACAGCAAGATTATGCATGAGCTGAAGTCAGACTCTTAACCAACTGAGTCAGCCAGGTGCCCCAGTTTTGATTTCTAACCCAGTTTTTTTTTTCTTCATAACCACTTTCTACTTCTTTTCATGATAGGAGTTTGAAATGTGGTTTAACTGACTGAAGCACACGCATTTTGCTGCAGGTAGAACTTAACTGTATAATAGAAAGACTATGTGGATGAATAAACTTTTTTTTTTTTTTTGTAGAGGAAAAGATGCTAGAACCACAGGAGAATGGCTTGATTGACTTACCAGATTATGAGCATGTAGAAGATGAAACTTTTCCTCCTTTCCCACCTCCAGCCTCTCCCCAGAGAGATGGTGAAGGAGCTGAACCTGATGAAGGTCTGCATAGAGTTCCAAAGTGCCCACGTTCAGTTATCCATCTTTCAGCATAGAAATGATATATTTTGTAAAGGAGGCTTAAATTATTTAAGTAATATTAAATCTTAGTATATTTCACCAGAGTCAGGGAGAGGAGCACCTGTTCCTGTACCTCCAAAGAGAACAGTTAAACGGAATCTACCCAAGCTGGACGCTCAGAGGTACATTTTCTATTTCCTTAAACATTTACACTTTAGATTCTTTTTTTCCTTATGTTAAAATCTTTTAGGGGGATCCTGGGTGGCTCAATCAGTTTAGCGTCCAACTTCGGCTCAGGTCAGGATCTCACAGTTCATGGGTTCGAGCCCTGTATTGGGCTCACTGCTGTCAGTACAGAACCTGCTTTCGATCCTCTGTCCCCTTCTCTCTCTGCCCCTCCCTGGCTCGCACGTACTTTCAAAAATAAACATTTGGGGAAAAAAAGAAAAACCCAACTTTTAGTTTGGATGATTTGGAGATCAGTTACTTCTAAGGTTTCTTTTTTAGAAGTTTTTTTTTTTTAATATTTTTATTTATTTCCAGGAGAGAGAGAGAGACAGCGTGAGCAGGGGACGGTCAGAGAGAGAGGGAGTCACAGACTGAAACAGGCTTCAGGCTCTGAGCTGGCTGTCAGCACAGAGCCCGACGCAGGGCTCGAACCCACGAACTGCGAGATCATGACCTAAGCGAAAGTCGGACGCTTAACCGACTAAGCCACCCAGGCGCCCCAGTTACTTCTAAGGTTTCTAAAGACTTTTCTTTTTTTCAGTTCAGCAGATATTTTTTTTCTTATGGTCTTGCTTTCACCTTGATGGCTCTAGAAAACTGGAAATTCAAAACCTATTTCTCTCTACAGATTAATTTCAGAGAGAGGGCTTCCAGCATTAAGGCATGTGTTTGATAAGGCAAAATTCAAAGGTAAAGGCCATGAGGTAAGAAATGTCTGATTTTTATTTTAGATCTTTGTTTTTTCAAATATTGGTAAGACTGTGGGACCATTAACATGTTCTGAAGAGTCGTAATTAGAATGTTCCACAGACACTATCATTCATCATATCTCTTGAGAAACTAAGATGCAGTAGAAAGGGCACTACTTGAAGAATCAGGAAAACCTGTCTTATAGTCTGACTTTTGCCCCTGTATAGCTTTAGGAAAATCACATCTAAGTCTGTAAGCTCTGATTTTGTACTTTATGATCTCGAGGAATATAATTGACTTAGTCTACATTAAAGAGTGATTTTAGGCTTCAGGAGAGCAAGGACTTGACCTGTATTAATCACTTTCATGTCCCTAAGATATGACACTTACCTTGTCATATGTGTCTGATTCATAATAGGCCTTAGCTGTTGAAAAATGAAGGCATTTAAGAACTGTCAATCACTGGGGCACCTGGGTGGCTTAGTCGGTTAAGCGTCCGACTTTCGCTTGGGTCATGATCTCGCAGTTCATGGGTTCGAGCCCTGCGTCGGGCTCTGTGCTGACTGCCAGCTCAGAGCCTGGAGCCTGTTTCAGTCTGTGACTCCTCTCTCTCTGACCTCCCCTGCTCGGCTGTCTCTCTCTCTGTCTCTCTCCTAGAAATAAATAAAACATTAAAAAAAAAAAAAAGAACTGTCAATCACTATCCAAATGTACATTTAACAGGTCTCTTATTTTTTTAAGTTTATTTATTTTTGAGAGAGAGAGAGAGAGAGAATCCCAAGCGAGCTCTGCACTGCCAGCACAAAGCCCAGTGTGGGGCCTGAACCCACAAACCATGAGATCATGACCTGAGCCAAAATCGGATGCTTAACCGACTGAGCCACCCAGGCGCCCAAAAAGTGTCTTCTCTCTGAATAATGTAGTATTCAATTTTGCAAATATCTTTGTAGAACTTTGTAATTTATGAAGCATTTTCAAATAATTGTCAACCTGTTGGGGTAGGTATTGGTCCTATTATCTAGTTATTAAGGACATGGAATTTTATTAGTTTTAAGTCTCCATTGCTGATAGTTAAAGGCAGAACTTAGACTTCCTCTTTCGTAGCCCAGCTAGAGTAATGTTAATACCCAGTGACCATCATCTTGGTGTGGTATGTAGGATAATAGGAAAGAGGGAAGAGGCTGGAAGCAGACAGCTATCACACTACTAAGGTGAAGGTGAATAAGGTGAAGATAGGCCGATAGGGCAGTAGTAGAGAGAGAAACAACAAACAGTACTAAGGTAATGGGATAGAAGGAGATTAAAAAAAAAAGGGGGTCAGAAATAATCCCAAGAGGGGCATCTGGCTGGCTCAGTCTATACAGTGTGTGACTCTTGATCTTGGGGTCATGAGTTCAAACCCCACCTTGAGCATAGAGCTTATTTAGAAAAATAAAATTAAATTTAGTTAAAAACAGGGCACCTGGGGGGTTCTATCAGTCAAGCGTCTGACTCTTGGGGCTCCTGGTGGCTTAGTCGGTTAAGCATCTGACTTTGACTCACGTCATGATCTCACGGTTCGTGGGTTCGAGCCCCAAGTCGGGCTCTGTGCTGATAAGCTCAGAGCCTGGAGCCTGTATTCAGATTCTGTATCTCCCTCTCTGTCTGACTGTCCCCTGTTCACGCTGTCTCTCCCTCTCTCAAAAAATAAATAAAACTTTAAAAAAAAACCAACCAAGGGGCGCCTGGGTGGCTTAGTCGGTTAAGCGTCCGACTTACGCTTAGGTCATGATCTCGCGGTTCGTGGGTTCGAGCCCCGCGTCGGGCTCTGTGCTGACTGCCAGCTCAGGGCCTGGAGCCTCTTTTGGTCTGTGACTCCCTCTCTCTCTGACCCTCCCCTGCTCACGCTGTCTCTCTCTCTCTCTCTCTCCTAGAAATAAATAAAACATTAAAAAAACAAAACAAAACAAAAAAAAACAACCAAACAGTGTCTGACTCTTGATTTCTGCTCAGGTCATGATCTCTCTGTTCATAAGATTGAGCCCCTTGTTGAGATCAAACCTACTTCTAGCTCTACACTGACTGTGTGGAGGCTGCTTGGTAGTGTCTCTCCCTCTCTCTCTCTCTGCTCCTGTGTTGCTCTTGTGTGCTTTCTATCAAAATAAGTAAACAAAAAATAAATTCAATTAAAAATAAAAATCCCAAGGGGCGCCTGGGTGGCTTAGTCGGTTAAGCGTACGACTTTCGCTCAGGTCATGATCTCGCGGTTCGTGGGTTCGAGCCCCACGTCGGGCTCTGTGCTGACTGCCAGCTCAGAGCCTGGAGCCTGTTTCAGTCTGTGACTCCCTCTCTCTCTGACCCTCCCCTGCTCACGCTGCCTCTCTCTCTCCTAGAAATAAAAAAAAAAAAAAAAAAATCCCAAGATTTCAAAGCTGGGAGGCTGCAAAACTACCTTTGTTCAGCTTCAGTGGATAGGAAGAGAGCATAGAAGCCTCTGTCCTGTTTTGCCACAAAACTAAATGTAAATCAGGATAATCAGGATATTTATCTTTTTTAAATTTTTATTTCTGTGAGAGAGAGGGAGAGGGATACAGAGCACGTAGCGTGGACTCTGTGCTGACAGCAGAGAGCCTGATGTGGGGCTCTTTCGTTCACAGGAGGCATGATCATGACTTGAGCCAAAGTCCAATGGTTAATAGACTGAGCCACCCAGGCTCCCCTAAATCAGGATTATATTTAAAACCATACCCAACTTCTCAAAGGAGGGGAGTGCCTGGGTGTCTCATTTGGTTAAGCATCCAATTCTTGATTTTGCTCAGGTTATGATCTCATGGTTGGGGGATTAGGCCCTGCATAGTGCTCCATGCTGGGCTTGGGGCCTACTTAGGAGTCTTGTTCCCTCCCTCTCTCTGTCTCTCCCCCACTTTCTCCCCTGCTCTGCCCCTCCCCCAGCCTTGGGAGTGTTTGTACATGCTCTTTCCAAAAATAAAGTAAAACCATACCCATCTTGGAAAAAAGAGAGAGAAGGGTACTTGGCTGCCTCAGTGGAGTATGGGACATAATCTTGGGGTTGTGAGTTAAAGCCCCATGTGGGGCATAGAGCTTACTTAAAAACAAAACACAGATCTTAAAACCAGACCAATCTCAGTTTATTCATTGCCCTTGTTGAAATTTGGGGGTTGTAATGATGAATTGGTGCTTTGAATTTAATGTCATCTTCATCATTTTCATAAGTACTTTATTAAAATAAATGAGTTGATATGAAGAATAAAAATTTTGTGTTCTTTTCACTGAGTAAGGGTGGGCTCTGAGAGTTTATGCTATTTAGTCTTCTGTACTTTGCCCTTGGACATTCTTACATTTTCCCAAAATGCTGAGTCCTTACTGCTTTTTTCTCCATGTAGGACTTGGGACATCCCACTGTATTTAGGGGTTTCTCTTCTTGTGACCCTTCGGTCTAAAATGACATTGTGAGGTGAGAGACCAGCTGCACTCTACAACTGGAATATAATCTTAGGTGATTGAGGGGCGCCTAGGTGGCTTAATCGGTTAAGCGTCTGACTTCAGCTCAGGTCATGATCTCATGGTTTGTGGGTTCAAGCCCCACGTTGGGCTCTGTGCTGACAGCTAGCTCAGAGCCTGGAGCCTGTTTCCGATTCTGTGTCTCCCTCTCTCTCTGATCCTTCCCTGCTCATGCTGTCTCTCTCTCTCTCAGAAATAAAACATTTAAAAAAAAGAAAATAATCTTAGGTGATTGAATTAAAATTTTATATTTTTTATCAGAATGAGAAGGATAACACATGCTCTCAGTATTACATGTTTAGTTATTGGTAGGTTTGACCACTGGCTTCTTAGACAAGATCAAATAACAATAATAGCCAGTATTTGAGTGCATATGTCAGGCGCTTTACTTGTATTACCTATTCCTCATAACCTTACGAAGTGTATATAATGTTATTATTTTATAAATGAAGAAGGGGGTACAGAGGTAAAGTGATTTGTTTAAAGGTACACAGTTATTAAGTGGTAGAGTTGAGATTTGAATCTGTGCAGAGTCTGACATAGAGCCTGTGCTTTTGACTACTCTATTTTAAAATACTGTTGGGGCACCTGGGTAGCTCAGTCAGTTAAGTGTCTGATCCCCGCTCAGGTCATGATCTCACGGTCTGTGAGTTCGAGCCTCGTGTTGGGCTGTGCACTGACAGCTCAGAGCCAGGAGCCTGCTTTGGGTTCTAGGTCTCCCTCCCTCCCTCCCCTCTGCCTTCTCAAAAATAAATAAATGTTAAAAAAAAAAAATTAAAATACTGTTAAGAGAAGAATTAAATATTTTACAGTAAAACCAGGAATTTAGAATTTTGTCATTTCACTAGTTCAGTTCAACTTTATTTTCATTTAAAAAGATTTCAATGTTAAATTGTAATTTCCTATATAGGTAGTGTGCTCCGAGAACATTTAAACTGTTGTTGCTAGTCTTTGTACTTTGCCTTGGGGATTTCTGAATATATTTTCACAGTGCTGAATTCTCAATACTTTGTTCTTTATATATGATTTAGGGACCTGTCATTTTGTTTAGTTATTCCTAAAAGATCTCTTGACATATTTTATTAAAACTTATTTTCACATATTACTTTACAGTTCTGAAGAGACACATGATTATCTTTTAACTTTTACTAAGTTTTCATGCTGGTTTTTAAAAAATCTATATCCAGTGCTCTTTTAGACTACAGTTCTCTGAGCTCAATAAATATTTCTCTTCTTAAAGTTTCTTCAAAAGTTTCTTAACCTTATAAATATAAAATGACACCAGTGACTTTGGCATTACTATTCAATTCTAAAATCTGCTGACAAGGTCAGTTGTGAGAATGAATCTTCTATTTAGCATTTTTATTTTTATGTGCCAGGCTGAAGACTTGAAAACGCTAATCAGACACATGGAGCATTGGGCACATAGGCTATTCCCTAAACTGCAATTTGAGGATTTTATTGACAGAGTTGAATACCTGGGAAGTAAAAAGGAAGTTCAGGTAGGTGTTGAGATGATTATGAATATCATTCACAATACTAAATCCTGCCAAGGATGGATTTAGTTGAGGCTAAGTAGCTATTTGCGTTTTCTTTTTAAAAATCTATCTTGGTAGAGAGAAGGGAAATTAGTAGTTGTTATGTGAAGAACAACCTCTTGGAACTAAGAATTGAATAAATTATCATTTTCTCCCAAATGTTACTGGTGAAAGTGTAAAAATATCTCTTTATTTTCAGACTTGTTTAAAACGAATTCGACTTGATCTCCCTATTGTACATGAAGATTTTATTGGCAATAATGGTAAGAATAAGGTTTATCATTAAAATAATTTTGGTTTAGAAATGGATTAGTTGGGGTTGGGGTAGATTAAGCACTGGGTTCTTAGTCTATATTGAGTATATAATTACAGTAAATAGGAATGAATTAAGATGCCTTGGTACGTGTCATTTAATACTTGTTTCTTAAAGACATGACTGCAGTGCCATTAAGAAATGTTGTAAAAATATATTTAGTCACAGAACTTGAGCTTTTGAGAATTTGGATGGTGACCCGTCAGTCCTTTATGGTGCTTGTTAATGAGAATAAATGACAAGATAGAGTGTTCATATACATGGACACCACTAAAAAGTGACTCTGCAGAATTAGACAGAATAGGGTGATGATGAAGTAGTTTTCTCTTAAGAGTATAGATCCTTATATACCTTAATAATGGTTTAACGATTTTTCAACTTGATGATGGTACAGAAATGCTAGGCATTCAGTAGAAACCATACTTAGAATTTCAGAATTTGGGTTTTTTTTTCCCAGGCTGGTGGTGTGTGCTAGGACACTATCTTGTGATGCTGGGCAATGGCGGCCGCACTGCCCAGTCAGCCACATGATTATGAGGGTAAACAACCGATAATACACTGACAGCAATTGTTTTCTACTTTTAGTACAGGATTCAATAAATTGCATGAGATATTCAGCACTTTATTATAAGACTTTGTGTTACATGATTTTGCCTAACTGTAAGCTGATATACATGTTCTGAGCATGTTTAAGGTAGGGTAGGTATATTAAATTCGTTTTTAGTTAAGATACTGTCAACTTACAGTGGGCTTATTACGTTATAACCCCCCTGTAAGTTAAGGAAGATCTCTACAGGATTTCAGTAAGACCTTTGTGACTGTTCCTGGTATTGATTGCATTTGTTAGTTGTACAGTGCAACCATAGGCAGTCACACACATCAAAACATATGGTTCCTGCCGACAGGGTCTGTATAGTTATCAGATTTTCTGTGCGATGGCTCCATACATTTTTTTTTATACTTTTAATAGGTGTAGAAAATACAGGCTCCATTTAGAATCCCCCAAAGTTATTTCTAAACTGCTTTTAAAAATGTGAAGGGTTGTGATTTAAATAATCTAAGATTTAAATATTTTGGTAAGATATGGTTTGTATCTGTGGCATGGGATTTGGTATATGAAGAGGAATTAGTAACTACGGTAAATTCCACAGCACATACCACTGGGTTAGATTGTTCAGCACTTTTTGAGCTGCATAGTGTGTGCTACAATTTCAGAGATAATGAGTTAAGTTTGGACCCCTTGGTTCATGGGCTAACAGGCTAGTGAATGAGTGACACAAAACATCACCTCTGTTCTGATAGGTGCTATAATTAGAGATAGGAATAGGGTACAGGGTAGAGTGCAAAGGAGAGCATAGTTGCCTTTACCTATGGGAGGCGGAAGCTTCACAGAGGATGTATCACAAGTACTTTGAATGATGTGGAGTAGAGTCCAGGCAAAGGTGATTTTGGAGAGGGACTCATGTAGAGGCATAAATTAACACGGGACTATTCATGGAATTACACGCATGCTCAACTACTGGGTACATAGAAGAGGCCTATATCCTATAGTCTTGTTTATTGTCGAATCTGTTTTCTTTGTATCCTAAGAAGATAGTTTCCAAATCTTTTGGATAAGGTACTGCAACAGTACACGTTTAGAGCATTTTATTTGTTTTTCTATTAAATGTACTATGGGTCTGATAAATAGTGCACATTTTTATTCTCATGAGAACATCATTATGAGGTTTTAAAGTGAGAACAGTATGATTGAATATTCTACTGATTTTTTTCCCCCCAAAATCTTGTGCTGATACTTAATCGATGATTTGAAGGTGAGATGTAGATACAGTGTTCTTCCACCTAGTCTTGGTTTTACCTTACTAACATGCATCCAAACGGAAGTAGAGTATCATGCAACTCTTGGTATTCTTTTTCCAATCCCGTTCACTAATGCAGGAATTTTTGGTTGAAGTTTACAAGCAAATGATCATCTACCTTTTTTCAATTATTTCTCTTAAAAATTAATCAGGGGGTATATTTTTGACAAATATATAGTCCTCTCACTCCTCTGCTCAGAGCTTTGTAGTGACTCCTTGTTTCATCCAAAGCAAAAGCCAAAATCCTTACAATGTCCTATGTGGCTCAACAGTATCTCTTTCTTCCCCTGCCTCCCTTGCCTCTCTGACTGTCTTTTACTGTTTCACTCACACTGCTTCCACACTTGCCTCCTAGCTGCTCCTTGAACCTCCCAGACACTTGTTTGTCTTAAGGCTTTTGCACTCTTAACACTCTGCCTTGAACATGTCCTCTGTCCTTCCCGCCAAGTCTGCATGGCTCTCTTACCCCCTTCACACTGTGCTCAGATGTCAACTCCGTGAGGTCTCTGCAACCACTTTTTTAAAATCGTACTCCCATCCCCAGTCCTGATACCTCTATCATTTTTTCCCCATAGCACTACTTCCCTTTAAGTATTGCGTATTTGCTTATCTGTTAGTTTATGTGTGCTGAAATGTGGTGCCCTGTATTGAGTATTTGTCTTTAGCTTCTTTGCCACAGTGGCTTCCCTATGAATGTTGCAGTGAGTGAATTTCGTGTGTGGTTCTAATTTTTTTAGTCCCATTTTTTTTTCAGTTGAAGCTCCATCAATGATTATGTTCACATTGTTTTCCCATATAGCACTGTATTAAAGAGGCCATTTACTGTTGAAGAGATCTTTCCTTTCATGGCCTGCAAAACAGTAGTTCAGTATGTATTTCGTTATCATTAATTTGGAATCCTCTAAGCCCTGTTAGGTGAAGCATATTAGAAATCCCCAAATTGCATAGTTGGTTCTAATACTTGTTTCTTAACTTCTCTAGCAATGTTTTCTACCTGTACTTCATCAATATTTCCTGACGAATACATTTTGGTTTCTGGCCACATTTTTTCCCCATGTCAGGAAGGACAAGTATATTGCTTTTTGCCCTTCACTGTCAAAGAAAAAGCCTCAAAAGGGATTTGGATTGTAAAATTAAGTATCCTACAATTTTAAACCTCACTGGAATAATTGTAAAGGTTTGTCTTTGTGTTTTAAATGTTTTGCTAGTTGTGATGGTTTTTACTACATTAGCTAATACCTCAAGGCACAGTGTATGTAAATTCATATTTCAAATGCTCTTGGTGATAGAAATTTTTTTTGTCGACTTGTCAGACCAGAGGACATCTTTTTTTTAACCATGTGATGTGAATGATGTAGGGAAAAGGTGAAGTGTCAGCTTTGCCGTTTTCTTAGTTCTTGCTTGTGTCTCTGTTATCTTCTGTCTACCTTCTCTTACCTTCTACATATTGTTATTTTATAGAAATCTTTTTAGTCTACCACTTATGGATTTTGTATTAAAACTAGACAGTCTACTTAACTGGGCAGTCAGAATCAGATGTATGTCACCATATGCTGAAATTTAGAACAGGAGCAAGGGCCCAGCTCTCCTATCCTTCTACAGTGTGGAACTAGCTGCCTTTAAGGGAGCTTACAGGCCACACGTTAACTGTCATATGGAGAAATGATAATTTATCACTGCCTGTCTTTAATTTAGTACAGTTTTTCATAATTCTTAAATATAAATGGAAGTTACAATATTTACTTTCCATACCACTGTGGATCATTTTAGGGGCATCCTACTTTGAGATAATTGGTATACAGGGTTTTAAGACCTTATTAAGACAAGGGTTGCCTGGGTGGCTCAGTCAGTTAAGTGTCCGACTCTTGATTTCGGCTCAGGTTGTGATCCCATGGTTTGTGAATTCAAGACCCACATCAGGCTCTGCACTGACAGCTTGGAGCCTGCTTGAGATTCTCTCCCTCTCTCTACCCCTCCCTCCCTGTCTCTCCCTCTCTCTCGCCCTCTGTTTCTCCCTCTTCCTCCCTCCCCCCCGCAATAATAAGTAAACTTTAAAAAAAATTATTGAGACTAATGTGGAGAGCACTGAATTATTAGTTGGGTACGTGACTGACTGAGCCACCCAGGCATCCCTGGGTTATTTTTTAAAATTAACGTGGAAATATGTTAATAGATCTCCAAATTTCTTTTTCCTTTCTTTTAAAAATATTTTTTTTTTCCAAAGTTTATTTTGAGAGCGAGAAAGCAAACAAGTATATAAGTTAGGGAAGGACAGAGAGAAAGAGAGAGAGAGAGAATATCCCAAGCAGGCTCTGCTCTGCACTGTCAGCACAGAGCCTGATGTGGGGCTCGAACCCATGAGCCGCAAGATCATGGAATGAGCCACCCCGGCACTCCTTCCACTTGGTATTCTGGTCAACAGAAGGCTTTTAGCAGTTAAGTTTTGGGAGAGGCAAAAGTTACATGGAGATTTTTGACTGTGCTGTGGGTTGGCACCCCTAACTCCTATGTTGTTGAAGGTAATCTGTATTTGTAACATTCTCACACCTCAGAACAATTTGAAAAAACAAGTGTTTTTTCAGATCTGGCATCTTGTTACTTTAAACTGGTTTTTAATTAATAGCTGCATAAGCTCTTTTTCTAACTATGAATGTACTAACTTTCATTTCTACTCTAGATGAAATAAGAGAAAATAATGGCCATGATGTAACTACTACCGAATTAGATCCCTTTTTGACAAACTCATTGGAAAGTGAGAAATTTGCTTCTCAGTCAAGTAGAAGCCTAACAGAAGAAGAACAACAGAGAATTGAGAGAAATAAACAACTGGCCTTGGAAAGAAGGCAGGCAAAGCTACTGAATAATAGTCAGTCCCTCGGAAATGGTAAATTTTATGCTGGGTTTTATGTGCTATCATTAATATATCAGAGACATGTTAGAAATTTTAACTTCTCTACTATCTCCAAAATAAAATACCTCTAGGAATAGAAAAATCTGATGTAGTATATTAAGTTAATGTTATCTGAGAGAGAGGGAGTGCTTTTGTGTATATAAGCGACAGCTATTTGGAATCCTCAAAGAATAAATTGAGTCCACGATGGTTTTCTGGATAGCTGAGTACCTGTTTAAAAATTAGTTTAATTTGGGGTGCCTGGGTGGCTTAGTCGGTTAAGTGTCCGACTTTCGCTTAGGTCATGATCTCACAGTTCGTGGGTTCGAGCCCCGCGTCGGGCTCTGTGCTGACTGCCAGCTCAGAGCCTGGAGCCTGTTTCAGTCTGTGACTCCCTCTCTCTCTGACCCTCCCCTGCTCATGCTGTCTCCCTCTCTCTCTCCTAGAAATAAATAAAAATATTAAAAAAAAAAAATTAGTTTAATTGATTCTGAATCTTTCAAAAATATATTCTTCCCTGACTCCTTAAGGCATGTGACACATATTTTATCTGTAGGATCTCAATTATGAATATTAATTATGGTACTTTCCTAAACATACAAAATGCCTTCTGAACCCTTTGAGGACTCAGAGCCATTTGCTATGACGTAAATAAGTCCTTAATTGCTTTTTATTGCATTTTGTCATTTAGCTGTCAGTTTGCTTATCTGATGCATTCTCTTCTTGTAAAACTGTCTTAAAATTTGCTGTTTTTATTTTTATCTTTTTTTTTTAAGTTTGTTCATTTAGAGAGTGAGTGGGGGAGGGGTAGAGAGAGAGGGGAGGGGAGACATAATCCCAGGCAGGCTCTGCACTGTCAGCATGAAGCCCAATGTAGGGCTTGAACTCATGAGATATGAGATCATGACCTGAGCCAAAACCAAGAGTCGGACACTTAACCGACAGAATCACCCAGGTGCCCCAGAATTTGCCGTTTTTAAAAAATACTGTGGGTGTTAAAATGTAGACTTTATTTAAAAATAATGCATGAATTGGTTTTGCGTGAATGAAGCAGGATTGCATATATATGTCTTTCTCAGTTTCCAATGTAGTTTCCCTTTTGAAATGGGAAAATAAGAATTAAGTAGTGAAGACATAATGTTATAAAACAAGTTTCACCTAAGATTATAAAATTCTCAAGCGAAAATTAGTATGACTGCATTACCATTCTTTCCAGTTAAAATGCATTTAATTTTCAGCTTTACAAATGGATATTTTATTACCAGCAGGTGAAAGATTACATGAAGTTACAACTATCACTGATGACGGTTCCTTGCTGTCATTATCAAAAATACCTGGCAATAAGCATTTTAAGGTTTATCTTATATTTATAATATATGACTTTAAAATTTGCCCAAATAGATAAAAAGATCCTAAATTTTCTTTGCTAGGGATCACTAGGACATATAGCTGTTCAGAGCATTTTATTTATTTTTTTATTTGTAAAAGATTTTAAGTAATGTCTACACCCAACCTGAGGCTTGAACTCAACCCCAAGATCAAGAGTTGTAAGGAGCATTTGATTTTTAAAAAATTTTGTCTGGTAGTTGTTATTTTTGAATGAGAACAGTTGCATTTGGCTATTATTCAAGGTTTGAGTTCAAGACTTGCATTTTTGAGTGGGCTTTATACATGTATAAAAATGACTGTTTTGAAGAAAGTCATCATAGGTTTCATTTCCACTGATGTAACCTCTGGAGAGATTTGTATTTATCAGGTAAGAAGGAGTAATAATTTGTCTTTCAGACTCGTTAGTGAGCACACCTAGAGCGCCGACCACTGAAGAGGTTGATACAGGAGAGGATCAAAAGAAGTCATCAGATGGATGCAACAAAGACAATCTAGACAGTCCACATAATGATGCTGCTGCCAGTACTGTAAATGAAGAGGAGGAATTAAAAATAGAGAAAACACAACTGGACCAATCCTTTTAAAATATACAGTAACTATGCTTCATCCGGGAATGTCACTGAGGTCGGACAGGCCTCAACTAGGAGAAAATCTTTTAACTTGCTATCCTTTAAGTTTTAGATTACTATGTATTTTGTCTTCTTGAAGTGAAAATCCTCATGTAGTAAGACTTCTACATATTCCTATTTAAAATCTATTTATAATTATACTTGTTATTTAGTTGAGCTGATTTTATTTTCTAGTGTTTATATAGATATGACATCATAAAAATGATTAGGAGTTAATAAGTACCTCTGCTAGTGAGCCATTGAATGTTTCATTTTCACACAATTGAGTTTTTATGAGGTAAATATATAATGAATATTAATGTCCATTTTTAAAAAAGAAATACAAATCTTACAAATTATCTCTAAAGGCTTTTGAAAGTTTCTCATTGCTATTTAGTTCTACAATTTACGTTTTTGGTAGGATGTTTAGAGTTTCATACGTGCTTAAATATATCTTAAGGGGTCACTTTAATCCTTAAAGCATCACATGAAAGGCTAGTCTGTTATCTGGCCTGCATGGGTGCTAGGGAAGTTCCAGTGCTCCTTGGTACCTTACTGACTAGTGGGAGAGAAACTTGCAGAGTATCATGGAGAACATACAACACCTAGTGAGGCCTCACAGGACACTTTTGAGATGGTGGATGAGAGTCCCAAGGATTGGGAAGAACAGGTCCAATAAGATACAGAAATGGAAATCTAGAAAATAAGGAAGACTTAGGCATGGCAAATAATGAGGCTAGAAGTGTTAGGGCCAGATGGTGAGTAGTCCCAACTGGAGTAGTCCCAACTGGAGTTTTTCCTGCCTGAGTTTATCAGCTTGGTAGAGGGGTAAATTACAGATACAGTACCATGGTGACAACCAAGTTTATTACTATTTTTTAAGTTTATTTACTTTGAGAGAGAGCATGAGCAGAGAGAGAGAATCCCAAGCAGACTCCATGCAGGGCTCCTCCTCCTCACAAACTGAGATCATGACCTGAGATGAAATCAAGAGTCAGCCACTTAACTGAGTCATCCAGGTACCCCTAAAAAAATTTTTTTTAATGTATATTTTTTGAGAGAGAGACAGAGCCCAAGTGGGAGAGGGGCAGAGAGAAAAGAAGACACAGATTCGAAGCAGGCTCCAGGCTCTGATGCAAGGCTCGAACTCCTGAACTGAGATCATGACCTGAACCAAAGTCGGATGCTTAACCAACTGAGCCCCCCCAAGGAACCCCTATTTATATTTTTATTTTTATTTAAAAAAAAAAATTTTTTTTTTTATGTTTTATTTATTTCTAGGAGAGAGAGAGGAGAGAGAGAGAAGAGAGAAAGACAGTATGAGCAGGGGAGGGTCAGAGAGAGAGGGAGTCATAGACTGAAATAGGCTCCAGGCTCCGAGCTGGCAGTCAGCACAGAGCCCGACACGGGGCTCGATCCCACGAACCGCGAGATCATGACCTAAGGGAAAGTCGGACGCTCAACTAAGCCACCCAGGCGCCCCCCTATTTATATTTTTAAATGTTTATTAAAACATTTATTTAAACTAAGTATTATTTTCTGAAGGCAACTGGAAAGTTAACCTGACAGATGTCAGAGGGGTCTGTGACCCAAATGGCCCAGTGTGGCAGTCACTAGGAAAATTAACTTATTTTGAAGGAATGGATTTGAGACAAGCGAATCAAAAATCAATGCTGGGTTTATTAAAAAGAGACTGGCAGTCTGACTTGCAGAGCCACCATTCATGATCTGTTCATTTCTGAAAAATCTGTTTCCAGTGACCTAATTGCACTTTAACGCAGCTGTAATTAATAATGATGAGAAAACATTTTGTGCATTTGCGATCTACCCAACTCCAATTGACCAGAACATTGGATGTTAGTGTTAAAAAGAAGGTAAAACATTCACAGAACACCTCTTTTAATGAAGTAAGAAGAGTATCTCACATTCCATAACTGTTTGAAACATCCAGGAGGGCCAGGTCCCTTATCTCTTCTAGGAGTGCGTACAGGCTTCTTCCCTTGGTTTGGCAGTATTTTTGATAATCTTCCTGGAGGACGTTTACTTTGACTTCTTGGGCAAGCTGAGCTTCCTCCACAGATCTGGTTACTTCTTTCACTAAATCACTCTTCAGCACAAGGGAGCTCTGATGGAACAGTTCTGCATCTGGTGTCAGGTACGGTTTGTTGCTTATTATTTCGAGCCTGATTCTGTCAGAATGGCAGCGGGAGGCCTGTACAGATATTCTCACCTGTCACAGAGGAGAAAAATGCGTTATTACCAGATCACATTCTTTATGCTTTGCATTCAAAGCAATGCTTAATGCAGATACAGACTTACTGTTACATGGTCAAACAAATGGAACGTGACCGACTCCCCTCCCGTTGTGGTAGAGGTGATTTTGTTTTGAAATCGCTGAAGGGATCCTGGTTTCCATTCAGAATGGCCATCTGGGCCGCATGAGATCACCAAGCCATCTTTATTTTTCAGATAAGCAGCACTTTTAATCCCAAACCTGAATGAATCATGGCGGGAGTAAAAATCCAGAGGGAATGTATACAAATCTTATGTACTTAATCTAGAATGTTAGTTTTCCTTCTAGAATAAAAACAACTTTCCTCTCATTTACCTCCAAATATTTCACGGGCCAGATGGAAAAGTATTTTGCTCAAGAAGAAAGTAAAATCAAATCTTCACACTGATAAAGGTGTACTAGATTCTTATCTTTTTTTTTAAAATTTTTTAATGTTTAATTTTGAGAGAGAGAGAGACAGAGACAGAGGTGAGCAGGGGAGAGGGAGAGACACACAGAATCTGAAGACGGCTCCAGGCTCTGAGCTGTCAGCACAGAGCCTGACACAGGGCTCGAACTCAGACTGTGAGATCATGACCTGAGCCGAAGTTGGTTGCCTAACCAACTGAGCCACCCAGGCGCCCCTAATCTCCTTTATACTTGGGTAATGCATTATTCTCTTATATCATATACATCAGTATCTACAAATAATTGTTCATATAGCTACTTTAATCATACCTAATGAGCTGTTTGTGTTCTACACGATTTCTTAACAACTATTGTGTTAGATACAACATACCTTGGTATAAATACAAGCACGCCATTTGTTCTAATTGAATATATAACTCCATCAGATATGCAACGCTCCTCATTTTCTGGGTCTTTGTCTTTAAAATACATGCACTGGAAGAGCTCAGTGGACTGTTTCTGAGAATGCTGTGCTGCCTGGAAGAAGAAACACAACCCAAAGCATGCTGACATTCCCGGGGCAAACCTGGAATTCATACTCCCCCAGAAACGATGTCTCTAAAAAGGCTACATTCTAGAAACTATTAATACAAATATTTTTTCTATTATTAATTAAATAAATTTTGTGGAAACCTAACTAACCACCTAGTAATCATTCCCTCAAAAATGTCTTAGAAAATTCTTTTTTTGTTTGCTCATTTTCGAGAGAGAGCGTGAGTGGGGGGGGGAGGGGCCGAGAGAGGGGGGGACAGAAGATCTGATGCACTGACATCAGAGAGCCCGATGTGGGGCTTGAACTTACGGACTGTGAGATCATGACCTGAGTTGGATGCTCAACTGACTGAGCCACCCAGGCACCCCTAGAAAATTAATTTTTTAAGAAGATGACAGGTTTGTTATTTACGATCTGTTTATAGTTCATTCATGTAAAGTATCCACATCTATGTCTCACCTTTATTTTCAAGTCTGTCCAACCAAAATCCTGCTGGTGGAATACAAATTAGTACTGCTATTCCAGAGGGCAGTTTAGTAATATGTATCAAAGTTTTATCTGTGCACACCTTCTGATTCAATAATTCATTATCGCCAGGAATTTACCCAGGCAGTAATCTAAGAAGTATGTAAAAGCATATATACAACTGTGCTGCCCAATAGACCTTTCTGCAATGATCGAAATGTCCTGTACATCTATGTTGCCTCAAAGGTCACCACTAGTCACACGTGTCTACGGCATGTGAAATGTGGCTAGTGCAACCAAGGAACTGCATTTTTAATTTTTAAGAATTTAAGTAGCCAACATGGCTACTGGCTATAGTATTGCACACTAGTAAACTAGAATATTGGATACAAACACATTAAACACTTAGGCAAGTTCTAATTTTTCTATTTCACCAAATGCCCTAATTCTATGCTCTATAAAACTGTAGCCACTAGCAAACAATATGAAATAAAATACAAAGCTTCTAAAACAAAGAACTACACTGACACGGTGCTGTCAATATCAGATGTGTTAAGCAAAAAAAAATTTCAGACACAGGTATGGTACGATATTCTTCATAAATCAAAAGCACTGTCTGGAATAGTGAATAATGACTATTTTCCACTGGTAAGACGATACATGATCTTTTAGATTTCTACATTTTGGGAAAAATATCTCACCTATTGTTAAATCTCCTAAACCCACATTAAGTTACTTCAGAATGTTCATAAATATACTGAGAGCAACATAAGAAACAATGATCTTTCACGTTAATTTCATTGGTTAGAATAATGCTAGGATTTAATTTGCTAGGATATATGGTACTTCTTCATTCCACTACACAACAAAGCCAATATTCCCTTAGCGAAAGAGATGATGGGTAAGAGAACTTAAAATTCCCTCTTACTCGGTTTCTGTTGTTGATATGTCTGCATAATTCCTCAAGATCTTTGTTGCTGAATAAACTGTCCTTAATTTCCATTTTCTTGTCTTTTGAGATGGCCACCATTAACAATCGGTGTACTATGATATCTGAATATCTTCTTATTGGAGATGTAAAGTGAGTATATTTATCTAATGCAAGGCCTTCAAAAAGAAACCAAAAAATGGAAATAAACAAAAAGACATACTTTTAAATGACTTGCTCAAGGTTATGGCCACACAAAAGAAAATGCGATCATTCACCATAATGATGGAACTCTTCCTCTGCACACGACCCAGTGGAGAAATACAGCGCATTAGACATCGCCTGCGTGGCCATCGATCGCAGCAACCTGTTTACAATGGGATCGTTGGGGTCATTGGCGTTATCCAAAGAATCAGCCAGTGTTTTATTGGACCTGACAAAAAAAAGTAAAAACTTTTATTTAGTCTTCAAGCAATAATTTACAAGTTGAACTAAACCTAAGGTGTACAAGTAAAAGAAACCTAAATTATTTTCCTTTTTTTAAAGAGAAAATAAAGAGAGACTGGAAGTATTCTATTTATCAAAATAATTTTTAAAACCCAGGAAATACAGAATTGTATTAAAAGATGAAATGAAAAATTCAGCACATAATTCACTTCTATAGTGTAGCCCACTAAGAAATGGAAGAAAAATGGAAAATGAATAAGAGCATCAAGAGAATATAAACTAATGGGAGCCTTCAAGTATAACAGTTGTGGATTCAAATCCAGATTCTGCCTTGACTAACTGGTAATCTATAGGTAGGTCACTTCACCAGATGTAATTCCCTGCTGTAAAATACAAATGACACGATGTCTGAAAAGCCTTACCAAGTGTACCTGGCACATGCACAGGCCATCCACAAACAAACGAACAAAAGATACTATCACAGACACAGGTGTAAAAAAACAAATCCATTTTGATAAATGATATTTTAATTAGCACTTATTACTTGAAACAAAATATTGAAAAAAATCCTCTACGTCTTTACTTAATGTCTTTAGCTATTTAAAAAAATTTTTTTAAATGGTTTTATTTCTGAGAGAGAGACAGCGTGAGCAGTGAGAAGGGGAGGGTCAGAGGGAGGAAGACCCAGAATCTGAAGCAAGCTCCAGGCTCTGAGTAAGCTGTCAGCACAGAGCCCGATGCGGGGCTTGAACCCACGAACCTGCGAGATCATGACCTGAGCTGAAGTCAGACGCTTAACTGACTGAGCCACCCAGGCGTCCCTATTTTTGTTTTGAAGTAAACCCAGCATGGGGCTTAAACTCATGACCTTGAGATCAGGAGTTGCATGCTCTACTGATGGGGCTAGGAAGACATCCTACACATTTTCCACAGGGAAAATCTTTTATCCTGGAGGCGGGGGGACGGGGGGGGGCGAGGAGGGGAGGGGCAGTAAAAATGTCTCATTCTATGAGGTGACGATATAAATTTACCTTTGGTGTGGTGTTTTAGGATACTGGCTCAAAGATCTGGTGCATTTTGAAAGTATTGAAATAAATGGGATTACTTAGTATTTGCCTAAGGGGCTGATGAAATTAAACCAAGGATAACAGGCTCCTTACTTCTGCATTACAAATTGTAGTGGATCAACATTATGCCTAAAGAAACTTGTTTTAATTTTAATCTCTATACCTACATTATATAGTAAGTGAAAAGAGCTAACAAGTTTTCTATTTTGGGGCAAAGATCTGGCTGTCACATTTTAAGAACTACCATAAGATAAATAAGCGTACGGCACTCCCTTCCCTCTGCCCCCTCAAAAGAGGAATTACCGTGTATCTATGAAGAAGCCTTTTGCTTTTGCACATTCTTGTAGTTCGGAAAAAAACTCCTGGTGTGGAGGAGGGTGTTGGCGTAACAAGGCCTGATGTGGGAAGCTCTCCCAGATCTTCTTAGCTACCCAGTGGTTGGCCAGGATCATGCATTCAGCCACCGTCTCATGGACTTCCAGGGGTTGCTTAGGGATGAGGTCATGAATGTTCTTCTTCTCATCCAGTTGAACACGAACCTCTACCCCTTCCAGTTCCAGGGCACCGCAACGGTTTCGTTTAGCTCGGACGTGGCGTGCTATGTCCGTCAACTTCCCAATGGCCCACGCTAGCTCCTCTAGTTTAGCTTGTCTGCTCTTCTCATCCAAGTCTCTGAATTCTGGAATATCATCGACAATGTTGAAGTTTCCATCCAGCAGTTCCTGGGCTGCTTCATAGAACAGTTTGTATGCCGATCGAATAATGGTTCTGCCATACCACACTTTCTTAATTTCATAGGAGGTTTTATCTAATTCCCATATGACACTTACGGCATACCTAAAAAACCAATAGCGCTGACATCACTATTCAATTCTTCCATTTATTTTTTGTTTTTTTGTTGTTGTTTTTTTAAATGTTTTTTTTTTATTTATTTATTTCTAGGAGAGAGAGAGACAGCATGAGCAGGGAAGGGTCAGAGAGAGAGGGAGTCACAGACTGAAACAGGCTCCAGGCTCTGAGCCGGCAGTCAGCACAGAGCCCGACGCGGGGCTCGAACCCACGAACCGCGAGATCATGACCTAAGCGAAAGTCAGACGCTTTAACCGACTACGCCACCCAGGCGCCCCCTTCCATTTATTTTTTTTAATTAAAAAAAAACTTTTAATGTTTACTTACTTTTTGAGAGAGAGAAAGAGCGTGAGCAGGAGAGGGGCAGGGACAGAGGGAGACAGCATCCAAGGTCCAGGCTCCAAGCTGTCAGCACAGAGCCAGGCACAGGGCTTGAACCCATGAATCATGAGATCATGACCTGAGCAGAAGTTGGACGCTTAACTGACCGAGCCACTCAGGTGCCCTCAATTCTTCCATTTTTGAAGTAAGTAGAACTAGACCCTAAATGTACCTTGACAGGTTTTTGGACCAATGTCTCCATCCAAACACTCCACCACTAAATGAAACACTATTTAAAATTACAACAAAGTTAGACTAGGTTCTGTTGAGCTCTGAGCAAGTCTGAAATGAGTTCACATGTAAAGTTACAAACACTATCTTATAGTTCTCCATTTTGATTAGACTAGCATAGCACTGAAAGAGTCAAGTCTGTCGGGCTCTGTAGTATAAAGAAGAGGAAAGCTTTTCAAATCCTACAGAATAACACTGAACTATCATATCACTATCGTTGACAATTAACAAAAAGTTCACTTAGTAAAGAACTGCTTTACCAAATCACTCTATTTAAAAACCTATGCAATAGGGGTGCTTCGGTGGCTCAGTCGGTTAAGTGTCCGACTCGGTTTCTGCTCAGGTCATGATCTCATGGCTTCCTAAGTTTAAGCCCCACTTCAGGCTCTGTGCAGACAGTGTGGAGACTGCTTGGGATTCTTGGTCTTCCTCTCTCTCCACCCCTCCCCTACTAATGCTGTCTCTGTCTCTCTCAAAACAAACAAACTTAAAAAAAAAAACAAAAAAACCTTATGCAACATTTGCAATTCATATTAAAAAAAGGGTTAATTTTCCTGATATGCCAGGAATTCTTATAAATCAATTACTAATAGATAAAAAACTCAGGGTGCCTGGGTGGCTCAGTTGATTAAGCGTCCAACTTTGGCTCAGGTCATGATCTCACGGTTCATGGGTTCCAGCCCCGCATTGGGCTCAGTGCTGACAGCTAGCTCAGAACCTGGAGCCTGTTTCAGATTCTGTATCTCCCTCTCTCTAACCCTCCCCTGCTCACACCGTCTCTCTCTGTCTCAGAAATAAATAAGACATTTAAAAAGTTTTTTAAAAAACCTAACAGATAAAGAACTCAAAAAAATGGGAAAGGAATATTAAACGGTTCACAGAATAAAATACATAAATGACTCTTAAACATACCCAAATATGTTTCATATTTATGTTTATATTTATATTTGGGTTAAACATACCCAAATATGTACTCATAATAGGAAAAATGCAAATTAAAACCACCTAAGATATTTTTTCTTTTTTGTTTTTTGAAGTTTATTTACTTGTTTTGAGAAAGAGCCAGTGGGAGAGGGGCAGAGGGAACAGGGGACAAAGGATCCAAAGCAGGCCCAGAGAGTCCCATATGGGGCTCGAACTCAAACCATGAGATCATGACCTGAGCTGAAGTCAGATGCTTAACCAACTGAGCCGCTAGGCATCCCTAAGATACCATTTTCATCTATCAAATTAGCAAAGATAAAAAAAAAATATACAACTTGCCTTGTTGGCAAGCCTTTAGGGAAACAAGCATTCTCATGTTGGTGGTGGGAATCTAATTGGTTTAACCTTTATGGAGGGCAATTTGATTATATCTATCTAAACACAAATGCATATAACCCTTTGACAAAGAAATTCCACTTCTAGACATTTATCCTCCAGATATACTGTACTTTTAAAAATGTGAAATTACTTATGTTCCCTATAATTCAGTAGTTTTGTTTGTAATAGCCAAAGATTGAAAACAATCCAAATTTCCATAAAGAAGCAACTGTTCCATAGATAAATAATCTATTTCCATAGATTAATATGGAATGATCTCCAAGATACATTGTTAAGAGAAAAAAAAAGCAAGGTGCTGAACGGTGTGTGTGTGTGTGTGTGTGTGTGTGTACACACATGTCACCATTTGTGCATAAAAGAGACCACACATCGACATTTGCGTGGTTGTGCATTATATCTAGAAAACCACGTAAGAATTGGTAGCTGGGGGGAAATGGCAGAAGGGAGCCTTTCATTAAATATTTTTTAGACTCTATGGATTTCGGTTTTATTACATATTCAAAGATAGCTATAAACATTAACTACAACAAATAAAAAACTCCCTATGTTCATGATCTTCATGCAAAATAGCCTCAACCAGGGAATACATACACGCAAAGCCTTATCTGTTTCTTCCCAGACTTTAGCTGAGTTTAAAAAGCCAACAACAGAGGCAGAAGCAGCCTCACAGCTAGATAAACAGAAGAGATGAGAGGAAGGCTAGAGAAATAAAGCTGCCAAAAATTAAGCGGGTACAAAGAATACAGGGGGTAATGAGGGTGGGGGGTAGGGGGTGGAGCATATTAGAAAGAAGATGAGAAAGAGGCCAGAAGCAAGAGCACTGGGCATCACAGAAGAGCCAGGACAGACTCTGGAGATTAAAAAAACAGAAAGCAAAAAAAAAAAACCAAACCCAAAACTCACCGATCAACGCCTCCCAGAAGAGAGCACAAATCAGCGCTGAGGATGGAGGGCAGCATGTCATAGCGCCGGTCTGCTAAATAATAAGTGGTGGCCCTGTGAACGACACACATGCGAGTGCGTGACCTTCAGCAGCGAGAGGCAGAAGTGCTGACTGCAGGAGCCGTGGGGAGGGAAATGGCCAAATCCTCAGTGCAAATCCCCCAAGGCTGTTGCTTTTTCATAAAGTGCAGCGGACTGGGTAATAAAGCTATTCCCATGCTCCCACTTTTCTAAGGGGTACTGCCTTGGGCTGAATATTCTTCCACTGATATGAAAAAGTGGCATGAATCTTAGTCGTCTAAGAAAAACAGGAGTGTAATGATCCAGTATTCACATAAAATGGTATTCCTACCTGAAACATTTAACTCACTGCAATTTAAAAGGAAAGTGTGGGAAAGGTTCTGTTGGAAAAAAGGAAAGGTAAATTGATCAAGGTGCTGTTTCTCTAAAGGGAAAGGGGAAGCGGACCTCAATATTTGCCCCCCTAGGAGCGGTTTGCAGAATTGCACAGAATTATGAAATGTTTGTTTTGAAAATCTGTAGAAAGGTATGGAATTTGTTAAAGTCACACACACATAACCACAGTGTTCATTTCAAATAGCATTACCTTGTTCTAGCTTCAATGTCAATATATGAATTTGGTGCCACAAAGTGTGTCACATCTGCAATGTGGACCCCAAGTTCCAAGTTGCCATTATTTAAGGTTCTGACTGAGAGTGTGTCATCCACGTCTTCACAGCCTTTTGGGTCAATGCTGAATACGAGATGGGTTTTCCTCAAGTCTTTACGTTCTCGTTCCTCTTCAGGACTCACCTTCCAGGGATTCTCCGGTGTGTTTACTGGCATCTCACACATCTGTACAACAAGAGTCAGACATTCGGCAATTCACACACCCCAAGTTTCCTACGAAATCCTAGGCTCTCGAAGATTCTCACTGCCACCTCCTATAAGTCCCATCCATTTCCCATTACCTTTTGCAATTAACCTGCATTCGCTTCTTTGGATCAATAATTATTTATTAGATGCCTGAGGTGTGTCAGGAACTGTGCAAGGCTCTGGAAAGGTTAGGAGCCAAGAGGAAAGACACAATCTCCTGCCCCTGAGGACCTTACAGTCTGACAGGAAATGTGCCAGTTTCCAGCAGCTTCTTTAGTTATGAAGGCCAGAGCAAGGATAAATGGAGGCTTATCAAGAGCACAACCTCTGCGTGCCTGGGTGGCTCAGTCAGTTAAGCAGCCGACTTTGGTTCATGTCATGATCGCACAGCTTATGAGTTCAAGCTCTGTGTTGGGGTCTGTGTTGCTAGCTCGGAGCCTAGGGCCTGCTTCAGAATCTGTGCCTCCCCCTCTCTCTGCCCCTCTCCTGCTCAAACTCTTTCAAAAATAAATAAATGTTTTAAAAAAATTAAAAAAAAAAAAGAGCACAACCTCTACCACATTTTCAAATGACTCATTTGTTTAAATGCAGTTGAGCTTTTAATTCAATTCAGGCCCCGAAAAAAAAAATCAACATGTCCCAAATGCTAAAAGCCTATTCCTTAAAGATAATTTAAGCAGGACCAATCTAGGGCATTTTCTCTCCATTATGACTTGTTTAGGCCATCAATTTGCAGTAAGTAGGCTAAATGAGGAAAGCAAATTCGAGTCCTATGAAGTTTAATCCATGCTTTATTTTATTCTAACATTTTCACTAAGAGTTGTCAAAGCAACTCAACAAATAATTTTCAGAAACTAATGTTAAACATGAAAATTTAATAATGTAAAATATTCTAAAATATTTTACTATTATAGCTACTGTTCTGTCAAAAACTATAATGAAAATAAGGACACCCATATGCTCTTGATGGCAATGCAAACTGGTCCAGTTTTTCTCGAGAACAATCTACTGCTACATAAGAAAAGCCACTTAAATTTTTTATGCCCTTTGACTTGGTAATCTTACTTTAAGGATTACGTCCCCAAAAAAATGATGAGAGAAAAAAAAAAGAGCAATGTTTATAAAAATGTTTGAAGTAGCATTTTTTTTTTAGACTCCTGAAAAATTAAACAGCCCGAGGCTCCACAACTGAGGAAGACTTAAACAAACCAGAGTACATCAATACACAATCAACTACAATAACTACTAAGAAGTAGCTATGTCAATACACAGAAATAATTTTAAGTGAAAGAAACAAAATAGAAAATAGCATGGGCACACTGTGAGTATAGTTATGCAAGAACAATAAACAAGATTTATGAGATCATAAAGTGATGAAAATAGCTAATGTTTAATGTTTATCGAATTTATGTTTTCTGCAAAGGTTACAGAAACTGTTTCATGAACATGATTTTTTGACCCATGGGTCAGAGATGTATAGAACTCAAGAAGCCGCTTCCCCGCTGCTCTGTGCAAGTCTCTGGTTGAAGGATTAGGACAGGCAGCAGAGCCCAGTAGGGTCTGTAACTAGGCGGCCTCGCAGCTGCTGGGGATGGATATGTACTGACAATACGACACTGACATGCCATTTTTAAGCACAGTTGGAAAATGTAAAACTTTAAGGGCCATGAGGCTCTAGGAAATGAACTGTGCATTCGAAACTGACTTCGGTCTGGTCCAAACACAGAATAGAGATGAGTGAGAGTCTTCTAGTATCTGTGGCTTTAGTGAGTGGTTACCCAGCACAGAGATTTTTCTTCTTCATGACCAAACAAACAACAGACAAATGCAAAAAGAAACTGTACAGAACATCTTTCACCAGACCAAAGGACTTGGGGAAACCTGACCTGAGCTTCGGAGAAAGGGACCACGGAAATACTGTTTTCCACCAAGATGGTCGCGATTTCCCCTTCCAGATCCCCGATTCTTCCTAACACACGCACAAAATGTCCATTTGGATACACAGATGTGGACTCCCAGGAGTCGATGCGCACAACCACCCTGAAGTCCTGCACAAGAAAGGGGAAAAAAACCCATTAGCCCAGCACCGGGAATTAAGTGGGTCAATTAGAAGCACCAAACAAAGGAGATAAACAGCACCCAGCTCCAAAAAGAGTGGCCGATTTAACTGTGGGTTTTGGGTTTTGTTTTGGTTCTTGCTGTTTTACTAAACTGCCAGATGGTTATGCAAATCCTTGGCCCAACGCTTTGGAGGGAGGCAATACCTCTCTACATCAATTAAGTAGGCTGGAAATTTTATTCTGTTATAGAAAGCCAATTGCGGGGTACCTGGGTGGGTGAGAAAAGCGTCTGACTCTTGGTTTTGGCTCAGGTCATGATCTCACGGTTCGTAGGATCAAGACCCACATTGGGCTCTGCACTGGCAGTTTGGAGCCTGCTTGGGATTCTCTCTCTGCCTCTCCGCAGCTCTCACACAGGCGCTCTCTCTCAAAATAAATAAACAAACTTAAAAGAAAAAAAAAGAGAGCCAATTGTAACACATTCTAGTTAACATTCACAACACAAAGGAAAACCCCATTGTGCACAGTACAATTTCAAAACAAAAAATTCTGCAAGCATGGGAGATACATTCTACTTTCTTTGAAATTACTTTATAATTTTTTTTAAATGTTTTAATTATTTTTGAGAGAGAGAGAGATAGAGACGGCATGAGCAGGGGAGGGTCAGAGAGAGAAGGAGTCATAGAATCTGCAGACAGACTCCAGGCTCTGAGCTAGCTGTCAGCACAGAGCCAGATGTGGGGCTCGAACCGACGAACTGTGAGATCATGACCTGAGCCGAAGTCGGACGCTTAACTGACTGAGCCTCCCGGGCGCCCCATGAAATTTCTTTGTAATTTTTAAAGACAGCTTTTGGTGGGGAAGGAGGTGTCAGTGTGAACTGAACCACACCGCTCCCAAATTCCAGCAAACCTGTGGATCTGGAAAGCAATGGTTGTGCCTGGCTACAGCAAGCCTGCAGGAGGCTTCAAAAAATGAAGAAGGGACCATAACGACCTGCTTACTGACTGGGGACGTCCTGCTTCAGTGTCTCATTTACAAACTGTACAACATCAGGCAAATATCAAGCTGGCTGATGTCTATACGCTTCACCAGAGTACAGGTTAATTTCTAACTTTCTTGTGTAGGTCTTCTCCCCAGTGTTATTCTTTTATGGGTAATCGATTTGGTGAAGTACCACTATATCATCCCTACAGGGCAGGGTGATCGTATTTCTATATCACTTGCTGGAAGAAAGCTTGTTAGTGTTGGCAAAGCATATCTATTGAAAGTTTTTGTGTTGGACAGCTGGATAATGTATGTACTCGGTAGCTGTCCTTTCTAGGACAGTTTCTTTCTGGCCTTCATTTATTAACCAAGGACTACTTAATAGATGGTTCTATATATTTAGAAATAAAAAAAAGAAAAACACCAGGATCTTGAAATGCCAGATGCCATCAATAATTTATCCCTTCTTATGCAAAGGAATTAACAGTGTTTCTGGGGTAGCTCAAAGGCTAGCAGACACAGAAGCTGGGGAACAGCGGAAGCACAATGTCAGCTACCTGGAGGGCCTCTGCTTGCTGAGTGCTAATTCGGATCTTGGGAATTCTGTAGTCCCAAGGTGTGACTAGGATTTTCTGAGCATTTTTGCCCTGAGACTGGACCTCTTCTCTGGACGGAAATGTCACCACGTAATCCCGCCAGTTCTTCTGAAGGATGCCCACCACTCTGCCTTTGGGAAAACAAAACAAAAGAAGGCTGTAGCTGGTGAGATGTTCCCTATCTGGAGGCTGACTAGCTCGGCAGTGAGGAAGAGAACAGAAACACAATGACCCGTTTGTATCATGCACACACCCACACAAGCTGAAAGATGCTTAAACATTCGCCTTAAGATGCTAATTTTTTGAAAGATAATTTTTTTTTAAATAATATCATCAGTATGCCCTTCCTACTGTGGGGTCCGATGTGACATATAGAATCCATTAGTCCCACTTTCTCTTTTGCCCTTCCTTTATCAACCATATCAAACATAAAGGGTTTAGGTATGTTGGGAAAAGCCAATAATGTTCACTTTTTTCAACTCCTGCCCTCTCCTGTGCATTTTCACTGCCTTTCCTGCATTCTCCCACCAGCCAAGATCATTTGGGCTAAACTTATATGCAGGAAAAGTATTCTAATCATAAGCCTGATACATAGCACTTTCAATCATCATGGACCACGGCCAAGAAAATACAAATTTTAATAGTTAAAAGTGCTATCTTTCCACAAATGTTTATTAAGCCCCTACCAGGTATGAGGCCCTGTTCTAGCTGCAGGGAATGTAGCAGCATTAGAACAAAGTCCTGGGTTTTCTGCAGTGGATGCTCTAGTCTGGGTCTCTGTGGGGGTGGGAAACAGACAATAAGAAGTAAATGCAGCGAAGGGAGTGATGTTTGCTCAGAAAGATCCAAAGTAAGGTAAGGTGACCAAGAGTGGTACAGGGTCAACTATTAAATAAAGTGACATCTGAGCAGAGACTTGAAGTGAGGGAGGTTGGCATGGGGAGGTTTGGGGAAAGTTCGTTTCCAGTGGTGCAAAGGACAAACTGGTCCATGCAGCCGCAGAGTGATGATGAGGACAGTGCCACAAGGTAGCCCAAGCTGGCAGGACCCTGTCGGCCATGGTAAGGCCTCTGAATTTCATTCTGAGAGAAGCAGGAAGCAGCCACTGGAGAGCTTTGAGCAAAGACTTTTTAAAAAAGATCCTTGTGGGGGCGCCTGGGTGGCTTAGTTGGTTAAGCGTCCGACTTTTGCTTAGGTCATGATCTCGTGGTTCGTGGGTTCGAGCCCCGCGTCGGGCTCTGTGCTGACTGCCAGCTCAGAGCCTGGAGCCTGTTTCAGTCTGTGACTCCCTCTCTCTCTGACCCTCTGCTCACGCTGTCTCTCTCTCCTAGAAATAAATAAAAATATTAAAAAAAAAAAAAAAAAGATCCTTGTGGGGGCACCTGGGTGGTTCAGTCAGTTAAGTTGTGATCTCACAGTTCGTGGGTTCAGGCCTGTGTTGAGCAATGCGCGGACACCTCAGAGCCTGGAGCCTGCTTTGGATTCTGTGTCTATCTCTCTCTCTGTCCCTACCCGTCTCGCACTCTCTCTCTCAAAAATAAACATTAAAAAGCAAACAAATAAGGAAATACATGAAAGGACCCCTGTGGCTGGCTACCATTTGGAGAAAAGGCCATTTGGGAGCCAGGGTCGGGGCAGGGAGACCAGTGAGGAGGCGGGGTAGTCGCATCCATGATTTCTAGCAGACCAGTTAGGGTAGAAGCGGTGGCGTCTGGGAGAAGAGCTGCCAGGACTTGCTGATGTGTGTAATCCCAGGACCTCTGGGTTGTAGAATGAACCTGCCATTTACGGAGACAGGAACAGTCAGGGAGGAGCAGGTTTGGGGGCGGAAATCAGGGGTTTGTTACTAGGCAAGATAAGTGTGAGATGCCCACTGGATACCAGGGAAGATGCCAAACAGACAATACTGGAGGCTGAGAAGGGCGTCTGGGCTGTGCTGGAGAAACAAAGCCAGAGGAGTGAAGGAGGTCTCCAGGGAGAGGGGGCGGATGGGGATTCAGAGAGGACCCCGGTGTATCCAAGAGGTCCATAAGACAGAGAAGCTCTAGCAAAAGGATTGAGAAGGAGCGGCCAGCAGGAGTGGAGAACCCAGAAGCCAAAGATGTGTTGGCCAAATGCTGCTGATGGTTACGGGTGCTGAGGGATGTTGGCAGTGAGGTCACCGGTGACAAGAGGTCAGGGGTTTCTTTGGGGGGTGGGGACGCCTGAATGTAGCTGCTTCGGGAGAAAATGGGTGAAGAGGAAGCAGAGAGAGGGCAGGACTAAGGGTTTCATGGAGTCTCACCATAAACTGAAGCAGAGAAAAGGGTGGTACTGGAAGGGATGAGGAATTTGAGAGGATTTTTGGTTTTGTTCTGTTCTAAGAGACAGCACAGCATATTTGGATGCTGGAGAATAAAATAAATCTGCGGAGGGGGCAACTGACATTGGGGGAAAAGAAACTACATTGTACCGTAATAACTGTAGTAAGTCTGGCATGATAAATGTTCCGCAGGAAGAGTGGATAACTGGGACACCAGCCGGTGGGCTCACCTGTGGGCATGGGCTCACTCGGGGGGTCTCCCGAGGCCTTGTCATCACTGTCATTCTCACACAGAGCGGCGGTTCTTCCTTTCCATTCTGTTTTAGGGAGCAGCTCCACGACTACCACGTCTCCGTGAATCGAGCGGTTACGAGCCTTCATGCCGTGGACTAGGACGTCACTGACTAAACCTGTGTTTGGGCAGGAATGCAGAAACCTGGGCAAGCCACACCCATGAGGCCTTTCCAACACCGAAGCCACTGTGCCATTTTACAGCACATGCTTTGCTAAGGGCTTGCTCTGGCCATCTGTTAAGGTGGGTGACAGTCCCATGCATGAGACTACATAAGCCCAGGCTTGACGTCTGTCACACAGCCTAGGGGGCCATGAAGTCAGGGAGGGGTCGGCAGGCAGAGGAGCCATGGCTACCGCCGAACTCTCCAGCATAAGCCAGAGAAAGGCAGGACTTCTCATTTGCCTTCAACCCAGCCATGCCCCTTTGACTACCAGGGTGCTTTTCACCCAGCGACTGAAGACCTAAAACTACACTCTGTTATGATACAACTTATTTACACACCTTTTTCCTTTTTATCATTTTAAAAAATTATTCCAAGGGTGCCTGGGTGGCTTAGTCGGTTGAGCATCTGACTTTTAACTTTGGCTCTGGCCACGATCTATCTCATAGTTCATGAGTTCAAGCCCCGCGTCAGGCTCTGTGCTGACAGCGCGGAGCCTGCTTGGGATTCTCTCTCCTCTCTGTCCCTCCCCCTGCTCATTCTGTTTCTCTCAAAATAAACACTTTCAAAAAAAAATCTGTAAAACAAAATAAAAATTATTCCAATAAGGCAGCACAGGGAAGGGTCTTAAAATCACAGTCCAACTGCCTCAGCAAAAGATTCAGCCCCAGCACTTCCTGGGTATGTGATCTTGGGCAAGTTACATTGCTTCTCTGTGTTACAGTTTCTTCACTTGCAGCTTTGTGTAGCCTTGCCAATAACAGGTGCAAAGCAGTGTCTGTATCAAGAGCTTAGAACAGCACCTGATGTAGAGTGAGCACTCAGTAAAACTTAGCTATTCTCGTTTTTTAAAACTGACTACAATAAAATTAGAAACTATAGATAAAACACGAGGAGACAGGCAAAACACACCCAGAGCAGGGATATCTAACGTGGGAGACAGGATGTGAAAGTTTCACCCTTCCTTTCTTCGTTGTGCAATACCAGAACAGAGACACAGTATGGAAGTTTATGTAAGGCATATACTGAACCTGAATCTTTGCAGCTGGCTCCTTGAAGTCGAACAAAAGCTTCTATCTGTGCCCTGTGTTTGTTGACATTCAGGACACCCTAAAATCATAATAAAAGTCAACTGAAAAATTTCCTTCCTGCTTGCTTTACCCCCAAAGGTACAGTTTTCAAAAAGCATATGAAAGTATCCCCAAAATATGGGGTGTCCAGGTGGCTCAGTCGGTTAGTTAAGTGTCAGACTCTGGGCTTTGGCTCAGGTCATGGTCTCACGTTTTGTGAGTTCAAGCCACATGCATTGGGTTCCGTGCTGACAGTACAGAGCCTGCTTGGGATCTCTCTCTCTCTCTCTCTCTCTCTCTCTCTCTCTCTCTCCCCCCCCCCACCCCTCTCTGCCCTTCCCCTGCTCGCTCTGTCTCTCTCAAAATGAATATGTAAATTTAAAGAAAATACCCCAAATATTTTTTTTAAGATCTGTGATCCCTTTCTTTAGGAAAAATATTCGTCACCAAGGTTTCTTTTCTCTAGAAAACACACCATCACTCTGAACTATTCTTGGCTATACCGGGTGTTGGAGGTGCCATGATCTATTTTACCTAAGTGATGAGTGGACTTGAAAAAAATCTTCTTCCTCAAAATATCCTCCCTGGAATGCCATAAGCTTTACTATCAAGTTGGAAGCATAAGCCACTCTAGTTATACTTATTTAAAACACTAGGGGCACCTGGGTGGCTCAGGTAGTTAAGCATCCAACTCTTGAGTCTGGCTCAGGTCAGGAACTCAGGGTATGAGACTGAACCCCAAGCAGGGCTCTGTGCTGGGTGTGGAGCCTGCTTAGGATTCTCTCCCTCCCCCCACCCCAACTCTCGTTTCTCTCTCTCTCTCCCCACCCCCCGCCCCCGCCCCTTCCCTGCTCAAGCACACATACTCTCTCCCAAAAGGGGGAAAAAAAAAAGAAACCCACAATTTTAGGGAGGGACTTCAGCATGGTATTCTCAAACTTTGGCCTGCATAAAAACTGTTAAAAACGTAAAATCCATGATGGAACAATTTTGTATCCTGATAGTGCTGGTGGATACACAAATCTACCAATGTGATAACACTGCATAAACACACACGTGCATGTAAAACTGCTGAAATCTGAATAATAATTTCATCAGATTCCTTCTCAAGACAGCTTAACAGCTTCTGGGGTCTGTGTCCTGTGGGACCACAAAAAGGCCCTTGAAAGGGGCAGAAATATTGCAAAGGGGTGAAGAAGCCAAATGTCACCAATTTCACAATTGTATCCAATCTCCAGACCTTGATTCTAAAAGATATTCTCTTTCCCAGAGACTGGAGGCGTTTATAAGGCTGCTTGTGTGATGCTCAAGACGTAACCCAATTAAGATTATAGAGTAGCACCAAACCAGATGGCAAGGTGTCCCTGGGAAGAATGACCGCCAACCGTCCTCAACAATGACAGCCCTGGCTTACCCATGCCCATTTTATTTACAGCCTCTGAAATTAAAGGCCTGTGGCTGGCCATAAAGGAAAGAAGAAAACAAGCTGGCTCGTCCCAACGCCGATGCCTCATGACCACCCTCACCTGGATGTAGCGTCCGGATTTAATGCCGGCTTCCAACACTTCTAGGGGGAGATGTTCTGCGTACTCCTTCCCGTGGCTCTCCTGACTCTCATTCTCTCTTTCCCGTCGAGACTGAAGGATGGAGTCACAAAGCTCGTGGGCGGCCTTTAAATCAGGCCAGAAGTTGTCCAGGTAATTCTGCATTTGATAAAGGCAGAAGAGAAACATGGTCAGGAGATAATGTTCTCCCTTTCAGTGGTATTACAAGCAGTCCCAGATGGGAACTGCTGGCGTGTGGTTTTGAAGAGGTGGTAAAGGAGCACTACCTTCCCGGAGCCTCATGTTACTGATTAGTTTTCTATCATCTCATCAATCCCTGAAGCCTCACCAAACGAGCCCTAGGGAAGCCCTACCTACCACGGAATGCTTACTTTGCACTTTTGAATCTCTTCTCTCTGTGCATACACACATGGCCTTCTGCCTATCTTTTTTGTAAATTTTTTAATGTTTATTTACTTTTGAGAGAGAGAGGGAGAGAGATAGAGAGACAGAGTGTGAGCGGGAGAGGGGCAGAGAGAGAGAGGGAGACACAGAATCTGAAGCAGACTCCAGGCTCTGAGCTGTCAGCACAGAGCCCGATGTGGGGCTTGAACTCACCAATCGTGAGATCATGAGAACATGACTTGAGCTGAAGTTCGATGCTTAAACGACTGAGCCACCCAGGGGGCCCTGCCTTCTGGCTATCTTTACATGTATCTCATTGCTGCAGACAACAGCCTGTAGCGAATGTAGAGAAAAAGCTCTTATGTGTGTATTCTTGTCTTGTGTTTTTCATTCTGAAAACATTTGAAATTTATAAGAAACTTCAATAAGCACATAAAAACAGGAAGGTGTAAAGCGCATTTGGAAACGTCTCATTTCCCCCAACCCACTGGCTATGTCAAATGAGCAGAGAGGGGCAAAGTCAAGATGTTTCTATTCTTCTGAGGCTTCCTCCTGGTAAGCTCCCGGACTATGGAGTCTGCCTTGGTGACCATCCACAGATGTAGTAACACTCTTCACATAGATGTTGCTATTAGTGTGATGACCCGGTACGAAACTTAACTTTGAAACAAGTGGTCATGTTCCCCGCCCCCCTCATGTAGACTATTACTGAGTGTCACTGTACCTCTTGGTGTAAGCTGTCAGAGTGGACACCACCCGCTAGAGAATGGTGTGCTGATGCAATACACTCCCTCGAATGGTCGGCTCTCACTAAATAAAATCAAATTTACATGTTTTTAACTTTAAGTCTAAGGTAGAATCTAGCACATTCACTTTTTTCACATTAAAAAGAAAATGTAGGGCACCTGGATAGTTCAGTCAGTTGAGCATCTGATTTTGCCCCAGGTCATGTCTCACAGTTTGTGAATTCAAGCCCTACGTCAGGCTCTGTGCTGACAACTCAGAGCCTGGAGCCTACTTTGGATTCTGTCTCTGTCTCTCTCTCGCTCGCTTGCTCTCTGAGCCACTCCCCAGCTCGTGCTCTGTCTCTCTCTCAAAAATAAATAAACATTAAAAAAAAAAAAAAAAAAAAAAGAAAATACATTATACTTAATATCAATGCTAATATTTCTCCCATGGACTTCAGGGTCCTATTTAAATCACTTCCTTTCCTTCCCCAGTCTTTCAAGAAGTTCTGTCTGTGCTAGTATCAGTACTCCAAGTCTATGGTCACTTATCACTTATCTCTGCCTAGTTCCTGCCGCCTCAAACTGCCTCTCCTCGAGGATTTATGGTCTTCATTCTTCCCAGCTAACTTCATGTCCCCACAGAAAATTCTGGCCTTCTCCTCTGGCCTCCCTTTTTTTCTTGCCATCATCCACCTCTATGAAGCCCTCGGTCACACAGTTTGCTTAGGAGACGTTATACACAATAAACGGTACTATAGTACTGGACTACGAAGAAAAGTAATTTTAACAAAAAGTAGAAAAATGTAATTTTAGGCAACTGTCCTCTGCGGGAACAAGACATGATGTATTGCAACCGAAAAAACAAGTGACACTGCCATTAATATCCAGCGCCCCCGGAACTCTCTGGCACGCCAGCACACTTTCTTACAGCAGGGCCAAGAAAATTCTATTGGCAAATCTTTAGCAATACATGCACCTGGGAACTCTTAGAGAATCTACAATTCAAAATCCAACTTGATTTTCTGTAAACTGACAGGCGTGTAATGGAGGACCTCATTTGAGGCTCCGAATCAAAAACTGCTATCAACCACTGGCACTTGATCGGCCAGCTGGGCAGAGAGAAGAGACCAGTAATCAATCTACGGAGAGATGAACAGCCGCCCCACTTTCCCCAACGGTGCCCCCGAAAGAGGAGAACGGTGTCGCTAACAGAGCCCAATGAAATGATCACCAATGATGCCGCTCCCACCTGTGATCTGTACGCCAAGCTGATGTGACAGCCTTCTCATAAATGATATCACATCTCGCCCTGTCCTGTATTCCTGCCGAACCCCATGCACATTCACAAGTAGGGAAGAGCGAGGAGCAGCAGCAAAATAAGACTGGCCTTTATGGTTTTTTGCTTTGTTTTTTCATTTTTATTTATTTCTAGGAGAGAGAGAGAGAGACAGCGTGAGCAGGGGAGGGTCAGAGAGGGAGGGAGTCACAGACTGAAACAGCCTCCAGGCTCTGAGCTGGCAGTCAGCACAGAGCCCGACGCGGGGCTCGAACCCACGAACCGCGAGATCATGACCCAAGCGAAAGTCGGACGCTTAACCGACTAAGCCACCCAGGCGCCCCAAGACTGGCCTTTAAAACTGTATTGTGTATCCAGGAGCGCCTGGGTGGCTCAGCTGGTTAAGTGTCAGACTCTCAGTTTTGGCTCAGGTGACGATCTCGCAGTTCGTGGGCTCAAGCCCCACAACGGGCTCTGTGCTGACAGCATGGAGTCTGCTTGGGATTCCCTCTCTCCTTGTCTCTCTCTGGCCCTCCCCGACTTGTACTACTCTCTCTCTCAAAATCAATAAATAAACTTAAAAAACAAAAAAGACTGAAACTGTGTCATGTGTGTACTCGGAAAAACAATGTGGGAGGCAGCTGAGCACGGTGGTTAAGAACTTTGGACTCAGAATGCCCGGGGTTCCTTCACTTTCTACCTGTGTGACCTTGGGTGAATTACTTAGCTTTTCTGTGCTCTAGTTTCCTCAGTAAAACATGGACAACAGTATCTACCTCATGGTGTAAGAGTTCAATGAAACAACGTACTTAGAATATTGCCTGGCATAGATAAATGTTGGCTATTGCTATTAGGTGGGACCACGTAAAACTGCCATTTTGTAGGTCAAAAATAACAGTATTGGCAGTTTTATAATATCCAACCTATTCTCACCATCATCATTACCAATATTGTTATTGCTATAACTGTACACGTGGGTTCACTGTCAACAGGGGCTTCCTGGGCTGAACTCTCAGCTGCTATGGGTCTTACAGTCACAGGAGGTTTACCCAAATTTGCTAAAGTCAAGACTACCTGGCTGGGGGGCATCAGGCTGGCTCAGTCGGTTAAGCGTCCGACTTTAGCTCAGGTAATGATCTCGCGGTTGGTGAGTTCGAGTCCCGCGTCAGGCTCTGTGCTGACAGCTCGGAGCCTGGAGTCTGCTTCACATTCTGTCTCCCCCTTTCCCTACCCATCCCTGGCTCAAGCTCTGTCTCTCTCTGTCCCAAAAATAAATAAACATAAAAAATAATCTTTATAATAAAAAGATTACTTGGTTGGGGAGAGAAAGACATGGAACTCGTTGGCTGAAGTCTTCCTTCACTCTTCATGTTCCCTCTTCTGTACGGCCACAAGGATCGAGAGCATTATGCGCGCCACCGAGGAAATGAACACACACAGACACACTGACGGACACATCCGATGGAAATACCTTGAAAGAAATCACAAACACTCCTTCGGTTTCACTTCCATACTGCTGAATAGCCTCTTCATCCTCTGTCACCATAAGGATTGGCATCCTATCCTGGCAGTGGTGGTAGTACCAAACGGCTGCATTGTATATGCTCCTAGAAAAGCAGGGGGCACGTGAGTCCTCCCAAGGCCGACAAATACAGGCTACTGTTCAAAGCTTCACACCCGCCTTGTGATCTGCTGTCCTGCCATTAATGAGGATGACCGCTAATACGCTCAACAAGTATTCCCGGATGCCTGTTATAAGTATGCCCCGGGTTGGGTAGTCTGGGGAATACAAACACCAATCAGAGAGCACCTGACAATCTCTTCTTCCCTGAGACATCCAACCACCAGGGTAACCTCTTTCATTTCTTTTTTTTTTTTTTTAAATGTTTTTATTTATTTAGGAGAGAGAGAGACAGCGTGAGCAGAGGAGGGTCAGAGAGAGAGGGAGTCACAGACTGAAACAGGCTCCAGGCTCTGAGCTGGCAGTCAGCACAGAGCCCGACGCGGGGCTCGAACCCACGAACCGCGAGATCATGACCCAAGCGAAAGTCGGACGCTTAACCGACTAAGCCACCCAGGCGCCCCTCCTCTTTCATTTCTTGATATGACCTAGAAACCACGAGGCTTTGCCATCTTTTAATACCTTGTGGCTGGAAAGCTGCGACCATAGCACCATAGAGACGACAAGGCTGGGCTACATGAGGTTTCAAAGATGGAGAGACAAGTCTGGCTAAGAGAAAAACTAGGCTGCATCTAGCTCAAGGTCACAGTCCAATAAGGTCTGCTATGGAGGCACACGAAATGTCTGGAAATCTTCCTGAAAAGAATCGGAACTGGAAAACATGGCCTGGGTCTGGAGACGGGTGTCTCCAGTGGATTATGTTTCCAGTGAAGTGTGTAAACTTGGATGGTCAGTTTTGTAGGCATCTGTTTCCCTTTCTGGAAATTACAACACTACCTAAGGTCCCTTTAGTTTTAGATTAAAAAAAAAAATTCAGCCAACATGTACTGAGTATCTCCTATGTGCAAGCCTGTGTGATTAGTAAGTTAAGATCATTCTAACTGCTCACATGTGACTTAATCTAGGGAAAGATTGGCTTTCCTTTCTGGTATTGAGCCCCGTGGGAACTGAGGACTATAATTAAGGACTCAGTATGTATCTGTGCTTATTTTACTTCAGAGAATTTAAATATTTAATGGCCATACAGATAAAGAATTACAAGGAAAAAGACGATTTAAATGTTTTGGATGGGTAAGACATTTGAGAGCTTAAGATGCCCTTGGCTCTCTGCAGAAGAGCCTAGCAGAGGCTGTGGGTCCCCAGCATCTGTGCCCCAGGCCACCTTGACTTTGGCTTCAGGTGGGCGGCAGGTGGATCCCACCCCAGGCCCACTAGGTGGAGGTAACACCCGCGCAGAATGACCCTCAGCTAAAGGCGGAAGTCTCCTTTACACAACACCCTGGCCTCGCTCCTTCCAGATGACTTCTGAGGCATAGACTACATGGCTTCTCAGAGGCTTCCAGTAGGACTGAGCCTCAGTTTCCCACAGCAGTAACATACCCTTAACTGCCTTCCCTCCTTGTCTTCTGCCTTACTCCCTGCACTTCCTCACTGCTGTTTCAGGGAACTGCCTCCCACATCCACAACCCACACCCAACTCCTTGCTTCAGGCTCTGCTTTTAGCCAGATCTAAATGGCTAAACTGGACTGACCAGAATTAACCTACCAGTTTCAGATTAATAGGACTGGTTGGTATATCAGAGCAACTTCTACCAGAAAAACTGAGATAATCTTAGCTTATAGGTAGATTCCTCCCCCACCCCCCACATTAAAGTTATGACTGCTGGATCACTAGAATATTCCTACCAGCGGCTACGATCTGGGACAAACACACTGAGAATCTGCAGCTCCCTAATGACAATTTCTAATAGAGACACATCAAGCATTTCAGTATTAATCATAGTTCCAGAATAACTGCTGGTTTATTCTAGCATACAATTTAGATCAACTCTCAGATAACCAATGATAAAGAAATTAAAGGGATGCCTGGGTGGCTCAGTCAGTTAAGTGCCTGACTTCGGCTCAGGTCATGATCTCACATTTCATGAGTTCGAGTCCCATGTCGGGATCTGTGCTGACAGCGCAGAGCCCGGAGCCTGCTTCCGATTCTTTGTCTCCCTCTCTCTGCCCATTCCTGACCTGCGCTCTGTCTCTCTCTCTCAAAAATGATAAACATTAAAAAAGAAATTAAAAAAAAAAAAAATTAAAGACAGTCCTGTACATCACAGCCATCTGGGGACGCCATACCTGGTCTGCCACGTCTCCATGGATTCTCCTCTCTCCCGAGGGAGGTAGCAGTACTGCAGGAACTCGTTAGCAAAGAGAATGCAGTCATGACGGGTATCCTTCAGGAGGTTTCGCAATTTGTTATACTGCCTGGGGCACAGAGGAGAAAGAGAAATCTGACACAGCAGGTACTACCAGCTCTTGCTAAGGATCAAAGAAGATGAGGCATTTTAGGACAAACGATTGACTGTTTCAAACCCAAGACGCATTTATGTATCTTGGCCTCGGTGTGTGCAGTACTATTGGGATACCGTCTCTCAATTTCACCTGCCGGAATTGTGCTCAGGCAGCACCTCGCTAATTAGCCTGTAGATCAATCACTCCGCCCTTTCAAACCCTTCTAGACTTGTGGTCATTTATTCGGTGATTACATGAGCCTGCCCTGCACAGCCCCCTCTTCAGAGGCCCGCAGAGGACAGGAGGCAAGCAGAGTTTGGCACTTCACTCTCATACCTCACTTTGTTCTAGAAACAGCATTAGCCACTAGTACATTTTGCATTGTGCCCGCAGCTCCAGAAAAGGACAGGTAAAGGAGAGAAGTCTGGGGTTTATCTGTGAATTTTATTTATGCAGCCACCTCATTTACATAAATGAGACTAGCTTCATCTGTCAGACAACGAACAAAGTTTTAAGGTTTCTTCCAATAGGAGATCCTACAGTGCTAGCCAAAGTCTCTCATCAAATATGCATCTCATACGGGTCAGCATCTAAAATGGTGCTTTTCTTTCTTCTTTTTCAGAAGGTGATTTTCAATAGTCGAGGTAATATGAAATACAGAAAATGTTCAGTTATCTTCAAGGAAGCCAACTGTTTACTTAAAAATGGATTGATACTAAACTAGATGTTAAATTAACATATAAATCATCCAAGGGAGATGACTGGCATTTAACATGTGTTTTTTTTCTTAATGTTTATTTTTGAAAAAGAGACAGAGCGCAAGTGGGGGAGGGGCAGAGAGAGACACAGAATCTGAAGCAGGCTCCAGGCTCTATGAGCCTGACATGGGGCTCATACTCACTAGCTATGAGACCTGATGCCCAATCGACTGAGCGACCCAGGCACCTCTAAAATGTCTTTTAACATAATCAAATGTGTGCCCTTCCATTCCTACGTATAGCCCACTGCCATGGATTTTTTAAAAATGAGTCTATAGGGCATTTGGGTAGCTCAGTCGGTTAAGCATCCAACTTCGGCTCAGGTCATGATCTCTCAGTTCATGAGCTCAAGCCCCACCAAGGCTCTGTGCTGACAGCTCAAGAGCCTGGAGCCTGCTTCAGATTCTGTGTCCTCTGCCCCTCTCTCTCTGCCCCTCCCCCACTCACACTCTGTCTCTCTCAAAAATAATAAACATTAAAAAAATTTTTTTAAATGGGTCTTTTTAATAAAGCAAAGGCAGAACTCTCCAACTTCTCTTCTTTAAATAAATGCTTATCACCAATATCTGTTATCATCGTAACATGTAATTAGAAAACAAGAAACAGTGATTTTATTTTCTTAGTTATTCTAATTTTGAGCTATTTTAAAAAGAATCATCAAGTAATAGCACTTATGCACTTTCACAATCAACAAAAGGGTTCAGTTTCATTGCTGCAAATGGTAGCTGTCCTTAATAGGACCCCACTTGTGCAAACAAAAGCTGTTCCACCCCCCCACCCCCCGCAGAAATGCCTAGAACATTTGTGATTGGTAATTTTCCCACCTTCACAAAGACATATTTGAAGTCATTTTTAAAACCTCTTAGAATACGCATAGAGGAGTCTACACCACCCCGTTCCCAGCGCCTGGCCCTGCACAGTGGGATGGTGAAGGCTTTCACTTTCTGCTCGACACATTTCTGTAATGTCTGAATTTTTCGAAACGAGCACGTACTTCTTAAGCAATAAAAGATTTTAGAAGAGACTCCATAAACAACTGTGATTTATTATTTCAGAGACAACACTGAAAAAATATTGCCTATTCTTCCTGATCTTATCGTCCACAGTATTGGCACCCTTTATCTACACCTAATAAAGTACCTGAACTTGGTGCACTTTTTTGTTTACCAATTACCTTCTATACTAAACGCCCTTCATTTAGCAAATGTTTGCTGCATTCCTTCCCTTTTGGTCCATCATCTAAGCATCTCCTTTCTGTCCTTTGTCTGCAGCACCTTGCTAGCCGTGGCCAGGACAAAATTACCATTCCTTGAAAAAATTAATCCAAGAGCTACCCTACAACCCAGCAAGTGCTCTTCTGGGTGTGTACCCCAAAGGACTGAAGACAGGGCATCAAAGACATATCCTTGTAACAATGTTCATGGTGGCATCATTCACAATAGCCAAAAATAACCAAGGAAGCAAGTGTCCACGACAGATGGATGGATAAACAAAACGTGGAATGTATGCAAGGGAGTATTATTTGGTCTTAAAAATGGAAGTTCTGACACAGGCTACAACATGGATGAACCTTCAAGACGTTATGCTAAGCGAAATGAGCCAGTCGCAAAAGGACAAACACTGTATGATTCCACTCACATGAGGTTAAGGTATTTAGTCACATTTATAGGGACAGAAGGTAGAATGGTTTGTTGCCAGGGGCTTGGGGGAGGGGGAAATGGGAAGTTAGTATTTAATGGGTATAGATTTTCAGTTCAGGGAGGTGGAAAAAAGTTCTGGAGAGGACGGTGGTGATAACTGCATGAAATGTGAATGTATTCAAAGCCACTGAACTATACACTAAAAAGTGGTGGGTGACTGGGTGGCTCTGTCAGTTCAGCATCTGAATCTAGACTTTGGCTCAGTTCATGATCTCACAGTTTGTGGGTTCGAGCCCCACATCAAGCTTCACGCTAACAATGCAGAGACTGCTTAGAATTTTCTCTCTCTCCCTCAAAATAGATAAACTTTAAAAAAGTGTTTAAAATGGTAAATCTCATGCTATATACATTTACCACAATTTTAAAAAGCAGCTAGGCTAACTGGCAAAACCAAATAAAAACAAAAATCAGAACCACCCATTTCAGTGGGAGAAGTGCCATGAAGGGAAAGGGGCAGAGTATGACAAGAACACGGGAGGGACAGGGAAGGTGACATCTGAGATGAGAAGGGTGAATGAGAATTAGCGAAAGGGCCCAAAGAAGGAGAGGGGACAGAAAGTTCAGGATAGCAGACAGTGGTTCATGTGCCCAAGAAATGTTTTCCAAATGCGTAAATGAACTCACATCTCTTTGTGACAAGAGTGGTCCAAATACAAGACAGCAGAGTGTTCGAACACACCCTGGCATTTTCAGAACCCGGTTACAGTTCTGCTAGGCTCTTCACATAGTCCCTGATTTGTTACCACACTTTATACCTATATGTATTTTTAAATGTTTATTTATTTATTTTGAGAACGAAAGCACATGCACAGGGCAGGGACAGAGAGAGAGAGAGAGAGAGAGAGAGAGAATCCCAAGCAGGCTCTATACTGTTAGCAGAGAGCCCGATGTGGGTCTTGGGTCTTGAACACATGAACCATGAGATCATGACCTGGGTGAAGATCACGAGTTGGACACTTAACTGACTGAGCCACGCAGGCACCTCTCACAGTGCGCTTTAGACCCAGAGATTCTCCAATCCTGTCCCCCTCAAATACTGATGTTCCACAAGCCAGACCCAGGGCGTTTACCACCAAATCAGAGCAATGACAATCCTTCTCCATGTTTCGCAAAATATGTAACTTAACAAAAAGAATTTTCTCAATTTAAAGTTTCAGTCCCATGTACTTTCTTAAGACTTGTAGTGCATGCTTCCATTTGTCAGCTACCTATCAGCGGGGTAAGACAGATGAACAAATGGCACAAGAATATTAATGGGGAAAGCAGGAAATAGTGAATCACTTTGAGTGTGACAGCCGGGTTTTCTGGTAGGGGCATGTGGGCTTATGGTTGTAACTGAATAGTGCATACATACAATATAGTCATATATTTTTTGCTAGTCAGGGCTGGTGGTACATGCGATAGAATTAGGTATATGAGGATCCTGCACGGAGCCAGCAGAGAGGATCCTGGTGCCTTGAACAAGTTTGGCCTGAATCATAGGAGAACAGCAGTTTCAGAAAGTCAAGTACAATAAAATGATCTGAAATTTAAAAAATTTTCAGTCTCGTAGAAGAATCCTAGTTTCTCTGGACTGGCTTAAGCATTTCCCAAATCTCTATTATTTAAGCATTTCAAACAATTTCTTAGGAGTATGGCTACACTTGCCTTCTTTAGATGGACTTTTGTACAGAATGCAACAGCCCCTCTCTCTCTTCTCGGGGGGTTAGGAGTGGACATCCCACCACCAGTCCGGGGATGGACAATTTGTGTTTCTTCAGCCAGTTCTTGCAGAATTCTGCTAGGGTCTCGGAGACTTACTTTCAGGGGTCCTTGAGTTTTCTACAAGAATTTTTTCTTTAAAAATTTTATTTAAGGGGCACCTGGGTGGCTTAGTCGGTTGAGCGTCCGACTTTCGCTTAGGTCATGGTCTCGCGGTTCGTGGGTTCAAGCCCCGCGTCAGGCTCTGTGCTGACTGCCACCTCGGAGCCTGGAGCCTGTTTCAGAGTCTGTGTCTCCCTCTCTCTCTAACCCTCCCCTGCTCACGCTCTCTCTCTCTCTCTCTCCTAGAAATAAATAAAAATATTAAAACAAATTTTTTTATTTAAGTAATCTCTACACCCCACGTGGGGCTCAAACTCACAATACCAAGATTAAGAGTCATGTGCTCTTCTGACTGAGCCAGCCAGGTGCCCCAGAGTTTTTACAAGTAAGCTCTATGCCCATTGCGGGGCTTGAACTCACAACCTCGAGATCAAGAGTCACATGTTCCACTGACTGAGTCAGTCAGATGCCCCTAGGTGGTACTAGTAAAACATTTTCAATGGAGTATATTTTGGACCATCTGATGCCCTCTAACTGCTGCCACTGGGAAGCCTCAAAGACAACCTCAGAGGAATGACCTCTAGTCATACCCCTTTGGTCCTCGTCCAGTGCTCCCTCTTTCTATCCAGTTACATAACTGGATAGAAACCAGAAACTCGGTGCTGGCCTTGACACCATCTTCTCCCGCACCTCACAGATCTAACTCCGCTAATAAGTTTTATAGGGTTTCTTCAGCTTTACTGAGAGATAATTCATATACCATAAAATTAACCCTTTTAAGACGTACAGTTCAATTTAGTACAGTCACAGAATTAAGCAACCATCACCACGAAGTCCAGACATTTTATCACCCCAAAAAGAAACAGATCCATTAAGCAATCATTCCCCATGTCCCTGCCCCTGGCCACCACTTGTCTATTTTCCATCTCTTGGATTTACTGAGTCTAGGCATTTCATATAAATGGAATCATAGAAAAATGACTTCCATGTGGCTGGCTTCTTTCACTTAGCATAGTATTTTCAAGGTTCATCCATGCCGTAGCCTGTGTTGGTGCTTCATTGCTTTTATGGCTGAACAGTCTTGCCTTGTATAACCATTATCAGTTGATGGACATTTGAACTCTTCCCACTTTTGGGGCTATTATGAACACAGTGCTATGAACATGCATGCACAAATTTTGTGTGGATATATTTTCAGTTCTTATGGTTATATACTTAGAAACTTCTACAGACTTTTACCTACTAAGATGCTGTTGGAAATTTCTATTTCTTTCCATCTCTAAGCTACCAACACCTCTCCTATGAACTAAAGTAATAGCTTCTTATCTACTGGTCTAGTCATCTTTTCTTTTTCTTTTAAGTTTTTTTTTTTTTCTAATTATTTTTGAGAGATGTTTGCATGCATGCATGAGAAGGTGGGGGACAAAAAGGGAGGGAGAGAGGGAATCTCAAGCAGGTTCTAGGCTGTCAGAGCAGAGCCCCATATGGGGCCCAAACCCATGAACCGTGAGATCATGACTTGAGCCAAAATCAAGAGTTGGACGCTGAGCCACCCAGGTGCCCCTAGTCACCTTTTCAAAGTAGGAATCTGATCATATATATTGTCCCACCCTGCTTTCAACCCTTCATCAACATCCCCGAGACTCATCATCCAAGCCGGGGCCTTCTTTCAGTTCCCTGAATGGGCCAAATCCCCCTCCCCACACCCTGCACAGCCCCCTCACCTGAAAAGCTCTTCTCCTGGTTACTCCTACCCACATCCCCTAGAGCCCAGGCAGGGTAGACATCTCCCTCAGGAAAGCTTTTTCTCCTCTACCTAATTTGAGCTCTCCTGGAACTAAGCACATATCCCTCGGGCCATCTATCACAGCTGTAGTCCTCCATCTGCGTGATTATCTGAGTGCCACCTGTCTCCCCCTCAAGGCTGTGTCTACTTTTGTTCCTTACTGCCTCCTTGGTGCTAGCACAAGTTTCCGGCCACACAGTCTCTAAGTATTTGTTGAATAAACAGATGAGCACCTGCATTCATGGATGAATGCAAAGGACAAGACAGCTTCACCAGAGCCATCAAATGATCCCTCACTGGGACACCTGGCTGGCTCAGTCTGTTAAGCAACCGACTCGTGGTTTTGGCTCAGATCATGATCTCACGGTTTGTGGGTTCGAGCCCTATGGCAGGCTCCGTACTGATGGTGTGGCACCAACTTGGATTCTCTCTCTCCCGCCCTGTCTCTCTCTGCCCCTCCTGTGTGCGCGCGCTCTCTCTCTTAAAATAAATAAATAAGCTTAAAAAAAAAAAGATCCCTCACTAAGTGTTTGAGGATTGTTGGATGCCAGCACATGTGATTATCCTGAACAATCAAAAACTCAACACTTTCTGATAATGGTTTATGTAATACACTTCTGAGAACAGGCATTTTCTGCATTGTCGTTATTGAAATCAAAACATAAAATCATCTTAAATACAGAACCAGATAAGACACTATGTCTTTTTATGGTTAAACTCAACTCTGGTGATTTCATCTCCATAAAACAATGTCATCTGTCACATTAAATTAATGCTCATTTGCAGTCTTTTTATTTTGTAAGCTTTGTTTATTTAATATGAAGGTCCAATTTGGGTTTAGGGTCATAGTAAGTATTTAAGCATGAGGACTTTACATTTAGATTTATGTTTAAACATATTAAAGTAATAATGCAATCAAATAAATTAACTGGGTGTCCATGAGAAAAAAGTCTATAAAAAGCTTTTTAGAAACAAAGTCGATAACATTACTCATGTTGAGTAATACACTGAATGCAAATTAGATCATTGATCTCTTAGATCCTCTCCAATTATAATATTCTATAACTTCAATATTAAAAAAGTGTTTATTTATATTTTATTTTTTGAATGTTTAATTATTTATTTATTTTGAGAGTGTGTGAGCAGGGGTGGACCAGAGAGAGAGGGAGAGAGAGAATTACAAGCAGGTTCCATGCTGTCAGCACAGAGCCCAGTGTGGGACTTGATCTCACAAATGGTGAGATCACAACGCCAAAATCAAGAGTTGGACGTCAACTAACTCAGCCACCCAGGTGCCCCTAAGTTTATTTATTTTTTGAGAGAGAGAGAGCACGCATGAGTGTACACAAGGGTAGGGGCAGAGCGAGAGGGAGAGAGAATCCCAAGCAAGTTCCAGGCTGCCAGTGCAGAGCCCGACGTGGGGCTCGAACTCATTGAAATGTAAGATCACAACCTGAGCCTAAACCAAGAGATAGATGCTCAACCAACGGAGCCATCCAGGCACCCCTATAATTCCAATCTTATGTCATATACTGAGCAACTGTTGAGACTCTGAAGCTATAATGAAGGAATTAAGGAAGGCACCCAAAGGAGAGAAAGCAAGGCATCCTTACACCAGACACTAGACCAACCAGGTATTTTTAATTGATAAAGCTTTTCTAAGCAATAATGTACCTAAAAGCATATCAAATAGAATGTATTTACTAGCATCTCAAAAATCTCCAAGGAAGAAATGAAAAACAGAACAAAACATTTTCCAACATTAAGTAAAGCAAAACACCAGAGAGCTTCTGCTAGGCCACTTGTGACTAAATATAAAAATATGGGGGGGCACCTGGGTGGTTCAGCCAGTTGGGTGTCTGACTTCTGCTCAGGTCATGATCTCACGGTCCATGAGTTCAAGCCCCATGTCAGGCTTTGCGCTGACAGCTCAGAGCCTGGAGCCTGCTTTGAATTCTGTATCTCCCTCTCTCTCTGCTCCTCCCCCACTCAAGTACTCTCTCTCTCTCTCTCTCTCTCTCTCTCTCTCAAAAGTGAATAAACGTTAAAAAAAATAAAAGTCCAATGGCTTACACTTAATGCTTTTGAAGTATAAATTAATAAAGCAAATTCCCTAGATCTTCTATAGTCAATGGCTGTGATCAATTATAAAGTTAGCTTTCAATATATGACACTTTTTTTTTAAATGTTTTATTTATTTCTGAGAGAGACAGACAGTACGAGCAGGGGAGGGTCAGAGAGAGAGAGAGAGGGAGACACAGAATCTGAAACAGGCTCCAGGCTCTGAGCTAGCTGTCAGCACAGAGCCCGACATGGGGCTCGAACCCACAAACTATGAGATCATAACCTGAGCTGAAGTCAGACGCTTAACTAACTGAGCCACTCGGGCGCCCCAATATATGACACTCTTCAGAGCTTAGGCAATTTTGGTCATTTGGCGGTTTCAACCTGTATACAAACTGCTGGTTGCTTACCAGAGAAACAAAGCACCAAGACCCAAACCTGCTTTGTCTTTATCATTTCTTCTCTTCATCAATTATGTTTAGAACCCCTGCTTTAAGACCAATTTCAAACCTATTTCCTTCAGAGGGCTTTCTGGCTGAATCCTCACTCCCTGTATTCACCTGTGCACTTTGCACAGTCCACATTAAATTATACTGCCTGGGTCTAAGGTGTGTCACCATTACCTTCTTGCACCTAACCCAACAAGACAACAACTTTGTTGAGAGAGGGACTAATACAGTTGACCTTTGAACAACCTGGGTTTGAACTGTGAGGGTCCACTTCTATGTGGATTTTTTTTGGTAAATATGGTAGAGTATTATAAATGTATTTTCTCATTTTTTCCAGTAAATATGGTACAGCATTGTAAATATATTTTCTCTTCCTTATGGTTTTTTTTTTTTAGTTTATTTATTTATTTTGAGAAAGGGAGAAAGCAGGAGCAGGGGAAAGGCGTGGGTGGGTGGAGGGAGAGAGAATCCCAAGCAGGCTCCATGCTGTCAGCACAGAGCCCAACGTAAGGCTTGAACTCATGAACCATGGGAGCATAACCTGAGCCAAAACCAAGAGTTGGAGGCTTAACTGCCTGAGCCACCCGGTCACCCTGTCCTTATGGTTTATCTTTCCTCTAGCTTACTTGATTGCAAGAATACAGTATATAATATACAATATATTAAACATATGTCAATTGGCTATTTATGTTATCGGTAAGGATTCTGGTCCACAGTAGGCTATTAGTTAAGTTTTCAGGAAATCAAAAGTTATACATACATGGATTTTGTAGGGGTCCATGCCCCTAATCCCCATGTTGTTCAGGAGTCAACTGTACTTTTTGTGCTCTATAAGGCCCGGAACTATGAGCTCCAAATGTGCTTACCAAGTGGGAAAACCAGGATGTTATCCTATCGGTCAATTTCACAACTCTTCATCCTTTGTTTTCACATTTAGTATATTCAGAGACATGGTAAAGCGGTGGAAAACCAATAGTTTTTCATCAAGTTAACGACTTTTGAAATGTTCAGGAGAAAAGGCATTTAAATTCCAATTCTTTGCTTTTGGGTGTCTCAGGAATTGGTTTTTAAAACAACCCTTAATATTAAATATATTTTAGAAAACAGAAGTTGAAAAGGCTCAGCAGAGTGCCTGCAATCCGAATGATAGCAATAAATTGATTTTAGTAGCAGAAATTGAAATACGACACCTAGAGCAGTGTTCAAACCTGGATGTGTATAAACATCTATATCTGGATGTCTGAACAAAATCAACTTCAAACTCATTTAAAAATATTCTATCTGAAAAATCTGCAATTCAGTTAATGCACATTTTTTTGAACACCGCATATAATGACAACTCATCATTTTCATATACAAATAAACACACTTCATCTTTTACCACCAATGTCTGAAGAAGCCACAACACTTAAAAAAGAATAAACATAAAGTTTCTGCTTTCTAAATAATGAGGGGTGTTAAAAGGTTGGATGTATAATTCTAATATGGTGTTTCTATGCAGTCTTCATGTTGAAATCATAAATCCTTTCCAATGTTAAACGAAGCAGAACCATTTTTCAGGTATTTGTTTAAAAGGTGAACTGTTTTTTTATTTCAGTACAAGGCAAGCATTTTGTACTGATTTCACTCAGAGACCCTTTGTTTAGCAAATACAATTAATATGATTCGTAGTTTTGTAATGTACGAATCAGTAGTAATGTAAAGATAAACCAAGTTACTTCTGGTTTCTTTAAGTAAATCACTACAGGTACAATTTGTATCACAATCAACAGTTTAAAATTAAAAAATAAAGTACTCTTTCCCCTTCCCTGAAAGTGTAGGCCTCTGAAACAATGTATCGAAAAAATAAATGCAAACCAAAAGCCAAGAATCTTAAATACCCAGATGCTGGGGACACCGCAGTTTATTGATCTACAGTCCAATCTCTTGGCCAGGTGTTGAAGCAGAAATATAAAATAATGTTACTGCATTCCTCACCAGCAAAGAGAATACCAAATTAGTTCAAAAAGTCCCTTCTGACAAAATAATGAATTCCTCCTCATCTCCTCTGACAAGGGACCTTTTCTAAAGGGGAAAAGAAAAATCCGCCATATAAAAATAAATAAATAATGCAAAAACGGATACCTCCGGCCCCTTTGGTGCTGCACGGTTTGACAAGCCGTTTGCATGAAAATAATCCCCTTCAACTCAGGAAACTCCAGGATCTCGAGGTAATCTTGAACAACCTTCCAATCTGGGATCATGTAATGGGTCACATCACTAGACAAGAGTTTCCCATCTAAAAACAAAATTCAAAATGTAAGCGATTAGAGACATTTGCAAACCTGGCTTACTACTATTTCAAGGTCAAGGTGCTCCAGTAGACAAAATAACTTCCAGTCTTAACTACACCCAAAAGTTTTTGAAGGACATGACAAATCTACTTTGGTAGAGGCCTCAAGTTAGGTAAATTCAGCATCTTCATTTTTCTGAAGCTGTGATAAGGCTCAGGGTGGTGTACGGTGTTGTCAGTGGTGCAGATGATAAATTTTTTTTAAAACAAGCAAATCCTCAGCACAACCTAAATATTTATTTCTGTTAACTCACTGACATACACTCCCATTCAAATGGGGTCCTCCCAAATCTACAAGTTTATCCCTTGTTTATGGCTGGCAATTTCAAGCGGCTTCTGAATCAAGCTTGTGAACATGCTCAGAAGTCTCCAGGGGGCCAGGAAGCCGGAATCGACTGGAAAAGATGTTCAGTGCAAGCAAGGGCAGTGGTTAGGCTTTCCACCCAGCCCGCATCTCAGGGTGCTGGTTCGCCAAGCTGCACCGGAATGTTCACCTTAACCATAAACTGAGGATTCCAAATACTCGCTGGGAAGGACCCTCACGTCCCGCTCCCACCAGAGGGAAGAGAACCAGTAATCTTCCTCGTTAAATCGGCCACTCTTGCAACTGAGAAAAAAGTGGGGGAAGGTCTAGCGCACAGGAGCCCCAAATCCAGCTTCCCTGAGACCTTCCTGTACGAGGGCCCCAGACAAGTGGCAAACCCTTAGTGCAGAGGACTCTCCACTGGCTAAAAGTCGGAGGCATCTGTGCTGCCAGGTCAGGAAATTTGTGGGGAGTAAAAAGTGTCAAATGACCAGCAACAGGAGCTGCTCAGCACCCTCGCCCCCATTTTAAGCTCTCGCGATCCTGGGGGGGGGAGGGGGAAAGGCCGCAGAAGAGGCCGGTTCCCGCGCCCATGGGCCCCTGGTAAAGCCCGATCGCCGGGCCGCCGGCCTCTGGGCCCGGAAGCGGAGAGCCCCAGGAGCAGCGCGCCGCGGCCGTCGGGGCGGCTCGGGGGCGGAGGCCTCTGGCTCCGCATCCGCAGCCCCGCCGCTCGCGGGGCCCGAGTGCGGCTTTCCGGGCGGGCGGAGGCCCGGCGGCCCCGGCGGCCTCGCGCTCCGCCTCCTGCAGCGGCCCGGCGCCTCCCGGCCCCGCCGCCCCGGCTCCCGCGCCCCGGGCTCCCCGCGCCGCCGCCCGGCCCCGGCCCCGGCCCTGACCGTTGCGGCAGGTGGCGGGCTGCGGGCAGAGCGGGCTGTTGCAGGGCACGCTGGGCCGCAGGTAGTGCTCCCGCACGATGCGCAGCGTCCGGCCCTGGAAGGTCTTCAGGAGCAGCACCTTCTCCCGCTTCTGCAGCATCCTGGCGGCGCTCGGCCGGGGCGCCGCTCCCGGCCCTGCGAGGCCGCCCCGAGAGAGCGGCCGGGAGGCGGCGGGCGCGGCGCGGGCGGAAGCGAGGCCGCGGCGCGGGGCCCGCCCCCTCGGCCGGGCGGCCTGGTCTACGCGGGCTCCGGGGCGCCCCGAGGGGCGTCGGAACCGCCCTAACGGCCGCGTCCCGGGCCGAGAGCAGGAGGAGGCCCCGCGGCAGGCTCCTCCAGCCCCACCTCAGTTTCTCCTCCGGCTACCGTTGCCTGGGGGCCTAGGAAAGGTGGAAACCGCCCCAAACACGTAGAGAGCTAAAGATCGGTGGAATTTGTGGAAGCTGGTTTAAAGCCTGGTGAAGAAAGATTTGGTGCAACCCTGAAGGATTATTAGACTTTGTGTCTATCCCCAGGTCCATACAGGAATGGGGGCTGCCGAGGAGGTAATTATTAGTGTTTTCTCTTGGTTGCTCTTGCTTTCTGAAAGAGCTAAAAGATTGAGCGAATAAGCCGGCAACCCTGACAGCCTAGCATTTTTCCCCTTTAAAAAGTCGTATTTATTTTTAATTTCATGTATTTTTATTTTATTAAATGTTTTTATTTATTTCCAGGAGAGAGAGAGACAGCGTGAGCAGGGGAGGGTCAGAGAGAGAGGGAGTCACAGACTGAAACAGGCTCCAGGCTCTGAGCTGGCAGTCAGCACAGAGCCCAACGCGGGGCTCGAACCCACGAACCGCGAGATCATGACCTAAACGAAAGTCGGACGCTTAACAGACTAAGCCACCCAGGCGCCCCTAATTTCATGTATTTTTAATCCATATCAAAATTCAAATAATGCAGATAAAATGAAAACCAATCTATTTCCTTAAGGTAAATGCTTATCTAGTCAATCCCAGCTTTATGGCATTTACAGCCTCTGGCAAAGGAATTATCCTTTGAACGTGGGAGACTCCGTTTCTTCTCAGATCACACACTCTTCGTTGGATAGAAGCCACTGTTCTTCCAAGCGCTCAGGAAAGACTTCTGAACTGTACCAAAAGCATTGCATGCAAGTGTCAAATGTAATTCCCACAAGTCAATGGAGTCAGGCATTAGGATTCCCATTTTACAGACGAGACAGGAGTAGGAAGGTTAAGTGGCCAAGGTTACCCAGTTATTAAGTGGTAGAATCAATATTCAAGCCAAGAGCTGGCTGGATCCAAAGCAGGCTCTTAACTAATTACTGTGTGATTCACAGATGAATAAAATATAGCTCTTGTATCTAAGGACGTTATAGTCTCTTTCTTGAGCTATAGTTAAGGCGGCTCAACCAGCTGGCTAGGAACATTATGCTTCCTATTGTTAAAAAAAGTTTCAAGTAAATTTAAAGATCAAATTGGCTGTATTTAAGGATTTATGAATCACACGACATCCCATCTAGCAAACAGAAAAGAGCTCTGAGGAGCTGTAGGAGATGGAAGGGCTTTTAGGCAGAAGTGAAGTGGAAAGGGAAGTTTTGAACAAAGGGTGGATTGTTTCAGGCAAGGTTACCTTTCTTTGGAGGAAGAGCTGGGGGGTCTATCATGCAGAAGGCCTCACTAGAGTGGATCAGATCATTCTGGTTAGACTGGCTAAGGGCACATTCCTGGGAGAGGCTGAAACCAATTAAGTCTTGATTGGCTGGGGGTGGGGGGGAGGAGTTTGAAGCCTATTGTTCTTTTCTTTTTTCCTCTCCAGCCCCTGCCCTTCCTCTCCCTCCCCTCTCTCTCTTCCCCTCTCTCCCCTCCCCTCTCAACTGACACTTGTGATCAAAATTGAAGCCATTGGCCTACTGCTCTGTACATCTCACAGCTTTTGCTGATCCTCTGTGTGATTTTCACAGGTCAGGTCATTTTTTTGCTCAATCTCTGGTATTCATGCAGGTTCACAATTTTCTAGATGGTCATTTCCTTCGCTCCTCTTCTGACGTCCCAGTCGTAGGGAGATCATTTGCTGGGTGGTTAGTCACTGCACACCTGCATTTAAAGCTTTCGAGGGAACATGGTGTACTAGGGAGACCACTGTGATTATTATAAGCAGAGTAATTCCTAGTGTTTGGAGTGGACTTTGGAGCCACGGTGTCCAAGACCCAACCCAGTCAAAATCAAGTAAGTCAAAGAAAGACAGCAAATAGCATGTACAGTGATCTTTAAAATTTTTTAAATGTTTAGGGCGCCTGGGTGGCTTAGTCGGTTAAGCGTCCGACTTTCGCTCGGGTCATGATCTCGCGGTTCGTGGGTTCGGGCCCCGCGTCGGGCTGTGTGCTGACTGCTGGCTCAGAGCCTGGAGCCTGTTTCAGTCTGTGTCTCCCTCTCTCTCTGACCCTCCCCTGCTCATGCTGTCTCTCTCTCTCTCCTAGAAATAAATAAAATATTAAAAAAAAATTTTTTTTAAATGTTTAAATGTTTAAATGAGAGAGAGAGATAGAGAGAGAAAAGAACGAGTGGGGGGAGGGGCAAAAAGACAGAGGGAGACACAGAATTGGAATCAGGCTCCAGGCTCTGAGCTGTCAGCACAGAGCCCAACACCAGCCTGAACTCATGAACCATGAGATCAGGACCTGAGCAGAAGTCAGACGCTTAACTAACCGAACCACCCAAGCACCCCAACTTATGTAACTGTTTCAACTTCTCCGGAAGTGTTCATCCAGCACAGCAGGTGGTGGTGGCCACAGCACAGATACTTCTGGCTCAGCTGAAAGATAACTGAGGGCTATCTTATTATCAAAAACAAGCTTGGCCACAGAGTCTAAGGAATTTTCTTGGGCAGCTGTTGTTTTAGCAGCACGTGCTGCAATATTATTCGAGTTAAGGAGAGGTCCCTGATCATATTCTTACTCACATTTATTCCTAGCCAAAGAAGTAGGGACCTGTGAAAGGAAGCAAATCCTGAATATTGACAGTTTCTCAGAAGGTCCTTTCTAAGTTGGCAGTGTACACTCAGGGGAGTGAGGTAACTTAGTTTGAAATGTGAACGGTTAGGGGCACAGTTCGGTACCCTGAGAGGTATTACCCAACTCTCTGCCAGCCATAGCTCCAAGGAGAATCATAACCACCACAGACAAAGATAAACCATTTTGGGGCACAAACCATTCCAGTTAAGGTGATACCACCAGTGTGTCCACTCACAGGGATTATTGCATTTGCCTGTTCAAACAAGGACTCAGTTAGATCTTCAGTGTATTTGGGAAGTAAATCTCCTAGCACACGATACTTCTAAATACCTTGCAAAGATGGGTGCCACCACTGAAATCTTTTTGAGATTGGGGGCAGATCTGAGATAGGTAATCATGGGAATGTAGGTGTGCAAATGTACTGAGATTTACATAGATATTTGTGTCTACTTGGGTAAGAACAGTTATCATTGGTGAATGATAAAAACAAGGCACTAGATTTCTCACCGTTTGAGTTGAACTTGATAAGAGACTTCTAATCGGGGGGTTGTCTATCGTTGTGGTGACATTGGGAATAGAAGAGAAATTGGTCGCAGGAATGACCACGAGGGTTTCTAGTATCATGGACAGACTGGAGTGTTTGATGAGAAGTTCAACAGTTTGAAAGATTACCCTCCTTAGCAATGGTCTGGGGGACATACATGATGGCACAGGCAATGCCAGAGTAAAGGAAATAAAGAGAAGAGAGGACTTCATGTTTATTTGAAATACGAAGTCTTGGTCTGGCATCTCGGGCGAAAGCAGGCTACTTATCTTTCTCGCTAGTTTGATTTGGAGGTTTCCAGTATCTGCGTAGGATCAGATGTCCCACAGAGCCTTCTTTACCTGTGAGATGTACACCCAAGCCTCAATGCCTTCTGGTTTCACGTCAGTGTCAGGAGCGCTTGGTAAGGACCCTTTTTTTTTTTTTTAAAGCTTATTTATTTTTATTTTTTCTTTTATTTTTTCTTTTTATTTATTTTATTTTTTTAATGTTTTATTTATCTCTGAGAGAGAGAGAGACTGACAGCATGAGCAGGGGAGGGTCAAAGAGAGAGAGGGAGACACAGAATCTGAAGCAGGCTCCAGGCTCTGAGCTGTCAGCACAGAGCCTGATGCGGGACTGGAACCCACGAACCGTGAGATCATGACCTGAGCTGAAGTCGGACGCTTAACAGACGGAGCCACCCAGGTGCCCCTTATTTATTTATTTTTGAGAGAGAGAGCATGCAAACAGAGCAGAAAGAGAGGGAGAGAGAGAGAGAATCCCAAGCAGTTTCTGCACTGCCAGTGTGGAGCCCAATGCGGGCCTTGATGCGGGGCTTGATTTGGGGTTCAATGGGCTCAAACTCACCAATCACAAGATCATGACCTGAACCGAAACCAAGTGTTGGATGCTTAACAGACCCAGGCTGTGACGAGCAGGACCCTTTGAATTGGGATCTGGGAAATCTTCTTTAACCTGTTGACGACAGGCTTTAGCATAAGATTTTTTTTTTAAATGTTTTATTTATTTATAGGAGAGAGAGAGAGACAGCATGAGCAGGGGAGGGTCAGAGAGAGAGGGAGCCACAGACTCTGAAACAGGCTCCAAGCTCTGAGCTGGCAGTCAGCACAGAGCCCGATGCGGGGCTCGAACCCACGAACTGTGAGATCATGACCCAAGCGAAAGTCGGACGCTTAACCGACTAAGCCACCCAGGCGCCCCTTTAGCATAAGATTTTAAAGATTTACAGTGACTGTTCATACTAGCCTGAGATAACAAGGGGTCAACAGAAAGTTATATACCAGTAAACACTGGTTGACTGGTGACTATCTTTATTTTTTTTTTTTTTTATGTTTTCATTTATTTTTTAGAAATAGATAGTGAGCAGGGGAGGGGCAGAGAGAGACACAGCAAGCTCTGTGCTGACAACAGAGAGCCCAATGTGGGGCTCAAACTCACAAACTGTGAGATCATGACCTCAGCCAAAGTTGGACGCTCAGATATCTGAGCCACCCAGGTGCCCGGTTGGTGACTGTTTTATATGGAGCGAGTTTACGTTTCCCAAAGAGGTCTGCAAATAGAAAGATCAGAGGCAATACTTAGGCCAGGAGAGTCCAGTACTTTCAGCAAGTGTAGAGTTTAAGTTTGAGCTTCCCATTCGTTCTCTCGACCTTGCCTGATGACTGAGGGTGGTAGGAACAGTGGTTTACAAACCAAGAGGTTTGTAAGGTCTTTGTTAAAGCTTGTAGTTTTGCCCGCTAGAGATTGTGGAAGGTATACCCCAAGTGGGAAACGTGTTTTCCAATTTCTTTGCCACTGTGAGGGCATCTGCCTTGCGGTAGGGGAAGGCTTCAACCCATCCAGAAAACGTACAGACAGTAACAATGACATATTGATAACCTATACTAGGTGGCAGTTGAATGAAGTCCAGCTGTGGGCACTCAGAGGATCCCCAGGGAGCTTTGAGGCCTCCGGGAATGAAAATAGTTTTTCCAGGATTATGGACCTGACCGGGCAGGCTTTGGTGCAATTTTGTAGAAGTCTCCCCACAAATGTTTATTTGTAATGTGAATCTCTTTCATTGCTCCTTGGTGGGTGAAGGAGTGCAAAAACAAAAATGGGGGGGCCCCTGGGTGGCTCAGTCGGTAAAGCGTCCGACTTCGGCGCAGGTCATGATCTTGCGGTTCGTGGGTTCGAGCCCCGCATCGGGCTCTGTGCTGACAGCTAGTTCAGAGCCTGGAGCCTGTTTCAGATTCTGTGTCTCCCTCTCTCTCTCTCTCTGACCCTCCCCTGCTCATGCTGTCTCTCTCTCAGAAATAAACAAGACATAAAAAAAAAAAAAAGGGATTTGCCAGGGAGCAAGGACGAACGAAGCAGCTGTCTTGGGTGCCCCATAGTCCCAACTGTGCATTTAATCTACAACCATTGTTTACCTCTTCTGGTCTCTGATTCAGGAGCAGACTGTCGTCATGTTATAAAGACATCAAGATGGCAGAAGTCTGGCAGTGAGGGGCCAGGAGCAGAATGGGTTTTATACACATGTGCCACGAGCTCTGTCGATCCAGTTGCTCCTGCCTTTGCAGGAGAGTCAGCCAGGGCATTTCCTGATGCTCAGGTCCTGTCTTTTTAGTGTGAGCCTCAGTTTTGATGACAGCAATCTGGGAGGATAAGAGAACAGCAGTAAGAAATTATATACTTGTACAATTTTTTTTAATTTTTTTTTTTTTTACATTTATTTATTTTTCAGACACAGAGAGAGACAGAATACAAGTGGGAGAGGGACAGAGAGAGAATGAGACGCAGAATCCGAAGCAGGCTCCAGGCTCCGAGCTGTCAGCACAGAGCCCGACATGGGGCTCGAACCCACAAACCATGAGATCATGACCCGAGCCGAAGTCGGACGCCCAACCGACTGAGCCACCCAGGTGCCCCTATATACTTGTACAATTTTTTAAAAAATATTTATTTTGGGAGAGAGCATGTGTGGGGGGAAGGGAAGAGAGAGAAAGGGAGAGAGAGAATCCCAAGCAGACTACATGCTATCAGTGCAGGGCCTGACCGGAGCTGATCCCATGAACTGTGAGATCATGCATGACCTGAGCCCAAATCAGGAGTCAGACACTTAGCCCACTGAGCCATCCAGGCACTCCTACTTGTTGTACACTTGTTTTTAAAGTTTATTTATTTTGAGAGAGAGAGAGAGAGAGAGAGAGAAGGGGAGATGTGAGCAGGGGAGGGGAAGAGAGAGAGGGAGAGAGAGAATCCCAGGCCGGCTCCATGCGTCAATGTAGAGCCCGATGTGGGGCTCGATCTCACAAACTGTGAGATTATGACCTGAGCCCAAGTTAAGAGTTGGACACTTAACCAACTGAGCCACCCAAGCGCCCCAACTTGTACACTTTCGATTGGGGTACCAGTGGATGTAAGAAAACCTCTTTGTTTCTATAACATCTCCAAATCATGGTAGGACCCCCAAAGGCATACCTGCTATCAGTATAAATATTAACAGTTCATCCTTTTGATAACTGGTCTGCTCTGGTAAGGGCCTGGAGCCTTGATGGATGGATTTAGCTTGTGAGAAATTATCCTTTCAAGTAGCTCATATCAGATAGTAACAGCTAACCAGCTTGGAAAATCCCTTTCTCATTTTGATAGTATGACTCAGCAGCAACAAAATTAGATCAGGATTAGTCAAAGGATGTCTTGTGAAGCAGGAAGCAGTGTCACCAAATGGGATGTTACCACCTCCCAGTCACAGGGCTCATTTCCATCAGGCAGAGAGGTTGTAGTGCTGTGGGATTAAGGACAGTTGCAACATTTAAGATGTAAATTAGGTAGTGAAAGCAGAAGGGTCTCAGAGGAGGAGTCAGCTTGCACAGAGCAATGTTGAGTCAATTCAGAGTTAAGAAGACTTAGAGCAGGTGTGAAGTCTGTAAATACATTTCCTAAGGCTTCTGTGAACTTTGTTGCGGAGGCTACAGCCTTAAGGCAGTGGGATATAGGCGGGAGCATTGGAGTCCAGAAGGATGCTCTACCAGTTTCCATGTTCTTGCATAAGCACTTCCAGGGTTTGACTTTCTCTTTGATGCACAAATAAGGTGAAGGGTTTTGAATAGTCAGGTAGTTGTACACAGGCGGTTCTTGTAGTGCTTGTTTCTGTCTTATCAAGGCCTGCTCATTTTTATCCTCCCAAGGCTGGGGTTCAGGGACTGACATTTTAGTCAGTTCGCAGTGTGGGGAAGCCAAGAGAGAGAAATCAGGAACCCATACTCTGCAATAGCCAGCCAAGCCTAGAGATCCATGAACTGTAAAGAGTAGGAGTAAAGGCAAAATAGATATTGGGATGAACAAAAGTCTGAAACAGAAGACCACCTTGAATCAGGCAGAACTCATGGCAAAAGGGTGTGTGGATTTGGAAAAGCTGGGAAATGGAGAATAACTATCTTGTTTGTTTGTTTTAAAGATTCTGTTTTTGAGTAATTTCTATACCCAACGTGGGACTCAAACTCACAACCTTGAGATCAAGGGTCACGTGCTCTACTGATTGAACCAGGCCGGTGCCCTGAACAACTACCTTGTTAAAGTTTCTCAAGTCCTGGGCAAATTACCATCCTCCCCATTAGGTTTCTGGACTGAGAAGATGGGCATGTTACAGGGGCTGGTACAAGAAATGATTAGGTCTTCTACTGCTGGTGTGAGGCCTTGTATGGCCTCAAATTTTAGTGGATGTTGAGGCAATTTGGGGCAGAGGTTTAGTTATGTCTATCTGAATTTTTATAGGCTCTGGACTTTTCATTCTCCTAATGTCAGTATTAGAAGTAACCTGCAGAGGGGTGCCTGGGTGGCTTAGTCGGTTAAGCATCCGACTTTCGCTTGGGTCATGATCTCACGGTTCGTGGGTTCGAGCCCTGCGTCGGGCTCTGTGCTGACTGCCAGCTCAGAGCCTGGAGCCAATTTTTCAGAGTCTGTATCTCCTTCTCTCTCTCTCTCTCTTTTTTTTTAAATGTTTTATTTATTTATTTCGAGGAGAGAGAGAGACAGCATGAGCAGGGGAGGGTCAGAGAGAGAGGGAGTCACAGACTGAAACAGGCTCCAGGCTCTGAGCTGTCAGTCAGCACAGAGCCCGACGCGGGGCTCGAACCCACTAACCGCGAGATCATGACCTAAGCGAAAGTCGGACGCCTTAACCGACTAAGACACCCAGGTGCCCCTCTCCTTCTCTCTCTGACCCTCCCCTGCTCACACTGTCTCTCTCTCTCTCTCTCTCCTAGAAATTAAAAAAAAAAAAAAGAGCCTGCAGATGTTTGGGGCACCTTGATTACATCAGGGGACTTTGTTGAAATTCTTCCTCGTCAATGTCAAGGACCTTGTAGGGAACATAAAATATAGGTTCAAGTTGGTCAGGAAATTCTAAGGTGAGGTCTGCAATGGAGGCAAAATGTATTATCCCTTTTAATTTAGAAAGGAGATCTCTACCTAATAGATTGACTGGGGCTGACTCACACAGAAAAAAGGGAAGTTTTCAGTGAAAGGTCACAGAGTCATTTGTACTGCTTGAGATAGAAACTCTCTCTGAATTTTATTAGAAACCCTTACTATGGAAACCTTCTTTTCACTCTGAGGGATTTATTGTCCTATGAGAGTGGGGTTTAAAGTAGAAAGTGTAGTGTCAGTAGCTCCCAGAATTTGGCAAGATTTCCCATCAGTTTTAATTTTAGTTTCCCATAGGCTGCTTCAAGGGATTACTGGTAGCAGTTTATTGGAGGGGCCCTCGGAGTCCCATTGACTCTGGGAAGGAACCATATGGGGGCCTCCTTTGGGAGCAGATATGGGGGCATTTGAGCTGATGTGGAAGAATTTGTATCGGGCCTTGGAAGACAGTCTCTTTCTGGCGTCCCAGTTGATTACAACTGAGACATTGATTTCCGGACCAGTGTTTTGGTAATGGCCCCCTAGGAGGCTGTAATGCTGGAGGCCCTTGTGTCGTTTTAGGTCTCTGGCCTTGGAACTGTTGTGGCTATAAGGCCCATGGTTTGGTGAACTTTTGAGGCCTTCATGGTCTCCCTTCAAAGTCCTTTCATGGTGCTCAGCTGTGGTCATGACTGTCAGTCAAGCTGATGGCTTGCCATCTTCTTTTCTGCGTTTTTATCAATCTACTAATCTCAAGAGATAATCTGTTTATAAATAGGGCAGCTAGAGCAGGATGCGTGACCTAGTTTATTATTTGGAACCTGGAAGCTGTAGGAAGAAAGCCCCCATAAAAGTCCACCGTAGGTGGGGTGCCTGGGTGGCTCAGTCAGTTAAGCATCCGACTTCGGCTCAGGTTCTTGTGGTTCGTGGGTTCGAGCCCTGCATCGGGTTCTGTGCTCACAGCTCAGAGCCTGGAACCTGCTTCAGATTCTGTGTCTCCCTCTTTCTCTGCCCCTCCCCTGTTCGCACTCTCTTTCTCTCAAAAATAAATTAAAAAAATAAAATGAAAGTAAAGTCTGCCATAGGTTCATCTTTCTTTTGTTTGCCTGTTTGAGTAACAAACCAATCAATGGTCAGCGATGACTCTAAGAATGGCTTTTTGTTTTTTTTTCAGATTTTTTATTATCTTTAAGTAATTTTTATGTCCAACGTGGGGCTCGAATTTACAACTCTGAGATCAAGAGTCGCATGCTCTACCCACTGAACTAGCCAAGTGCCCCCAGAGTTGGCTTTTAAAAGACCAGTTGCCACATTGCAAAAGTATGGCAAGCTTTTCAGTAGGGGAACATACTAAAGACCAAGGATCTCTGATATCCTCAGGGGTTTGCCATTTTGTTTCCTGCATCTATTTTTGGGCTTCGCTCGGCCCTCCCTTTCTATATGTGTAGAAACTCACAAAAATCTGGCAGCCCAGATCATAGGCCCCAGTGATGATCCAGATTCTCCAAAATGCTTTGGGGAATCCTCTCTACGGTTAGGAAATTTCTTTAACTATGACCCTTAGTTTGGCCTTTGACCAAGAAGTGAGAGATACCTAAGAAGATTGCCTGCCATCCGAGTGGCTTTATCTTAAAAGGGAACTGTTAAAAATTTTTTTAAATTGTTTATTTATCTTTAGAGAGAGAGACAGAGACAGAGTGCAAGCAGGGGAGGGGCAGAGAAAGAGAAGAGAGAGAGAGATAGACAGAATTTGAAGCAGGCTCCTGGCGTGGAAGCCCGACTCAGGGCTTGAGCCCACAAGCTGTGAGATCATGACCTGAACCAAAGTTGGACGCCCAACTGACTGAGCCACCCAGGCACCCCTAAAAGGGAGTTGTTTAATACTCTCTTCAGAGTGGAAAGGCAATTCAGACAGAGAATTAGTAGAACATGAGGACTCGGGTAAAGGAGAGCGAGAGGGAACAGTAGGAGGCATGTCAATCTTACTGTCTTTTGTTTAAAGTACCTCTTGTGTCTTTAATTTTTCATTATCCTTTTGCGACGAACTTTTTAATGAAGCAGTTTTGAAATCTTGAAGCCTTAGGAAGCTTCAAGATTTTAATTAATTAATTAATTTTTTAAAATTTTAACTTATATTCAAGTTAGTTAGCATATAGTGCAATAATGATTTCAGGAATAGAATCCAGTGATTCACCTCTACATATAACACCCAGTGCTCATCCCAACAAGTGTCCCTGATGCCTTTTGCCCATTTAGCCCATCCCCCCACCCAAAACCCTCAGTTTATTCTTTGTATTTAAGAGTCTCTTATGTTTTAAGCTTCTCCCATTTTTATATTATTTTTGCTTCCCTTCCCTTATGTTCATCTGTTTTGTATCTTAAATTCCACACATGAGTGACATCATACGATATTTGTCTTTCTCTGACTAATTTCACTTAGCATAATACACTCTAGTTCCATCCACATTATTGCAAAAGGCAAGATTTCATTCTTTTTGATTCTTGAGTAATATTCCATTATATATATATAGATATTAGATATATATATTCCATATATTAGATATATATATATATATATATATCCATTCATCAGTTGATGGACTTTTGGGCTCTTTCTGCACTTTGGGTATTGTTGATTGTGCACCTATAAACTTTGGGGTCCGTGTGCCCCTTCAAAACAGCACACCTGTATCCTTTGGAGAAATACCTAGTAGTATAATTGCTGGGTCATAGGGTAGTTCTATTTTTAATTTTTTGAGGAACCTCTACACTGTTTTCCAGAGTGGCTGCACCAGTTTGCATTCCCATGAGCAGGGCAAAAGAATTCCTCTTTCTCCACATCTTTACCAACATCTGTTGTTGCCTGAGTTGTTAATATTAGCCATTCTGACAGGTATGAGGTGGTATCTCATTAAGGTTTTGATTTGTACTTCCCTGATGATGAGTGATGTTGAGTATTTTTTCATGTGTTAGTTAGACATTTGGATGTCTTCTTTGGAAAATGTCTATTCGTGTCTTTTGCCCATTTCTTCACTGGATTATTTGTGTTTTGGGTGTTGAGTTTGATAAGTTCTTTACAGATTTTGGATACTAACCCTTTATCTGATATGTCATTTGCAGTATTTTCTCCCATTCTGTCGGTTGCCTTTTAATTTTGCTGATTGTTTCCTTTGCTGTGCAGAAGCTTTTTATCTTGATGAGGTCCCAGTAGTTCATTTTTGCTTTTGTTTCCCTTGCCTCTGAAGACGTGTTGAGTAAGAGTTGCTGCAGCTCAGGTCAAAGAGGTTTTTGCCTGCTTTCTCCTTGAGGATTTTGGTGAATTCCTGTCTTACATTTAGGTCTTTCAACCATTTTGAGTTTATTTTTGTATGTGGTGTAATGGGAGCTTCAAGATTTAAAATCGGTATCCCATTTCATTTATTTAATTCCGAAACCATTGTTTTCCAGTGCACTTCTTAACTGAACAGTCTTGTCTAATTGGAACATTCCTCATAATGGCTAGATCATTCTAGCTTGTTTTTAGTAAGACTTTTTGCTATTTTTGTAGATATCCACAGTTTCTGGGACTATAGTTCTCAGACATAAAATAAACAAGTGTGCCAGAAGGTGGTGTGTTCAACTCTTTAGAATTTAAAGTTCTCCTTTTCCTTTTTCTTCCTGCCCTTTCCCCCTCCTGCTCTTCCTTCTTGTTAAGTTTTTAGGTCTTTCAGAACCAAGGCAGTATCTAAGAGGGATGTGCCACTGGTTTAGAGATTGTGTGGTGTTTTACAATCTATCTTCATTGCACAGAGATTTTCTTGAGGTTGGTGGGTAACCTAGTGTCAATCTAACTCATTCTATGACCAATTTATCTTAACATAGAGTCTTTGGGTTACCTGGCAAGTGCTTTAATAGCTTTTCAGTGCTCAGCCCACTATCCAGTCCCTTCTTGGACATTCTACTGCTCCCTTCTTTTTATATCCTTATTCTTCCCCAGTGGCTAGTGAGCCAAGCACCCACCTCCACATCATCTTTAAGCATTATCACAACCTCTTAAAGGAAATATGTGATTTAAAAACGTTTTTCTTAGTGTTTATTTATTTTTTGAAAGAGAGAGACAGAGGCAGAGTGTGAGTGGGGGAGGGGCAGAGAGAGATGGAGACACAGAGTCTGAAGCAGGCTCCAGGCTCTGAGCTGTCAGCACAGAGCTCATGAACTGTAAGACCATGACCTGAGCTGAAGGTCAGTCACTTAACTGACTGATCCTAATTTTGTGATTTTTTAAAACTTTTTTTACCTTTTAATGCTTATTTATTTTTGACAGAGATAGAGAGGCAGAGAGAGAGGAGGCCAGAGTATCCAAAGTGGGCTCTGTGCTGACAGTAGACAGCTTGATGCAGGGCTGGAATTCATGAACCGTGAGATCATTATCTGGGCCACAGGTGAACACTTAACCCGTTGAACCACCGAAACGCCCCAAAATATATGATTTCTTAGGTAGAGACTGGCTCTCCGTTCGCCGAATCCATATCCTCTTTTCCTCTGGGCACACACATGAACCACATTTCCTTCTTTGCACATAGATAACTGTGGCCACAGAATGTAATGGCACCATTTCCAGGCCTAGCCTGGAAAAACCTCCCTGGAATGAACACTCCTCTTCCCTGTTCTACCAGCTGGATGCTGAAGCCTAGGGGCTGTTGGAAGCCAGCACTGAGGACAGAAGACCTGCTCCCACGCCATTAACTTGGGTCCTATAAGGGCTGTACAGAGCAGAGTCCTGTTTCTCCAATCCAGGAAGGTCCACAGGGGATTCTTATAAGGGAGCAATAAACTTTTGTAACAGCAGCTAGCATTAATAACTAATGCTATAATAACCTAATACCCTCCAACTTTACAGAGGAGATTAAGAAACTTGATGAAGAGGTGCCTGTTTGTTTAAACCACCTCTCACTGGACGTGAAATGTCCTGGTGAAGCCCCTGGAGAATTCCACAGCGGTTCTGAACTGCACACTCCTCTAGGAGGTTCACACAGCACTGGTCTTTGCACTTTGCACTTTGCAGCAGTAGTCTTCAGGGCCATGGTTGGGTGTGGGCTAATGTGCCACAGCAGTGCCACACTGGGATCGATGCTCGGCAGCTTGCTTCTCTTTTCCGTTTTCCCTTTCCTTGTCAGGCCAAGTGCTGATGGACAGCCTGGTGCCCAGATAGCAGAACGCTGTGACAGCTTTCAGCACTTGGGCGCTGATGGAAATCTCCGCTTGTGGCTTGGTTTCCCTGGCGCATGACTGCGGTCTTCTTCAAGCTGAGCCCAGCATGCTTACACTGCAGGAGTTTGCAGTATTTGCAAGCCTTTTTGCAGATGCGCTCCGGGAATGCAGACATCAGCAACCACTGGATTATAATCAAAAGGTCTCATCAAAAGGTTAGCCTGGAGAGGGTGGGGCATCTTTACAAAGGGCCAAGGGAATAGGGAGGTTAAATGTATGAAAGAAAGTCTGAAAGGTGAACTCCAAGGATTCAGTGGGTCCCTGAAGCAGACTTTCAAATATTCTGTCTTGATTTATTTGAAATGACAGTAGTACAACGTGCTTGTTACAACAGTCAGTGTAACAATACGGAAGCATGCCAAGTGAGAACACTGAGTTCTGCTTGCATCCCAAGTCTCCTCCTCCCAAGTAATTTACCATTGGTGGTAGCTGGTGTGCATCTTAGAAGTCTGTCTGTCTATATTTATTGATTTAAAGATTTTAATTTTAGTGCGCCTAGGTGGTTCAGTCAGTTGAGTGTCTGACTTCGGCTTAGGTCATGATCTCACGGTTTGTGGGTTCAAGCCCCACGTCGGGCTCTGTGCTGACAGCTCGGAGCCTGGGGCCTGCTTCAGATTCTGTGTCTCCCTCGCTCTCTGCCCCTCCCCCACTCATGCTCTCTCTCTTTCTGTCTTTCTTAAAAAAATAAACGCTAAAATATTTTTTTAAAAAATTTTATTTTTAAGTAATCTCTACACCCAACATGGGGCTCAAACTTACAACCCTGAGATCAAGAATCACATGCTCCACTCATAGAGCCAGTCAGGTTTAACCCAAAGCTTGCAACGCCTTGAATAGCTTGTCAATCTAGGCAGTATCGGCTAGTTACAGTTAATGTTTCTCAAGCTTTTACTAGGTGCCAGGCACCGCTCAAAGCACTTTTCCTGTCTTCTCATTTAAACCTAAAAAAAAAAAAAAAAGAGCCTTGATTCTGCTACTGCACACCTGAAGTACGGAGGGGTTGAGTAATTGCACCAGGCGACACACTGGGTGACTCAGAAAGCCAGACTTGGAATCAAAGGTTTGGTCGTGTTTACAGAATGGGGTACATTCTACATAATGGAACCCAGTTATTTTAAGTTTAGGAAACTGGAAACAAGGACATTCAAATATGGACTCTACTGTGTTCCTGTCTTCCCTGGGCCCTAGTGATTTCAACTGTAAAATATGGCTAGCAGGACAGATGTTTCTGGGGATTGGTATTAATGAGTTGATGATTCTAAAGGGTCATGTAAATATCCAAAATTATCCCGTTTATCTGAAGAATCAGCTTACTTTCATTTGTGTTCCACCTCAGTGGAAGAGTTGTTAGAAGACAAACGGCTGCTGAGGTAACTTTCCTGCTTGTATTCGGGATAATTTAATTCCCTATATGTTAAAGGCTGTTAATCTTTGATTTTCACTTTTCCCAGCAGATACAATGGCTCCCTTTTGGCTTTCAAAACACCCTATGACTCCGCATAATCCACTTTGCAATGATTGCTCGAAAGTGTCCTGTTTAACTCTAATCTTTTTAACTCTAATTTTTTAAAGAGAAAATTATTTTGTACTTAGCAGTTTATATCTCAGCAAGATTTTTCATGTACTGTTAACCTACTGACAATTTTGCTCTTCTGTCACTAAGGGGCGCTGTTTCATTGATTTTTTTTTTTTTTTTTTGGAGGGGGCGGAAGTGGAGGGGGCTTTAGCTGAAGTCCCTTCTGTGCTGTTATCTGAGTCATTCAAATTTGGCCTTTTATATACAACCATTAAAATGCATCCTATTATTCGAGACAGAAAAACACATAAAACAAGAAACCTTAGTATTAATACCTTTATCCAAGGAACTCCAAGGTCTGGATGCTCCAAAATTAATTACAAACTAAGCTTCATTGATTAATACAGAAAAGAAAAATAAAATACATTATGTCTTGAAGCAGACTAGAAAAAAATTCAGTTATATGGATAGCCATTTCTAATTCAAAAATACAAACATTACTGTTTGTCATTTATTTTTGTTTTGTATTGATGTTATTTGATGAAATTAAATTTTCATCCTTCTTGTAGGATTATTATTACTAGTAGAATACCAGTCATGGTATATGGTTATTTCATTGAATGAATGTTACAAGGAATTTTCCTGTTCTTTCACTATTTTGTTACTGCATATGTGTAAGTTTGGGAAAGTGGATTCCATTTCCTGTTTTACAAGGATGGACTATGAATTCTAAAGCCTATTTATTTATTTATTTATTTATTTTGAGAGAGAGAGAGAGAGAGAGAGAGAGGGAGAGAGAGAATCCCAAGCAGGCACCACACTGTCATTTATGGAGCCTGACACAGGGCTTGAACCCACGGACTGTGAGGTCACAACCTGAGCCAAAATCAAGAGTTGGCTGCTTAACTGACTGAACCACCTAGGCGTCCCTAAAGCCTTCCTAATTGCAGTAGAAACATTGTGAAAAACTGGAGATGAGAATAAGAAGTACTTAGCAATGACCCTAACCTCCAGGAAACCTTTCAGGTTGGGGATAATTATGCATAAAGTATATTTATATACATAAAGTTCAATTTAACCTTTATCATTTAATAAGGAAAAGGCATATGGAGCTACATGTTCACATCTGGTTCTAAAGGAAGAAGGATGAGGGCTAAAATTTAAAGTTACATTTATACTTAATTTCCTTTACGTTTTGGGTCAGAGCAAGCTCGCTCCGTCTGCTTGTAATCGATTTCTATTGCCACCTAACAAATTACCACAAACTCTGCAACTGAGAAAAAAAAACACCACTCATTTATTGTCTCACAGTCTCTACAGGTCAGGAGTCTAGGCATAGCTGAATTAGGTTCTCTGCTCAGGGTCTCTCCAGACTGACAAGAAGGTACCAACTGGGCTGATTTCTTTCTGGAGCCGGGGTCTTCTTTCCAGCTCACATGGTTACTGGCAGACTTCAGATGCTTGCATTTGGCGGGTGAGGCCCTGCTCTCTTGCCGGCTGTTAGGCAGAGACTGCTCTCAGCTCCCAGAGGCCCGCGCAGTTCCTTGCCATGTGGTCCCTCCATATGCCCTCTCACACTTGGAATCTTCTCACCAGAAGAACGCAGTTCCTTTTAGGGCTCATCTGATTCTGTCAGGCCCAACCTGAGGATAGTCTTTTATTTTAAGGTCAGTTAATTCAAGAACTTAATGGCCTCTGCACAACCCCTTCACAGCAGCATTTAGATTAGTGTTAGAATAACCTGGAGAAGGTGCGAGTACACCAGGGCTCAGGAATTGTGGGAGCCATCTTGGAGTCCTGCCTGCCTGTCGTAGTCCATTCAGGCTGTTATCTAGCAAAATACTACAGACTGAGTAGCTTAGAAGCAATAGGAATTTATTTCTCATAGTTCTGGAGGCTGAGATCAGGGAGCCAGGAGGGTCCCATGAGGCCCCTCTTCTGGATTGCAAACTTCTCCTTGTATCCTTATAAGGCAGAAGGGGCTAGGGAACTCTCTGGAGTCTCTTTTATAAGACATTAATCCCGTTCATGAAGGGTCCACCTTCATGGTTTAAGCATCTCCCAAGGATCCCACCCACCAGTATCATCTCGCCTTTGGGGATCAGGATTTCAGCATATGCATTTTGGAAGGACACAAACAGTCAGACCCTAGCTTTATCATAATGATTTATAATGAATCTTTGAACTCAATAAATTATATTTAAAACTATGTGAGTATCTGAGAGTAGCATAGATGATGTTCCTCAAAAATAAGAGAACAAAGACAGTAATCCAGAGGCTATACAAAACTTATTGAGTGATATAGACAATGCACTGCTGCCTTGGTTAATTCAGGCTAAGGAGGAAAAAACTCTACCAATACAAACCCACATCCTATTAATCTTTTTTTTTTTTTAAAGATTTTTTTTTTAATGTTTCATTTATTTCTAGGAGAAAGAGATAGACAGTGTGAGCAGGGGAGAGTCAGAGAGAGAGAGGGAATGACAGACTCTGAAACAGGCTCCAGGCTCTGAGCTGGCAGTCAGCACAGAGCCCGACGCGGGGCCCGAACCCACGAACTGCGAGATCATGACCCAAGCGAAAGTCGGACGCTTAACCGACTAAGCCACCCAGGCGCTCCCCACATCCTATTAATCATAAGTAGCTCCTATTTACAGTGGGCCCAGAATCCTCTTAGGAATCACTACATGGAGTCCAGCCCCTTCTGCTAACACAAGGTCAGCTTGGAGAAGGTGGTGTGTCTGGTGGTGGTGGTGGGGGGTGTCATGTGGGTAAGAGCCATCTTTTATTTCCCCCTGAGTTCCTACCTAAGAGGAGTGATATTGTCTCCCCCAGATTAGGGTCCTCTCTTTAAACCCCACTGTGATAGGTGATAGGAGGCTCTGGCATTTTTTTAAGATTTAGATTTTAGATGTAAAATGTCATCATCATGGGTGTCGTCCATTGTGGAGCTAGCTGCCATCATCAAACCTGGGAGAGTGGCTGCCGGTATTTGCTGCCTTCTTCCTCACAGAATTGTGATGAGGTCAGAGCCATGATTAAGGAAGCTTCTCTGATTTCAGTGTTTGGGTGGAATAAAGCAAGAGGGTTTTCTTCCTTCCTTCCTTCCTTCCTTCCTTCCTTCCTTCCTTCCTTCCTTTCTTTCTTTCCTGTTAAATCTGACGTTTTAAAAGATATCATTAAAAAATATTCTTCTGCCCAGGAGAGAAAAGGCTTGAATCTTCAATATCTTTCATTGAAACTATAAGGCTCTTGTTATGCTTACCATTTTAGCCTTCAAGGCCTTATCTTTTCTGGCTTGGAGAACTGAAGGCGTTTTGATCCTCTTCCAGTTCTACAAACAATGTTCTTTAATCAGCTTGAGGCATCACTGTTGATCAGAGAAAAGCACTTCCTCCCTCCCTGAAGTGAGGCAGCACCTGCCAATCCCCCTATCCAGAAGCAAGAGAGAAGGGCTGTTCTTTGAGCCCACAGAGCACTGTTACTTCAAATGTACATGAAACCATAGAAAATAACCTGAAACCCAATGCCCCGTTAGTAGATGCAGGGCGTAGTGGCATTTATAGACCTAAAAGCAAGGCCATGGACCCACATATCCACCAAACAGAGTTGTTAATTTATGGCTAGTATGATATTCGTGGTATTGGAAACATGATGTTTCATTTCCACTGGCATTAAATTCATCATCTTAGGGAAAATAGAAAAAGGATAAATAACTAAATAGGAAGTAGAAGTGTATTATTAGTCATATTGTTAATTACTACTGAGCAGGCTGTAATAAACCACACTTTCTTCTTTCAAGCTTCTGGCTTTAAGCTTTCCTCCATTTTAACATAGGATACATATACAAATGTGTAGGATAGGTACATCACACATACGGTATGTATATCACATCTATGTAAAATCAGTTATGATTGTCTGGGTTCTGCTGCAGCAACAAATAGCCCTCAAATCTCAGTGGTTTAAAATGACAGAGGTTTATTTTTTGTTCACACCCTCACCAAGAGACCCAGGCTGAAGGAGGCTCCTTGTAGGGCTTCTGTAAGCCCTTGGCCCTTGAAGCCTCTGGCTGGAAATGATTCAAGTGACTTCTGCTAACATATCACTAGCCAAAGCAAGTCACTTGGTGAGTTTTAATGGCAAGATATAGAGAGCCAGAATGGAGCTCATGACAGACAGACAGACACATTTTGTATATTTTTTTAATGTTTTATTTATTTCTAGGAGAGAGAGAGAGACAGCGTGAGCAGGGAAGGGTCAGAGAGAGAGGGAGACACAGACTCTGAAACAGGCTCCAGGCCCTGAGGCAGCAGTCAGCACAGAGCCCGATGCGGGGTTCGAACCCATGAACCATGAGATCATGACCTAAGCGAAAGTCAGAGGCTTAGCCGACTAAGCCATCCAGGCACCCCCAGACAGACACATTTTAATGTGGAGGTTGTAAGTTGCAAGGGGTTGGGGGGAAGGCAGATAATTTCTATTTTAGCCAAGTGAAGAGAGTCAACTTTGATTCATCATTGTAATATGGTTACATCAGTAAGTTTAGAGTCAGTGAAAACAATGGTGTAGGCTATGATCAGAGAATATATTGCAGTCAATGAGAAGGATAAGTCAGATCTTTCTGTACAGACATGCAAATATCCCCAAGAAATACTGAATTTACAAAAGAGTGAGTAGCTGAATATGACGATCTCGTTTATTTTAAAAGACACAAAAACATATAAATATGTTTGTGTATATGTGTGTGTGCGTGTGTGTATGTGTGTGTGTTAAGTGCATAGAAAAAAGCCTAGAAAGGTTGTTACCAAAGAGCCACTATTCACAGGGAATACAGAGGGATTTGTGTGGCGTGTAGGGGACTATCACTCTTTTTGCTTTACATAATCCTGCATTGTCTGAATTAATTACATCCATTTATTCATGTATTACTTGTATTCGTTTCCTAGGGCTGTCTTAACAAATTACCGCACACTTGGCAAAACAGAAATGTAGTCTTGGAGGCCAGTACTCTGAAATCTGTCAAGACCATATTCCTTCTGAAGGCTCTTGGGAGAACCCTTCCAGCTGCTGGTGGCTATTGACATTCCTTGACTTGTGGCCACTGTCACTCCAGTCTCTGCCTCCACGGTCTCATTGCTTCCTCCTCCTCTGTGTGTCTCCTCTGTGTGTCTCTCATAAGGATGTTTGTCATTAGATTTAGAAGCCACCTGCCCCAAATGATCTCATCTCAAGATCATTTTTCCAAAGAGGGTCACATTCACCAGTTTCAGAGATTAGGATGTGGACATATTATTTTGAAGGGAAGGGCAGAGAGCATCATTCAATCCACTATGCTTGTATAATGTGAAAAAAAATGAAAGGGAAAAGATTGAAAAAAAGAAATCATTATTCACAGTGATTACTTCTAGAAGGAAAAACTTCCAAGTTTTCTAGAGTGAACTTATATAACATGGATAGTCAGAAAAAGAAAACAGTCAAAATGATAGAGCAATACTAACAACCACCATCACAGTAAAAGCAAAACATGGTCCTAACTTGCACAGACCCCGATACATCAGAAACTTAGTGATGGAGCCCAGTGGGGGGCTTAGATTGAGGGTCAGGGACCCCTGCGTCAGCCGTAGGTTCTTGGAGCCACCACCCACCTCACCAGAAGAGGGGAAATACTTTCCTGTTGCTGTACAAATTAAAAAATATGTATGTATTTTTTCCCAAAGCAGCAAGATTTTTTTTTTAATTTTTTTTATTTCTAGGAGAGAGAGACAGCATGAGCAGGGGAAGGTCAGAGAGAGAGGGAGTCACAGACTCTGAAACAGGCTCCAGGCTCTGAGCTGGCAGTCAGCACAGCGGGGCTCGAACCCACGAACCGCGAGATCATGACCTAAGAGAAAGTCGGACGCTTAACCGAGTAAGCCACCCAGGTGCCCCTCAAAGTAGCAAGATTTCTGAGTGGAGGTTGTATGGGCCAGTTTCAGCTCACAGATGTCTTTTTTTTTTTTTTTTTTAATATATAACTTTTATTTTTATTTGAGAGAGAGAGAGAGCACTCATGAGTGGAGGAGGGGGACAGAGGGAGACGGGGAGAGAGAGAGAGAGAGAGAGAGAGAGAGAGAGAGAGAGAGAGAGAGAGAATCTTGAGCAAACTCCACACTCAGGACAGAGCACAATACGGGGCTTGATCCTACGACCCTGGGATCATGACCTGAGCAGGAATCAAGAGTCAGATGCACAACCGATTGAGCCACCCAGGTGCCCCCACATTAGGCACCCGTAATGTCTTTATCATGTGCACTGTTTATAAAATAATTTCAAGTCAGTGGCCAGCTGTTTTCATATAAACTTTTGGTCTTGGCATCTCCTTATCTGCTGTGTGGGGCATACATTCTTCTGTGACAACCATCTGCCGGAGCTGTGGCTGTTCCCTTCAGGTGGGACATGCACAACCCAGTCTCTATCATTCTGTGTTTTCCTGACCTGACTCTCTTCACTTGCGTTGTCCACTGAAGGCATTTGAGTTTGCAAACCCCTGATGGATAGAATAAAACTGCTTTGTGGCATTATAGTGCAGTACATCATGGGTTAAGTGGGCTTGTGCACCCTCTTGCTTCTAGGGAAAGACGTGTTCTAAGTTCCAAATAGCCAACAAATGAACTTGAAGCACACAACGTGTTCATAAATTGGCGACTCCTCTACTGTGATGTTTTATAGTCTGCCTAAACAAATAATGGAAAATGCATATCCATATATGCGCTCAGATATCAGAAATTCAATTCCATGGGCTATTTGGGAACGAAGTTTCAAAATTCTGCAGAGAATGATTATGTCTTCCAAGTCTGCATACAGGGGTGTGGGTGTGTGCACCCATGGGAGCACAGATGTGCTTTCCCTCCACTTGACCAGAGCCTGTTCCAACCCCAACTGTGGGGGTTACTAAGTCATGAGCCCAAGGTAGCTTCATAATTTTGGGGTTAGAACCTGGGACCTCTACAGAATCTCTTTGCTGGAATGTGCCTTGACTCACAGCAAGTGTTTCCAGTGAAGCTTCTGAATTTTTCTTTTATTTATGTATTTATGTATTTAAAGTTTGTTTGCTTATTTTGAGAGTGAGAACAGGGAAGGGGCAGAGAGAGAAGAAGAGAGAGAATCCCAAGCAGGCTCCACACTGTCAGTACACAGCCTGACCTGGGGCCTGACCTCACAAACCGAGTGAGCTGAAACCAAGAGTCGCTCAACTGACTGAGCCACCCAGGTGTCCTGAAGCTTCTGAATTTAAAAAAGTTTTTTAAAATCTTTATTTTTGAGAGAGAGAAAGAGAGAGGGAGAGAGGGAGAGAGGGGGGAGAGGGAGAGGAGAGAGAGAGAGAGAGAGAGAGAGAGAGAGAGAGAGAGAGAGAGATTGCGACAGAGTGCAAGCTCTGAGCTGTTAGCACAGAGCTGGACACAGCCGTGAGATCATGACCTGAACCAAAGTTGGATGCTTAACCTACTGAACCATCCAGGCACCCTTCCTTGTAATTTTTTTAATGTTTATTTATTTATTTTGAGAGAGAGAGGGTGTGTGTGTGTGATTATGGAAGGGGCAGAGAGAGAGAAAAAAAGAGAAAGCACAATGCTGGGCTCAATCTCATGAACAATGAGATCATGACCTGAACTGAAATCAAGAGATGGATGCTTACCTGGCTGAGCCACCCAGGTGCCCCAGGAAGCAGTCCTTTTCTGTAATTGCCAGAACAGGTTGCTAATCAAGACATTCATGGAGAGAAAGTTCTTCAGGCCTTCTCCTCTTAAATTGGTGAGTAATTGGTGAACACCTCCTCTGTTTGGAACACTAGGTTAGGACAAGAAAGTTGAGACCTGAACAGAGCTTGCAGACCAAAGAGCTTTCAACCTGATCAGGAAGTGGAGACGCAAAGAAGAGGTGAGACATTGAATTAAAGCTCAGTGTCATGTAAAACAGAGGAGTTGCCACAGGTAATCAACCATAAATAGCCATGTGGATGGTGGAGACCCTGAGTGTATTGAACGTACCTTCAGAGAAAGGAAATGCTGTTTTGGGCCAGGTGATGGCTGAGCAATAGAGCTGGTAACTGAACGGAGTCTAAGCAGAGCAGAAAGCGGAAACACCAAGCAGACATGTGACAAGGGGAACACGGAAGGCGGCTTGGGCCACGGAGAGTTAGGTCAGAAAGGCTGAGGGAGCAGGACCGTGGAGGGACTTGAATGACAGGATACCCAGTCCTGGGCTTTGCTGCCTAGACAGAGGAATGGTATGATCCAAGTAGTACATTAGAAGATCAGTCTGGAGGTGATATCAGAATGGTCTGGAGGTAGAAGGAAATGAGAGCAGGAGGGAGGCCAGGAGGGAGCTCCTACGGAGGAGAAATGGCTTAACCTTGGATAGGCCGGAGGGACTTGAAGAGAAGGGATAGATGAGGAGAGTGTTAAAGGGCTTGGTGGCAAACAGGTTGCAGTGAATGGGGAAGAGGAGGAGGAGCAGCGACAGCATGGCGGACGAATGACTAGATTTGGAGCCAGAAACCAGGATGGCTGGGGAGCCATGGGCTAAAGGACCTACATGTGGTAGACTTCCCACTGGCAAGTGCCAAGAGGAACAGACTGACTGGAGTCCCGTTCTGAGGCCCCAATGGGGTGCCCTGATGCGATGACCCAGCTCCAGTGCCACATTCTCAACTGCCTGTTGGTGGTTCCCACACGCACGCATTCATCTCTTTACTCACACTCAACAGGCTCAACCACAGTAGCCACAGAGGACCTGTTGTGGACCCTGAAACCCTTGAAAGACCTCCAAACCCCTCATGCCTCCTCCAGCCAGTGGCCACCAGTCTCCAATCCAGCAGACCACCTATCCTGTAGCCTTGCCTGGTTGAGTGTTTTGTATCTGAACGATTTGAATGACATGGAGTGTATATTCTAGCCCAGGTCTCTATCTTTAGGAAGGAAGGCCCACACCTCTGAAGCTCAACAAGCTCTTTTTTAATTTTTTTTTAAATGTTTTCTTTATTTCTAGGAGAGAGAGAGAGAGAGACAGTGTGAGCAGGGGAGGGTCAGAGAGAGAGGGAGTCACAGACTATGAATCAGGCTCCAGGCTCTGAGCTGGCAGTCAGCACAGAGCCCGATGCGGGGCTTGAGCCCACGAACTGTGAGATCATGACCTTAAGCGAAAGTCAGACTTAACCGACTAAGCCACCCAGGCACCCCAACAAGCACTTTTGACTGCTTCCAGGATCTACGACTCCCCACTATCAAAAAGTCCTATTATTTATTTATTTATTTATTTATTTATTTATTTATTTATTTATAGAGCAGGGGAGGGGCAAAGAGAGAGACAGAAGCAGAATCCCAAGCTGACAGTGCAGAGCCTGCGCAGGGCTCGAATTCATGAACCTGAGATTCTGACCTGAGCTGAGATCAAGACTCAGACACTTAACCAACTAAGTCACCACGTGCCCTCCCCCGCCCTCCAGGAAGTCCTTTTAAAAAAAAAAATGTTTCTTCATTTTTAAGAGAGAGACTGAGCATGGGCAGGGGAGGGGCAGAGAGAGAGGAAGACACAGAATCTGAAGCAGGCTCCAGACTCTGAGCTGTCAGCATAGAGCCTGACCCTGGGCTCGAACTCATGAACTGTGAGATCATGACCTGATCCGAAGTCAGACGCTTAACTGACTGAGTCACCCAGGTGCCCCCAGAAAGTCCTTTCTTATGCTTACTTTCCATTGTTCACATGAAGCTTTGACCTTCATGATGGAGTTCCGGTGTGTGCCTCCATTCGACTAGGCCCCCTTGAAGTCTATGAGCTCATGTGTTTATGGGGGGGCAGGGTGGATAAATCAATTAAAATGAATACCAGCAGTGGCATTATTATGTTTCCACTGAATACTCCTTAATTATTGCAAAGAAATGGCACCCTGGCTGTTTGGGATTGTTGCTAAATGCACAGACAGCATCCTCAAGCCACGCCTATACTTTGGTACAATTGAGGATGTATTCAGAGTCAACCCATCCTCATTCCTTTTTATTCTTCTATTCCTTTGTCATCTTCGATTTTCCCCCGTCGGGCATCAAGTCCCTTTTCTCTGCCCTTTGTGTCCCCTCCACTTTGATCCGCATCTCCCCTCTTTGCCCCACGACCAGTCTGTATTGATACTCAGTCCAGAAGAATTACCCAGCCCATTTTGAGGTGGAAAGCCTGGACTGGTGACTGGTGCAGCTGTTGGAATATATAAACGTGACTCTTTTTCAGGTAGCCTCTGAGATGCCAGTCTTAGCAGCCTCATTTTAAAAACTATTTATATTCACAAAAGTCTATAATAGCATTTTTATTGTGCATGCCTGTGATTTGGGCGCGTGTTTTTCCCCATGCCAGTTTCTTATTATCGTTCAACACTGACTACAGCCTTAAATGATAATGAAAACAGAAACACTCTTTTTAAAAGGCGATGACTGCTTTCCACGTCCTTTCGTATATATGTGCTCTCCTGCCTAAAGGGGCTGGTTTGGTGTTAAACCGTCCACCCCTGACTCCCTCAGAGACTGGGTTCATATACTTGCAGCACAGACTCATTCTTTTATGCTTCTGCAGAGAATAAATTGAATACCAGGCTATTTCGTGTGTGGGTGTCTTTCAGAGGAGACCTTAAAACCCGAAGGCCTCCTGTGGCCACTGGGGACATTGGAATACATGTCTTCCCATCCTTGACTTTTGGTTCCAGAACCCGGCATGGCCCCAGATGTTACTCACCTTTGAAGAGAGATGTTTATTTGGGCCTTTCTTCCCTCGGTTCTTGTTTCTTTGCTTCCATGATGTGACCTGCTGCCTCCACCGCTCAGTTTTCCAGGGTATTAAAAAAAAAAAAAAAGTAACAAAACAGTTGCCCTGAGAGTCAAAGTGCTACAAATACAAGCTTGTTATCTGTATTTCATTATTATGAATAAGTCACCAACTCTCATGCCATGTGTATGATTGATTTGCAATTATGGGTTACATTTTACAGCAGCTCTGAATGGTATTCTTCCCTGGCTGTTCCTTAAGCCAAGTCTGGAAACCTCCGGGTCACATGAGAAAGGGTGGATTTTATAGACTCCACCGTGTCGTTCATTGTTTTGTTTTGTTGTTGTTTTTTTTAACCACAAACCTAGATATTGGATCTGTAATTATACCTTCCATTTGCCATTTGATGCCTTTTCAAAAAGGCTTTACATGTTTTTGTGCTGATTCTTATAAAAATGCCTTTGGCACAGGTGGTGTGGAGACTATGGCCTGATTTTATAAGGAAGGAGACAAAGTGAGGTCCTATGACTTGCTCAAGTTCTTATAGCCAGTCGATGGTGGACCTGAGGCTGGAACTAGGCTTCCTGATTTCAGGGTGTGTGGTCTTCCCGTGGACACTGCGTTTGTAACAAACTCAAGGCAGATTGGTCTTACACACAAGATTTCATCTGATCCACAACAAAGGGTGAGCAGGTATCATGTTTTTCATCTTTCAGATCAGAAAGTAGAAGTGAGGCCTGGGGTGCCTGGGTGGCTCAGTGGGTTGAACGTTGGACTCTTGATTTTGGCTCAGGTCATGATCCCAGGGTCATGGGATCAAGCCCTGACTGGGGCTCCATGGAGCCTGCTTGAGATTCTCTCTGTCTCTGTCTCGATCTCGGTCCTTCTCTCTCTCTCCCTCTTCACCTCTCCCTTGGTGGCTTGCATTCTCTCTCTCTCTAAGAAAGGAAGGAAGGAAGGAAGGAAGGAAGGAAGGAAAGAAAGAAAGAAAGAAAGAAAGAAAGAAAGAAAGAAAGAAAGAAAGAAAGAAAGAAAGAAAGAAAGAAAAGACAGGATTTGACCCAAAAGCTCCAAGCCCATTGCTCTTGCTGACACTTTTTGCCGGCTGATTAATGATACCACCACTCATTCAAGGGCCTTGGCCAAAAATTAGACTCATTCTTGACACTTTTTTTTTTAATGTTTATTTTATTTTTGAGAGAGAGTGCAAGCTGGGAGAGGGGCAGAGAGACAGGGGGACGGGATCTGAAGCAGGCTCTGTGTTGACAGCAGTGAACTCAATGTGGGTCTAAACTCACGAACTGTGAGATCATGTTCTGAGCCAAAGTTAGATGCTTAACCGACCGAGCCACCCAGGTGCCTGACACCTTCGTTTCTTTGAGCCCATGTATGAGCCATGAGCAAATCTTACCGATTCTACCTTTGAAATATATCCCAAATCAACCATTTCTCACCACCTCCCCTGCTACCATCCAGGGCGAAGCCTCTGTCTTCTCCCACCTGAAGTGCTGCAACCACTTAGTGAGTCTACACAAATGGTCTTCAGGGAACCCAGATGTCCTGGGAGTCACACCCATCTGCATCTATGACCTTGAATCCTGGCTGGCTCGTGACCCATTTTAATGAATAGAACACGGGAGATGTGAATCAGTGCATTTCTGGTCTGGACATCAAGAAGGCGTTTGTACTTCTGAGAGCCCTGAGCCACCTGTGAGGAGTCCCGCTAGTCTGCAGGAGAGACTCAGTGATGAGGCCCCGTGGGAAAGTCCCATGAAGCGGAGAGGCCCTGAGACTGTACCGAGTAAGAGAAAGGCCCAGGTGTCAGGGTCCCAGCTGAGCCCAGCCTTTTCACTGTCTCCCTCAAAAGGTGTCATGAGCGAGTGTCATGGACATTTCAGCCAGTTGTGCCCTCATATGACAGCAGCCAAATTCATTTCAGCGGAAGCAGAAGAGCCAGCCAGCTGAGCCCCAGGGACCCACAGAACCAGGAGAGACCATAACACGGTGATTGTTCTGTGCCACTAAGTTTTGGCCTGATTTGTTGCGAGGCCGTGGATGACTGAACATCTAGGGACCTCCCTGGTTGACTCTTTCTTGTCACCAGTCTATTTGGCATACAGAAGATTTTTTTCTTAATTTTTAAAATGTTTATTCATTTATTTTATTTTATTTTATTTTATTTTATTTTATTTTTTTGAGAGAGAAACAGAGTGTGAGCCAGGGAGGGGCAAAGGGAGAGTCACAGAATCTGAAGCAGGCTCCAGGCTCTGAACTGTCATCACAGAGCCCGATGCGGGGCTTGAGCTCACAAACTGTGAGATCATGACCTGAGCCTAAGTTGGATACTTAACCGACTGAGCCACCCAGGTGCCCGTAAAAGATTTTTTTTTTAAATTTCGGTAGAATACATATAATGTAAAATTCATCAATGTAACCATTTTTAAGTACACATAACATAAACTTCATAGTCCTAACCATTTTTAAGTATACATTTCAGTAAGTACATTCACATTGTTGTACAACTACATCCAGAACTGTTTTCATCTTGCAAAACTGCAACTTTGTATTCATTGAACAATAATTCTATTCGCCCTTCCCTTGAGCCCTTGGCCATCACTGCACACCATCCTACTTTCTGCTTCTACAAATCTGACTCTTCCAGATACCTCATATAAGTGGAATCAGGGTTTGTCTTTTGTGACTGGCTTGTTTCACTTAGTGTGACATCTGCAATGTTGCAACATGTCAGCATTTCCTTCTTTTGGTTGCTTCCACTGTTTAGCTATTGTAAGTAGTGTTGCTATGAACACGGTGTACAAATGTCTCTTCAAGACCCTCAGTTCTTTTCAATATATACCCACAAGTGATGCTGATGGATCATATGGTAGTTCTGCTACCATAAAAAATTTTTTTAGTTTATTTATTTGAGAGAAACCGCATATCAGCAGGGAAGGGGCAGAGAAAGGGAGAGAATCCCAAGCAGGCTCTGCACTGTCAGCACAGAGCCCGATGTGGGGCTCGAACTCATGAGCCATTAGATCATGACCTGACCCAAAGCCAAGAGCCGCTGCTTAACTGACTGAGCCACCCAGGGGCCCCTAATTCTGTTTTGAGTTTTTTGAGGTACCACCAGACACAGAAGATTTTAAAATATAAATTTTGTCATGCCCTTGCTCAACACCCTCTGTTCACTTCCTGTTACTCTTAGAATAATATCCAAGACCCTACTATGGCCTACAGGGCCTGAGAACACCAGTCCGCAGCCGCCTCACCAGCCTCATGTCTTGCCATTCTCCCTCCCTCTACTGTGGCCAATTTCTCTCTGCCCCTTGTCACTCCAACCATGGCCTCATGGCAGGGATTTAGCTCTTGCCATTCTCTGCCTCCAGTGCCTGTCCCTGGACACTGACAAGGCACATGCCCTTGCCTCATTCGAGCCTCAGTTCAAATGTCCCCTCCTTCAGGGAGGACTTCTCTGATCACCCAATTTAAAATAGTGCCCCCATCATCTCTGTATCCTTATTTTCAGTTCATCATTTCATCTCTATCTGACAAGAAGGGAATTTATATTACTCGCACTCACAGATAATACTAACGACGTGCCTTGTTACTGTTCTGAACACTTTACATATACTGACATAACTGATCTTAATGGCAGTCTTATGAATTAGGTAGTCGTCTTCTCATCATCATCATCATCATCATCATCTCCATTTTACAGATGAGAGAACTGCAACACCGGAAGTTAAAGAACTTCCCTAAGCTTCTATAGCTAGTAATCGACAGAGATGGGCTTAAACCAGGGCAGCTGGGGTCCAGAATCCACTCTACTCTACTCATCTCATTATAAACAGATATGTGTAAACTATATGCACATTCATATATGTGTTTATTTATGGTCTGTCTCTCCCATCAGCATAGCTTTCACAGGAAGGCACTTCGTTCTCTTCCCTGTTCTCCAAGGGCTTAGAACAACATCTGACACATTTTCAATAAAAATGCATTGAATGAATGAATGGGTTCTTTGTGTTAGGCAGACATCGACCCTTGTCAGTGCTTTCCTGATCCAAGGACTTGTGTGGATGCAATTTTACGACGGTGTGGGTCTGATATTAAAGTATATACAAAGATGCAAGCCCTCAATTGTTTTTCCCCATGGATTTGGTTGTATTTGATAAGTCCAGCTAGCCAAAGAGAGCAGGTACATATGCTAGACGCCCAATCATCCTTTATTCAGTGAATGAGTTGTGAGCTTTTTGCAGATAGAGACTAGCATTTGTTTGATCTTGATATCCCTCACAGGCCGTGGCCCGCTGCAGGGCTGCCCAACCTCTGTTGCTGTTCTGGAAGAGAAGAACCTGCCGGGTGGACCTAGCCTACTCTGTGTGGCCAAGTTTGGCGCCCTTGTTTCCTAAAGTAGCTACAAGGAGAGCAGTGTGCAAGTTCAGGCCAAAGATACATGGAGGGGATGCGAGTCCAGCATTTTTTCTTGTCTTTCTTTTGATCCTCCACATTAAACACATCCCTCTTCGTAGGATTTAGAGGCAGCTTGTCTGGGACGCAGAAACGAGTTTCTAAAACAGGGTTTTAGAAAATGCCCATGATTTCCTTCGTCCTTCACCTAAAGAGCTTCCATTGTGTGAAACCTACCCCCTCTCCTCGGCTTTTGGAAGAGCTGGGACTTCAGAGGTCTATCCGGTGCTATGCACAGAGAAACTGCTCTGTAAACAAATGCTGAGCGAATGAATGAATGAACTGTTCTCTTTAGAAGTAGCTATGAGGAACTCAGGTCCACAACTGGTTGGCTTTCAACGGGGATCCACTTGTGCTTCGACAGATTATTTTTTCTCTCTAGTTTCAGATATACTTAGGAGAGTCCTTCCAGTACCATTTCCACCAAATTGTTGTCGAAATGTAGGTCAGAAGTAAAGAATACGAGCGTCTATTGAAGAGTGGCATCAATGCATTAAAAGGTACCCTGGTGGCCTTAAAGACTTAATGCAGCTTTTTAAAATGGCTAATTTATGCACTGGGCTAGTCCGGCTCACCCTGGCGCACTGGATCACATTATACAGAAACGTAGATGGAACACACATATAATAGGTGGTGGCTGGGCTCAGTTATGACCTTATTTTCACTGATAAAGACAAATTTCATAATTCACTGGTAGCAGTCAGTCTTTTATCTTTCCCTGGACTCATGAGGATACCAGTCACATCGACTGAGCCTGCTCTGTGTGTGACAAGGAAACTCTGGCAGCCAATCATCGCAAAGGTGATTCATTCATTTGCATTCAGATATCCCGTTGGTTAAAAAGCAATAGAAATGTTTGGGGCTTTTTTTTTTTTTCCCTTCACGCTATAAAAAGTGGCTTACTGGTAAAATATACGCCTTTACTCATCTTGCAGAGCTGCTATAAAAAATAACATTTGGCAGTGGGAAGTGGGACTTTGCTTGAGGAACTAATGTGTACAGATAATATTTATACATTTCTTAGATGGCCATGGACACTTGTCAAGGCTTTCGTGTTCCAAAGACGCAGACGGATAAAATTTGCTGTGGTGTGGGTCTTGATGGTTAGAGCGTATGTGCGGATTTATAAAGTACAAGATTGCAAAATGAAGTGGTAAGAAGACCAAGGGGCCTGGAGCGGCGGGGGGGTGACATTAGGTAGAGTATTGGATCTGACTTTCACGCCAGTCATGAGAAAGCACCATGCTTTCTTTCCTCCACGCTTTCTGTGCCTGCGTTAGCTCCCTCTCAGATGGGCTTGCCCACGCCAGCTTCCACCTTCAGCCCTGTTCTCGGAGCCCTGACGTTGGCCAAAGAGGCCAGTTGGGGACCAAGCAGCTGGGTCAGGGCCTCAGAACGCTGGGCAGCTTCCAGGAGACCCAAAGTGGCTCAAGGAAAATGAAGAAGCAGTATCAGGGGACTGGAGAATGAAGTGTTCCAGTACTGCTGAAGCCAGGGTCCCCCTTCCCCGCTGGGGCAGAAATCAGTAGGGGAGCCTGGATGTTTATTTTCAAAGCAGGAACTACATCCCGCATTATGCTCTGCACTGTGCTAAGTACCATGTTGGATAAATGTTAGTAACAGCAGCCATAATGATGATAATAGCAGTTGTGGTTACCCCGCCTCCTGCATGCCAAGGGAATTGAAGAGATTTAACCATTTCTTGTGATCGATGTCAGTGTACCCAGGATCCCCGGCTCCCTGGTATTTTTCCTGTTCCCCCATCTGTCTGCAAAGACTCTCGGGAGGTAGGAAAGAGGTCCCAGAGACTAGTGCTTTCTGCATATTCATCTTGAGAACAGTCACTCCGAGAACGAACAAATGCCCCTCATGTGTCTTGTCTGCCAATTAGACCCCTCTGTCCGCCGAGACCCTTTCAAAAAAACAATAATGAAACCTTCATTTTAATTATTCTCTTTCTTGGTCCCACTTCAGGACTATGCCTTTTAAATAAGTTACACCCGAGTTTCTTCCTTCTCATCTTGCTCCTAATTAAGGACGGTGGGGGGTATCCTTTGGTCTTATTTTTTTTAATAATTTTAATTACACTGATCTTGGCTTAAAACAGGACCCATTTAAGTGCTGAGAAGATATGTATTTTCTGGTTCAGTGAGTTTTTTTCCTCCCACGCCTCTTCGAAGAGGACATAGTCGAGAGATGGAGCTTCTCGGAGCACCAAAGCTCGCTAAGCCTGCCTTGCCTTGGATGAAAGACGGGAAGCCCTGGTGGGACCCCAGCTGCTGCAGGAGGGCCTGGTATCTTCAGGGGAACTGACATCTTACCATAAGAAGCAGCCACCATGATGAAAAGTCAGAGTGCAGATGACAGTCGGGGGAAATACTCCAAGGGAATGCAGAGGTGGCTCTCTCTAAAAAGGTGAATGATCTGCTGGTTGTTCTTCCCTACCCTCCGCAGCACTTGGCCTGGTTGTGCTTAGAAGGGCAGTCATCATGCTATTTCTCTTCCTCCTCCTCTTCCTTTTCCATCCTGGTCAAGCATGACCTTGACCTCCATGAGGAGTACTGCCACTCTCTGCTTCCTGGAGTCCACATGATTCAGTGGTAAGAAACTATGAGCACCAGGAGACCAAGGCCAAGGTTTGAATCCCAGCCTCACTGATACTTCTCATATAGTCTTTTAAAAAAATATTTAATGTTTATTTATCTTAGAGAAGGAGAGAGTGAGAGCGCGCGCACGTGAGAGAGAGAGAGAGAGAGAGACAGACAGCACAAGTGGGGGAGGGGCAGAGAGAGAGGGAGACACAGCATCTGAAGCAGACTCCAGGCTCTGAGCTATCAGCACAGAGCCTACTGTGGGGCTCAAACTCATGAACCCGCGAGATCATGACTTGAGCTGAAGTTGGACGCTTAACCAACTGAGCCACCCAGGCGCCCCAGATATTTGTCATATAGTCTTAGCAAATGATTTTCCCGATGAGCTCTGAGATCCTCTTCTGAATAAAAGTGTGGGGGGGGGCTCCCAGTATCTACTTGACAGGACAGTTGGGCAGGACGCATATGACAATGAGTGCTGAGTGAAATAGGCCGCCGGGCACGAGATAGGTGCCCCCTAAACCTTGTTGCCCCTTTCCTTTGTGAGATAAATGTGGGCGAGTACCTGGGAGGGCAGGGCTGAATAATAAAGATAGTAACACACAATAAACAATAAAGATAGTAAAGATCTAAAGATATAATAAAATAAAATAAAGATAATAAAGATAATACACAATAATAAGGATAATAAAGATGCACAGTAAAGATAGTAACACACACAGACACACAGACACACACACACAGTGTCTACCTTGTCCTCTGCTTGGCCCATCCCCTTCCCGTGTTCCTTTTTCCTGCCTCCTCCTTCATAAGGTTTACTCTGATCGCTTCCAGTCCACAGCAGTCCTGCCCAACCCTTTTGCCTCAACCACACAGCTTAACATGACATCAGGTTTCACAGGGTTTGTGTGTTAAAACCTTCTCTCTCTAATCAGGGAAGCTCCTTGGGAAGGGACTACATGAGATCCTTTTTCTTGAGTCTTTGCAGCATCCAGCGCTATGCCAGGCTTGCAGTAAACGTTTAATAATTAAGTGAAGTGCTATCATTAGTCCTACCTGAGGGTGGAGACTTTATTTCAATTTATTATTATTATTTTTTTATGGGAGAGAGAGAGAGAGAGCACACAAGCAGGGAGAGGGGCAGAGGGAGGGGGACAGAGGACCTGGAGCAGACTCTGTGCTGACAGCAGAGAGCCCCATGTGGGGCTTGAACTCATGAACTACGAGATTGTGACCTGAGATGAAGTTGGATGCTCAACCACTGAGCCACCCAGATGCCCCTGGAGACTGTATTTCATATGTTTTTTGTATCTCCATAGCAGTTTAAGTGCGAAGCATCTAGGCACTCAGGTACTCAATTAAACATCAGTCAGGTTAAAATTACCTTTTGTTTGAGAGATGGCTTTGAAGGGTGGTTAGCCATTGATGTGAGAAGTGCAGCCTGAGACCAAGGAGTAAAAGCGGAATCTACAAATGGTTCTGAAATGCCTGGTAGTTGGGGCCATTTGTAAATCATGCCCTGGCAGCGCAGAAAGAGCATCACATAGCAAGTTTGGAGACTTGGCTTCTGGTCTCAGCTGGGACAGACAATTGATCTGATATGGATCCTCATAATCCAGATCTGGAACCAGGTGGCCCTCTGGCTTTTGGTTCAAAAGACAAGTTTCTTCTTGACACAGGAGCCCTTTGGAAACTTGTCACCTCTCACTGACCCTATTGATGGCTCCCAGTTTCTTCTGATAGTTTGATCATGGCCCATAATCTTTAAATAGACAAAATTTCCAAGGAAGCTGATTTGCATTAGATTGAAAGTCAGGCTGCTGCAAGAATATGGGATTAGGCCTCAGGGGAAGGAAAGGCCGTTATTTTTCAATTCTCTGCAGGTCAGAGGCAGCAGGGGGCTGCTCATCTTGGGATGGTCCTGAGAAGGTGACCCTCTGTGTTCCCTAAGTGTGACTGGGAAACTCAGCTGGACCCTTCTTCAGGCTGCTGTTTCTCTCCTGGCCTGTCATGAGGCTCATTGACCTTCTACCTGTGTGCACTGGCCTGGCTCCATCCGCCGCTGGAGCCCTGGCTGAAGGACCCCTGCAGCTGGTGGCCAGTGTGTTCCCTGACCTTGCCAGCTCAGTTCTGTAAGCCGTTGTGCCTCCAAGTGGCCACTTAACACAGTGGATGATACAGAAACTGTGAGAAATAGCCCCATTGGCTACAAACTCCAGCCACAACGGAGCCCAGCAAAAAAACACAACCCCCAATTTTGACCTTGTGCTAGATTCATTCCATGCTGTTCTGGTGGCAACACACTTGGGGTGGCCGTAAATGCATGGGACCACGAGGCAGGGTAAGTTTTGCTTTGCCAGTGTTTTACATAGCCTTGTTTTTCTTTCACCCAGCCTGATTTCTGTCTTTCTTTTTGCAGTATCCCAAATATGAAGGGCAGGAGTCTTTCCCAGCTGAGCTGGATGAGCGGTCCGGGATGGCAATGGAGCCATCCTGGAGGGGGCTCTCCAAGTGCACAGCCTGCTTGCTTCTATTAATTCACAAAGCGCTTTCCATGAGGGAGCCAGACAAGCAGCATTATTATTATCATCAATCACCCTGTGCTGAAGAAACTGAGGCAGCCGAGGGAGTGGAGGGCTGCTGAGCTGGCTCATTCAAAGGGAGGAGGTGGCGGTGAAGGTGCACATGGCTTTTTTGCACTAGCTTGGAGGTGACAAGGTAGAGGGATGACCAGCCTGTGGGAGCTGCCATTCAGACCAGGCACCCTGCCTCGGCCCGTTCTCTTTTTCGGGTCCCTAAATCGAATACATTTTGATTCAATTTGGATGTTCTGGATTAGTGGAAGGGAACGAGGTTTAAAAGAGGTCAGCTCCATTACTCAGCATTATTAATGATGTTGTCGACTGTTAAAATCTCAAAAAACTAGGAAACTAATAAATTTTACATATTGAAAAATCACAGATGGATCAGGCAAATGGATAAATTGTTAAAAGTATTTAATATCTGTTAAGAGGACAGAATGATAAATTCAATATTGAAAACCAATATCAGATTCACAATTACAGGCCATTTATCATAACCAACTGCATGGACAGCATCTTATTGCAGGGAGCATGGTGTGATTCATAAGCAGAGACCCGGAACAAGTCCATATGAAACGAGAAATAAATCTGCTTTACATATTGGAAACTTATTTCCACTTCCTATCTTTATTGCCAACAATAATGTTAGCTTTCAAGAACAAATTGTTACACATTAAACCCATGCATAATGAGCCCAATTGAGTAAAAAACTCCCCTAAAAAGAGCTTTAAATTATTCCAAATTGGGTTATTAGCTTGAGCTCTAATTCCACTGAGAGGGCCCACCAATCTTATAGTAAAGTTTCAGTGCCTAAACAGACAGTTGGTTTCCTAGATTGGGCCCCAAAGTTCTGGCTTTGTTCTTTCTTTTCCAGCCCTAGCTCCCTGAAAATCGAACAAGGTCACAGTCACCGTTAAGGAACAAACGTGCTAGTATTTAACAGAAGTGCTCATGAAACAAATGGTAAGAACGTCGCAATTTACATTTTTGATTTTAAGATGCACGATTCTGCATCTTTTGAATATTTGAGGCCCTGTGAGTACATGGAATGATTTGAATTCAGAGCCTTGCATGTCCTGGCCAGGACATCAGCTCAGTCAATGTTTTGATCTAAAGATACTCAAGGATCAAGTGGCAGAGAGGTGACTTGGCTGTAGACATCTGTCATTTCTCTGACTGCCCAGACTGATCCAGCTGACATGTCTTTAAAAACGACAGAGGATGGATTAAAAAAATTTTTTTTCCCGATTTCAAAAATGAGGTGCTCAAGGGGCGCCTGGCTGGCTCGGTCAGTAGCGCATGCAACTCTTGATCTTGGGGTTGTAAGTTCAAGCTCCGCAATGGGTGTAGAGATTACATAAAAGTAATATCTCAAAAAGAAAGAGAATGAAGTGCTCATATGTAGAAAATTTGGAATGTGTAGGAGGATAAAAGCTTCATCCCGTCCCGGGGGTCACCAATTACATTTGACATGTGTCTTTTGTGTTCTTTGTTCTCTTTTTTTGCTGTGCATTTTCTTTACATAGTTGAGATTATGTATTTACAATCTTCTATGCCATGCAATCATAATTTTGATGCTTATGTAATACTCCATCATTTCACAATGGACCCTTTCCCTCCTACTGAGCCCTTAGCAGTAGATATCTGGATGTGCTTATCTTTGGGTGAATTTCTGATTATTTCTTTAAGATTTATTCCGAGAAATCTCATTACTGGGTTAAAGAGCGTGAACATTTAAAAACCTGTGATATATACGAAGACAGAGAAGAGGATTTTATGTAAACCTCTCTTTAATGAGTTTGTTAATTGTTTGGTCAAGCTGCTGCCACAGCCGAGAGGTGATTGGCATCAGTTTCACCTACATTCAAGAGCTGCAGACTAGCTGAGGGACTTACCCACGTGGAGCCTCCATTGCTACATCTGTAAAATGGGCCTCATGATACCTTCATCTCAGGGTTGTTGTGAAGATAAAATGTGACAGTACCTTTGCCCAGCACCTCAGTAAACAGTAAACAGTCCACAAAAGGCCAATAGTATTTGTCTTTATGCATTTTTTTGGTGGCAGAATATTATAACTATGTCCTTATAATATGCATAATACAAAAAGTATAATACATGCATATATAGTATGATATAAAATATAATAGAGTACACTGTAATAAATACTAATATAATATATATTATTAGTGTATATTATAGTATATTAGTACATGTAAGTATATGAATATATGTAGTATATTAGCACATATAGTATAATAATATGATAGAGTATAATACATGTATAACACACATATATATACATAAAGACATCGAAAAAAATATTTAAATTTATTTTCGAGAGAGAGAGACAGAGAGAGACAGAGCACAAGCAGTGGAGGGGCAGAGAGAGAGAGAGGGAGACACAGAATCCAAAGCAGGCCCCAGGCTCTGAGCCATCAGCACAGAGCCTGACATGGGGCTCGAACTCTCCAACTTGAAATCATGACCTGAGCAGAAATCAGTCAACCACTGAGTCACCCAGGTGCCCCAAGGCATCATATAATCTTAAAACCTTTAAGCTTTAATAGTATTTTCCATTATCTCCAGGATAAAATTGTAACTTATTGGTCACTATCCTTCACCATCAGAGCCCAGTTCACCTTTCCAACTTTCTTCTCTCCATTACATTTGCTCCAGCTGCCTATGATATATATATATATATATATATATATATACCCTATATATGTATATATACCTATATATATATGTATATATATATATCTATATCTGTATATGTATATGTATATATACCCTATATATGTATATGTATATATACATACACATATATGTACAGCTGCCTGGTGATATATATATATATACCCTATATATGTATATATATACACACATATACCCTCCTTGAATGGGTCATGTATCTCCCATCACTGTGCCCATGTCCCTTCTTTTTCCAGCCCATCCTTTCGCTTCTTTTCACTGTTTGCCAAACAATACTTATGGGTCAGGAGTGGCTCAGGCATCACCATTTCCGCCAAACCTTCCCAATACCTCCCTGGGTAGGATGAACATGCTTGTCCTCTGTGTTCCCATAGCATCTTGTGTATACTTGGGTTGCAGCTCTGCCCGGTCTCACATGTTTCAGCAGGTGAGGTGCGTTTCAGTCTCTCCCACTAAACTGGGGACACTATAAAGGTTAAGATCATGTCCTATTAATCTTGGTTTTCTTTCGTGCCTACCACAGTGCCTGACACACTAGAGGGACTCAATCAAAGTTTGTTAAATGTAACAGAGGTAGTGGGTATGATCAAAGAAGTCCATATATGACACTTAAAGGCAAAGTGAATTTCAAGTGAGTTGAAAGCTGATTGGACTTTAATTTTTTATGTGTTATGGGATTTAAATTGTACTTCGTGCCATTGTGAAGTGTTTTCTAAGCCTTGGAATACTTAGTGCTATTTGTAAAGTGTTTCTAGGCAAATTATTGAGATTTAACATTGTACAAGGAATTTCAGAGGACCCTGTATAGATATATATCAACATATCTCATGGGAGATTATAGCATGTAACCGTTATATAGGTGGGGATACTAAAACCCAGGGAAAAGAGACTATGGAGTTATTGGGACCCTGAATTTCTTGCCCTCCTTAAATCGTACTATGGTTAAAGCTGAAGTTTGAAATGGTTTCCATATTGACTCTATACACCACTTAACAAGCCTGGTAAAATATCTGGGTCATGTCTAATTGACAAGCATTGTCCTTACCGTTATTTTTGTCTGTTTGGCTCAGTGCTGGATCCCCCAATACCTAGAACAGTGCTTGGCACCTCAGAGGCACTCAATCAATATTTGCCAAATGACCGAATGAATCAGCCATCACATTTGGTAGGACCCAATCTGCATCCATTTGGGGTTGTTTAGTTCAACTTGACAAATCATTATAGAGAGCTTTCTGTGTTCCAGATGCCTTGCCAAGGAGGTGAGGGTATGAAGATGAATAGCATATGGATCCTGTCTTCATGATCTTGACATCCGGTGTGGGAAGTAGACATGTAACAGATAAATGCAGTGTGTCGTGGTTGGTGAAAGAGAAGCCTCGGTACAGAGTTGCAGGAAAACCCAGAGGAAGGGAGTTCAGTCCAGCCCGGGGGCTTCAAGGAAGATTTCCTATAGGACAATATGCCTGAGCTGTCTTGCTGGATGAGTAAGAGTTAGGCTGAAGAAAGCTGGAAGGGCACACCAAAGAGGAGATATCATGAGCAAAGACAAGGATATGACCTCTCATTCGCTAATTCATCTAAGGAACATTCTTGCTGGCCTACTGTGTGCCAGATATGTGGCAACAAACCAAGCCCCTTTCCTTGCTTGTGGTCCAGTGGACACAGGACCTGCTAACTTGCAGCATCAAGGGAGGACCAGGAACAGGGTGGGGAGTGGTGGCAGAGGAGGCTGAACAGGGTGGCGCTTTATTTTACATGAGAATTGAGTTGATACCCCCACCTACTTCCGCCAAGGATTTGAGGCATTTATAAAGAGCTAAGGATTTGCCAAATGGGGCTATCAGTGGGCAGGAGTCCCAGGCCCCTTCCTGAGATGGGGGGTTCTTCGAAAGTCTCTTGGTCACTGCAGGGAACTGACTGCTAACAGGGCTGCAGAAGTGAGGCTGCCCCTGGACCCCGGGCACTCCTAGAAATCCCCTTGGGTTGATTCAAGAATTTGGGTTGTGATGCATGGCAAGGAAGAACCTGGCACATGGTAAGAACATTGTAAATGCCTATTGAATGAAAACATGAGGGATTTGACTACATCTGCAAAACGGAGGTGTGGCCAATCCCTTTGAGCTTTGCCTTGAGACTAAGAATGAGGAGCTTCCCGGAAAGTAGGATGTCTCCTGTATCAACACGTTGCTCCACTCAAGTCAAAGGATAAATAGCCAAAAATAAAACCTGTGTGCCTTTATTTTCAAGTCCGATCATCTATCCATCCAACATTAGGCCGGGCACTGTCTGAAACATTGGCGACATTGAAATGCTTTTATGAAATTCACTGTCCAGGGGGGCCAGGTAGACCCGTGAAGAGATAATCCAATGGCAGTGAGAAAAATACTAACCCAGGCAGGTAAACAGGTAGGGTGAAAGGGCCAAGAAAGGCCTTGTCAATGAGCAGAGATTTAAAAGGACAAAACTGGAGTTTACCAAGCTGGAAAGAGGAATGGGAAGGACATTAGGCTTTGAGAACAGCAGAGATTGGGGCGCCTGGGTGGCTTAGTCGGTTAAGCGTCCGACTTTCGCTTAGGTCATGATCTCGCGGTTCGTGGGTTCGAGCCCCGCGTCGGGCTCTGTGCTGACTGCAGCTCAGAGCCTGGAGCCTGTTTCAGTCTGTGACTCCCTCTCTCTCTGACCCTCCCCTGCTCATGCTGTCTCTCTCTCTCCTAGAAATAAATAAAACATTAAAAAAAAAAAAAAAAGAACAGCAGAGATAAATTTGGGGGCAGGTGGGGAGGGCATAAACAGTATGTCGAGTTCAGGATGTACAGATAGACTGGTGTGGCTCTCAGGCTGTCCAGTAGGATGTAAGGGTTGGCAGACTGTTGCAGGTGAGGAGAAGGAAGTGCTTAGTGGTATACTTACCTGGACCATCTGTTACAAATACAACGAAAATAATTTCCAAAGAAGCATGACCACACAGACTTGGTCAGAGGCTTACACTCGACCTAATGGTTTTATTATCATTACTATTCTTTTTTAAAAAATATTTTTATTTCTTTTTGAGATAAGAGAGGGGCAGAGAGAGAGAGAGAGAGAGAGAGAGAGAGAGAAGGAGACAGAATCTTAAGCTGACTCCAAGCTCTGAGCTGTCAGCCTAGAGCCGGATGCAGGGCTCAAACCCAGGAGCTCTGAGATCATGACCTGAGCCGAAGTCAGAGGCTTACCCGACTGAGCCACCCAGGCGCACCAATCGTGACTACTCTTTGGACAGCATTCATTTACATTTGCTCCGGACCTCAAGTCAAAGCAAATCAGAATATGACAAACGTGTGTCAGTGAGATGGGGCATCTGGTGGAGAATGCATTCTCTCTCTGTGGTAAGCAGTTGACATCCTTGTAGGGTGCAGTCTGCAATGGCATAAGGACCATTGCCAGTGATTTAACCCTGGCCTCTGACAAACCACATTTTAGAATTACTTTTTACCCACCTGGCACCACTAATATAACCGTAACTTATGTAAAATCTGCATACGTGGATATGTTAAGTTCACTAACTTCTAGAATCCCACATCCTCCAAGGACTTTCAGGAATCTCCACGATACCTCTGAAAGCTGCGTTTTGCATCTGATTCTCTCATTTTGGGAAAAAGAAATTTATGTTGCTCGTCCGCAGTCCACAGAGTTCCCTCGCTTGGACAAATTGGTCTTGGACGATGTATCCACATAAATTGCTCCCAGATCACCCTGTGCCTGTGGGAGGACCAAGGGCTTAAGACGAGGGCATTTCACAGCATCATATTTGGTGCCTTTTCCTGGCAGACATGGAGGAAAGAGAAGAAGAGATCCAATCACATTCCCTGGGACTGTGTAATAAATAATCTGTTATAATAGTGGAGCATCATAACAAATAATAGTGTAATAATGTCATGATGATAACCTATAATTTAAGTAAATTCATGAAAAGCGTAGAATGGAAAGATTTCCAGCACTGGCTTCTGAGAATGAGTCACAAACTCAATTCCCAGTTCAAAGCAATTGGCACTTCTGATGTTTAAATGTAAATAGGTCTCTACCAAACTCATTAAATATTCAATCCATATTCAAAGTTATTAAATATTGAACACAATCTAATAAATACAACCAAGTTAATCAAGACTTCGATTGGTGGCTGCAGGTTCATAAAATGCTTGTGAAAAAAGTTACTCCACTTGGATTTTATTCAGATAGCCTCCTTATCTCCCTCCCCTGTTTTTATATGAGTGCAGGAATTGTATTATATGCATGTGCAGGCATTTTGCGTTGTGTTGGTGTGTATGTAGGCATGCTGGGTTATTCTCCCTTGGTAATTTGTGTGCCCGGCAGGACGGCTAAGTGTGGGTATGTTGGAGGATGTGTCTGTGTGTGTTATGTGAGCAGGGGTGACACTGGTGAGTTATCTTGGATGCTGGCTGCTCTGTAGTTTTTCCTTGGTACCACGCCAATGGCTAGGACACAGGGATCCCAAGGTCCCCTCTAATTCTTTGTAGGGTATCTGAAGGTTGCTTTTTCTTAGGGTTGTGTAAGTAAGAGTTGGTGCCTGAGAGCGAATGCCCCCTTGTATTTTGGCCCCAGGGCCCTTGCTTGCCTTACGCCAGTGCCAGCCCTCCAGTGCCAGACGCCATTGCACGGAGGGAAGAGCTTGTGAGCAGGCTGGAGTTCAACTGTGGGTTCTTTTTTTTTTTTTTAATATATTTTTTTAATGTTTTATTTATTTCCAGGAGAGAGAGAGAGAGAGAGAGAGAGAGAGACAGCGTGAGCAGGGAAGGGTCAGAGAGAGGGAGTCACAGACTGAAACAGGCTCCAGGCTCCGAGCTGGCAGTCAGCACAGAGCCCGACGTGGGGCTTGAACCCACGAACCGCGAGATCATGACCTAAGCGAAAGTTGGACGCCTAACCGACTAAGCCACCCAGGCGCCCCTCAACTGTGGGTTCTGTCACTTTCTCTGGGACCCTTGGTTTCCCATTCTGTGAAGGGGGGCTGATAATGCCTGCTGTAGAGTATTGCTATTCTCTTACCAAGGCAGAGCCCTGTGCTAGGCTTTGTAATAGATGTGGAGGTAAGGAAAACCCCAGGTACCTTCAGGTGTGGTAGAAAAACAGACATTTTCCAAAACCTGCTAATAAGGCAAGTTTCACCGGAGGAGCCGAAAGATCCTATGAGTTCTGAAATCTTTCTGTCACTCAACAAATTCCAGTCATCCCTGATGCATTTTCTGTGGATGTTCCTCCCTGGGGCTTTGAGCCAGGGCTCTGCAGAAAGCCGGAGGGGAAAAGGTGACCCTTCAGCAAAGAGAAGAGGGAGAGGGAAGGAGAACAAAGGGACTCCCCTGTACATCTAAGCGGAGGGAAGGTGAGGAGCATGCCGGTCTGAGTCCTGGACACTCTGTCCTGGGTCCTAGCCTTCTGATAATTTCTTTCTTTTTTTTTTAATTGAATTTTTTTTAGAGAGAGCGAGAGAGCGGGAGAGAGAGAGTGAGAGTGAGCGCAAGAGTGGGGGAGGGGCAGAGAAAGAGACAGAATCCCAAGCAGGCTCCATGCTCAGCACTGGGCTTGATCCCATGATCCTGGAATCATGACCTGAGCCGAAGTCAAGAGTCAGACACTCAACTGACTGAGCCACTCAGGCGCCCCTGATAATTTATTTCTAAAAGTGAGAAAGCCCTCCCACCTTGGTCACCAGAATTTTTGCCTCCTCATCTTCCAACCCCATCCAGGCTGAAGGGTTTAGAAGGTGGAAATGAGCTGGGTGTCAGATGCTGTTTCGTGGCAGAAGAGACACTTGGGAGCCCGGTAGAAATAAGGAGAGGAAAAGCTGACAGGGGAGGTAGTGGATGAGAGCAAGGGCGATGAAGTTCACTCTGCTTGGACTCTACTTACTATTTGTGTGACCTTGAGCCAGGTGATTCTTGTCTCTGAGCCTTGGTTTCCTGCTCTGCAAGATGGGGAGGATAGCAGTGTTTATCTCATTATTATTCCCATTTTGCGGATGAGAACACTGAAGCACAGAGAGATTGAGAAGCTCACTCTCCATCACACAGTTAACAAATGAGGAAGTCTGGACTTGAACTCAGGCATCTGCTTCTGAGGTCCCTGCTTTCAATTGCCTCATTCCACTCCCGTGCTTTACAGTCTTCTTGCCTCAATTAAAGTGCAAGCTTTTTGTTTCCTTTCCTTTTTTTTTTCTGTTGTTGTTCTTTAATTTCTTTTATCTTATTATTTAAAAAAGTTTTAATGTTTATTCAGTTTTGAGAGATGGAGAGAGACAGAGCATGAGTGGGGGAGGGACAGAGAGAGAGAGGGAGACACAGAATTCGAAGGAGACTCCAGGCTCCAAGCTGTCAGCACAAAGCCCAATGCAGGGCTCGAACCCACGGAATGCGAGATCATGACCTGAGCAAAAGTCAGACGCTTAACTGACTGAGCCACCTAGGTGCCCCTATTTTATTTTTTAAATTAATTTATTGTTTAATTTACATCCAAGTTAGTTAGCATATAGTGCAACAATGATTAAGGAGTAGATTCCTTAATGCCCCTTACCCATTTAGCCCATCCCCCCTCCCACACCCCCTTCAGCAACCCTGTTAGTTTTCTATATTTAAGACTCTCTTATGTTTTGTCCCCCTCTTGCTTTTATATTATTTTGAGGGCAAGCTTTTTGATTTACAGGGTTTATAGTTCAGAATAGTGGACTTTTGACTCAGATTATGCATTTAGAGGAGTAGCCCGGTCTTAAATGTTAACACACTTTCCAAATAAACTTGTCGCTGGGTTGACCATCTACACAGCAGTGGAATGGGCAAAACAGTGCTCCCATGCGCAGGCTCTCAGGGACTGGCAAACGAATGATGGATCATGGGCGCCAGCCTGACCCCGAGCTGACCCTCAGAGATGTTTGCTAAAAGTGTTCCTGGCTCTGTTGGGACCTGTGTCCTTGGAGGCCTGCCATTTGGGCAGAGAAGGTGCAGCTTTATAGATCCGTGTGGCTTTTTAGAGTGTGGCAGAAAACCAGGCATCCCCAGCCCAGCACAGTGGGGGCCAGCAACACTCAGCTGCGCGATTCACGCCTGACAGTGTGGCAGCGTGGGGGGGTGTGAGAGAGAGAGAGGGAGGGAGGCGGGGAGGGGGGAGCAGGTTGCTTCCCGAGCATTTGCTTGTTGAGATGGAGTGGAAGGGTTATCCAGGGCGACCTGCCCACCTCCCCGAACCTGGTAGAACCCGGGTTTGGAAATTATAAATGAGTGTCCACCACATAGTCGTGACGGTGAGAGGCATGGTGGCAAGTGGAATATATAATCCAAAGGGAAGAGGAAGAGGAAGGAAAAATGTGCAAATACTTGCCTTGTATAATACAGCTGCTAACAGGTATCAAGTGCTACTATGTGCGTTATTTGGTTTCATCCTCAGAGGCTCACTGTATCGTTGTCCTTCCCACCTTTATGGACAGGGTAGCCGAGACTAGAGAAGCAGAGTGACTGCCCGGTGTCACAGTACGTGGTGGCACGGGAGTGCAAATCCAGAAAGTTAGGACCCCTCCTTCTGGCCTTTGGCAACCTACAAAGTACAGCGTCTCAGGGGCGCCTGGGTGGCTTAGTCGGTTAAGCGTCCGACTTTTGCTTGGGTCATGATCTCGCGTTCGTGGGTTCGAGCCCCGCGTCGGGCTCTCTGCTGACTGCCAGCTCAGAGCCTGGAGCCTGTTTCAGAGTCTGTGATTCCCTCTCTCTCTGACCCTCCCCTGCTCATGCTCTCTCTCTCTCTCCTAGAAATAAATACAAACATTTAAAAAAATTAAAAAAGTACAGCATCTTAGAGCTGGAGAAACCCTTGGAGAACATGCCTTTCAGCCTCATCATGGTTAGGTGGGGACACTGAAGGCCAGAGAGGCGTAGTGATGGACCAGGGCGACATTGCTGGTTAGTGACAGCCCTAAGATTTGACCAGGATTAGGGGGAAACAGGATCTAGGGTGCAGAATTTTAGGAGGTGCCGACTATGCCTACGCATGACCCTGAGCATGAGCGCCTCTTTAAATGTTGTGCCCTAGGGGCCTGACTTGCTTCATCCTAGTCCCAGCCCTGACCAGATGCTTCTGGTTTTGTGGGGGTGAACCACAGAGGCCCGGGCATGGGTTTATTTCTTGGATTTGATGTCCCAAGCCAGGAAGCTTGATGGGGTATTTGTATGGGGTTTTGCCAACATCCCAAGGCAGATTTCTACCCAGGGCTGGATGGAAGGTCTGCTTCTGGTTGGCACCATGTACTGCAGGGGGCAAACTCTGGCCCCAGCGGAACTAGGAGAATCATGATCCTGTCCTGATGAAGCAGAAAGGACTGCAGAATGGGATCCGTGGGAATCCGGACCCTGCGGCTCTCCTCTGGATCCCACTGGGCTGAAATGTGGGAATGCCAGGCAGAGCCTCTGTAGGCGGAACTTGACCCATCAGACCCAGAATGCGATTATCAGTGGTTGGCCTGAGAAGGCAAGGCAACCAGACACTATCAAAGACACACATTCCTCAAAGCTTTAGACAAGCTGTTTTGCTTTATTTGTAACGAATTTCTCAGGAGAGGTGTGTACAGCACCTTTCACCCAGCTGGACCTTCCTGTTCTTGTCTAGCTTGAGGAGAAAAACAGACAAATCACACTAAGCAAAGCACCTGAGAAGCAGAAGTGTGCTGGTTAAGCATTGCTCAGAGAGGGGTGGAGCTGGAGAGAAGGGTTTGCTTCTCCGCATCTGCACCAAGTGTTCCAAAGAGGCTCAGCACCCCCTAGGAGTGCTGTGGGGCAGCCAGGCAGCCCAAGGTGGAGAAGGCTTCCTCTCAGTGGCCCTGGGGGCTTGGGGCTTGGGATAGGCAGGGGGACTGGAAGGAGTGCATTGGCTTGGGCCACCCTCTCATTTCCCCATCATCAAAGGAGCAATAATGGTCTAGACCCTGCCTCTGGAGTAGACCTTTGTGAAGAGGCAAGTCCTTGCTCTCTTCTCTGTGGACCTCAGTTTCCTCATCTTTAACGCGGCCTGTTTAGGGGTTTGACATTCCGAGGGCCCTGCGCCCAGAGATTTCTCAAGCCCGCGTCCGGAGTTCCAGTTTCCAGCGCTAGCCGGCTCCTCTCGATCCTCAGCCTGCCATCACCAGGCCTGGGGGGCTCCCCCAGCCGCCCTGGACATTCCAGGGGAGATCTCCCATCCCGAGGCTGCACGCAGGCTTTTCTGACCCACCCGGAGGGAGGGGGGAGTAGGGAGGGGAAAGGACAGTAGAGACGGGGAAAAGGTTAAAAGAGAGAGAAAATAGAGAAGAGACACCGAAAGAGGTTAGAGAGAGAAAAGAGGGACGGGAGAGGAATGAGCAAAAGGGAGACAAGGTGGAGTGGGGGGCAGGGTGATAAGAGATGTTGGAAAACCCAGAGCCAGAGAAAAAGGAACCTAAAGGAAAGCTGGAGAGGGACTGAAAGATAGGAAAGAGCGAGCGAGCGAACGAGCGAGGGGGAGCAGGGTCTGAAAGGACCGAAGCGGGAGAAAGAAGGGGGGAGGGAGGGAGCCACGAGCAGGGAGGAGGGAGCTGAGCGGGGAGGGGAGGGAGGAACCGAGGGCCGCGGGGGGTGGGGGCTGGCTCGGCAGCAGCAGCCGCGGCTCCAGCCGCCCGCCGGCTTGCTCACTCGCTCGCTCGCTCGCTCGCTCAAGCAGTCGGCAGCTCCGGCTCCTGGCTCGGCGCTCCGGCGCGGCTCCGGCTCTGGAGGACAGGACCGCGCGACTGGCCGGCCGAGCCCGGGGCGGCCGCGGAAGCAGGTAGGTGGCGTAGCGGGGACTGCGAGGACGCGGAGCCTGGAGGCGCGGGGGACAGGGCGAAAGGGGGGGTTGGGGTCTGTGGTCCTGGGGAGGGGGCTCTGCAGCCCCGCCACTAACTTTCCACCGGCTCCGCAGATCCCCGCTGCCCCCCGCCCGGCGCGGGCTGCGGAAGCCGAGTTGGGCGCCGGGAGGAGGAGAGCGCCGGGGGTCCGGGCCGGACGCGGAGCGCCCGGCGTGGGCAGGCGCGGACCCTCCGGCCGCAGTCGGGACGCGGCGCCCGCGGCGGGGAAGCCCAGAGCGCAGTGGCGCGGCGCGGCGGTCCGGGGAGGGCGCCCGCTGGTCCGCGGGTGCCCGGGGACTCCCACCCCGGAGCCGCCCGGGGCGCGCCGCCTGCGCGCAGTGCCTCGGGCGCCTTCCCGCCGGGGGCGCGGCGTGGAGCCTGCGGGGCGCGGCCGAGCGCCTCTCTGCCGCCGAGCCCCAGCCCGAGCCTTGCGCGCCTTTGCATTTGGGAGGTACGAAACGGACTGCGTGCGCCCTTCGTTTCCTTTTCATCCCGCCGCCCCGATTCTCTTGGGGGAGGTCTGGGACCCCGAACAGCCCCGCAGGTCGACTTTCCGGACGTCCCTCCAGCTCTCGGCGGGGACCCCCCCAACTCCCGAAGTTAAAAGAGAAGCGAGACACTCCCAGAGCGCGCCTGGAGCGCGGTCCCGAAGTTCCCAACTTCTCTCCCAGCCTTGGGTGGTTGTGTTGGAGGTGGGGAAAGGATTGTGGTTTGTGGCCCCTCGGAGACACACAGCGCAGCCGCCTTCCTCCTGCACTTGGTTTATTTTTCCTAATTTGTTAGGGGGGAAAAATACGATTTAGAAAGGTGCAACATTATTCCCGCGGGCGTCAAGGTCCGTGAGTGGGATGGAGCCCTGATCCGTCGGGAACCTGGGAGCGCAGAACCCGAGCTGAACAATTTCCGGAGTCCCCGACCCCCCTGGCTGCTTTCTCCCGGTCTCGGGCTCCCGAGCTCCGTCCCCCGGTAGCCGCTCTCGGGATCCGTTCCCCTGTAGCCCGCGCTGCGAGGCTGGGCGGCCTCCTTCCCGCGTGGTCGTGTTCTCTGGAAAAATATTTCAAAGTGGCTCCGCTTCAGGAGCTCCCACTTCGTCCGCCCCTGGGCGGATAAAGCAGGGCCTCCGGCCGGGTTGGAGGAGGCCTTTGGATGGTTTGGGATCCCGGCCATCTCGACTCGCTCTGGCCAGGGTATTCGTGCCCTGGCGTCAGTCCTCACCCCCCCTCCCCCCTCCCCCTCCCCTCCCCATCCCCAGCGCTCTGCCAGGGAAAGCAGGGGTTAATTCCCCGGCCAGGTGGCACCGAACGCAGGTTGGGCGGGGCCGTCCGAGCCCGCGGGGGGCGTGGGTCCGCCGGCTTCCGGAGTGCCGAGTGCCGGAGGCCGGGTTCGCCGCCTGTGCGGCTTCCTCGGAGCTAGCCGCCCCGGCCTCCGAGCTCTCTATGTTGGAGTCCTATTGGAGAGGTTGCCTTGAAAGGTTTTGAGCAGGTTAAGTGGGACCAAGAGCCGGGGGTTTTGCCGACAGGGTTCCTCCCGGCTGGCGGTCACTGCGTGTAGGTTCGGCGGAATCCCTGGAGGGCCGGTGAACCCACCACCCGGGAGCATTCCATCCTCCGCTCCTTGGGCGGGTTTCCCCCGGTGCACACCACACACCACATCTCTCGGTTTCCCACACATTGTTTAAGCCTCTAGAAATTCAAGGACTTTACAGTGTCCACCTCTTCCTCCCATCTCACAGATCTGCAAACCGAGGCCCAGAGAAGTGCAAAGACTTGGTTAGAGCTGGTTAAGGGGTGTAAGGGAGTGTCAGCCGGATCTCCTGACTCTTAGTTCAGGTTTTTTTTTTTGTTTGTTTTTTTCCTAGTACTCTGTGCTGTGGTCATCAGTTTCTCAGCACGGGGCAGGTGTGCCCAGTCAGACCACAGCGTGCCCTTGGCCGTTGTTGAGAACTGGGCGTGTGTGAGGTTAGAGGCAGAGGACTGGTCTCTGGATTCTCTCGTTGGCTGCTGTGCTGCGATCACCTCCCAGGGTAAATCACTGAGGTGACAGTTCGTTGCATACCTATCCTGTGCCTGCACCGAAGTCTGTGGGTAAAGGGAGCCCCCAGACCTGAACCAGCCGCATAAACTGCCACCCAAAGGGAAGGCAGTTACTGTCTTTTATCCAAGGAATCCACTCTAGCTGCTCTCAAGAGAAATCACTGTTGGAAGGGAGTGGAATTACGGATAGTCCTTGGAGAAGGAGGGATTTGGAGTTGAGCCTTGGGTAGATTTCTGGCTGGGAGGGGGAGGGGTGAGGATTGTGGGGCGCAAGGCTTGAGCCCAAGGAGAGTGGAGAAGAGCTCAGGACTTGCTCAGAAGCTGATGAAAGGACAGAGTCAGGGTAGATGAGAATCTGGATTTTACAAGAGAAGCACTAGGAGAGCTGGGTGAGCCGGCTGCTCAGAACACAAACTCAGAACGCGTGCCCGGAGCGTTCTAGTGCTAGATCTGGGGTGAGCGATTGGCTGGGAAGTCAGCACCCCATGAGCCAAGGCTTCTTTTCAGCCTTTTGCTTTTTCCTTTGTCCTTTTCTCCTTGTTCCCTGGGCTTTCATTTATAGTAGTTTCCTTGCCCCTTTCCATCCATAAGTTAGAATTTAGATACTTGAAGGCTTGGAACCTCCTATTGGACCTACTATGGGTAGGGCATTTACTGTGCTAGGAATATTTAGTCAACAGACAGTTCTCGAGATCGGACATTTTGCCAGGCACTGGCCTAAGGCTTGGGGGATATACCAACGAATCATACAGGCAGAGTCCCATACCTCATGACGCTGACATTCTAGGCTACTGTTCTCCATAAGGTAAAGTCTAGATGTAGAATGGAAGCAAATACACAAAAGATGCCTGAAGAAATGGGACAATATAACAGAGATTCCTCAGCCTGCCCTCTCGTGGCTCAAGGCTCTGAGGACAAAGGCTCGAAGCTGTTGGCTATGAGATTTGGAGGTTCTATGGTCTTCCATGACCCCAGCTTCTGGTTGCCAAGGGTAACCCAGAGGCAGCTGCATTGAAGACCTTAGATATGGCATTGGAGAACTGCTCTGCAGAGCTGGTGAGTGCAATCTTGCTAGGTATCCATAGAGACTGGTGCCAGGTAACCATATGCCTCTTAAATTCCAGCATCCACAGCTCCTTGGTGAACTCTGTAGCCCCATTGTACAGATGGGTAAATGGAGCCCTGACTCTGCAGACTGGGACAGGTGTACAGAAAGGAGCCCAGCACTATAGAGTCCAGGTATTCCTGATCTCTGATTCAATTTAACATGATGCTCTTGCCTTCCTATTTTGTAGATCAGTGGTTCTCATACTTCAATATAGAAGGCTCATGTAAACACAGATGGCTAGGCTCCACCCTCTGAGGTTTCTGATTCAGCGGGTCCAGAGTGGGCCTGGTGATTTCAGTCTCTCAGAGTCCCCAGGTGGTGCTGATGCTCTCGGTCCGGGACCACACTTTGAGAACCACTGTGGTAGAACAAGGTAAAGTGAAGGATTTTCTTGAGCTTATGCAGTAGAGGAGCCTGGGACAAAGGCTGTGATTTAGCTCTAGGAACTCCCAGAATTTGCCTATGTATAATCCCCCTCCCCCACCCCCCCCGGAGGCCATAGAATTAAAAGAATATTTTATCTTCATCAGCACACACAGAGAGAATATACTGCAACATAATTAGGGAATAAATAGGTATCATGTTGGATGAAGACTCATGCCCTGTGGTTCTGTGGGGGTTTATTATGGCGGTGGTTATAAGTGAAAAGTTATAAGTGTCATCTGCTTCGAGCACCCTTCATGAAACTTTCATGGCCTGGGTGGTCAGTGTCCAAAAAGGCATGCTTTCTTCATTTAAAAGAAAGAAAGTCAGAGAGATTGCTGCTTCTGCTAATGGGACTGTGTTTCATATGACAGTAAGGATGCAATGTGTTCTTAGAGAAGAGAGAAAAAAATCGAATAGCTAAGATGAACAGGGAGGGGCTGGAGGGAGTCCACATCTCAGGTTTACAGATCTGTTTGTTGAACATTTCAAAATGTTTTGAAACTGTCTGTTTCACCTATATTTCTGATGTGAAGTTGGATCTCAGCAGGAGGAAAGGAAGGTTTATGTTTCAACTTGGCTGGTTGGGTAAATGTAATAGCACATTTTATCCCCAAAGTGTTAATTAGACCCCAAAGTAAAGAACCATAAAAGGGTTGTTTTCCTAAATGCTGGCATTTTTCATCTGCATCCTATTTATTGATTATTTTACAGTTGAGAAGGAGCAAAAAAAAAAATCTATGTTTTTATAGCAAATAAAGCTGGCTGCAGTAATTATGCAGGCTCAACATGTCTGTTCTGGAGCAGGAAGTTGGAATTCAGCCTGACTCTCAAACATTTGGGTGAGATCTAATTGAGAAAGACATTTCAAAGAACAAATATTTAGGAATGCGGAATTTCACTGATGGTCTCCTGGGCCAAGTGCAAGTACCTTGCTTTTAGCTTGATCCTCAGAGGTGGGGGGATGCTACTGGGAAGGACCTGGTCACTGATGTTGAGACCGTAGTCAAATCACGAGGCTGAGACCTACAGATAATCAGTGAAGTTTAATAAAGGGAAGAGAGATGCTTTCAGGGAATATAGTCCCTGGAAGTGGTGAACAAAGGGAGAATCAATCAAATATAGATCGGACACTTATTGACTGTCCAATCTTGGGACAGGCACAATGAGGAGAGGGACCAGGACTTTTACTTGTTATATATGTCCCATAATGCTTGGCTCAGATATCTATAGGGACAAGAGCCCTTTTTTAGGGTGGGTAGCACTCAAGGTTGTGAATAGCAGAAAACTTGAGCCCAACTGGCTAGAACAGTAAGGAACTTAGTATTTCCCATCATAAGAGGTATGGGCTTTGTCTGCCTGGAGCTTGTTTCTTTCAGTGCTTCAGCATCATCATCAAGGTCTAGATTCTTTTCATCTTTCCTTGTTTACAAGGTCACAGGATGATTGTGACAGTTCCAGGTATTACACCCATACAATAAGGAGCAGAGGCAGAAAGGCAGGAGGGAAACCTTTCCCAAAAGCCCCTCCACAGACTTTCCCTCCTGTCTCATTGGCCGGAATTGCGAATCACATGACCATGTACACCAAAGACAGGCAGAAGAAGAGAAGACCACCCTAACTGGTCTAGAACAATCTTGATGTGTGTGTGTTGGGCCTCAGAGAGGAATGCTTTTGGGAAAAAGAAAGCAACCAACAGTGCCTGTTACAGAGCTTAGGACCTGGGTTTGAATTGTGTGTCTCCTTTTAACCTTGTGACCCTAGGCAAAGCCTTTGAGTTCTTTGTGCTTAGTTTACTCGTCTGTGCAATGGAGATTTATTGGGAAGCTAAATCTGGTTTTTTTTTTTGATGTTTTATTTATTTCTAGAGAGAGAGAGAGACAGCGTGAGCAAGGGAGGGTCAGAGAGAGAGGGAGTGACAGACTTCGAAACAGGCTCCAGGCTCTGAGCTGGCAGTCAGCACAGAGCCCGACGCGGGGCTCGAACCCACGAACCGTGAGGTCATGAGCTAAGCGAAAGTCGGACGCCTAACTGACTAAGCCACCCAGGCACCCCTGGGAAGCTAAATCTGAATTAACTCCATAATTATAGTTACTTGGCGTACAAGGAGTAGAGTATTTGAAGAGTTGATCTCTGACCTCAAAGAATTGTAATATAGTGCAGGAGACATGAGAGGACTAGGCTATCAAATGATCAGAGAACAGACCAGAGAGTAGATAGATAATTATGACTTGCAGACCAACTATGGTAGGAGGAGCATGACATCAGTGGGAGCCACAGTAGTTAGGGAAGGCTTCCTGGAGGTGGTGGTTCAGAGTGCATACTGGATCTCTAGCATTTAAGTATGGATGGGTTATAAGCTCCTTCTGCCTAACTTGCTTCCTCTTGCTTTTCTTTTCTCAGTGGTCAAATGGGACCGTTTGGCCAAGATGAGATCTCATGTCTACAATCACAGTGTCTTTCATCATCCAAGTATAGCCAGTCGTGGTTCTGAGAGGCAGGTCAGAGTGGCTTCCTTGTCAATCTTGGATTCCTGGTGTCCGATCCAGGATGACCCATCAGTCTCCACCTTTCCTACTACATCTCAGGTGCTGATTAGATATTGTTATCATTATTATTATTGGGTATCTGGCCACCATTATCAAATCTATATGTCTAAAATGAAATCTGATGTCCTCCCATGTCTCAAGCCATCTGCTCTTCCGGATTCTTCATTTACGTTGTTGGTACCACCACCTTCCCAGCTGCTTGGGCTCAAAACTTCAGCAACACTTTTGATGCCCACTCCCTTCCTCTAATTCCAATATTCACACACCAGCTTTCTTTCTTATGTTTCTTGGATATAAGTCCTCCTTTCCCATGTGAGACATCACCTCCATTTAAGTTCTTTCCACCTCATGCTGGGCAATGGTCCTGGTCTCCTGGTCTCCCATCCTCTGGGCACAGTGCATGGGAATGTGCAGGGACCTGGGGCGTAAGGAGCAGTCTGTGGAGCTCTGCAAATAGTAGAGTTTATAATTCTAGGGCAGAGGGGGCAATGGGTCGGGAATCCAGGACTGTAGACACACCAGTGTTTCTTGGGGTGCCATTTCCCAGCCTCTCGCCCAAAAACATCCTAAAGTCATCCTGAAACATTGTTTATTCTCCACATGTTACCTTGTATTTTTTTTTCCTGTAATATTCACTGGATGAAGCCCAAAGTCCTCAAATAGAGGTTCGAAAGCTTCAACAACCTGCTACATACTATCTCTCCATCCTTACCTTCTAGGATTTATCACCCCAGTGGGCTCTGCTTCGAGTTCCGCCCATCTCTGTGTTTCAGCAGAGCCACCCTTTCCTTCAAGGCCAGTGTTAGAGCTGCATCCTCATTAGATCTCCCCTGACCCACCTGGAGCCAGCAGTGATCTTGAAGCATTGGTCTTTCCTTCTCCTGAAGCTGTGTAGCGATTATTGCCGACAGCACAAATTCCGTACTTAATAATACGCTGCTGGCTTCATTGTTCTCTATTTACTTGGAATGTTCCTTGTCTTCCCAGTTGGATGTAAGAGCGTCAAGGTCTGAGATGGGGTGGAGGTGGACCCTGCTTTGCAGCCAGTATTCTAGCCAGTGAGCATATGACACTTCCGTGATTATTTATTGAATTAATAAATCACAGGAATGGGTGAAATAAGATTATTTACCTGAAAATCAGTTCATCTGTACTCTTTTTTCCTTAACTTCAGTTTAGGGAAGAAGCTAGAGTTGAGAATGTCTGCTCTATGGTGGGTCTTACTTTAGGTGATTTTTTTTTAATGTTTTATTTATTTCTAGGAGAGAGACAGAGTGAGCAGGGGAGGGTCAGAGAGAGAGGGAGTCACAGACTGAAACAGGCTCCAGGCTCCGAGCTGGCAGTCAGCACAGAGCCTGACGCGGGGCTCGAACCCACGAACCGCGAGATCATGACCCAAGCGAAAGTCGACGCTTAACCGACTAAGCCACCCAGGCGCCCCTAGGTGATTTTTTTAAGGAACTGTCTTGAGTCAGCCTTATACCACCCCTGGGGTGTTGGGATTATTATTGTCATTTTATTGATGAGAAATGGAGGCTGGGAGGGGTGAAGTGGCCTGCCAAGCTTACTCAGCTGGCGGGAGGCAGAGTAAAGGGCAAGGGCAAGCTCTTTCCTCTGTGCTTGATCTCATATATCTTCGTGAGGTTCTCCCGACTTTGTGGCGCTCTATTCTCCCAGACTCTTTTCCCTCCTCACTCTGTCCCCCTGAGTCTCTAATGAGACTCAGATACTCTTTTGTCCCAAGAGTGTGTTTGGGGGCTTTTAAAACTGATGTCTCCCGTGACTCTTTCCTGAGGACCTGCCCCTCCTGTTAAGTTCTGTTCTGTTATATTGATCACACACCTTTTTCCCTTTACTGTCTTGCCTGCTACCTTCTGTCTTGCCTGCTACCTTCAAGCCTGGGCTAGAGATTCCTTTAGAGCATAAAACATTCAGCTCGTGGGATTAAGCTGGGCCTGAGCCAGGTTTTCTTAACTCCTCTGCCCTTCCTTTCCCCTATCCGGCCCTGTGGATCCATCCACCTCACCTGCCACCACGCCCATTGTGTGTTTCCGGTGTCACCTGCGGAAGGAAGACTGCTGAGTTATCAGCACCAGTGTGGTCTGCTGGAGGAGTCTGCCAGCTCCAGGAGTTAAGACAGGCGTCCTTCCATCCTCTGTGCCGTTCTCTGTCTTCCCGTTCATTCATTTATTCATTCATTCTATAAATACTGAACATTGACCTCATGCTCAGCACGGCAGGGAACAAAACAAAGTCTTTGCCTTCATGGAGCTTGTATTGAAGTGAGGGGAGACAGATGGTAAAAAAAATTATATAATGTACTTTGTGATGGTTATCATGGAGACAAATGGCAAGGTAAAGGGGTATGTGTGGCGATGGGATGTTGCTATTCTGTACGGTGTGGTCAGGGGAGACCCTTCTGATGGGGACATTGGAGCAGAGCCTACTGGGAAGGATGCCATGTGGATATCAGGGGCAGAGGGCACTGAGCAGAATAGCAAGTGCAAAGGCCCTCGGCAAGAACTCACCTGGTAAGTCTGAGGATCTGCGAGGTGGTGGCCATGGAGACAATGGAGGGGAACTTGGGAGGAGGTGAGAGTCCTGATCTTCAGCCTCTCCACTGTCTTAGAAACACTGTCGTCCTTACAGCTGGTGCCACTGGCTGAAATAACTGCTCAGCTGGGTCCCACTCGACTGGCACAGCTTAGCTATGGCCCCCCAACCCTGGAGGGGGCTGCCATCTCTACCAGCACTCATCCATCTGCCTCTGCTCTGGGTTTCTGCTACCCTCTTGTCTTCACTGTGTAACTGAGCCCTTGATTGCATGCCGCCTAGTTCTCTTCCCTTGGGTTCCTCTTGGGTTGGTCACACCTCCCTAATGAACCAGCTCCTCGAAACTGGTTTATTTTGAAGCTGGGCTCAGTGTCTACTCATCAGTGATGTTGGCGTCCTAGGTGGGAAAGAGGTGGGTTCTGCAGGGATCTGTGGGTGGATGCTTCTTCATCCTAAGCCAAGTGTCCCTGCATAATAGAAAGGAAATATTTTACTCCAGGTATTCTTGGAGCACATTGAACTGGGAGCCTCTGGTGCTGCTGGGAGCTGGGAGGAGGAATCTACCTTTCCCATGACTTGGATGCAACTTTGGCTCTGCATAGGGAGAGAGTGGAGCTGGGATGTGGAGGAAGCGTGCTTCTTTACTAGCCTTTATGGCTTGTCCAGTGAAGAATGAAATGTTTCAGGAGCAAATGAGGAAGGAGTTCATTCATCCAGGGTTCCATAGACCTCCCTGCCATCCAGGGCAGGAATTCTGTGTATGGTGGTTGATTTGTGAATGACCTTGGGCTAGTCACTTAACCTTCACATGTTCTATTGCAGTTTCTTCTCAGCCAAGCCACTCCTCCCCTCATTTATCATAAAAGGAAATGACCAATAAACTTTATTTAAAAAAATTTTTATTTATTTTGAGAGAGGCAGGGGTCAGGGAGGGACAGTGAGAATCCCAAGCAGGCTCTGTGCTGCCAGCACAGAGCCCAGCGCAGGGCTCAGTCTCATGAACCATGAGATCATGACTTGAGCACAGATCAAGAGGTGGACACTCAACTGACTGAGCCACCCAGGCACCCCCAGGAACCCTGATTTTTTAAAGACCTAAACTATTCCCCAGGTTTGTTTCTGCATTAATTTTTAGGCCAATGGTTTTAAAACTTGAGAAATGTACAGATGGTTTCACTTTAAATGGAGAGAAAGCTTCCCACAGACCTCTAATATTGTCTTAAGTTATTAATATAATAATACTTAAATATATATAAATACAAAACTAGGCATACATAACTTATGCTTATGACTCTTATACAATATTAAACTCCAAACAAGTTTATAAATTAAAATGCAAATTACAAAGCCAATAACATTCAGATTAACAATATTAATTTGATATGATAGATGCTTTTTTCTCTCTCTTTTTTTTTTTTAATTTTTTAATGTTTTATTTATTTCTAGGGGAGAGAGACAGCATGAGCAGGGGAGGGTCAGAGAGAGAGGGAGTCACAGACTGAAACAGGCTCCAGGCTCTGAGCTGGCAGTCAGCACAGAGCCCGACGCGGGGCTCGAACCCACGAACCGCGAGATCATGACCTAAGCGAAAGTCGGACGCTTAACCGACTAAGCCACCCAGGCGCCCCAATGCTTTTTTTCTCTTAAGGTTAAATCACCCCTTGCTACAGATTGTGGTTTTGGCTGCATAGGGAATTTTGGCTTCTTCCTCAGCCACGTGCCCTGTGGTGACTGACTTGTCCCATTACATTTCTTAGCTGGAATAACAGTGAGACCTTTGTCCTTACAACCTGCGGAGGGGTCATTTGGCTGGCACTTGGCACAAAAGCATTTGTGTGTTAGGATGCTGTTTTTTTTCTCATTAAGGCTAATGGCACAATTAAAGGAGCCCCATTTAATTCTACTGCAACAGCAGACCCTGGTGCAAAGCTGGGCTTAGAGACTGGGTGTCCCTGTTGGTCTTTGAAGTGAAAGCACAACACTGATTCTTACAGTGCCTACGGAATCCTTGCTTGAGAACTGTGGAGCATTCTGAACAGCGCCCCCAGTGGTCTGAAAGAGTTAGTGCGAGAGTTGCGGCTAATGGTTCAACAGTCAACATAATAGAAACTGAGCTCTGAAACTTTGTTATGTGCTGTTATTTCAGGATGTTCCTAGGGGACTCTTGGGTGGCTCAGTCGGTTAAGTGTCCAGCTTAGGCTCAGGTCATGATCTTGTGGTTCATGGGTTCAGGCCCCATGTCGGGCTCTGTGCTGACAGCTCAGAGCCTGGAGCCTGCTTCAGAGTCTGTGTCTCCCCCTCTCTCTGCTCCTCCCTACACGCACCCTGTCTTTCTTTGTCTCTCAAAAATGAATAAACCTCAAAGGGTTCGTAGAATAGAGGTAGGTATTATCCCCATTGTACAGGTGAGAAGGTTGAGGCTCAGAGGGATTGACTGGTCAGGGTCCCACCAGGCTGCACTGCCTCCCCATCTACAGACCCTTTCCAGGCTTCAGGGTGCTTTGAGGGATCAGAGTACGAGGACTTTGGAGTAAGCGGAAACCTCTGATTCTCACAGTGGACTCAGGGCTTTCAGGTGGAGCAGTTAAGACATGTTATTTGTGCAAAAAAGAGGAGCGAAGCCCAGTAAAGAGCAGGATAAAAAGTAATAATGCCCCTCAGATCCTCAGGAAGCTTTGGATTGCAGTGCCAGGGGATAGAGCCTTCCCTGAAGGCGCCTGGGAGCAGTGTATGCTAGTTACTGCAGGAAAGATACCTTAACAATTTCCTTTTCTACGATTTCACACTTGAGCAAGCAGGTTTTTTGGTGCACTTATTTTCAACTTTCTGTTTTTTTTTTTTTTAATTATTTTTATTGTGGTAAGTACACATAACATAAAATTTATGTTGGGGTGCCTGGGTGGCTCAGTCAGTTAAGCAGCCAACTTTGGCTCAGGTCATGATCTCACGGCTCGTGAGTTCGAGCCCCATGTTGGGCTCTCTGCTGACAGGACAGAGCCTGGAGCTTGCTTTGGGTTGTGTCTCCCTCTCTTTCTGCCCCTCCCTGGCTCCCATTCTGTCTGTCTCTCTCCCTCAAAAATAAATAAACACTAAAAATATTTTTAAAAATTTACCATCTTAACCATTTTTAAGTGTACAGTTGCATAGAATTAAATTCATTCATGGTAGTGCATGACCATCGCTACCATCCATCTCCATAGTTGTCTAGTTTGTTTTACAACAACTTTGCAAAGCAGATTATTGTTGTCAGAAACAAGGGCTCAGTGACTTTGAGTGACTTGCCCAGAGTCATATCCTATACTTGATGTCTGCCTTGCATCAGTGACTTTGAGTGCTGGTGGCAGGCTTGGTTTCCCAGGGGCTTGTATGGGGACATGTGAGATGGTCGGGGTTCCTGAGGTAGGGGCTTGATGGGATGACCCATCAGAGAGCTGTTCTGGAATTGATATTGCGGGCCAGGGGAGGGGCGACTTACTCCTGTGTATCTAGGACCCACCTTTCCTCAGAGCAAAAATTATTTAAAATCCACTTCTGCCCTTGGGACATGCCCTTCCCCTGCCTGACCCACCTGGTTTAATCATCTGAGCTTCGAATAAGTACAATAATTAAAAACAACCCCAAACTTTTTATCCTGCTGTAGATGAGCGACAATCTACATATGCAAATAAATGGCATGCCAGTCTCCATGCATATTAATTTGGAAAGAGAGGAAGAGGCCCTAAATACACTTAAAACCAACAATTTGGAACTTTGTAACTACTCTGGCTCACTCCGAGAATCACAGCCTTATTATATTTTATGGTTACCCTGCTCCCAGCTGACCTTCCTTCTGAGACTCTCCAGGGTACCAGGGGGATGTAGATGGTCTCTGGTTGGGAGGCCAGAGGCCTGGGGAGGCTGGGTACATCCTGACCCTGGAACCGTGTCTGATCCTGTCCTTCCCTGGTGGAGGTCCCAGTCCTAGAGGCTCTTGGATACCAGCATTAGCAGTGAGTCCCAAAGGCCAGGGGATGGTTCTGGGGAACCCTGAAGGACAACTGTAAGCTACACCCTCTTGTGCAATCAAGGAGATGGAAGGGGCCTCGGGAATCAGCTTGTCCTACATCTTATACGCAAGTTAAGACACTGAGACCGTGGGCTGAGGGAGTGACTTGCCCAAGGTGGCACAGTGACTTCATAGCAGGAAGTGAGAAATCTTAGAAATCTTATTCATCCTGGCCCTGAAAAGCACATTTCTTTTGAGTGTGTGTTTGTAGGAAGGGGTGGGCAGGGTGGCATTTGAAGTTTGTATACTTTGGAGGAGAGAATCATTCTTCTAGTGTGAACGTTCTCTCAGAGACAGGCAGCTACTGAAAATCCGTTCTTCTCTCCCATTCGGGTTGGAAGGAATGACTTTGTTCCACCCACAGTAGATTTCCAGAATGAATGTGGAGCATAACCTAGCTGAAGCGATGGAAAGGCGAACTGTCTCTGAGGGAGCCGGATGGGTTAACGACTGTCTGGGGAGGGCCAAGAGGTGGAGGGGGGTAGACTTGACAGTAACTTCTGTGTCCCATCAGGGGAGAATGTTGCAGGCTTGTGGGACTACAGGAAGTTGGGTCCTGCGGCTTCCTGGGGCTCTCAGTTCACCTATGGGTTCTTTTTTCCTTGTCAGTAAGTAAGCATTGGGATAATCACCCCCACTTCCTAATATTGCTTTGTGAAAATTAAATAAGGAATCAAGTTCCTGCATCACATCCGGCACAAAAGTAGGTACTCAACACATCTAGGGTTCTTTCTTTTCCTGATGTATTTGTCTGACTGGCCTCACTGGGTCAGGAGGGATGTGTGTGCATCTGTGCTTGTGTGTGGGTCTCTGTGTCTGTGTTGTGTTTTTGTGTGTGTTTGTAGGTGTGTCTGCTTTTTCACTTGTGTGTTTGTCTTTGAGTCGGGGGCAGAGTGGGTAACTATGTGAGGGATCCATGTGCCTCTGTGTTTGCGAATGTCTATGGGGTCCGTGTGTCGGTGTTTCCATGACTGTGTGTGTTTCCGTGAGTGTGCGTGTTGTGCTGTACCGTGTGTGTCTGTGGTGACAGAGGTTGCGTGTGTGAGCGTGTGCACGGGTGGGTATGTAGTGCCTGGCTGGTGGGACCGGAAGAGCTGTGTGGGATTGGGAAGGTTCACACAGAGCCTGGGCCTCTCCTTAAGATGCTCCCACCCAAAATGCTCCCCAGCCCCTGATTGCAGGCCCCTGGCCCCTTCCTAATTGCCCTCCCTGGGCTTCCTCTACCTCCCCCTAGAGACTTGCTGGGCACCACGCCCCCTCCAGCCTGCTCTGGGGTCATTTGCATATCATTTGCATTGTCTGCATAGACACTGCTTTCAGTTCTGCAGTTTTCAAGGTAAGATGTAGTTGCTCTTCTTGAAGGTCATTATGTTAAGAATTGTGGCTTTTTCTTTTATTCTTTCTGGTCCAGAGCTCCCTCGCAGAATTGAGGACCCGGGGACAATGGAAGCTGTCTTCCCCTCCATTTGGAATGGGGACTGGTTCCGAGGGTACAGGCCCTGGGACCCTGGGAAGTGCAGTCTCAGAAAGAAGACTTTCTTTTTCTGTGGGGAGTTGCTTCCTGATCCTAGTCAGCTGTGGCGTCTCATACTGGGGACAGATATAGTCCAACTTGTGCCCTGTTGCCTGTCTCTCAGGCTCCCAGGAAGGGTCACCTTGGATGTTTCAGCACCTCTATACCCATCCCTGACTGGGGATGGACAGCAAGGCCAGGGCTGGATGGATGACCAAGGAGCAAAGGATGGCTTTTCTTTTCAAACACTTAATGCATAATTAATGATATTTCTAATACCGCAGAGACTACCAGCCCCCAAAGTCCCTTTCTTATGGGCCATCACCATACTTGACATTGTCTCTTTTAGATATGAGTTTGAGTCTTGGCTGTATGGTTTTGGGCAAGTTACCTACAAGTTCTAGGTTGTCTGAGAGACATTTTTCTTATCTGTGAAAGGTGGACCAAATAGTATTTAATCCTAACAATAGTACAGGGGATTGTTGGGAAGATTAAATGACCAGTGCAGGTAAAGGGCTTAGCTTAGTGCCTAGAACATAGTAAAGATCCAGTGATCTTGGGTTCCCATGGGCTCCATTAGAAAACAGAAGTTCTTGGGTATGTCTTTTACACTCTAGTATAAATTGTTGGTAAGATGCTCTTTAGACCAGGAACAGGTTACAGGCAGTAGCCTTGAATCCCTTCAGTGTTTTTGAGGAAGTCACATCCCTGGGGTACTTGGGTGGAAACATTTGCAGGGGCAGCATGGAAACAGGAGATTCCTTGTCTGTGCCTCCAAGGATCCAGGTCCCCTCTTTTCCCTGACCAAAGGGTCTGTAGTACCTGGTTTCCTTCTCAAAGTCAAGTAATTCATCTTCTCTTGTATGTCTTTAAGCAAGACCCCACTAGGCATCAGGGGCCATCCATGGCTGAGCAGATCTGGAGTTCCCTGGAAAACAGAGTTAGAGGCAAAGCTTGGTGCTAGTGCTTTCGGGGGGTGGGAGGTGGGATATGGGAGCAGTCTCAGGGCAAGGAGAGTGAGAGGAAAAGGGAAGTGAGGCAAGGAAGGAGGAAGAGGCAATGTCAACCGGCCACAGCTTCATGAGGAAAGGAAGCTGGTTGCTTAGACATGAGGGATGTCTGTGGTCATGCTGAGTGGAGCCCCTGTGGCTTCAGTGAGGATGGAAGGGAGAGTTTCTCTGCCAGTGTCTTGGCTTCTCATTGGCCTCAGTTTTCCCCATGGGGCATTAACCTTCGTGCACTTCTGGGTCATGCTCTCTGGGTAGCTGCTAAGCCAAATCCCATGCCCGGTGGCACTCAGCTGAGTCCAGATAGCACCTCCATGTTTCCGGTGACTCGAACCTGGGCTCTGGTACTGCTAAGGCTCCTGGAGCCCAGCCTCCACCCCAGGGGAGGCTGAGAAGCCCGTGGCATTCGACGAGACCATGCAGTAGCGGTGGCCTGGCTCGCCGTGGAGAAAGCTGGCAGTCCAGGAGGCAGGTGGGACCGAGCAGATCAGGGAAGGGGCCCCAACAGGGTCTGTTCTGGCTGCCGTCAGTCAATCGATTAGACCACTCTTAGGACCAGGTGCTGGAGTTGTGGACATTACCCTGCAGGCAGTGGAGAGCCACCAACATTCTTGAGCAGGTGAGAGATCTGCTCTGTGGGGACAGGATGTATCAGTCTGCTTGGGCTGCCGTAGCAAAATGCCATAGCTTGGCTGGCTTCAATGACAGAAGTTCATTTTCTCCCAGTGCTGGAGGCTGGAGGTCCAAGATCAAGATTCTGACTGATTTGGTTTCCAGAGCTCTCTTCCTGGCTGCCTTCTAACCATGTGCTCACATGGTCTTTTCTGGGTATGTGCTCCCTCTCAGGGAGGGAGGGAGAAGGAGGGAGAAAGAGAAAGAAGGGGCAGGGGAGAGAGGGAGGGAGAAGGAGCGACAGAGAGAGAGAGATGGACTGACAGGGAGAAAGGCTCACAAGCTTGTGCTGGTGTTTTTTCTTATAAGGACACTCATCCTATCAGATTAGGACCTCACCCTATGACCTCATTTGACCTTAGCTTCTTTCTTAGTCCAAATATGGCCACCCTGGGGGTTAGGGCTTTAACATGTGAAATTTGGGGGAACATAAACGCTCAGTCCATAACACAGAGATTGTTTGGAGAGGATCTGTGTTCAGACCTATTTGTCATTGGGAACAGAGTCAGACATGAGCTGTTCGCAGAGGCATTCCCAACTCAGAGCAGGGGAGCAGAAAAGGCTCAGGGAGTTTCATTCAGTGGGGGTGAGGCTGGGTACCCCCATAATACCCATACATGTCATAACCAGAGAAGAGAATGTTCTTCCTGGGTGAGGCATGCTGATTCAGAGCACTGGATCGGGACTGGAGTGCCTGGGGTTTGAACCCCAGCTCTGCCGTTTAAAAGCCGTGTGACCTTGGGCAAGTGCGAGATGTTTATTGAACACTTGCTGTGTGCCTGGTTCTTTTTAGCTGTTGAGGATGTAGCAGTAAATGATACAAGACAAGCAGACCCAAATCTGTTCCTTGAGGAGCTTGTATTCTAGTGGAGGGAGTCAGACTAAAACCAAAATAAGGTAGCAGGTGACAGAGCCTGTTGGAAGGTGACAAGCGATGTGGAGAAAAGCAGGAAGGGTGGGTGGGATGGCAGTTTAAAATAGAGTGGTTAGGGAGGTGATATTTATGTAATAGCCTGAAGGAGGTGCGAGAGTGAGCAATGCTCTCTGTGCCTCAGTTTACTCATCTGTATAATGGGTTATGATAGCACCTATTGCATGAGCTTCTTTGGGGCATACGTGAGTTAATCCATGACGTGGGCTGGGACCTGGCCTGGCACAGCATAAGCACTCATTTTTGTTGCTTGTGACAGTCGTCACTGCTGCTCAGGTAGGAGGCTGTCCCTGCTGCTTCTGGGAGGCACAGCTGTGCACCAGGCTACAGGGGTTTTGGTGGCCTTCCTCTCTCCAGGGGCAGGAGTGGCTCTCCTCCAACCCCCTCCATCTCCTCATTAAAAGGGGACACACAGCCTGCAGGTTGAGAAGCAACGCTTGCATTTTCTTTTTACTTGAGCATCTAACTCCCAGAGGGAATTGCAGAAGCACCTTTAGCAAAATCTGGGTTTGGGAAGTAGCTTCGAGGCTTTCTCTGGAATATTCACAGAGCGAGGTGGGCAGGTGTTTCTAGCCCAGCTGCGCTGAGGGGAAGGGTTGCCCACCTGGATAACCAGACCCACAGCAGTTGGGACCTGGACCATGCCCTGTTCCCCTGTCCTTGCTGTGTGGCTGTGCAGCTCTCATCAGCAGGCACGGAGAGTCCCACCAGCAATTGGGACGCCATTATTTACTATTGCAGAGATTTTTGTGGCTGTAATTTACCACCACCGCGAAGCCTCAGGACCTAAATCCCTGTAGCCCTCAGTATAGATATTGCATCTAATCAATCCTCTGTTACCATGCAAATACATCCTATAGGCTACTGATGTCTTTTCCTTTCAAACACTTAATACATAATTAATGATACATCTAATGCCACAGAAGACACCTACCCCAAAAGCTCCCTGCTATAATTTATACCCACGCGGACAAAAAGGTTGGTTTGTTGGTTTACTTATCATTCAGGAGAGTGCCTCTCCCAGCCGTCCCTGGGAAGGGGCCACAGAGTGGCTGGAGGCAGGAAGCAGTGGGCAGGGAGCCTGTCCTCCAGACAGCATTGAGCCCCGCAGGCTGCTGGCTGTGCGTGGCAGGGTGCTGTGTGCCACCTTTTTAAAGGATCGTCTCGCTCAGTTCTCTCAAACCACCTGTGAGGGAGGTCCTCCTGTTAACCCACTATCCAGATGAGGAAGCCGAGGCCAGAGAGGTGATGTTACCCAGGGTCCCACTTGGGTGTCTCCGCACACCGGTGCACTTTGCAGGGGAGCATGGGGGTTCCAGGCTCAGATTGCGAGTTGTGGCCCTGGGTAAGTGGCTTAGCTCCTCTTGGTCCCAGTTTCTTAACCTGCAAAATATGAGCAACAGTTGCTACTCTGCAGGACTGTTTGAGAATTAGAGATAATGGCACATGTGAGGCATGGAAAACACGCTTGCTGATTTCCGTATCCGGAGGTGCAGTGGAGACAACATCACTTCTCAGAGAGCTGTTTGGGCGGCTAGGCCCATCTTTTCTGGCGGCAGCAGGGGTTCATGATTTGGAAGGAGACAAGGCTGCGGGCCCCCTGTTCTCAGGGGCAGATTAGCACCATGAGAAGGAAACCCCATTAAGGGGTCCACACTCTGAGAGTTTCCCTCACTGGGTTATAAGAGGCACTAGTCAGGAATGAGGGAAACACGGTCCTGTCCTTGAGGCACCGCGTCTGGTGGGAATGAACAGACTCAATAACCAGTGCGATGAGGAGGAATGGAGGTCAGCACACAGGTGCCAGGCCCCCCAACAGCTAGGGACACTCGGATAGTGCTGTCAGTGGGCCAAGGAAGTGGGAAGGGCCCCCATGGGGCCCCCAGGCTGCCTCCTCTCACTACCTTGCTCCATCCAGCCCCATATGTGCTACTAAAGGCTGACATAGCTTGTGCCCCAGACCCAAGAGCTGCTCCTTGCTCAGGAGCCCTCTGCCTTGCCTCGTACCGTCTCCATCTTTTGCCTGTGATGGCCTGCCGCCCTCCTTCCTTGTGGCCTCTCCCTGGTGCACCCTCCCCATGCAGAGGGCAGAGGGATCTTTCTAAAGTGCAAACTGGATCACGCCCCTGTCCTGTCGGAAACCCTTTAATGGTTCCTCATTGCCCTTGGGATAAAGTCAAAACTCATTAGCACAGCAGTCAAGGCCCCACTGCCTCTTGGGATCTGCTCTCCATAATCCACCCTGTACTTTATGCTTTGGTAGCACCGACCTGCTTCTCGCCCTCCCCTCCCCCAGAACACACAGTGCCGCTCAACACCTCTGTGCCTTTGCTCTTGCTGTTTTCAGATGCAGCGACCTTCCCTATTTCCTTAGCCTGGCTGACTCCTACTCATGCTTCACAGGTCAGCCCGGGACACTGCCGCCTCCAGGAAGCCTTCCCTGAACCCCCTCCCTCCTTTGGGCTGAGTGCTCCCCTGACCAGTACCCACTGGTGTTCCTGGTGTAGAGTCTGGCTAAAGATATGTTGGTATACTGAACTAGAATAGTCCTTGCCCTTGATATGAGATCCTGACTACTGCTTGTGGTTCGCTCTGACCTGCAGGGAAGAGGTGGGATTTGGCAGACAGTTGTCGGGGAGCCTATGAGATGTGGGAGTTTCAGCAGGCTTGAGACTCTTCCACGGTTCTGTTTAGGAGGCTCAGGCTCTGATGGAGAGCCTGATTAGAGACCATCAGTGTTCTGTCTCTGGAGGGTCTTGGGGAGTGTTGGGGTGAAGCAGGGTTGAAGTACCCTCAGAGGCTTCAGAAATGAGGAGGATCCTTGGCAAGTGAGTACCTGGATGGGCAAAGTCATTTGATACAAAGGGTCCATCTTCCCTTCTGGTCCTGTCTCTGGATTTGTTACCTATTTTGGCACTTGAATTGTTTTAATCAGCTCCCTACTTTTTGCCCCAGCTCAATTCCCCCTCCTCTTGCATGTATAGCAAAATGGATTTAAGGAGAGGAAACTCTTCAAAAAGCAGGGAGACTGTGGTGCCTCCTGTCCTGCTTTGTGCCGGGTAGGGATGGAGAGGTTGCCTGGGTACAGAGAGGAGCCCCTTATGGCTTGGCCAGGTCGGAGGACAATGCAATGACATCATCACATCCTTAGCTCTGAAGGTGGGAAGGGCAGAGAGGGCCTGGTTCGGGGCCAGGGATTGCTCTGGGGCTCCCTAGTGGAGGCTCTGTGTCCTTCTGGGTAATTTCCACCTTTAATATCTCAGAGTTTTATGAACAGGGAGTAAATCAGGATCCGGCACCAACTGCTTCATGTAAAGGATTAATAAACTAGAGATTTATGGGGCACCGGCAGAGGAAGGCGGTAGGAATGGAGAATGAAACGAGACTTGGTTCCCAAGGGGCAGGGGCTGGCTCCAGGATCTTTCCTCCATTATCAGGTGTCTGCTGAGTGCCCTTCCTGGGGTCCCCATTCTTCATGGCTTGCAGTTATGGTTGGGTGGCCAGGCTGGCCCTGGGCCCTGGCTTGTGTCTTCTACCTAAGATTGAACCAGGCAGGCCCAAGGTCCAGGGTGTGGAACCATCCTGGGTCTGACTGGGCTGAAGGCTTGATATTCAGTCTTTAGAGCAGCATACAGATACAAGCTCTGGGCTTGGGACGTTCACATTCCCTTTGGCTCTATCAGTTAGGGGGCAAGTAACAGAAAAGCGTGACATCAAGGGTTTAAACAAGAAATGGGTTCCTTTCAACCTCTCTGGCTGTTTTTCTCAGCATGTTCACTCATTGTCGTGCTAGTGCCTCATGGTGGTGAGATGGCTGCCATAGTTCCAGTCATCACATTCAGAAATGACCTCCACTGGGAAAAGGGGGTCCCCATCTCTTACTGGGCATCTCCTTTTAAGAGCAAGGAAACTTTCCCCAGAAGCCCTCCAATAGGCTGTCCTCTTGTCTGATTGGCAGAACCGGGTCATATGCTCCTTCCTATACCAATCACTGGCCTGATGGCAGGGATTACCATGATTGGCTCAACTAATGAAAAGTCAGGTGGGGTATGCTTCCCTGAGTCATGTTGGAGAGGGCAGGGCACCTGGACAAAAGTGGGGCTCTCTGGGAATGAAGAAGGGGGCATGGCTGCTGGGCAGGCATTTACTGCAGTGACTTTGGGTAATTGGTGTTAGCTCAGTAAGCCTTAGTTTCCCCATCTGTAAAGAGAGTAGTAATAATGGTAGTTCTCTTATAGTGCGGTGAGGATTAAATATGATCATGCATGCTAAGTGCCTAGCAAGGTGCCTGGCACATCATATGTCCCAAGTTGGTATTAGTAACAGCTGGGTGAACTTGAACAGCCGTATACCCCCTTGGGGCATCAGCTCTGTGTAAAGTGGAGGTGGTATTATCTTCTCCAGGGTCACACCTGCCTTTGCTGACAGTAAAGGTGCTATTATTATGGTCATTACACTGTGGCATCCTCTTAACAGCGTAAGCTTTTTTTTTTTTTTAATATTTTTATTTATTTCTAGGAGAGAGAGAGAGAGACAGCATGAGCAGGGAGGGTCAGAGAGAGAGGGAGATACAGACTCTGAAATAGGCTCCAGGCTCTGAGCTGGCAGTCAGCACAGAGCCTGACGCAGGGCTCGAGCCCACGAACCACGAGATCATGACCTAAGTGAAAGTCGGACGCCCAACCGACCAAGCCACCCAGGCGCCCCTTAACAGCGTAAGCTTTTGAGTTAGGTTAGGGTCTTCAACTTCCCTGTAATGCAGCTTTAGTGAAGCTACTGAACCATTCTGAGCCTCAGTTTCCTCATCTGTAAAATGGTGATACTGTTGCTTACCTCGTAAGGTGGTTGGGTGGTTAAGTAAATAAGGCAGGAAGTGTGGCACCTAGCTGGTATAGGGCCTGGCAGACAAGTCCCTTAAATAAACTTCTTGTCCTTCCTTTCCTGTCCCGGGTGCTCATTTCATTTGGAGCAAGACCCTACGGGAGACTGGAGGCATAAGGGTCAGAATCCATTCCCTTGGGGGCAGTAAGGTGAAGTGGGCTTTACTGGTTATAGTTCAGGTCATCACAGGACTGGGATACCAGTCAGGTAGCAAGGCTGAAACCCAGTATTTAATTTTATTTTCATTTTTTTATTTATAATTTTTTAATGTTTGTTTATTTTTGAAAGAGAGAGAGAATGTGAGTGGGGGAGAGGCAGGGAAAGGGGGAGACAGAATCCGAAGCAGGTTCCAGGCTCTGGGCTGTCAGCACAGAGCCCAACACAGGGCTTGAACTCATGGACTGTGAGATCATGACCTGAGCCGAAGTTGGACGCTCAACCAACTGAGCCACCCAGCCGCCCCTGAAGCCCAATATTTTAGAGGGGGCCAACAGGCTGGGGTGAAGGGAAGGCCAGAGCTCAGATGGCATGAGGTTACCCAGAGCTCCCTGGGGACTTTATTTTTATTGTTATGTTTTTTCTTTTATCTGTGTATATATGTATATTATATAATTATCTGTGTATAATATATATATATAAAAGTTTATTTATGTTGAGAGAGAGGGAGAGAGAGCACGAGCAGGGGAGGGGCTGAGAGGGAGGGAGAGACAGAATCCTAAGCAGGCTCCACTCTGTCAGTGCAAAGCCCAATGTAGGGCTCGAACTCAGGAACCACAAGATCATGACTTGAGCTGAAATCAAGAGTCAGATGCTTAATCGACTGAGCCCCCCAGGCGCCCCTCCCTGGGGACTTGAGATGCTAAATCTGACAGCACAACTGATTCTAGCTCCCACTGCCTGGACCAGGGTTGCTGCTGCTGCATGCAGGTAAGGACTCTTAATGGCAAGTGACTGGGACTGAGCATGGAGCGGTGGGCACAAAGGTAAATGGATAGATGGTGGCTCTGGGAAATTTCTGGGGTTGCTAGAGGTGGTGTGTACAGTCTAGGGATGGTGGTGCATCCGGGCTGGCTGTCCCTGGGCCATTCTTACCTCTCAAGGCCTGCCACTAGGAGAGTTTCAGCTCTGCAGGCTCCTGGCCAGGGCTGCCTGTCGGGGGGCAGCTTAGAGGGGTAGGTCTGAGCAGAGACTCTAGACTCCCCCTGCCTGGGTTCGAAGCTCGGTTTCACTCATAATTTAGGAGATGTGGGCCAAATGCCTTCCCCTTTACATGCCTCAGTTTGCCCCATCTGCAAAGTGGGGTGTGAAATAGACCCTTACCTCTTAGGGTTGTTGTGGAGTTTGTATGCGGGTAGTTATGCAGCACAGGGACTGGCGCACAGTAAGTGCTCAGTGAGGAGTAGTTGCTACTTGAGGATAATAAACAGATGCATTTCCCGCTGGCCTGGCGCACAGTAAGTGCTCAGTGAGGAGTAGTTGCTACTTGAGGATAATAAACAGATGCATTTCCCGCTTTCACAGGGTAAGTCCTATTTTCTCTTACTTGCTCTTCTGTATGGCCCACGGCCTCACTACCAGGTGGGAGCAGGGTGGAGAGGAAGATGGAAAAACTTGTGCTTCATGAGTGATTAAGCATCAATATAGATGCCCAAAGGGCCTGTGAAACTGTCAGAGAAGCTGGTGTGAGCACAAAAGGGTCCAGGGGTGGAGGACGGGCAAGGGAGGAAGCAAGAGAGCTTGCATCAGCAGCCCAGTTCATGGCTCAGGAGGGGGTTGGAGCATCTGTTCTTGTGGCATGCTCACGGGCAGCCCGTGCAGGAAACACAACCCCCCCTCCCCCCCACTTCCTCCAGAGTGAAGTTTCGAGGGGCTCTGACATAATTAGGGAGGCTGGAGGGCCAGGCCCGGGGAAGGCCTCACATGTGTCTCTGGGTGTTGTTGACCACTCCTATTCTGACCCAGTCACTGTCTAGAGGCCTTATAACCCCCATAAAAGTCCTCAACTCCCTTGGCAGATTGTGTTTGATCTCCTTCTGTCATCCAGCACCTTGCTTAGATCCAGCAGGGCTCATCTGTAGCACATTGTTTCACATGGGTTACACCTGGCCAGGGTTCTGACCTCTGGAAAGTCCTGCTCTGGGGGCCAGTGGGGGTTGGGATGCATGATGAAGCTCCTCTGTACCTGCAGGTCTAATGCTCCTTGATGTTTCTGAACTAATGCTCTAGGGAATACGAGTTCTACAGAATGCCCTATAAAGGCTCTGACAAGTCCTGCAGGAAGTGGACCCGAGTGTTCGTTTAACCCTTTGTTAAACGTATTTAACCATGTTTTCTTAGTCTCTGTAGAATTCTTTTAACATTCTGAGGAAACGGTGTTTGTTGGACCCACTTTGGATAACAGTGAGGTAGGAAAGAGGGCACTCGACAGGGGGTAGGGATGCTGCTTCTCTAGCCTTGGACATGTGGATCCACACAAACTGACTGAGCTTCTGTTCCTTTAGATTAAAAAAAAACTTGGCGATGATAATGCCTCTTACTTTGCTGATATACGAGAGTGTTTTTTAAAGACTATTTAAAAAAATTTTTTTAATATTTACTTTTGAGAGAGAGAGAGAGAAGAGACAGAACGTGAGTGGGAAAAGGGCAGAGAGAGGGAGACGCAGAATTTGAAGCAGTCAAGGCTCTGAGCTGTCAGCACAGAGCCCGATGCAGGACTCAACCCCAAGAACAGGTGAGATCATGACCTGAGCTGAAGTTGAATGTTTAACCAGCTGAGCTACCCAGGAACCCCTAAAAAACTATAACAGAAAATTTCAAATTGATCCCCAAGTAGAGAGAGCAGCATTCGTGTGCCTCCATGTCCATATTATCCTGCTTCAGTGGTAATTTGCATTTTACCTATCTTGTTTCATCTACCCCCCCACCTTTTTATAAGGAGGATTTTGAAGATGATATAAAATTAAGCCTGCCAAAGTGCTTTTCACACTTCAAAGTGCTATACAAATGTAAGGCATCTATCATTACTATTGTCAGGTTTATTATTTCTTCTTCCTCAAGTTCAAAGCGCTGCGTAAACGTAAGGCATCTGTCGTCATTAGCATTATGACTTCTTGTTACTATCCGGTCTTATCACCAAAAATGCCCAATTGTTTGGATATTAATGGAATTCCATTCGTAAGAAGCTAGACCAAGCCCTGGGTTGGGGGGGGCAGGGGAGCGGCATGTACAGCTTAACATCCAGTCCTACTGCCAAAGGGCTTCCCATCAGGTGGAGTGGTGAGATGGAAGGCCCCAAAACACAGGCTCCCGATACCTGGTAGCCTGGGGAGTGCCAGACGAGGGAACGGACGGTTCTGGAACAATTCAGGGAAGGAAAGAAGCAGAAAGCCGAGGAAGGTCATGCTGGAGGCTCTTCCTCATTGGAGAGGTTTTCCTCTCCCTAGCAGGTTTGGGAGCTTGGCTGGTCCTGGAGGCAGCTGGAGGGATAAGATTTCTAAGACACAGCCACCTGAGCACCCAGTGATTGGATGGCCCTGAAGGAGGGCAGATGCTGGGACTTTGTGAGAACACCAGTCTCCCCCTCTCCCACGAGCTGCCGTCAGCAACCTTGTCAGGATGGGGAATATGGACTGTTGCCACTTCCGCACGAACTTAGTGCAGCCTCAAGACAAACACAGCTTGGTAACTATCGAGCGGACACATGAACCAACAAATCCCAAGTAACCTGAAACTGTTAGAGGCCAGCTCACTGTCCCCGACCTGGGGCTGTGGACCTCACTGTTGCCTGCCGCCTACCTCTTCCTGCGGCCTGGGCTCTGCCAGGGGCCTTCTTCCCCAGAGGATCTTGTCGGCCCTCTTCCTTCCCCAGGGCAGAGACTCAGAGATTGGGAGTGTGCAGCCTTGCAGGGCCACCAAAGCTGCCATCCCTCTGAATTGTCTATGTAGAAGATGGAATTTCAGTCTTAGAGCCTAACCAGTGGGGGAACAACTAACTCTCTGTTGGCTGTAGATGCATTTGGCTGACATTTTGCTTTTAAAACATAGGAACCAGGAGAAGATTTCACATAAAAGCATGTATTTCCCATTTCCTTTGAATACTCAGAAGATTGGCAACTCCAGACCCACATTTCTGCCTGGCAACCATGGCAGGAGCTGAATGGCAGCCTCCTGTTCTGCTCGGTCACGTGTTGTCTGGGTTGCCATGGCCCCTGGGAATCTTGGGCTTGTTCACGTTCCTGCCTGGTCCTGCGGGGGCACTTGGGTTGGGGACCTCATCACAGAGAGCTCCGCAGTGCTGAGAAGCCACAAGGCCAGATGACCCCAAAGCTGTTTCTGCCTGACTTTGCTGTTCCTGGTCATGACAATTTTGTCATCATTATTTGACCCAGGACATTCTCCTTCCGTGATGTATTGGGGTCCTGGCAGGAAGCGGGTGGCACACTCGAGCTGGGTAATTAATTTGACACGTGTTTGACAAAGGGCTGTTTACAGAGGTATGGGCAGAGTTTAGGAAAGCTGACAAAGGATAGGGCAGCACCCCGAGGCTAGCAACCGTGGGGAGCAGTTAGCATCCCCGGGCCATGGGCGGTAGGGGAGGGGACTGCAGAGAGAGGGCTGCCTGATAGGAATGTGGCTTTCCAGAAGGATGCAGCCACATCACAGTGACCCTGCTCACTCTCCTCCTGCCCTGAATTTACTCTCGGGCTGCCCTGTTGGCCAAACCCAAATGGAAGCCAGAGATCATGGGAACCTCTGCAGAAATCTGTTTCAGGAGGAGCCCAGACGGAGGGAGCCGTACGGAAGAAAAATCTGCAGGAACATTATACTAGGTTGACAAACCCTGATCCCTTAGCTGGCTGCGGTAGGAGGTGGTTCAGTCTGTGTGGGGCGGCTGGCCTGATAACGGGGCGTGGTCCCCATTATGGTGTGGGGAGCTAGTATTTCTGGGAGTGGAGGGCCCCTCCTTGGCAGGCCTGCCGGGCCTGGTTTCCTGTCCTGTTGGGTCGGGCTCCTCTCTGGTGTGTATCTGTGTGTGAGTGTGAGTGGGTGGGCCCCCCACCCCCACCCCACTGACCGGGCTGCCCCTTTCTCTGGAGCTCCATAGTCTTCCACAAGCAGCTCTAAAAGGAAACCTAGGGCAGTAAGGGGGGCAGGTCCTCCGTCTGTGAGGGCTCCTGTGCGGACAGCCTTGCAATGAGCCCGAGGCCGGGGCAGCGTCTCTTTATTGACTTCTATTACTTGAACACCCTCTGCGTACAGCATCTTCTCAAGAGCTTTCCTGCTGTGATATGATTTAAAAGGCTCCTTCATCCCAGATTATCTTCCCCACTAGCCTGCCTTGGATTTTGAGCAGCTTCCCAGCCTCAGAGAATGTCATCGCTCGAAGGACCTTCCTGTCCCCTCATTCCGCAGAGAGCAAACTGAGGCCCAGAGGCAGGAAGTGACTGGCCCCAAGGTCACAGGGTGATCTGGGGCTACAGCAGGAACAGGAACCTGGACTGGCTCCTGGGCTGGGGGTCTTGTGGCCTCCGCCCCAATGCCCCTGGCAGGCGTTTTGGGGGTAGAGCCTGACAGAGAGGAAGGGGCAGCCCCGGAGGCTGGGCGGCTGGCCCAGTGGTCTTAGGAGAAGGAGATCTGGAGCATAAAGGGATCTGCTGTCTAACTAGGCCAGGGGGTGGGGGTGGGGGGGCCCTCAGGGGATGGGGACGGGGATAAAGAAATAGAAGAGCCACTTCCGAGCACATCCCGCACAGTGGGACCCAGACCACGTCCGTGGGGTGAACTGGGGAAGGACGACGCTGTCTGCTGCGCCCTTTCCGAAGGGCGGTGCTGAGAAGCAGGCAGAAGCTCCCGCAGTGGGGCCAGGCTGGGAGAAGCAGGTCGCAGCGGAGCGGTGCCCATGGGGGAGAGGAAGGCGGTCCTTAAGCGGCGGAAGGCCGGAGTCCAACTTTGCCACGTGGAGATGTGCTCTTGGGCATAAATCATCCGAAGTGCCGGGATTTTGTTTTCATTTGTACAGAAAGAGGGCAATTATACCTCACAGCGTTGCTGTAGGATTGATCGCTATTAATATCCAATATTAATAATTCCAAGGATAAACGCTTTCGTTTATTGAGGCTTAGTATGTGGCCGGTGCTGGGCCCAGCAATTTCCACGCATTATCTTATTGAATCTTCGCGGCGACTCCGTGAGGAAACTGAGGCTCGGGCGCTAGGGCCGGTGCGCGGTACCGCAAAGGCTCGGGGAGGCCGCGGAGGGAGACAGCTTCACGGCACGGCGACTGTGTTCTGCCGACCCAAGAAAAAGTTCCCTCCCCACCGCTGTCAGTGTTTACTTCCCGCGGGCTCTGGACGTCCTTGGAACCTTCTTCCAGAATGGCGGTTTGCGGAGCTCTCTGTGGACCCGAGCGTTTTCCACTCTTCACGCCACCTCCCTGGGAATCCTGCCCAGGTAATAATTTTCTGAAGGAGGAAAAGAGCCTGGCAAATGAGAAAACAATCTTCTGACTGAATTGTTGCCCGCCTCCCGTGCTGTCTGTCAGCCCACCCTGGAGCCCTGGCGGGCTGCGGGGCTGTCCCTAAGTACGTGTGTGAGTGCGCATGTGTGAGAGTGTGAACGTGTGTGTGAACCTTGGTGCGAATGTGTGAGAGTGTGAACGTGTGTGCGCACCGACATTTGTGTGCATGTGTGAGTGTGAACACGAGTGTGAGCACTGGTGTGCATGTGTGAGAATGTGAACATGTGTGTAAACACTGGTGCGAATGTGTGAGAGTGAGCGTGTGTGAGAGCACTGGTGCACACGTGTGAGAATGTGAATGTGCAAGTGTGTGTGTGAACATCGGTGTGGATGTGTGAGTATATGCACGTGTGTTTATGGAAGTGTGAGAATGGGTGTTGGTGTGAATGCGTGTGTGAGGGAATGTGTGTGTATGAGCCTGTTTCCTTGTGCATGAATGTGTGTATGGCCGTGTGCATGTGTGTGTACTTCAGGGTGGGTGTCCATATGCACGTGTGTGTTTGCCAATGTATACCTGTGTGTGTGAGCCTATCAGTGCATTTGTGTCCTTGTGTGTGTGATGGTGTATTGTGTGCATGTGCATGAAGATGTGTGTAGGTATGCGTCTCGGATTGTGTAGGTAGGTATGTGAGCTGTTCATGGGAGTGTGTGCCCAAGTGTGTGACCATATGTGAGTGTGTGCTTGTGGACCTATGCCTGTGTGTGAGTGTGTGTACACGGGATGTGACCAGACGGGTCAAGCCCACTGGGCCTCCGCTTCCAAAGAGCAGTCATTAAGGAAGCACTTTAATTTTCCAAACTTGGGGAGGATTCCTGGGTGGCTCAGTCGGGTAAGCGTCCGACGTCAGCTCAGGTCATTATCTATCTCATGGCTCGTGGGTTTGAGCCCCGCTGACAGCTGGGAGCCTGGAGCCTGCTTCAGATTCTGTGTCTCCCTCTCTCTGCCCCTCCCCTGCTCATGTTCTGTCTCTCAAAAATAAGCATTAAACAGGGGCACCTGGATGGCTCAGTCAGTTAAGCGTCCGAATTCGGCTCAGGTCATGATCTCTCAGTTCATGGGTTTGAGCCCTGCTCAGCTGTGCTGACAGCTAGCTCAGAGCCTGGAGCCTGCTTCAGATTTTGTATCTCCCTCTCTTTCTGACCCTCCCCGGCTCATGCTGTCTCTCTCCGTCAGAAATAAATAAAACTTAAAAAAGAAAAAGCATTACACAAACTAATGATTATACAAACATGGCGGGGTAGCCTGGTGGGGTGCTGGGTGATGTCACCCACTGAGTGTTAGGCTCTCACCTCCTCCCTGGGGCTTATAGAAGCCATGGTGTCTCCTGAACAGGTCTGTCGGCCACCACTTTCCTGGGGAGAGAGCTGGTTTTATTGCCATTCTTAAGCAAGATGGAGCATGTTCACTGGGCCAGGGCACTGCAGAGGCCTCTCTTTGGGGCAGGGCTGTGACAGGAATGGCTTCTATAGTCTGGGCCTTGGAGCTGCTCCGTAACGGGCACATGGTAGAGGTGCTGGACCGTGACCAAGTGTGACTCCATGCCAGGCCACTCACTGTGACCGGGAGAGCAGATGGCAGGGCTGGGCCCTCTGGATGGCTGCTCCACCGTCCGGCGCCTCTCCCTGCTGCACACCTGCCTCACTGTCACAGGGTCCCCAGGACAGCTAGAGCCCACCGCCATCTTCTTATCTGCGCCCACATCCTCTAGCACTCAAGGGAGCAAAGACCCTTTTCCATGGGGGGCAGAGGGGTTGACATGTCCTGGCTAAAGGCAGAGAGGGCTGGGGAGGAATTATGTAATTTGAGGAGAAATAGGTGCTTGGAGCTGTTGACTGAGGTAGAGATAAACTTTGCTAAGACTTGCCCACCACTAGCCCTAGTCATGAGATTCACTCCCCACTCTTGGGAAATATTCTCACTGATCCTTGTAGAGAGCTTACACGATGCCAGGTACTTTACATGCATTAATTCATTGAATTGACACAACAGCCTGATAGGTGGATAATGTTGGTATCCCTTCATTTTACAGAGGATGAAACCAAGGCTCAGAGAGGTGAAGTAACTTGCCCAAGATCACCCAGCTGGTTATGGGCAGAGCTAAGCAGTAGTGTTCAAGAGAGTGCTCTTAACCACTGTGTATATTATATCCCCAAGTAAAAGTCCTGTTTTTTTTTTTTTTAATGTTTTATTTATTTCTAGGAGAGAGAGAGAGACAGCGTGAGCAGGGGAGGGTCAGAGAGAGAGGGAGTCACAGACTGAAACAGGCTCCAGGCTCTGAGCTGGCAGTCAGCACAGAGCCCGACGCGGGCTCGAACCCACGAACCGCGAGATCATGACCTAAGCGAAAGTCGGACGCTTAACCGACTAAGCCACCCAGGCGCCCCAAAGTTGTCCTGTTTTTTGATTACATTTACTCCACGCTGGCCGATTCAAGGAAAGAGGTCATGGTCAGTGTTTCGTGGGCTGAGCAGGGAGCTGACATCTTGAGGGAAGTTGTGATAGTGAAGGAAGATGCTTCATGCTAAGTGAGTCTTAGTAGAGGGCTGGCCAGGGGCTCAGGTTACTGGGGCTCAGCCCTTTTGTGCTGCCTGCTTCCGCATAGTAAGTGCCCAACAAGTGATTTTTTTTTTTACAAATAGTTTATTGTCAAATTGGTTTCCATGTAACACCCAGTGCTCATCCCCACAAGTGCCCTCCTCCATGCCCACCCCTCCTCCCCCCCACATGCATCAGTCCTCAGTTTTTGTCAGCGTTCAAGAGTCTCTCATGGTTTGCCTCTCTCCCTTTCCCCCACCATTTCCTCCCTTCTTCTCCCCCATGGTCCTCAGTTAAGTTCCTCCTAATCCTCCTATACGTGCAAACATGTGATATTTGTCCTTCTCTACCTGACTTATTTTGCTCAGCATAACACCCTCAAGGTCCATCCATGTTGCTACACATGGCCAGATTTCATTGTTTCTCATTGCCATGTAGTACTCGATGGTACAGATAAACCACATCTTCTTGATCCATTCGTCTGTGGATGGACACTTAGGCTCTTTCCATGTTTTAGCTATTGTTGAGAGTGCTGCTATGAACATTGGGGTACATGTGCTCCTATGCATCAGCATTTCTGTATTCCTCCAACAAGTGATTTTTAAAATGAAAATAATTTTGGTAACGGCTTTATTGAAGTATAATACACATACCATACAATTCACTATGTAAGTGTACAATTCACTGGTTTTTAGTATATTATTATAATTCAGTGGTATTTAGTATATTTACAGGGTGAATCATCCCAGAAAGGACTGCCATACCCATGCACAGTCACCCTTATTCTCTCTCCCCCAGCCGCTGGTGACCACTAATCTGTCTCTATGGATTTGCCTGTTCCGGACATTTCACCTGAATTGATTCATATAATATATGGTCTTTTGTGACTGGCTTCTTTCGCTTGGCACAACATTTTCAAGGTTCACCCATGTCATAGCATGAACTAGTACTTCGTTCCTTTTTATCGCCAAGTTATTCTGTGTGGGTTTTTAAAAATCCATTCATCAGGTGATGGATACTAGGACTATTGCTACTTTTGACTACTATGGATAATGCTGCTGTGAAGTTTTCATATGGAAATATATTTTTATTTATGTTGAGTATGTACGTAGGAGTAGAACTGTCGGGTCATGTGGTAACTCTGTGGTTAACACTGGAGGAACTGCCAGACTGTTTTCCAAAGTGGCTGCACTGTTTTCTGTCCCTGTCAGCAGTGTATTCAGACTGCGATTTCTCCACATCCTCATCAAGACTTGTTTTTTTCTGTTCTTTTGGTAGTGGCCATCTTGATGGGTGTGAGGGGATATCTCATTGTGGTTTTGATTTTTGTTTCCCCGATGATCAGTGATGCTGGCATCTTTTCATGTGCTTACTAGCTATTTCTTTATCTTCCCTGGAGAAGTCTGTTCAGATCCTTTGCCCATTTTAAACTGGGTTCCAACAAGGTTGTTGAAGGGAAGAACAAAGGAGTGAGTGAGTGAGCCAGCCTACCACATATCAGACACTGGGGATGCCGAGACGAAGAGGACGAAGACCAGTCCTTGCCCTCAGCGAGCTTGTGGCCCAGAGCTGGAGACAAATACACCTGAGAAGCAGACAGATACATGTGCTTGAACAGCAGTAGGCACAAGAGGCTTGGTAAAGTAAGGAAGGCTTCCTGGAGGTGGAGCCATTTGAGATGGCTCTTTATGGGAGATGGGGAAGCATAGAGCTGAGGAAAAGCCATTCAGGTGGAAGAACTTGCCTGGGATGAGGAGGCAGTGGGAGAGCTGGGGAGCTGCCAGAAAATAAAGGGGGGGGGATGGCAAAGCAGGGTGGCATCTAGAGGCTGTTTTTTTTTTATTTTATTTTTTATTTTTTTATTTCTAGGAGAGAGAGAGAGAGACAGCATGAGCAGGGGAGGGTCAGAGAGAGAGGGAGATACAGACTCTGAAATAGGCTTCAGGCTCTGAGCTGGCAGTCAGCACAGAGCCCGACGTGGGGCTCGCCCGTGAAATCATGACCTGTTGGACGCTCGAACCCACGAACCGTGAAATCATGACCTAAGCGAAAGTTGGACGCTTAACCAACTAAGCCACCCAGGTGCCCTTGTTTTTTTTTTTTTTTTTTAAATATAAATATATACAATCAAATTTATCTATTTTGACAGGGAGGGGCAGAGAGAGAGGGAGAGAGAGAATCCTAAGAGAATCCCAGGACAGAGCCTGACATGGGGTGTGAACTCCCTAACCATGAGATCATGACCTGGGCCGAAATCAAGAGTCAGACACTTAGCCGACTGAGCCACCCAGGCTCAGTTTTGGACCCCAGGAGAAATAGCCAGGAGAGGTGCCTGCATGGCTGAGGGGTCTGGAGTGGCAGCAGCTCAGCCTGGGTTTCAATTTGCCATCCAAAGCCTGCCTGTCCTCAGGCCCTCCTATCAGAACTGCTTCAGCTGCTGCAGCGGTACCGGGTGAGTCCTTTTATGTTTCAGTAATTATCCTGTCACCCACCAAAAATAATTTCATCCCAGGAAGAAGGCAGGTTTGGTGGTGTTGAAAACTGCTGCCGCGTAAGTGCAAGTGGTCTAATTGGGATTCATAAATCCACTTTTTAACAAGCACAATTAGGAATACTTACTGCAGGCCAGCTTGAGGAAATCAGGAAAGTGCTGTTAGCTGGAGCATCTTTTGTGTGGCTTTATTTAATGGGATGAAAGACTTAGTTTGACCCTGGCATCTCCCCTAGTCATGAGGGGAGGCAGTCTCAACCTAAAAGTGACATTTTACCCCAAAGTTTAATCCTGAGTCATTTATTAGGCAATGAAATAGTGGGAAGAGAGGTCTTCTAGATTGTTCTTTGGGGGAAAGTGCCAAATCCCCACAGGTTTGAGAAAAGAGAGGAGAGATCCCCCCAAATCGGACTGATGGTATGGACAAATAGTCAGATAAAGAGGGTTCTGTCTCCCCCCTCTTTTTTTGTTGTTTTATATTCACTATGCCAATTCAGGTATGCCAGTTGCTGTGGGGAGGGTGGTGGTCTGACCAGGAAGATTGAACTAAGGCTCGGGATGGCTGTGAAATCACATGAGATCCAGAGGTACCATGGAGGATGGGGTGGACACAGCAGTGCCATGGAAGGAGAGATCTTTGTGTGGGCTGGAATGATCTGTAGAGCTTCCATGGGAGAAGCGGGGTTGAGGTGGGGTTGAGGATGGGCAGGATTGAGGAATGTGGAAGGGAAGAGAGTGCACTGGAGCCACTGTGGGCCCCTGACCCAGGCAGCCTTCTCCCAGGAAGATGGCAGGCACAGCTATCAGCAATGATGGAGCTTGGCTGTGCTGGGACCCATGCAGAGACAGCTGGACCCGAGCTGGGAACCCCGGGGGCTGGTCCTGCCCCTGCCTCCGTCTCACTGTGGGACTCAAGGCAAGTGTTTCCCCCTCTGTGGATCCCAGTGTCCTCTTGACTGCTCTCTAAGGATCCTTCCAGGCTTGACACTGCGCAATATAGACAAGGGATGTTGGTGTTACTGCTTAAAGTAGGTAAAGAATGCTCTAGGAAATTCCCAGGGTAGAAACACATGACACAATATGAAAAGTTGAGCCTTTTGGGGATGTAAGGAGGAACATCTGAAGATCTTCACAAGCATGGGGCCAGAGCACTCATGGGTCTGGTCAATTCAAGAGACTGAGAAAGAATTTCCGATTGCTTTTTATTAAAATAAATGAATGAAGGATGGATGGATGAGTGAATGGATGGATGGATGGATGGAAGGATGGATGAGAGCATGATGGGCTTTGTGCCTAGTGTAAAGGAAGGATCCCTGGTGCAGTAGGATCCCTTGGATCCCGTCCAGGTCAGGAAGGCTTGGGTCTGATCCCCATTCTGCCCTTATTGGCTGTGTGGCATTGGATATGTAACTTACCTTTTTGAACCAAGGAGAGGAGGTTATTTTCATTTGACGAAATGGAGATTTAATACTACCTATGTCATAATCTTGTAAGAATTAAATGAAATGAAACAAAGTGCTTGGCACACAGTAGGTTGGTTTCCCTTTTCTCCTTCTTACTCCTCACCCACATCCCTGATTGGAAAGTTGGGGTTTTTTCTGCTCTGCCTCCAGCTAGGGTCTTGTTGGGGGTGCTAAGGAGGTGCATTACATGTAGGAAGGGTACTTTATAAACAGTACTTTGCAATCATAAAGGTTGTTTTTGCAAGGTCATTTGTAATAGTACCTGGGATGATGATGGAGATGAAGACAGGGAAAGACAGTAAATGGGCTCTCAGAACAGGGGAGAGTTTGTGCTGTTCCCTAGTAACACTGAGGACTTACTAACAGGGGAACTTCGCAGACCTGGTTAGGGCTCCCAGAGCGGGGGTTTGTTTACAAGGAGGGCTGAGTTTCAAGGGCAGCCTGGCCCTTAGGTGGGCCTACGTAGGGAGATCTGGAAGAGCTGTATTCTAGAGGCACCTGGGTTCCCAGGAGAACCCTGTTTGACCTTGAAGGGTGGAATCGAATGCAGTGGTAGGTCCAGAAAACAAATGAGAAGAGTCACACTGGTTGGGATAAGATCAGAACTAAGATTTACTCCGCACCATCCACGTTCTAGTGATGGCTTCAGTTGCTTTCACACACATCATCTCAAGTGGAACATAAATGTCATTATTCTGGTATGAGAATTTGAATGTGAGGAGGCTGAGGCTCAGAGACGTGCAGTAACTTTCCCAAAGCTGCAGAGTAAGTAAATGGCAGGCCTGAAATGTCAGGCTGGGTTTGTTTGCCTCCAGAATTTGCTGGAAGCCAACTTTGAATAGTAACATCTTTTTTTTTATTTTTTTATTTTTTTTATACTTGTAAAACATAACTGAATCCCTCCAACACTCCTTTCTAAAAAACCTTTTATTGGGTGCCTGAGTGGCTCAGTCGGTTAAGCATCTGACTTCAGCTCAGGTCATGATCTCACAATTTGTGAGTTCAAGTCCCACATCTGGCTCTGTGCTGGCAGCTCAGAGCCTGGAGTCTACTTTAGATTCAGTGTCTCTCTCTCTCTCTCTCTCTGCCTCACCCCTGCTCATTCTCTGTCTCTCTTAAAAATAAATAATTAAAAAAATAAAATAAAAAATAAAACCTTTAATTTTGAAATAGTTGGCAAAAACCTTTTAGTTTGAAATAATTGGTAGCAAAAATAGTGAAGAGTGCTTGGATACCCTTCCTCTGGCTCCCCTCCCCCCACCCACCCCCTGCATGATAAATAGCATTTCAGGTAAACATAGTATAAATACAAAAACTGGGAATCGCTTACTATTAACTAAACTACAGATCATGTTGGGATTTCACCAGTGTTTCCATGAACTCACTTTGTGTGTGTATCTCTGTGAATTTTGTCATATGTTTAGATTTGTGGAACCACTGCTATAATCAGGATACAGAGCTGTTCAGTCACTTCCCCCCAAAAAACACCCCTCCCTTGTGCTACCCCTTGGTAGCCCAGCCTCTTTCCCCACTCCCCTGGTGACCACTGATCTGGTTTCCATCACTCTAATTTTGTCATTTTGAGAATGTCATATAAATGGAATCACAGAGTATGTAACCTTTTGAGGTTGGCTTTTTTCATTCTGCCTAATTCCCCAGAGGTTTGTCCAGGTTGATGCGTATCAATTTGTTCCTTTTTATTACTGAGTAGTTTCCCCATGGTGTATTAGCCTCAAAGGGCTGGCGTAACAAAGTATCCCAAGCCGGCTGGTTTAAAACAACAAAAATTTATTCTCTTGTGGTTCTTGAAGCCAGAAGTCTGAAATCAAGGTGTCAGCAGGGTGGTGTTTCCTTGAAAGGCTCTGGGGAGGAATTTTTCCTTGCTTCTTTCTAGCCAGCAACCATGGGCGTTCCTGGCTTGCAGGTGCATTGCGCTAATCTCTGCCTCTGTGACCATGTGACCTTCTGCCTCTGTGGCCATGTGACCTTCTCATAAATCACTGGATTGAGGGCTCACTTTAATCCACGGTGGCCTCATCTTAACTCATTATATCTGTAAAGACCCTGTTTCTGAAGAAGGTCATATTCTGAGGTTCTGGGTGGACATCAGTTTCCGGGGACATATTCGACCTAATATGGGTGTACTGGGCATGTATAACCATTTGCCCACGGAGGGTATTCTGGTTGTCTTCAGATTTGGGCGGTTACAAATAAAGCTGCTATAAACATTCTAGTATAGGTTTTTGTGTGAGCATAAGTTTTTATTTCCCTGGGATAAGTGCCCGAGAGTGCAATTGCTGGGTCATATGGTAATTACATGTTTAGTTTAAGGGGGAAAAAACTCCTGCCAAACTATTTTCTAGAGTAGCTTTATCATTTTAAATTCCGGCAGCAATGTAGGAGTGACCCAGTATCTCAACATCCTTGCCAGAATGGGGTGTTATAATTAATTTTTATTTTAGCTGGTTTGCATGACGTGACATCGTGGCTTTAACTTTCAATCCCCTAATGCCTAATATACTTTTTTGCCATCTGTATATCCTTTTTGGTGAACTATTTCAAAGTCAAGTATGTACCTATTTTTAACTTTTCTTTCTTTTCCTTTTCTTTCTTTTTTTTTTTTTTTTTTTGCCTGTGAGTAGCACATGATTCTGAACCCCTATGTTGAAGAGGCTGTCCTTTCTGGGCCAGTACATGTAAGCTTCATCGTGGTGGAATAAACAGGCACTTAAGACTGATTTTGCTGCTAAGAAAGCCTAAGGATGAAGGACTGGTTTGAGGTTATGTGGCACGTTCTCAATATAGAGGGAGCTATGTTCAGGTCTCCGTGGTCCATGGACATGCCCATTTTAAAGATTAAAAAATGGAGGCTAGTTAGTGGCAAAACAGGCTCTGGCTTCCCGCCAGGGGCTCATATTTTAAAAAGCAAGAAATGGGCCAGGCAGCAGGATAAAAAACAAGAAGTTCTATGCTTTAGAGATAGAACCTGTGTTCCCTGTCTACACCCCAACCCCTACTGAGCCTCATGTAGCAAAGAGGGGTGACTGGCTGTCAGCAGGGATCTGCGAAGTTGGTCCTAAATGGGGAAGGACAAGTTCAGGTGCATATTCCAGGGATTCCCTCTTGAATCCTGACTCCAAGTGCTGGCAGGCTGGCAGTGTTTGGGGACAATTGCTGTGGCCCCAAGTGCAGGCTTTTAGCTTAATTGAATCAAGTATCTTAAAAATGGCAACTCATCAGTCAGCTTTCATTTTGTTCCTGTTGTTTAATTGTATTTTCCTCTAGGGATTAACCAAATCAATGTAAATGCTGGGTGATTCTGTTTTTTTTCCCCCTCTATTTAAAAATCAGGGGGACACATAGACAGGTCATTGTCAACTATATGACAGCCAAGACTGATGATGGTATCTTTCCTTAGCTGAGTGAGGCTCTCAATAAATCTTGTAAAATGGCAGCACTTTCTACCCCATTCTGAGATGGATGCCGGTGAGATGAGCCAAAAGATGCTGAGCACCCACGGAGCGTGTTTTTGGCATGAGGGCCCACAAAATGCCGGAGTGAAAGCTGGGGCCAGTAGGGACCGGGAAATGATCGTTCTCAATTACTCCTCTAAGGCCTTGCCTTTCTGGAGGGTTCCTGGGAAAGTGCGGAGTCAGGAGGCCTGAGTTATAGAGGCAGCTCTGCCAGCACCGGCCGCAAACACAGGGGGAAGACTCTACCCCTCCCTGGATCCCCTTGGCTCTGCCATCAAGGATGAGACTAGACAAAGAATCTCATGTCACCTCAACTTCTGTGGCACCTGCCACCTCAGGGATTGTCTCCCTTGTGCCGTGGTATCAACACCTGTGGGAAGAGAGGGCGGCGAAGTGGGGTGGAGCGTGGAGCTGGACGGCAATTGGGTCACACTGCAGGCTTTCCCTCTGTGGGGAGGGGTGGGCTGCAGAGCCATCCACCATGAGGCAAGGGTCCAAGCCTTGGTAGCCACTTCCCTTTGGCCAACTAACCAGTCTTCAGATGCAGCCGCCCCTAGATTTGGGGTGTGACCTTGACCCAGGTGGCTTCCCTGGTCAGAGGTAATTCCCAGAGAGCCTTGGGAATGAATGGCTCAGTCCTGAATGGGGTATCTGAGTGGCCACCGTAGCCTTCAGCCCCCCTCTGGCCTCCCTCTCCAAATACCCTGACCTGAGATCCATTGGTCTTTGGGGTGGAAAACCTCAATTTCTGCACCCCTGACAGTCAGCTGCCTCTGGCCTGGACCAGGGTCTAAGCAGAATAGAGTTCTAGGTACCTGTCCACTGCTTCCCCTCAGTGGCTCATGTGGGACCTGGGCTATGCCAGTGGAGGACGAGGTTGGGGTGAGTTTGCTCAACAGGGCCTGGGAAGATAGGCAGCATCTTGTATGGTCTTCCATAAATGTTGCTGAATACCAGCTAGGTGCCAGGCACTGGGAGCCATATTAGTGTGGCACGTGCAAAGGTCTGAGTGTGACCTGACTCTGCTGTGCCTCGGTGTCTCCTTCTTGGGGTGATGGGGTGTCTTTTAGAGCCAAAGCCATCCTTCTGGATATGGATCCCCTTACATGGGATGGCATGTAATTTTTAAGGGGAATCTAGAGCCCTTCCCCTTAAAGGCCAGGCCAACAGTGGCCATTGAGCTGTCACTCTTGCTTTAGCATCAATGGAAATTCCAATTTATGGACCATGGTTTTGGAGAGGCTGGGTGACAGAAGCCATCAATCTCTGCATTTCAAATTTATTTTATTTTATTTTTCCAGCCTGAGTGCCTGTTCTGCTGTGAACTCTATCTGTCTAATCAGCTTGCAGGCAGTTGAAGGAGAGTGGGTGTCCCCTTGATCTGGGGGGGTTATGTGCATAATTCCCTTTAATTCATCTCAGACAGGGCTTTGAGAGCCAGGTTTGAGAGTGATTTTCAAAGTCTTTTGCTGGAGTTCAAAGATGCATCTCACCAGCCGGGCCAGTAAATTACAGGAGCAGTTCGCCACGAATTTCCAATGTGGAACAAATTCCTAGGACTTCTCAGGGGAGGTAGCCCTCCGCCATCGTCCCCTTCCCCGGCACAGGTGGGGATTATGCTTTAGTGTGTCTGGAGGGCACTCTTTCCCACGCTGCCTGGGCCCCATGCACCCCAACCATTCAGCTTTTGCTGGCCCCTCCCTGTTTCAATCTTATTTTGAATCTACACTGATGCCCCATTTGTTGTGGGAGGTGAAGGGGGATTCCAGGTCAATTGTGCACTCCGGTGCTGACAAAACCTTTATCCTGAGTGTACGTCTTCACACTTTATTTGCCTGTATGATAAATGCAATTTCCACATCAAGACTATCAGTCATTTTCTGATGTGATCTGTGCAGCTCTGCCCGAATTGAATCAGCTCCTGTATTATTGTGACAGTTTATTTGGTGAAAAAATGAAAGAAGATGTGTAAATTAAAGTGGAGGTGTGCTTGGTGTAATGTGGAGGTTCCAGGAGCTCAGGGGCCCCTGCCAGCTGGATTCCATCCTCCCCCAGTGTCTGCATTGGGCTCTACTGCCCTCTGAGCTCAGGACAGAGACCAAGGCAAGGGCACAGAATGATGGTTCGGGGAGGTTGCCATGCTGGGATATGTCAAGAGAAAAGCAGACAAGTCAAGACACACTGAGACTGGAACTCAGGTTTAGCATTCTAGTTGTTAATGCAAAGGGCTGGAGGTGGGGAGAGGCTGCTGGGGGGAGAGAGAGAGAGAGAGAGAGGGAGCGCGAGCGCGAGCGAGAGCGAGCATTATAGCTCTAAACTAAAGGTTAATGGCAAACAGGACATCAGGACCCTTTTCCTGGATTCCCTGTGCATCAGCCCTTGAAGAGCAGGACCGTTGCAGACTCAGGGTAGCAGTCTCTTTCTCTGTCCCTCTCTTCCCCCCTGCTCCCTCCATCAAGTTGCCATGCACACGCGCAGCATCCCAGCTCTGGGCCTTGGGCATGGTGCGGTGTGGGAGGGAAAGGCAGCCTCTGCATGTGCCGAATATGTGGGAAGGATGCCCACAGTGCCGTGAGCTCCTTTGAGGAGATGCCAGGCTTGGGGGTGACATGCTAAGGAAGCAGACACAGCAGTTCAGCGAGGAGGAGGGTGTGTAGAATCCTGGAGGAGAAAGGAAGTCACTCTGCCCGAGGAGTCCTTGGCACCAATGGGTTCTAGCTGGCCAGCTTCACATATAAGTCATCTCAATTAAGCAAGCAGCCATTTCTCCCCTCCCTGAGGCCTGTCCCTTTCCCTTCTGCTATCTCATTTCCAGCGGCTGTTGACCAGGCCAAAGCCAACCTAGCAAAGCAAAGGCCTGCTCCCTCTACAAGACCCCCAGAATATGTTTTGAGAATGCTTGCCTCCTACCGTGTGAGGACCAGAACCTGGAGGGATTGGGCCACCCCGATCTGGTGGGAGAACTTGCCCGAAGCAAAGACAGAGGCAAAGTTTTGCTCCAGAAATTGCCCACTCATGCTTAGTCTCTGCCCCTCTGGATATGTCCAACTGCTTCGGAGTCTTGGGAAAAGGGGTGGGTCAGGGTCCATTTTCTCCATGTTGGATGTGATGAGGATGGTTCCCCCAGTAGGGGAGCTTCCTTGGGGATTCTCAGTTCCAGTGGTGGTGGACAACCACTGGTGGTGTTTCCCTGGGGGGAGGAGCTGGTCTACTTAGCCACTGGCAGAGAGGAGACAGAACTTATTGAACCGAGCTTTCTGAAATGGCATTGTCCAATACTGTAGCTATTCACCACATGTGGTTATTTAAATGAATTAATTAAAAACAAATAAAATTAAAAATTCAGTTCCTGGTTGGAAAAAGATACACCGTGCAAACATTGATCAGCAGAAAAAACATGAGTGGCTTTATTAATATCAGGCAAAGTCCACTTCAGAGCAAAGAAAATTCCCAGGGATGGGGAAAGACATTACATAATGACAAAAAGGACAGTCCTTCATGAAGATAGAGCAATCCTAAAAAAATAGCAAACAACATGCAGCAAAAATTTTGTTCTCTGATCACACTGGCTACTTTTCCTGTGGCTGGTGGCCGCTGTACTGGATAGCAAGATGCGGAACATTTCATCACTGCAGAAAGTTCTATGGGGCAGCACTTCTCTACATTTGCTAACCCCATGTCTGTTTTGTTCGCTGCTATATCCCAGTGTCCAGAAGAGTCAGTCCCCAGCACACAATAGGTTCTTAACATTTTGGAGACCTTAGTAGCTTCTGCCCTCATGCCGCCACTATCTTGCTGTGTGACCTTGGACATGTTGCTTCACCTCTCTGGGTCTCTTCATCTATCAATCAAAGGATTGGCATCATCTCTGAGATCCCTTTCAGCCTTCATAAGCTATAATCTGAGGTATCTAAATGGCTTATTTTATTTATTTTATTCACAGGGAGGGATCAAAGTGAGCAGGAGAGGACAAAGGGACAAGTTTGATTTTTTAACTTGAGTCCTGAGTTCTCTGTAGCTCATCAGCACCCCTTTCCCGCCCCCCCAGTGTAGGGATTTATAAGCTCCTATGACTTGTCTTTTCCCTTCCTGCTCTTCCTTGTGCTGTAATCTCCTGATCCCACCAAAGAGCTGCTTGGCTCTCCCCAGCTCCGCCTTAAACCCCAGGCAGATCTGCAAAGCTGGGAAGCCAGCAAGGGCATAGAAAGGCTCAAGAACCCCAAGAATTTGGCCCTCTCTTCAGCTGTCCAGAGCCTGCTGTTTTTTCTCCCTTTGGACACCAGCGTTCCGTGGTTTGAGGTAGCCTGCCCAGCCTCATTGGAGTCCCAACTGCTGGTGCTCCCCGTGTGGGCTGAGGGAGTCCCTGGCAGGGGGATTCTGGGCTGGCTGCTGCCTTAGTACCTCTGCCAGCAAGCCTCTGGGGCCCCGGCTCCATGATGGGGATGCTGCTGCATGTGCAAGTGGAGACCAGGCTAAGGGCTAGCAGTGGGGGTGGGGGGAAGTGCATCCCTGTGTTGCTGGGGGGCAATGTGCCAAGTGGAGGAAAGGAAATGTAATTACCTTCAGTACTGGACTCTTGGCAGAGCAAAGGGCTAGCGCAGCCTGGCTCTAGGACCCTGCGGCTGAGGGTTCAGCCATGTTAGGAGAAGCACTCTTTTGTCCTCTCCCTTTTCTGAGGACCTAAGGTGGGGGCAGGGACAGGGAAGGCACCCAGGCTTCCCTTTTGCAACCTCCCCCCGCCCCCGCAGGACACACCAAGCCAGTGCTGATGGGAGAATCTGAGGACAACTGTGAGATGGCGGGCGGGTGCTGAGTCCTGCAGCTTTGTGCCAGGCCTTGGCGTGTAAGGGATCATGTGTGATAGGTGTCCTCCATCCCTCTGGGCCTCCGATCTTCTCTCTGTGGCCCTTGGATTGCTGCTTGTGCCCCCACAGCCATCTCTGGCATCCCTGCCACAGAGAAGCTCACTTCTGCACGGGCCCCTACTTTCTGCCTCCTGGTTGGGTTTGGCAATGGGAGGCACATGTGGGAGGTTGGAGGGCGGGAGGAGAGAGGGGGTGAGGGGTTTCTTCCCTACTCCCTCCCTGTGTGGGGCTCTGGCAGGGGCTGCCCTCCCCCCCCCCCCCCCACTATGGTGCCCATCCTCCTCAGCTTCAGCTCTCATTCCTACCACCCTGGCTCTGCACTGTGCCTGTCAGGACTCCCGACCATTGCAAATTCCAGAATGTCTTAACAGTCTCTGTGGATTCCCTTAATCTTGCTCACGCCTCTGCAAATAGTCCCCTTCAGTAAACTCTACTCCATCCGATTTGCATCCTTAGGACAACAAATCAGTGTATTTTTCTCTGATTTCTCTGGCAGGAGGAGTTATGTAGGGAAGGAGACATATCCTGGCATTTTGAATATACCCAGAGAGGGGCAAGGAGCTGCTTCTAAGAGGCTCCCCGACATACCATGTGTTAGCCAGCATCACAGCCAAAATATTTAATAATTGGTACATCATAGAACCCACGCATCAGAATGGGGCATTGAGCAGTGGAAACGGGCTCCTGGCAGAGTCTAGAACAGATGCTGACCTTAACACAGCTCTTGAGGCTGGATCAGTGTAAACTGCTGATGACCAGTTCTGGAATGTGTCTCAGCTTTGCTTTTTTTCCTGTAAAATGGGGCTGAGTCGCATGTGTGGTAAGATACTGCTTATATGGGTCTGGTTAGGAAGGCCCCAGGGAAGGGCATACCTGAGGAGATGCACAGGGACAGAAGAGAGCACAGAAAGTTATCCCCTCACCCCCACAGACGCCCTGGGATCTAGAGCCCCTAGGATTTGGACATGCAGAGAGAGAGCCCAAGGTTGCTTGTTGCCTCAAAGGATGATAGCCAAAGTAACCTTTCTTTTTTCTTTGTTTAATGTTTGTTTATTTTTGAAAGAGAAAGAGAGATTGGAGGAGGAGGTGCAGAGAGAGAAGGAGACTCAGAATCTGAAGGAGGCTCTAGGCTCTGAGCTGTCAGCATGCAGCCCGATGTGGGGCTCGAACCCACAGGCCAAGAGCTGCGAAGACACGTGAGGCTCGGAGGGCCTGGAGCATGATTAGAGATGGCTGAGACAAGAGCCGTCTGGCTGGGCTGGTGTCCACCTCCCACCCGGTGTCCCTAGCTAGTGGACCCTTGACTTACCAAGTGCAGTGCACAGAGGATGCTTTCCTTTTTTGTGGTCCAGTGACAGGCTTGTCGTAGAGAAGACAAAAATCTGAAGGGAGCACTTTAATATGTGTACAGCGGCTTCAGGGGAAGGGACCGTGGCAGTGAGAGAGGAGATGCCTGGAGGTTGTTGGAATAGGGGTGGCAGAGCACACACTGTGCTCCAAAGTCATCCTTGACTGCTATGTCTTTTTTTAAAAACTTTTAAATGTTTTTTATTTATTTCTGAGAGAGAGGAAGAGAGACACTATGAGTGGGGTAGGGTCAGAGAGAGAGGGAGACACAGAATCTGAAGGAGGCTCTAGGCTCTGAGCTGTCAGCACAGAGCTCGACGCAGGACTCAAACCCACAAACCGTGAGGTCATGACCTAAGCCAAATTCGGTCGCTTAACTGACTGAGCCACCCAGGCGCCCCCAAGTCCTGTTCTTACTGGAGCTAATGGCCCTGGAGATGTTTGTTGTTGGGATTTATCTGGAAGACGGAGATGTTGCCATATTCGTCTTTCATTCTAACGTGCGTCCTGCCCATGAGAGAAAAATGTGGTATTGAGGTGACAATCCCAGGCAGGAATCTATCTGTGTGGCTTTGGGAGAGTGATTTTTTTTCTTCTGGGCCTCAGTTTCTCCATATATGAAGCCAGATGAGCTTGAAAGTCCCTCCCTTTGAGATTTTATCTCTACAGGATGTACTTGATTCCCCTCAAGTGCAGTGGATTGTCCCCCTCACACCTCCTTGCCTGGAGTCCCCCATAGAACCACGGGTCCACGTTGCAGGATAGTTGGACTGTGGTATTTGGGACGTGGGTGGTATGGAACATCATGATGATTCCTGGCTCTTTAGGAATCAACTTTGGTCCTCTGGTTCTAGAATTCTCCGGGTGGATCTGAGAAGGCATCACTCCCAGGCAGGGCTGGAACCAGAGTGAGACAAGTGAGTCCCCTAAGGCAAACACTGACTGCAGTATTTGTTCTCAGGTGTTAACCCTGCATTTACATGACCCTGAGATCAAGTGCCTCCTTAATTTTTTGTGAATTAAATTTGTATTTTGAGATACATGTAGATGCACATACAGTTGTAAGAAATAATATCTTTATCTCAGTTACCTCCAATGGTAACATCTTGTAAAACTGTAGTACAATGTCACAACCAGGATATTGACATTGGTACAGTCAAAAGGTACAGAACATTTCCATCACCACAAGGATGTTGCTCTTTTATTCAGCCTTCATTAACCCCAGGCAATGACTAATTGTTCTCCATTTCTGTCATTTTGTCATTTCACAGACTCCTAAAATATGCAACATTTTATGATTATTTTTTTTCTCACTTAGCATAATTCTCTAGAGATTCTTCCAGGTTGTTGCATTCCATAGTTCGTTTCCTTTTTATTGCGTAGTAATATTCCATGGAATGGTTGTACCACAGTTTGTTTATTCACCCACTGAAGGACATCTGGGTTGTTTCCAGTTTTGGGCTGTTACAAATAAAGCTGCTATAAACATTCTTGGGTGGATTTTGTGTGAACATGTCTTCATTTCTCTGCATGTTTAGTTTTTAAGGAAGCTGCCAAACTATTTTCCAGAGTAACTGTACCCTTTTATTTCACCACAAGCAATGTATTAGTGATAGTATCTCTATATCCTTGCCAGCATTTGGTGTTGTCACAATTTTTTATTTTAGCCATTCTAGTTGGGGCTTTTTTTTCCTTCTATTTTTAATTTGAGAGAGAGAGCAAGAGCGAGAGCGAGAGCGAGAGAGAGAGAGAGAGAGAGAGAGAGAGAGAGAGAGAATCTCAAGCAGACTCCACATTCAGCATGGAGCCTAATGTGGGGCTTGATTCTATGACCCTGGGATCATGACCTGAGCTGAAATCAAGAGTCAGACACTCAACCGACTGAGCCACCTAGGCATAGGGCATGTTTTTGAAACAACTTTGCTAATCTCAATCTCCTTGACACCATTATTTTTCAGTCTCTTTTTTAATTAGTGTGTTTAAGCCATTTATGTTTAACATAATTATTGATTTCTTAGGTAGATCTTAAGTACCATTTTATTTTTGTTTTTTGTTTGTTTCTGTTTCTCTGTTTTCTTTTCCCTGTCTTCTGGGGGGTTACATAAGCATTCTTTTTGAAATTCATTTTGATTTATCTGTAGTGTTTTTGTGTGTATATCTTTGTATAGCTTTTTATAGGAGTTGCTTAAGGTATTTCATTCTGTATACATAACTTATGGCAGTTTTCTGGTGTAATTTTATCAGTTTGAGGAAAGTATAGAAACCTTGCATTCTTTACATTTTTATAACCTCTTATTTATAATATGATATTTAATATCAACTTTATTTCAATGGTATACAAAACTTTACTTCTTTTTTTAGAAAAAATTTTTTATGTTTATTTATCTTTGAGAGAGGGAGAGACACAGTGTGAACCAGGGAGGGGCAGAGAGAGAGGAAAACACAGAAACAGGCTCCAGGCTCTAAGTGTCAGGACAGACAGCTTTGTGGGGCTTGAACTCACAAACCCCGAGATCATGACCTGAGCTGAAGTTGGATGCTTAACTGGCTGAGCCACCAGGTGCCCCCAAAACTTGATTTCTTTAAAATTTTTTAATGTTTACTTATTTTTGAGAGAGAGCGAGAGAGAGAGCATGAGAGGGGAAGGGGCAGAGAGAAAGGGAGACGCAGAATCTGAAGCAGACTCCAGGCTCTGAGCTGCCAGCACAGAGCCAGATACGGGGCTTGAACTCATGAACCATGAGATCATGACCTGGGACGAAGTCAGATGTCTAACCGACTGAGCCACCCGAGCACCCCCCAAAACTTTACTTCTATATAACTTCATTCACCCTCTCTCTTTTGTACTGTTAATTGTCATACAAATTACATTTTCATACATTGTATGCCGATCAATACGGATTTATAATTATTGCTTTATGCGGAAGTTGCAAACAAAAATAGATTTAAATTGTCATTTAAAAACCCAGAGACCTCACCATCTTGTGAGGACTTGAGGTCCCTAGTTGGCCTGCTTCTTCCTTCTACCTTCCTTCTTGTAACTGTTTTACATGGAGCATCCAGAGGTTTTGGTTGTACATAGTAGGAGGAATAGGGGACAGTTAATTTTCATTATCTCCCAGGAAGTTAAATCCTTAAATTTTGCATCTTGTTGCCTCATGCTAGCCTGACCCTCTTACCAAGTGGGGGAGATGCAGAGAAAAGACAAGAATGGACATTTATTGAGAACCCTCTGGATGTTAGGAACTTCCACATGTAAAAATTCATCAAGATCTCACAACATGGTGAGGATGGTTTTATTATTTCTGTATTATAGATAAGAAAAACCTGAGGCTCAGAGAAGATTTGTTCATGCAGGTGGGAGAGGGTGTGCTGGCCTTGAACTGAGGCTCTCTGACTTCAGTGTCTGAGCGCTTTCTATTAGAACTCACTCAGCAGTTGGCTAAAATGAGCAAATCAGAGAACTCTAGATGCTGGCGAGGATGTGGAGAAACGGGCACCCTCCTACACTGTTGGTGGGAATGTAAACTGGTACAGCCCCTCTGGAAAACAGTGTGGAGGTTCCTCAGGAAACTAACAATAGAACTCCCCTATGACCCAGCAATAGCACTGCTAGGAATTTACCCAAGGGATACAGAAATGCTGAGGCATAGGAGCACATGTACCCCAATGTTCATAGCAGCACTCTCCACAATAGCTAAAACATGGAAAGAGCCTAAGTGTCCATCAACAGATGAATGGATCAAGAAGATGTGGTTTATCTATACCATGGAATACTACATGGCAATGAGAAACAATGAAATCTGGCCATGTGTAGCAACATGGATGGACCTTGAGGGTGTTATGCTGAGCGAAATAAGTCAGGCAGAGAAGGACAAATATCATATGTTGCACGTATAGGAGGATTAGGAGGAACTTGACGGAGGAACAAGGGGGAGAAGAAGGATGGAAATGGTGGGGGAAAGGGAGAGAGGCAAACCATGAGAGACTCTTGAATGCTGACAAAAACTGAGGACTGATGGATGTGGGGTGGGGGATGGGCATGGAGGACACTTGTGGGGATGAGCACTGAGTGTTATGTGGAAACTAATTTGACAATAAACTATTTGTAAAAAAAAAAAAAAAACTCACTCAGCAGCTAAATTCTGGGTTTGCCCTTGGCACTGAAAGGCTGGGAAACATTCTTTGTGGTTCCTTCTTCCTTTTTTTTTTTTTTTTCTTTTGTTAGACAGCAGGACATTTATTAATCCACTGAACTCTGTTTCAATATATGTTATATTCATATATATTGCAATGATATACACACATATACATATACACACACGCATAGCATATATGTACATATATAATCATACACATCAACAAACATGAGATCCCACTCTGATTCCATGGACAGCTGTGAGGATATGGTTTTACTTGCCCTTATCCTTTGAGTCACAACCGAGAAGGTAAAAATCTAAGCCTGTGCTTCAATGATGAGGTGATAAGCTGTGTGTTTCAGAGAGCATTCTTCCCATAGCAAGTAACTCAGCTGCCCTGAACATGTAAGGAATCTATTGAGTCCTGTAATAGGTAGTCCAAGAGCAATGCTGGCTTTAGATAAGCCTTAATTCAGGGGCTCCAATGAAGCCACCAAGGCCTGAATTTCTTGGTCTCTGAACTTGCATCTTTTCTTTTTTTTTTTTTTCATTCCTTGAAATATATATATATATATATATTTTTTTTTTACATGGAAAGAGCCTAAGTATCCATCAACAGATGAATGGATCAAGAAGATGTGGTTTATCTATACCATGGAATACTACATGGCAATGAGAAACAATGAAATCTGGCCATGTGTAACAACATGGATGGACCTTGAGGGTGTTATGCTGAGCGAAATAAGTCAGGCAGAGAAGGACAAATATCATATGTGTGCACGTATAGGAGGATTAGGAGGTCCTTCTTCCTTTTTTAAAACAAGTGTTTGTTTTTTAATTTGTTTTGTTTTAACTTTTTATTATGAAAATTTAGCAAGGCACAGAAAGTGGAAAGAATAGTACAATTAGAGGTGCCTGGGTGGCTCAGGTCATGATCTCATGGTTTGTGGGTTTGAGCCTGAGTCAGGCTCTGTGCTGACAGCTCAGAGCATGAAGCCTGCTTGGGATTGTGTCTCTTTCTCTCTCTGCCCCTCCCCTGCTCATGCTCTGTCTCTTTCTCTCTTTCAAAAATAAAATAAAACCATTAAAATTTTTTTTAAAGAATAGTGCAATTAAACATCCACATACCATGACCAACATTCAACAATCATTAACGTTTTTCTATATTTACTTCATCTATTATATATTTTTAGAATCATTTTAAAGTAAATTACAACATCATGATAGTCATTCCTAACCATGTCAGTATGTCAGCATACATCTCCAAAAAGTAAGCCCATTTTCCTATATGATCACAAGAACAGTATCACAACTGGCAAAATGAATAATTTCCTAACATTTTTTAAAAATATTTTTTTATTTATTTCTAGGAGAGAGAGAAAGAGAGAGAGACAGCGTGAACAGGGGAGGGTCAGAGAGAGAGACACACACACAGACTCTGAAATAGGCTCCAGGCTCTGAGCTGGCAGTCAGCACAGAGCCCGACACGGGGCTCGAACCCACAAACCGCGAGATCATGACCTAAGTGAAAGTCAGATGCTCAACCGACTAAGCCACCCAGGCGCCCCTCCTAACATTTTTTAAATTAAGTTTATTTATTTACTTAGAGAGAGAGAGAGAGAGAGAATCCTAAGCAGGCTCCACACTGCTAGCATGGAGCCGGTTGTAGGGCTCGAACTCACAAACTGAGATCATGACCTGAGCAGAAATCTAGAGCTGGATGCTCAACCGACTGAGAAACCCAGGCGCTCCAATTTCCTAACATCTTTTAATACCAGGTCCACATCAAAATTTTCTCTCTTGTTATCCAAAAGTCTCTTAACTGTTTTTTCCTCAACCAGGCTCCTGTGAGGAATCACATATCCCTGCATTGCTTGCTTGGTTTCCTTGTCCTGTTTGATTTGGGAGGTTGTTTCTAACCTCTGTAGAGTCTCATTTAGGTTAAGGGTGGGGTGAGGAGGAACTTGCAGAGGGGCTTGGGTCATAGCGGGACTGCCTGACTCAGTCTCCCCCTGGGTTCAGAGTTCTCCTTGGGAACACATCCTTCTTATAAGCAGGCAGGCTGTGACGCTGGAGGGGCTCTGAGAGGTCACCCAGCAGGTACTCCTGGTCTGTGTTGTGGATGACTTAGGTCTCGTGCACCAGCTTATCCACGGGGACCCTAGAGTCTAGCCTGGATGCCCTGTTGCCTACCCCGCTCCTCAGTTCTGAATGGCGGAACAAAAGTTGACTCCTGGGCCTCTTGAGCAAGCCAATGGTAGGTGCAATTCACAGTGACCTCACCTGCTGCTGCAGAGGATTTATCATGTTCCATAAACATGGTGCGGCGGCCGGGAGGGGAGGCAGAGCCTCGGAACCCCTGGGTCAGTGCTCTGACCTCTGACCTCTGCCAAGGTCTTTACTGCTGCCCACTTCAGAGAGTGGTGGGGTGCATAGGCTTGCGCCTATGGGAGCTTTGCAGAAGGCAAAGAGGCAAAGCAGAGGCGCTTTGGGGTCGCTGGCGTGGGCAGAGAGGCAGGGGCACCAGGGCTGAGGGTCCAGGAGCCCCTCTTCCTGAGGTGTGAGCTGAGGATGGGGCTTTTTCCAGTCTGGAGAAGTGCTGGCTGGGTTGGGGTGGAGGAACAGAGCTGTGGCACGTGGTCAGATGCCTCTGGTTCGTTCCTTTAGACCCTTGAGTTGGCAAGGCTGAAAGAGAGCAGTGTCTTTCCGGTTACCCTTCATACGCGTTCTTCTTATGTCTGCTTTGGCGGTGGTGGGGCCTGGCTATCTCCTGATAGGACACTCCCCTCCCATTGGGGACCAGGGTGCCAGGAGATGGGGGCACAGTCCCATCAGGCAGTCAGTCCTGAAGGAACCCCAACCACAGGCACAAAAGGAAGCTTCCAGAAAGGAAGGGACTCCCTCAGAATCGTGCATTGGGTTGCTGCTTGGAGACTGAGGTGTTGCTGCTCAGAGATACAGAGGGAGAGAGAGGGTGGGGTGGGCAGGATGTGGGGGAGACCAGAGGCAGGTGCAGCGGGGCCTAGGGCCACCCCTGAGAGTGATAGAAGCTGGGGAGCAGTCTGCCAGGCCAGCTGCAGGAGCAGGGGCTGCCTCCCACCCCCCTCCCCGCCCACCTCACTCTGGCCTAGTGGCTGTTCCCAAGGAAAGGAGAAGGAACTTGACCTCAGTGGAGAGCTCTGTAATGCTCACTCACTGCGGACATGGTTGCTCTTCATTGCTAATAAATATTTCATTGTGAAAACACAGCGGTCCAAACAGGCTGCAACACCAGCACTGGGTTCTCCTTGCTCTAATGGCTGATGGCCGTATGGAGGGCCCGTGTATGTGTGCGGTGTACATACACATATATGTGTACACGTGTGGTTGTGCATGTGTATGGTATTTGTGTATGTGTGGTGAGTGTGTGCATGTGTGTGTGCACGTGTGCATGCTTATGTGGTGTGTGTCTACAATGTGTGAGTGTGCACATGTGTGCGTGCATGTACATTAGGGTCTCGGCACTTAGCCCCTTTCTGTCATGCCTCTCTGTGGACACTGGGGAGAGCCACCCCTCTCCCCTCACTGGGACAATGGCAAGGTTTGGACGCAGGTTTTTAACCATAGGAAACATTTTAGGATGTTAAAGATACCTTCTGGAAACACAGCATTGAGGCGGACTGTTCGCAGACATTGCAGGGTGACATTACTTCTTCTGTAGGACTTCCCCACGCCTTGTCTTTCCGTGGCCTTCCCAGCTACCACGGTACCCTCACAGCCTATAAGCTGCTCTGTGCACCTGTGTGCCTTCACCTGCCCGTTTTCTGCTGTCTCCAATTCTCTGTGAGTCTGAGACAGTAGCTGTGGGCTGGGGCGCCCTCCTCAGTCTCCCCAGCCCCACATGCAGCCTGGAGGCAGGGAGGGGAGCAGGGGAGATGGAATGGAGGAAGGGGATTGTGTTACTGAGGCTAAGGCCTGGAGGAAGACCGGCTGAAGTGGTTTGGATGGACTGGGGTTGGGGTGAAGAGCTTGGACCTCCCTGGGGTCCGAGGAATTAGGAGTACAGATTCCCGAAGGTGTGAGTGCTTCTGTTCTGGGCCTGTCATTGGACATCAGGTGCTGCTCCTTCAGATACCCTTCTGATCCTGAGTGGCACGGAGGCCATTTGGTCCTGACGATGGACCCCTCCCAGATGAGGTGTGCAGGGTCTGCCCCACCATCTGGTCTTGGGTTTGTGTCTTAACACTTCTGTTTGACAGTGGGGAGGGTGAGGGATGCTTTAGACCTCAGTGGCAGTATTCCCTAGGGAGCAGACCCCACCCAGGACTCTGAAGAGGCACACTGGAGTCTTAGGACCATAAGAAGACCCTAAGGAGGCCTGCTCTTACCCTACTCATCCGTGGCTTTCCTGAAGAAAAAGTCTCACCACTCCGTGGTTGAACCACCATGCCCAAAGGAAAGTTCTGCCTTATGTCGAACTTCACTCCTTCCTATTGGAGTTATAATGCCTTGCTATGTCTGGATGCCATTGGAGATGAGGATTGGCTGCTGTGTCACAGTCCCTTTCCTGGCTTATTTGGGCTCCGTCACTAATGTTCTGGGGGCTCTGGAACTAAGGGCGGGGGAGGGTAACAGAAGATTAGAAGTGAGATCCCTGAATTTCCAGAGAGAGAGAAACTACCCAGGAAAAGTACCACCATTTCCCTAGAAGAAGTAATACCAATTACCCCTAGAGGATTTATTCTACAAGGAGTAAATCATGGAAGCAAACAGGAATCAGCACATACAGCTCAGATTTTCAAAAACAATCTTCAGATTCATGGTATAAGTTTTCATAAGAAAAACACTGTTCTATTTTTTGTAAAACTCACTCTGCAAAGAAAACTGGAAAAAGTCAGAAATGTGTAAAGTAGAAAATCAAAATCGGGCGCCTGGGTGGTTCAGTTGGTTAAGCATCCAACTTCAGCTCAGGTCATGATCTCGCGGTTCTCGCGGTTCGTGAGTTCAAACCTGCGTCAGGCTCTGTGCTGACAGCACAGAGCCTGGAGCCTGCTTCACATTCTGTGTCTCTCTCTCTTTCTCTCTGCTCCTCCCTCAGTCATGCTCTCTCTCTCTCTCTCAAAAATAAACATTTAAAAAAAAAAAGAAAGAAAACCAAAATCAGCCATGATTCCATAAATCAGGCCCTAGCTTAATGCCAGAATACATAAGGAACATCCGTGAATACTTAACTGAATTGGTGAATGAAGAGAGAGAAAGCTTCTAACAATACTTTGGTATATTTCCTGTCAGGCTTTTTTCTTTATGCATATTTATATATTTATAGTTGAGATTATACTTATTTTTTCAGGAAGTGATGTAAAATATGACATGTCTATTAGAACCCGACCCACAGCAAGTACTTCTCTTTATAAAATTTATACTTTCAAATCCAGTGAGCAGAGGAGCAAATTTACATTATGGAAATTCATGATTTTTTTTTTTTGCCATTGACTATATACCTGGAGATTAATATTGTTTTCAAAAACTCAGTCTGCTAAACTGAGTTGGTATGTTTCTTATTTCCTAGCTGAAGAATGCCTTCTGATCTGGTTTTCTTATACTTTTCAATTAGATATGATTGACATGTAGTACTGTATTGGTTTTAGGTATACAACATAATGATTTGATATATGTATACATCGCAAACTAATCACCACAATAAGTTTAGTTAGCAGCCATCACCTCTCATAGTTACACTTGTTTTCTTGTGACAAATAACTTTTATTATCTCCTCTCTTAGCAACTTTCAAACATAGAATACAGTGTGTTTAACTTGCAAATACATAGTATGGCATAGTCACCATGCTCTACATTATATCTCCAGAACTTTTTTGTCTTATAACTGGACATTTGTGCCTTTGACCATTTCACTCATTTTGCCCACTCCCCATCCCCTGCTTCTAGCAACTCCAAATTTGCTTTCTGTATCTATGAGTTTTTATTTTTATTTTTTAAAAAGATTCCACACATAAGAGATGTCATATAATATTTGTCTTTCTCTGTCTGACTTGTTTCACTTAGCATAATGCCCCCAAGCTCCTTCCACGTTGTCACAAATGACAATTTGCTTTTTGTTTTATGGCTGAATAATATTCCATTGTGTGTGTGTGTGTGTGTGTGTGTGTGTGTGTGTGTGTGTGTATCTTTATCACACATCTTTACTCATTCATCCATAGATGGGTAATTAGATTGTTTCTATGTCTTGGCTGTTATAAATAGTGCTGCAGTGAACATGGGGGTGCAGATATTTTCAAGTTGGTGTTTTCATTTCATTTGGATAAATACCCAGAAGTGGAAGAATTGGTAGATTACATGGTCATTCTTATTTAAAAATTTTTGAGGTACCTCTTTATTGTTTTCCATAGTGGCTGCACCAATTTCTATTTCCTCTAAGTTCACAAGAGCTTCTTTCCCTCCACATCCTCACCAACATGTGCTGTTTCTTGTCTTTTTGATACTAGCCATTCTGACAGGTATGAAGTGGCATCTCATTGTTTTGATTTGCATTTTCCTAATGGCTACTGATGTTGAGCACCATTTCCTGTACCTGTTGGCAATTTCTGTTTTCTTTGGAGAGATTACACTTTGTAGATATTTTGAGGACTGCTTTTGCACTTGATTCTATAGCTTGAGAATTTCCCCAGGTTATTAGAAATTTCTAGACAATATATTTTTAATGGCTATATAACAGACCATTTTGCAGATAAACCATAGTTGGTTTTTTTTTGTTTTTTGTTTTTGTTTTCCAAAATCCTACTGATAGGTATGTAGAGTGTTTCTAGTTTGGACTACATCATGTAACATTTCAAGGGACATTTTTATATTGTTGGTTTGTTTTGACTGAACAGTTTGCCCATGTAAGTAGAGACCCAGGGCTTTGAGCTGGGCTGTGGGCTCAGGAACTGGGTCTGGGGGTGGGGGCCTCTGGGGCTTACCTGGGGAGCAGGGTGTGGGTCCAGCTGATGGCCAGTGAATATTCAAGGGGCTCTAAAACATCATGTGCAGGAGACTGGGTGGAGAGCAAGCCAAAGGTCTGGAGCAGAGAGTAATGGGGTGGAGATTTGAGAGAGGTGACAGCTAGAAAAATACGCAGGACCATAGCACTGGGGGTAGGAAAATAGGAGGGATGAGGAAGAGGGTCGGAGTGTGGGAGAACACTTTTAGCAATGACATCTATATTTTTTGGATTTTCCACTGCTCTTCATAAAAAAAGATTTGCGCTCCATTCCAATATGTGTCAATTTGTTAATCAAGTATAAACATGTACTGCTTACCAATGCACACTAAGTATTTAATAAACATTATTTTTCTCCTTTTCAATAAAGTAATAAAAATAGGAGATTTATTTCTTTCTCCTTGCATACTATGGATCTATTTGTTCATTTCTCTTTGGTGAACACCCACTCTGGAGGGGTGGGGAACTGAGCCTGGGTCCATGCAGACGGTTGCTGGGGCCCAAATATTAGGACATCCAGGGAGAGAGAAACGGGCCCGTGGGTGGGTCCTGAGATTGTTATTTACATTTTTACATGGGATTTGAAAATCGATATTCATGGTGAGCTTCAGGCTTGCTGCTGACATTAAGATCACGCGGGTGGGGGAATACTAAGGTGGAAGCAAGTAAACTGGGAAAAATCGAAGAGCTTTATGAACGGTCAGAGAAATGGTAGATGATGAACAAAGTAAATGAGAATAAAAGAATATATATAGCTGTGGTTTCCAGCCTGGGGTCCCTTTAAGAAGTATTTCCAGGGGAGCCTGGGTGGCTTTATTGGTTAAGCGTCGACTTTGGCTCAGGTCACGATCTCACGGTTCGGTTTGTGAGTTCGAATGCCGCGTCGGGTTCTGTGCTGACAGCTCTGTCAAATTCACATGATAGGTAGCTTCATGCTGGTCAGAAGTTCTTGACTCATAATTATGAATGTCTTTGGTTAATTTAAGTTGGAAAAACTATTTTAATTATTTCTCGGTTAATGTAACTCGTTCCATGGGCAAGATTTCTTGAGACCTGGACGCTTTGTTGAGGGGAGGGGCCTGGGGAGAATTAATAAAAGGCGTTCTTACCAGTGGAACTGTTGAACTCCTGCTAGGCTGATAGGATGTGGGTCTCTGAGCTACCCATTAGGATGAGGTCAAGGACAAAGGAATTTTGGAGACTTTATAGATGTAGTTGGAACCTAAAAACATAAGTGCTGTGAGAGACAGTGGCCTGAAAGGCAGAGAACATTCTCATTTAATGAACCTGGAGATGAGACTGCATATATTGTTCATACTGAGATGACACAAAACATTGAATTCTCAGATCAGACTCTCAGGACTCAGGGACCTTACCCAGGATCAAGGTTTACGAAGGATGTCAAGAATGCAGGAGGCACAAAGTGGAGCAGGAAGGGGTCTGAGACCATTGAAGCAGCCCACCAGTCCTTTCTTGCGACATCAGGACCATTCTGCCCAGATTTACACAGGACTCTAAGAACTGTCTGTGACTACCTTGTTTCCACAGAAGGGAGCTCTTTTGGTTTTGAAACATCTCCAGTGCATACTCAGATAGTGACATAGCTTATGTGACTTAAAGGGTTCCCTATTCCATAAATTTATAGGTTTTCTTACTTATATACCATAAGGCAATTCTAGGCTCCCAGGTAAGCCTCATACATCTGTTAAGAGCTGTTAGCAAACACTACTGCTTATTGCCAGAGATCTCTCATTAGCATGTCTACTAGGAGATCTGACCAGTCCTCTTTCTTTCTCAGGACTCCCTTCTCCTGCTTAACCATTTCCTTCCCTGGAAACCATTTCAAATCGTATGTCTGAAGTGGCTGCAGGCAATTGTTTGGTAGTTTCTGGTCTTAGTCACCTTAATTCCTGATTGAAAGTAGGTGGGATGAATGATGCCCTTCAGGAAAATTACAAAATAGCTTCTTCCTACCCCACAGCCGCCTCTATGAAGTAGGTAAACATTTTAAACACAACTTTATTTTTTTGAAGTATTTATTTAGAGAGAGAAAGAGAAAGAAAGAGAGAGAAAGCATGCACGTGTCGGGGAGGGACAGAGAAAGGGAGAGAGAATCCTAAGCCGGCTCTGTGCTGCCAGCACAGAGCCCAACATGGAGCTAAATTTCAGTCAACTGTGAGATCATGACCTGAGCTGAAATCCAGAGTCAGATACTTAACTGACTGAGCCACCCAGGCGCCCCAGGACTTTCCTGACACGGAGGTGAGAGACTCCAAGCAGAAACTGTATACCAATGTAGAATTGCAGGGGAAGTAACATCAGCATGGTGGTCTTTAGCCAATGGAGACATTATTTCCCCATTGATGATGGATAAATATATCCCCGTTTCATTTTGTGGGTGGACACATCTGAAATGCTCCTCAGGAGCCCCAGCAGAATGAGCCCAGCTGCCTATAGTGTTGGCCAACTAGACAGTGAATCCGTGTGTCATTTGTCTCTCTTCTGACTCTTCTTGTCCCTTTCTCTTGCCCTCTGGGATCACCTCTCAATTAGACTACCTGCACACATGTCTTTGTCTCAGGCTTTGCCTTTGGGGAAACTCGGGGACACCTATTTTGGAACTATTGTACCTCTTGTGCTTAACACGGTGTCATAATAGATGCTTAGAAGATTTTTTTTAAAGTTTATTCATTTATTTTGAGAGAGAGTGCAAGAGAGTGTGAGCAAGAGAGGGGCAGAGACAGGGGGAGGGAGAGAAAATCCCAAGAGGGGCTCGATCTCATAAACCTCGAGATCATGACCTGAGCTGAAATCAGGAGTCGGACGCTTAACCGATTGAGCCACCCAGGTGCCCTGGCGCTTGACAAACTTCTGTTGCATAAATAAGTGAATGAATGAAATGGAAAACTATTGAAAGGACTAAGGGAGTCGTTGGGTACAGAATAGGGGCAGCCTTGTTAACACAAATACTTTAGTCTGGGACTATAAACAGCTGAAGCTTACAACGTGTAGAATCAAATGGCTTTGGAGTGAAAGAACAGACTTTTTACTATAACCAAAATTACCTAAGCGTCTCCATGAAATATTAAAACAGTATAGTTAGCATGCCCCCCACCGTTGTCTACTGATAAAATGTTAACATATGATACTAATCTGAAAATAGAAATGCACTTAAGGTCTTCTATTGATCTGGAGATTGTTTGGTGTGATCAGGTGACCCAGGAAAAGTTGGAGTGTTTGGGGATGTCCTCACTATTGTCTTGGTACTGACCCATGGAAGAGTGACTCTGGGTGCAGGGTAATTAATAGGCTCGGGGGGTGGGGTATGAGTTTTGTGGATGGATTTCTATCCCTTGTCTTTCTTTGAGGCCAGCGCTGTTCCAAAGGCGGTAATGACCACCACGCCACAGTCTTGCTGCTAGGGCTTTTTAGCAGGCAACAAACTACTTTCACTTACATGATTTTATTGGACTCTCATGCCTCCATTTTAAAGATGAGGAGACTGAGGCTTGGAGAGGTTAAATAACTTGCCTTGCATCACATAGCTGGCAGGTCAAGGAGCTAGGGTTTGAAACTGGGTTTTCTGACTCCATGTTTTACTTCCTTAGTGTCTTAGGGTAGGTTCCATAGATGCAGAGGTGGAGGCAGGGGTCCACGCACAGGTGGTTTGCTGAGAGTGCTGTCAGGAGATTGGAGGGGAGGGGGTGAACAGCGATTTCACATGGAATCTAATTCAGTCTGATCATGAGGGGAGCTATGCAACTGGAATTGCACTCCCTTTTCCATCTTGAAGCAAGAGGGCCAGGCTTGTCTGCCAGAGTCCTTGTCAACAGTTGCTGGCATACCACAATGGGGTGGGGTGGAGTGGGCTTCCACGAGCCTCCACTAACGACAGCTCCCATCGCCCAAGCAGTGGGTGATGGGCATATTAAACAGTAAAAGGGACTCCAGGGGTCTGGGAAGGAAATACTCGTGATTTTATTTTTTTAATTTTTTTAATGTTTATTTATTTTTGAGAGAGAGAGAGAGAGACAGAGCATGAGCAGGGGAGGAGCAGAGAGAAAAGGAGACACAGAATCCGAAATAGGCTCCAGGCTCTGAGTTGTGAGCACAGAGGATGCAGGGCTTGAACTCACGAACTGTGAGATCATGACCTGAGCTAAAGTCGGCTGCTTAACCGACTGACCCACCTAGGCACCCCAGAAATACTCATGATTTTTAAGGGGTTGGGAAAATGGTGGGTAAGCTCAGATAAGGTCCGCCTGGGAGCATCTTGGTTGAGGTGAAATTTGAGGAGACTGAGGAAAACTAATATTCTGTGCTCCTCCCATGTGGACCTGCCACACTCAACTGACCCCTTGAACTTCCAGGATGTCCCCTGCAGTCCTGGTACGTGTGCACATATGAGTGTGTGTACCTGTGTGTAGTGTATATATGGGGTTAGGAACCTCCCTCAGACTGGGGATACCTCCAAAGGGAAAGCAGGGACTGAGGCTCCCTCATCAGGTTGGTAGGTAGCTCTTTGAGGGCAGGTGCTGGGTCTTCCTGTCTGGCATTGGGCTTTCCTAGGGCAGCAAATACATGTCCTGCATCAGAGAGGGAGCCCCTTGGAGGCAGGGTCCCATCTGCATGTCAGGCTGGCATCTCTGGCAGGGCAAGGCTGTCTCCTCTGTGAAACAGAACAAATTGTTTTTGGTGGTGACTGATTCGTGCCACCGTCCTTCCACCAGGATGTGAAAATCAGCCTGGGTGTTTATGTCCAAAGCCAACTCCTTTCTTCCAGGTGAGGGAAGCTGGAAGCCATTTAATTGTTTCCAGAAGTAGGTTCCTTAGCCTGTGGGTCTTTCTTTGGATCAGGAAACAGAGGAAAAAGCAAACAGAAGTTCACGGTCTCCTCTGAAGTCAGGGGCTATGCATGGGTTCCAGCAGTTGCTCACAGGCGCTGGGTCAGGGTGCAGGGTGGGGCCCGGTTCTGCACTGGCAAAGAGATGCACCAGGGTGTACCACCACACTTTCCTGCTCGAGGAGGTTAGGATGGCAATCACTCAAAGGAGTGGAAAATGGACTTCTGATGAGGAACACTGCTGCCCCAGCAGGGGGAGGGGGTGCCCACAGAGAGAGCTAGTAATGTTCTGATGAGCCTGGTGGGTAAGAGATGTCACACAAGTCTTTCCCTCACTTTTTTCTCCCTGTCTAAACTTGTTTCTCTCCTGCAGGCTCAGGGTTCTGCCTTGAGCATCAAAATCCATTATACTTTTTATTTTCTGAGGTCAGTGGACAGGAGGTATCCCCCATTTTGCAGATGAGGAACCTGGGGGTCAGGGAGATGAAGTAGCCTGTTGTGTGGCATGCACAGCTGGAAAATGACAGCAGGGATCAGAATGTAGGTCTTCCTGAACCAAGCCCATGTCCTTTCTCTATCACACCACCTCCAAATGACATATTGCCAGATGACTTGCTAGTACCAAATCATAGGCTCATCTGCTATCTGTAATGTCAGGGGTCTGGGTGGTACAGCGCAAAGGGCCCACACTGTGATCAGAAGACTTTACCTCCCAGCCAGTGATTGTAGGTGAGTCACATAGGTCAGTGAAATTTGTCCCTAGCAATGTTGGTCTTCCTTGCTTTGCAGGACAGTTGAGAGGCTTCCCTGGTATAATGTGGTGGCTAAGAGTTTTACAGCTGGAGGGCTAATCCTAGCTCTGGTACCTTCTAGCTATGTGACCTTGGACAAATCATGCAGCCTTTTCAGAGCCTCAGTCTTCTCTATAAACTGGGATAGTTACAGAACCTATATCCTTAGGATTGCTACGGAGATTTTAGCAGAATGCCTTTTCCAGAGTAAGCCCCCCAACATTTGCTGAGCTACTGTTTAACAGTCTCCTTAGTAAGAGTGTAACCCAGGCATCAGCTGGAGTCTCCCAAACCCTTGTGATCTAATGAAAAGATGCTCCAATTCCATTCCCATGCTTTCCTCCAGATTTCCAGGACCTGATAGTGGTATAGAGTTCACTTGGACTGGGTTGATGGCTCCATCTGAAGCCATCTTGACATCAGGGCACCTCCCCTGGCCCTGCCCCAGCCCCCATCATTCCTAGACCTCATTCCATCTTGCCTTTCTCCATTCTAGAAGGAGTAAAGCAGACCATGGTCTTCCTGTGCTGCCCTCTCAGTGGCACTGCCCCAGGTGCGTCCTCTCCATGGCGCCCCTCTGCTGTTGCCCGGCTTCAGTGGTCTCAGACCCTCAGAGTCCAGGTCCCACAAGCAGTATTTCAAAGGCTTTTCTCCCCCTAGAGACAGATCCCTCCCTCAGGAATGCTGGTGCCAGCTGTTAACATAATGGATTTTTCCACTCAACTATGTGACGCAAAGCATCAATTGAAACCCCTGTGTCAGAGCTTAGAGTCAGGAGGGACCTTACAAGTCAGCTGAATCCTTTGTGCTTTGGCCTTGACAGTGTGTCTATAATAAATAAAATGACCATTTGAAGAGCAGCCCTTCCTCCAGCTTGGGCTCAGACAGGACTGTGGTCCCCACTGCAGGGCAGGACTGCAAAAGAGGATTTGATATTTTGGGGGCTACAGTTAAGACACTGAAACTGCTCGTCCTCCTTCTGAGGCAGCCCTCTGCCTTAGCCCTGGCCTGATCTTGGGGGGATGGAACTACATTTCCTCTCTCCCTGGGAGTCCATCTAGGCTGGCTTCACCCCCCTCAGCAGGTCCTCTGCAGGCTGCAGTGTTAAACTTTCCCCTGTGAGCACTCGGAGATGTTAGGTTTGGAATACAATTGTAGCAGGAGGGACAATAAATAAGGCAATTTATTTTATCTCACTTGCTTTGGAGTTGGGGTCTTTCTTAAATGGAAACAAGCAGATTTATGCAAATCGCATGCAAATTAGACCCTTCCTGGATTAATAGAAAGGAAATTGAAGTTCTGGGTAGTGCCCAGGGCCTCACACCTGCTTAGGGTGTATTGTGAATCTCAGTGTGCCATGTGGGGTGGAGGAATAGAGTCACCCTGGAGATTCTGTGCTTGTCCTGAGGTAGAGTCAGATGGGAACTGTCAGGCCCTCTGGGTGGGGGGGTCTCAGGTGGGCAAGGATTTCTGACAGGTCACTGTCTGGCATTTTGACAGATGCTGTGTAACAGTGCTGTGTAATGGTCACCACAAGCACTCCCTCCGTCCCTCACTGCTTGTCCATTCTACTTATGAGGGACCTTGTATGGCTTGGTTGAATACATGGTGGAGGAAGGCACCCCCCACCCCACCCCATCCAGGCTTTTCCTGCTTTCTTCCTTGGTCCCAAAGGGCTGCTCTTGCCAATCCCCACGGAAGGACAGTCTACATTATTCCTTGGATCTGCCTTCTAGAACCCTGTAGAAAAGCTCCACTTAGTGTCTACCCTGAATCCTACCAGCTACAGAGTAATTTATGCTTTCATTGTTTGTATCCTAAATGGAGTGTCACAGAGGCCCTTGACCATGGCTTCACATTGCAATCACCCGGAGAGCATTAAAGACACTGAGATTCTGGGGCGCCTGAGTGGCTTAGTCGGTTAAGCGTCCGACCTTCACTTAGGTCGTGGTCTCGCGGTTTGTGGGTTCGAGCCCCGCGTCGGGCTCTGTGCTGACTGCCAGCTCGGAGCCTGGAGCCTGTTTCAGAGTCTGTGTCTCCCTCTCTCTCTGACCCTCCCCTGTTTATGCTGTCTCTCTCTATCCTAGAAATTAAAAAAAAAAAAAAAAAGACAGATTCTGATTTGATTGCTCTGGGGACCCACATGGGCTTTGGAAATTTTAAAAGCTTCATGATGATTCCAATGTGCAATCTGGTTGAGAACTACTGGCCTAACCATTCATGGGTAGAGTGGATATTTGATGACCCTTGTTTTCCCCAGTCGCTCCTTGGAGTTATTAAGCACCCCAATTATTAAGCACCTACTAAGTGCCTAGTGCACTTAGTTCCCAGGTTCCTTTCCCGGGATGACTCAGTGGGAAATGGGAGAGGCAGATCTGGGGTCTGTCTGACTGGAGGCACCCTGCTCCTGCTGTCCCCCTCCATGGTCCTTCTGGAAGGTGGTCCAGCAGAGCAGGGAGGGAAAAGAGCCTCAGCACATCTCTGTGCAGGAGCGCAGGGCTCCAGCCCAGGTTTGGGCTTACTGTTGGCTGGCTTTGTGACCTGAGGCCCAACCAACCCTTCCTGGCCTTAGCTTCTCTATGCCTAGATGTAAATAGCAATGCGATGTGATGCGGAGCCCTGGGGTGGGTGTGAGGATTAAATAAAAACGAGACAGTGCTTTGTAAACCATGAAATGTGATATCCGCATGAATTGTGTTCCTTGTACTTCCCCTCCTCACTGCCTGTCACAGGCTGTACCGCTGCCTGCCTCACGCTCGGCACCCCAAACACACAGGTGTTTTGAAAATTCGACTCACTTGGCCTCCCCTCTCTTGCGCCGCTGCGGGAGGATTCTGCTTCATCCTCTCTGCTTGGAAGAACACAAGCGGCTGTCTCCCTAGGAGAGTCAGCTGGTAATTAGGCTAAATAATTTAAAGTAACTTTTAATTTTTAAATAATTCCAATTTGCATTTGTGCAATTTACTTTTCTTCTCTCCCCACTCCTCCTTCCCCACTGCCTTCCCTGGCTTATTTGTTAGCTTATTTATTTATTTAAAAAGTTTGGAGTATTTTTCCCCCCCTGGATAACCAATTTGCTCCGAATGGCAGTTAGCCAGCGTGATTCACAATAACCACAGATTGTAAGGCGAAGGCAGAAGGCAAAATCTGCTGACTTGGAAACATATGAAAGGCAGCTCTGCACAACCCCCCTTAGGAAAGGAAGATAAAAGATGCGCAGGCGGTGGTTAACCTTCGATTTATGCAAGGGGGTCCGTGCATGGCTGCGTGGGGGTTAGGAGAAGCCCAGCGCATAGATGTGCCGGTGGGGGCCGCGAGGGGCAGGTCAGGAGGCTGTGTGCTGGGCTCAAGGTGCCCCACCGACCCACTGGGGCTGCAGCACCTGGGGCTTCCTCCCTCCCAGCCTTGGGCTTCCCATTTGTGGAGTGGGCACACCAGCACCTCACTCTGGAGGTTTCTGTGAGCATACATTTCTTTGGAAGGTCGAGGGGGTTCTGACACATAGTGACCGCTTGCTCGCTTGTGGGATCCATGATCTGTGAGCTGAGGAATTAGGGCCTTTGGGGTGGAGACAGAGAGCTGGTAACCCGGTAAGGTCTTCTCTTTGTTTTATTTAGATTGCAAGTGCTCATGGAGTTCTATTTGTTTAAAACTTTTTATGTGGAAATTATCTCCTATTTACAGGAAAGCTATCAAAATGGAGGTTAACATTTTACCACACTTTCTGTCTCATTGGGTTGCAACAGGAAGTGATTTTGCCCCCATTTGGCAATGTCTGGAGATGGTTTTCTTGTCACACTTGAGTAGGGGGATGGGTGATACAGGCACCTTGTGGGTAGAGGCCAGGGATGCTGCTAAACTTCGTAGGATGCGCAAAACCCCCCACTGCCATCTCCCGCCCTGACAGAGAATCATCTGGCCCAGAATGTCTGTGGTGCCCGGGTTGAGAAACTCTGCATTGTGGGTGTAGATGTGTATCCAAACTGTTTGATAGTTGCAGAAGTGATGCTCTTTTATCCCTAAATATTTCCATGTGTATTTCCTAAACGCAAGGGTGTTCTCTTAGGTAACCACAGCTCAATTATCAAAATATCATGGAATTGACATTGATACAGGGAGGCTTGGGTCTGATGCTGGTGGGAGTTCTCAGGGAGGAGGTGTGACTGCGTGTAAAGGGCACTGGAGTTGGACATGGAGGTGGAAAGAAGTGTGGACTCTGGAATGCTGCGGTTGAGCCCCACTACCCTGGACAATATGTTGTGATTCCTCCCTGCAAAATGGGGCTGACTGTGGTTCCATTGCCTACCTCCCAGGACTGGGGACAAGGCGACCTGAGTCAATAGATGGGAGAGAAAGGGCTTTCTTTGCACAGGAGAACACGAGACTGCTATAATGTCGCCAAACAACACTTGGGGCCCTCCTGCCTGAATCAGAGATGGGATGTGAGGGGTAGACTCCCTTGCGGCCAATCCCTGGCTGGGAAACTCCAGCTGTGACCAGGCGTCGGGGTGCTGACAGACCTTCCACCTTCAGGGACACATCTGGGCTCGCCACTGAAGCACGCATAGCAGGTGGATGTGCCCCAGCAGGCAGTGAGCCAGCTTCCTTTCCTCTGGAAGGAGGTGACCTGATCTGGGGGCCCTGCCCTATCTCCCCTGATGTACAGAGGGAAGGGGGAAGGGAGGGGAAAGAGGAGGCTGCAGTGCCTGGGTGGCCGAAGACAGAGAAATGCTTGGCTACACATGTTCCTAGATTCTACTTGCTTTCGAGAATGACAGTGTGCTTCGTTTTTCACAGAAAAGTCCTTTGTAACCTCCATATTGGAATTGTCCCAAAGCAGTGTATTTTAAAATTTGGAATTGGAAAGAAGAAACAAACATTTATTAGCTGCTTTCTATGTACTGTCACTGTTGTATATTTCACCTTTTTTCCATTCTTCCTTGTATCTTGTACGATAAATAGTAATTAATACCGTTGTTAAGAAAGGCAACTGGGCTGAGAGAGGTTGAGTAACACCCAAGGTCACACAGCTGGTAGATGGCAGAGGCGGGATTAGAACGTAGATGGGATTTCCTTCAAAGCTGGTGTTCCTGGTTTAAATCCCAGCGCAGTCATTACTAGCTCTGTGACCTTGGGCACAGAACCCGTTTCCCCATAGTAGGAAGGGTGATAATCATGTCTGTCCTAGCTGCCAAATAGGACAGAGAGAGAGTGCTTTATAAACTGTCCATTAGTTAGCATTGTGTTATTAGCATGGGGGCGTGCACCTTTGGGCTTCATTCCTTGTGTGCCCTTTGTGTGAATGGGTGGAGGCTCAGCCAGGGTCAAGACCACCCAATGACAGGCAAAGTTCCCTGGTGATGGAGACAGAGAGTACACCCATAATTAGACACATGTCAAGTGGTGCCTGCTTTTTCTCTCGAATGATCTCCCACTGTGTGCAGCTTCCTGGCTCTCTCCCTGCCCCCATCCTCCTTTCTGGAAGCCACCTGTGGTGACCTGTACGCCTTCAGAGAATGATGCCAGCTCCTTCACAGAGGCAGAGAAGGGATTACTATAGAATCACCACCCTTTGGGGCTTAGGGTAGAAGCCACAGCAGGCGGCCCAGGTGCCGGCTGCCCCTCCTTCACAGACTCTGGGCTCTGGGCATTGCCATAGATCTCAAGGGCAGCTCACCATGAATCTCTCTCCCTGCTTCCTAGAGGACCTGTGCCTGAGATCCTTTCCCTTCCCTATAATATCTCCAGTGGTCGAGCCTGAGAATTACGGGGGGCTTGCCAGGGAGTGCCCTCATCCTGAGTCTGGGGCTCCTGTGCACCTCACTCTTTTCCATATTCTCCTCTGGCTGGGCAGAACTGAGGAAGGGTCCAGAGGGCTGCCTTTTCCTGTCCCCGCTCCGCTGCCCCCACCAGGAGCTGCTGAGGGGTTCCTGACATTTGGACAGGATTTGGGCAAGAAATGGCCAGAGGTGCTGATGGGAAATGGCAGAGAGAGGGGCAGGAGTGGTGGCCACTGGGGTTCGTCTAGCCCTCCGGATGTCTGATGCCTGACTGGCCAACACTTTGAGCCCTGCCTCTTTAATTCCTAGACCTCTATGGGAGGCGCTGTCACCTGGCTCCATTTCCAATGAGTTGATCTACCTGGTGCCTGCCAGCCAACTGGGTGTCCAACCCACTGCCCCTGACCTTTGCCTCCTGGGAGGCACCCATTTCTTTTCTGGTCTCTCTGCTGCCTGACCCCCCCCTTCCAGCATCCCCTCTTGGGGTGACCTCCTCTGGTCTCCAAAGTCTGTCCCGGTTTGGCAGCGAGTCCCAAGGCTTGGCCGCCCTCACCCGAGGGGACTTGTTGGGGTCCAGATTGTCCTCTGAAACTTATCTTCTGGCTCTCATCAACACTGCCACAGTTTGGGATACAAGCCCAGAAAGGAAATAATTACATCCAAACACAGAGGTGTTGAAATTGTGGGAAGAGAAAAGCCTACAAAAGCCAATGTGTTGTTTACTTTATGCAAACAGTGCTTTGAAAGGAAGGTTAAGGATCAGGTTGGATGTGAGGGAAAACTTTCAGATTAGCCTGTGTTCCTGGTGGGTCTTCTCTGTAGAGCTCCAGGCAGCAGGGGTTGGCAGGGGCAGGGCAGTGCAGTGCCCTAGGGGGGCGTGGCGGGGGTGGGGGGCGTAAATCAGCTGCTGCCACCAAATCTAATAATGTCTTTGCCTAGCATTGGGCAAAGGCCTTTTGGAAGGTTCACCAAACACTCTTACAACAAATGAGTATTTATGGAGCATGTCCTAGTGTCAGGCGTTGTGTTAGGTGCAGGACGTAGAGGTGAGCAAAACAGACAGGGCGCCCCCTCCCGGGGCCCACGGTGCAGTGAGAGAGGCAGGTATAAATCTTGGTGATAAACTGGTGTAGGTACTTGGAAGGAAAGGAACATGGCTCTAGGAAAGTATAGAGCAAAGGAACTTGGGCTGGGCATGGTCTCTTGGGGGAAAGAACACCTGAGCTAGGACTGGAGGATGTGTAGGAGGTCACCAAGAGGGCTGGGGAGGAGGTGGGGCGGGTGAGCACTGTTGACAGAGATCCAGAGTGGGTGGGAAGGTGGTGCTTTGGGAGAAGTAAAAGTGGAGGGAGGACAGGGTGTGAGAGGGTTTGGGGGAAGTGGTTGGGGGGGGATGGGTAAGGAGAGGAGAACAAGGGTGGAGTCCGCCAAGCAGGTGGGGGGGTGGTGAGATGGCGGTGGGCCTGAGGTGGGAGGGGTGGAGGAGATGGAGGGATGGGTTTCAGCCGTGGGTGCGTGGGCTAGCTGTAAAACTCTTCCTCTCGGTCTGAAATGCACAGGGGACGTCTTCATTGTGTCAAGGGTGGGGAGGAAGGACACAGATCCTTTTCTGTTTATTTTCAGCTTTGTTGAGCTATAACGTGCACAGCAAGCTATATCACATATTTGAACTGTACAATTCGATGCGTGCTGACATATGTATACACCTGGAAAACCACCGTACTCAAGATGGTGAACATATCCATTATCCCTAAAAGTTTCCTTTGTAATCCATCCATCCATCCCCCCAGCCCCATGTCCAGGGGACCACTGATCTGCCTTTTGTCGTTACAGATTAGCATGCATGTTCTAGAAGCTTATAGAAATGGAAGCATGCATTATGATGATGTATTCTTGTTTTTCTACCTTCTTCCAGGCAGCACAATTATTTTGTAACTTACCCATATTGGAAACGTAGTCTCTTCTTTGGACTTTGCTGCTCACTTTTTATCTTGGGTAAATCTCTTAAGCCCTTGCAGCCCATAGCAAGGTGTGCGGACCATTGCCTCTGTATCACCCCGGGGGTCGGGGGGAGCTTGTGAGCGATGCAAACCTCAGGCTCCAGGGCAGCCCTGGGACTCAGAACCTGCATTTTTACCAGATCCTGAGGACATTTGTTCGCACGTTAAGGTTTGAGGAGCACTATCATAAGCTCTCTGGACCTCAGTTTGTTTCTTTCCATGTTTGTGGACTGCAAGCGCAGAGAGTGGAGTTAATTACACTCAGTAGTTCATGGTCAACATCAGCCTTTCATTTCATGGCATCCGTTGTGTACTTTCTCCGTCCTCTATCCTCACTTTCGTTACCCACCCCCCATAGAAACCCCCTCTAATGTGTTTGGAATGCGTTCTGAAATATGCATGCATCGTTGTAAAATAGGTAGTGTCATTCTCTATGAGGAGAATTTACAAACATTTAGTTGTGCTAAATGCTAAATCTTCGATTCCCAGCTTATTTCACTCAACAACTTGGTTTGGGGCCCACTCTATTGCTGTAGGTACACTCAGTGCATGGTTTCTTACTGGTGCCGAGTTCTCTCTAGTGTGTTTCTACGACCTGCTTTTCCTCTGTTCTCTCAGGGAAGGGTGAGGGACACCTTAGGACGTCTCCAGACCCCACTGTTATACATAGCTCCATCCTTCTGGGCTGAACCTGAACCTCCATCTTTGGAAAGAAAGTGTCTGTGGCTAAATGACCCAAGTTGCCTGCAGCTCTGACTCAAGTTGCTTGTTTTGCCAGTGGATAGACCTCAGCAAGCTGTAAGCCCCCAAGCTGTCAGGTGGAAGATCTGAATAGTTATGTTTTCCTCTGAGTGAAGTTTCCAGCTCTGACACTGTCGATGGTCTGAAATCCTTTGATAGTCAGAGTCCCCAAGACCTTCTCTTTTCCCCTGAGCGCATGAAATGCCTTAACTTCTGAATTTTTTTTTCCCTGTGAATAATACACCAGCTGTTCCAGGGAGCTGAGCGTCACACCAGTTAGCTGCACTGTTTAAAATCCCGATTCTGCAAACTCCTCAGAAGGGAGCGACAGTTCCTACTCCTGTGTAATCATTTATAGATCAGGTAATGATTTCCCTCTTGGCTTAATGACAGCTCTAGTCTCGGGAGAGCCGGTCAGCTTGTCAAATATTGCTGATGTTCCCTGGTAGATCAAGCACCGTGGCTCTATCTGCCATTCCTTCTCACCCTTGGCACCTACAATGGGTGAGAAAAGTCACTTCTTTCGAAAGAATCTCAGGACCAGTGAGAGGGTGGGGATATGAGGAATGGAAGACTTGATTTGCCTTTGTCTGAGGGCATCGGAAGATGTGCCTCCTTCCCTCCCTCTTCTATGTGCTGGGTGTCCTTAGTGGGGCTGCCTTGCAGAAGAGGAGGCTGGGAGGGGTTCCTCTGTGGCTGAGGGGGCCACTCAGTGACTTTTCACTGGAATCCAGCAACTGTTATGACTCTACCACGTGCCAGGCACTGTGCTTATCTCTTGGGGTTCAGGCTAGTAGGTTTGGCCAGTTGCCCCAGAGGATGTTCGTCTAAGAAAACTTTAGTGGGACTCCATCTCGTTCTGGAGCAAACTGGTCAGCAGTGGAAGGTGAGAGTTCCTCTGGACCATTGTGGAAGTGAGCAGTGCACTCAGTTACCAGGGCTGATGAGCAGTGGGCAGAGACAACACCCTTCTGCCAGTGGCACTCCTAAGAAAAATTCAGTTAAGAAAAATCAGTCTAGGGGCACCTGGGTGGCTCTGTCGGTTAAGCGTCCGACTTCAGCTCAGGTCATGATCTCACGGTTCATGGGTTCGAGCCCCGCGTCGGGCTCTGTGCTGACAGCTAGCTCGGAGCCTGGAGCCTGCTTCAGGTTCTGTGTCTCCCTCTCTCTCTGACCCTCCCCTGTTCATGCTTTCTCTCTCTCTCTCAGAAATAAATAAACCCAAAAAAAAAAAAAAGAAAAAAAAGAAAAAGAAAAAAGAAAAGAAAAGAAAAGAAAAAGAAAAATCAGTCTATGCTGGGGTGGTGGTGGGGTTGCCAAGGGTGATCTGTGGACCAGTGCTAGACTGTGACCAAGTTGTCACAGATGAGATTAGGAAAATGAAGACAATGCAGTGTGTTCTTCATGAAGCTAAACTTACTGACTATTAAGAACTCTACTTTGAGACTGTCATCCAATATCCTTGGTGTTCATGAAATTGAGATGATAGTAGAAATTAATAGAAGATAATAGGACTGCACTGCAAAGTCCTTGTGTGGCTATAAGTTTTCCAGTCTCTGCCAGGCTCTCTCGTGTGTGTGTGTGCGCACATGCGTGCATGTGCGCACGTCTGCACACAACTGTGCATACATTTGACTTGTCTGTGAAGTTCCAAAGCCTGAACACCAGTGCAGCTCTGGGATCTGACATACTGTGCCTTGATTCTTAGCTTCTCCCCCAGATGAATATCTTGACACATCATATCAAATTTGTGCCTAAGTAATGTTACTTTGTTTCTAATAATAACAATGTTTATTAAGATCAAAATCTTACCTTTGGAGAAGGAGCACACTCCACAAATTAGGTTAATTTAGAAATCATTAACATTTTTAATGAATATATGCTGTTAAAACTTGCATAAGTAAAAATGCAAATGAACAGCAGCCTGAGGTGCTGATGAGTGGTCAGCTGAAGGTAATTGAGAGTCACATGGCTCTTCTGCTGTGGGTGTGAGGTCCCTATGGCCAGATCCCCCTCCCCCCACAGTACAGGGGCTGGGTCCAGGGAGCCCCAAAGGTGCCCCTTTCCTTCACTGTATTTAAATGGAGATCGTAATTAAATTGTGTTCATAGAGGAAGACAACTTAACTAGAGCCCCCTCATGCTACATGCTCCAGAGTTTAATTTTCCAAATAAACTGAGTGTGGCTTTGATGCCCGGGGAGGATCAATAGAATGGAAATTGCTTGCAGTTTCCCCTAAAGTGTTACAATGGATTGCTGCTCTCACATTTCCCCTCCATGCTCCCTTTTTGCCTGCCAGAGAGAGCCTGGTATGCATTCTAGGCACATGCTACTTGAGGAAATAGGAAATAAAAAAACCCATAAATGAATAAAAAAGGAAACTATGAGCGATGCTGAGGAGGAGGATGAGACCGTGTCCTCCTGCCTATGAGGCGAGTGAGGGCTCCTGGGTCCCTATGAAGGAGAAAGGCATCCGTATTCCACTCTTCGAGGCATGGGGTGGGGGTTGCTCAGGTGCTCTGGGAAGGGACGTGGAGTGTCTGCTTCCCATCAGGTCACCTTCTCAAGGAGGCCACACAGGAAGGTGAGCCAAATGTCAGGTCCCAACTGAGGGTGCCACTGCCTGGGATCTCACTGCCTTTTGAACCCCTCTGGAATCTTGGAGAATGTTCTAACTCCTTCACATAATCTCAGAATAGTCGGGTCAGGGAAGGGTCCTGGCTCACACTGACTTGCTTGTTCCTTTGGGGCTCAGACTGTGGAAGATATCTGCCCCACAGATGATCTGGGGTTTTAATCTGAAATTTTCAGCTGTGGGGATAATGTCACAAGGTCAAGTTTCATGTCTTATTTTGCTCCTTTGGGGAGACACCAATGAGCTTGGACAGTTGGCAGGAAGAAGGGACTCTCGGGAGGTGGGTCAATGGCTCCCACCAATGAGAGCTTGGAAACCTTTTCCTGGTCTGGTGATGGCAGATAAAGCCTCACCTGGTAGAGCAGAAGGCTGCAGTGTGATCAAGCAGACCTTTATTGGGCACATTTGTGTGAAAGACAGTCTTAGACACTGCATGGGGTGGGGGTGGGGGCCAAGAGTGGGAGAAGCAGAAATGAGTAAGACTCAATTCTCACCCTCCAGGAGTTTACATATTAGACACATATCTTCATGGCTTTTTTTTTTTTAAGTTTTGAAAAATGTTTTATTTATATTAGAGAGAGAGAGTGCGAGCAGGGGAGGGGCAGAGAGAGAGAGAGAGAGAGAGAGAATGAATCTGAAGCAGACTCCAAGCTCTCCAAAGCAGGTTCCGGGCTATGAGCTGTCAGGACAGAGCCTGATGCTGGGCTTGAACTCACAAACCACAAGATAGTGACCTGAGCTAAAGTTGGACAGTTAACTGACTGAGCCACCCAGGAGACCCTACTCCCATGGCTTGAATGTTTGGCAAAGTATCATGAATTCAGGAATCTGAAACGAGATTGAATACAATCTCCTTATTTTACATTTGGGGAAACTGAGGCAGGGAGGTGGTTTTTCCCTGTCGCACACACTGTTCTGTGCTCTAGCGTGCTGTTTCTCTGGGCTGGGACAGGTGCAGGGATATGGTAGGAGGAGAGGTCAGAACGGGGGAGCCTCAGCGTGCTGTGGGCTCCCCTCCTCTGCTGTTTGACGGAGATCCCAGAACCACGAACCCCCTACAGCAGGTGCTGGCAGTGCCTTCCCGGGGCTGACAGATTGACCATGTTTTGAGATGTGTGGACAGTGAAAGTTCTAGAAAATTAATTAGTGGCAGTAGACACTGGCTACCCAAAGGCTGTAGAAATTTATGGGGTTTTTGTTTCTTTTTTGTCATGGAATAAGTTATCAGCATGTGTGTTGATTGATTTCTTGCTAAATTCCTGTCTTCAAATTAAAAAAAAAAAAACCACCACAACATAACATTCTCACAGTTTGGAGTCCCTTAAAGCATTTTAATGAACTTCCTTCCCAAGTCGCTCTTTCTTCTTGGTGTTGAATCCCCACCGCCTCCCCAAACCTCTCATCTCTCTCTCCTCGTTCTGATTCTCAGACCTATGAGGATTGGTCCCTTCTGGAGGGCCAGGACCCAGCTAGGCTGGCAAAGCGCCCCAGGCTGAACAGGTGAAGGAGGCGCTGGCTCTCAGGGTCTATACGTATAGGGTTCACACCCGAGAACCCCTTAAGTTTGATGCCTTAGGTACCTCGCTTCCTCAGGTCCCAGCCTTGCTTTCCTCACTGCTGACCACTCCTTCACATCTTAGGGAGAAACAAAGGCAGCATCTGAGAATGGGCAGTGACCCAAATGGACCAGGGTGGACCCCACCCCAAAGAGGGGTTAATGGGAAGCATGTGTTTTCCTTTGGAGGTCTCTGTGTCCTCCACAGAGGAGGATGGGACTGGATGGTTGCTCTGTGCTCCCTCCTCTGGCCTTTGTCTGAGGCACATCCTGTCCTCAGAGAAGAGCCCTTCAAAAGGGCCATTGAGTTGGGGACCAGGGCAGACAGGGCGCCCCGTGTTGCCTTTTGGAACTCACGATTATTTACAAGCCATCAGTGGAGGTGAAATTGAAAAAAACAAAAACACAGCTGTTACTAATTTAAAATGTGACATTCCCCTCATCGCCCGCACCCTGGAAACTGGAGGATGGGAATTATTGACTATGTGACACGGGGAGAGGGATTACTGTGCATATTAAGAGAAGAGAAGAGTGATGGTGGAGTACATGATGTAAAAGGGGACAGTCACCACAAAATTAAATACAAAAAAATTCAGTGGAAAATAATTATGGTCTATACATTATGGGGTTGACATATGCTAAGTTTTCTACTTTTAAAAGCCTGTTGTAATTTCTGGATTACCTGTTCAGCTGTCTGGTTCCCCCTTCCCCACCCAGGCTTCTGTGATGTCAGAGAAGCTATTTTCTTGGGTTTTAACCCCTTGGGAGATTTCCCCAGCCCCATCTAAGAATAACTTCTGGGAAGATGAGGACCCCAAAATGATCCCGGGGGATTTCTGAGCTCCCTTGAATCATGTCGGTAGAAATCTCCCAAATCTTGAAATGTTCTCTGGCTCTTTCTCTTCCAACCCTTCTCAAGGTTTGGCATCCACGAACAGTGGGAATTAGCAAGGGCCAGGTCAAATGGGGAAGGGAGAGGTGGCTGGCTGAGGGATGGTCAGAGATCATGGTTATTATTTGAAGCACAATGTCTGTAACCTCTCTCGGGTGTCAGAGGATTGTGAACTTGACTGTGTCCTTCTCAGATTCTGGTGGGAGACTGAATGGTGAATCCCCATTCAAAACCACCCGTGATTCTCCCCCAGAGCAGAGGACTGGAAAAAGTGGGCTGGCTCTGTGGCAGGAAGGAATTAGGGACACCGGAGGAAGCACTTTTTAGAAACAGAGGTTAGCTTCTAGAACTCTCTGCAGTAATGGAAATATTCTGTGTCTGCACTGTGCAATATGGAAGCCACTGCCCATGTGTGGCCGTTGAGCCCTTGAAACGTGGTTGGCGTGATGGAGGACCTGAGCTCTAAATTTAACTGGATTGTGATTAATTTAGGTTTAAATAGCCACATGTGGCTACCAGCTTGGACAGTGCAGTTCTAGATAATTCAGGCTTGAAAGAGGATGGCCTAGAGAAGAGAGGGGAGGTTGGCAAGGCCTTTGAGGGTGTGGACTCCTTTTGGGACGAGTTGTGAGGCTCCGGCAGACCCAGGGTGAGGCTCCCCTCCTGTGGCTCTGTTTCAGGAAGGGTCTGATGGAATTCTGGCTGTCCCAAGTGCAGCCTCAGGACTGAGGCCACCGCTCTTCCTTCCCCCCTGGGAAAATGCACAGTCCTACCAGTTACAGCGATAAGGCTGAACTGATCCAACCCCCTCCTTTTACGGAAGAGGCCCAAATGGGGAAGGGCTCTGTAGCAGGTTTGGCTAAAGATCCAGATATCCAGATCTCCAGCCCAGAGTATTTCTTGTATATCCTGCCTCAATTCACTGGGGCCAGTTTTCTCCTGATTAAACCCTGGGCACATGCTTTGTTCCCCTCTTAGAAGGGCTGGGATGGGACAGTTCCCAGAGGTCCATAATAGAGTGACCCTATCCCTCTCGCTCTGCCCCCGTCCAAGCTCTGGCCTCGTTCTGACCTTTGGGGAGCCTTTCTGGGTGATTGTCTGTTGTGTCTGAAGGTGGCAATGGAAGAGGATTTGCTGATGACTTTGGATTTGGGCCAGGTAATGTGAATGTGGCAGATTCCTTGGGTTCTCCATCCCTGTGGAATAATGGACACCAAGCCTGAAGGAGGTGCCAGGAATAGACCCTAAGGCCCTGAGATTGGAGACTTGTCACCACGTGCCCAGGGAGAGGACCCTGTCTCAGGGAGAGAGTGCACATGTGTCTTAGGCCTAGGGGAGGGCATGCTATCCCCTTGGAGGACTGTTCTGGACAAGGGACCTCTGGAAAATCAAAGAGAATAGTGACTTCATTCACTGGGATGGGCTCTTGGTTTGTGCCAATTTCTGCAGGGAACAGGTGGCTGGGGTCTTCTCCTTGCAGTGTGAGGGCTCACATGGACCTCAGAGGGAAGGCAGGTCTTGGGGCCCCTGAACAACTCCCAGGGCTTGGGGTCTTCCCTCTAGACCTCACTGGTCTCCACCCTGTGAGGGGGGAAGGGGAGGAGTCAGTCATTCAGCCTCAGCTTTGTTAGCTGGAGTTGGCTCCTTATGTCCCCTGCTAGACCACCTCCAGGGCCTAGCCAGGTCCCTGGCCTCTCAAGGAGCTGGAATAGAAATTCCTGGACTAAATAATCATCTATAATGAAGAACTTCTGTAAAAAGAGAGGTCTTTGGTGGAAATTTGGGTCTCCAGTCTCTTGATTGGGTTGGGGTTGGATGTAGCCCAGGGCTCGGCATTTTCTTTCTCTTTTTAAAATTTTTAATGTTTATTTATTTTTGAGAGAGAGAGTGAGTGGGGGAGGGACAGAGAGAGAGAGAGAGAGAGAGGCAGACAGAGAATTTGAAGCAGGCTCCAGGGTCCAAGCTGTCAGCACAAAGCCTGGTGGGGCTTGGACTCACCAACCACAAGATCATGACTTGAGCCAAAGTTGGACGCTTAACCGACTGAGCCACTCAGGCGCCTTGGGGCTTGGCATTTTCAATAGGAGGTGCCCTGTTTCCTGAGAAAGTAAATATAAAGACTATAGGAAAATGTCCCAGGCCACAGGGCAACCAGAAGGTGGATGTCCCAACCTCTGAAAGGTGCCATGGAGGGGGCCTGCTCATCTGCATTGAGTTGATGTTATTCTCTGTCAGGAATATGTTCTGTGAGTCCCAGTGGTACCTGGAATGTGTTTCTCCTGGTGTGGCCCAAATAAAGAGATGTGTCCAGTAGTCAGGCAGGGAAAGAAAAGAAATGGTGAGCGGTCAGGTGGGCAGAATGTTATTAGGTAGTCAGAAGACCTGAGTTCTGGGGCCCTGACATAAACTCGTGTGAGCTAGGCCACGCCCTGGTCCTCCCTGAGCCTCAGTTTCCTCATTGGTAAGATGAGATGTGTTGGGCAGGGTTCTAATAAGAGGCTAGTGGCACACCCAGCTGGGGGAATTTGAGAACGGGACTGCTTACAAAGCTGTGGGCAGAGCAGAGGAAAGGCGGGAGGGGCGTGCAGCACCTGGGCTGACTGGCACTGGGCTCTTTCCAGCCCTAGACACGAAGGGGCAAGGAAGGGAGAGTGGAGAGAGAGAGAGAGAGAGACAGAGAGCGTGTGAGGGGAGAGTATCACCTGCCAGGAGCCGGGACCTTTAGAACCCAGGCATCCTGAGGCAGCCCTGCAAGGAGCGGCCAGTCCAGTGAACACCCCGATCTCATTCTCACCCCCCCCGTCTTCTGCTGGGACTCCCCATTGGCTGCATGCTGGCAGAGGCGGGGGACAAGTTTCCTCATTGATGCTATCTATGCAGGTCTGCCCCCTAGGCCATGGAGCAGGGTGGAGAGTGATGGGTGGGGGGCGGGGTGTAGAATGGGCCACATCCAGTCCAGTGCATGCCAAATGGACTCTTTCCAGAATAGACTGTGGGAGGGAGGGCCAGGGGCAGGTGTGTGTTGATTCCTGTTGATATCCTGGGTCTTCGTTCTTGCAAGGCAGGGCCTCCCCTGCTTGCTCAGAGGAAGGTGGCAGTCATTCTCCCGTGGAGCAAATTTCCGACTGAACCTGGTCCTAGAGGAGGTGGAGGAGCACCTCCCTCCCAGCGCCGTCCAGCGCCGCCATCCGTCACTCTGCCAGCCGCGTGAAGTAATGATAGATTAGAGCACATTAGGCCTCCCATCCTGCAGGCCTAAAAGCCGGGGCTTTACCAATCAGTGAGAGGGGAAGCAGTGCGAGGTGAGCGGGGCTCTGCAGAGGGAGCTGGAGGCGCCGGGAATTAATAAGCACTTGGAGACGGCAGGGATATTGAACTCATTCCTTAAATCAATCCTTAACCAAGAAGGATGAGGGAATGAGATTTTGGACAATTAGTGGGTAATGACGACCTTGTGAAAGGAGCTATTGACAAAGGGTTTAAAGGGGGGGAGCAGGTGGGTGGCGGTGGGAGGATTGGAAGAAAGTGCCAATGGTGTTGAGTTCACAGGTCGGGACTCTCCTGGAGGGGAGGGGGTGTTGGGTGGATGTGCAGGTGCTCTCGTGTGGTCTTCTTATTGGCCTTCTCCTCCTCTCACCTCTCCATCGCCCTCTCCAGAGACCCCCAACAGGCACAGAGTGCTTGGCAGTGCAGGGTGAGGGTGCCTGCATTCGGGACAGACCCCAGCCTCACCTCGGGCCATGGAGTGGCAGTCCCCTCTGTCCTCAGAATCTTGGGGGACTTTGTGGCAAGGGGCTTTCTCACCACCTTCCATCAGCCCTGGTGGTCTGGAAGTGGGACCAGGGTCCCAGAGGCCCCTCCCACATTGGTGGGAGCCCAGTCCTCCTTCCAGCCCCGTTTCTCCATTCCTCGCATCTTTTTAGCCCCTCTCTCACTGATGGGATATCTGTGCATCCTGGCCTGAGGGGTCCGGCCTGAGGGATCCTCCTTCCCCAATGAGTCTCTGCACTGTGGTCCTCAAGACTCCAACAGCAGCCACAGCAGCACCAGAGGCTTTGAAGGGCGAACACCTCTGCTTTGAAGGAGTCGTTTTCAGTGGCTTCCTAGAAAGTAGAGTCTGAGACCAGAATTTTGAACACATGATTTATCCTTGGGAGGGCTCTTCAGAAAGAAACCTGAGACGGAAGAGAGGAAAGAGTGTAGGGAAGGGGGAGGAGCTAAGTGAGGATGTGGCCTCAGGTAAAGCCCCAGCTGTGGCCTGTCCCACTGAGGAAGGTTCTGGAGTCTGAACCAGAACTCAGAGTGATCCCTTGGCAGGAGTGGGTCAGCCTTTTGTACTGATCGGTCATTGACTGAGAGGTATTGGGAAGGGGGATTTACAAACTCCTGGACAGGTAGGTGGCTCCAGTCAGCTGAGGACAGTTCGGGAGGTAGTGGGAGGTGGGATGGGGAGAGATGAGGTTCAGCACCCTACCCCCACAGCAACAGGACAAGGGCACCAGAATGTTCTGTAAGGGTTTTTTAGAGCCCTGTGTCCACCCACTCTCATTCTATAAGGGATGATCCTAATTTGAATCCCTTATATTTGTACAGCACCTCAAAAGATACTGGACACTTGTACAAAATCATCTCATTGTATCCTTGCAAATGAATTCACTTTGCAAGAAAGATCTGATCTCCATTCTCTAGACAGGAAGCTAGAGCCCAGGGAGGCCAAATGAATGCCAAAAGATCTAGTGGGCAGGGAGGCTGGGACCCCAACCACTGGGGTCACTGTGTTGATTCAGTTCAGATTGTCCATCTCATTAGAGACCTTGCTCTCTTAGTGGGAGGAAGAAATGACCCTCAGAGTGTGTTATTAGTGTCTTGTGCACCCTTCCTCCACTCACTCACTGCCTTCTTAGTTCATCTCTTCTGCAAAACTTTGGCATCTGAGAGCTTCCCTCCCTGGGCAAGCCCCCTGCGGGTTGAGAGGCATCAGGAAGAAAGTGTTATCTTGGTGCCATTGCTCTCCCCAGGTCTTCCTCCATCTGCCCCATGTCTCCCTATTGCCAACCCCAGTTCTTGACTCAAGCCTTCTCCCCGCTATTATTATTATTATTATTGAGATGCCAGGGGAGAGGCCACATCTTTAATGCAGCCTTCCAGATAGAAAGATAACCAAAAGGAGCCACACTTAATTTAAAATGACAAGTTAGGTTTCCTTCTGAATTTTTTTGGGAAGACAGTCTCTTAGTAAATTACATCTGACAACCTAAAATAAATTGTGCATGAGATTAATGCTTTCTGTGGGCTTGTGAAGCCTAGCTCCTGAGAAGGCAGGGTGAAGGGAGCCTCTGGAAGGACTGGCTAATTGCAAACATTATCTGTGTGTGACTTGCCCGGATGGTCCGGATGCTGCCTGTCTGGCTACTGTCCTGCCTGCGGGCGGGAAGGTAGGGGACAGCACTGCCGGAGTCTCACCCCATGACCTGGCGTCAGGATGGAGATATTCCGGTCTGGGATCCCTTCTTTTCAAACATTAACCATAAAAAATAAAATGAAACAAAACAGGGCAAGGAAGCTTTAGATAAGGAACCAAGGACGTGGCATCTTTGAAAGTTTTCCCAGAGGAGATGTCAGCATTAGCTGAGACCGCCAGAATTTACTTTAGCTATTACTATGGATGAATAATTATGGGCAAGCCAGCAAGTACTGTGGGTTCACAGCAGGTTAATTGGGAATAATGGGTTTCATTCCAAACTGTGAGAAATGATATTTGAGGGGGGTGGGGGGAGAGAGAGAGAGACAGACGGGCTTTGCTTGCCCTCATTGATTGCTGGGATGTCCTTTCTTCACACATTTGGCTCTGCTGGTCCTGGCTCTGGAGTCAAGACTTCTGGGCCTGGGTCTTTGCTGGGCAGGGGGTCGGGGGCTGGTTTGGGGTAGGGGCTGAAGCCAGTGAGATCATGTGGCTTATTTACATCACTTCCCCTTCCTGAAAGTGGGATGGGCAACCTGGCAGTTGATCATTCGGCACATGTGTGTTCAGTGCCTGTGATGAGCAGAACCTCAAAGGCACTGGGGCCTGGCCATCTCCGTGAATCTGCATGGTGGCAAGTGGGAGAGGCACAGAGTGAGGGAGACAGGCATTGACAGGGTCACTCTAGTCAAGGGAATATACAATGCCAGTCACAAATGACAGCTACATATGTAATTTTATTTTATTTGTTTTTTTTTTTTTTTTATTTATTTCTAGGAGACAGAGAGAGAGACAGCGTGAGCAGGGGAGGGTCAGAGAGAGAGGGAGTCACAGACTGAAACAGGCTCCAGGCTCTGAGCTGGCAGTCAGCACGGAGCCCGACGCGGGGCTCGAACCCACGAACCGCGAGATCATGACCTAAGCGAAAGTCGGCCGCTTAACCGACTAAGCCACCCAGGCGCCCCTTTATTTGTTATTTTTATTTAAAAATTTAAAAAATGCTTTTATTCATTTTTGAGAGACAGAGAGATACAGAGCACTAATGGGGAAGAGGCAGAGAGAGAGAGGGAGACACAGAATCTGAAGCAGGCTCCAGGCTCTGAGCTGTCAGCACAGAGCCTGATGTGGGACTCAAAGCCATGAACTGTTAGATCATGACCTGAGCCAAAGTTGGACGCTTAAGTGACTGAACCACCCAGGTGCCCCTGAATATATAATTTTAAATTTGCTAGTAGCCTCATTAAAAAAGAAAAAAGAGGGGCACATGGGTGGCTCAGTCGGTCAAGCGTCTGACTCTTGGTTTAAGCTCAGGTCATGATCTCATTGCTTTGTGGGATCAAGCCCCGCATTGGGCTCTGCACTAACAGTGTGGAGCCTGCTTGGGATTCTCTCTCTCTCTCTCTCTCTCTCTCTCAGCCCCTCCCTCACTTGTGCTGTCTCTCTCTAAATCTATAAATAAAAAATTTTTTAAAAAATAAAGAGAACAAGTAGCAATAATATATCTTATTTGACCCAGTAGATCCAAAATATTGCCATTTCAAAAAGGAATCAATATAGAAATTACGAAGAAGGTATTTTATACTTACAGCACATCTGAATTCATATTAGTTACATTTCAAGTGCTCAATAGCACATCTGGCCAGTGTGCTGTATTGGACAGTGTGGGGTGAGATCATCACTAATCTTGCACACACGCACAGGAGTGTGTGTGCACGCACACACACACACAGACACACACAGTGTGATGAGTGCCACAAAGGAGAGATTCACAGAGTGTCGAGCAGGCATGCCTGATAGTTGGGCAGGAGCTGGAAGGGTCAGAGCCACAGTCTGGAAGATGAGCAGCAGTTACCAAGGCCAGGGGGTTGAAGGAAAAGCATGCCAGACAGTGAGAAGTACAAGTGCAAAGGGGTTGGGGAGCCAAGAAGGCCAGGAGGCCAGAATGGATGAGCAAAGGGAGAAGTGGAGGTGACTGTCAGGGCAGGCAGGAGCTTGCCTGGCCTTGGAGGCAGCCTGTAGATTTGGGTCTTATTATCAGAAGGGAGCTGGGGAGGAGGTGTCCGCAGGAGCGACAGGATTGGGGCCACTTTCTGAAGCCTGTTCTGGCTGCTGGAGGGAGCTTGGCTCAGGAGGAAGGCAGGGGGTCCATCAGGCAGCAGTGCAGTGTTTCACCTGCTGAGGGGGTACTCCCTCTAGAGGGCTAGAGGCTGCATCTCCCAGAGGCCATGCTGGCTGCCCGCCTCTCCCTCCACCCCCAGAACCGAAGCTGAGAAGCACCAATACAGGGAAAGTTTGGAGTAGGTCAGTGAAAATAGCCCTGCCTGATGTTAGGGTTCCAGGGGTGGGGTGGGTGGGTGGTATTTCAGCTCCTCTCCTGGCCGTGCAACATTGGACAGATCTCTTTCCTCCCAAAGGCTTTTGTCTGCTGTAAACATGAAGTGGAGGGATGGCATGTGGGCCAGGGTTCTAAAACCTCATGACAGTAGGATAGGGTTCCTGTCTGGGTTGTCTTGGGTACCACCTCCTTTGTTCTGGTTGGCCCTGGACTTGGAAGGTGTCCTTTTCTGATCCCAGGAGTGAGAGTGGTGGTTCATCATCCCAGAGCTGTTTGCCCCTGTCGAGATGCCCAGCTCTGCTGTGACTCTGACCGCTGAAGCCATGTGGTCATGACAGGCAGAGCTGGGGCTGTGAGGCAGAGCCCACGTGAAGAGAGCCCCTTGGTCCTGTGCACTGGTGGCAGCCACCGTGGCCATGACCAAGTTCACTGTGTCCAGGGGAGGGAGGATGGGATTCATGGCAGGAAATCAGAAAGCCACATACTATGTTCTCCGCCCTGCAACTCTAAGAGTCTACACCTTCTTTTGCTTACACATTCACTCAGCAGGTCTCTATCCAAGGTTGCTCTGTGCCAGGCAGCATGCCAGGTGCTGGAGATTTCAGGGTGAGTGAGGACAGGATCAGGGAGGGCATCTTGGAAATGATTTGAATGGTGAGCAGGAGGCAGACATGGGGATATCTGGGGAAACAGCTCTCCAGACAGAAAGAACTGCACATCCAAAGGCCCTGAGGTGGGAAGGGGTCCACCTTGCTGGCGGAACAGATAGAAGGTGCCTCGGGATGGAGAAAGAGAACAGGAGGGGGTGGTGTGAGATGACCTCAGAGAGGTGAGCAGGAGCTAGATCATCGAGGAGGGCCTCCAAGGCCTGGGAGGGGATTTGGATTTTATTCCAGTTATGAATGGAAGACAGTGGAGGATTTTAAATAGCAGAACAGGATGATCTGTTTGATACGTTTAAAGCTCTCTCTGGCTGCAGGGTGGGGGAAGCAGAGGCCAGCTAAGAAGCTTCTGCAGTATGATCGGCGGTGTCCTCCTCCACCTCCTCTGGTGGCAAACCAGGGGGCAGAGGAGGGCAGGGGAGAAGCAAGTTCTGTTTTGTTTGTGTTGAGTTTGAGAAGCCTGTTCGCCAACCGAGGGAAGGTGGTTGTGGATCTGGAATTCAGGGCCCAGAGCACCACTGCCGTAAACATGGTGGTGTCACCATACTGACAGTATTTAAAGCCTGCGATGGACCTGTTCACCCAGGGAGTGGATACCTCCCGATGTGGATACATTCCCTTGCTCTGCCAGGCAGGGCCACTGCTGGCACCTGAAGCAGTTTTCCCGAGGGCACCATCCTGAGTCCCAGCTACGCCTCTTCCCAGTCACAGGAGCCCGTGGCCATTCCTGCGCAGAGATGAATCTAGACAAGGTGTTTCTGGACTGGCAGGATGTGGAGGGTGGAGGCAGAGAGACTACTCCTTTGGTCTTCTGAGTCCGTCCCTACACTTTGTCATTACTGCAGCATCCACAGGGGAGCTGGAAGCTTTTGTTCCCGGCTTTCCCCACAGGTCCCTCTCTGCTCAGCCCGGAAGATAGCGGAGTTGGAGCGAGGCAAGAGGAAGGGAGATAGAGAAGCAGAGACCAAGGGAAGGACAGGGCAAAGCCCCAGCAGGTCTGCCGAGGGTCCAGGAGGGGCCCCGGGACAACCTGAGAGAGCTGGGGAGGGCAGAGGTCCTAGGAGGGGGAGGGGGAGGGGAAGGACGGAGAGGATTTAAAAAAACATTCCTTTCTCTCTCTGCTGCTGGTGTTGGTGACTAACTCCCTTTTCCTACCTGGAAAGTACACACTATTCCTAATCTCATAAGTAAAATGGTCTGAACCTTTCAGTCGAGGTCAGCTACCCCGTGGATACCCACCTCAGGCCAGGAACTTGACCTACTCTCTGAACTTCACACCGCCTTCAGATCAGAAGGTCAGGAGGTTTATAGAATCTACTGAAAATCACGGGGGATCTAGGGTGCCCAGGGTGGGATTCAAACCTACCCCTACCAGATGCTAAGTCAGGCCCATGTGCCATCCCATTCCACGTTCAGTTTATTTCTCTCAGCAGCTGAGCCCAAGTTCTTGAAAAATGGGGACTTTAGAAAATATTGTTTCCCAAGTGAGGGGAAGGCCAGTGGTGTTACCTTAGTTTGAAAAGATGCATCTACACATGCTCAGAAAAGGTGGCTGGCTCCCCTGAGTCTCCCGGCCAGTTGGAGCCCGAGCTCTGCTCGGAAAGCTGGCTGGCTCTGTGCCGTACCTCCTGCCCCAGACCTTCTCCCCGGTGGACACAGATGTTGGCAGCTGCAGTTACCTGCCTGGGATTGGCAAACAGATGGTCCCTGGTTTCTGGGACAGCTCCAATTCCAAATGTTCTCTCTGGTTGTCAGACAAATGCACTGCTTTTTAGTTCAGGAATTATGGCGCACCTTATGCATGGCCGTAAATCCTGTCAGCTCTTGTAGGCTCCGTCCCAGAAAGGTGTGGCCCCTAGAAAGGCACTATGGTAATTTTTTAAGGCTGTTTGAGGACTGGGTTTGGGAGCTTTATGGACTTTCGAAGGGCCATCTTTAGAAGTTGCCCTCTGTCCGAAAGTCCATAAGAGACATGTCAGACTTGGTGAGAAAGATCTAGAGGATAAGGAATTATTGTCCCCATCTTATAATTGTGGAAAATAAGGCTCAGAGAAAAGGTGTACTTGTCCTTGGCAAGTTGGAGATGAAGCTAGAACTTGAACCCAGGTCCCCTAATTCTTGGTTTAGTGGTCTCTCCACTACCCCATTCTCAAGAAGAAAGACCTCTCAGGTAGGGCCAGCAAGACTGCTGTGTACAGCCAACCAGGCTGTGCACTGCATAATTCCATTCACATTGCTGATGGTATGAAAGGTGCCTGCAGAGTTGTGGGATGCAATGACTCTGGGTCTAGGGCAGTCTGGCCCTTCTCCGTCTGTCCATTGGACTTCTACCTTCAGTCCTTCCTGGTACTACAATAGAAGATGTAGGAAGGGTGTCTGCTCCCAGCCTCCAGAAGTAGGTGTGATGGGTCCACCTTGGTGTTTCTAGTTTTGTTCAGGTCACACTGGGTCTCCTGGGTGTACAGTCCTTTCTCATCTCACTCAGCACCATTTGCTTAGGGGTGGGGCTTGGCGGGAGGTGAGTCTGGGGCCTTTGGTGGGAAGTGAGTCCAGCTGAAGGCCATTTTTAGTGCTGCTTTCTCTTTAGTCTCTCTCCCCTTCCCTGCCCCACCACATGCAACCCTGGAATGAAAACTGTGGCACAAGCTCTTCTCTCTCTCTCTTTTTAAATTTACATCCAAGTGAGCTAGCATATAGTCCAATAATGATTTCAGTAGATTCCAGTGATTCATCCCCTATGTATAACACCCTGTGCTCATCCTAATAAGTGTCCTCCCTAATGCCACTTGTCCGTTTAACCCATCCCCCCTCCCTCAACCCCTCCAGTAACCTTCAGTTTGTTCTCTGTATTTAAGAGTCTCTTATATTTTGTCACCCTCCCTGTTTTTATATTATTTTTGCTTCCCTTCCCATATGTTCATCTTAAATTCCACATATGAGTGAAGTCATATGCTATTTGTCTTTCTCTGACTTATTTCATTTAGCGTGATACCCTCTAGTTCCATTCACGTTGTTGCAAATGGCAAGATTTCATTCTTTTTGATTGCTCAGTAATACTCCATTGTGTGTGTGTGTGTGTGTATATTTGTGTGTGTGTGTGTGTATATATATATATATATATATATATATATATATACATACCACATCTTCTTTATCTGTTCATCCATTGATGGACATTTGGGCTCTTTCCATACTTTGGCTATTGTCAATAGCGCTGCTATAAACATTGGGAGTGCATGTGCCCCTTTGAGACAGCACACCTGTATCCCTTGGATAAATACCTAGTAGTGCAATTGCTGGATCATAGGGTAGTACTATTTTTAACTTTTTGAGGAACCACAATACTGTTTTCCAGAGTGGCTTCACGAGTTTGCATTCCTACCAGCAGTGCAAAAGAGATCTTCTTTCTCCACATCCTTGCCAACATCTGTTGTTGCCTGAGTTGTTAATTTTAGCCATTCTCACTGGTGTGAGTTGTATCTCATTGTGGTTTTAATTTGTATTTCCCTGATGATGACTGACGTTGGGCATTTTTTCATGTGTCTGTTAACTGTCTGGATGTTTTCTTTGGTAAAGTGTCTATTCATGTCTTTTGCCCATTTCTTCACTAGATTATTTGTTTTTGGGTGTTGAGTTTGATAAATTCTTTATAGATTTTGGATACTAACCTTCATCTGATAGGTCATTTGCAAATAACTCCTCTCATTCAGTTGGCTGCCTTTTAGTTTTGCTGATTGTTTTTCTTCACTGTGCAGAAGCTTTTTATCTTGATGAGGTCCCACTAGTTCATTTTTGCTTGTTTCCCTTGCCTCTGGAGATGTATTGAATAAGAAGTTGCTGCAGCTTGAGGTCAGAGAGGTTTTGCTTACTTTCTTCTCAAGGATTTTGATGGTTTCCTGTCCTACGTTTAGGTCTTTCATCCATTTTGAATTTATTTTTGTGTATGGTGTAAGAAAGTGGTCCAAGTTCATTTTTTCTGCATGTCACTGTCAAGTTTTCCCAGCACCATTTGCTGAAGAGACTGTCTTTATTCCATTGAATAAATGCTTTCCTGCTTTGTCAAAGATGAGTTGGTCATATGTTTGTGGGTCCATTTCTGGGTTCTCTATTCTGTTCCATTGATCTAAGTGTCTGTTTTTGTGCCAGTACTGTACTGACTTGATGATTACGGCTTTGTAATACATCTTGAAGTCCAGGATTGTGATGCCTCCAGCTTTGATTTTCTTTTTCAGGATTGTTTTGGCTATCGTGGGTCTTTTCTGGTTCCATATAGATTCTAGGATTGTTTGTTCTAGCTCTGTGAAGAATGCTGATGTTATTTTGTTTTTTGTTTTTTTTTAAATGTTTTTATTTATTTCTAGGAGAGAGAGAGACAGTGTGAGCAGGGGAGGGTCAGAGAGAGAGGGAGTCACAGACTGAAACAGGCTCCAGGCTCTGAGCTGGCAGTCAGCACAGAGCCCGACACCGGGCTCGAACCCACGAACCGCGAGATCATGACCTAAGTGAAAGTTGGACGCTTAACCGACTAAGCCACCCAGGCGCCCCTGCTGATGTTATTTTGATAGGGATTGCATTGAATATGTGGATTGCTTTGGGTAGTATCGACATTTTAACAATATTTGTTCTTTCAGTCCATAAGCATGGAATATTTTTCCATTTTTTGTATCTTCTTCAATTTCTTTCATAACCTTTCTATAGTTTCAGTGTATAGATTTTTCACCTCTTTGGTTAGGTTTATTCCTAGGTATTTTATGGGTTTAGGTGGCATGAGCTCTTCTTAAATATGACACATCTGTTCCTCCTATGCTGGGGTGGGGGAAAGAATTTATAGGTGAGAAACCAGCAGACTGATCTTCACTCTGCTCCAGTGGTCAGGCTGTTGCTGATTGATGCCCCGAGTACCGCACTGCCTGGACGGCTCCTTTTTATGGGCTCCGCCCGCCTTCCCATAACTCAGGAGGGCGGCTGTAAATCCTCAGGGGCGGCAAAGCAATCCTCTATTAGGACAGCCACCTGGAGCTCCTGGCAAGTCCCTCTAGCCAGCGACACATCTCGCTGTCAGAGCAGTTGTGAGCAGAGGGGACGTGCCCAGGACAGGGAGCCAGGAGATGGGGCCAGCTCAGAAGCTCCAGGCTGGCAGGGGCCTGTCAAAGTCACCTGGTGCAAGTGTTCAACCTATGCAGTCCTGCTGCTGATGGGGAGCCCACTGTTTACCAGCATATCCATCTTTGGAGAGGTCCCCTCCACTTTAGTTTATGAGCTTTATCTTCTCTTAAGCTGGAATCCTTTCTATTAGTTCCGTCTTATTTCTTTTATTTTAATTTTTTATTAAATATTTTTAATGTTAATTTATTGTGTGTGTGTGTGTGTGTGTGTGTGAGAGAGAGAGAGAGAGAGAGAGAGAGAGAGAGAGAGAGAGAGAGAGAATGAGTGGGGGAGAGGCAGAGAGAGAAGGAGAAAGAGAATCCCAAGTAAACTCTGCACTGTGAATGCAGAGCTGGATGTGGGACTTGAATTCACTAACTAGGAGATCATGATCTGAGCCGAGATCAAGAGTCAGATGCCTAACCACCTGAGCCACCAAGGTGCCCCCATCTTATTTTTCTTCCTTGGGGCCAAACAGAAGGAATTTAAACATGGAATGATCCCTGTGTTTAACCTCTCTGCTAGCTTCAGAACCCAGTTCATTCAATGCTCATTAAAACAAACTGATTGTTAAAAAACATTTATTTATTGTTTTTGAGAGACAAAGAGGGGCAGAGCATGAGCGGGGGAGGGGCAGAGAGAGAGAAAGGGAGACAGAATCCGAAGCAGGCTCCAGGCTCTGAGCTGTCAGCACACAGCCCGTTGCAGGGCTTGAACTCATGGACCATGAGATCATGACCTGAGCCAAAGTTGGATGCTCAACCGACTGACCCACCCAGGCACCCCACAATTTTTTTATAGCAAAACATGTTATAGTATCATACTATTAAAGCAGAATGGAACAAGCCTGAATGAGCGGACAGAGTCCCCTAGATTTTTCCTTCTTTCCCCTGCTCCCTGACACCATGTGATGGATGCAAAGATGGAGGGCCGCGGGCTTTGGCCTCCATGCGTCAACATTTCCCTTTGTTCTAGCCTTTGTTGAACCTAGTGTTTTCCCGACTTTAGAAAGTATATGCATTATGTTACAGTCATGTATTATATACTCTACTTCACGGGTGGCTTAAGAGATTTGCAAGGGTAATTCTGACTGTATGCAATGTTTCTCTTACATGAGGACTTTTCAACTTAATCTCAACCCAAGAAGTGACTCAATCATGTTTCTTTTTTTTTTTCATTTCCTTTCCTTTAAACATTTTCCCCTTTGTTTCCTTTCTTACTGAGGTATAACTTATAAGCAGTGAAGTGTATAAATCTTAAGTGCACAGCTCAATGAATTTTTCCAAATCGATACACCTGTGTGGCTCCCACTTAGCTCAAGATCTAGAACATTTTTCTTCTCTCCCCGGATGGATGACTCATGCCCCTTCCCAGCCAATGCCATCTCTCCTCCCAGAGGTGACTGTTACTGCCTATTCTTGAACCTTATATAAATGGGATCATGCAGTCAGCATGCAGTCTGGCTTCTTGTGCTCAGTGACACAGCGCATTGTTGTGTGTGGCTGTAGTTCTTTGTATGGTGCTGCATAGTATTCCGGAAGCTACAGCACCCTACGTTATTTAAAGACAGTGACTATGAGCCATTCTCTCTATGTCTAAATAATTGTTTGGTTGTAATAAAGTATGCATCACATATAGTTTCCTATTTTCCAGCCTCACTTCTCAGCATGGCCAGTTCTGACCCCTGATCTGTGCTCCCCTTGCTCGCTGTCTGTTCCGCATTGTGGCACTTATGGTGTGGTTCTGTTTTTTCCACATTGCTGGTGACAAGCCAGTGGTGGTCATTGAATCAATTCAGTAGACGCCAGCTCACCGTTTGAAAGTAGGAAAATAGAATATATTCGATCACCTCATGCGAAGTAAAGGTAAATAGAGCTGTGTGGAGCCTTTATTTTACATATATATGTGAATACATTTATTTGTGTCCAGTGGTTCATGGTATCAAGCATACTTCTTTTTAGGGGTTGTTTTCTTTCTTTTTTAAAAAATGTTTTTATTTATTTATTTTGAGGAGAGAGAGAGAGAGAGAGACAGAACATGAGTAGGGGAGGGGAGGGGAGAGAGAGGGAGACACAGAATCTGAAGCAGGCTCCAGGCTCTGAGCTGCCAACACAGAGCCTGACGTGGGGCTTGAACCCACAAACTGTGAGATCGTGACCTGAGCTGAAGTCAGTTCCTTAACCAACGTAGCCACCCAGGTGCCCCTAGGGGTTGTTTTCTGAAGCGGAAAAGCCACTGGTTTGGTGATCTGTGAGGTACTTCCATATTCCCAGAACAAGCAACAGTGACTGTCCATGGTAGGTGCTCACTGAATGTCGGCCAGAGAATCGATATGTGTTCGTCCAATTGTCCCTTCCTCCAGCGTCTAGCTTTTTCTTCTACTTCTTTTTTTAATGTTTATTTATTTTTGAGAGAGAGAGAGAGAGAGAGAGCAGGGGAGGGGCAGAGAGAGAAGGAGACAGAGAATCTAAGGCAAGTTCCAGGCTCTGAGCTTTTAGTGCAGAGCCTGATACGGGGCTTGAATTCAGGAACTGCGAGATCATGACCTGAGCCAAAGTTGGACAGGTAACCAACTGAGCCACCCAGGTGCTCCCCTGGGTCTTTCCTCAGAGAGGTGCCTCAGCCAGACCTCACCCCCCTACGAACAGAGTCCAGTTCATCTGTGTCTTTTGAACTAGGATTCAGGCCTCCAGCATGTCAGGTGCGATGCAGACAGAGAGGGGCTAGCATGCTCACTTAAAACAGGCCCATGAAGACGTACATGGAGATTGTACTGTTAGCTTTTCAAGTGAACACATCTCTCTGTTTAATCTCCCACCATGGAACATTCTCGGGCTTCCTTCACTCACATGACTGCCCCATGTTTCCTCATCGAGGGCTGTGCTGTTGGTACTGTGGATCACAAGTGAAGCCCCGAACATTTATCCCTGTTGTGTTTCATCCTCTGCCATCCCCTTCATTGCTCTAGCCTGTCAAGAGCTTTTGAGCTCCTCATCCCATTCTGTCAGGTCTCATACTCTTCAAGGATCTCGTGAGCCTGTGCTTTGAGTGTTTGTCCAAGGCCCCGGGAGATGAGCTGAAGGGCCTGGCCCCATGGTCTCAGCCTGCAAGCCTGCCTTCAGGATGGTGGTGTCCTCCTGGCGGGCAGGCCTTGGGTTGCTCTTCTGTCTGCCTGCCACACGCCGCCCCGATACAGCCAGCATGGCTGGCCCCCTCGCCTCCTCCAGGCTTGTGCTCAAATACCACCTGGTCGGTGAGGTCTGTGTCAAGTGTAACCCCTTCGCCCAGCTCTGCCGTTCCAGACTCCCTTCCTTGGTTGAATTTTTGCCAGAGTGCTTATTACCACATAACATATATATCAAGATTTCTTTTCTTTTTAAAAAATTTTTTAAATTTTGTTTATTTATTTACTTTTGAGAGAGAGAGAGAGCACAAGCTGGGGAGGGAGAGAGAGTGAGGGAGATACACACAGAATCCAAATCTGAGCTGTCAGCACAGAGCCTGCCGTGGGCTCAAACCCATGAATTATGAGATCACGACCCGAGTTAAAGTCAGATGCTTAACTGACTGTACCACCCAGGTTCCCCTCACTTACTTATTTTCTTAATCCCTTCCTTCTCCCCACTAGAATACAGGTGCTTCTAGGGCAGGAGTGTGTGTGTGTGTGTGTCTCCTTTTAGTGCCGAGGATAGTACCTGGTATGTTGTAGGCACTCAACAAATACTTATTCAATGAATGAATGAATGACATTAGTAATTACACCCACCAATTAGAGTATCTGAAATAAATAGAGGTATTTATTTCTCACATAGCAAGTTTCCTGGAAGTTCAGTATCTGTGGCTGGCCAAGTGGTTCCACAGTGAGGAACTAGAGTTTATCATCTTTGACCACCATCCTTGCAAGTTGGTGTGTTGCCTCATCGTTGCAAAGTGGCTGCTGCACCCTCAGGTATCACATCCATGTTCCAGACAGGAAGTGGGGAGAGAGGGAAGGCTTTTCCTCAGGAGGCTTTGTCCTTTTGTTTAGAACAGGAAATTCTCCTGACTTCTTGATACACGTTATTACCAGAACAGTGATGTGTGCCTACTCTTATACCAATCATTAGCCAAGGGGGATGAGATCACCAATCTTAGCTCATCCTTTGGGGCTGGTGCTCCTCCTGAGGTATAAGGGTCTCCATCTATCATACAAACAAATTGGAGTTCAATTAGCAAAGAAAAATGGGAAGAGGGAGTGACTACATCATGAGAGAGATTGAACACCTTTCAGAAGACTTAATGTGCTGTTTTCGCATTTTCCTAATCCGGAAGAATCCTAATTCGTCTGGTGTCAGTCCTTGGTGACTGCTGTGCCCTCTTCTAGGGCCTTTCTGACCTCCCTTGATTAACCCTCTGGAACGCAGCCAAGGCGAGACCCCGGTAATCCTTCCCACCAAAGCTCACCCCCATCTTCTCAGAAACTTGTCTCCCCCAAAGGGCCCTACAGGGTATAATCACACCAAGACCCACATCCCAAGGTCTGTTCCTGTGGTCTGGTGAAAGCATCACTGTGTTCCCTCTGGTATCTGGGCTTAGACCTGAGTCTTCTCCTTCATCCTTCCCTGTGCCATGAGGTCACTGAGGGTCCCACTGTGGTGTTGGGGGTTGGTGGCTGGGTTGTGTAGAAGGTGTACCTAGAGTGACCTCAGTTGTGAGCCTTGGTGCTGAATAACCTTTAAGGATTTCCTCTCCAAACTCCAAATAATGGATTCAAAGCACTTACGTGGCCCCAGACCTTAGAACTGGAGATCGGTCATTCATTCCTGGGGGGTTCTTGGTCTTTCTCTGGGCTCTGGGGTTCCTGGGCACAGCTCTGGGGGAAGGATGGAAGATAAGTATTTCGGGATGGGCACAAGGGATACCAGCACAGCCTGGCATTTGCCTTCTGGTGGAAGATAGGACCCATGGGTCTATCTGTCTCACATTTTTAAAATCCATTCATCTGTCAGTGGACACTTAAGTTGTTTCCATGTGCAGACTATTGTAAATAACGCTGCAAGGAACATGGAGTGCAGATATCTCTTTATGATAGTGGCTTTACTTTCTTTGGATAACTACCCACAGGTAAAATTGCTAGATTGTAGGGTAGAATTGCTAGATTGTAGGGTAGCTCTGTTTTGTTCTTTTTTTTTTTTTTTAAATTTTTAATGTTTATTTTTGAGAAGAGAGAGACAGAATGCAGGTGGGGAAGGGGCAGAGAGAGGGAGTCACTGAATCCGAAGCAGGTTCCAGGCTCCGAGCTGACAGCACAGAGCCTGACGTGGGGCTCGAACCCACGAACTGCAAGATCATGACTTGAGCTGAAGTCGGACACTCAACCCACTGAGCCACCCAGGCGCCCCTGGGTAGCTCTGGTTTTAACTTTTTTGAGGAGCCTCCATACTATTTTCCATTGGTGGCTGTACCAATTCACATTCCTACCAATAGTGCACGAGGGCTTCCTTTTCTCTACATCCTTGCCAGCACTTGTTATCTCTTGCATTTTTGATACCAGCCACTCTGACAGGTGTGAGGTGATAGCACATCGTGGTTTTCATTTGCATTTCCCCGATGACTATTGATGTGGAACATCTTTTCATGTCTCTATTGGCCATCTGTATGTCTTCTTTGGAAAGGTGTCTCTTCTGGTCCTTTGCCCATTTTAAAATTGGATTATTTGTTATTTTGCTGTTGAGTTGAGTGAGCGCCTTACATATTTTGGATATTAACCCCCCTTATCAAATACATGGCCATTTTTTTCTCCTATTCTGTTAAGAGAGATGCAATCTAGGCTTGTCGGGAAATGCAGCGTTCAGGAGCCACAGGGTGGAAGACTTAGTTAAGTTGAGACCAGAGCTGGTCATCTGGCATGTTTTAAAACGTGGATTCACACCTGAGTGGGGAGAGCTATAGACATGGGCCTTTCCAGGGCAACTGGGTGGCTCATTTGGTTCAGGTCATGATCTTATGGTTTGTGAGTTCAAGCCCACCTTGGGCTGGCTGCTGTCAGTGCAGAGCCCTCTTTGGATCCTTTGCCCTCTTCCTCTCTGCCCCTCCCCCGCTTGCACTCTCTCTCTTAAAAAGAAAAAAAAAAAAAAAGTGGGCCTCTCCCTGAAAGGGCAGTTTCAGGTGCCTGAAGGTGAAGGAAATATTCGAGGAGCAACAATTTTTCTGCTGTTCACCCTAGAGTTGATGAAGCCCCATGCTTCCCAAATTTGGCTGCTCATTAGGACCCTGGAGAAACTTTCAAAAAAAATCTGGCTTCCTGGGCTATATCCTTAGAGATTCCCCACATTCCCATTACTTGGGCTAAGTGGGGGCCTAGGAACCTGGATCGTCTAGGTCTCCCTTCTCCCATGCTACCCCAGGTGCATTTGATGTGCAGCCAGGTTTGGGATCTGACCCAGAAGTGGGCTGCAAATGTGAGGACCTTTCCTGACACCCCCATGTCCTGTTCTCAGCCCAAGGGGCAAAGTGGGCAGGCCTTGAGGACACAGCTCTGAGGCTGGGTCTAGATGATTCTATCAAATGGGAAGAGGGGGCTACGTGTGTAGGCAGCCCGCCTTCGGAGAAGAACTTTACATGGTTGGCTGTAGTTAAGCCAAATTTCATTAGCTTCCCCGCGAAGCTTCTGACTGTTAACTCTGCACAGGAGAAGGAGGAGACCCGGGGGTGACAGCAGCTCAGGACGCTAAATACTCCTGATCATCCTTCTGGTTAGGGGGACAGAAATGAGGCAGGGTTTCAAAGAGACATTTCCACTATTTGGTCTCTTTTCCAGCAATGTGTTTATCAAACATGAATCTTTGGAATCTGCAGCTACGTACATTTCCAGCCCATTTGCAGCTTACTTACACAAGCGAGCATTTCTTCAGAGAAATGGGGAACCAGTTGAGCCTCACCCAGAGAGCAGAGCATTTCAGAGGGGCCGCTGCTGGAGGAGAGGCATCTGTGGATTCATTTAAAATAAAATCCTTTCCCCTGTTCCCACTCCTACCTTGGAGGTTGGCATGTGTATCCAACCTCACACCCCTCTTGCATTTAAAGTAATAGAAAAAAAGCTCCCTACTTGCATGTAACTTTAACCTTCTCTTTAGAAATCAGTCCAAAAGGTCAGAGCTGTGCGCCTGCACATTTCCTGGGCGCAGCTGGGAACTGATGAAAGCTGCCAGCCCTGGCTTGTCAGCTTTGTCAGAGACAACTCTATAAATTCTTTGTTATTCACTTTGCTGTGTATTATAAATATATTTATCTTCCTCTGTCAGGCGTCTGCAGGACAGGTGCTCAGGGGCTGAGAGTCCTGCTTAAGTGCTTCTAACAATGTCTTCTTTTAGTGACATTAGTGTGGGCCATGAGGGGAGACATGGCAGGAGATTCCGGATCAGGGCTGCCATGTGCGGGGGTGGGCGTGGGGGGTGGGCGTGGGGGGTCGGGGGTGTTGGGGGTGGGGCTAGAGACAATAGCAGGCACAAAGCCTGTGTGTAGAAGGTACCCCTTCCCCATCTTAGAATTGATCTCCTGTAGCCGGATTGGCGTGATGCAGTGGTGTGATTTTCTAGCCTCTGTGACACACACATGGGCATGTGAGGTGACGTCTATGGGGCAGGACACTTAAACTACTTCACTCCCTTTGACTAATGAAGGCAGAAGTGTGTGTTTGTTTGTTTCTCATTCAAGGATGAATACCATTCTGCCAATAGTGATCAGGAAAATGGAGAGCAGAGAAGATGGCTCCCTTCGGGAGTGAGGAGAGAGGGTGGCGGCGTTTGGCCGTGGAGATGTCGTTATTTATATAGCAGTCCCTCATCTTTGTGTGATGTGTGAATGCCACGTGTGTTCTGATTCGGAAGCTATTAGCTCGTCTTCCATCCCAGCTACTCCCCTCTAAGATCTGTGAACAAGGCATTGGCCTCATTTCTACAGATGGAGTGTCGTAAGAGTCCGAAAGGTAAAATGACTTCCCTATAGTCATAGGGTGTGGGAGGAGTGGGAGTCTGGCTTGGGGTCTGGGCTTCCCCTGGAAACATGACATGGGAGGAAGGGAGAGAGCCTCGAGGGGCAGGAGCTCATGCTAGAAGCCTTTAAACTCATGGCTCCCAGGGCCTCATGGGAAGGGATGGGGCTGAAGCTTGGGGGTTTTGCCCTGGCTCAGTGACCTCAGGTGGGTCATTTCCTCTTGCTGAACTCTCTTCTTTGGGTACACAGGGAATTGCACTGTGATGGTGAGGTCCTCACAGCTCAGACACCACTCACGTCTAAGATGCCCTGACTTAGACAGGGGTGGGCTCAGGCTGAGGCTGTGGAGGCTGAGATGGCCCACTGTGAGCTCCTTGGACCAGGGAAACTTGAATTTCCCATTTTACTCAATAGCAGGGGTTAATGAAGGCAGAGAGGATGAGAAGGGGACAGGGATAAGGGCGCACAGCCACAGAGGCCCAAAGACTCCCAAGCAGAGGGGCCAGAAGGAGGCTTGACACAGGAAATGGTATTCTTCCCCTCAGGGACCAGACTCTGCTCTGGCCTGACACAGGGAGAGGTGGCAGAGCACAGGGGCACAGCCCGGACCACCAACTATGTCTCTGCAAGGAAGCCGGGATGTGCAAGGGGAAGCTCCCTGAAGGGGCCAAGAGGAACCAAAGATTCACAAGCTGCTAAGGAGAGGTTGATGGCCACTCTGAGTCACAGTTTGAAGCCCTGTACTGAGGCTATGCTGGTGAGAAAAAGACTGATGTTTGTCATGAAAATTCCATGGAATACTGGGGAACCATTGTGTGGGAGGGTTCTAGGAGCAGCCAGAGCATTCCATGGAGTACCATGGAACCAGTGTGTCAGAAAGTTCTGGGAGCAGCCAGAACATTCCATGGAGTACCATGGTTCCATGGTGCCACTTTGTGGGAAGGTGCTGGGAGTAGCCAGAACTGGCAAGGGCATGGGAGATTCTGGCAGTGGAGGCACTGAGCCAACGGCCGCTGTGAGAAGATCCACATGTGGAGCTTCCTTCCAACCAGGAGACTCTGGGAGTCCAGGCTACATTTGCTGAGGGGACCAGATATGACCCAAATACAGACAGAGGTAGGCATTTGGACCCCTTGATGCATCAACACTTCCTTCCCTGACTACTGCCCCAGAAGCTTCCTTCCAGGTGGAAAAACGTAAGTCCTTGCTCAATTGGTGGGGGCCATTCTGGGACCCCATCACCCTTTCCCATCCCTTGCTTGGAAGAGCACAATCACCATGAAAACAAGTCACAGAGTCAAGGGCAAGAATGGAAAGAGGGAGGCCATGAGGAGGCTATTGCCAAGTGGGAGATGATGAGAAGAATCAAAGGTGAGCTCTGTGTAGGAGGGGCAGGCTTTTTGAGGAAGGTCAGGTTTGGGCATGTTAACTCTGAGCTATCTATTAGACATCCATGTAGGGAGATTGAGTAGGAAGGTGGAAACCTGTCTGGAGTTCACAGGCACAGCCCAGGCTAAAATGATAAATTTGGGAGTGGTCTGCATATAATAGATATTCCCTAAGGCCATGAGACCAGAGATCAGCAAGGGTATGAATATCTGATTCCTGGACCCTTAACCTGTGTTTGTGTCACATCCTAAATTCAGGGCGTGCCTTCTTCTAGGCTCACAAAGCCCTTGTCTTAGGGTTTGCCCAGCCTCTTTCCTGCCCACTTTCCCTGGCCTCACTCCAAGGCAGGTATGGGCAAATTCTTTAGCCCAGGGGCTCTCTTTCTCTCCATGGTCCTATGTCTGAGCCCTTACCTAAGAGGCTGGGCATCACTGCACATGTTCTACCACCATAGTTACTGCACAGCACCGTGACCTGCAAGCCTGGTTCTGGTGACAGACCCAGCCCAGTGAGCACCCCCATACAGACACTGCCCTTAAGTCCCAGAGCGACCTTGAGCAGCCTCAGTTTAGACATCTGCCAACCCAAAGGTTGGACAAGATCGTCTCAGTGACCCCTTCAGATCTGACATCCAGAGTCTGGGATCCTAATTTGCCTCTTGGTTTCCCCTGAAGGGGATCTTGCTGGCTGTCAGTGAACTTGATGCTTCCCTGGGGAAAGAGGAAGTTTCCTCTGGAGTAACCAGGGAAAGAAAGTGTGTGTGTGTCTGTGTGTGTGTCTGTGTGTGTGTCTGTGTGTGTGTGTCTGTGTGTGTGTAATGGTTGTTAAAATATTGAACTACTTCCATATTGATTGGTAAATAGCTGAACTCCTGCCCCAGGTCACCCGAAAGCAGCCTCTCTGCTAGGTTCTCCCCAGGGATCTACCCCCACTGAAACTGCACCAAGATCCATCACCTGTAAAGGAGTACCTCCTGTCCCAACAGCCCCTCTGCCCTACCAGTTGTTACAGACTTTGACTATCACCCCAGTGCATGTGTATCTTTCTCTGGTAGGTCCCCAACATACAGGCAGCATTTTAGAGGTGCCTCTGTTTCTCACATGCTTACAGCACTTTGCTTCTCATTCTAGAAAAATAAATATGATCCCAATAAGTACAACTTAATAATCACATCTTCATGACAGGGGCCAGAAGCAGTGGAATGCTGGAATCCCTGTGAAATCTCTGGATTATTAATAACCCAGATGTTGACAGATGCTGGATTGGGTATGTGAGCTTGTGAGCTTCTCCTTTCCCCTCTTCTCTGAAGACACCGGGTGCTGGTTAATCCTGCAGCCCCTTGGCTCTCAGGGGGAAGTGCTGTCTGCCACGATTCTGGAGGAGATGGCTCCTAGTGGGGCTGGCTTCGGTGGGCGAAAAGGAGTGCGCACCGGCACCAGCCAGCCGGGGAGAGGGAGAAAGCAGCAGCAACAGTTCAGGTGTTAAACTACTGAGGTGGAAAATTGCTCTGACAGTTATGATGTTGTTGTTTCAGGCAACAAGGGTTACACTATCATTTACTTGAGCCACGCCTGCTGGCGCTGCTGGGCTGTCTGTCTCATTGCCGGTGTCAGAGCAGGCAGGGGTTTTTACCTGTCTTTGGAGAAGCGGGCGGCTGGGGAGCCAGTGGGCAGCCCGGCCCCAGGGGCGGCCATCCTTGAGGTTGGCAGGATCCATGTGCATTGCTCCCCTGAGCCGCTGATGCCTGTCCTTGGGGCCTGGATTGGAACCCAGAGCCACCCAGTAGGAGGGTGCGGGGAGCAGGCATCTAGGGAGCACCTCTGTGGGCCAGTTGCTAAATGTGCATGAGCTCCTGTGACCCTGGCTGCCACCCTGCCAGGTGAGGGTGACCGAGGCTTAGAGAGAAGCTGCAGATGGCTCAGGGAGCACAAGAGGAAGACAGAAGCAGAGTTTGAGCCCAGGCTCCCAATTCCAGAGCCCCAGACTCCTTACTTCTCCATTCTGCAGGTGCTCTCCTCTGTACCTAGGAGATCCTGGGCATTGGGTTCAATGGCCAAAGGGAGCGGGAAGTGCTTCTTTGAATCTTACCAGGAGCTGGAGCTGGTTTCTTTCACGAGCATTTCATCATGCCAAGGAGAACCTGCCTTACTCTGCCCATCAGCCCATCCACTAAAGAGCTTTTATCGATCACCTGTTCAGCTCCAAGTAAGACGTCAGTGCTCTGGGGAACGTGCAGCCATGTAATCCTGGCCTTTTCCCCTGAAGAGTTGAGAGCCTGGGCAGAAAGTGACAGGGAATGAGTGTGGAAGGGCAATCTTGCGTGGTAGAGGTTCTCCATCAGAGGACTGAGGAAGAAGGCATCCCGGAGGAGACGGGAAGGAGAGGAGGGTGGGAGCGCGACTCGGGCAGGCACACAGAGGACGCGCCTGTGAGCAGGTAGGGGCTCCAGCTGGGGAAAGTGGCTTCCTCTGAGGCCTGGGCCCCCCTGCCACAGCCTGGTCCCCTCATGTCCTGGACTCTGGGTCACAGCTGCTGATCATGAGTGCTGGTCACTACTGCCATCTAGAGTGGGGGCAGGCAGTCTGGGTTGTGACCACTGGCTGTCCCCAGGGCCACAGGCATCCACAAGGCCACAGTGAGTGGACAGTGGTGGGGGGCTCCCTAATGATAGGATTGTGCCCCTGTGGGCTACATTCTCCTATCAAGAGAGGGGAAATTCCAGAAACCAGTGGGGACTTCAAACATCCCCGGAGACAGGGATGGTCCAGAAAAAAAGCACAGTCAGGCCCCCACTGGACTGAGGAGTGAGGGTTTGGGGAGGACGAACCTTGCCTTGTCCTCAGAGAGTCCCAGGGCCCCTCACGCATCTGGCATCAGCTCAGGCTCCTGGATAACCAACTGCGGAATAATTTCTATTTTCTCTGCCTTGGAACATGGTGCCGGGAGGTGATTTACGCAGCAGAGAAAAATCCAGAATCAGGTGGAGGTGGGGAAGCAAAGGAGGGGGATGTCTGGGCTCCAGTCTTAGCTCCCGTTCCTGCTTTTTGTGTCTTTATTTTGACACAAAATATATTTCCTTATTTTCTGAAAAATAGGAACCTCTTTCTAGCCCTTTCTATCCCATGAGAGCACTAAAGATGCATCGAAGGGAAGGGTGTGACTTGAAACCGAAGTGGGTTTTTATTGAACAGATGGGGACTCTGAGACACAGGAGTGTGCTTACCAGTCACTACCTCACCGTCCCTGGCAATCGGCCCATGGTTCCTGGGGAGCTGGAGAAGCAGATGGGAAAGGTGGTGCCATAGAGCTGGGCCTCTGGGAGCAAAGATCGAGGCAAGGCAGGAAGGCTGCCAAGGCCTGGCCTTGGAACCTGGAACAGGCAGGTGGGAGGGTAAGAGAGAGAGAGATACAGCAGCATCTGCCTGCACTCTCCCTGCCTCAACTCTGTGTAGGTCATTATGACACTCAGTGCCTGTGATTGCTTTCGGGATGAGAGCCAGGCACTGAAGCAGTGGAGTTTGGAGGGGGCCCCATCACTTGTCCTACCCTCCCGGAGCCTGCTCCCCTTTCTGCTATGAATGGAGCTCTGGCCCTGGCCCCCAGGGAGAAGGGGGAAAGGGGCTGGGGCTCCCTGAGCTGGGCTGACTCTCCCTGGCTGCTAGGAGCTCTTTTCTGCTAAAAACCTGGGCTCCACCCAACCTAATGCCCCGTACTGTCTGGGAGAGGCCTTTGCTCTACCCTCCTGGGGTAGAAGGGGTGAGAAACTGGGGGTGAGAAACTGAGGACTCAGAAGACTAGGAAGTCAAGATTTCTCCCATCATTTCAGAGTCCAGGGATATCAGCCTGGAAGGAAGTAATGATCTGGGGTGCTGAGCTCTCTTAACAGGTTAAGAAACCCAGACCCAGAGAGAGGAGTGATCCGTCTATGACTGGTGGCAGAACAGGATCTGAAGCCAGTGTCCTGATTTCTAGTCCAGGGCTGTCTGCCCCCGCGTCCCCGCCTTTCCTCTGGTAGAGCTCCATCTGGATAATGAGACCTTGGTTCTCTCAGGGGACTCAGTTCCAGGGCAGAGAAGGCAGTGACGGCAGAGAGATACTGGCTCCTCCCTTCTATCCTCCCTTCTGGACATGGAAGGAGTCTGAGAGGCAGGAGACCTTTCTTTGGAGACTTTGGACAGTGTTCTGTTTCCCAGCATGTGCCCTGTGCTTTGCGAGGTGTCTCAGCTGATTGGAACATTTCATTCCCATACAGGGAGTTCCACCTAAGTCAAAGATGTGAGGCTGGATACCCCCGAAATATTCCCAATGCATTTCAAGGCAAAAAGTCTACCTCCCCAAACCCCAAGATATTCTTCCCTTATCCCTTGAATCTTTCCTAACTTCCACCTAAATTAAGCAGGGTGATAGTGGTGGAAAGCAGGTGGAGCAGATCATCTAACACCTGAGTTTTCATCCCAACTTTGTCACTGATAAGGGACTCTCACTCTTTGAGCCTCAGTTGCCCCATTTGAAAAAAGAGTGACTAGGGGCACCTGGGTGGCTCAGTTGGTTAAGCGTTGACTTCGACTCAGGTCATCATCTTGTGGTTCGTGGGTTTGAGCCCCATGTTGGGCTCTGTGCTGACAGCTCAGAGCCTGGAGCCTGCTTCAGATTCTGTGTCTCACTCTCTCTCTGACTCTCCCCTGCTCATGATGTCTCTTTCTCTCTAAGAAAAATATATATATATATACATATATATATTTAAAAGAAAAGAAAAAAGTAAAAAGAGTGATTAGATTATTATTAAAAATGTTTTTGCCCTTATACCCGAAGACTCCAGCAGATTTCCCAGTGAACCTCATCGTTCAGCTGATCCATTCTTTCATTCAGGTAACAAACAAGTCCTTATAGCATGCCTACCATGTGTAAGTCGTTCTCTTCATAAGGGAGAGGTCTGCCTACCCAGGGACAAGGAGGGTGGGCTTCTTGAGGTTCCTAAGTCACCAAACTGGGGGAAAAAAGCCCCCCTCACAGGCTCTACGACTCCTCAAAGAATATTAATTATTCTCCAAGGAAGTCTTCATTCTGAGTCATTCCTTTTCTCTGGTAATTAACATGACATGTCATTAGCAGTCAGAGAACATTGTATGATCAAAGACAGTATAATTCGTAGCAAGATTCTGAGGAATAGCACAATATTTGTTAATTATGGTATTGATTCTTATGGTCTGGAATGCCCTAATTATTCCCCATCCCAACTGGATCCCACCATGCCTGCCAGACTGGCTTTGAACTGCTGTCCTCCCCTGGGTGGCCCAGCCCCTGCTGTGGGGCTGGTGGGACCACAGCTTTCAAAGGGATCAGAGGAGCTCTGTGTCCCCAGAGCCACATGAAACGGGGAGCTGGTTGGGACGTAGGGGCTGCTTCTCCCACGCTCCCTCCACGGCTCTGAGTCAACCAGTGAAATGTAACATCTCGATTTAATTAGACAGATGCTGTTAATTGACTTCGTGGGGGCTCCAGCAGGCACTGCTTCAAGGGAACAGTGGGATGGGCATTCTTTTAGGCCCAAGGCCACTGGCTGCTTTTGAAGAACATGCAGAGCCCTGGGTGAATCTCTGGAGGCCTGGTGCAGACGGGGAAGCCCCAGGGGGTGGGGCTTTGGTGGGTGTGTCTTGGGTGAAACTCTCTACCTGCTCTAAAGCGGAGGAGTGGGATGGTGGATTTCTATCAATGGCATCAGTACAAAATGATGCTTGTTTTTTTAATCAGCTGTATTTATGAGGGGGCCAAACTCCCTCCCTCTCGTTGCATCCTGCAATTAACCTTTGTAATTGTGTGACAGTTGGCTTCCCACTCAGTGTTTCGTCGGAACCCCAGCGGGCTGCACTCCGAGTGGTGCTGACGGGAGGTGTGGTCTGTCCAGGTCAGGGAGGTGTCTGGGGGTGGGGACAGCGGTGAAAAGTTAGACTTAGCCTGCGGGGACCCAGGGACACAGCCACCCATATGGTTCAAAAGAGCTCCTCCCACAGGCTGTACCGACTCATTCAGGCCTCACAGCCACCTGTTGAAGTAGGTTCTGTTAATATCCCCACTTCACAGATGGGGAAACTGAGGATCAGAGACATCAAGTGACTGTCAAGTTAGCACCGCCAGGCAGACTCAGGAATCCAGCCTGTCTAGATCGTGCCATGGAGTGTTTTTCCAAAGTGGCTGTTGGAGCATTTCTGAGCTCCAATGTGCCTGCAGCTGTGGTTGTTTGGAAAGGGAGATGAGGGGTGGGAAAGAGTCTGTGGGTGAGGGGGGTAGAGAGGGCCAAGAAAGCCACTGCCATAGGGCACTTGACTTTGTCCTTTCCTGTGCATCTACTTTTCCTCCTCTTACCTGGTCTTTTCCACATTTCCTTACAGGTGTGGAGATTGAGGCCCTGGGTGGTGAGGTGACTTGAGCAAGGGCTTCCCACTATTTATGGAGGAGCCATGTCCAAGAACCAGCTATTATTTATGGAGTGCCCTTAGGGAGTGGGGCGAGGGAGAGAGGGTTCCTGCCTCAAGCAGCCTCTGCACTAACAATGGGATGTCAGATAATGGGATTCCCTCCCATGGGGAGGGAAGGTGATCAGGGGCCTGCCACTGGATCTGGCACCAGACCTGTCCACTCCCCCTCTGTCCTCTAGTCCCACCCTCAGTAACAGCTAGGACAGCACAGAGTTGGAGGGAGTGCCAGGCTGCTGGTGGGAGGCCGTAGGGGACACAGTGGTCCCTAGGGTGGGCGTGGAGTCAGCGCGTGCAGTCTGGAGGTTTGGCCACAGAGGGACATTGCACCCCAGGCCCACCGTCCCGGCCCTGCTTCCTGCCCCAGCCCCTCTGATCCCATCTCTCCATGTCTCAGCAGTGGGAAATTGCTTACTTTTCTTTGAATATCCTGGAGCTACTGCCAAGGGAGCCTGAGAAGGGGCGCTGGGCAGAGGAAGGATAATCTAAGACCTGAAGATCTCCACGTAATTTCACATAAATGCGAACGTATTTGTTTTCTCTTTAGCTAGTTCTTAACTTTTTTTCCCCTTTAACTTGCCTCCCTCCTTCGTTTCACCCTGCATCATGCTCTCACCTCTTGCCCACTCAGGGAATCCCCACCCCCCACCCCGTTCTGTATCCTTCCACGTCCCAGAACCCTAACCATGCACAGCAGGTCTGTGTGTGTGCATGTACAGACTGTTTTTACAAAACGGGATGATGCCGTCTAGCCTGACTTTCTCCCTTCCCTCTACCTCCTGGCAGTCCATCCAACTCAACCAGTGTCGCCCTCATTCATTCCTTTTCCTTTAAAGGCTGCCGAATATTCCATGGTGTGGGTATCCAACTACCATTAAAAAAAATGTTATTTCCCTATTAATGAGCATTCACTTTTCTTTTTTTTTAATGTTTTATTTATTTCTAGGAGAGAGAAAGACAGCGTGAGCAGGGGAGGGTCAGAGAGAGAGGGAGTCACAGACTGAAACACGCTCCAGGCTCTGAGCTGGCAGTCAGCACAGAGCCCGACGTGGGGCTCGAACCCACGAACCGCGAAATCATGACCTAAGCGAAAGTCGGACGCTTAACCGATTAAGCCACCCAGGCGCCCCTACTTTTTTCTTTTTAAATCAGAAAAGGATCCTTTGAAAAATACAACCCTGGCCAAATAGATCACTCACTTAAAACCTTCCAGTGGTTGCCCATTTATCTTGGGATGAAATGATCTGGGGCTGACCTGTCTCAAACTCTGCTCCAGCCAGAACGAGCCAGTTTTACTTCCTCAGATGCACTTCGTCTTTCTCTCTCTGTCCAGAGCACTCCTGCCTTATCTGGCTGACTCGTTGGCCTCTTTTAGATGTCTGGATATAAGCCCCTTCTTCTGGCTGGTTCCCCTCCTCAGATCCCTTGACAATGGCCTTGGAGTCTGGGTCTTTGGAGTCTCACAGGTATTGGAACTTCATGATTACAAGTTGTTCTCTCTTCCAGTCATTTGACTTGACATGTTATGTATCCAGGTCCTTGCCTAATGTCTGGCACCTTCTAGGAGCTTCTGTGTTGCATGAGTGATTGATGAGGCATGAGGCTTTGTCCTTGGAAGGAGGCTGGCATGAACCCTGGACTGGGCCATCATGTAAGGTACCAGCTGGAGAGGGGCAATAAGTCAGAATTTCGGAGCAGGGACCAGGGAAAAAGCCAGATTCTTAAGGCCTAGGCCACAGAGGCAGAGGCTGGGGGAGGACAAAGTTAGGCTGGGACTTTGGACCAGATGAGATGACTACGGTTCCCTTTTGGGCCTCATTGACAGCAGAAGAGGCTTAGGGAACAATCCCAGGACCTTGCAGCCCTGACCCAGCCACCGTCCATCCTCAGTTCTGGGTCAGGAAGAGTTTCCACGTTATGCCTGCCTTGGAAAAATGTCTTCAGGAGCAGGATTTTACTGTGAGTTCTCAGGCAGGAGCATTATGGGAACCCATAGGAAGTAGAGAAAGCAAAGGTGGAGGAAGTGGGCAAAGAGGGGGTGAGAAGGTGAGAGGAAGACATGAGATTCCTTGAGAAGGTGCTGATCTTTGTAAACAAATAGGAGCAGGGCAGAGAACTCCGTCTGGTTCCTCTGCTCCCACTGCCTTCCAGCTACCCAAAGTGTGCTCCGTGGACCGGGGCAAGCCCACAGACTGCTGGGTCTCAGGCAGATGAGTACAGAAATGAAGAGAAAGCAATCTGAGAGCAACTTGACTTTGATACAGTCAGTGGATTCCTCTCATTGGATGGGGCGAGACCAGTGTGGCAGGTGGCAGTGACGAGTCACACTTGGCGTGCGTCACTTGGGGCCATGCACTGTATGGCCACTTGTCAGCCATTGGAAATTAATTATTGGAAATTAAAAACAAATTGTTCTAGACTATGAGGAACTCTCATCCAAATGGTGACCACTGGCTTGTCACTTTCTTTCCCGAGGGCAGAGCAAGAGTACATGCATTTCTCAACAGCCAGAAGGAGGAACTTCAGTTGAGACATCTGTAGGAATTAAAAGCTATAATTTGCTGTCACTCTTGTCTATAAGAAATGCAGACTTTTCCTCTGAGGTCTTGAGAGAGACTGCCCCTTGCTAACTGGGGAGAGGAGGACATCTAGAACAACCTTCCTGTTGGAGACCAATAATGATAATTCCCCGAACCTGTGTCATTTATTATACCTTTCAAAGCAATTTCACTAGTGTGATCTTTTTGATCTTTACAGCCTCTCTACAGATAGATCAAAGCAAGAATCATCATCCTCACTTTGTGGACTAGATAGTTCAGATCAGAGAGGTCAAGTCAGTTTCCCAAAGTTACTCAGCAAACTAGAAACAAAGAAGAAGAAGAGGCAACCCTGAGGTTCTTTGTGTGTTGTTTCTTGTTTTTTAAATCAGTGGCATAGAAGGGTGTGGGGGAACTGAAGGAGACAGCAGTGTAAACAGTAGCTGCTCTTTATAGGAGTGCCAACAGTGACAGCAGCTATATTTGTTGAGTTTCTACAGTGTATCTGATACTGTGTATAATTACCTCATTTAATTTTCACAATGGATACAATTACCCTCTCCATTTGCAGATGAGGAAACAGAGCCTCAATGAGATTAAGTCATTTGTCCAAAGTCGCTCAGCTAGTAATTAACAGAGCTGGTTCCTGATTCAGACCAGCTGACTCCAGAGTGCGTTTTTTACCCAACTATATACCATAAGCCCGTCAACACCCACACCACATGTGATCTTCCCAGGGACCCAGCAAGGGATAGGCGCTCTTACTAATCTCATAGATAGAAACTAAGGCTTGATCTCATTAGGAATTGTCCCAGAGACACACACTTCGTGGAATTTGACCCCCAACTCCACCCCGAGGCTGGGGTTTAAGATGACCCTTACTGATTCCCAAGCTTCCCTCTTCTGGAATGTTCCACGGCCTCTCTCAGCGACGAGCTCTGCCCCATCCAGCGCCTGCAGGTGGACAGGCTGTGCGGATGGGTCAGCCCACGCTTTGGCCCTGGTTTGCACCTTCCCTTTCTTTTCCCGTAGAGAGGACTGGAAAGTCAAACGCATTCAGCACCTGGCAACTGCTAATTATTAACGCCCCAGCCGCTGGCAGCTCCCCGTTATGTCACGTCACACAGAAGATTTATGGCCACTTTGAAAGTGGCTTTGAAATGAGACAAAACTCAATATTGAATTTTTTCATCTCCCTCTCCCTTTGGGGTTTCAGGGCATATGATATCAGCTTCCTCTCCATTAGCATATTTCTAATGAGCGCTTATTAAGGTGAATTTCATTCCGGCTCTCAGAGTTTTCATTAGAGGAGGGAGTGGGGGGAAGGGCAAGACACAGGCAGATACGGGGACTTGAGGGCACAGGGACCATACTTGGCTCTAGCCTGCTCCACGTGAGCACTGTTCTTCCATCCATGGAGGAAGATTCCAGCGGCTTTTCACTGTGGGATAGGGAAAGGGGACTTGGGGGGTTATGCAGTGGGGCTCACCATAGGGGAGATTGGCTTAGCCCCTGCCCAGTGATAGGCTGGCCATCATTCTTCTTTGAACTTATACAGTGGAGACTGTGGCATCTGCCACATGGCTACGTGGGGAGAGATGGTGTCTGCTTTGTTCATTGCTGTAGCCTTAGGGCTGGCACATCAGAGGGGCTCAGTAAACAGTGCTGGAGTGGAGAGATGGGTGGAGAGAAGGATGACAGCATTGTCCCACAAATGGGATCGGCCTGTGGAGGTGGCAGTAAAGGTTTGCTCCTTGACCAACTGTGATTGGGCTCAGGTAAGGTTGATTGGGTGCCCAGGGCACTTGTGCCAGCCCTGGGGCGGGTGGGTGAGCCACGGGCCCTTCTGTCCTGTGTTTGTTGCCATGTAGATGTGCTAAGGGAGGGGTTGGTAGACATTCCCATTACAGCAACTTTGCTCTTTTCCTTTCACTTGTGCCTGGCTGTCTTCTGGAAGGTGGTAGGCAACTTCACTGATGGCTTAGCAGACCCCTGCTTCTGCCTCCCGAGGACACTTTGATAGGGGGTGCCCTGTGAGTCCAGGCAGAACCACAATGCCTGCCAGAAGAAAGTACCCAGGTTAGATGCCTGTACCTGGGGTGAGGATGGAGAAAGAGACAGAGAAAGGACAAGGTCATACATTGGGTTTTTTTTTTAAATTTATTTTTTATTTTTTTATTTTAATTCTCTCCCTTTTTTTTTTTAATGTTTTTTATTTATATCTAGGAGAGAGAGACAGCGTGAGCAGGGGAGGGTCAGAGAGAGAGGGAGTCACAGACTGAAACAGGCTCTAGGCTCTGAGCTGGCAGTCAGCACAGAGCCCGACGTGGGGCTCGAACCCATGAACCGCGAGATCATGACCTAAGCGAAAGTTGGGCGCTTAACCGACTAAGCCACCTAGGCGCCCCTTTATTTTTTTATTTTAAAGACAGAGAGAGTGCAAGCTGGGGAGAGAGGCAGAGAGGGAGAGAGAGAATCTCAGGCAGGCTCCTCGCTTGAGCCCAGGGGCTCTATCCCCCGACCCTGGGGTCATGCCCTGAGCCGAAATCAAGAGTTGGACTCTCAACCCACTGAGCCACCCAGGTGCCCTGGCAGGCTTTCATCATGATGAGGACCTCAGCCCCTGCTCTCACGGGTTCCTAGTGGGTGGTTCCCAACCTTGACAGCTCACTAGAATCGTATGACGAGCTTTAAAAAAAAAAGGACTGATGTCCAAGCTCCATTCACAGAAATTTGGTTCTGATGGCTTGGAGTGAGGTCCCAATGTTCAAATGTCCCTACGTGATTCTAACGTGCAGCCAGGGTGGGTACCACTGCTTAGTGGGTGCATATTTTGGAAGAGGGGAGCTAGACGTCTCACCTGGAAGGAGTGAACCCCTCCCCACTGGCCCCCCACAGGCCCCTGCCATGAACTCTGTGATGGGGGCATCCCAATTTCTGCCTTTGCAGTTTCTCAAGGACAGAGGAAGTGCCAGAGGAAACGGTGAGGTTGCCACCTCTGGACAAATGTCAGCCTGCTGTCTCTGGGCCACCTGGGCTTTGCTCTGCTTCTGAAACTTTGGGCCTCTCCTCACCACCCACGACCCCCAAGCTCCATCTCAGGGTCCTCCTCTCTCAAGGTTCTAGGAACAAAGAAGGCAGTAGACGAGGACATGCTTTGTAGAAAACCCACAAGAAGGTGAGGATTTTTAAGAGCAGGTGACCCCACAGAAGCTGTCTCCTCAGTCCTGGGGAGGGAGGGCAGGTGAAAGCAGGACAGAGAGGAAAGCTTTCCCGCAAGCCCCCCACTCTGCCTCTCTAGTCAGTTGTGTCCCCTGTGCCCATCCTTGGAGGAGGAAAAGAAATACCTGCGGGGAAGGCTGAAGGACGTGGCAGGGAGAGATCGTGGCCAGCCACAAGGGTTTGAGTGCACTGGAATGTCAGCAGACCCTGAAATTAACTGATGAGCTGGTAGATTCAAGGTACCCAGAACCCGACATGCCTACGGGAGGATCTCACCGCCCTCCTGTCCCCAGGCTACCTGGGCCTTGCCCACCCCCAAGGGGCACTGCTCAAGGGCCTCCCTTCCCTTTCCCGTGCATGGTGGAGCGAGAGGGGCAACAGATTTGGGGTCCGAAGATCTGTGTTTGAGGTCAGCTCTGCCATCAGCTGTGCGACCGTGGGTAAGTCTCTCTTCTTTTGGCCTTGGTTCTCTCACGCAGAAAGAGACCTGCTCATTGATTCATTGATCCAGTCATTGGCTAGTTATCAAATGTTCATTGATACTGGCACTGGGCCAGTGGCTGAGAGCACAGGAGGGAACTCCTCTTCCCTGTCATCTCTTGCTGCAGAGACTCACTGTGGAACCTTTTAGAGCAATAAGGGACCTTAGTGAGAGTCCAAGTTTGGCTCTAAAACAACAGAACTGTTACTCCGCATCCTTTTATAAACAGGGAAACCAAGATCCAGAGAAGCTGTTACCAGTCTTTCCATGGTCCCATAGCTGGTAGGTGACACTAGAAAACTCAAACTCGGGCCTTTAAGCCTAGGTCTTCTCCTCAGGAAGAGATCACCTGCTGAAGAAGTGATTCTAGCTCTTCCCTATCAGGAAATAGCCCAGAAGGGTACAGAGTCTTGCTCGGGTCACACAGTAATTTTGCCAGACCTAGGGAGAGACCCAGTTCTGGGTTTCTTTGTCCCTGGTCTGTTTAATGGGTCCCTTGGCTGGGCGTTCGGCTCAGGCCATCCTTGGGGCCCACCCTTGGCTGGGCGCTCGGTTCAGGCCGTCCTCAAAGCCCACAGGCGCCTTGTCAGCAGATTCTGTCTTCTCACAGCGGTGCGAGGCTGGCCACACTACCGGCTTCCTTGCGTTTCCCACATTCATATGCCGTGACACACGCACGCACAGCTCTACCATTTGGCTTTAGTGATTGCTCCACAGTGGGTGAAATTGGTTTGAAATAAATGTCTCCTCTGCCCTCTTCCCTCGGGGTGATTTTATCCTCATCTCCACTTAGTGGAGCGATCCAGAGTCTGGCCTGCGCCTGTTCTGTCTAGATAGGTCCTTTTTGATGCAAAGATGTTGGCTTGGCTACTGCTGAGCCAGAAGTTCCTTGAGAGGCTTGCTGTGGTGGCTGCTGAATTCCACAGGGCACTGCCCCTCCCAGCCGGCCACCCGGTGGGTGGTGGGGCTGGATGCATCCCATGCCTGGGGGGGGTGGAGGGGGGGCTGCTCCACAGGCAGAGCTGAGGGTAAAGAAGGGTTCACAGTGTTCTCACTTTTCAAGGTTATTAGACTATTTCCCGGGAGAGCACCACTCATTTCTGGGGCACAAAGCACTGCCCTGTCTTGTGGGGGCCCTGGCCCCTTCTGTAATCGAATAAACTGCAAACTCCACATCCTCTGAGGGCTGGGGTGCGTGCAGGGGAGTCTTGTGCTCGGTTGTGGACCCCATTCAGAGCTCTTGCCAGTTTTAGCAGCCCGTCCACTCAAACTTGCCCCACGGGAAGAGAGTGAGACCGTCCCCTACTTCTTCCTTGAGTTCTCAAAGCACAGCTGAGGCAGGATTGGCGCATTTGAAGAAGGCAGTTAGGCTAAGGGATGACACGAGGAAAATACACACACAGGGAATATTGGGAAGTTAGGTAATCTGGTCCAGGGAGTCTGCCTTCCTCATCTGCACCCTGATGTGCTCAGGAACATCACCCTGCCAGGTTCCTAGAGTGGAGGCATGCAGCCTCACCACTCATCTCCCGATGTCAGAGCCATAGGAATCTTAAAGACCATCTAGAACTTTCTCAGTCAGGTTCCAGAGAGAATTCAGCCCTAACACCCTATGGTGTCCACTGTCTGTAACGGATTCTATGCATCTAGAATGATACCTGTTATGTCCCATGCTTGGAAAAATTGAAAAATAGTCCCTGGAATCTTTTTCTGGGTTCGGTGATTCAGATGAGGAACTCTGGCTATTAAGGACTTCCTCACAGCAAATAAGCATAAAGGAGGCAGGAAACTTGTCCAAGGTCACACAGGTAGTCCAGGCCATTCTTTCTCTCCACTTAGTGCTGTCCCTTCCTCTGCTCAAATTTAGTGAGCTTGAAAGGCTCTGATCCAGAGATGGCCCATCCCTCTCCCAGCACCCCATACATGGGGTGTGGCGTACACATATGTACACACATACACAAGTACACACACACATGTGCACACACAGGCTCTGAGTCTGAAGAACAAAGCCATACTTGGAGGCAGAGTGATGGACAAGCAGATGGTCCTGAGTTCAGATCTAGCTCACTCCTGCACTGTGAGCCTCTGCAATTGGAGACCACGATACCTGCTTCGTGGAGCCACTGTGAAGACTGGGATTGGCTAGTTACCTGGCACAGGGTGGGCTCTCTGGAAAGTTTCATTTCTGCCTGCTTCTGGTGTTCAGTTAGCAGCTCCCTGGTTCACTGTGTGACTCCATCTACATCCAGATTCTCATCCGATACGGGATATTAACAGAATGTACTTAGTAAGTACTCTCAAGGCACTGAAAATGGTATTAGCACATAGTGCTCACTTGGGCTCCCACTGTTAGGCCCAGGCCACAGACCCAACTTCCACCCACCCCACTTGCTCTTCTCTTTTCTCCCTCTCTTGGCACAGCCAAACATGCCTCCTGTGTCAGAGGCTTACCATGGTTATCAGGCTTCTGGCCTGCCCTGCGTTCTTTCTACCCCGTTGAGTCCCTGTTTGTGCAATGGCCAAATTAGAGATTTGGACACACCACAGAATAAGAAGCATGGTATAGACTTGGCACAAACTTCTTGTTTTCTGCCTATTGGCGATTCAGCACACTGGAGGGGAGTGCCTCGCAGGCCGGGCCTGCAACCTGGAGAAGCCGGGGCCAGAGGGGAAACCTGTTCCCTCTCCCATTTTGCCTTGAGGAATGGGTTGTTCAGATTTCTCAATGTCCTGTTGAGCTGAAAGTGAGATCGAGAAGACCTTTATACTGTCCCCAGTGCCTGCCACCCAAATCCTTCTGCAACATGCCCTGTTTGCTTCTGGTCTCTGGAAGTGGGCTATTTTGAGTGGGAACAAATCACTTTGGATTGATTGGGATTTTGTGTGATTTCAGGACCATCATTCCTAAAGATGTTGTCCTTGCTCAGGAGTAGGTATGAAGTGAGAGAAATGAAGCCAGTAAGTTACCAGCATAGAAACTAACCCTGGAAACTAACTGGGCGAGCCCTGCTCATTTGTGGGGCACAAACGGCTGCTCTAGAGTGGAAATGGGCTGATGAGAACCAAGCCTGACAGGCGCCATTGGGCGAGATCAGCTGCCTGATGGCATCTTGGTTAACTGAAGATTCCACCTAATTGGGGTTTGGCCACACTTTCTCCTGGACATTGGTGCTCAGGATTGCCCGTGTCCAGCTGGGCCTAACCTGGTGACGCGGCTCAAATCCTCCTTCCTTCCTCCTCACGACCTGTCACGCTTCTCTCACACCTCAGTGCCTCAGTTGGCATTGTTCCATGGGGCCCTCGGAAGGAACTTCTCTGACATGTTAAGCTTTTTAATTTAGCACACACAGCGCGTATATGCCCCCAGACAAAACAGAATTGATTTATAATTCTCTTAATGGAAGCACAGGCTTTCGTTGCTCTAGAAATAGATCGTTACCTCTGCCACCTTTTGTAATTTTTTTTCCCTCCCATTTTTCTCCTCCACACCACTGCGGTCTAAAAATATGATGTTTCATTTCAGCCTTCCATCGTAAGCTGCTAAATGCCAGACGTTTCTTTTTAGACCTTTAATTTATAGCATGTTTGTTCAGTTTTACTTCATTAATTAATGTTTTTCCCAGGCCCCCATGCCAGAGTCTTTGTGTAATGCTCTCTTACAGTAAGCAGGTGCTTTTATCCTTAATGAACAATTTCCTGGAAAATACTGAAATAAACAACAGCTAATCAGGCCAGGAACACAATGAATCTGGGAGCTGTGTGCCATTCTGCAGATTAAACCTGGAACATGAGAGATAGGTTTTCTATCTGCTGCACAGCTGTTTGAGTAATTCCTTCCCTGGGGAGGGAGTGCGGGGCGCCGAAGTTCTGGAAGGTGCATGAGGTTCTTGCTCCTCCAGGAAACCCGAATTCAGAGGAACTACATTTTCTCACAAATGCATGCGGCTGTGGACAGGATTGTCAGACTCAACGTAAGCCGGAAGCACAGCCAAATTGGCCTCTGTTTCCAGACTTGGAATTGTCTCTAGCTTAGGCTGTGGGTCAGCAGGACCGGGGCTGGGCCAAGCTGCCACCTTATTGAAATTCATTTTCCGTCCTTTGCTCTCCCTTGTGGCAAACTTGCTGCACACCCAAGGAGGCAGTTACTGGTCTCAGGACCCGAATAAAGTCATTCTGTCCCTGTGCATGCCCCCCAGGACTATTTGTGCTGCATTCCTGACCTCCCACACCCTGTACCTCCCAATGTCCCAGCAAGAGGGCAGTGACCATATTTTACCCAGTGTTTTACTGTTTACAGACCTTCTCATAACCCTCATCTCTTGGGCTTCTCATGACCCTGTGAGTAGGTTCCCCCTGTGCAGAGGAAACCCGGGCTCCCAAGATGTTAAGTGACCCACTCAAAGTCACACAATAGGTAAGAGATGCAGTGAGATTTGGACCCAGGAACTGAGATTTCAGGGCTCCAGCTTCTTGTTACTTTTGGAGGAGCAAGCCTGTGTGGGTGCAGAGGACCGAGCAGGCCCCGGACTGAGGTGATGTGCCCCAGGCTGACCCAACCAGGCTGCGAGCCAGAATTCATCAGTGTCATGAACAAAGGATGGCAATAATTTGTTTTAAAACCTGAATACCTGATTCATTTATTTTACTGGATAGAGCTGACAGATTCGTACATTATCCATCCATTTTTCTGTGTCATAAGATCATTTTGGGTCTTTGAGATGGCATAATGTTTTTAATCACGGCACGGATACAGTCACAGCATGGACACATGCCATGCAATTGTAACGGCAATTTTGCCCCAGCCTGATGGTTCCCAGAGCTGCCTGGGAAGCCCCGTAAAGTGGCCTGTGTCCCTGGGGGTAGCAGGCTCAGGGCTGATGAATCCCTGTTCTTTGGGAAGAGGCACCCCAAGGAGCAGCAGGGGAGAATCTGGACCTGGAGGAAGGTGGGCTTTTTGAGGGCATTGTCCAGAGGGCCCTGGCTTCTTTGTTTCCCAAACGAAGATGGCTTTATGTTGTTAAAATTGAAGTCAGGTCATCACAGAAAGTATAAACATACAGAGAAGTAGAGAGAAGAAAGTAAGTCACCTACAATATTATCACCCAGATATCTTCATTAACATTTTAAATATCCTTCTGGGGTGCCTGGGTGGCTCAGTCGGCTAAGTGCCCGACTTCGGCTCAGGTCATGATCTTGTGGTCTGTGGGTTTAAGCCCCGTGTCCAGCTCTGTGCTGACAGCTCAGAGCCTGGAGCCTGCTTTGGATTCTCTGTCTCTTTTGCTCTCTGCTCCTCCCCTGCTCACTCTCAAGCTCTCTCTCTCAAAAACAAATAAGCATTAAAAAATTTTTTTAATTAAATAAATACCCTTCTGGACATCTTTCTGTCTTGCTTGCTTTCAACACCACACACATGCACACCACATTTTATATAAGTGTAATCTAACGTTCATGCTGTTTTGTAACCTGTGTTTTGCATATAATAATACATCAGAGTTCTCTTTCCATGTTGGTGAACTTGTGTACATTATCTTAAAGTATCTTTGTCTTTCTGATTAGCGTGATAATGATGTTTGTTTTAGGAAACACTAATATGACTTGGAAGCACAAGTCCTATGATACCGTTTCCAGCCCCCATGAAAGATGGTCACGATTAATGCCCTAGTGGATAGGCTTCCATATTTTTTTCACACATCAATATTTTTAATGTTTGCATAATACTTTGTTATATAGACATGGTGGAATTTATTTAGCAAGGGTCCTACTGATTTAGAGATTTAAATTGTTTTAATGCTACAACATTAAGAGATGATGCAGCAAACATTCTTGAACCTATCCTCTGTCCTGGTGAATTTCTAAAAAAAAAAAGAAAAGATACTTCTGAACATTAATTAGTGCTAGGTTGTAGATATACATTGAAACATGTTGTTACTCTTTGCCAAGTTGCTTTCCAGAGCACACTGTGCATGTTTCCACTACTGGGGCTCAAGCAAAAGCATCTTTGGGCTTTTAGACAGTTGGTATCTGGCTTCTGGCTTCAGAATCTTCTGGCCTAGATCCATGTGGAAGGTTCCAGAAGGAAACCTGGAGTGTCCTAGGCTGATGCCTGTGTCTGCGGGCCAACAGCCAGGCCCTCCTGTTTAGCTCCTGCCTGGAGAGAGGTGGCTCCCCATTATGTGAGGGGGCAGAGTTTGCCCTGATATGGGTGCTGGGTGGGAAGTGAGCACAAGACAAGAGAGCAGTCTTTAATTAGAAGGGTGCTGGGGGTGCCTGGGGGGCTCAGTTGGTTGAGCATCCGACTTCAGCTCAGGCCATGACCTCATGGTTTGTGGTTTAGAGCCCCTCGTGGGCTCTGTGCTGACAGCTCAGAGCCTGGAGCCTGCTTCAGATTCTGTGTCTCCCTCTCTCTCTGCCCCTCCCCCACTCACACTCTGCATCTCTCTCTCTCAAAAATAAAAATAAACATTAAAAAAATTTTTAGTAAAAAAAAGAAGGGTGCTGAGGATTGGGCAGGGAGAGGGCAGGAACTAAGGCTCACGGCCATCACGGTGCTACCGAGCCCCGTGTTCCCAGTACTGGACTGCAGTTTCATTTTCCTGAGAGTCTGTCATTCTCTCTCTCATCCTACCATGTAGTCAAAGAGGAAAGGAGGCTTGGAGCAGTGAAATGAGTTCTTTGGGATCCAGGATCAGACTCCAGTTCTCCTACCTCCTCTGTCTCTTCCTTTGCTGTGGGGAGGTGGGGCAAACCCCAGGCTGGGAGTAGGGTAAGAGAGAGAAGAATGTGAGGGGGGAAGGGCCAAGGAAGGGAGACACCCTGGAGATGAACTTGTAGAGCTCGAAGTGTCCAGGAGATGATGCGGTCTGACCCCAGCCTTTGGGACAATCAGAGAGCAAAGCCAGGGAGGGAAAGCAACCTTTCCTGGGTCACACAGCAAGTCAGTGAACTTAGCAGGCAGATGGGGAAAATGAGGCCTGTGGAATGCTGAGTTCCTTCTGAGCGGAGCTGGCATTCAAGAGGGAAGACCCAAGGAGAAGGGGCTACCCTGAGTCCGTAGGGCTGGGCTGTTGTCTCTCCAGAGAAGACAGTGCTAATTGAGAGTGGCTTCAGCAGCAATGGGAATAGAGGTGGGCCTGATTCAATGTGGGAGGCACCTGCTGGGAGGCACCTGTGGGGATGTTAAGCATCGATCCCCCACAAAAGTCTCTGATATCCCATCACACTTGCCTGAGGCTTCCTGCCAGGAAAAGACCTCAGTGCTTTGAATTAAGCCACATCCCAGTCCACAGCCCTCTCCCAGCCATTCCCATAACCCCCTCCAGCAAGTATTTGCTGGTCTTGGGGTGTGGACAAGTATTTGATGGTCTTTTGTGTCCGCAGTGACTGGCAAGGTTCAATGAATGTGTGCTGAGTAGATGAAAGATGAGGTCCATCTTGACAACTGAGCAGTAAAGACGGATCTGTAGTCACCAAATATATACAGCCATGCCTTGTTCCACCGAGAATTTTTTTCATCAATATCTTTTTATTTTTCCTCCAGCTCCTTAGAAATTCTAGAGGTCAGAATTATAGGGTTGGATGGATCTTTGAGGTGGGGGAATATGCGTTGGGAGGAAATGGATATTTTATTGGGTACCTTCCGTGTGCCAGATACTGGGCCAAATGCTTTACCTGCTGACTCATATAATATCCTAACAGCCCTGTGAAGCTGATTGTGCCTGATGTGGTGGTCCCTGTAAAACACTCAGCTCTAAGGCAGGTGAATGATTTTATCCAGCTTGTGCAGCCAGTGATGTGGAGTCAGGATTTGAACAATGTCAGTCTGAACAATGTCAGTCCGGCTTCGCTATCCCTTTCACGTGAGCTCTGCCACCTGCGCATCATGTGACCTTGAGCCAGGCACCTGGTGACAATTTCCCCTCCTGGGGGTCGAGGTGCTGGACAGTTGATACTCCCAGGTCCTGGGGCCTGTTCTAATACCATATGGTTTTCTGTCTAGTCTGTCATCCTCACCTCAGCCTACGAGGGACACTTGATTTTCCAATGGCGGTGATTCTCCAGGACCCTGTCCCTTACGTTTCTTCCTATCCAGGTACCTGTGCTCACATCCTATACTCTGAGAAATGTTTTTTCAGAGTGGACAAAGGAAGGGGACTAATCTCCTTAGGGCCATATGGCCCTGAGTGACCAACTTATTTTGGGGGGTTGTATGGATGGAGCCATGATTTCAGGCCAGGGCATGTGGGACTCCCACGGTTCCAAGAAAGAAGCAGAGCAGGCCTGGGGAGGCTGGGCTGGGAGGGGCAGGCGGCCTCAGGGCTGGCCAGGCCAGCTGAGTGTGCTCTGATTTGCAGAGAAATGGAAAGATGGAAATAATTGCTTTGTGAGAAATGGAATGGCCTAAGAACACAGATAAGTTTTTTCCCTTCATCTTTGGAGAGGCTGGAGGCTGGGGGCATGTCTGCTGCCTGTTTGGGAATGGAAGGGTTGAGGGCCCAGAACACAGAGGGTGCACCCAGTGGGGGAGGAAGGGGGTGCTTTATCACCTTGGCAGTTTCCACGTCCTCCATGTCCCCCACCCGGGGGTATGCTGTGATTTCTCTCCGAGCCTGGCTGATGCCTGGGCTGCTTGGTCTGCAGGGCTTGAGGGCACAGGGGACAGGATAGTCTTTTGACCCTGATGAATGGGTGCTGTAGGCCTCCATGGTGCCATTTTCAGGATTTGCAGCCCAAGGCTTCCCGGGCAAGGAGAAAGCAGAATTTATCAGGGTGGTTGAGCCCATATTCCAAGGAGGACGTTTACCATTCTTTGGAGGTGACTGCAATCCTGTCTGATTTATCCCGGGGACAGACACCTGGCAGGGTCTCTGTGTTGGTCTGGGAATTTCTGCTGCACTCCTACTGTCAGGGAATCACTCTTTGGGAGATTAAGAGCTGTGGATTTATTTTGGAAACTTTTTTTTCTTTTTAAGTGCAGAGAGATTAGAAAGCATTCGGCATAAACCTGGCCCCTGGTGGGATTGCTGGAGGGCAGGAGGCTTCATCAAGGCAAGGGTGAAGCCTCTTAGTTATGGGCTGATCGCAGCTCCCCTTTTTATCTCACATTAATCAGACCCCAGCAAGGCCAATAAACAGAGAGGGGCCTGGGGACTGAGAGCCAACTCAGAGATCAGTGGGCAGATGAGGGGGAAGGCTTGCCAGACGGGATGATAACCTTGGCATTTGCCCCTCTGAGTGCAAACTTGGCTTTTTTTGTTTTTGTTTTATTCATAAAAAAAAATAGAGAAGCGTGTGTATTTATGTGTGTGTGTGTGTTCTATAAATAGAAGATAGAAATCTCTCTCTATATACCCACATGCTGGGAGGGATGTGAGGCGTTTGCTTTATCAGTTCCAGTTCAGGGTTTGCTTCTGCTGCTTCCCGAGCCTGAAAGCGCCTTTTCATGAGGTTCTCGGAACACGTCAGTCCCAAGCTGCAGCTTGAGCTAGTGAGTAGGCTTCAATGCCTGCCTTGTGCTGGTCCCTGGAGCAGAGGTACCCCCGCGCTGGTGGGGTGGCCCAGGCGGGAGGCTTTGAATCACTCTCAGGATGTCACCGTGCTCCCTGTATCCGCTGCCAGCAGATTGATGTCTCCACGGTGCAGTGTTAACGCAGCATGGAAAGCCCCATGCAGTATATGACCTGCTGTTGGGACAGATCTTTGGTGGCCTCTGTCAGGCCATACACAAGCAACGTGTCCTGAGGCTGGGGCTGCTTGAGAGGCCAGGAGATGTGCTTGGCTGAAGAGTCAATAATCAGTTGACAAAGGGTATCGAGCCCCCTCTACGTGCAGGCAGGTGCTCTGGGTGCTGAGGACAGCATGCGTACAACAGACCCAGGCCTCTGTCCTCATGATGCGTGTTCTAGAAGTGTGCTCTCAAGGGAGGAAAAATGATGTGCAGGTTCTCAGGCCCAGAGGGAAGAGTTGAGGCCACATCTGGATGATTAAAATAGAACAGGAGTAATTTCCAAAGCCACTAACACCTGGTCAGCAATGTAGGACAGGGCCAAGCGTGAGGCACCTGTGTGTCTCTCTTCCACTCAGTGCCTGGGACAGGCATTACTAACCGATGACGGCACACTTTCCCACTCCACTCCAGTTTCTCAGTGTTGCCTTCCAAGCAGCTACTACTGATCGATGTCCAGTGTTGCACAAGTGGAAACCTCCCAGGGACCACAAACTAGTGCCTGACTGCCGCTGCCCCTTCTACCACCACAAACCCATTGGGATCGCAGGGCTCCCTGGAAGAGACTGGGATGGACGGCGAGCAGGTTCCAGCTCTGTGGACCAGGCTTCCGTGTCCAAGATTTCAGCACAGTCAGGAGGACTACGCAGGTGGTGGAAGCGAAGCAGGTGGGGGAGGATTTCTGCACAGATGGACTGTGAGGTCATAGCAACCGATCCCGGGGCAGAGGCCATCTGTTGGTCTGTCTGGCCTCTGCCCTAGTTTTATGCATATTGGCTGATGTGAGCAGCTGGTGACTGGCCAGTTGTAGGCTGCCACCAGAGATTCCTGCTGGGCTCTACAGGTGGGGGTGATGCCAGGGCCCTGGCGGGCAGCACAGGCCTCCCAAGGATGCCGCCATCTCTGACGTCTGCCCAGCCTGCGGGCTGACCCAGGCAGAAACATAAGCCCGGCTGGGACAAGGGGTTCTTTGCTATGATATCAGTGTCTCTTAGGTTACCCAGTGGCAGGTCCCCTTAAACCACGTGTCAGGCACAGAAGGCCCTCGAGTGTTAGAATCAACAAATGAATACAAACTTGAAGGATGTAGATTCACACTTGCCCTTGATTGAGGGGAGCAGAGTGTCCCAAATGGGTACTCTGCTCCTAGAGCATTGACTAGAAGGAATTCTATGGAAAACACTGGATCAAAGTAAAAGTAGGTCTCTTTGCTTTGGGTCTCCTCAGAGCCTGAGATACACTGGGATAGTGATGATGAGGGCAGAAGCGCAAAGCATTTCCTGAACTAACTCACTCGTGGAGAGCTCTGGGAGCTTTCTATCAGTGTCTCATGGGACAAGTGTTCCCCAGAACCCTCATTTGGGAAACATCTCCCAAAGCTGCCCACATGGCCAGCATGGCTCTGTAGCGCCATCTGTCTGTTGCCTCCAGCATCACCGCCCATCCCTGCTCTTGCTAATTCTGTGCCTGCCCTGGAAATGCCCTTTCTCTTCCCAGCCCTCTTCCCATATTCTGTCCATCTGAAGTCCCAGCCGCTCCACAAGGTCCCCCATGGGCATCCCAGCGGGACTTCACCGCTTGCTGCTTTATCTCTCAAAGAGATCGCAGCTGACGCGTGTCATTTCTTTGTGTCCATGGTGTAGCTCAGGTCCAGCCAGCGGTGTTCCAGGAGGGCTTGGTTAATCAGTTCAGGCGGGGGGCAGGTATGCAGACTGGGCACACCTTTTGGGCAGTGGTAAGGACTCGCCTTCCAGCCACCTTCTCTCCCCTTGACCCTCCTCCTGGTTCGTTGGGTGCAAAGCAGCCACATCCCACAGTGAGGACGGAAATTTCTCCATCTCTGGAACTTCACTCCCTTCCTCGGCTCCTTATTATGCAAGGAGCATGGACTAGAGGGAAAGGAACCAGCTGATATATTTACATGTTCTCTTCCTCCCAAGTGAAACCAGGGGCATTTTCTTATTTAATTATTAATGCCCTAAATCAGATGGTGCCCGCTACGTTAACCTCTGTCACTCTGAATGGAGTCGGCCTAATAACCACTGCGGCAGCATTGATTTTCCCTCAGTCATCTTGTGAGCATATGTCTTTGGGATCCATCCTTTGAGAGAGATGAGAGAAAGAGAGAGAGAACTTGGGGAAGCCCCATTAACGTGCTTGGCAAGGGGTTACTCCCATGTGGGGGTGGCTCCCTTCTGGCTGCTCTTCACTCTGCCTCAGTGAAGTGTCTGAGATAAGTAGAAATACTTATTTTTTTAATGTTTATTTAATTCTCTAAGAGAGAGACAGACAGACAGAGACAGAGATAGAGAGACAGAGCAGGAGTTGGGGAGGGGCAGAGAGAGAGGCGGACACAGAATCTGAAGCAGGCTCCAGGCTGTGAGCCATCAGCACAGAGACCGATGGAGGGCTTGAACGCACGAACTGTGAGATCATGACCTGAGCTGAGGTTGGCCGCCCAGCCAACTGAGCCACCCAGGCACCCCTAGAAATACTTCTTCTAAAATCAGTTCCCGATTTAGCCTAGGACTTGACCCCGCCTTTGAGGCATTTATGCAACCCATGGGAGAGATGAAGTGCACAGGGTGAAAAAGCTGTGTGTGCTGGATGGGATGTGGTAAGCGCCAGGCCACGTGGCCTAGACTCTAAGCTCTGTGAGTGTAGCGTGCCTGGCACCCAGTCGGTGCTCAAGCCCTGAAGTGGGGGGAGGGGCAGGGGCCTGAGCTGGACCTCGAGTTGATGGTATTGCACGTATAAAGTCGACAATGTCAGGGTGTTGAGGGCAAGAGGAGCAGTGTGAACCAAGAGCGGGAGAGACCAGTGTGGCCCAGGGCGGGAAGTGTGGGTGGTAAGCTTGCATCTTTTAGATTGGCCTGGGTTCCAGGAAAAAGTGTGAGGGTGAGGCATCTGAGGGGAGCCTTCCATGCTCAGACTGGACGTCCTTCTTATCTGCTCCCTTCCCACATTTCCACAGAGGCAGACTTAGCCTCAGGATGGGGGGACCATGTGGCAGGGCTGCTCAAGGATTGGGCATGAATCCCTCCTGCTCTGCTGGACTTCACACCATGACCCAGACAGAGGAGAGAGGCTGCCGAGCTGCCTGGGTCCTTGCCTCCTCTTCCTGGGTGCTTATCTCAACATCCGTCCCCCCACCCCTTCCTCTGTGCCCCAGGATCCAAGAATCTCACTGCCACTGGGAGTCAGCGAAACTGTCCTGCCCAGCTCTGACTCAGAGAGGAGATTTTTGTGAACATTTTAAAAGATCTCCGAAAGTATAGCAACGATCCTGTTACCTCCATACTCCACCCCTTTCCTGTCACCATGGATCAAAAGGGGCCAGAGGAACACTCTCCTCTAATCCAGGTGGCTTTATCCTTTGATGTTCTAAGCTTCATAAGTTTGAAGATGTGGTCAGGGGGCCCACTCAGGAAATCGCTGGAGATTATAGGAGTGACCAAGTTAATGAGACAGGGGTGTAGAGAGAACCAGAATGAGGCATTTTCTGCCACTGGTGTTCTGACTCTGTGCCTTTAGGAGCACTGTGTCTCTTTCTTTGCTCTTTGGTTTAGTTTATTTGATGGCCGATCAACCCCCCACCCCATGGAAGGTGATGTTCCTCCTACACTTGACTCTCACTAAAACTTGATGCCTTGTCCAGGCAAACTCTTTCTGGGATCGGCTGTGGTTCCTCTTCTCAGAGGGGAACGTGCTAAAATGCCTTGTAGCCTTAATGCTGCGTGGGCTCTAGGCTGCCCAGCTCTCTGCGGAGAGGCCCCTTACTTCTCCGAGGATTTGGAGGAAGGTGAGTGGGGAGGAGGGACGAGCGGCTGTGGCCCGCATACTCCTGGACTTCGCAAACTGAGTGGGAACACCAGAATTGCTTCTTCTCCCTTTCCTAACTTATTTTCAAAAGACGTTTAGCCAGATTGTTTTCAGATCTCAAACAGAAAAAATCTCATTAATCATTAATTTGGACCCCCACAGTTATACAGAATTTGTGACAATTTGTTTATCTTTGAAGGAGCTGCTAAGAAGGAGTTTAGTGAGGAAATTACTGGGGATGGGGAGGAGAGTATTTAACCTTTCACGAAGAAAGACGGGAGCTCTATTTAACTTCCCTCTGGGTACAGATGGGGGTGTGTGCGACACCCATGTCACTCTTGTCTGTCCCTGAGGAGCGTAAGTACTTCCTCATCGGTGAGCTCAGGGCCAATGGACTGGATCTGCAACCATTTCAAGCCTGGGGACCCCTTTCCAATGTCAAAATATTTTCTATACCATCCCCGCCTCCAGTTATTAGGAACTGCATTTTTTAGTGTGTCAGACGGAGAAGAAAAGCTACTCTGAATTCAGTAAAGCTTTTAAGCAAATCACGATAGCATCTGTGTACACATGAAAAATAGGGCTATCTTTCTGAGTCACAGTGTTCATTCATTTTAGAGCTGATGTTTGAGCACATATGAATTCTAGCTCCCCTGGGTGAGTTTCCGCCCCCCTGCCAACCTCCTCCTCAGCCCCCCCCGCCGCACCATGGGTGCCCTTGGACAGTTCTCTAAGGCTTTAGGGTCATGGCATCCTGGAGCGCCAGGGCAGGAAGGAGCCTGGGAGGTTGACATCTGTGTAGACCCACTTGACACCTGCCATAAACTGTCACTTCAGGGGCCTGGATTATACTCTGTAAGCTGCTTCCTCAAAGCCCCTCACCCAGGCCTTTGTCCCTCAGTGGGGACATGATGTGTCCCCACGTGGGACACAATGATGTGTGCATCATTCTGGGAGTCAGAGACTGATACCCCATAGCAGAAAGAGAAGCAAGGTCCAGCCTTCTGGGTGGCCTGATTTTCCCAGCTCAGCTTCCCAGCTCTGGTCACACCAGATACCTTTCTTTTCTTTCCTTTTCACAGGAAGGAGTAGGGGGAGATGTGGATGTGCAAAGCATACCAGAGATGAGGGAAAAGGGACAGAGGGAGGACACTGCATTTAAAGCTCAAGGGTTCTTGGTTCGAGGATGGGCTCAGGGGCCTGAGGACACCCCGGTATTGCAGCCAAATATTGTGCATGTGGGCATTTTTCTGGGGAGATGTTCTTGAACTTTCCATAGATTCTCAAAGCAGTCCAAGAGCCAAAAAACTTTCAGAAGCCCTGGCCTGGAATTTCAACTTTTCCCTGACTCAGGCTTCCCACTCCTCGGTTACTCAGAGCTGGCGAAGTGTTACTGTGTAGTCAAAGCCCGCAAGTGTGAAATATCAAATGCTCATTACATGATGTCGGTGTTGGGGGGGGGCGGGCGCGGGGAACTTAGTCTGCTTAGCAACTCTATTTTGTCACTTCGTGTGAGAAGTCTCCGTGCTGAACAGATGCCCGGCAAAATGGTCTGATTAATGATGCTGCTTCCTTTGTCTCTCCCTCCCCCCTCCTCCCCCCCACCCCCACCAGGGCCTGGGATGGCACTCTTGGTGACAGGGCTGACTGTCTTCTCCCTCCTGCAAACTGCCCTCTCCCTGAACCCCGAGGACCCCAATGTGTGCAGCCACTGGGAGAGGTAAGATGCGGATCTCAGACAGCCAGGCACTCCCTGAGGGCCTCACCCTGGGCTTGGCACTGTTGGGACAAAAGTGGAGGCAGGAGATATGGAAGCTGCCCACTGTGGGCCCGCAGTCCAGCTGAGGACACAGCACAGATGCTGAAAGACAGGACAAAGCAGTGTGGATTCTATCCGGGACTCAGGGCTGTGGGTGGGGGGTTGAATTAGTGATGCAGTGTGATAGGTGCCAATGGACTCCTGTCCCTCCCCACACTGGCCCTCCCCGGCCATTTTCCAGACAAGGCAGTAGAGGCCCAGAGGGGCTCTGTGCCCGTCCACAGCCAGGTGGGGCGCTGTGACTGCGATCCAGACGCACTACTCTCTGATGCTGAGATGCTTTGCTGGTCTCCCGGGACGGGCCGCGATGAGACAGCTCTCCTGTGCCAGGCAGCCGGCAGCCAGCCACGAGGAGAACTCTGCTGCTTCCCGTCTGGTGTGGGTAGGAGGGCTACTAGGGGAAGAGCAGCCCAGGGCCTCTGCAGACAGCCTGACTTTGACATACAAGGTCAAAGTATTGATTTTGGTGAGCAGAAAGATAGTGACCAGAGACCCAATCAGGAAAAACCGAATTAAACCCTGGAATTGATTGGCCGCACTGACCAGGACGACTCTGCCACTTAGATGTTAATAAATCAAATGAATAAAATTAAGATGAGGGCCTGGTGGGGGAGGCAGATGGTAGAGGACAGGCGAGGGGGGCTGGCCATGCTCCATGCTTGCGAGGGTGAATGTCCCGGCCCCACGACAGGGAAAGGCATCCTGCGCAGGCCTCCCCAGGCCCTGGAGGGATGAGGGGCTGGGGGCGCAGAGGGGGTGCATGTGCAGCAGTGGCTGGGTGCTCAGTGGAAGTCCCTATAGAGTAGGGGCCAGAGCAGAAGACACCTGCTGCCCTTTGCCCCTCTTAGGTGCAGTGGGAAGAATACAATGTCTGTAACAAGAAGACCTTGGTACATTCCAGCCTGGATCCCACCACCTGGCTGCTGTAAGGCTGCGGGGCAGTCCCTGAACCACCCCGAGTTTGCTTCCACCTCTGTAAAGTGGGGAGAATAATTACCCTGGCCTCACAGGCTTGTTGGAGAATCGGGGCCCCTGTTTCACCAGAGGGCTTTCAGGACTGCAAAAGTCAATGTCTTTTCGTGGTGACACTTCTGGCTTTGCAGAAACCGGTTCTCACAGACTTTAAAGCTCATCAGGCTTACTGGAAGTGCGGATGAAAAACGGAGTGTCCTGGGTCCTAGCCCCGGAGACTCTGATTCTAGGGATCTGGGGTAGAGCCTAGGAATATGCATTTTCCATAAGCTTTCCACATGACTCTGAGGTTACTCAGCCTCCTTGCCCTTATGGTCTTGGTGAATTTAAACCTTTTTTCCCCCAGAGGGTGAGAGAGCTGTTAGGTGAAGTTGCATGCTAATCTCCCTGGTTGGCAGATCCCAGGGTCAACAGCCCCTACCATCCACCTGTTCCAGCTAAGACATGGCTGCTTCCTGCCGATGGTTGTGCTATATCCCCACCTCCAGGCTACCTCCTCCCGTCTGCCTTTCTCTGCTTTCCCCAGCTCCTCTAACTGGCCCTCTCCTCCAGGGAGCCTTCCTTGATGCACGGCCCCTCCTCACTTCCTTCTTCTGAGTCCCAACTGTGGATCAATTCAAATTGAAACCACGTTCTCTAATTTTCCTAAACCTCCCTGACATCAGTAAACTGGGAATATGAAAATACTCTGCACTGAGCTGGCATTTCCGGCTGATCTGGCTGTCAGCAGAGGTAATCATCTGACAGGAGGACAAAGACCGACCCTATGGATAAAGGCCTGGGGGCCCCTGGTGCTTCTCCAACCCTTACGGAGGAAGAGGCCTTGCATACGAGGCCTCCATGACACCGGGTACTTCTTTCTTCTTGGCTTGCCCACCTGAGCTCCACTGCCAATTCCATATGGACAGATTTAGTCTGTATCATTACAGAAACACGCCCAATTCCCCAGAGACCGCTTAGGGAGCATTTCTCAGCTGGATTAGTGCTTCTGGCGGGCTCCTTGTTAATTATGCCCCTCCACCATAAAACCCAGCGGAAAGACCTCCTTTGGCTAGTAAAGCCCAGCTCTACAAGATTAATCTGGTCCCTCATTAGCATGTTGGCAAACGAGCGTGTTAAACCACCCAGCCATGAAGCCAGGAGCACACACTTCGCCCCGGAGACTTGGAGTTGATTCAAGGTCTCATTGCCAGACTTGCTCGGCCCAGGGGACCCCCTGCAGAGCTGGGACCAGTACACCCACCCCCCCTTCTCCACCCCTGCCATGATACTCTCCTTACCCCTCTGTTGGGCTGATGCCTTTTCTCTGAGCACCCACTGTCTCTGTCAGGACTGGAAGGGGTGCCTGAGCCTCTGGGCACCTAACAAAGGTGGGGAGCCCAGTCTTTGTGGCCTTTCTCCTCCTCTCCCCCACAGTCAGGGAGGGAGTACCTCAGTGCTTAGCAGAGGTGAATTGTTGCAATTATATAACAATGGTGGCCAGCATCTATTGGATTATTAAAATTTTACATGTACTATCTTGCGTTGAGACTTTTACACGTGTTATATCTTACTTTATCTTCCCACTGCCCTGAGAGATGGACACTCTTACTGCCTTTCTTAATCTTCACAAAAACTGTGTGAAGTCCTTGGCAATATTTGTCATGGATTTACAGGTGAGGAAATGGAGGCTTCCATGAGTTAAATAACATGCTGCTAACAAGTGACAGGTGTCAAAGGTGACCCCGAGCCTATGTACTCTTATCCAGTCATTCTCGTGCCTTAAGGGAAGTAGTCAGTAGCCATGTGGGAGCATAGGATCATGGAATTTCAGAGTTGAGGTGCCCATGGAAAGCTAGGGGTGGGTGCCAAGCTGCCTCAATGTCCCCAAGCCTGGAGATGAAACACGGTTTGGCCCATGTCTGTGCAGATGTGTGCCTCTGACTCAGACCTCTGTTGTGCTGGCTGATAGTCAACAGGGCCACCCCCCATCCTCAGTGCTTCAAAGAACCAGAGAATTCTGGTTCCAGCACCCTGAGTCCCTGTGCCTTGCTGACTGCTCCTGGCCCCACTTTCTGAATTCTAGATCCTTGACCTTTCAGGCATCAGAGAGCCTGCTGTGGACCCACTTGGGGAGCTGGCCTGCTCAGCCCCCTTACAAGCAAACAAACCAACAGTTTCCTCAGGCAAAGCGGACGGGCTTTTATAGCCTGGATCTAGCCATCTGGCCTAGGTCAGTGAGCCGTCTGGGGGGAAACAGTGAGCAATACCAACCTACATAAAAATGAATCCCTGAAGTCTCAGTTGGGGCCCTCTCCCAGCCTGCAGAGCAAGCGTGAATCTTCCCTTCAGCATCCCGGCTTGACCGTCTTTTCATACAACTTGTGCCAGGGGCGGGCAGGTAAAAAGGCATATGGATCAGGCTGAGATCTCCGACCCCCTCCCTCCCCCGTGACTTCCACCCACTGTTCGGGTTTATAGCTAGCAGGAAGGATAACGAGCTACTACTTCAATTAGGGCATCTGGGGCATGTCCTTCATGCTCCCCCAGCTATTCTGAAGACAAAAGAGAGCAGAAGAGAAGTGACCTTGGGGAAGTCACTTGGTCTCTCTGATGTTCATTGTCCCTGTTTGTAAAACAAGACTAGCAACGCCACGTGTCTTAGAAGATTGTGAGGATACAAATGGATTCAAACACTTAACACAGGGCCTTTAATGAGCATTAGCAATTATCAGTACCAGCTGTGTGACCTGGGCATCCCGCCTTTCTCTGAGCCTTAGTGTTTTCAGCTGTGAAATGGGACCCCTTTGCTACAAGGATCAACCTCCGTGTATATGCTTTGAGAACCATAAAGATCCAAACAAAGTATTTTAAAACTTGTTGGCTCTGTCTTCCAGAGCCACGTAGAATAAACCTAAACTCTCTTTCATTCATTCTCTGATAAATGAACTAGAATTTCAGAAAATGAGCTGGGCCAAAGGGCAGTAAGGGATGCATCTTGGATCAGGGAGGTTTGATTGCCGAGGGCATGCAGGCAGGAGGAGGATAGTGGGGTGAGGGGAGGTTGGAGCCCCTGGACACGTGGCTGCGGGCCCGGCTCCCCTGGGGAAGGAGACCCCATCCTGAATATCAGCCTCTCAAGTGCTGACCATAGCTCCCGCCTCCTGTCTGGCTTTCAGCTATGCCGTGACCGTCCAGGAGTCATACGCACACCCCTTCGACCAGATCTACTACACGCGGTGCACAGACATCCTCAGCTGGTTCAAGTGCACCAGGCATCGGTGAGTACGTCTTGCGGGGGAGTGGGGTAGGGAGAGGGTGCTGGGCCCTCAGAGCGTGGCTTTGTGCCAGGTAGTAGGAGGCCCCTGTAGCAGCCATAGTCAAGGCACTGCCATCTGAGAGGCTCTGCTGAGGGCTTCTATCTGGCCAGAGAAGTTTATGGGCAGGGTAGTACTAGAGAATTCCTGCCGTTGGGGACATCCTGCACCCAATGAGAGATGGGGATAAGTCCCCCAGCTCCCTCACTGGTGAGGGTAGAGGGGAGGCTTTGAGGAGTGGTCCATACGTATCCTAGCATACCCTGAATCAGCTGCCTTTTGTGGCCTGTCTCTTTTCCCCTCTCCCCTCCCAGAGCTTCCTTAGATTACCTCCCCCATAAACTGTCTGTCCTTGAATCTTTGCCTCAGGTCAGGTTCAAGGGGAAATACAACCTCAGAGCAAGTGTAGCCCCATGCCAGGGCATCTGGTTTGCACAACTGAGCACAGGATAGGACTTGGCACCCCCTCGGTGCCTTGGCCAGGCGGCCCACGGGAGACACTCAGTCTAAATGACTGCACGTTTGGCTCTGCTCCCTTGTCTGCAGCCCCCCTCACCCCCCACCCCCCACCCCCGCAGGTCATGCCATTCTCTGGAGGAGAGAGGAAAGGAAGGAAGAGAGAACATGTTTTGTTGGAAGACCCTGTGCAAGTTGCTTTATTTTGGGATTACCAGTGTACCCATCAAACATACAGTGATCCTTGCCCTGCCCACTCACAGGGTCCGGTGAGGTTAGGGATGTGAAAATGCTTTGAAAAGTACAGGGGAAGATGGAGAAAAGTGAGTATTAGATCTGGGCAAGGTGGTATTGTTATCTGAGAGTAAGTGAGCAGATGAGGGGGAGGTCACTCCTTAGGTTTCTTTCCTCATTGCTGAGCATCTGAGTTGGTTCCAGATCCCTTTTGCTTCATCCTTCTGGGTCTCGGCCCTTTTTGTGGTTTCTGCCTAAATCATGGTGGGTTAGCGATGTGGCTGGGGAAACTTGCTCTATGCTGAAAAGCCAAAGTCCTGGTTTTCATGTCTGAGTATAGACATGATGGCTGCTTTAAGACCCTTATTGGCTAATTCCAGCATCTGGGCTAGTTCAGGGTTGCTCTTCATGAGTTGTCTTTTATATAGGTGATATTTTCTAGTTTCATCTTTTTTCTTGAGGGAGAGGGAGTGAGAGTGAGAGCTAGTGAGCATGTGCGAGCAGGGAAGGGGGAGAGGGAGAGAGAGAGAGAATGAATCTTAAGCAGATTCCATGCTTAGTGTGGAGCCCGACATGGGGCTCTATCTCACAACCATAAGTTCATGACCTGAGCCAAAACCAACAGTCAGATGCTTAACCATCCAGGTGCCCCTCCAGTTTCTTCTTATGTCTAGTCATTTTGTATTATGTTCTGGGCATTATAAACAGCAGAGACTGTAGAGACTGAGTTCTGTTACATTCCTCCCAAGAGTATTGATTTGTTGTTGTTGTTTGTTTTTGCTATCAGTTAACCTGCATTCAATTTCCACATTCTGAAAGTTCAATATTTTTAGTCTTAGGGGGACTGTGTGGGACCTGCCCTCCAAATACATAATTCAGGGGCCAGGAGTTTGGGCAGAGATTTTTATAATGAATACGGGGCTTCCTCTTTGCTGTTCTTTTTCTGGGGTTTCACTTTGCACTTTCAAATTGCTGGAGCCACCCCAGACTTATCTTGTGGTGCTTCACACCAGTAAGGCCGGGTGCCTTTTATCTGAATTTTAGTCACCTGGAGTGCTGTTGGCTGGATCCTGAACTTGGGCTCACCTTACCTGGTATCATTTCCTTTTTCCCAAGTGTGTATTTCTCTCCAGTTATCCACCTTTGTTCTCTCTCTAGTGCCTTCTGGTAGTTGTTTTTTATACTTTCCCCAGATTTTATAGTTGTTGGCAGGAAGGTCGGCCCAAAAGGAGCTAATCAGCCATGATTGCATCCCCTTCCCCTAGCCCTTGACTGTGAAATGAGGAGGTGGGACCCAATATCCCCTCCAAACTTGCTCAGCTGTGCCAAGGTAGCCACGTGTGGCCCCAGTCAAAGGTGGAGGCAGAAACAGAAGCCTCGCTTCCTCTGTGAGCCCTGTCAGACCCTGTGCCAGAGCCAAGTTTGCTCTGAGGTGTGGCTTTGTTAGGTTCTTGGAGGCTGGGACTGCCATCCATCAGTGCCGGGGGGCAGGTGAGTGAGTGGCTGCTTATTAAAATAGGCTGCATTCCTGGAACATGAATTATTTTGCTAAATTATTGAGTCGCCTTGCAGCTTTCCTGATGACCTGGAGTGTGCATGCTGACAGCCGCACCATTAGTCTGCTTTAGTGTGGAATGGGCTGTTTCAATGTATCACCGTTCTCCCCACAGTCTGGCCCCTGGCCCCTTCCCTCTCCTGTTTCCTACCCCCGTGCTGGGAGCAAGCAAGGATGGGAAAGCCAGAAGCTGTTGGGGACATCTCTCTCCTGGGAGGGTCTCATGGAGCCAAGACCACCCACCCCCCCCGTCACTGGAAGGGCTGAGGGATAAGCCTGTGTAGTACAGCAACTGGGATGGATGAACTCTCAGCCCACCCTCGCTCGTTCTTTATCTGAGAGGCCTACACCACCCCTGAAATTGCCAGGAGCTGCCTTCCTGTGCTGGAGAAGTAACTTTACTGTGAGGCCGACTTCCTTCCCATTATGGGCTTTTGACAAAGTAGAATGACCTTACTTTACGACATGCCCAAATATCATAGATTTCCCCGGAGCCCTGTACTGTCATTTGTCATAAAGCGAGGGCTTTAAGGACTGGGAGGGCTGGCCTAGTCTATGCTGTGGGACTCCCTTCCTACATTGGCCTGACCCTCCATGGAAACCAGGCTATAGGCATCTCCCATGTCGGGGCCCTGCTGCTCTGCCCACTGAGGAGGGGTCCACAGGGAAGGCTCCCCTGGGGTGTTGGTGGGGGAAGTGAAGGGGCTCTGGCTTCAAGGCCCGAGGACTTGAGGTTGAGTCCTAGTCACATGTCATGACCTTGGGGAGTTACTCCCTCTCTCTGGCCTTTAATGGACATTCCAGTCTCTTCCACTTTGACCCTATGTGTGAGGAAGGGGCTTTGCCTGTCTGAAGTCCTTATAGCTTCCTCCTAAGGACTCGGTCCACCCACCATCCAAATGGTGGTCTTCCTCCTTTATTCTGGCCATCCTGTTTGGCCAGCCAGCCTCTCTGTGGGAACTGGCACAGGGCAATAGGTGAAGCTTAGTGGCATTGAAATTAGACTGAGTTGGGTTCAAGTCTTGGCTCTGAAAGTGATGCACTGTGTGACCTTGAGCGAGTCATTAACTTCTCTGAATACCAGTTTTCTCATCCATAAAACAGAAGGGGGATACATAAAACAAGAATAAAAACTCTAAAAAAGGAAATAAAATAAAGGTGACCAGTAATGCTACTTGCCTCAGGTAGAGAATGGAATGAGATGTTGCCTATAAATCTCTGTGGCACAGGATGCAGTGTCAACCCCTGTGTCAGCCAAAGAATGGGAATGCAGGTCTCTGGACCTCCAGTCCAGAGTTGCTGCTCCCTGGGCCTTAGTTTCTTCCTCTGCAGAGTCAGGGGTCGGTTCTGAGTTTTCCCAGGGCCCAGGACATGTTATTTTTGGGGTGAGGGAGGTTAATCCACTTTCTGGGACTGAGTCAGTCCCAGGGGGCCCTTTGCTGACCCAGGTTTGGTTCTTCAGGTGGGTGGACCAATTCCCAGGAGGCCATGAGCAGTCTGCTTGTGGGGGGAGACATACTCAGGGCCCACATGTCCGGTCCAGGTCCATCTATGAGTGCCCCTGGACAGGCCCCCCATCACCTCCCACAAGCACGCCAGAAAGTATCCTCTGAAACCCTTTTCAATACCACGCTGAAGAGACCTGGGGAAGTCAGCAGGTGTAGCAAACACAGTGTCAGTAATAGATTCTGCAGCACAACGGCCCAGATGCAGCCATCGATTTTTCTTTATTGTGTTCCTTCATATTTGAAGCTGCCATGCATTTTAAAGTAATTATTGAATGGCATCCTCAATAGAGCTTAACACAAATATCATTCTAATAGGAGTGATTGATTTTCAATACTTTCAAGTGGCTTTCTCCCTTGTGCCTTAGGATCAGTTATAAGACGGCGTATCGGCGTGGCCTCCGGACCATGTACCGGCGCAGGTCCCAGTGCTGCCCTGGCTACTACGAGAATGGAGACTTCTGCATACGTACGTAGGGGCCACCTCTGTCCTGGCCGTACTAGGGTTGGGAGGTGAGGAGAGAGAACTGAGAAGGGAGGAAGGGCTATCTGCCAGGCCCGGGGCAGCAGGCCTCAGCTGACTGGAGGGCTCCAGAAGTCCCTGCCCGCTGCTGGCCCTGAGGGTGTCATGGGTCTGGTACAAACCTGTTAGTGTGGAGTCACATGGGAACACATGGATCATGTGGGATCAGCAGAAGCAGGTCAGTTCCAGGCTTTGGTGGGATCAGGGAGAAGTGGACACTTTGGGGGGGGGGTGCTCTGAGGAGCAGTGGGGAAGAAGGGCTGAGTGCCTGGTTACAGATCCGAAGGGCTCCAGGAGGCTTTGGTGGATGGAAGGAGACTCGAATGGATAAATGGGTGGCGAGATGGGTGAGCGGATGGATGGATAGAGATTGGAAGGGAGAAAGGAAGGTAGGCTGCATCATTGGAAAGCAAGACCATAGTACCTAGAAGGAGGGTAGCAAGGGTAAGACAGATCACAGGGGGCCGATTCTAGGAAGTGGGATCCAAAAGGGATTGGGAAGCACTGAAGACGAGGATGGGGGTGCATGAAAGACACATGTAACCTCTTCCCCTGTTTGTCTGCAGTGGCTCAGTGGCTCTTGGTGTCCCCAGAGAGACAAGGGCTGAGTTTGTGGCAGCTCAGACCCTCTGGGTGGGGGCTGGGGGAGCAGTTCTGTGCAGTGGGAGATACCCAGGAACCTGCAGATCTGGGTTCTGGTCCCAGCTTACTGAGCTTTCAGGAAGTCATTTAACCTCTCAGGAAGACTGACTCCAGGGCCCTGTTAGAGTCTAATGGACTCTTTCCCACCACCTCTGACAGGCGCAATGGGGCCTGGATGGGGCTCTCCTGTGGGCAGTAGAGGGTTGCCACTGTGGGAGAGTGTCAGAGAAGCTGGGAGCCTCCCCCCATTAATGACAGAGGGGAATCCACCCCCAAAACTTCTGCTTCTTCATTTGGAGAGTGATGTTCCTTGTTAGCATTCTCCTTGCCCTTTGGGTGGGTAGAGTGAGCCAGCACCAGAGAGCCAGTTTGAGCAGGGTGGGCGTGTTGGTGTTGGGAATGAAATGACAATTTTCCCCTACTGATGTACATATCCCCTCTTGCTAGAGAAACTCGATTCTAATTGCATTACAGGAAAGAATGAAAAATGCTCCCACAAATGCGTTCAATGGTGATGGCTTTGCAGGAAAAATAAAAAGATATCCAAAGTGATCTCCAAAAGGCTGTTTCCCAGGAGTAGGGCAGAGGACCAGGCTGGGACAAGGCCTTGTCCGGCACCTGACCTAGGATGGGGTTCCTCTGGGGACCTGGGTGTAGAAGTGAGATCAAGAGCAAGGCTTTGCTGCTGCTCTGTCTGCCTGGAGGAGAGTGAGGGCCAGGCATGGGGTGTGACACAGGACTCATAAAGCCTAAGCAGAATGGATGTGAGCAGTCTTTTGGGGCTCAGGACACAAGGACAGACTCAGGGATTGATAAAGGGAATTCAGATGTCAGCACAGGGCTCCAGGAACGGATGAGCGCATTTCCTTTCTAATTTCCATTAGTGGATGTTGGTAAAGCTCTTGGAAAATGAAGAGCAGGGCAGAAACACCAAGTGTCCTGATTGCACAGGCCCAGTCTTGCTGACTGGGAAGGGCCGCTTGTCACCTCCTACCTACTCCTGATGTAATGGCCAGGTACCGCCTGACAAGTTGGTGGCCACAGGCCAGTCCACCTCCACGAAGCCAGCGAGAAAAGCCACTTTTAGTACTGAAGAAGACTTTCCCTGAAGGGGGACAGGAGAGTTTCATCAGTGAGATGGGGCACCAGGGCATGCAAGGTACTAGTGCTGACCCAGAGGGGTGAGAGTCACACAGGCCTGGGTTTGAGTCTCCGCTCTGTCCCTCCCAGCTTCATCCTCTTTATGCTCCTCCTCCCCATCTTCAGAGCCCCGCCCCCATGCCAGACACTGTTCTGGTCACTTTATGTACATTAATGGATCAGCACCTCACACAAGCCCTCTGAAGTAGGTACTCTTATTTCTCCTATTTTATAGATGGAGAAACTGAGTCACAGAGTGAGTAAGCAACTTGACCAGGATCGTACAGCTAGAAAGTGGTAGAACTGGAATTTGAACCTAGGCTGTCTGGCTCTGGAGGCTTCCATGAGCTTCTTGGAAGGGCTGTTTCTCCCTCTGTGAGCCTAGACAAGACGTCGCCTCTCGGAACCTCAGTTTCCACTCATGTAAAATGGGGATAGTAGTACCTCTCCCACCAGACACAGTGTAGGGGCTTAAAAAATGTCAGCTGCCTTACTCCTTGGCTTTGGGTCTTAACATTTTTTTCACTCCTGACTTTTGTTTTAATTTCTCAGACCTCCCTGGACCCTCTCCCTGGGAGAATGCACATAATGTATATAAACCTATGCGCATACACACAACCCTTTGCACGCAGTTTCAGTGGGTTCACAGATCCCTCAAATCCCTCACAGTCTTTGAACCCCTGGTAAATCATTTCTGTCAAGTGTTCACGTTTATCCATTCGATTTACACTGTTGCTCATCAGCTTGTTTCCTGCGCACTTGGACATGCACGAGAGAAGGCTGCTACCTCAAGGCTCCTGCAGCTGTAGTGGAGGGAGAGGATCTGGTACACAGATACATGCCCCCAGAGTTGCAGATGTTTTGATGAGCATCTTGGCAAAGTAGAGCTGAGTGGAATGGAGAGACTGTCTTCTTCAGCCATGCCCACTCAGTGGGAGTCAGTGAGAAATCAACTCTTGACAGAAGAGTGAAGGGAGAAGCCCTGAAAGGGTGTTCAACCCAGCATTTATTAGGCGCCCGTTGTGGCCGGCCCACAGTGCTGTGCCATGGGATGTAAGAGACGTGGTAGAAATAGCTCCTGCAGGGGCGCCTGGGTGGCTTAGTCGGTTGGGCGTCCAACTTTCGCTTAGGTCATGATCTCGCGGTTCGTGGGTTCGAGCCCCGCGTCGGGCTGTCTGCTGACTGCCAGCTCAGAGCCTGGAGCCTGTTTCGGAGTCTGTGACTCCCTCTCTCTCTCTGACCCTCCCCTGCTCACGCTGTCTCTCTCTCTCTCTCCTAGAAATAAATAAAGCATTAAAAAAAAAAAGAAATAGCTCCTGCACTCGCAGAACCTGCGGTCTTATTGGGAAGGTCAGGTCACATGCAGAAAAATCCATGGACAACAGCCAGAGAAGGTGTGAAGGAATACACAGACCAGACATGCCAGGCAGGAGACCACTCTGTGACGTGCTGTCACTCTGGGGGCCTCATGAGGGTGTGGGTTGGGAGAGAGGGAGCCCCCGTCAGCAAAGACATGGAGGCAGCTGAGACCACAGCAGGAGTAGGGGGGGAGGGGCTGGGGAAGGCAGTCATTCATTTCCCAGGGCTGCCCCTACCAAGCAGCCCTGCCCAGTGGTCTTCAGCATCAGGAGTATGCTATCTCACACCTCTGGAGGCTAGAAGTCCGAATCAAGATGTCTGCAGGCTTGCTTCCTTCTGAGGGCTGTGACCGAAGATCTGTTCCAGGCCCCTCTCCTTGCTTCTGGTAATTCCCCATTTCATGCAGTAACTCCATTCCTCACACAGCCTTCTCTCTCTATGAGGGCCTCTCTAGGTTTCCCCATTTTGTAAGGACACCAGTCAGATTCTATTAGAGCCTACCCAAATGACCTCATTTTTAACCTGATAACCTCTGTAAGACCCTATCTTCACATAAGGTCACATTCTGAAGAATCGGGAGTTAGGACTTAAACATGAGTTTTAGGTGGAGGCCATAAATAGGTGAGTGTCGACTATTACTAGCATTCTCTCGTTCCTGCTTATTGCGATGGGAAGAAAGGAGGTAGGCCAACAGCCCTCACACAGGCTTTGCCAGCTGTCCAGGAGCGAGTGGAGACCCGAGGGGCAGGAACTTGCATGAGGGGAAAAATGGTAGCAGGCAGGTGAAAGATTGTGCTCAGGGTGCCGGGTGCCTGATGAGAAGCTTTGCAAACCCAGAAGCATTCAGGAGTCAATGCTCTGCAGCCCCTCCCTCTCCATTTCTCCTTCTCCACCCTTTGGGGACCAGAGAAACTCCAAGTTCACCAGAACCTGGTGAGAAGCCCTCTCTTGCCTCAGGATTGAGGCACAAGAATATTATCCAAGATCTGGGTAGGGGGAGGAGGGCATCAGCCTCCTTTCAGAAGGGACTTCTTGGAGCCCGTTTCTCAGCAAATAGTAGGAGGACACTGGCCCAGGAATAAAAGCCTTGGATGACTCTGCCACCAACTAGCTGTGCAATCTTGGATAAGTCCTTTGCTTCTCTGGACTCACCCTGACATAGGATGGATCATCCCTGTGGGTGGAAGGAGTAAAGATGAAACCGTGAAGGAATGTGTCGTGAAATGCATAGAGCTTGATACATGCAGGGTGGCACTATTTTTCTCTTCTTTGTACCACTTCCTCTGTCCCGGAACTACCATCCATATCCCAGAGCCCTTGGCAGTCCTTCTAGAATCATCTGTACCTGGATTACCCACTTTCTCCCTTAGCCACAGATACAGCTGAGTCCCATATTTCCTGAGGATCATTGGACACAAATGGCATTTCTCTCTTTCTCCTTTCTTGTGAGAGAGGCTGGTGGGCACCTTTGCCTCACAGATAGGGCTGATTGTGTCACTTTAGGGGGTGGAGTTTGAGATAGTTTGGGGGAACTCTGGTCTTTGAAAATGTTAGGTTGTATCGGATGGGCTTGGTTATGATGCAGTAACAAACACCGCAATCCCACTGGCTTAAAACAATAGAGTTTTATTCCTTGCTCATTTTACATGTCCATCATTGGCTAGCTGGGGCCTGTTCCCAGTCTGTCTCACCCCAGGATCCAGGCTTCTGGAGCAGGAACTTTCTAGAGCTGCTGGTTGCCATGGCAGAGAGAAGGGTGCTCTGGTGGGTCAGAAACCTATAGTGAGCAGTATTAATGCTTACCACCCTATAGGTGCCATGGTCATCACAATTCACTCGAATGTATTCTTGAGCACCTGATAACCTAATGTAAGAATTATCTGGAAGACCTATTTGACTACAGACTCACTGAGCCCCAGCCTCAGTCTCAGATTCAGAAGATGCGGGGCGGGGGGAGGGGGGGGTGCGTGCTAGAGAATGTTTTTTTCTGACAAGTTCCCAGGTGAGGCTCATGCTGCTGCATCCAGAAGCACACTTTGCAAACTGCTGCTGAGGATGGTTATATAGAACAGGTTGCTTAACAGGTGCATCCCGTTGGCATTCAGGGCCTCTCTTGATGAGCAAAAGGACCCTTGTTTCCGTTTCCTGGAGGAGGTACTGCTCCCCCAGCCCCTCCAGACTTCCTAAGTGGTGTCATCTTGCCCTTTCACTGGATGTTTGGAATTCCAGAGCCAACCTCCCTGCAGTCTGTGTGGGTTTCATCCTAATCAAGCAATCCCACCGTTGCTTGGGGGGTGGAGGAAGGGTGCAGCAGGTGTGGGGGAGGAGGTTGCTAAGCCTTCTGGAAGGGAGACTGCTCAGTTCAATGGGGTCAGTATGCACTGTCCCTGGATGGCTAAGCAGGAGCCAACAGCAGGTGATCTGGGATAACTGGCTGCACTGAGGGCACCCGAGCCGTGCTTAAGGTTTAACTCCAGCAAACTCCTCACACCGTTTTTGGGATTTAAGTACCCCTGTCTTATTATCGCAGTTGTTCTTATGGTGGATTGTTATTTTACTGTAAATTCAGCTTCTGTTTACTGACTTCTTTGCTCTTGATCTCTCTTTGCTTCTCACTCCTTTCTAGATTTGGCCTCATTCTTCTTGAAGGGCCGTTTGTGTTCAGTTTTTCCTAGGAGGGTCCATGAGCGATCCCCTCTTGTATGCTTTACTTGTCTGAAAACACCTTTACTTTACCCTCACTCCTGAATGGTGCTTTAGCTGCCTGTGAAATTCTAGATTCTCAATGATCTTCCCTCGGGGTGTGAGGATGTTTTTCTGTTGTGTTCTGGACCTGTCATTGTGTGCTCTGAGGTTTCACTAGCGCTTGTGTGGGTGTGGAGTTGTTTTCGTTCACACTGCTCCTCAGAGGTATACATCCCCTTCAAGCTAAGGATTCACGTCCTTTATCCATCCTGGAAAATTCTCAGCCATGTCTTTTCAAATATCTCCTGCCCTTCATTGGCTCAGTTTTCTCCTGTTAAAGGGCCAAAATGTTGGATACTCATTCCACTTCCTCTCTCTTTCCTAGGCTCTTTTTCCATCTCCTTATCTCACCATGCCGTATCTTGGGGATTTTCCTAAGATCCATTTTTCAAATCCTTTAGCTCTGCTAATTGTCTTGTCTGTCGAGGTCTCAATTTCAACAGCAGCTAGGAGTTCTGTTGGTCCTTCGTCAGATCTGCAAGTTTGCTTTTTTTTTCTTCTGTAGTGTCCTGTTCTTCTTTTTAAAAATGTTTTTATCTTTGAGAGAGAGAAAGAGAAAGTGAGTCGGGGAAGGGCAGAGAGGAAGACAGAGGGTCCAAAGCAGGCTCTGTGCTAGCAGCTGTGAGCCCCATTTGGGGCTTGAACTCAATAACCATGAGATCATGATGTGAGCTGAAGTTGGAGGCCCACCTAACTGAGCCATGCAGGTGCTCCTGTCTTGCTCTTTCATTATGAATTCTAATCTTTTGCTTATTACTTTAACAATTTGAAACACATTTATCATCTCTTTCAGATGGTTCTATCTTGAGCTATTCTCTACAGTCTAGATAGTTCCTTCTTGAGTCCAAGAGTCTGGTTAGCTCAAGCTTCTAGAGTATCCATTCTCCTGTTTGTGGAGATTGTGGATTCTACCTTGCGATTGATTGTTTCCCATATGGGTTGTAATTTCTTTTTTTCTTGTTTTTTTTTTTTTTCTTTTCTTTCTTTTTCGCTGTGAACTCTGGAGATTTTTTCTTCCACCCCCATGCCCTGGGGTGTGCACGGGCCTCATGCATGGGTTCTGCATTTTCTCATTAGGCACATGAGTGGTTTTCACTGGCTCACCACCAGTCTCTGCATTTTGGGATTCCATGCTGGGGCTGGAACTGTGGTGAGGGCTTAGGGTTTTGTTTTTCTGCTTTTTCCTTTCTAAAAAAAATGTGAAATTCACCCAATACGGCATTGACCATTTTGAAGTGTACACTTGAGTGGCATTTAGTGCACTGGCAATGTTGTACATCTGTCACCTCTGTCTAGTTCTAAAACACTTTCATCACCCTTGAAGCAGATCCTAGACCCATTAAACAGTCGCTCTCCATCCTGCCCCCATCCTGGTTTTTGTTTCTTGCAGAAGACTTTTTACTCTTCTGGATCCCTTATTTTTCACGTGGCTGGCAGGGAAGGGGTAGTATTTTCAAGTTTCCCCTGCGTGGAGCTGGCAAATCCCAAGGCCATCTTCCCCAATGTGGGCGTTAAACCCCAGGCTCCTAGCCGGGCCTGGGGGCTTGGGGCAGCAGCTAGCTAGGTCCCGTACTCCCTGGGCTGCCTTAGCTTCATTATCTGTCCTTTTGTCCCTTCCATAAACTCCCTGCTTTTTCTTACACTTGGGGGTTTACCTTTCTGTCATTAGAGCTCAGATATCTACATTTTAAAAAAATTATATTTGGGGGCCATCTTTGTAGCAGGAGGGGCCTACATCAGCACTTTGTCCATGTCACTGGAACTACTCTTGTTTATAGTGAGTGGTGGAGTGGGGGGCTTTATGACCAGCCCCAGTGACATTTAGTTCAGTACTTGCATAGAGTGGTTGCTAATTTCCAACAACAATGATAAAACAGTGTAACACCTGGTGGTTTACCCTCCACTCTCCCGTATGGTCTTTGCTTCTTACAGACTAGAGGAGTGTAATCACGGCCCTTGCACAGCAGAGGAAACTGATGCCAGGCAGGCCGAGTGCCTTGTCCAGGGGATAAGTGCAGCCCAGGAACTGAGATCTGGGCTGCTTTCTGTCCTACGCTTCCCCTCCTGCAGAGGGTTTCCTCTCAGTCGGGGGGAACCTGTGGCCAGAAGAGAGAAGTGGGGTCAGACAAGAGGGCAGCTGAAAAGGTTTGTAGGAAGTGGAAGAGACAGAAGACAAACTGATTTGATTTAAAAATTTTGCTAAGGTGGGTCATCATAGGTGCAAGGATCAAAGTGTTGTGTGTATACCTGCGTATACAGAGCTGTGGGTTCTGTCTGAAAGCCTTTCCACATAGCTACAAGGTAAAATAATTCCCCCTGACCATCTAGGAGGCTCCCCCAGGAATGCGGCCAGCACCCAGCACCAGAAACAGTGCTGATGCCGCTCCCCTGGGCCACCAGCGCTTGGTGCTGAGCTTTGCTGCCTAGAACAACCTTCATTCTTCCATCTGTCCACCCATCCATCAACATTTATTATCCATCTATGTCTTGAAGGCAGTGTGGAGTCCTGGGGATAGCATACAGTCTAGTGGGAATTATATACACTTAAAAAATTCCAATACAGCATGATAAGCACACTTTAAATGAGTAGGAGTAGGCAAGGAAACCGAGGGCATCACCAGGCTGGCATGTGAGTGAGTGAGTGAGAGTGTGTGTGTGTGTGTGTGTGTGTGTGTGTGTGTGTGTGTGTGTTGGCCTGGGTGGGGTGGGGGGAGAGTAATGGCTGTTGAGCTGCCCCAACACATCCGAACTGAGTGGCCAAAGAAGGTGCAGCTACCATGATCTGATCCTCTGCCTTGTGGGCTTAGAACATTGGTTTAGGATGCCTAGAGTAGCTGAGCTCCAGGTGATGATTCACACTAACCGAACTCCTAAGATACTGATGCTTAACCCTGATGCTGATTAATTCATTTACAGTGAACAAACAGAACATTTGCTCTTGCTCACTCATTAATGCTTTTCAGGCCCTCATAAAGAATTGTAGAACAAGTGAATTCATGGTAGGGCACCAAGGCCCAGTGGGCTCTCTGGACATGGCTCCTGTTAACCATCTGTTCTGGATTCCCTCGATTTTACTCTAGAGCGCCACCTGTCACTCTGTCCCGCTGGCTGTGAGGCTGCCTTGCATGTCTATCCCACTCAAAAGTGAGTTCCCAAAGCAGAGGGACTGTGTCTTCTATGTGAGTTAGTCCCAGGGCCAGGCACAGTGCCTGGTGCTTAGTGCTGAAAAATTATTGAGTGAGTGAGGAAGAGAGTGGGTGAATGAAAGAGACTCAGAACCCCAGCACCAAGAGACCTCTTTGAGAGAAGCATCCATAACTCTGGGGAGTTATAGAAGGGGGAAGAGAGACCCAAAAAGACTCCTTGAAGGAGGTTAGTTTTGAGCAGAGTCTCAAAGATGAGTAGGGACTTGCCTGGAGAGCAGGAGATGGGCAATGGTTAAGACAGAGTATGAGCTTTATTTTTATTTATTTTTCATTTTTTAATGCTTATTTTTTGAGAGAGACAGACAGACAGAGTATGAGTGAGCGAGGGGCAGAGAGAGAGGGGGGTAGACAGAATCCAAAGCAGGATCCAGGCTCTGAGCTGTCAGCACAGAGCCTGACCCAGGGATTAAAGGAGTTCCCACAAGGAAAGCATTTAGGGCAGAGCCTGGTACATAGTGAGGGCTCAGTAGATGGTAGCTACTGCTGTTTGTGTTCTTGTTATGTATTTATTTTTGAGGGAGAGCCAGAGAGCATGAGTGGGGCAGGGGCACAGAGAGGGGAACAGAGGCTCCAAAGTGAGCTCTGTGCCAATAGCAGTGAGCCCGATATGGAGCTCAAACTCATGAACCATGAGATCATGATCTGAGCTGAAGTCCGACACTCAACCCACTGAGCCACCCGAGTGCCCCTTTTGTCTGTGTTCGTGTGAGGAGAGCGCTTTATGGCAGAAATGCAGGTATGAGCAGAGGTGGGGAAGAGCAGACGGGATCAGGGCATCGCCAGCAGGCCTCCGTGGCCAGAGTGTGGGAAGTGTAGGAGAAGTGGTACGCGAAAGGGCTGGTGGGGCTGGGACTGGGGCTCGACCCTCAGCACCACACGGAGGAGCCTGGACAGTCTCATGAGGGCCCTGAAGGGTGGGAGCAGCCGGTGACATGCTCATCGTGGTGCCAGAGCAATTGCTCTGGGTGCGGCAGCAAGGAGGACAGTCAAGGCGGGGAAAAACACATCAGGAGGTGTGTGGGGATGGGCCAGCTGTGTACGGCTGTGCTCCGGCACCTTGGTCAAGAGGACATAGGGGATCTGGGGTCTGGCTGGCTGCATTTTGCTTGCCTGGCCCTAAAGTTCCCTGCTGGGTCTCTCCCCCACCTGCAGCAAGTGCCAGTAGAGTCCTGTGTGCTGATGCAGCCATGGAAGGATCTAGGCACTGCTTCTTAATTACCAGCTGCAGCCGTAATTAAACCTCTGCTATCCGGACTGGGCAGCCTCTGAGGGGGAAACCTTAATTAGCATCAGAGCAGCTGGGCATTTATGTAAAGTCCCCTTCCTGGGTGTCCCAGGCCAGGTAAAGCCTATGAAGTAGGTAACCTTTCCCCAGCCTAATTCCCTATTTTTCTGTGGAAACTTCCCAAAGGCCCCACTTTCCATCTTCTGAATTCCCTCAGCATCTATGGGATGCCAGGTCTGATTTCTGGTCCGTGTTGGCTGTTGCTGCTTCCCTGATCTCCTCACTGTGCCTGGCCCCAGCAGACTCTGACCCCTCTCTTTGTGCTCTCCCTTCCCTGTGCTGGTCACCTTACTCTTCCATGTGTGATCCTCGTGATGTCCCCTCCATCAAAATGCTCTTCCCCCAGATAGCCATGTGGCTCTCTCCTTTATTTCACTCCATCTCTTCTCAAAAGTCACATTATCAGAGCCTTTCCTGACCACCCTATCTGAAATAGCAGTCCTCCACCATCTTTCTGTACCCCCTTATCCTGTTTATTTAACCAGCACTATTATTACCTGATACAGAGACGTGGAACATACATATTTTTGTTTTCCTTCATCACAACTAGATTAGGTGCTCAGTAGGGATAAGGGATCTAGCTGACATCTCTACTTTTAGAACAGTACCTGCCATATAGTAGGTGCTCAATAAATGATGAATGAATGGATGGATGGACAAGGGCAGGAGCACATTCGCTCATGGTGTACCACGCACAGAGTAGGGGTTCAGAAAATAGTGATCAGTACCACTGATCCAAGGTCTGCCCTGCCCCCTCCCATATTTTTGATACTCCCCTCCTGTGCCCCCCACCCCCACCCCCCAATGCTTACTCTAACTGCTATACCTCAGGCCCCTCCATGCTGATACTTCTCATCCTGTATCTTGCTTTCCCGGGTCCCCTTGTGGTCTTTGATCCTCTGTGCCCCAGCCAGACACCTGAATTCTCCACGCTGTTTCTCCCTGGGACTTCATTCCAGCTATTCCTGCCCCTAGAACTCTGGGTCCTACTTTCTCTAGCGTCTCCCTTCCCAGTCCTGATCTCATCCCCCCTTGAATCCCACCTATCCCACTTCTTTCTCTCCCTGGACAGTGAGCTCCTTAGAGCCATGGCTGTGGGACTCCTCTGTGTCCCTGGCACCTGCCATAGGGCGCAGCTTTGTGTAGCCTTGTTGTATGTATGTTGTATGTGTAGCCTACACATACTTTGTGTAGCCTTGTTGACTAGAAGGACATGTGGGCTGGCTTTTCCTGGGGACCCTCAAAGAACACCCAAAGGAGTGGTCTCTGAGTTCCTCTGAGCAGAGGGTGACCTGCCTCAGATAGGGGTCTTTGTCTCTATCTCCCTTCCTCCCCTGTGGGTTCCCAGAGCCTCTATTCCCTCCAGAGTTTTGGTGTCTGCACCCAGTGTCACACTTGTGTGCCAAGAGCCTGGAGGTCCTGTTCTGAGGCTCTGCAGGGAGCAAAACCCAGGAGGCTAACCCTCTGGGTTGGGGCTGGGTTTCCAAGACAGGAGGAAGTGAAATTCCTTATGCAATGCCTCCTGGTTTGTCAGGCTGCTACTTCCCTCCTGGCTCCTGGCCTTTGTAGCAGAGAGCTTTCAAAAAGTGGCCATGAGTGGGGTTTTGTGGATGACAGGCCAGTCCCCAAGTCTCCTCTACTGTTTGCTCTTTGATGAAGGGGAGCTGAGTGGCCTCTGTGAAGGTGAAAATGACACCCCAGAGCCTTCCTTTGCTCCCAGTGTCTGCTTAGTACTCTTGTCTTTGAAGAGCCTTGATCAGCTGCCTGTCAGTGGCTGGGGTGGAGACTAGCTGGGAGAGCTGGATGCCCCTCAGACCATGCTGGCTGGGCACTGGCCAAGACTCATGGAAAGCAAAAAAGCCAGGTCCTCCCACCTTGTGGCAGGCAAACATCCTACTGTCCCCGCCTTGTCCATACCTGGGGATAAGATTGAAAATATTTAATCACATGTGTGGCACTCCCAGAAAGAGGTTAGAATGGAATAGGGACCTTGAGGTCTGTTGTGGTGCCAGGGGTTAACTCTGTAGGTGCCGAACTATGGGCAGGGAGGGGGTGGCAATACTAACCAACTAGAACAGAAGTATTTTAACTATTTTAATATTCACCACCCTTCTCCCCAATCTAAGTCTTGGCCTGAACCTGAAGATGTGATCTGTCTGGACCATGTATGTGATGTGTGGATGCTTGGGCCTTTGGCTGTGTATGTGTATGGTGCTGTGAGTCTGCATGTGTGGCTGGCTCAGCTGGTAGAGCATGTGACTCTTGATTTTAGGGTTGTGAGTTCGAGCCTCATGCTGGGTGTAGAGATTACTTAAAAATAAAATCTTCTAAAAAATTTTAAAATGGGTACCTGTGAGGCACCTGGGTGGCTCAGTCAGTTAAGCATCCGACTTCAGCTCAGGTCATGATCACACAGTTCATGGGTTCAAGCCCTGCATCAGGCTCTGTGCTGACAGCTCAGAGCCTGGAGCCTGCTTTGGATTCTGTGTCTCCCTCTTTCTCTGTTTCTCCTCCATTCACACTGTGTGTGTCTCTCTCTCCCTCTCTGTCTCAAAAATAAAGGTTAAAAAAATTAAAAAGGGGTATCTGTGTGGCATGTAAAGGTCAAGAACACAGACCCTAGAACCAGACAGCTGCCTCCTGCCTCTGTGACTAGGGGAGAAGTTATGTAGCCTCTCTGTGCTTCAGTTTACTCAACTGGAAAGTGGTTCCTTTCCACTCAACTGGAGACACTAGAGAAAGTAGGACCCAGAGTTCTAGAGGCAGGAGACTTCACTTAGGGGACGGCTATGAGCATTAAATAAGTGGATCTATGTAAACCAAGCACATGGGAAGTGATGTGGAAGTGTTAGCTTTTATTATTACATATGCACTGGTCTATTTGTGAGTAGTCGGTTTCACCATGTGTGAAGAGCTCCCCTCTTCCTTGGTGGGTGTGCACATGAATGTCCTCGGTATATACTTGCTGTGTGCGTATGTTGCATGTGTGCCCCAGAGCCCGCGTGCTTGTGTGTTTAGAGAGCGTGTGTGTTCTCGTCTCCCTCAGTTCTGAGAGTCACCTTCCCTGTCATGCCGTCCCATGTTCCTTTCTCCTTTTCAAGCAACCAGTGTTGCTGAATTGTCACCAGGGGAGCCAGATTGTCTCTTTGCTCTGGATGAGGTGGAAGTGGGGAGCCAAATGGCACCATCAGTCTCTTGTTGGGATGCAGCAGACCTGGATCCAAGGGCAAAAGCCAGGGAGGCCTCCTCCTGCCCCTGGCCAGACAAAGAATTGCCCTTCCAGCGTCTTTACCCTGGGCTGAGCAGATGGCAAGGAAAGGGAAAGTCTCAAATCTGGGAGCCCAGGGGCTCCAGTGTAAAGGCGGCCCTCATCCCATTGGTCTGGTCAGGTGGAAGGACTGAGGCCTTGGCCTCTGTTTATCCACAAGGTTCCATCTGCAAACAAACTGCAGAGGCCCGATAGTAAATCAGCAGTGGGTGTGATTTAGAGGAATGTTTGTTTGCCCAGCTAAGCTTTTGGCAAGGTAAATGCATAAGCTGCAGAAAATCTCTTTGAAATAGCCGCAGGGCTCAAACGCCCTTCAGTCCTCCATAAAGGATTCTCCAAATTATACGGACTAGATGAGTATCTCTATTACATAAAACCATTTCAATGCCTGCTCTGGGCTTTGAGAATAAAGTCGCTGGACAGACCTTTTGTTGCCGATCCGCCAGCGCTTGGTAATTGAAGATTTCCCTTTAAAATTGTGTCAGGTGGAAAGAGCTCCTAATTTACTAAGTGGAGGGGCCTTTGTTAGGGAGAGTGATGCTTTGTTCTGCCTGTCCCTTTTAATCTTGTTTTTGCACAATGGGCTTCTATAAAGCACTACCAGCCCTGCTGATTCTGGGGACGGAAGGTAGGAAAGCAGGGCTTCCTTTCTCTTCTGTCTGAGTTATCTCTTCCTCTTCCTCCTCTTCTCCCTCTTCTGGGCTCTGACCTCTAGCCCGGGGGCAGGCACAAGCCCTGGGACAGACTCTGTGGTGTCAAGACAGTGGCTGCCCTAGTCTCTTTCTAATTGGAGCACACCCTCCTTCTTTTTTAATTGCCTCTCTGCATGAAACCCCAGAGGCAAGATCCAGGTTTGGGGCTACAGCCTCTGCCAGTGGCTGGGTCTGAATCTAGATGAGGTCTTCAGCCCCATAGTCAAATGCCATCTGGTGCCTGATGGGACGGTTTTGGTTGGAGGTTTTGCACCAGTCTTGGGGCACTAGAGTAACATTTGTTGTCTGAGAGTCCTCCCCAATACTGGCTTCTGGCTCTGAGGAGAGCACTGACCCTAGCTAAGAGGACTGGGGTTTTGCCTGTAGCAAGGAGCCACCCCCTTTGGGCTTGAGGCCACTGCAGTGCTGTCAGAGGTGAGCCCAGCCTGGCTTTCAGAGATGGAGTTCTCCTCCCCTGCTTGGCCATCATCTTGCTATGCTGGCTGGATAGAGGATTCCACTTCTCTGCGCCTTAGCTTCCTCATAGGTAATGATTCAGAAGACCTATAGGCTTTGAACTTCTGTGAAATAGGATTTCCAATGATGGTGACTGTGGGGTAGAGGTTTTTTTCATTGCTAGGTCAATGGGCAAATGTGAGACCTAGGACTGAGGGAATAGTTTACAATGGAAACAAGCAATTAGAGGAAGAACCAACTAAAGGCAATATGATTGGCCAAGAATCATGAGACCGAGTCCCAGAGATCCCTGGAAATCCTTCAGGGTGGTGGACCTACATATCCCAGGGATTATCTTGACAAGTTTCAAGTAGCCGAGAGATTCATAAGCTTCCCAAGGGCGGGACCTTCCTGGCCTGCGTCCTGGGCTTCCTGGGGCTGGCATGGGCCTTCCTAGTTTCTCCGAAAGATTTGAACCACAAGGCAGGGTGCACAGAGGGGGGAAGAGAGGCTCACGGTGACTCTGGACAAGTTGGAGAAGCTCATTCAGGTGCACCCAGCCCATCTGGATCACATCCTCCATAACGACCTCCTTTGGTGAACAGTCACCTTCACAAAGTGAGGAGCCGAGCGAGGGACTTACTTTTTTGTTGTCACTTTTGTTATCTCATTTTATCCTCAAGATGACTTTCCAGGAACTGTTCCTCCCTTTAGGCATGGAAAACTGAGACTCAGAGAACTTAAATGCCTTGCCCAAGGGCTGACAGCTAGTTAGGGCTGAGCCAGTCTCCAGTGGACAGGCATGGAGGAAGCAGGGACTGTAAAGTCCCTGGGAAGCTGACCTGTAAGAGAACGGGGCCCACCCCTGGCTAGGTGGTGCCCTGTCATTAGCGCTTAGGCTGTCCACCAGAACATTCTGCGGCGGTGGCTCAGATCCAGGAACCTGGGTTGCAGCCTGACTGTCCACTCTAACTAGCCGAGCAGCACAAGACCCTCATTCCCCTCTCGAATTTGCCTTGTGTACAAAATGGGAGTATCGACCCTGTCCTACAAGACCATGTCATGGGGCTTTGTGATCGCTAGCTCTGAAGACACCCACCTAACCCATCTGGCAGTAGGAATAACAGTCTTCTCCTCCCTCACCTCTTCCTTGTCCTCCCCCTTGCTGCTTCATCATCACCATAGCTAATACTTACATAGCACAGATTACAGGCTAGGCCTCACTTCTGGATTAACTCATTTAATCGTACAACACCCCGATAAAATAGGTACTATTAAAGGTCTCATTTTATAGATGAGGAAATGGAGGCACAGGATGGTTCCATAAATTTCCCAAGGTCACCCAGCAATGAAGCGATACAGCTGGAAGTGAAACCCAGGCATCTGGTGTTGGCTCTGTGCTCGTCACCACGCTGTTCTAGCCGGGGGTCTGCAGCTTCAGGGGCTACCAGGCCACATTTGGAAACTTCTGGTATCTCTGGAGGCTGAGGGTAGGTGGCATTTAGCCAATAGGATAGTGGTTATGACTGTTGGGCCCCTGCAGTATGTGTGGTCGCTCAAGTTCTCTATGCTAGTTCCCATTTCCTGCTGAGATGGAGCCTTGTGTAAGGAACCTGGCTGTGTATCCTCCCTTTGCCTCACTTTCCTCATCTGTGTGATGGGGTGATAACAGTACCTTCCACTTAGGCTTATGAGGATTAGGTGAGTAAATTCTGTGACATGCTTGGAACCAGTAAATGCTTAATAAGTGTCTTCTCTTAATCCCTAGGATGGAAGCAGAGAGAGCTTCCCCACTGGGCTGAGGCCAGAAAGAATCCCAGTTTTCAAATCTGGGAAGACACCCTGGGTGTATAAGCATAGGGTTGGGAGGTGGGGCACATGGGCCCTTCCCCTGACTTCCTAAAGAAAATGTTCAAAATTGTCAGAAAGAATAGCAAATATTATCAGACTCCTGGCATGTGTTACGGAAATGGGGTGGAGCTGTCAAGCTTTGTGAATGGAGAGGCCCCCACCATGGCTGTTTGCTCCAGGACATGCACAGATGGTAACATTTCCTCTTAGAGAACAAAGACAAAAAGTCTGTCTCTCCATGGTCAGGGGTCTGGGGTTCAGCTTGCCTGCGTCCCGGAGAGAAATGGTGACAGAGAGGGGTCCGAGGACCCAGCCTGATGGTGTCAGCAGGAATTTCTGTCCAGAAGTGCTCTTTATTTTCCGAGGGGCTCACTCAGTGAATTCCCAAGTCAAAGCTAGTAAGTTAGTTTAAAGGTCTTTGTGAATAACTTTATAACTACGATGGTGAAAAGGTGTATATAAGATATGTCTGTCTCCTTTCTGTGCTGAAACAGGCGTCCATCAAAGGGTGGACAGTGTATGACCTCTGAAGGTCATTTCCAGCCTGGAACTCTGGGCCATGTCTGGGTGAGGTGAGGGTGCTCCCTCTGCAGAGGGATGGTGAGGCACTTTCCCAGCAGCCTCGCTCTCGAAGTTTGTGATGGTAGATGTACCCCTTGAGTAGGGGGTCTGGTGTGCCTCACCCACCTGTATTTACCTTGATGGAACTTTTTTTTTAAATGTTTTATTTATTTCTGAGAGAGAGAGAGCATGAGCAGGGGAGGGTGAGAGAAAGAGAGAGAGAGAGGAAGACACAGAATCCAAAGCAGGCTCCAGGCTCCAAGATGTCAGCACAGAACACGATGCAGGGCTCGAACCCACAAACTATGAGATCATGACCTGAGCCGAAATCAGATGCTTAGCCGACTGAGCCACCCAGGAGCCCTATCTTGATGGAGCTTTAAAACACTGATCTGACATGTGTACAAACCACATGTGGAGCAACATGGATGCCTCTGCCGGAGGTCTTAATTACCCACAAAGAAGAAGAGACGGTTCTAAGATGTGAGAAGCTGCCCATGCAAAGTGGTTCATTGCACAGAGCAGGGTGCAGACTAGGGGAGCATATGGCCCAGAGGTGGAACAGCTGTCTCTTAAGAAGGAACAATTCGGGAGCTTCCACCATCTGGGTGAATTACGGGACTTGCAATTCTCATGCGTATGTTGCAGCAGCCCACAAACCCAGCAGTCAAGCAGGTGGATGATGGAGAGCAGTGGAATGCCCCCGTGCCCACGGCATGGCCATCCATCCCCAGGAACACTGCCTCAGCATCTGCCCCCTTGCTGAACTGCCCTAGGTGGGGCCCGCTTCTGAGGTCACATGGGCCAGTGCCCTGCTAGCTCCCCAGGGATCTCTGACATCTCCACTGGGCAGGTGGGTCCTCCATGTCCCCCAGAAAATATACATGTCATACCTCTAACTGTGACTTGCCTCTTTGGCAGGGGTGGGAAAATGTAGTTGAAGAGTGCTTAGTGGTTTGGGGCTGTTATATTTTCTCTGCTCTATGATCCGTGTTAGGTTAAAAGGGCCAGAGCTGCTTTTCCTTCCCAGAGAAGATAACTCAACCTGGACAGGCTCCCTCTGGGAGCGTTAAAGGTGATGAGGGACTTCTGGTTGGCTGGCACTGTTAATATCCTTACCCCAAAGTGGCTCTCTTCCATCCGCAGCTCCCCAGCTGGTTGGAATGATGAATATATTCCAGGGTGTTCTCATTCCAAATGATAGCCCTCTTCTTTTGCTCGTCTGGTATCCAACAGGGCGGAAGGGGGTCACGGGGTGGGGTCTGCAGTGGGCCCGCTCTGTGACAGGCGTTTCTCCAATCTTCGGGCAGTGCTTTGTGGTGGATTGGGTCCTCCCAGTTCACAGATGAGGGAGCAGAAGCACAGAGAGGCTGAGTGACTGGCCAGAGGTTCCTCCAGCTGGGGACGGGAAGATAAGACTCAAACTTAGGCCAGTCTGACCCCCAACCCAGGGTTGTTGCCTAGACACTGCACCAGACCTGGATGGAGGCAGATCTTCCAAAGCGGCGTTAGCTGAGGGCGGGCTTCTTAGGAAAACGGCATCATCGTGCAGATTGCTGTACCTAGGGCTTCTCGGTATCTCTCCCACCAATGAGCCAGGAATTTTTGTGTGAGAGACTCTCCTGGATGATTTCCTGGTCTCCAGAAGGTTCCTGCTAAAATGTAGCTTTGTTACCTGAGGAGGTAATGTGGTAACCTCCATGCTCCCTGGGGTGGAGAGAGGTTGGTAGAGGAGACGCGGGTGCAGGATGGTAGTGCCCTTTCCCCTTTAAGACTTGGTCTGAATCCAGCTCTGTCCCCATCCTGATCCCTACATGCCTCTTACTATGAGGATGTCCCAACCTGAGACTCTACAGTCAAAACATCACAACTGATCTAAGCCGGTCGGCCTTAGATTGGCTGCCCTAGTCCATTGCCAGGGTGTCCCAACGCGGAGGGAACATGGCCTGTGGCCCCCTCCACGTCCCTCGTTCTCTGGCTTGTGGGTATGGGACATAGGCTTAAAGCCCCCTGCCCCTCACCCCTGTCTCCTCAGCCAGAAGAATACCTCTCCGCAGAGGCCCAGGGCAGGCTCTGGGTGCCCTGCTCTCCTGCCTGCTGTGCTGTGTTCAGTAGATCATTGTCACCTCTTTTCCTCCCTTGCCCCCCTTGCAGAAGTTGCCCAAAGGCCCACAAGACAGGGTTTGGGTCTGAATACTTCTATGCCTCTGTGGGGCTAAGAGGCAGTTGGGTTTCTTGATCATTTCGGTGTCTGCCAGGAGGGGACTTGTGGGCAATCAAAATAGCCCGTCCCCAAAGCGGCTGAGGGCCTTGTTCCAGCAGCAGAAGGGATGAACCCAGGCTATAGGGGCCGCTTTCTTGGTTCTCCCTCCCTAGTGTCTAAGAGGCCTGGCCCTGGGAATGAGCAAACCGACCTAAGCCCGCGGGGCCTTCTGTTCTGGTACGGCCATGGCTTCTGGTCAGTAAAGCTGAGGAGGCTGGAGGTTAAGAACTTCTTTCCTGCTTGGCTGCCCCCTCCCTTTCGTGGCTTTTCCTTCCTTGTGTAGAGGCCATGGAGAGTTCTCTAGCTATACCCACCTAGAGGGGAGGACTGCAGGTGACAGCTGCATCCAGTGGCCTTCAGAGAGAGCCAGGAGCTGGCACCCTGTCATGAGATAGCTGCCTCTCTCCTCCTTTGTCTCTGGGTCCAGCTGTACCTCGTTCTCCCCACACAAGGGTGCCTTCTTGCTGGGGGGAGGTCGGGGCATCTGGGAGACAGCTCTCAAGGAGGACTTCTGGGGGCTGTGTGTGAGTGAGATTGTGCCCAGGGGTGGGGTGGGGGGAAGGAAATGCACCAAGGGGACAGTGGGGATCAGGGAACCCACACTAGGGGTGGAGTTTCAGTTTTCTGGTCCCCAGTGAAAGGAGTAGCTGAGGCTTGGAGCCAAGTTGTCAGCCCTCCGTGGTCCAGAACCCCCAGCTTCATGTGCCATGGAGCTGGGGACTGTGGATCTGGAGACATAGAGGTGGATCCTGATTCTTCTCTGTTCCTAGATCAGGGAATCACACATTCTCAGGATTAGATGGAACTCTGCAGGCCACTGACCCTGATAGCCTCCCTGGATGCTAATCTACCTGAGCCTCTGGGTTATCATTCACACTCGCGATATGTAAATAGAGCCTCCGGAGTTCTGTGTAACATGGAGGCCCTGCTGCTATTACAGCCAGAGGTGGTTATTCTGGCTCATCTTGATTACCTTTGCTGACAGGGAACTCACTCTTTCCTAAGGAAGCCTAAGTGGGTTTGGACTACTCTCAGTGGGAGAAAGGTATTTATTTTGGTCCTAGAACAGGTCTCTCTCTTCCATATAACAGCTTGTTAGGTGTTTAAGAAACTCCCCCCTCTCCCTTATCCCCTCCTTCCCATTTTCTTTCCCAGGTCAAACATCATTTGTTGATTTATCAGTTTATTTTCAAGCACCTCTAAGGTGCCACACTTGGGCTAGGTGAGGGAGAGACAGGAATTAATAAAACATAAATGGTCATTCACTCAGGGAGCTCACGGCCCAGCAAAGCATCATTTCTGGACTTCTCCACTCTCCTCTTGAATGTAGGAAGGGACTGCAGGTCTGCCTTGATCAGGGCAGAGGTGACTGCCCTGCTTTGCTCTCTATACTTCCATTAACCTCTTTGTGGAGCTGGGGAAATCACATAGCCTTCCTGGACACCAACCTGAAGATAGCAGCATTTGCTTGCTACTCTTGCAAGGTTAACGCGTGGGATCTAACACGAATGAGAATTTTATTTTGTTATACACAAATGCAAGGTGTTATTTACATCCAATCCCATGGAGGCTTGGAGTGGGGCCAGGAAGAGAAAAGTGTTTATTTTGGTAGTGTCTTTACGACAGTAATTACTGCACCTTTTCAGACAGAAGGGTCATTTGTTTAACACATTTGTTGAGTGCCTACTCTGGTGGCTATATCACGTGCTCATTTACTTTTTATTCAGGCAACATGCATTGCAAAAGTCTTTACTGTACTCAGTGCTGGGGCCAGGGATGGACATCCAAGGGTCAACAAAAGACATGGGATATGTGTCCCAATGAAGCTCATAGCCTAGAGAGAGACAGGCTTTCAACAGTTGTTGCCCCAGGTAAATGGAGAACGACATTTTCAGTGGGTGACTTGGAGGGAAGGAGCATGGGATGCTGAGAATGAGTACCAGAGACCTCCCTATCTCAGATAGGAGGTTGGGGACATCAGGGAAGAGGGTATGGGGCTGAGATCTGAAGTATAAGCAGCGAAGCCTGGGGATGGGGTGGGAGCTCTTGGCTGGCAACTGCATGGGTGAAGGCCTTGAGGTGGGATCGAGATGTATGTGCCTGAGAAACTAGAAATGGGTGGAGAGCAGAGGGCTGGGGGAGGGTGTGGCGGGGGGTGGGGGCAGAATAGACAAGGCGAGTGTGCCCATGGGAATACCTCCTGACCGTGGTGTTACCTGCTAGACCAGTGATAATGCTGGAAGGAGCCTGGAGCTAAGCTGAGGAGTGTGGAGGGGTCATTGTTGCTGCAGATAGGAAGGCTCTGCCCTGAGACCCCCAGGCCATCCAGGCTGGGGAATGACAGCCACTGCCTTGTGGAATCTTAAGGGGCTCACCTCTTCCTTTTGTGGGAACAGGATTCCTGCTATGTGAGGTAGGGATGCCCCACTCACCTCTGGCTCCCTCTCTAGACCTGATTTTTCCAGGGCACTATGGTACCCTGTGTCCAGCACGGCGCCTGGCCAAAACTCACTTTGGGGACTGGATTCCGGCTGTGGCTCTGCTGTTAATTTGTTGTGTTCCTGGCCTCCTCTGAGCTGCTTGGGGTTCTCCTCTGTGTACACCTGATAGTTATGGCTTTGAGCTGCAAGTAGGGACGGGAGCAGGAAAGCAAGATCTTGGGAAAGAAGGGTCTCTGCACACTGGAGAGTGCTAAGAAGATGTTAAGTTGCTCTGGTAATGGAGACATGTCCTCAGGCTATCAAGGCCAAGGCCACCCCTACCTGTAGTGCCTGCCAGCTGCTTGCTCTTACAGGCATGAGGCATGAAGGGAGCCAGCAGTTGAGTTGCCCTAGTAACAAGCTACTAAGTGATGGAATGGAAATTTGAACACGGGAACCCCAGCCTTAGGGCTCACAGCTTGGCAGCTGTACTGTCCCACCCCACCTTGTCTTTTCCGCAGAACACTTGTTACTCTGTGTGCTTTCTATCCAGCAAGGATGGTGTTATCCTCCTCCTTTTCCAGAAGAGAAAATTGGGGCATAGAGAAACACTTAGCCAAGTGCCAGAGCCTGGTCTGCTGACTCTGGGCTGGGTGGCCTTGCCTTCCAGGAGGCCTTTGTGGGGTTCTGGAGGAGCACGGAGTGGGTGCTGGGGGCTGTGTTTGCGGGTACGTGTGGATGGAGCCACAGAAGCCTGTGGGCTTCGGCCCTCACCTGCCTTCTGAAGGCCTGTTGGACTCCATAGCAACCTACATGCCCCCTGTCAGGGCCTGATTTTGTCTCTTGTTGTTTTGGTAAAACATTTTGTTGAGTGCCTGCTGTTTATGCCCTCTGTAGGTAGGTGCTCTGGGACGGGGGATAGAAGAAGCAACATTATTTATGTGTTTAAAGGCTGAATTGTCACTTTCTCTGTACTTTTCTGCCCCCAGGGGAAAACAAGTGCCCTGCCTTTTCAGGCTTTCTGGTTTCTAGAACCGTGTGTGCTCTCAGAGCATTGTGACTCACTCCCCACAGCATGGGGCATGGGCTTCTGCCTAGCTCCCCCCCACTGCCTTTCCCAGCACAACTCCTTGTTGCCTGGCCTTGAGCAAGGCCCACCTTAGGGCCCTCAGCAGCCAGCAAGCATCATCTGGCCACAGGGCAAGGCCAGGCTCTGGGCCACGTGTGTACACTGGAAGGAGCTTCCAGCAGGGGTCTCTGCCTTCCAGTGACTCAGAGCTCAGCTCATAAGCTGAGCCCTGTGTGAGAGGTGATACCTGATCATGCCGGCTGCTCTAAGAAAATGTTCCAGGAGAAGAGAGAGGCTATGCCATTGCCAGGGGCAGGGAGATGGGGCCTCTCATCTAGCCCTGGCATGGGTAATCTTGGGCAACTACCTTCATATCTCTTAAGACTTGCTGTCCCCATCTGTAAAGTGAGTAAAATAATAGGCCTGTCTTGACTACTTCTCTCTCTCTCTCTCTCTTTTATATGTTTGTTTTTGGGAGAGAGAGAGAGTATTCACATGCTGGGTGGAAGAGGAGGGGAAGGGCAGAGAGAGAAGGGGATAGAGGATCCTAAGCAGGCTCCACTGACAGCAGAGAGCCCTATTTGGGGCTTGAATTCATGAACTGTGAGATCATGACCATATCCAAACTCAGAAGCTTAACTGACTGAGTCACCCAGGCACCCCAGTTCTTGGCTGCTACTTCTTTTTTTTTTTTTTTGGTATTTGATTTTGAGACAGAGAGAGACAGAGAACATGAGTGGGGGAGGAGCAGAGAGAGAGGGAGACACAGAATGTGAAACAGGCTCCAGGCTCTGAACTGCCAGCACAGAGCCTGATGGCGGGGCTCTAACTCACAAACCGTGAGGTTACGATCTGAGCTGAAGTCAGACGCTTAACCGACTGAGCCACCCAGGTGTTGCATTCTTGGCTACTTCTTAGGGGAGTTGTGACAGCAAATGGAATGGCAAACATAAATGTGCTTTAGAAATACTAAAGTGCCAGATGAATAGTAACTATTATAAGCTTGGAAAATTTCGAGGCAGAAATCTGTTTTATCTTTCTTTAGTTTTTTTCTTTCTCCTTTTCCTCCTTCCTTTCTGCATATACCTGCCAAATTGCTTTCCTCTGTAAATAGTGTTCTCAGTAACCGGTTGGGGTTGGGGGAGAGAGCAGGGCACAGATAAAGAAGACATGTTCCATTTCTACACAGCTGGTGGGAATGGAAACTGGTGCAGCCACTCTGGAAAACAGTGTGGAGGTTCCTCAAAAAATTAAAAATAGAACTACTCTGCGACCCAACAATTGCACTACTAAGTATTTATCCAAGGGATACAGGAATGCTGTTTCACTGTACCCCAATGTTTATAGCAGCACTATTGACAATAGCCAGAGTATGGAAAGAGCCCAAATGTCTACCGACAGATGAATGGATGAAGATGTGGTATATGTATACAATGGAATATTACTTGGCGATCACAAAGAATGAAAGCTTGCCATTTCCAACTACATGGATGGAACTAGAGGGTAATATGCTAAATGAAATTAGAGAAAGACAAATATATGATTTCACTCATATGTGAAATTTAAGATACAAAACAGGTGAACATAAAGGAAGGGAAGCAAAAATAAGATAAAAAAAGCAGGGAGGGAGACAAACCACTCTTAAATACAGAGAACAAGCTGAGGGTGCTGGCAGGATGTTGGGTGGGGGGTGGGCTAAATAGGTGATGAACATTAAGGAGGACCCTTCTTGAAATGAGCACTGGGTGTTCTATGTAAATGAGGACTCACTAAATTCTATTCCCGAAATCATTAATACACTTATATGTTAACTAACTAACTTGGATATGTTTTTTAAAAATAATAAAAATAATAATTAAAATTAAAGAAGACCTGTTCTAACCTTTAAGGAGTTGGAGATATTTAGGAGCTGGGTGTTACCAGAACCGTGATACTAAGTAGAGCATGCTACTTCTCTGCCAGCTAGGGTTCCTGGCCAGACACCTCAAGAGTAGGGGCGTAGGCTGAACCCCTAAGGAAAGGTAGAAATGTGGGTGGGCAGCAAGAGAGAAAGGACAGACATTCTAAGGCAGAGCTTGCTTTGGGGTGGGGTGCAGAGAGGGAGGGGGACAGGGACTCAAAGAAGATGCTCCTGTGTGGGCTAGCCGCTCTGTGCTGGAAAGGGGAGTTCTCTCAAAAGCTGCCGCTGACCAGTGAGAGGGGGCATCCATCAGCTTCCTTCCTGCAGGCTCCCCTGGGGAGCGGGGACATGCTGCAACCTCTGCTCTGTCCCTCCTCCTCCCTCCTTTCAGCCCAACCTGTTCCAGCCAAGAGCCAGGGTGACTGGGTCTGGATGAGCTGAGCATCACGGAGATAGATGAAGGGGAGAAGGAAACTTGTGAGCAGGGCTGTGAATTGATAAGGAAAGTGGAGATGGGAGAGGGGGTGGTGGGGAGGGCAAGAGACAGAGAGAACACAGAGAGGAAGGAAGACAGAAGGAGCCTGGAGAAGGGAGGCATCTCACCAGATTAGGCCTGATAAAAGATGGAATGAGGGAGAACCAAGGTCTTACTTGGAAGGATCAATACTGCTCTCAGCATGATACGGGAGTAACTACCTCCTGGAATCTCGTGGTGGTGTGCTGAGGCCTGCGGCAGCCCTTGCGTCCCACTCACCCCCTCCCAGGCATGGCAGGGGCCCTGGGGAACCTGCTGTCGTCCAGGCTGGGGGTGACAGAGACCTGGCTGTTGCTGCAAAAGTGACTTTCAGGCCCAGTAGCAAAACCGACCTGCACACAGTTCCTGGCCCCTTGACTCAAACCTTCTGCAAAACTCATAGGTCCTGAGTCCCACTGGCTCAGGGCCCCGCTGTGGCAGCTGTCACTCTCCCTTGGAACTAGTAAGTGTGACATTCATGTGTTTCCCAGAAGACTCTTTTGTATGTTAATCGGAAGCTTTTGGCATGTGTGTGCCTTATTTTTCACAGTTTTAATGGTATTTATTTTCTGCGCAGGTAACACATTCACCCGCTTTGATATTTAACAGCTACAAAAGGGCCTGCAATATAAAACCCTTCTCCCAGGTCCCCTTCCGGGAGCGACCACTGTTGCCGGTTTCTGCACACCTTGCCAGGGCTATTTTATGCACATATGGGGAAATATATACGTGCCTTCTTTTCCAGCGCATTTTCATTTTTACACGGATGGCAACATCTAAACCGTGCTCTGCCTTTACTTTTGTCCCATTGGCTCTAGCTTTGTGTATGTTATCAGTACATGAGGAGGGGTCCAGTGCCTTTTTTTCCGGCTGCAAGGTATTCCGTGGCATGGCTGTGCCATCGTTTCTTTGTCCTTGCCCGTGCAGATGGACATTTAGGTTACTTCCAAGCTTTTGCTACCCTAGACGGTGTTGCAGTAAATGACTTTCACGTTTGTCATTTTCTCAGGTACAAGGATATTGAGGTGATGCTTTTCCACAAAGATCTAGAGACAGGCCCATGGGAGAACTGAGCCCTGCCTATTCGCATCTCAGCTGCTTTTCAGCATAGCTGAGGGCTGCTGCAGGGCAGGGGGAGGGTGGGAGAGTGTGGGGGAGAGGGAGTGTAGGGGAGGGGTGAGGGCAGGGGCATCCTGTAGAGCGAGCCAGGAAGGGTCAGGGTGGATGTGTGTTCCCTCCACCCAAGTCGCCAGGGCCAGAGTGATGGCAGGTCTTGCCCTGAGACCGTGAGAGGCCTGTGACCCCGCTCTGACCACTGGAGTCCAAAGTGAGGGCTGGTTGGGGCTGTGTTTCCGAGACTTCAGTCTGCCCAGGTGAGGTGCTTCATGCCTCCCTATGGCAGCGGGGTGGTGTTGGGGGGGCAGGGAGGGGATCGGTTTCTCTTCCTCTGGGAAGCCTTCCCTGCTTCTCCAGCCCATGGGCAGCATTGCCCCTTTACCTGCCTGCATGCAGGCTTGGGAATGCTCTAGAGGCCAAATAGGGGAGCATAGAGGAGGGCCAGCTGTGGCTTGCAGGGCCCTCGGCTGGAATCCTGGCTTCCCCACTTAGAAGCTGTAGGACAGGCCATAGTGATTTTAAAAATAAAAAGGTCACTTAAAAATAACATTTTCCCCTCATTACTAAAGCATTAGATGTTCAAATAGAGTCATTTGGAATGTAAGGAAACCCTCTGTGCTTGGCCTTGGGTCGGGATGGCAATCCACGCCTCTGTACTTGGGGGGGGGTTGGGGGGGTACCCTACAAACTCCCAGCTCCCTCTCACAGGACCGAGCACAGGCTCTGAGCTGCTGCCTCGCCCTGTCACCAGCCATGTTGTGCAGGCAGAGACTGTGAATGGTGCACACAGAGAATCAGTCATAGAGCTGGGGCGCATTCAGAGGCTTCTAGCCTCTCGGGCCGAGGTCTTTTTGGAGAAGTGTTAAGTTCCTGAAGTGACAGGGAACCTCTAAACAGCCTGGTGAGACACAGATACAACCTGGGCTGTAAAGGGGTGTGGCTGTGATGAGGACTGATTTCATAAAAACACCAACTCCCATTTGTGGGGCTGCAAGGGAATTGAGGGGTTCTACGGCTGGGCAGACACAGGCAGGGAAAGCAGGAGTGAGCTGGGGCCAGCATCTGGCCATGACCTTCACAGCTGCCTTTCCTATTCACTTTGCATTATTTTTATTAAAGCCCTAAATCAGTGGTGCTAAGTAGCTCCTGATTTAGCTTCTCAATAGAGATGAGATTTGAAAGTAGCAGGACCACCAGCTGCTCGCTGTGGGCAGTGTCGGTTCCTGGATGCTTTGGGTGGCTTCATTGTGCTGGTCAGTGGCGGCAGCCTGGCTACAGTACCCAGGACAAAAGACTAACTTTGACAGAAAGGACACACCTTTGGTGCCGGACACTCTGCTCTGTGGGGTTCTGTTACTCTGTTTCCAATCTGCTTCTATTCCAATAGAGAAGAGCCCCCTGAAGGCTTGTTATAGGGAACCTGGAGGAAACCTAGGTTGGGGGACAGAGAAGGGCAAGGTAGCAGTCAGGCAAGCTCCGAGGAGGGGGATTTCAGCCCAGTGAGACAAAAAGCTCTCTAGTGATCAGAGCTGTTCATACATGGAAGGGGTTTCATTGATTCATTCATTCGTAGGTTCAGCAGATGTTTTGTTAGCTTCTGCTCCATGCTGCCACTGTGCTGGGCCCTGAGGACTTGCTTTCAGAGGCTCCTGGTCCAGGGCTGAGGACAGTAAATAAGTGAAACCGCGACATGGGACCTATTCTTTGATGGGGGAGGGCAAGTGCTAGGGGAGCACATATCAGAAGCATGTCATCAATCAAGGGTGGCTAGGGTTGGCTTCCTAAAGTAGGCACTATGGAGGGTGAAATCTGAGAGATGTATTAGCCAGGCAAGCAAGAGGGGGAAGAGTGGCTTCAGGAAGAAATCCAGCACGTGCAAAGGCCCAGAGGCTGGAGAGAGCCTTTCTCACTTGAGTCTGTGGATGCAGTTGAATGAGTTTGGGGCAGAGTGACTGCATTCCCTGCTGGTAGAGGCATCTCAGCAGGAGTTTGGCATGGGATATAGGAGAGAGGCTCCAAACTCTGGATGAGGAGGTAAAAGTGGGGACTCTAATTCCCTGGCCCCTTCTGAGACTTTGTCTGCTGGAGTCCCCGAGTTCAGCATGTTCAAGTGTCACATGTGGGGTGCCTCCGCTAAAACCAATCATGGTAGTAAGAGCTGGGGTTTATGGGTGCTTGCTAGAAGTCCACTTTGCCAACCACGCAATTATTTCAGCAAGCCCCCTGCAACACCCTTAATTTAGGCAATGCTGTTGGCCCCGTTGCGCAGATGAAGAACCCAAGACTTTGTGATATCAGGTCATTTTACTTGACCCAAGATCACACAGCTAGTTACGTAGGAAAATCAGGACTTGAACCTAAGTCTGTCTGACCGGAAGCCATGTGCTTAATTACATGCGTCTGTCTGGGGCCCCTCTGCCATCCATCTGCCCATCCTCCAGCCCCCCCTCCTTTGGGACTCTGTCACAGGAGGCCACGAGAAGAGGCTAGCTCCTTCAGGAGCAGCAAGGTGCAAAACAGAACCAGGAGACCAGATTTTAAATCAGAACATTAAAAAAAATACTCGACAAGCTTCATGTTTTGCTTTCCTCATAGGTGATGAGGATCACTTTCCCAAAGGAAAAAAATCAATCAGTTGGAATGTGTCTTTCTAGAGAAAGCCTGGCATCTGTCAAATGGGGGGAAAAAAGACCCAGAAAAAGATTTCTTGGGTTGTGCGCTGGGGGTTGCTGACTCAGGCCGTATGCTCTACTCTATCATTACCAAGTTGAAAAGCTGTTGCTCCGTGTAGGAATGCAACATTGGTGGTTTGAACAGCTGGGCCGGGAAAATCCTTTACAAAGTGCGGAGGGCCGAGAGCTCTGGGAGCGCCCACCAGGAGCTGTGGGGCCGCAGGCTGGATTAAAGGAAATGGCAGCCACAACTGGGGCTTTTGTCAGGCTCAGTGTTTGGACAGGATTGCTCCACGTGGAAACCTGCTAAGGACATCCTGATGAGCTGGCAAATTTAATTGATAAACCGTTATTAGCAGTTAAGCCAGGGGCCCTGGGTGGCTCAGTTGGTTGAACATCTGACTTTGGCTCAGGTCATGATCTCATGGTTTGTGGGTTCGGGCCCTGTGCCGGGCTCTTTGCTGACAGCTCGGAGCCTGGAGCCTGCTTTGGATTGTGTGTTTCCCTCTCTCTCTGTCCCATCGCTGCTCACACCCTGTCTCTCTCTGTCTCTCAAAATAGGAATAAAAATGTTTTAAAAATTTAAAAGGAAAAAAACCGCAGCTAAGCCATGTTAAGACGAACCATGAGAGGCAGGCTAATATCTCAGGGTGATTGGTAGAGATACAACAGAGGTTCCCAGGAGAGTCTGCCATCTGATACTGAGATTTAATGATTGATGCCCCCCAGGGCTCCAGGCTAGAAGGGGGAAACCTAAACACCAGACTGAAATCCTTCTCATTGAATTTTGCTGAACAGTTCTTGTCTATTAGCTGAAGAGTCACTGGAATCCTTCTAAAGAGCATTTTACTATGCCACTATGAGATGATTGGGGACTTGGGATTGCCCTGGTGTCTTAGCTGAGTTATATATTCAACCCCAGCCAGATTGGTGTGACATTAGAGACAGGTAGGGCTCAGGAAGAAGGGAAAGGGGAGCGATCCTTTGTGGATTCAGATACCTATTCATTCAACATTTCATTAGTGAGCACATGCTGTGGGCCAGGCACCATGTGAGGTGAGGGGACAGAAAGATGAACCACAGAGGGCCATTCTTTGCCTCTGTGGAACTTAGAGGAGATAGACAAGTGGCACAGAGTAGTCAGTTCTGTGCCTTCTGGAGGCACACCAGATGCTGTAGGAGCAGGGAGAGAACCAACCCAGCCTGGCGGTAGAGGAGTGGGCAGTGCAGTCAGGGAGAGCTTCCTGCAAGAAGTGGCATCCAAGTTAACGTGAAGGGTAAGCAGAAGTGGTAAGAGAGCTGGAGAGCTGGGTTTCAGATGGGTTCCAGGCTTTAAGATGGCCCAGGGTGGAGAGGCTCATTCAAAACCAGAAGATGTTCCAATTACCAAAAAGGAGAGGGCAGGAGGGAGTGTTAAGGCTGGGAGGTGAGAGACAGGGAGAAGGAAGGTAAAGGAAGTTTTCTTTTAGCAGAAAACCCTAAGAGGCAAAATTCTCATAGTCGGTAGGAGTGGGGAAGGCAGATACAGTATCTGGCACACAGCAAGTACTCAGTCAAGGTATTATGTATGAAGGTCAGGTCAAACCTCACCTTCTCTATAAAGCCTTTCCCCTGTCAACATACAGAATTGTCTCCCATCTGTTGGCACCCATCCTGCACCCTGAACTGGCTGTGATTTCAGCACCGGAGACCTTGTAATGCTCCCACCTGCCTACCCAGCCACCCACCTATTTGCTTGCCCTGACACTCAGGTGCTGGTTCCAGTATCGTGCTGTGAAAGTGGGGACTGCGGCTTACTTGCTTATGGTCTACCCAGCACAGGATCCAGCATAGAGCAGGTGCTTACTAAATGCTTCCAGAGTAAGTGATTGCTCAGAGGAGGCAAGTGCAAGAGATGACCTTGAAAAAAATAATAGGTTCTCATGTGCCAGGCAGTGTTCTAAGCAGTTGCCTTGTATTGATGATTCGAGTTTGCAACCAAATTATAAGGTAGAGGATCATCGTCCCCATTTTATATACTTCTTATTTCTTTTTGCCCCCATTTTAAAGATGAGAGAACTAAGGGCCAGAGAAGGTAAAGTACCTTGCCTGAGGTCACAACTAGGAAGTGGCAGACCCAGGACTTGAATCCAGACAACTTGGCTCCCAAGTCCATTCTTTACTCTCCTCCAGGTTTTGGCCCCTGTGGGAATTTGAGTGCGGGCCCCTCTGTGTACAGCTCCTGAGGGGACACCCTAGCTCCTAAGAGCCAGAGGAGCTCCTTGGGGGAAAGGGTCAAGAGCAGGCAGGAGGGTGTTCACTGCCTGGGAGCCCCTTGGGCAAGGCAAGGGCTGGCCATTTCTGCCTTTTGGACTCATCTCCATAATCCTTGCCCAGGGGGCCCAGCAAACAGTCCTCTAGGAGACAAAGGGCCTGGCAGCCAGACTTCTCTCCCCTGAAATTAAAATCATCGGTGAGCTGACCCTGGAGCTTGGGTCCTCCTTGCCTGTCCCCAGTGCCCACACTTCCAGTGTTCCCAGTGCTATGTTCTCACTGCCTCGGCGAATGAGGAACCCTCTTCAGGTCTAACTCAGGCCCTTCTATCATTCTTTGAGCTGGGAGTGAACCTAAGAATGCTCTAGGGCTTTGGCCTCCCAGCTCCCCTGGCCAGCCGTGGGAAGAGGAATATTAATAACAACAGCATAAAAATAAGAAACAACCAGCAATAATTATAACTAACCTCTGGTTCTAGGTGCTTTGCATGAATTAGCTCATTAATTCTTTTTTTTTAAATTAATTTATCTTGAGAGAGCAAGAGAGTGATTACAGGTGGAGGAGGGGCAGAGAGAGAGGCGGAGAGAGAATCCCATGCAGGCTCTGCACTATCAGCACAGGACCCCACAAGGGGCTCGCTCGATCTCACAACCAAGAGATCATGACCTAAGCTGAAATCAAGAGTTGGATGCTCAACCAACTGAGCCAGCCAGGTGCCCCTTAACTCATTTATTCTTTGCAGCCACTAAGTCCATAGCCATTTTATAGATGGGAAAACTGAGAACAAGACATGTTGCTCACGGACATGTAGCTGATAAGTGGTGGAACAGGGACCCAGGCTTTTAGGTAATATTAGATTGCCAAAGAATAAAACTCAGCAAAGACGCCGCCAAATTAAGATGAGTGGCCATCGCCAGCTTGGCAGATTGGGTGGGGGCAGCAAACCCCTGGCTACCTGTTTGAGTCCTGTGTGAGCTTTCCCAGTGCCCTCTGCCCTCCCACCAATGGGAAGAAGGGGGACCAACAAGCCTATAGACTCCAGACAAGAAGAGCTCTTCGCTCCCAGGATTAGCTCTACAGGTGAAATGCTTTTTCTTTCTTTCTTTTTTTTTTTTAACTGACTGTTTATATTTTGGAGCCAGATGTGACCACAGCAATTCAAAGCCAACTCTAGGTGTGCTTAGAGGAAGGACCAGCTGTTTGGACTCTTCCTGGCCATCCAGGGGACTCAGAGTGGGTAGCTTTAAAGGAATGATGAATTGTTTTGGAACTCCCTTTGGTGGACTCCTTGACGTAGGCACCTGTACAACCCTCCCCCCCCATCCCCTGCCACATGCCACATGACCTTGGGTGTGGCAGAATCACTCATGCTAAGTGTGTCACTTTGGAATTGGCACTTGGGCCCACTTTGTAGGTCATTTTATTTCTAAGCAGAATCAAATGACAGCCTGATCTGTGGTTCCTGCCAAGAATGTTAATGGAGGACAGATCAATGTGCCTGGGGGCACCAGGGACACTGGGTTTGGGGGAAGTATCAGAAGCCATATGCTGCAGAATTCTGGGAGGCTACCATTTCCTTTCCCTGGCTTCCTAGCCCTCTTTTGTCCTAGCTAGGTATCAGCCTAGTTGGCCAGGGAACATGGAAGTTGTCTTTATTTATCTTGACCTTTTCATGTAAGTAATTTTTATAGTTCCATTAACTAGTAAGACCATTTGAAAACCACCAGGCAAAATATATTACCATGAGCCCCTCAGGGTCTTATGGGTTGTCTTGGGTGGAATGCTAATAAGACTAAGAATTGATTCAGAGGGCTCACCATGAGCGAGGGACCACAGACTGGGTGCCTTGGCCAGGGAAGGGCCAGTGTTGTCTTAGCAGTTTGTTTACAGAAGAGACCCCACGTCTGCCTCGACCCCTTTGCTTGATGCCAAGATGCCTGTGCTGGGTCCTGGCTGCTTATACGGGCTCATCCCCTGCCCCAGGACTGATGTTCCCGCCTTTATCTGGATCTCAGAATACATGTGTTCCCATGCAAGCTCTGTGTGGAATGGAGCCTTGTCAAGCTTGGTATAAATCAAAGTAAGCCAAAAAGGCAATCACCAGTGCGGTGGAGTCCTAGACTCCCAAAGCTGGAAGGAACACTTGGATCTTGTCCTTCCACCCCTTCATTTCAGAGAAACTGAGACCCAGAGGAGAGAGTGGACTAAATCAGTGATGGATCTGCATTTGGAGCTTACTTATGTCACCTGTGGTCCAGGTGATAGTGGGGCAGACGAGGAGGAGCAGGCCTGTTAGCATCACGTAGGTAGGGGCTCAAACCTTGGCCTGGCCACTGGATCATTGAGGGTCTGGCAAGAAACAGATGGTATGTTCACCAAGGAGAATTTTAGAAAATGATTACAGGTATTCCCCACCTATCAAAAGTTTGTGTTGCACCATTTTGCTTTTACAAAAGACTTTGACGTTACTCCCTGTTTTTGCGAGCACAAAGAAATCCACAGGGGATTTTTATGACGTGAAAAGCAAAAGGTGAAGGTGAAAATGGCACTCCTCATTTGCTTGGCAGCAAGTGCTTATAAAGCGAGCACGCACCCTGAGCCACAAGAGTGGCGCCTCCAGGCTCCTTGCCCCAAGGACTACGTTTAGCATCCCAGCATCAAGCCTGTGTAGCATTGAATTGTGTCAGAGCATCTATGTTTTATCTCAGTTTAATTTTGTGTTTCTGTTAGCAAGATGTGTCATAATGTATCTGAAAAACATAAGAGGTTTTTTTTGGGAGGGGCACCATTTTTCGTACAAATTAAGGTAATTGCTTTATGCTGTTTTGGCTTACAAAAGGTTTTATAGAAACGCTCTACTTTCAGATGGGAGGAGGGACCCGTATTTATAAGGGCATGGGGAGGGATAAAGAAACCAATAAGAAATGGTAGAGCATTTAGGGCTAGCAACCAAGGAGAGCCACTCCATGGTTGGGCTGAAAGAACCCCACCCACCCCAAGACCTTGAGCTGTAGAGGAGAGGCCCATGACTACTGATAACCCATTACCCTCCCATCTCCTGCTGGTATTTCCCATTGGCCAAACCCATCCAGAAGCCAGTGGGCAAGGAAGTCCATGAAGGGCTACTTCTCAGGACACAGAGAGGGGCACAGAAGGGCAGAGAGTGCTCTGGAGGGGCAGATGGAGAACGTGTGTTCTCAGGATAAAAACTGGTTCTTACTCTGTTTACACAGAAAGCACAAATGCACTGTATATCTGTGTATGTATTACATGTATATCTGTGGTATGAAAATTTCATGTTGGGGAGAGTAATTAAGGACAAAATGTCTAAAATGATTTCTGGAGGGGAGCCGTTGATCATGAAAGCAAGGTTGAGAAATACCCATCTCACACTGTAGCCATAGGAATTGGCACAAATTATTTAGCCCTTCCTGTGGTCTAGATTTCCAACTATAAATGGAGTAGTAATTACACCTGCCTCAAGGATGGAAGGGAGCAATGGAAATTCAGTGCCTGGTGGAGAGAAAGGACTCGTCACTTGACTGTTTCTCACTGACCACAGTTACTAGTGTCTACCTGAGCAAGACCATCAGTGACAACATGAGGGGTAACTAAATCTTCCATAGTTCTTGTCCCTAGCCCAAGGAGGAAAGAAAAAGCTGCAAAAGAATGCTAGCTGAGCATTTGTGGCTGCTGAAGGTTATGCTTCCCAGCTTGACTGGCCCTTGTTCCTTTGAGAGGACCTACAGTACTACTTTAAAAAGGAGGCGTGGCATCATTGAGTGTTTCCTAAGCACATTTTGGGCTTTGTTGTACCATCTGATCATACATGTGAGTAAATGATAGAAGAATAGAAAGGGAGAAGGGACCTTTAAAGTCCTATTGTCTGATTTCCCACCAGACCAGGAACCTTCTAGAGAAAGGCCCCCTCCCCTCATAAAGTACCAGAGAGTAAGTATTTCAGGTTTTACTGACCATCCATCTCTGTGGCAGCGGCTCTACTCTGTCCCTGTAGTTCAAAATCAGCCAGGGTAATATGTATGTGAATGGGCATGGCTGTGTTCCAATAGACCTTTATTCACAGAAATAGGCAACCAGTGGGATTTGACTCCAGGGCCACTTTGCCTGTGGACCCCTCCCTTCTGTAAGGTCCTCTCTGCTCTGCTCCATTGTCCCTAATGACAGGTTGTTCCCTACCTGTAGAAACAACCCTTTGAACTGCTGAACCCATTCAGGTGTTAGAAAGTCTTGCCTTGGGTTAGGCTGAAATCTGCCTGCTTGTCACATGGGCCCCTGGATCCCTCTTCTGTCCCAGATAGAAGGGCTCTCACTTCTCTTTAGTAGCATTGCAGCCTGCCCAGTGGAGTGTGACTGCCTAGTACTTTCTCCTCCAGGCCAGACAGCACTGCGCCACCTCCACCCTCCCTACAAGTCCCAACCTTCACAGGACCTTCACACATCACATGTCTGCACCCTCTACATCCTGATCCTTTTCTCTTGGCTTGTTAATGTCCCTTCCTCGAAAAGGAGAGGTGCTCGGAAGAGTCCCCACCAGCCACACATAGAGTATCTGTAAAGTATGGCCCAACGGGAGGTCTGGGGATATTTAAGACTCTGGATTTAATCTCAAGTAGCTCACAGTCTAGTTGGGAAGACCAAATGAACCCAAGCTAAGGGAGAAGTGGCAGGAGGCCAAGTGTACTATGTACCACCAACTGCCTTACTGCCCGTCCCCCCCCCCCCCCACCCCATATCATGGGATTTAGAGGAAGAAGAGGCCTCTGTGGACTGGGCTAGTAGGAGGGAACCTTGTGTGGATAGGGGTGTTCTGGTGGGAAACCTTCCATAGATGTGCACACTGAGTGTCTGAAGCCTCCCTGGCTGCTTCGTAGAGCTGGGTGGTGGAGGTTATGCCTGGCCTTGGTGACCCCAGTGAGCCCGGTGCAAGTGTTTTGGGCTTCCAACTGCTGCGAGGTGACATGGTGGATCCAGAATGGCCCTAGAAGCATTGAAGGCTGTCAGCAGTAGAAGGAACTTTAAGAGTGGTGTGTTGCAATGTGCCTATTTTACTGACCAGAGAGAGGAAGCCACTTGCCTAATCATGGCAGGAGTACAGAGCCTGAACTCACACTCCAGTCTCCTGCCCCCTAATCCAGTGCCATTTCCAAAGGAATGAAGGACAGAAAACAGGCTCCCTGTGATGTTAAGAGTAAGGGCCATAGAAAGGGGATGGGGCTTGAAGGCCAGAAAGTGGGACCAGGGTAGTGACAGTGGTCCAGGCATTTCCTGGAGGGCGTGGGCAGGATGATAGCTCATGGTGATTAATGGGACTTTATAGACCTCATCTGGTCTTGTCTTGATTTATAGGTAAAACTGCAGGACCTGGAGAGGAAAGTGAGATGTTTGATATCATTGAGATAGATGCAGATAGTCGTAACCCAGATCTTCTCACTCCTGGAGCTGGGCTTTCCTGCAACCCCACATCACCAGGGCTCAAGACCCCCAGTCACCCTGGTCCCCCATGGCCAGAAACAGCCAGAGCCGAGGGGGCAGGGCCTAGAGACCTGGTGACTTCTCTATGACTAAGCTCTGAAGCTCAGGGGTGCTCTCCTGGGGCAGGTGGCTCTCTCCTTGGGACCCACAAACACTGAGCCACCTGCTTTTTTGCAGGCAGCATGAGAGCTTAAAAAGGCTGAATAGGAAGTGGCCTCTGCCTCCCCACCCCCACCCCCTAGGGGTAGAGATTCACAAAGAAGAGGCAGGTGCTGATATTGCTATCTCCCTCGAGGTGTGCTGGGATGGCTATGACAGAGTTGAGGTAGCACGTGTTGCAAGTCCCAAGACCTGGCACATGGTGGGTGTTCAGAAAATGCTAGTGGACAGGAAGCAGGGATATGTGGTAGCAGCTGTTAGTTGTGTTAGACATCAAGTGCAGACCACATGTCGGATGCATGCATGTGTGCGGGTGTGTGAAATCATAAAGGCAGCTCATGCTCACTGAGTGCTTTCTGTGTGCTGGGCGCTGGCCTTACTTAGCACTTCCCATGTATTTCATTCAATCTTTGCCAGCCGCCTATGAGTTAGGTACTATTATCGTCCCCATTTTACAGATGAAGAAACTGGGGCATGCAGCGTTAGCTAATGTGCTTATTGTCCTGTGCTATAATTGACAGGGAATTTAAACTTAGGTCATCACATTATCTACCATCCTGGCCTCTCCATCAGGGGCAGGACAGGGTTGCCCTCCAGCACACCATCCTGATCAGGGACTGTCACCAGATCCCTACAGCCCTCCCCATGTGTCTCAGCGAAGGGTGAGAGTGAGGGAGACCGCTTGTGTCTGGAGGCCCCAGCCTTGGGCCTGAGGACACCTTACTAAATAACAATAGCAAGACTCCTACAGTACTTACTATACCCCAGGCCCCACTGTGGGTGCTTTGTCAACTCATATAATCATCATACACAACCTGAGCCCATCCTGTCCCCATCCCCCCACCGAACAGATGGTGACTGACACAGAGATGGTATTTACTTGCTCGAGGTCTAGAGCTCCCAAGTGGCATCCCTGGGCCCAGACCTGGCTTTCTGGTGCAGTCTTTGCTTTTAACCACTGAGCTGTGCTGCTTCTCCCTAAAAAATGCCTCCAGTCCCCAGATGTTAGAAGCAGGACTGAGGCAGGATGGTAGGTGGTGGGAAGCTGAGAGAACAGAGGTTTGGATTTCTCAGTGGGGCAGGGGAGGGGGGGAATGGCTGTCCCTCAGTCATACTGTGGGGCTGTATCAGAGCGAGCCTCTGATTCCCAGTCCCCAACAGTAGGGCGTGGATGGAGCAATGGAAAGATAGGCTCAACAAAGTGCCCCGGTTTAGAGTTACAGGGGCCAGAGAAGAGGGCAGCCAGTGTGGCAGAAGCCTAACTCAGCCCCTCCTAGGGACTAGACAAAGGCTGGCATGAGGGGCTGGGGTCAAAAGAACTTAGGGCACCTGTATACTCTAGGGGGGTGGCTGCTGTGTAAACCCCAGGCCTCTGTAGAGGGGCTGCCCACCACTGCGCCACAACGGCATCTAGGGTAGGAGTCAGGTACCCCCGCCCCAGGGAGGAGCACGTGTCTCCCCTCCATTCTCCTTAAGAGCCTCTCCTCCCAGCACCCACATCCTAGCCCCTCCCCGCCAGGCACATAAGCACACAGTGGTCCAATTGCCAAATATGGCTGTCTGAACCTCAGATATTTGCTATCAATGTTTCATGCTTCAAGCAACACTGTCTAAATGACACCTATGAAATATGGATGGATTGAGGTTTTGACAAGCAAACAGCTCAGGCATAATATCAGGGCGATGAGGAGGGGTAGGGGATAACGAGGTCTGGAGGGACCACAGGGACAGCAACCACACTGGGAGTCGGGCCCAGGGTTTGTGGGGGTGGCTCTTCTCTGTGCATGGGGACACTGGGAGCTGGTGCTGGATACAGGGCTGAGCTAGGGGGAGGTGCCAGACTTGCCCAGAGGCCCCAGCTAGGGGTGCTGGAGGTAGGCCTATGCTCAGGTCTCCAGGGAGAGAAGGCAAGGGTTAGCAGGGCACTTAGTCTTCCTCCTTCCACCCTTGAGCTGCCCTGAGCCCCACCCCCCGCCCCCTGCCCCCCTCTCCCACCACCCAGCACCTCCCTGCAGGAGGGCTCAGTGTGTCCTGTGTTGGAAGCAGCTTCTCTGGCCTCTGCCTTCAGCTGTCACCCTCCTCAGGGTCGACCACAGCACCCTGTGCTGTCCCCCTGTGCTAGCTCCCCCAGCTCCCGAGCTATCTGGGCAGAGAGAGACATCCAGCTGGGTGAGAGGTGAAGGTCAGGGTCTTGGCCACCTCTCCCCTCCCTTTACCTTCAGCAGGCTCATCCCCAAGTTCGTCCTTTCTGGTCAAGAGACCACACGCTATCCGTGCGGTCACAGGCACTCGGGCCTCAGTTCCTCCATGCCTAAAATGAAGGGGTTGGACATGATTTTCTCAGAGGTCTCTTCCAGCCCTGATACTTGGGAGGTTCATTGTTCACTATCTGCCCCTCCCCCCACCCCACCCCCACACCAGCAGAGCCTCCCAGGGTCAAGGTGTTGCTCTGTGCAGTTAGAAAGCAGCTAGAGGTGTCTTGAGCTAATCTGACAAGCTGACAGGAGGGTCTTGGAGAAGGCTGAGGTGCCCAGCAGTGGACCATGCTGGGGACTCAGCCTCTGGGGGAGAAGCAGAAGCTAAGGGCAGGGCTTGGAGCTGGCTGGGCTGGGTGCTGGCCTCTGAGGGGGAGCCTCGGGATGGACATCTGGTGTCCAGTGTGTTCTGGGCACATTGACCCATTTGAATTTGGAAAGGCTAGTGGAGCAGGGACGGCCAGGGCAGCAGAAGTGGCCATTGAAGTCTTGCTAGCAGCTGGGTGAGCAGCTCGCTGTGGCTCTAAGTGGGGCTGGTCCCTGGGTCCAGGGGCCAGCCCAGTCCCCTAGTGAGAACAGGATTAACTGGTGGGCCCCGGCCACTCTCTGGAGCTCCAAGTGAGGGCATGTGGACATCTTCACAGACCAGAATCCTCCCTGAAAGCCACCTGTGCAAATGAGAAGGACTTGGGCACCAGGCCCAGACACACCACAGCCAGGCTTGTAGAGGACAGGCTGACTACAGACCACTGATCTGTGGGGCATCTGAAATGACTCCTCTGGGGCCCTGGGCAAAGCCAGGGCAATGGCTTCAGGGTCAGCATCTGTGTTTGGGAGGGCCAGAGGGACCTCCCACCAACCCTAAAATGGACTTTGTTGTCTAACCTGGCAGTGGCCTCTCAGTGGTCATTCAGGCCAGGCAGTGGACGTGGCAATAGAGTGGGTATTTAGAGGTCAATGGTTGCTCCTCAGAACTCACCGTTGGGGCCCACCTGCTCCCCCAGCCCAGGCCAGTTCCAGGCAGAGAGAAGGTCTCTCTCATTGCTTGTCAGAAAAGAAGCACTTCATCTAGATCCCGTCTAAGAAACTGACAGGGTCGATGGTAGCTGCTGATTTCCCGAGCTTACAAAATTGGCCTGGGTGGCAAATGGGGGTTTTCTGTAATCCTTCACTGATGGATTAGATGGTGGGGCAGATCTCTCAGGAGCAAAGGACGACCTTGAGAAAATGTGATGTCAAGGGAAGAGAGAAATAATCCCCCTTCCTCAAACTGCTGCCAATAAGCCTTCTCGACACTGGAGGAAGTTGATGGAAAGTTTGCTGCCGCTGCTGCTGCCTTCCGGCTCAGGAGGCTGTAGCATTTGACTGCATGATAAGAAATTGCCAGACACTTTCTAATTACAATTATCATCATCGTAGATGTCTCTCTTAATTACTTTCTTATAATTAGCTGTTGCTTTTTCCTTAGCATTTGTGTACTGTGCAGATTTGCTGACATTTGAGAGCCCCAAAATAGGGGCATTTGGGGAGGAGAGCATTTCAAAAGGTGGGGGACACCGGATACATTGGGGGAGCTGGATACATTTCAGGCAACTCAGTACATTTTCGGGCCCTCATAGAAAGAAGCTGGGGAAAGCCAAAAATGGATGTGATGGGTCACTTCCTGAGCTTATGGGAAAGAGAGTAGGAGTGTGGATTTAGCATCGGAGTTTGTGGAGGGTCTCCAAGTGTTAAATCTTGGACAGAATGTTCTTGAAAAACTAAGGCTTCTGTTTCACAGGCTGGGGTTTCCTTTTAGGAAACGAGGCTGGGATGAAGCACACTCCTGTTGGATCCATTTCAGAGTTAATTAAATGACTCGGGTCAGGAGTAGCTTGATTTTCCCCAAAGCCAGTGATGCATTCTGAGCATCCCTGGGCCCCAGGGGATTATTACAAAGTGGTTTATGCTCTCTGCCCAGATGGTTGGTTTTCACTGTCTGTTTCTGTTCTTCTTCCCTCTCTCCCGGCCCCCTGCAGCCCTGTGTACAGAGGAGTGTGTGCACGGCCGCTGTGTTTCCCCGGACACCTGCCACTGTGAGCCTGGCTGGGGAGGGCCCGACTGTTCCAGTGGTAAGTCTGGGGCCCTTGGTGGCCAGGAGGGGCCCCTTGGCTCTGGTTTGGGAGGGACTGTGTCATGTGCATGCCGAATTCTTTGTGTTGGCCTGGGGCAGCCCAGGAGAGTGTGAGGATCAGGGAGGAGGCATACCTGCAGTTTACATGATGATACTTGGGGCAGAAGGCTCCAGGGGCATGAGGGTAATGGTTTGTGGGGTCTGGAGAGCACTGTGCATTGCATTTGTAGGGCATTGTGGAGTATTTGTGCAAATCTGACTTGATGAAACACTTCTGGATATGGTCTTTTAATGGTTGATGTGAAATTGAGGTACCACCCAAGGGTGCATACCCAGGGGGTCAAGGATTATGGTCAAGGCCTTGTCCTCAGCTTCATTGGCATAAAGGTCCAGTTTTGTGGTGTTCACAGAAGTTTGAGGGACCAGTTCACAAGACTGGTGGACACTGGGATGCCTCTGTGTCCCCGAAGGTAGGAGAATGAGACTCTTATGGGGTGGGTCACCATATTCCTGCATTTCTCTGGGTAGACAGTGCATGGGAGAAGGCTTCCAAGAAAGGGTGGGTAAGACAGATACTCTTGGGAAGGACCTACAGGGCATTGTCTCTGCTGTGGGGCTGGCCACCGAGGGGGTGGGGCACACCCAGCAGCTGCTCTGGGAGTCCTCTGCCAAGACCCCCAGCTGAAAACCACTACTGCTTTTCTGGCTCATTTTCCCTGAACACCCACAGCTGACCCTCTTTCCACTGGCACATGGTGCAGTCAGTGGTTGGTTAACCTTATGGTCTTCTGTGATTATCAAACAGGCCTTGATTAGTGTTGAAGCCCAGTTTTCTTCCTGCTTTGACCTGGGGTAGAGTGTCTTCTTTATTGTGACTTGAGATGATAACCTATCTAAGCAGATCCTTTGGGGGTCTAACCCCCAGTATTTACCCATCTTTGGGACCCACCTCCCTGTTCTCTGTCCCATTGCAGGTAGCTGCGATGGTCATGGAAACTTGAAGAGGGGAAACGTAGGTCCGTGTTGGCCCAATGTGGTGCTATTTCCCTTTTCCACGGTTTCTTCTGGGGTGGAAACATCTAGTTATAGCCTTTTTGTCCAAAGGCCTTGACCAGAGCCTCTCTGTCTACCCAGTGCATGAAGATATACCCTATAGCAAGGCTATTAGATGTGGTTTTGTTTTGAGCCTGGGTGGTTATCTTGGCTTGGAGGGGCCAGACTCTGTTTGGGGTACTCAGGAGGGTCTCTGCAATGCATGGGGGCCCCCAGTGACCACAGTGGCCTCCTCCTTCCACCTGGTTCACTGCTTTGAGGTGAGCCACGCTGCTTTGAGGTGGGCCACGGATTCCTCCAAACAACAGAAAGCAAACCTGAGAGACATGTGAGGTAAAGGAATGTGTTCCATTAGTCTTTCTGTGAACGGACAGGAAACATGTTGGCTAAAATGTTCAAGAGCTTGTTCCCGGCTTGTGCTTGTCCCTGTTTTGTTTTATGTAACTTTGTTTACCATGAATCTTTGATGAAGAGCTAACTTGGATTAGGCGAACCCTGCTGGGACAGGTCTGCTTGCTGCTGCTGGATTATAATGTCAAGGGCAGCCTGTTGGAGGTTGAAATACAGCCTGAGTCTCAGGGGCCCTGAGTGCATATAAACCAACATCAGCAATCAGCGCAAGTGTGTTTGGTGCTTACTGTATGCTGGGCTGTGCTGGGCACGGGGTGGGCCCTGGAAGGTCTTTCAGACATGGTCTGCATCTCTCAGGGTTTCTGTCTGGTGAAAGAAATGGAATGAAGGCAGCACTCGATTTAATAGAACTGGGCAGGTTAGAGGAAATCTTGCCCCTAGAGTGAGTTTACCAAACATACAGGGAAATGGCCTCGTTAGTTGCCAGTACAAAACTGGACTGCCTGATTTCCCCACCCCCGATTCAGTCATCAGACTTGCTGCTGAGCAGCCCATAAGCTGTTTCCTCAATTACATTCATTCTCATGGGCTGAAGAGCCACCACCCCTAAGTCTACTCAAAGGCGTGTAAGTACTGAGTCTGTAAGAGATACCAAAAGATAGGCTCCAACCCTCTGCTGGAATCAGCATTGAATGAAAAGAATTCATAGACTCTCACTTTCAAAGTCATTCAGAGCATTGAATGCTTAGATGCCACCAAGTAGTGCCTTCTGACTTCTTCCTGAGTCCCTCCATTAACAAAGAGCTCACTGCCTAAAGAGAACATACGTGCTGACTTCTGTCTATCTACTTTCCCCTTCGATCCAGTGGGAATCTGTCTCAAGCGTTTACCAGTCAGTTCTCACTCATGATAAAGTCCAGGGCAGGGTGATGGATTGCCATGACTCTCCCAGCCATGTCTGGAATTTCTCCCAAGGAGATCAGTGAAAAAGGCCATAGACTGTGTATGGGAAGATGTTCATCAAAAAGTAGTTGATAATAGGGGTTGCCTGGGTGACTCAGTCAGTTAAGCATCTGCCTTCAGCTCAGGTCACCATCTCATGGTTCATGAGTTTGAGCCCTGTGCCAGGCTCTGTGCTGATAGCTCAGAGCCTGGAGCTTGCTTTGGATTCTATGTCTTTCTCTCTTTCTCTACCCCCTCCGTCCCTGTTCTCACGCTCGCTCTCTCTCTCTCAAAAATAAATAAACATTAAAAAAAAAAAAGTAGTTGATAACAGCCACTGGGGCTACATAGAAGAAACCAGAGTTGCCTTCCATGGCCCTTCCCATATTAGAAGGAAGGCTTGCATGTAGGCTTGCATGGAAAAATAATAACATAAGTAGGTTATTTGTTGAATTTTACTGGGCACTAGGCACCCTTCTTACTTAGTTTTCACAACAACCCTATGGAATAGGAATTACTATGATCCCATGTACAGATGAGAAAGTTGAAGCACAGAAAGGCTAAAGAACTTTTCACAGACATGTATCTAGTGCATGGTGAAACTGGGGCTATCAATGAAGCAGAAACCTGAGTCCAAAACTTGAACTCTTAACTATTGTGTTCTTCCTCTGGATGCTCAATCTCTGTTAATACAGCCTAAGGTTGAGGTAGGTCTTGGATGAGAAGACAGTGCTGTCACAGGGGAAAGAAGGATCTGCTTGAAAGGTGTGTGTCCCTAGATACTGTTTAGACGTGCAGACAGACGATTCCGCATGGGATGCAAACTGACTAGGTGTCCTGCAAACAACTTTAGCATGCTTGCTGGTGGGCCGCTGGATGCTCATCTGCCTGAGTGTGCCTTAGGGTCTCTGAGGGTCCCATGCTCCTGGGGACAGGTGTCCTGGTCAGTGCAGTGCAGTGTGCACCTCTGGAGATTTCTGTATGGAAGCTGCCTGTGTACATGTCTATACATGCGATACCCTTGTAGGAAGCTTTAATTTTTGTTTAATGGAAAGCATTATTCTTGTTTTTCTGATTCTAAAATTAAAGCTGTTCATGTTCAAAAGAAAATCTAGGGTGCCTGGGTGGCTCAGTTGACTAAGCATCTGACTTCAGCTCAGGTCATAATCTCATAGTTGGTGAGTTCCAGTCCCTTATGGGGTGAGCACCAGCCCCCCCTCCACTGGGTGAGCTCAAGCCCCACTTTGGGTGAGCCCCATTTCTGTCTCTCTCTCTTTCCCCCTCATGGAATTCTCTCTCTCTCTCTCTCTCTCTCTCTCTCCCCCTCTTTCCCTCTCTGCCCCTTGCTTACTTGTGCCCTCTCTCTCTCTCAAAAACTACAACAGAGAGGTGCCTGGGTGGCTTAGTTCGTTAAGCGTCTGACTTTGGCTCAGGTCACAATCTTGCAGTTTGTGAGTTCAAGCCCCACATTGGGCTCTGTGCTACAGCTCAGAGCCGGAACCCGGCTTCAGATTCTGTGTGTGTGTGTGTGTCTCCCCTTCTCCCGCTTGCACTCTCTCTCTTTCAAAAATAAATAAACATTTAAAAAAATAAAAAATACAATATAATATAGTCAATACAATATAATACAATAAAAAGAAAATCCAGAGTCTACCAGAAGCGTACAAAAAGGTTAGACACACACACCAGAGACAACCGCTTATAACATTTGGGTTCTTGCCCTTTCTGTCATTTCCCTACATATTTGCACTGAGAGCTAGATCTGGATAAAATCTTTATGAATGAGCTCATATGTATGTGCTGTTCTGTAACTTGCTTTTTAAATTTAACTTTATGTCATGCACTCATTTCCTTGTCAATAAACATGAGTCTCTCGTTAAATTTTTAATAGGCTTTATAGAGTTTCCTTCTCTGGATTACCAGACGTATGTGACTGGTCTCTTGTTACGGGCATTTAAGTCATTTTGGGATTTTCACTATTGCAGGCCTCACCGTCCTCTGTTCAGGATCCTAGGGGTCTGTCGATTTCAGACTTCCAGTTTTTTCAGAGCTTTGGAACATGTATGGTGACTATACATCTATGACCTGTAGCCTCAGTGGGGTTGGGGCAGCACCCTGGGATGAAACATAGTAATATTTCTGAAGGGATGTATGACTAATCGCATCCAGTAACACTGAGACAATATATAACCACAAATCAGTTCCATGGATCTGGCCTCTAAATGAATTTTGGTGCCGAACTTTAAAACATTTTTTCTTTTGGACTTGTGTTAGGGATTTTTGGATTGTGGGCAAGGACTGTGGCCCTGTATAAAAAAATGCTATGGTGATTTTTCTGGTGCATTTATCTTTGTCCATTTGTCACGATTTCTTCTTAGGATAAATTCCTGGAAGTGGCAGGGAGGGTTATAAAGATCTATCATTCTACTGCCTGCCCTGTCCTGCCCTTTGTGGCTGTCAAGGGATTTATGACTTTGACAGTTGTGAAGGGGACAGAGCTAGTACTGGAGTGGGGGTGGGAGGCCTTTTGTTCTTTTCTGGACTCATACCCCCATAGCCTAATTTCTTTAAGGCCTGGACTAAATGCTCTCTGCTCCATGAAGAAAGGGTGATTCTGATTTGCCTGGGGAGCGACCACATGAGCTGTTGTGGAGAATTCCGAGGTGTTAGGTGGACCGATGTGGGGGAAGTGGAGTGGCTTCATGCTTGGTCATAAACCTCTATCCCATATAATAATGAAGAGGAAAAGGATGAAATGTCAGTTTACACTGCATAGAGACGACAGAGTGACTGTTATTAAATTGTACTAATCTCACAAGTGGAGATAAAAAGAAAGAAACAGTTTTCCTATATTGAATATCTAGCTTTTTCAAGTAATTAGGAATATTAAAGCACTGACAATGATTGAGATAGAAACATTATTCATAACTTTTATTTCCGCACTGGGCAATGATCCAGTATATTTCATTTATGAGGTTTCAGCTGTAAGGAGAAGGACGTGAGCCAATTCCTAAATTAAATATGCCCTGTTAACTTTTACAAATGATACCCAAGAATCAACTTGGAAATTTAAGCCTTCATTGTATTATTTAATTATTGTATATCCTGGGTCCTGCTCCTCTGCTTCCCATCCTGTGGTGCTTTGCAGCCCAGGTTCTGGGCTCTAGCATGGCGATTTGGTCTCTGGCCTCCTCCAGCCCCTCTGGGGGAGGCCTGAGAGAAGGCCGTCCCTCCATTTCCCCACCGCCTCCCTCATCCTTAGATTCTCCTGAACTTGTTCCATCCATGTGCGCTGACAGAGTGCAGGACAGTGAAAGCTCACTACACAGCATCTTACTGTCTGATGAAACCTCCTGGCCACCTCACCCTGGGTGTGAGGCATTACTTCCCCGACTAATGAAGGCAGCAGGAACCACCATGTTGGGATACCATTTAGGAGTAGCTTGTACTTTTGAATGGCAGGTGGGACCCCTGGCTGCCTAGGCTCTCAGTTATCCTTGATTAAAATAAAACAGTTACCAGCCCAGAAATATGCCCATATTCCTAAAGTAGCCTGGGCACCTGTAGGTCAGTGCTTTTCAAACTAAGGTTTGTGTTTCCTAGATTTGTGCATGCGTGTGCGATAAAATATACATCGCATGGAATTTACCATTTTAAGCATTTGTAAGTAGACAGGTCTGTGGCATTAAGTATATTCACATTGTCAAACCATTGTAATTCCTACTCATCTCCAGAACTTTTCCATCTTCCCCACCTGAAGCTCCAGACTCATTAAACACTAGCTCCCACTCTCCCCTCCCCCTTAGCCCTAGCAACCATATTCTATTTTCTGTCCCTAATAAGTTGACGACTCTAGGCACCTTCTATAATATTTGTCTTTCCGTGTCTGTCTTATGTCACTTAGTATAATATCTCCAAGTTTCATCCATATTGTAGTACGTATCAGAACTTCTTTGCTTTATAAGGCTGGGTAATATTCCATTGTCTGTATAGACTGCATTCTGTTTATCTGTTCATCAGTGAACACTTGTTTTGACTGTTGTGAATAATGCTGCTATGAACATGGGTATACAGATAGCTTTTCAAGTTCCTACTTATGCTTCTTTGGGGCATATAATCCTGAAGTGGATTGCTGGATCATATGATAATTCTACATCTAATTTTTAAGGAATCATCATACCTTATTCCATAGCATCTGTACCATTTTACATTTCCACCAGCAATGCCCAAGGGTTCTACTTTCTTTACACCCTTGCTGATGCTTCTTATTTTCAGGGTTTTTTTTAAATTCTGATAACTGCAATTCCAGTGGGTATGAAGTGGTACCTCATTGTGGTTTTGATTTGCATTTCCCTACTGATTGGTGATGTCAAGCATCTTTTCATGTGCTTATTGACGATATATAGATCTTTAGAAAAATGTCTACATAAGTCCTTTGCCTGTTTTTTAATTGGGCTGTTTGCTGTTGCTGTGTTGTAGGAGTTCTTTATATATTCTGGATATTAATCCCATATTGAATATATTATTTGAAAACATTTTTTCTCATTCTGTCAGTTGCCTTTACACTCCGTTAATTAGGGTCCTTTCATGCACAAAATATTTGGATTTTGATGAAGTCCAGTTCTCTTAGTTTTTCTTTTGTTACCTGTGCTGTTGGTGTCATATTCAAGAAATCATTGTCAAATCCAATGTCATGAAGTTTTCCTTTGTGATTTAAGAGTTTTATCATTTTAGGGGCGCCTGGGTGGCTTAGTCAGTTAAGCGTCCGACTTTCGCTTAGGTCATGATCTCGCAGTTCATGGGTTCGAGCCCCTTGTCAGGCTCTGTGCTGACTGCCAGCTCAGCCTGGAGCCTATTTCAGAGTCTGTATCTCCCTTTCTCTCTGACCCTCCCCTGCTCACGCTGTCTCTCTCTCTCCTAGAAATAAATAAAAATACTTAAAAAAAAAGAGTTTTATCATTTTACCTCTTGCATTAAGGTCTTTGATCCATTTTTAGTTAATTTTTGTATATGGTATATGGCAGGGTTCCAACTTGGGTTTTTTTTGCATGCAGATATCAAGTTTTCAGAGCATTTTTAAAAAAGACTTTTGCTAAAGGTTTTTGAAGCTACGGAGTTTAATTTTTTACCATATAACGGTTCATTAGTTACCTGATAACTAAGTTAAATGTTGCTCCTTATATTACAACAAATAAAGATTTATTCTAGAATTAAATGTAGAATTGGCATTCATTAAAAAAACAAACAAACACGTGATCATTTGAGCCTTTGGTGGACATTTTGGAGCTATGCCACCAGGGACACAGCCAATTTAGAAGTAATGTTTGAGAAGCAGTAGAAAAGGCAGAAAGACCGTAACCAGAATTGGATCTCCCCGTGCTAGTGACTATTTGGAAGAATGGTTGAAAGAGAGATCTGGCCCTGAATCCCTTTCTCCACTGCATTCTTGGGGTCTCTGTCTTCCCTCCAGCATTCTGGGCTGTGTGCAGTACCCCCACTGTCTTATGTCTGGGCTTCTTGGCTCTGGATTAGCATAAAGACTCTGGCCGAGCCCGCACTGCCTTGTCTTGGGCATCCCAGGGTCTCTGCATCTTTCCTTAATGCTCAGTGCTGACCCTCCATGGCTCTGAGTTATATGAATCTCACATTGCTGTTGTCCTAAAGATCTCTTCACATATGTTTCATATAGCCACAAATTCCTGGAATAGAGTATTAGAAAGCATGGTCTGGGATGCCAGAACCATGTCTGAGATCTCATAATTTAACCTGAAACCACTGAATCAAGGGCTGGGAGGGACCACAGAAATTGTTGGGTCTACCTCTATCTTACAGATGGGCAACTGAGGTTCAGAGAAGGGAAACTGCTTCTGAGGTTACCCGGGCAGTAGTGGTATAGATGTGACTTGATCCTGGATCTCCTGACTCCCATGCCTTCTGTCTCCCACCAGCTGCTCTAGGAGTTCAGGGCTAGGGTTAGAGGCACATGGATCTCATCATATCAAAGCAAATAGACCGAGTTGTTCTATAGACCTTTGTGCAGATGACCCTAAAGGTTCCAGTCCCTCCTGGTGCCTTCTTAGCCTAGGCCTAGAGCACAGGTTCATGACTGTAGGTCAGGCCAGGGCACTGGGATTGGGAACTTCCAGAGGGGCCCACCCTGTCATCTGCCTGATTTGAAAACTACATCAGGGAAGAGTCCCCATCTCAGGGGCTCTTGAATATACTTCTCACTGATGAATCTGGAGACGTCACAGTCTGGCAGCACAGGGCATGGGGGCAAAGCAAAAGTACAGGATATGGGCCAGGGTGCCTGCCTCTGTCCTGGGGCAGGTGAGGGGGCCCAGAAGGAAATGGGCAGGGCCTGATGGGGGAGTGAGTGGGCCCAGCCCCAGAGGTCTGTTGGGAAGGACCACTGCCAAAACTTCGGGGATCCTTCTAGTGATGGGGTGAGGAGCCTGAGCGGGAGAGTGGGAGAGGAGAAGGAAGCGTGAGGGGCCACAAGGTCTAAGGAGGAAGGTGAATGAGATTCCTGCTCCCACCATGTGCAGATGCTGCACACAGTCCATCTCATTTCACCTCCTGGCAGCTTGGAGAGGTCATGGATGCTGTCTCCATTTTATAAAGAAACTCAAACTCCGAGAAGAAGAGTGACTGCTGATACTCACCCAGCTAACAAGTGGTAGATCCAGGATTAGAACCCAGAACTGTGTCCTTCCCATAGCTTCATATTGCCTCTAAAGAAATGGAGGCCCTGTGCTGTAACACACAGGAAAGCTGGCTTCAGGTCCTATCACTGCCTGGGTGACCCTAGCTAAGTCCTCCCCTCTCTGTAAGCCTCAGTTTTCTCATCCGTAAAATGGGAAGGTTGGTGTGGCTTGTCCACTGTCAAGTCCCATGATGCTCTTTTTCTGAGAAGTCAAAATCTAGTCAGAATCTTACCTAATCAAGGGCCCTGGTAACCTTCCCACTGACCTCTGGGGAGGGAGTCTCTCCCCTGCCCCCGTGCACAGCCCTCCTATGATTCTCTCTATATATTCTGGGACCTGGAAGAGGAGTGGGGAGGAGGCTGGGGGCAGCCTCATGACTCACATCCTTGCCTCCCCCGGGTGGGGGCTCCTGGTGAGGCCTCCGTCGCCTCATCAGGGAGGCGGCGTGTGGAGGGGCTTCGTGCCAACAGGGAGGCTGCTGCTCCTTGGTTGTTTTTTCACTATGCTGAGCTGGCTGTCAAGGTTAAAGCAACTTCAGATGAATCACCACAAAGCAATTACACTTGCTTTTTCTCGCGTGCCGCCCTGCCCAGCCTGCGGCCCCTCGCAGAACCGCCTGGGCCGCCTTCTGCCGGCATCTGGTACGCCTGTGGGCCTCCCCGGGACAGTGGGCTCCGTGTCAGCGCCGCACACTGGGGCTCAGTCACCGTGACGGGAACAGAAGGGAGAGGCGGATGCGGCAGCAAATGCTTTTTCAAGGTCTGTGCGTAAGAGAAGCTGCGATTCACCCCAGAATTCTAATTTTGAACAAAAAAGAAGTCAGTAGCAAGGGCCACCAGCTCCATCGGCTCAATGGTTTCTGTCCCTTGAGTTCTATTTAATGCACATTATTGAGCACTTCTCAGAGGACAGCACTGCCAGGGGTCTGGGGCTAAAGCAGGGAAGGTGGGGGGGACCCTCCCATTTGGGGATGTGGAGGGCATAGCGCCCATCCTTGGGGAATTTGAGTGGAAGCTGGAACTACTAGCACAGAGGGATGGAGTTGGAAGGGTCCAGGGAGAGAAGGCTTGGCTGTCACGTGTGGGGGCACCTGGATGGCTCAGGAAAGCTATCTTGGGGAGGGTATAGGAAGGAAGGAATCAGGTGTGTGCTGTGCTCCCATTTTAGATGAAGACACTGAGGCACAGAGCGGTTAAGTGATGGGCTGAGGCCCCACAGTGGGTGAGCGTCAGAGTTGGGTCTGCCTGACTTTTTCCACACGCCACGGAGCTAAGAAAGGTGAACATACTCACTTGTTAGGAGCCTCTGGTGGAAGCTGAAAGAGGCCTCAACACAGCTGCTGCCCGAATCCCGGGGAGGGGGGGGGGGATAGGAGCCGCAGGGGAAGGATGGCAAGAAGGTGGATGTGCCCTTGGCTGTCATCTCCCTGAAGCCCCTGCCTCCCTCCTTTAAGACCACCCTCCAACCGTGGCTGTGTTCTAGAAGCTAGTGAAGAAGTTTATTTCCTCCCTTCCAGAGTTTCTTCCTCTCCCAAGGTGCCTCTCAGGAGAGACAGGGAATAAGAGGGAGCGGATCCTGGGGCACTCTGCCCTCGTGGAGGCCCAGACCATTGTGGGGGTGGGGGTGACAGTGAGGCTGGGTGGGGCGCAGCCTGTGGGGACCCCAGAACATGGGACTGAGGGCAGGCAGTTGGTCTCCCCACCCCATCTCTACCCCAGGACTGTATTGTGCTCCTGCAATGACACCCCCAGGAAAGGAGGGGAGACCTAAGGGCCTCCTTCCCAAGTCCAAGGGAGGCTGACTGGCTTCTTGAGGAAGGGCAGTCCCTCAGGGTTTCATCTCCTCCCCACACTGTGCCTCTCAGACCAGAAGAGATTCCGGGACCAGTGCCATCTAACCAGGATCAAGAGTCAGGCAAGGGCACGTGTGGCCTATCCTGAAAGTCAGTGTTTCTCTAAGAAATCCAGAAACTGGGTAGCCTGGAGCCTGTGTGAGCGGCGTGTTCGAGGGGGCTGTTGAAGGGCGGGGGAGCGAGGCACCTTCTGCCAGACTTTGCTCCGGCCATCTGCTCCCTGAACAAAATTAATAAATAAGTGACACACAGGGAGTCTCATGAACCGGGGAGAGGGAGGAGGGAGGGGGAGCCTGCGTACCATGTGAAAAAAGCAGAACAGGATGACGGCAGTCAAGCCAGTGTCTTCATGTGGGGCTGGAAGGCAGTGCTGCCGCCCCTCCCCGGCCCCACTGAGGCATGAAAAGGACACTGTGCCCACCCGCGACACACATGCGCACACACCCGCTCACACACGGATGCACACACGTAAGCACACAGCCTCGTTCCAGGAGGGGTGTGTGGGCTGGGTCTCCATGGGAAACACAGCCCTTCTAGGAAGAGAATCTCAGACTGCTCCCAACTCAGCCCCACCAGCCTGGAGAACTGTCTGGAACTCTGGCTGGGGAGGGGAGAGCAGGGGGCGAGGGTGCATGCTCTCTGGGGTCCCCAAGGACTGTCAGCTCTGCCCCAGTCAGCCAGTGGCACCACTGGAGATGGGGGTCCCAGCTCACTACTGGGTTGGGGATTCGACCCTTGTTCTGTGACACTCACTTGCTTCAAAGCGCGTGCTGTCTTCACTGAGGACTGTTTCCATCTGAGTATGGGGCTGGAGACAAGGTGGCATTTGATGCTGAAAGGGAAGGAGGTCTGGACTTTGCTCCCTCTTGGACTTCTGTCCTAACTCATATCAGCACTTACTGTACATGCCATCCTGTTCATTAGACATTATTATTCATTATTATCCCCATCTTTCAGTTGAGGAAACTGAGGCTCAGGGAGGTAGAGTACCTGGGTGGAGGGTAGTAAGCGGCTAGTAAGCTAGGAAGTGGCAGAGTCAGGATTTGAACTCAGGCAGTCTGTTTCTGGAGACCATGCTCACCACTCTGGCTTGACAGGGCTCCCTGCCTTCCCTCTCCAGCCCCTCCCACACTTGGGAGATAGGGAGAAGGCTCCCATGCAGATTGGGCCACGTCACTTTCCTGCTCCCCTTTGCCCACGAGGAAGTAACCCAGCTCCTTGGCCAGGCCTGTAAGGCTTCTCTGACTCTGATACCTGCCTAGGTTTTAGCCTCATGTTCCATCACTCCCCTCCCCCAACTTTCCCATATCCACTGACCCATTGCTCTTTTGTCTTTAAAGCTCAGCTCAGATGCCATCCCTACTGTGACCCTTATTCCCCAGACCTTGACTCTGTACATATGCTCAGTGTGGCCTATGCCACTCTGGATGATGGTTTGATGGCGTGTTTGCTGTCCTCTCAGCTCGCATCGCCTGAGACCTTCTCCACGGCACGGGTCTTGTCTCTGTGACCCCGGGGCCCTGGGCCCTGCAAGCACATGGTGGGGACTCAGCACAGTGCTAAGTGGGATCCAGTGCATTCACTCTCCCATTTTATCATGTTTGGGTTCCCCTGGATGACGATCTAGAGGACGTGCTAGGACCAGGGGAGAGTGTGGGGCTCTGGGCTGGCAGCGTGGGAGAATTCAAAGCCATGTCTCTTGATCTTCCAAAAGTTCTCACCCACCGGCATCACCCACATGCATGTTCCCAAGGATGTGAGGTGAGGCCAGGAGTCAGGTTGGTCCTTCAGAAGAAGCAGAGATCACATCCAGCTAGAAAAGTAGAAAAGATGCCAAGAAGACTTTGGAACCAGAGCTCAAAGAAGGGTGGGGTTTGTAGTTTTGATAGGTATGAAAAGGGAGGCATTCCAGGAAGACTGACCCACTGAAGCACAGGTACTGAATGGTAAGCAGGTCTCTGGCTGAAGCGGGGGGTGCCTGGGGTGGAAGAGAGGAGGCCAGGCTAGGTGGTGTGGTGCTCTAACACCAATAGCCTAAGGGGCATGGCCTTGTTCCATGGGCCTTGGGGAGCCCCTGAATGCTCACTTTTCATCTGCCGAGTCTGTATTGTTTCCTGGTAGGACAACCTCTGAACTCTGCCTTTTCCCAACCAATCTGTGACCAGGTCTGGACCTAGCGATGGGAACAGAGAACATGCTGGAGGCTGTGGTCTGCCCCTCCAGTCCTGGCTAACCCCCCAGGCTGGCTGGGCCATGCTCTCCTCCTCCATCCCTGACTGGAAGCCACTGAAGAATGCATGGCAGGCTAACTTGGCATTGTGTGGGGAGCAGATTGGATGGGGGTGGGGGAGACCACCGTGATTAAGAGTTGGTGAATGGATCTGGGCAGGGGGTGACCCACAGAGACCAGGTTGGATGTGTTCTGATACCCTTCAGCCTCCATGTTCAGACCAGGGAAGGCAGATCTGATGGCCCCATGGGGTGTCCAGGCAGAGCCCCTGCCACAGCCTTATTGACTTCCAGGGTCTCTGACTCCCAGCCTGCCTATCGGGGGGGAGGGGGGCAGCTCTGCCCTCCACCTCCCTTCCTCAGACCCCAGTGGGGCTCCGAGGCAGACAGCAAGTGCCCAATAGTGCTCCAGCAGCAGAGGAAGCAGGCGGACTGGGGAATCCATCACCCTCTAATAAGGAAAGCCCATTTTGGCAGGCTGGGTAATAGGCCTCAAATTGAATAATTAATAAAGTTATAAAAATATGTCTAGTATATGGCCAGAATAATTCAGCCCAATTAGAAGCAATTATTTCTTGCAGTTATGCCACTCGGTATGTTTTACGAACACCTGCGGCAGATTCCCAGTTCTGGCTGCCTGCTTGGGAGGTCTTGTTGACCCCAAGTCTTCCCCCCAGGGCTTCTTCCAGTGAGGAATGTCCTTCTATCCGTTTGTCTGCGTATCTGTCCAACCATTCATCTCTCCAACCCTTCACCCATTCTTCCATCCATCTGTCCATCTATGCATGCATCCATTTGTTCATCCATTTGTCCATCTACCCATTCCTTCCACAGATACTTCCTGAGCCCCTTCCTTGTGCCAGACACTGTGCTGAGTCCTGGAAATATGGAGAGAAATAAGACCCTGCCCCTGCCCAAGTAGCCCCCAGCCCTGTCAAGTAGACCTTTGAGTAATGCAAGCTCTCATTCCTATCCTGAAGTCCTGTTGAATATGATTTTTGTCCTTTATCTCTTTCTTGGATACATATCCAAGGATACATATAGAGATATTTGGACTTAAACCTGGCTTGAGTTAGGTAATAGGTTCCTTCCCAATAAGCTCAGCTTGTTTCCCTACATGAGAGCTTAGGGATCTGCAGGCTTCAAAAATACCCATTGCTCTGGGTCCCAGCCCTTTATCAGGTGGAGGTCAGGGTGTGTGGCATCCAGCTTCACCCTGGCCCCTGCTTTCAATGTGATCTGGACAAGACATTTACTCTTTGTTGGTTCATCTGTAAAGTACAAAGAATCATTTTGCTACTGTGAGCTCACATGGATGACTGAAGTCAAGATGCTTGGGCCACTTGTTGGAGACACAAATTTGCTTCCTGGAACACCAGACAGGTGAATTCTGAGTTAAATCGACTCATAACTTTATAGACATCATGCAGGAAATCCTTCCATAAAGCCAGTGCTCTTTGTGCAGTGGAGATACCCTCTTTCTGATTTCTCTGCCTGGACACTGAGACTTTTTTAGTGTAGCAAAACCATGACTCAGTTCATTAAGTCTCCACAGAACCCTTGCTGTAAGCCCAGCTGTCTGCTGGGTAAATCTGACAGAATTATTATGTGAGTTCTGTTATGGGCACCAAATATTTATTAGGGGTCTTCTCTGGGGGATGCAGAAATACCTAAGCTTTCACCTTGCTCTAGAGTCAGCCTCTCTGACCTGGGTCCCCTCGTTGTGATTCAGGATGTCAGAGCTGGCAATGTATATTGTTAAATCCTACAAATCAGTAAGATCAACCATTCAAACACTGGCAGAGAATACGAACATTCACGTCAAAGGAAAAGGATATTTTGATGGGCAGTAACATAGGAAAAGATGCTCACCTCACTGGTAATCAAGATATGAAAATTCAGATTAAGAGATCTACCACCTGTAGTGGTGGGGTGGTTCAGTCTTCTAAGCATCCAACTCTTGGTTTGGGGTCAGGTCATGATCTCACAGTTTTGTGCGTTCAAGCCCTTTGTCAGGCTCTGCACTGGCAGCATGGAGTCTACTTGGGATTCTCTGTCGCCCTCTCTCTCTCTGCTCCTCCCCTGCATATTCTCTTTCTATCTATCTCTCTAAATAAATAAGCTTCAAAAAAGAAAGAGAGATGCTACCTTATTAAACTCAACACATTGGGGGAAATGAGTTTCTCATAATACCAAGTGTTGGTAAGGATGCAGGCAAATGGACATTCTAATGCGGTGCTGGGGAGAGAGGGGGAATTGGCAGTAGTACCATTTGGGGAAGCAGCTTGGCAGTTTTTTTTATTTTTATTTTTTGTTTTTTAAAATGTTTTATTTATTTCTGAAAGAGAGAGAGAGAGAGACAGCCTGAGCAGGGGAGAGTCAGAGAGAGAGGGAGATACAGAATCCTAAACAGGCTCCAGGCTCTGAGCTGGCTGTCAGTGCAGAGCCTGACACAGGGCTCGAACCCACGAACCAAACCGTGAGATCATGACCTGAGCCGAAGACGGACACTTAACCGACTGAGCCACCCAGGCGCTTGGCAGTTTTAAATAAAGCTGAAGATAATACCAACTCCATCGTCCTGGGGGCACCCCAAACATCATAATGTTTCTCAAACATTTTTTTTTTTCAATCACAACCTAGATTAAGAAACACATTTCACATGTCCCAGCACATACACATGCATACACTGATGTTTTAAAATTGTTGGGGTGCCTGGGTGGCTCTGTCAGTTAAGTGTCCGACTCTTGGTTTCTGCTCAGGTCATGATCTCACAGTTCATGAGTTTAAGCCTTGCATCAGGCTTGGTGCTGACAGCACGGAGCCTGCTTGAGGTTCTCTCTCCCTCTCTCTTTGCCCTCCCTGACTTGTGCTTTCTCCCTCTCTCTCAGAATAAATAAATTTTAAAAAATATATATCTTTAGTTAATTTTAAAAAATCTCTTCTAGTTAATTTTTTTCAGTGGTAGTTGTGATCTTTAAAAATTTTTTTGAAGTTTTTTTTTTAAATGTTTATTTACTTTTGAGAGAAAGAGAGAGAGACAGAGGTGTAAATGGGGGAGGGGCAGAGAGAGGGAGACACAGAATCCAAAGCAGGCTCCGGGCTCTGAGCTGTCAGCACAGAGCCCAATGCACCACAGGGCTCCAACCCACACACTGTGAGATTGTGACCTGAGCTGAAGTCGGATGCTTAACTGACTGAGCCTCCCGGGTGCCCCTGTTGTGGCCTTTTATATTAATGTTGTGACTCTCTTCTGGGTTGCAACCTACAGTTTGAGAAGCTTCTCCAGCATGTTGGCAGTGGGAAAAGCTGCAAGCAAACTCGGAGAGGTCCCTCACGAGGGAAATGGATGACTTGTAATATATCCACACAATAGAGTCTCCGTTGCAGTTAAGGGAATGAACTAGCGCTATACCTGTCTACTTGCATGAATCTCACATCTATAATATTGAGTGAAAAGTGCAAGTTGCAGAAAGTAACATGTATACCATATAATATCATTTATATAAAGTTCAAAAGCATGCAGAATAACGAATGTGCTGTTTATGGGGACATTCAGATGTAGTGCATAAGTATAAAAACAGACATGGCAATGGCAAATGCAGTCAGGCTTAGGTCGCCCCTGGGAGGGCAGAGGTAGGGTTAGAGAGGGCTACACTAGGAATTTCAGCTGTGTGCTGGTTTATTCGAAAATTAAAACATCTGGGGCACCTAGGTGGATCGGTCAGTTAAGTGTCCAACTCTTGGTTTTGGCTCAGGTCATGATCTCATGGTTTATGAGTTCAAGCCCTGCATCGGGCTCTGTGCTGGCAGTGCAGAGCCTGCTTGGGCTTCTCTCTCTCTCTCTCTCTCTCTCTACCTCTCCCCAACTCATGCTCTCTGTCTCCCTCTAAATAGATAAAAATTTTTAAAGAAAAGAAAAGCATAGCAAAATTGGGGAATGATAAGATTTGTGTAATGAATATATGATGCCTTAATTTTCTCTAACCTTTACAATATGCTTGAAATATTCCATATGCAAAAGAAAAGGCCATCACTGCTTCCTCTACCTGCCAGGCATCCGAGCTCATGTGAAGAAAAATAATGTGATGGTTTGCATTAAACTTAGGTGTCCATTTCCTTCTATTTACTTCAGCAGATGTTGACTGAGCACCTACTAAGTGTCTGACAATGCCAGATGTCAGGTGTGGCGTAGGCAGGAAGGCAGGGAGTTTGGAGCTGGGCAAGTTTAAAAATTTGGAGTTTGGCCAGTGCACCAGCTGTCCATCATCTCTGCTACAGAAAGCAGATAGACACGTGTGCCACAAAGACAGGCTCAGAGTTCACGAAGAAGGGCCTGGAGAATCAGGGAGGTCTCCTTGGAAGAGGTGAGGACTGAGCTCCTCCAAGGATGGACAGGGATTGATCGGTAAAAGACTCTGGAGACCAGAGGAATCTGGAGCTCCAGGAAGCTCTAGGTCTGCATGAGAAAGAAAGGTAACAAGGCAGCTCAGGCCTCTGAACTAAAAACGACACAGCTAAGATGGTGAAATGCACTTTTGTCTTCAGTGCTCACCAGGAGCCAGACAAATGGAGAGGAGATGTGGGTCTAATTCATTATGGGGGTTGAGGAGCACTGGGCTCCTGGAGGCTACAGGAGGTTGTAGACAGCCCTCCACGGAGAGGCACAGCCTCTCAGCAACTGCCTGCTGCCCAGCCCCGTCCCCAGACAAGGGCCCCTGCAGAGAAGAGGGGACAAGGTTCTGCTCAAATCCCAGACTTCAAATTTATTTGACCAGCTCCCAATAAATTCCTCATGCCAGAGGCCTCACCATCCATCTCAGGGTGGCGGGGCAAGGTAGAGGTAGACGGCACAAGAAATGTCTGTCTTAGATTGCTCGAGGACCTGTCCACTTGTCTTGCCATGAGGCAGGCCCCTAAATCCTCCTCTGACTTGCTCCCCTCCTAGTAAATCTGAATAGTTTAAAATAACTCTTTCCGACCTTGAGGCTGGTGCCAACTTTGTGTCATTCATCAGCCCGGGCCGACTTCTTATTAAGGTTTTGCTGTTCCCTTGGAAAAGTCGCCACCTTAAATCAAAGGGCCGATAGGGCAGGGGAGAGAAACAGAGGAGCTGGAGACAGTGTTGTGTCGGGAAGATGAGGTTCTAGTCCTACTGTGGGGGTGAGCCGGGTGACCTTCCCTGGTTCTGGCTCTGCAGTGTCCCCGGGGGCCTACGGACATTCGTTGTCTGAGGTCTGTATGGCCTGAAACGTCTGCCGGAGGAGCAGGTCAGGGGTGAGCACCTTACACACAAAGGCTCAGGTGCTCACAGCACTGAGCTCACAGCTCAGGTGCTCACAGCACTCACCTTCCTTAACTCGCCCATCTAGGAGTGGATTTCACATGGTAAATTTGTGTTGGCCACCCACTGTGGGCCTGTTCTGGGTGCTGGAGAGACAGCAGCAAACAAGACAGCATGTGCCTTCAGGGGGCTTAGCTTATAGTAAGGGAGACAGTTAGCAGGCAGGGAAATAAACCCTTGAGACATTGGTATGAAGAAAATGAAATAGTGGATAAGTTCACGGGAGTGAGGCAGGGTGGTCAGCGAAGACCTCCCTGAGGGAGGGACGTTTGAGCTGACACTTGGATGATAAGAAAATGCAAAGAGCCAGGATTCGTGAGTTCGTAAACCTTAGGACTCAGTGTATTTTTGACTCAGCAGAGCAGGATTTGTTTAATGTGTGGGGGACAGTTGCTATGCAGGCTCCGTTGAGGATTTATGAATGGACCCACACTCTGCCTTCTATCTAGGGGCGTGTGATGATCTAACTACCTGAGGAACGACGGGGAGGGACATTCCACGGGGGACCACACGTTGTGCTAAAAGCTCAGAGGAGCTGCAGAGCCCTTCCAGTTGGGATGAGCAGGGAAGGGCCTGTGGAGGATGGAGCGCCTGCAGGAAGTTGGCTGGCAGGATGCTGACTCTGCCAACGGTGCTGGGCTTGGTAGTAGTCATTTATTCCCTCAGGTGCGGGTCTTGGGTTGGGGGTCGGTTTCCTGAGTGAGCCAGGGCAGGGAGGAGCTTGGCTTTGGAACCAGCTTTCTTTTGATCATTGGCAGCAGGCTGAGGGGCGTGGATTGCCTTTTCCTTGCTCTCACTGCTGCCAAAGGAACTCCCCGAGGGTTCCCGTCTTTGCTGCACTGCGCGTTTCTCAGCTCTGGGTCACAGCCCTGATGGGGAACCAGGAGCCCTGGATGGTCTAGATCACGGGAAAATGCCAGATCTCTGACGCAGCTGCTCTCTGCACAGAAGTCTTGCATAAACCACAGAGGCAGGCCTGCTGTTGAAATGAGCAACCCTCCTTCATAAGCCAGTATAGTTTACTTAGCACATAAAGATGGGCAGGATAGACCTCCTTGCCTTTGCTCTGAGCACCTCTCAACATTGGTCACAACCAGAGCATGCAGAGAAAAACCAAGAAATGCAGTGACTTTCTGTGCAGCCCAAAAGCTGTCTGGCTGATGACTTGAAGGGCCAGCCCAGGAGCATCTCACTGTGGGAACCCCCAGAGAACAGGCTATAGGTTAGGTGCTGGGGATGCAGTGCAGTAAGATGTAGCCACTTTCCTTAAGGAACACAGAGCCTCATAAAGGGAGACAGGCCAGGGAATCAGAGGCGTGATGGCGTTGCAGGTGCTGATGCCTATGTACGGGGTAGGTGGGCGGGGAGAGGGCAATTCCATTGTGCAGGCCTTGAGTCAAGTTTTATCTCCCCGACTCTATGCCCATGAATTGCTTGGAACGGAATAGGAGAAACTGCGAGACATCATGGCCACTAAATTATGCCAGGAGAAGCCACCACTCAAATGAATGACAGCTGTCTTTTCCTAGTTTTTGGTGGAGAGTTGGGAGATCAAGCTAATACATAGTTTGCTCTCTCTGTCTTCCTCTGCAAAATCTTCCTAGAACCTTTGGTTTCTACAGCTGCTTGATTGCACACAAATCTAAGGGAGAGGATAGAACATTACTGAGCGCGCCTACTGTGTGGCAGGTTCTGGGCAGGTCTGTGTCTGCGCACACAGACATGGGTCTCGTTTAATCCTCCAGACAGCCTTGCAAATTATTCTCATTCAACAGATGAGGGGACTGGAGACGCAGAGTTGTCCAGGCTGCACGGCTCTGGGTGGATTGATTTGAAGGAGCGTGTCTGTGTAAGATGGTATTTGCCATAGCTCAGAATTATCTAGTTAGCTCTGCAGCAACCTTGTAAATGGTGTTTGGCAAAGACTCTCCCCCTCTCCAACCACAGCTAGCCTCTTCATGAGTATGGGGTTACAGACCTCTGAGCCAGAGGTTGTCAAATACCCATTTCGCGCAGTGGTGATTCCAGAACGCTGAGTGTTCTTGCTTTCCTGCCACAGTGGATCTTGTCACATCAGACATCCTCAGCCCAGCCAGGGCAGGTTGGGGCAGTCGAGGTTTGGTCCTAAAAGAGTCACAGAACAGCAGGTAACATCCAGGACAGGGGTCCCTTTGAAGATTCTGGAGCCCAGCTCTTTGCTCACTGCAAGGCTCTGATGCAAGAGACAGCCAAGCCCAAGGCGGTACCCACAGCCTGCTGGCTCCACAGTCTTTTGCCCAAGCTGAGCTTCCCAACGCCTCACTACCTGTGGGGGCAGCCTTGGGGCTGACCTTCCCATGAGCTGTCCCTTGCCGCAGAGCCCACACGTGTGACTTTTATGCCAGTCTTTCCTTTTTTTTTTTTTTTAATGTTTTATTTATTTCTGAGAGAGAGAGACAGCACGAGGAGGGGAGTTTCAGAGAGAGAGGGAGACACAGAATCTGAAACAGGCTCCAGGCTCTGTCAGCTAGCTGTCATCACAGAGCCCGATGCGGGGCTCGAACCCACGAACCGCGAGATCATGACCTGAGCCGAAGTCAGACACTTAACCAACTGAGCCACCCAGGCGCCCCTATGCCAGTCTTTCCTTAATGTTCTCCCCAGACCACTGGGCTCATTTCCCCTGGGCTGGAGAAAAGAGAGGGACCTAGACACACTTCCTAATTAAAGCAGTTATCTTAAAACAGCTTGGCAAACTGAGGGCATGGGCCATGTCTGTTTCATAGCCTGCCTTTGTAAATAAAGTTTTATTGGAGCACAGCTGTGCCCATTTGTTTCTAGATGTCTATGATAACTTTCTCACAGTATTAGCAAGGTTGAATAGCTGGGACAGGGGTCTATCTTGCCCACAAAGTAAAAAATATTTACCTGCCGGCCCCTTATAGAAAATCTTTACCAATTCTTATCTTAGAACATTAGAATTTTTTGCCCCAGTGTTTTCCCCCATGAAAAGCATTAAATGCCTTAAAGACAGGAACACCAAACGTTTTCATCACCTAAGATAATATCATCATCACCATCACCATTGTCATCGTCATCATCACCATAGCAGCAGTGGTCCTGGGGTAAATGTTTTGAATTCTTAGTCCTGGGAAGCGAAGGGCATAGGTTAAGGAAGCAGACTGGCTCACATCATGTTTTCATCAGTATCCCAGCTACGGGGTCTTGGACAGTTGTATAACCTCTCTGTGCCATGATTTCTTCTTCTATAAAATGGCTGCTGCTTTGGGGGCATGTAAGGTATGACACATAAAGTTCTTAGATATGCCTTGACAGAGTGTCCAGTAAATGCTGGTTTACACATTGAATCCCCATGGCAAACCCCTTCTCATAGGTAGGTACAGGACCCTGCCTATCCACACTTTTTTTTTTTTAATTTGTTTTTTTAAATTTATTTCTAGGAGAGAGAGAGAGAAAGAGAGACAGCATGAGCAGGGGAGGGTCAGAGAGAGAGGGAGTCACAGACTCTGAAACAGGCTCTAGTCTCTGAGCTGGCAGTGAGCACAGAGCCCGACGCGGGGCTCGAACCCACGAACCGTGAGATCATGACCTAAGCGACAGTCGGACGCTTAACCGACTAAGCCACCCAGGTGCCCCTCCACACTCTTGCTATCCAATTCAGAAACAGCAAAGAGGGATAGAAAGTTGTGGATTAATCACTCACTGTGACAGCTTCCTCTGAACTCAATTCGCCTTGGATGCTGAGGGATACTTGTACTTGGGGTCTTTAAGTTGGTGCCATTATCATTCCCATTTTACAGATGCAGAAACTGATGTTGAGCTAGGGTGAGCATTCATGAGAAGCAGGATTCTCTCCAGATTGTCTGACCCCAGTGCACCTAGTAATTAAACACCTGCCCCTCCCAGGTGACTCTTGACCTACTGAGTCCGTGATCCTAGTAGATGGCCATGTTTGATGAGTGAATTCGTGAATGAGAGACACTGTAAGAGTGGTCTGACCACAGAGGTGTCTGTGTCCCACGCATTGTCACCAGAGCAGGGGACCTTGAACAACTGGCTACCCAGGCCTTTCAAGACCAGCACCCTTATTATAGGATAACTGAAGGACAGCCTCGCAGCCTCTAGTTTAGAGCCCATGCCCATATCCTGATGGCAGAGCTATGACAATGAGCCACTGAGGACAGAAATAAAGTGGAGAAAGCACTGGACTTAGAGTCAGGACTGTGAATCCCAGCCCTGCCTCTAAATTGCTGTGTGATTTCTGGAAGTCACTTCCTCTCTCTGAGCCTCAACGTCCTCATTTTTCAGACGAGGTCATTCAATTTCCTGAGATTAGTGGGTTGCCCCTTAGGGGACATTTTGTAGTGTCCGGAGACATTTTTTATTGTCACAGTTTGGGGGCAGGGTGCTATCTAGTGACAGAAGCCAGGGATGCTCCTACCCATCTTACAGTGTATAGGACAGCCCCATAACAAGCCATTATCACAGCCCCCATGCTGGTCGTGCCACTGCAGAGAAACCCTACAATCTATAAATCTGGCTTTATAATGGCACCCTTCATGTGTTCACCAAACATGGATTTATCCAGATGCCTATTACATGCCAGGCCCTGAACAGGACAAAGTCCCTGCCCTTTCAGGACCCACAGATTATGAAGATAATAATAAGAGTTCATATTGGCTGAGCGCTAACTATATACTGAGTTCTTTACATAAACTGGAACTCTTGATCCTTGAAAAGTGCTATTACTCCCATTTTACAGATGAGGAAATAGAAGCTCAGTAAAGTAAAGCAGCTTGCCTAAGGCCACACACCTAGTAAGTGGTAGCATTAGCATTTTTGCTCCAGAGCCCAGGCTCCTAACAGGGCATACCTGTCCATTGCCCCAAAACCAAAGAAAAGAGGACAGGTCTCCACCAGCCAGCGCATCACTGGAGGAAATGCAGCTCAGGAAGGCTTAGCCCCGTGGTCTCTTTATCATGCAAACCATTTGCGTGGAAAAAAAAAAAAACAAGAAAAACAAAAAACGGCTTCCCTACTATAAACCAGCCGGTAATGACCTGACAGGCAAAGGGGCCGAGGAGTGTTAGGGCCATGGAGACATTAATCTGCTTTCAGCCACTGCTGCTGGAAAGACATTTGTTAGGACGGTTAGGGGAGCCATAAAAGCCTATTTGATGGCAGCCCTCCCTAGTCGTGTGCCTCAGTAAGTAGGACAGGGACCCTCAGGGCTGAGGAGTTACAGGCCCTGTTGGCCAGAGGCAAATGCCTCCTTATGCCGGTAGGATGCTAGGAATGTGACAGGAGAGTGTGATCTACCCTGAGAGAGCTGGATTCTGGTTGCTTCTAGGATCCTAAAACAGCCGCAAGACCTCCAGCAATTCCTGTTCTTACTTTGAGCCTCTGTTTCTCCATCTGTAAAGTGGAGACATTAATGGTTTTGCTCACCGGGCTATTTTGAGATTTTAATGTGGTGACAGATGTGACAGTGGATGTGACATATTTTACAGAGTTGTTAAGCCTCATTATTGCTGGTGGTGGTTGTAGTAGTGATAGTTGCTGGAGCAGTCATATACGGGCTGTCTTTTCGAGATTCAGTCAAACGTCAGACCTGGGTGTAGCTCTGTAGATCCATCTAGTTCTCCTTCCCCATGTGTAAGTAATAGCGTCCATTCATCATGCACTGACTGCGTGCCAAATGTTCTAAGTACTTTCTCTGTATTCACCTGTTTAATCCTTACATCCAACCTATGAATTAGGGATGGATATTATCCCCATTTTACAGATGATGAAAACCCAGAGAGGGACCAGATTTGCGCAGCCGGTTGGAAGCAGGCAAGCTCCACCTGTGAACCACGGCTCCTTATACACAGATGAGAAATGGAGTGGGGTGGAGGGTGGCAGTCAGATGGCACTCTCCTCTCTGGGGGCCTCCACCGCCTCCTGATCGCTGGATGCATGGGGAATCCCCTGACCTCAGCTCCCCTGCAGGGAAACAGAGGTACACTGGCTTGTTTTTGTGGGGGTTGATTTTTCCTGGGAAGCAGGATGACCTCAAGCCTCAGCACAAGGTGGGGCAGACTAACCAGGACCATGCATTCCAGAGGCAGCCCTCTGGCTGCTGCCATCCACAGGACACATTCCAGCCCCCCCCCGCCCCCTCCCCGGGGGGCCTGGCCTGGAGATGGCAGAACTTCACCTCCTCGGAGCCTAGAGGTCTGGCCAGTTTCTGTAATTGGAGCTTCGTGTGAGGACAGCACAGCAGACTTGTCTTGGACTGGGATGCACAGGGGATGGCGGTCTCCATTTGGGAGCAGGCCAGGAGCCCAGCAGAGTGGGCCCTCACCCCAGATAAGTATCAGGCTGGAGGGCAGGGAGGGTGGCCTGAGGGTTAGTTACGATGTGGTCATCCAGGTCTGTGCAACATGCTGATGTTTGGGTTTTTTAAATTGTCACTGAAATAGACACCTAAAATTTTTAAATTCCTCTACATTCCTTTTGGGCTTCCAACAATCCTATAGAAACATTATCCTGGAAAGGTCCCAGCCCCTGTGTGGGTAAGGAGGCCTGAAGTGGGGAGGGAGGGTCAGTGACTAGGGAGATGGTCCCGCAGGCTCTGGTGCTGGGACCCCAAGTCCCCAAGCTCACTGTGGCCTTTTTCTAACCTGGCTTCTGTTCTCAGGGAAGTATCCTCTGTATTCCCCTCATCACATTCCTGAGCTGTCAGAAACCCCACTTTGCAGGCTCCCTCTATTAGGTACCTTCTTCCAGGGTTTGGGAAGCCCTTAGGCAGAGTCCCTTCCTCCACCTACCCCCCAACCCCCACTGCCGGCTTCCCTTCAAGTTGACTGTCCTTTGGGATCTCTGTTCAGAACTATCTGGAAAGAGAGATGGACAGATGGCTTTTGCAACCCTAAATCCTTTTCCATTGGGGTGTCTCTGTGCAGGAGGCAAGTCAAACTGCTCATCCCAACCCTGAGGTTTATTCCCGAGCCCTGGGCCATGGGCCCCTTCTCCAGCAGCTCAGTTGGGTGGAGGCTTCCCATGTATCTTGGAAGATGGTCCAGGGAACCTGCCCGGCACCTCACCATGCCTTCCTCAAGCATCCTCAGCAGGGAAAAGTGAGGGGAATCTTGGCATTTGCCAAGTGGAAATCAATAGAGGGGGGAAAAATCTCATTTTCAAGCTTCTAAGCAGGTATTGTAATCAATAATGCAAAGAGCAGCGGGAGGCCATTAAGCCCTACTTGGCAGTGTGTTCCCCTCCCAGGAAATGTTTGCTGAGGAGAGAATTTCTAGGCTGCCCCACTGTCATGTTTCTTAGGGAGCTGGCTGGAGGCTTAATGGGGGGAAGTGCCACTTGGAAGTGAGCTAACCAATCCTCCTACCCCGCCGTGGACCCCAGTGTGGTGGGCCTGTAGATCCACATGTGTGGAGCAGAGGAGACCAGAATGGGGGGAGCGGGGCACCCAGGATGACTTGGCCATCATTGGTCTCGCCAGGAGGGGGCATTCGTCATTTTCCCCTTTGTCTTCCTTTTCATTTCTGCTGATAAACTTGACTTTTTTTTTTTTTTTTTACCCCTACGGAACAAATGGACTCATGGTTTATGTTCCATCATTTCCTAGTCTATTGAATATCCTGCAAAGTTTCACCCTTAAATCCTATTTCTGACAATTGCCAAAAAATGTTAGGTGCCATGGTGGGATCTCGGGTCATGCTCTGATGGTGGGCACATCCTCTCCTGGCTCATCCATGGTCAAGTGTGCTTCTCCTCTTGCCTGTATCAGCCATGACCATGCTTCTAAAACCTGTGGGTCCGTATAGACACAGAGCCCAACAAATAGGGGTTGTGGATGGGGCATGGTAGGTGGGGCTGCTGGGGTCGAGGAGAAGCTCTCAGGTCAGTGCAGGGGCCCAAGGCTCTGACTCACAGAGATCCCAGGATGAGGGAGGAGTCTAGACCCTGTCTGTTAGACAGTGAAATAATAGCACTTTAAGAAAACATAAATATGTCGTGGAATAATAGCACCTAAACATTGGACTCACAACCCTCCACCCTCCTATGAGATGGTCCTAACTCATTAATTATCCTGGAAGGCTGTTGCACTAGGTATTTCTTGGGAAAAGTGGGTTATTTGGTGAGATTTGGAGTTGTTTTATTTGGTGTTTTATTTTGGTGTTTCATCAAAGTGCTAGGGTGGCCGACATGGTGGTGAGTTCTGAACGTGGAACTTTGGAGTCAGATGGGCTGGGTTCAAATCCCAGCTGCCAAGTTTCGAGTTTCTGTGCAACCTTAGGCCCGTCACTTGACTTTTCTGAACTTGTCTCCTCATTAGAAAGCAAAGTGAAGGCAGCCATGCCCATCAGATACCTCACTAAGGACTTAATGCTCCCAGGACACTGCCTGATAAGCAGTGAGTACTTAAGAAATTTTTGTTTTTCTTCCTTTATTCCTTTCCTCTGTAGGTTTTAACCTGACACAAATTGAATGGATAACTCCCAAGCATGGAGAGCTTGAAACATAAAGAATACTCACTCTCAGATTTGGGGGGTTAATCAGGAAATGCTCCCTAAAGCTGAGGCACCTGGATGGCACAATTAGTTAAGTGTCCCACTTTGGCTCAGGTCATGATCTCGCGGTCTGTGAGTTCAAGCCTAGCATCAGGCTCTGTGCTGACAACTCAGAGCCTGGAGCCTGCTTCAGACTCTGTGTCTCCCACTCTCTCTGACCCTCCCCCGCTCTTGCTCTGTGTCTCTTGCTCTCAAAAATAAATAAAGCATGAAAAAAAATTTTTTCAAAGAAAAAAAGAAAAGCTCCCTAAAGAAAGCTTGGCATTTCCCCTAAATGCAACCTGGGGTCTTCCTAAGCCAGACAGAAAAGCTAGGAATAAGGACTGTGGCCTTGCACACAGCAGGTGCATGTGCAGTAGTAGTAAGGGCTTGCATACTGGGCTGGGCCAAAGCTGTGGCCTGCAAGATTTGCTGCCCGAGGATGGGGACCAGGCTGTGTCATTGGCCTTGCCTTGGCGGGCCACCCCAGGGGCCTGCTGGAGACCAGCCAGCCTGGTTGGTGGGAAGGGGAGAGCAGCAAGGCCCCTCATTGTTCCCCAAGGCTTGTGTAGCTGCCTCCCGCTTGCTGCCTTGCATCTGCCTTCACCCTCTACAGCCCGTTCTCTACCCGGCAGCCAGTGTGGACTCTAGAACATGAGTCAGATCATGTCTTTCTTCTGTTCAGAACCTCCAAGAGCTCCTTAGAAATGATATTTAAAGCTTCAGGTATGTTCCAGGGTGGTGCCAAATAAAAGTAACAAACTTTCTAAGTACAAAGCCATTTTGTAATGATGTAACTTGTTGATATTTGAATAAAAATGAAATTTTGGGGCAATGACTATATACCATTTTGACACTATAAATATGGTTCAGGAGACCTCTTTTTTTTTAAAGCTTATTTTTATTTATTTTGAGAGAGAGATAGAGAGCAATAAGGGAGGGTCAGAGAGAGAGGGGGGAGAGAGAATCCCAAGCAGGCTCTGAGCTGCCAGCAGAGAGCCTAAGGCAGGGCTTGAACCCATGAACTATGAGATCATGACCTGAGCCAAAATCAAGAGTCGAATGCTTAACCACCTTGAGCCACCCAGGGACCCTGGTTCAAGGGACATCTTAATTGTTCTGGGGGGGATATATATAATATATATATATTTATATATATATATAAAACATATATATATATATGTTCTAGTTTTTGTAGCTTATATTTTTAAAGTACTTTTAAAATTTATTTATTTACTTTTTCTCCATGCCCAATGTGGGGCTCAAATGACCCTGAGATCCAGAGCCATGTGCTCTACTAACTAAGTCAACCAGACACCCCAGTAGATTGTATTTTTAAAATCCACATAAGGAAATATACTTTCTTCATAATTCAAAGGGGTTGTTTAACAAAATGTCCATCAGACTAAAAACAAAAACCCCTCCTTGTCACTCAGCCATGTCATTCAACCTCATCTTCTTTAATTGTTGCCTTGCGTGTCTGCCATTCTGACCTTCATGGGATCCCTCTCCTGCCTCAGGGCCTTTGCACCAGCTCTCCTGCCTGCCATCGTTTTCTTCCAAATATCTGCATCGCTCAACCTTAGTTTTTTCTTTTTTTTTTTTCTTAAAGTTTTATTTATTTCTAGGAGAGAGAGAGAGACAGCATGAGCAGGGGAGGGTCAGAGAGAGAGGGAGTGACAGACTCTGAAACAGGCTCCAGGCTCTGAGCTGGCAGTCAGCACAGAGCCCGACGCGGGGCTCGAACCCACAAACCACGAGATCATGACCTAAGCGAAAGTCGGACACTTAACCGACTAAGCCACCCAGGCGCCCCTCAACCTTAGTTTTCTATGGCCGCATAACAAATTACCACAAACAATGCAAACTTACTATCTTATGGTTTCTTTGGGCCAGCAGCTTAGGCATGGTTTAGCTGGGTCTTTTATTGGGTCTCATAAGGCTGCAACCAAGGTATCAGTGGGCTGTAGTCTCGCCAGTGGATCAACTGGGGAAAATCTGCTTCTAGGCTCACAACAGTTGCTGCAGAATTCAACTCTTTGCAGCCATAATACTGAGGCCCCATTCTCCCACTGGTGAAGGTGAATGCAGGATACCCGGGAAGTGACATATTGGTCAAGCAAATGAATGAGATGTCATCTCTCCTGCTACAAATCCTCTAATGGCTCCCCTTTGTCCTTAGGAAAAATCCAAAGTGTCCAAACTCTTGGCTGCACTGGCGAGACTTGGCACACCCAGGCCCTGGGCTGCCTCCTCCAGCCTCGCCCCTGCAGGCTATGAATCAGTCACACTGGCCTCCTGCAAGCCTGTTTCTGACTCGAGGCCTTTGAACTTGCTGATCCCTTTGCCTGGAAGGAGTTTCCTTCAATCTTTGCAGGGCTGGGTTTTCTTAGTCCCTCATGTATCAAATGTCCCCTTCTCAGAGAGGCCTTCTCTGACCACCTGACCCAAAGGAGGCACCGCCACCCCAAGCACCATGGCCTCCCCTCACCACACAGGCCCTGATGACAACCTGTGATCGTTTTATTGACCAGGTTATGTGGCTGCTGTCTCTCTGGGGACTGTAAGCCCACTGAGGGGTCTCCTCTGGCCTTCTTCACCAGTGTCATCCCCAGCAACACTGGAACAGTGCTCCATACTCAAGAAAGATGGGAATGAGTGAATGAATGAGTGAGTCTAAGGCTGAGATGTGGGTGGTGAGGCCTTCCCAGGTCCGGGCCAGGGAGGGGGATGGAGATATTAGGGGAAGGGGACAGTGTGGTGGGAAAGCTGTCTCAGCCTGAATGACCCGGGATGGCCTGGGATGGCTCCCTTCACCTCCCTGGGCCTCAGTGATGGAGCTACAATGTCCCTGGTCCTCTGAGCAGAGGCTTAACCTCTCAGCCTTACCTCCAGAGGCCCCCTAGGTTTGAGTGGGTGGGAGGGCAGCCTTCAGTTACCACCATTTGGTGACATGCCTGTAAGTCACAGTGTTCATGAGTCTCCCCTGAGGCCCCTGTCTCTGCAGCCAGCATCCTCCTCTTTCCAGGCTCCCCCTCTTCTGCTACTCTGGCCCTCACAGGAGGCTCCCTGCTTCCTCCAGTCCCCAGTTTGGCCCCTGGGACCAGTCAGGAGGACTGGGAGCCAGTGCCATAGGTACAGACATGCTCAGAGAACAAGATGGTCAAAGTGGTGGGCAGGCCAAGGGCCTTGGGGGCCCTGGGGACAGGGACAATAGAAAGGAGGAGGCCACACAGGGGAGGGTTCTGCACAAGCAAAGGCGCGGAAGCTGAGATGCTTAGGGTCACCCAGGAGCAGGGGACAGCTTGAAACAGGAGGCACAGTGGGGATCAGGATGGGTCTGCGAGGGAAGCGACTGTGCCTGGATTGGGGACCTTAATGTGTGCCTACACCCCCACTTGTCTCTTCCCAGGTGCCCGCTCAGATCCTGGCCTGTCCTTCCCTGCCGCTCAGCCTCCCAAGAACGCAGGCCGGGAGGCGTGGCTGCCTACCCGCCTTAGCTTCCAGCTTGTTTGTTTTACTATAATTAGGTAAATAAATCAGCACATTAGCTCTCTGCTTGGGAGCCTAGCTTCTGGAAGGAGCGGCTCTGTCTTACACACAGAGCCGGCAGGGGAGTCTCTGGGGGCCTGGGACGTAGCCCTAGCATTTCTCAAAGTTTGGCAGGCTTGCTGGTCTCCTCCCTGTCCTGACAGATGAGAATCGCTGGATCTCTGTGTGTTCCAAGCCTGCTCAGCTTGGGAGCCTGGAGCAAGTGTCTGCTAGTCTTGTGGGGGTCTTTGGGACTGAGCAGGAACAAGGTGGCTCGGGGCTCAGTGGAGTTAGAAGCAAATGGCCATGAGGGCCGCGAGTGTTGCTCATTAAGCCACACCCCTACATTTTCCTGGTGTCCCCTGCTGGCGGGGCGCCAAACATGGCAGCCAAGCGTTTCTCTCTGGCCAGGACCATTAAAACCCAATTAGCCGAAAGAGGACCTGCCCAGCAGGGTGCCCTCCTCCTCTGCAAGAACACAAGGAGCTGGGAGAAGGGGTAGCGAGGTCCTAATGAGGGTGGCAGGACTGAGCCAGAGAAAGTGGTGCCCAGAAGCAGCAAAGACTTGGGTTAGAACGGGGTGGGGTGGGGGGGGAGGACTTCTGAGTGGTGAGGATGGGGGGAGGGGCGGTGGTAGGAGGGGTCAAGCACTGGCCTGGGTTTGCCCTGGCCATGCCACTGGGTCACATTCTTGCACTGCTCCATGTGACTGGAGGGTCTTAGACAGATAATTTCTAAGTGGAACCAGGTCCAGAGCAGCAACTCCGAGGTAACTCAGGGTGATGTGAGAAATAGGTGTGTGTGGTTGAGGGTCCTGACCCTCCGGCCCCCAGGCGTCCAGCTGCCAAGCTGAGGCAGGAATGAGTCCCTTAATTGATTAGGAGTCCTGGAAGGGGAGGTGCCAGTGAAGGGGATGGCGTGGCTGGGGCAGTGGGGAGAGGGACTTCATAGGCTCAGGAAGATGGGTCTTTACCAACTAGTCTGGAAATATTTCAGAATTATAGAGACTGGAACGGATGTGCCCATGTGTCCCAGCTGCCGTAACAGCATTACATGCCATCCAAGGAGGCAGCACTATCTCTTTTCCTGAAGAGGAGTGAGAGTTGCAATGAAACAGGGCCACCCCAGAAGGAGCGGACAGGATGCAGTGACCGTTTGATGCCTCCCTTCTGCACAGAGGGAATATGGCTGGGACATCCAGGAGCTCTCTTCTTCTCTTCCTCTGGAGCCATGGAAGGAGTGGGGGTGGGGGGTGGGGGGGGAGTTATTTATAACTGGGATGTCCCAGCCCTGCACACCCTGCCCCAAATCGGCTCCTGCCTCGTGGCGCAGGAGGGGCCCCCAGAGCTCAGCCCACAGCTGCCCCTCAGCCCCCTGGAGGGAGGTTTTTAACAGTTTCTAAAACTGCTTCCTCAGCTCCTGGCTTGTTTTCGCTTAAGTAGGCCTTTTGGATTTATTAGTTCTGGGGGTGGAAAGAAAACAGCTTCTCGAAGAAGTGTGTTTAGTGCCACATTTCAAACTTCCAGACTTGATTGAAATGGTAGTTAGAACATTTTAAGGCTCTTAGGTAAAGTTGCATTTGCCTCCTGCATGGCCCGTATTCTGATATTAACCATTTATTGCGGTTGCCCCATTATATTACGAGGAGGCGGTGCTTTATCAAGAGCTGTCAAGTCCATCTTTCAGGGATGTGGCCCCAGCTTCCATCTGTGAGCCCACCTCATTGAAGCCACCAAGAAAAAAAGCCACTGTAGAATAATTGTGCATTTTAATTAAGCCTCAGTGTGCACCGTATCGTGAAGATGCTAATATTAAAGAATTCTTCCCACTTTGCAGGAAGCCGGAATATTTGTTCCCCGTGTCATTTTTATATTCCTTTTGTGTGGCAATTAATATTTAACTCCTGGGAAATAAAGCTGCCACCTGAGATCGTCTTTATGGCCTGGTATTAAAATAACCATTCCTGATAAACTGTTGTAATAAAGTATTAGGGAGACCCCGCAGGAAGGGGGTTTAGCTCAGGTATTAATTCTATTCAAGGAGCTGAGACCTGAACAAGCCTTTTTATCCTGGTGCATTTCATTTTTCACCATGACGTGTCAATGAACCTAACTATAATCATAATAACCAAGAAGAGAGTATGGTGTATTTAAGGGATGGTGGCTTGATCAGCCTTTCTTGCCTCCCATCAAGCAATTTCCAGTTAGTGTGATCACTCCGTAATAATGGTGCCTGGAATCTGGTCTTCCTCTGCTTGGATCACCTCTAGCAGAGCATGTCCTTGATGTAAGAGAGAAGGTGAAAACAGGTACATTTGTAGTCACTGGTCGGAGTCCGGCTCTACCTGATATCAACCATATTTAACTGGGAGACCTAATTTGAGTTTACAAGTGATTACAAGCTGTCCTGTGGGACTCTCCTTACCAATAAATTCTCAAATAAGTTGCAAAACAGTGACGAATTAACTTGTTATGCTGTCAAAATCAATTACTGCAGAAGACAGCTTAACTTCCCGGCCTGTTCTCAGAGCTGCTGAGCTAGCACCACCACCCTCTGCCTTCTGAGGGTGGATGCAGGAGATGCGCCCCACCCCGCCGGCCTCCTGTCACAACCTGCGTCCCATCCCCTACTTCCCATCCTCACTTTGCCTCACTCAAAGTCTCCAGCTTGGATTTTGGGAAGTAGATTCTCCAGAGCAAGGAATGGGGGAAAAGGAGGGGAGGGGGAGTTAGCCTGACGTATGGTTGTCTCCCCCTCCCCCCCAAACTCCTGAAATGATGTTCTCTCCCATGAAGGCTGGGGGAGATTGATTCTAGCTGGGGCTTTAAGTATGAGAAACATCTGAAGGCCCCAAGATCTTTACTCTGCAGCACTGAATGGAAGATGCAATTTATTAAATGTTCCCTTAATATTTCTGAAACAGATCGGGCAGTAATTTATAGACTGCAACATTGAGGACTGAATTAATTTTCCCAGTGAGAAAAGTCTGCATGCAGCTTGGTGAGAACTGTTCCCTGAATCTCTGAGCAGAATCAGAGAATGACAAGGTTACAAGGGACCTTGGTGATACTGAATTCTACCTCCTCTGGGGCATAAGTGGGGAAACTGAGACCCAGGGTCACACAGTAAGTTTCTGGCTGAGTCAGGTCTGGAACCCCAGTGTCCTAAGCCCTAGACAGGATCTTAACTTTGTGTCACTTGTCATTAAGTGATGCCTCCCTTGTGGGACTTCCCTTTCTGTGTTACGGGTGCCTGCAGCCTCATAACTTTGAGGGGTCCTGCTTATTCTTCTGGCTTTTGTTTTCTTTCTTCAGAGGAGGTGAAGGCTTCTTTGCCTGAATTAGGGGTTGTTGCCCTCATGCTCAAGATCGGGCCAGGTCTTGCCTGCATGGCTGTCTAGCTGGGTATGCAGGGCTCATGTGGGCAGGGAACTAACATCTAATGAGTGTCTCTTGTGTGTCATGCACAGAGCCAGACACTGGATCTACATTGTTTATAACCCTCCCAACAACCCTGAGTGGGGCAAATATTTTGATCTCCCATTTTACAGATGGGAAAAATGAGGCTCAGAAAGTTAAGTTCAAGTTAACTAGCTTAATCTTGTTTTTATCTCTTCCCACTGTCCACTCTGCCCCATCCGCAGCTCTTTCCTCTTTTCAGGCCCAGAACAGTCAAAAATGAAATGGGTCAGAGACTCCAATAATTGGGAGGAGTCACTGGGGCATTCACTAGACCACAGCTTCTCATATTTTAATGTGCACATGTGTCGCCTGGAGATCTTGTTAAAATGCGGGTCTGATTTGGTAGGTGGGAAGGGGGTAAAATTTGGGGACTGAAATTCTGTATTTCTAACTACTAGCTCACGGGTGATGCCCCCACGGCTGGACTGGGACTGCATTTTGAGCAAATGGCTGGATCACCCTTTCAGAGCCAATTGCCTCCATGCTTTCCAGAAAAGCCTTTGACCCAGTGTCATGCAGTCACACACTCCTGCTGCTGGCAATGCCTTCCAGGGGTCATGAAGTCCATTCTCCTGCCGCTGGAATTTGGAGCTTCCTTTTTATTGTGAGAAGTCTCCAGGAAAGAGATGGGGAACCCCCCTGAGAGATTCCCAAATCATATAGAGGCTATTGCGTATTTAAAACCCAAGCAGTGTGGCCATGTAAGCCTTCCCAGTATTGTGATTTAATAACTAGTAATTAAACAACAAATTGGTGCCTTATATTTACTCGGTCCTGGAATCACAGAGCTTGCTTCAGGGGCAAGATATTTACTGTGAAAATTGAGTTGAGACCGGAATGTTACCAAACATTATAAAATAGCACAGGGTTTATTTTCCAAATGCTACATATTCTGAAATGTGGAAAGAAATTCACAGAGCCTGGGAATCAAAGAGACTGCTCGCTTCCTACTCATGTACCGCACAAATACACACTGCTGAACGAGGCACCCTCATGCAATTATGTTGTGGATCACGTCTGAATGTCTCCTTGTACATGACATTTACAAAGAAAAACACTTGCAAACTAAATGTTTGATTAACATTACCTCTTTTACAGTTTAAAATGGGTGAGTGTAATTGAAAGCTGCATTAGCTAACGCTTATGAACTTCATATGAGCTTGATCCTGGGCCTGTGAATCTCGATAGTCCTATTGAGTCTTGAGTGCCAACAGCCCAGAGTAATTATACTTCACGTTTCATGAAGTAATCCAAAAGTGCGGGAGTTTTCAACCCATCAGAGGAAAATTAGTGCAGTTGAGCATGCATCTTGTCCAGTGGCCGTGGCATTTGGGATGTGTTTTATCAAGACTGAGTTGGTAAAATTTACTCTGTCTTGTGTGGTTCAACACCGGAGGGATGGGTGTCTACACTTACCACTTATTCAGATCCTATGCCTGAATCAGTAATGTCACCTGCTTTTATTGCCTGCTTCCAGAGAATAACCTCTTTTGTAATCCTAGGATATAGACATACCCTCTCTGGACTATTCCCTTCTTCCCTCTCTGTCTCTTTTCTTTACTTTTTCCCCCCTCCTTCCTTCTGTCTTCCCATGACCACCCCTGTAAACCCAGCTGTGCCTCACATTTGAAGGCTGCATCAACTCTCCTAAGGTAGAGTTCCCTGTTCAAAGGTGCCTTGCAGTGACTCTGTGTTTCCAATGAAGGGTTTATAAAATAGAGTGAAGCCCTAATTACATTATTTGGACTTACTCAGAGTGAGATTCTAAAAGAACACACTTGAAGTCCATGTTCACACATTCACCATTTGCCAAGCCACTTATTCTGCCCAAGCCAATGGAGAGAATCCTCATCCACATGGCCCTGGGGCATAAGGTTTGAAGGCTGAGTTAAAGTTGGTCAAGTGAAGAGGCTGGAGAGAAGGGAAATTCTAGGCAGTAGGAATAGCATATGCAAAGGCCTGGAGTTGGAAAAGCACCCAGTATATCTGAGAAATGTTGAAAAATCCACGTGCCAGGAGCACAGGCTTGGTGGAGGTAAGGGGCCAGAACTGGAGATGCTTGTTAGGATCAGGCTAGATGGAACCGTCACAAAGGAACCCACTGAAAATTTTAAAGCAGGAGGGAACCAATCAGCTTTGCATTTTCAAGGTCCCTGGATGACTAGAACACAGGATGGACCACAGTCTGGTGGCAGGGACTAGATAGGAGCTGCCACATCAGCCCAGCAGGCTGGAGTGTTAGAGTCAGGGCCCATCCTGGGGAGCACTGCCAGGGAACCTACTGGGAACCAAGCAGAGATGGGAGCTGAAGGTCTGAGGGGAGCAGAGGTGCTGGCTGGGAGAGGGGAACTGGTGAGAGAAAAGGCAAATGCCCCAGGTAGAGAAAAGAGATGCCAGGGTATGTAGTTGTAGGTGCTTGACTGGGGATGAAGAGGGGTCAGGGTTAAGTTTCAAGGGCCCCCAGAATGTCTGGGCCCATATCTCCATCAGTAGGGGCCTGAACCCTCAGGGTGGTAGCTAAAATGCCACCAAAGGCAGGATGGTCACTACTACCAGCAAGCAAGGGAGATTGGAGACACAGCTGTTGAGTTGGGTAACTAAATGTTAGAGACAATGATAATAATGATAACACCATTCCCCCATGCATACTACACTTTAAAATTTATCTGAGCCACTTGACCTTGACAAGTTGGCAGGATTTGTTATTACTATTATTGTTGTTGTTGCTAACACCATGAAAAACCTAAGGCAACTTGACTGGATTAAAGTCACAGCAAATGAAGGATACAGTATTTAAACCCCTATCTTTTCCTCGTCTAGTGTTCTTACCATGCAAGGGTGTTAGGACTCCCCTAAGCACTAGTTCTCTCTGGCTCTATGCTGAGCATTATTTGGGAACATAACAGATGTGAAAAATTCTTGCCCTAAGGAAGCTCATAGTCTTGATGAAAAGAGATCAACCCAATGAAACTTGCAAACAATGGCAAGGAGGTATCCATTTTATCATCCACCCAGTCCACCTGTCTACCCACCATCCATGCACCTATCTACCTACTCATCTACACATCTATCCATCCATCCATGCACTCCCCCATCTGTCCACCTCTCCACCTACCTGTCCACCCATTTAGCATTTGTTATAATAATTATAAATTAGGTTATTCACATCCCAAGTGGGTCCTCCCAACTCTGGCTGGATATTGGAATAATGTAGACATTAAAAATGCTGATGCCCAGGCCCTGCCCCACCCGCAGAGATTCTGTTTTATTTGGTGAAGGGTAGAGGTAAACTTTGGTACTTGTTTTTTCCAGTTCCTTGGGGTTTCTTTTTTTTTTTTTTTTAATATTTTTATTTATTTCTAGGAGAGAGAGAGAGACAGCGTGAGCAGGGGAGGGTCAGAGAGAGAGGGAGTCACAGACTGAAACAGGCTCCAGGCTCTGAGCTGGCAGTCAGCACAGAGCCCGACGCGGGGCTCGAACCCACGAACCGCGAGATCATGACCTAAGCGAAAGTCGGACGCTCAACCGACCAAGCCACCCAGGCCCCCCCAGTTCCTTGGGGTTTCTAATATGTAGCCAGAGATGAAAGCCCTCAAAAGGGGCTTTGCACTGAAAAGGTGGGGGGGCTGGTGAAGATGAGGGCTGGGACATTCAGTTAACTTCAGATCTGGAAAAGTCGTGGAAGTCCTTAGTACAGCCTCCCATTTTAAAGATGAGGAAACCGAGTCTCAGCAAGGGGAGACTTAGTTGGTCAATGTGGAGCCAGACCTTAGCCACTCAGCCTTGTCCTTGCCCTCCCAGCTCAGGGTACCTTCTCCCCTCACTGCTAGCAGTCAGATGAAGCATCTGGAAGGAGATGTGATTTGATGGGGCTTTGATGACTGGGTAGGCCCAGGTTAGAGGAGGGAGAGAGGGATTTCGAGTAGGAGTGACAGCACAGAGAAGGACCTGGACCTTCTCTGGAATGAGGGTGCTGTGTGTGGGTCTGAGGGCTCTTTCAGTGCACAAAACAAATCTGTGTGCAAACACCCCAGCCTCCCTTCTGTGGAGCGCCCTGACTCCGGCCCCGCACCTACCATGGGCTCCGCTGTTTTCTGAGAGCAGGCCGGCCCCCCAGGCTCTCAGCACAGCCCCACCCAGGGGGCAGAGAGGATCTTGTTGCAGGGAGGAAGTTTAAGCAATAACTTTGCTCTGATTAAGAAGGGTAATGGCTCTCTTTGAGAAGCAGCGTGAATGCCAAGGTGGGGATGATGGATACTCAGCCCCCCACCTCCGCCCACATAAATCTCACCTGTGTGCCTTTGTTGCCTCCTCATGATGCATGTATGAGATAAATTCTCCAAATCTATTTTTGTGCCGTTGCCAGCAGCCTGCTGATGGAGTAAATAAGAGTTATGGCCGCCATAATGGCATCACTTATGAGAGGCTAAAAAAAGCAAACATGTCCACACAGTTCTTATAAATCTATTATAAATGTGGGCTGAAGTTTCTGAGGAAGCCTCACCAGACTGCACAGCACTCTCGTCCCTGAAGTCCAACGAGTGACCAGGCGGGCAGAGCCCAGAGAAGGCCACAGGTGGCCTGAAATGACCAGTGATCACTTCCCTGTCGCTTCCTCCGTCCCTCTGAGTTCTGAGCCCTGGTCAGCCACAAGAGCACCAGTCACCCAGAACCACAGCCCAGAGGCTGCATCCTCCAGTGGCCGAATAGCCGCCATCATACATTCACTCAATAATGCGGGGCAGAGAGCCCTTGGGAGAAGGCTGACTTGGGGTGAGCTGAACCCCATCTTCCTCCTGCACCTTTTTCTCCTGGATGGAACTGAGCCAGGTTCCTCTGTGGGTAAGAGGGTCTTGGACCTTGTTGGTCTTGGCTAGACCAGGTCTCAGAGTCACCTTGTGGAGGAAAACTGCCTTTGTTCTTGCCATCCCAGCCTTTAGGAGAAGGGCCTCACTGGCCTGAGGGACTCAGGACCCTCCCCACCCCAGGCTCATGTTGTCACAAACTCTCCTCCCTGTCCTCACTCTCAGCTCCTCCAACTGAGGCCTCTGTTTCTCCACCTGCAAAGTGGAAACAGTAATAATAAAAGGAGCTAACTTGTAGGATATTGTGAGATGAACATGAACTCATGCAAGTGAAAGGACTTTGCAAGTGTTAAAACACTGGGCGGGGGCGGGGGGGGGCATAGGGTTTGTTGTAGGGTTTATTCTTTAGGGCTCATATCTCTCTGGGAAAGGTGCCTCTAACTGGAGACCCTCAGTGACTCCCTGGGGGAGAGGGTTTAGCAAGTGCTGTGGTAAGGCTAATGATCTTTTAATGCAGGCGTCCTCTAAGATAGGCTTTAAGCCCCCAGAGGGAAGTGCCTGCCTCTGAAATGCCTGCAAATCCCAACTGAGCCACGTTGAAGAGAATTCCTGATGGTCAGGAAGGACCTCTGTCTGGGGAGTTGAAGGACTCACCTTCTGGGGGCAGGGTGGGGAGGTGAGGAGCGGAAAGGACCTCTTACCTGGGTTATTGCCACAGCCTCCTCACTGCTCTCTGCCTGTCTCTCTGAGCACCTGAAATCTCTCCACAAAGCTGCTCTGATCAGGGCATGCTGTTTCTCCAGGGGCTCCTCACAGTGTGCAGAGTCAGAGCCAAAGCCCATTGGAGGCATGCGTAGCCCTGATTGAGGCTGGCCTTCTTCTCCCAACCTTGTTCAGTCATCTTCCAGCTGCACTGACCTCCTTGCTGTGCAGGTCTCTCTTGGAAACCTCAGGGCCTTTGCATTTGCTGTTCCCCTGGCCTCCGTGGCTCACTCCTTACTGCTTCAGGTCTTTGTTCTTCTTGGTAAAGCTGTTCCTGTCTGCTGTGCTAAAAGTGCAAGTCTTCCAGGCTGGAGTAGATGCCCTCTCCCCTCTTTCCCTCCTGTATTTTCTTCCAAGCACGTTGCACAGTTGGTGTTCCACATATTTATTTTGTTTATCTGTCCTCTTTACTAGAATGTAAGCTTCATGAGGACAGGGGCGGGGTCTATGCCATTCTCTGCTGCGTCCACAGTGCCCAGAACCACAGTGCCTACAACATTGCCCGGCAATAACAAACCCTTGGTAAATGTTGGTTGCTTGCATGGATAAGTGGATGGACAGATAGATCAATGGACTAAAGAACCAGGTCCCTGGCTGGGCCGGAGGAAGGGCCACATTGGCTGGAGGCAGAAGGCTGAACCCAGCAACCATGGGAGGGCCCAATCCACCCTGCGAGGAGGGTGGGCTTGGGCCAGAAGGCAGGCTGGGAAAAGGACCCAGATCTTTTCATTCCTTAGGTTGTGAGAGTGAAGCCTCCGGGCCCACTCTAGACCCCAGCTGTCCTTTCTGCCTCCTCTTCCGGCTGCACCAGAGCAGAGAGAGAGTTAAGGATGCATAGCCAGCTGTGTCTGGAACCCACATGTATAAAACTTCCCACAGTCACTGACAGTCACTTTTCCAGCAAGCCCACAACCCTGTTAAGATGCAGCTCGACCCACACCCAGTAAAGTATGCAAATGGCACAGGCCAGGAGAGCACATCCGCAGGCTCTGAGTCCCCATTAAAAAAACATTGTCTCCCTTGCTACTGCACTTTGCTTGCACATTCTAAATGTCAGTAGTTCCCTCAGTGACGGCAGGCAGAAGGTTGAAAGGTTAGCCATCTCAGGAAGCTAATTGCCATCGGTAAATTAGAACCATGAACACACCATCCCTTTTCTTTGTCACCTCTTCCCCCCAACCCTGACCCTTTCCCTGGCCCAGGACCCCCAGGATCAACACAGTTTGAAACCCAGAGTTGGAGCCCAGAGCACAGTCTTTCTGTGATGAGGAAGATAATGGGGAAGCAGTTCCCTCCTTCCTCAAAATAAGCGGATCCTGGTGCGGGTCGGCTCCAGGCTTGAGAACAGCAGCCAGTCCAGAGGTCCACGCTTCCCAGCTCCAAAGACACGTGCCCGTGGAGGGTGGGGCAAGCTGTTGGGGGCACCGTGGCTGCCTCCCCCAGAAATGCCCTGCCCCAGACCCTTAGCTCCCTTCTGCAGCCCTGCCATCCTGTTAAAAGAAATACCCCTGATGGTCTCTTCCGAGAGGAGAGAGAGCTGTACTGAGGACCGTCAGAGTGCCTTAGTTTCTCAAGCTGTGAAATGGGGATGATGAGAGGGGGCTCTTCACAGGGCTGTTTGACGTCCAGAGGGGTAAACCCTATATAGTGCTCACTCAGCATGGGGCCCCTGGAAGGTTCCATAAGTGATAGCAATGTAGATTTTGTCTTTTAGTTCTAGTACCTTCTAGAACTTACAGTATCCTTTGTGGAGCATGTTAGCCTTCTGTGGTCTTACTTGCCCATCTCGGACCCCAGATGGCCAGGCCTTCCCCTGCTGTTTGCCACCCATGAGGATGAGCAGGAGGCTCGATCGCCAGCATAAGCCAGGCACTGGGTATCAGAGGTCCAGCCCACAAGTATTTCCACACATTGTCTCCTTCGAATGTCACAGTGAACTGGGAGGCAGGTGCTTTATAGGTGGGTGCCAAGGCTCAGAAGTAGGCTTGCGTACGGTCATGTGGCTGCTGGGCCCAGCAGAGCCTGGGCTGCCAAGAAGACATCTTCCTTTGTCAACATCCACACAGATGGCTGTTTCTCTCGCATCATGCAGCATCTAGAACCTTAGACCCACGGACTGCCCCAGGGCCCACTGGCCCCCACTGCTCTGAGGCTGCTCCATGGTCCACCAGGGAAACAAACACTCCTCTAAGTGGGGTTACTTCATGTCCCCTCAGGCTCTGACCATCCCATCTGGGGCCCAGCGTGGCACTTTCTACCTTAGGCTGCACTGCTGCCCCACTGCAGGCCGCGTGGGCCAAGAGCCATCTCAGCCTCAGTCTTGGAGGATGGCCCGTGTGGCAGGCAGCCTGACATCTTGGGAGACTTGCTCTGCCCAGCCTCTCTCAGCTTCTGTGGAGTCCTGCCGGCCGTCAGCACCTTTGTTCTCGTCTTTTAAACAGTTTCACTTGGAGTTTGGGTGCCGCTTGTGGGCCAGGGAGAGAGGAGTTTTAAGTGGAAGGACATGAATCGAAGAAGGTATCTATTCTAGACACTGTATATTAATCTTTGTGGAGTGAGGCAGGCCAGTAATAAATAGGTCATTATAAAGCCAGGAGAGCCAACATTTATTATAGCCCAGTGCTCGGTGTCGTGTGTGTGTGCGCGCGCACACACAGATTTCATTTGATCCTTAAAATGAAGCCCTGAGAAAAGCAGAATCCGTTACATTTTGGAGATGAGGACACCAAGCCTCAGAGAAGATAAGTAACTGGCTTGGCTAGCAAATGGTGGAAGAATCAGAGATTCAGAGACCTGTAGTAACTGACTCAAGATCACACAGCTGCTACAGTGCAGCGCTGGGATTCAAATCCAGTTCTGTCTGTCAGGAAAAAAAGAAAACACTTTTTACAATGCCAGGCTACAAGCAGTGACACAACAGCTGTTTAAATGCTTGTTATGAATAGCAAGCATTTGGGCCTTCCTTCCTCTGTTAGGTAAGGTTTTTGCCTCCCGGATCCCTTCCTTGATGGGCATAGGGAAAGCACACCATCTTGTGTGGCTCCCTTGAGACCCAGAATTTTGGGTCTGCTGAGCTGAGAGTCAAATGACCCTCCTGAGATGCACTGAAATCCACATTTATTCATTTAGGGCATTCACCATTGTTATCACGGCACCTGCAACAGAGGACACCCGGGGAGGAAGACGCTCCGTGCGTCCTTTTCCCCGTTCCTGACGGGCGATGGTATGGAGTTAACTGGTTGAATGTACATATGTGAGCTTTGGACAGAGTCAACCAGGCAGAAAGAGAAGAAAGAAACGGCACGAGAGAAAGGTGTTTGTGGTAGAAGGAACAGTCTGGGCAAAGACTATGGAAGTGAGCCAATGGCTGATTGGTGTGTTGGCAAAGCCAGCCTGGGACAGAGGTGAGGGTGAGGTGCTGCCCATAAGCATTTCTCCTCACTGCTGCTCCAGAATTTCTCTGTATTTATTCTTTAAAAATGTTTGTTTGTTTATTTATTTATTTATTTATTTATTTTGAGAGAGTGTGTGTGTGTGAGTGGGGGAGGGATGGAGAGAAGGGAGGAGAGAGAGAGAGAGAGAGAGAATCCCAAGCTGTACTGACAGCACAGAGCCTGATGCAGGGCTCAATCTCACAAATTGTGAGATCATGACCTGAGCAGAAATTCAGAGTCAGATACTTAACTGATTGAGCCCCCAGGCGCCCCCAGGCTTTCTCTTTAGAAGGGGACATGGTGTACTCGACAAATGAACAGATCCCTTGAGAACAAAGCAAACAAGGAAGCCCGACAATGCGCTGACGCTCAAACTGAAGCACATGTGAGAAGCCTCTTAGCCAAGAGCAGAGGCCCTCTGTTCATGATAGCTGCAGATAACTTGCAGGATGCTTAGCAGTGCCGGGCCGGAGCCCAGGAGTCCTCCTTCATCTGCTTCAGCAAAACTGTCGAGGCAGCCTGACTGCCAGGCCCGCTGTGAGACCCACACCCTGCAAGCTGAATGCCCACCTTCTGAAAGTAGGGCTTCCTGAGCCTGGGTGGGACCCCTGTCCCCCATGCCCTCTGTTAGATTAGAAACTTCCAAGGGTCATTTGGGATATTTGGTATTTGGGACAGTGGGTGTGCATTTAAGAGCAAAAGAGGGAAAGAACAAAATACGGCAAGAAAGAGAGTGGAGAGACAGCTCTCTGCCACTTAGCTGCCCTGTGACCTGGAGCAGGTCGCTTCACCTCCCTGAGCCTCAATTGCCACAACTGCCAAATGGGGCTATGATGATCCTTATTGCACATAGTTGTGGTAAGCCTCAAGTGAGATCATGGTGGGGCAATGCCCACATGAAGCTCTGCTTTTGCTGGAAAACAAGGGAGCCAGAGTATGGGCCAGAGTCACATCTATTCTTCTGTGTTTCAGGCAGAGGTGACACATATCACACCCCTTACATTCCACTGGCCAGGACTATTCTCATGGCCCCTCCTGGCTACAAGGGACTGATAATGTGGCAGAGCACAAGGATATTGGGTGGGCATTAATATCTCTGCTATAAACGGTCAAGGTGAGATGCCAAGCCACAGGATCCTGAATCAGAGGAAGCTTATACACAAGGAGGTTCAGGCCATAAAATAGGAAGGTGATCCAGGAACAGTGTCTTAAGTGGACAAGTGCCGGGAGCCGCACCGGCCTCTCTGGATGGCAATCACAGTGAGGAAATGGCAATGTTTGCAGCTCCTGCCATGAGAAATGAAAATTGGTATCTCCTTCTGCTACTATTGGCTCATGTTGGATATAAATCTGCTGGTATTGACCAGACCTCACAATACTCCATATCAGACCCATATTCTGAATACAGATACCTCATAAGGAAAAGCATATTCCTGCCTTTACAAAAGAGATTTTAGATGAAAGCTCTATGGGTGATTGTCAAAAGGCTCTTCCTATGGGCCTTGCAGATCCCGAGACTTAGGGGATTAAGAACATAAGAATTACAATTGAGCCTGGCCCTGAGACCAAGGGCCTATTTTGGGGTTAAGAGCAAAACATAGTTACCACATATATCTTTGCTAATTGGTGAAACATAACAGTCCCTTCCTCAAGGCCTACTTGAGTATAGATGAAAGTAGCTAAAACATAACCCAGGGGCAAAAGACTGACCCATTCAGGGCCCCCATGATAGTCTCCACAAACAAACCAATTCAGAAACATTCATCCTCTTGAGAGCCAGACAAAATACTCCTAACTTATCTATATACAATTTGACCTATATGTTATCCTATTTTTCACTAAGAACATTCTGTTATTTCCTTGGTTGGAATAATTCTACTATTGTTATCACAAAAGACCTCCCATTGTAAGAAATTCCTTCCTATGACTTCATCTTGTTGCTGAACCTTTAAATAAAGGCACAAAAACCAACAGGACAGAGATGCCTGCCTGGTGATCAGAAAGAATCTCCAGGGCATCTCTCTCTCTCTCTCTCTCTCTCTCTCTCTCTCTCTCTCTCTCTCTCTCTCTCGACACCGTCCATCCTTCAGACACCCCTGGACCTGCCAGAGCCGGCTCGGCCTCCAACAGACAAGCAGGCAGCCACAGGTGTCCCACCCTTCCACTCTCTTCTGCCATGCCTGGAGTCCTGCAGCACAGGACCTTTATACAAAAGCCCTGCTTTTCTCCTATAGCTACAGGACTCTAGGCTCAGACAGGAGAGGGAGACGGTACAGCGGAGGTATATGCTCTCCCCTTCTGTGGAAGACACAGAAGACTTGTGTTGAGATAGTGGAATCACAAAATTGGAGCTGCCTGGATTGCTGACTCACTGTATGAAGGCTAGCTGCCCTGGAGAGCTGCCTGGACCCACAACAGACTTTGTATGAGCTGAACACAAACCTTTGTTGTGTCAATCCTCTTAGATTTGGGAATTGTTTGTTATAGCAGCATGACCCAGACTTTCCTGACTATTGCACCTTTCCCATCTTGCACTGTTTGGGTTTCATAATTCAGAGTGTCCCCTCTGCAGGGCACTAGTACTAACAAGACTTTACTCCAGCTCCACATCCTGTAGACAGAGTCTCCCAATTAATACACCACCCTTCCCTTCTCCTTATCCACCAGTTTAATTTCTAAGACCAAGTAGCCCCAGTGGCAAACATAAGAGAACTTTCCATCACACATTTACTCTTGGGAAGAAAATCAGGGGGCACTTTCTAGGACATTGACTCCGTGTGTGGCATCAGGGATATGAAGATGTACACTATCCCTTTCGGCCTTATAGGATTTCACAGTATAGAGTGGAGCACAAAGAATACAATGTGGTAATGGATGATAGATGGATAGCTAATGGATGGGTGGGTAGGGGTGTGAGTGGCTGGATAGATGAATAAAAAGTTGGATGGTGGGTGGATGGATGGACAGGTGAGTAGATGGATGGTGAAAGGGTAGGTGGATGAATAATGGACAAATGGGTGGGTGGATGATGGATGAGTAGAGGGGGAGATGGATGGAGATGGATAGATAGATGGTAGATCAATGGATGGAGGTACGAATGGATGGTTGGATGAAGGATGATGGATGGATGGATGGATGTTGGAGGATACATCCATAGATAGAAAAATGAATGAAATAATCATTGATTCAGTGTCTACTGTGAGCAAGGCCCCTTCTTGTCCATTACCTTCCTTAAGGCCAGCAAATATTCTGTTGAGTAGGCATTATTTTCCCAAATTTATGGGTGGGATTTGAACTCACCTGGATGATGTTGGATACCATCTTCTTCTATACCATCTTGCCATAACAGAGATGTCTGTCTTGTATAAACTCCTCAAGTATAGAAGCTTCCTCTCCTTTCTCAGATTAGATTCAGATTACTTCCTCCTCTGTATTCTTTTTAAAAAAAAATTTTTTTAATGTTTTATTTATTTCTGAGAGAGAGAGACAGCGTGAGCAAGTGAGGGTCAGAGAGAGAGGGAGATACAGAATCTGAAGCAGGCTCCAGGCTCTGAGCTAGCTGTCAGCACAGAGCCTGATGTAGGACTCGAACCCACAAACTATGAGATCATGACCTGAGCTGAAATCAGACACTTAACTGGGCCACTCAGGTGCCCCTCCTGGAAAATATTCTTAATACTCTTTCCTTGACTTCACACCCACTGCACTAAATTTGTTTTTAATTTTTATTTCTCAAGCTTCTTTTACGGAATATTTAAAATATATATAAAAGTAGGCTACAAAAGTAGAATAATAATATGAATCCCATGTAACCATCACTCAGCTTCAGTAAGTATCATCTGCTGGCCAGTCTTGTTTCATCTACATCTCCACCTACTTTTCCCGTCAATTTATCTGTAAATATATCAGCATACAGCTACCTACTTCTGTGTATCTTTCCCCCTCTGGGGCTGGTATTATGGTCTTTTTCAATCTTAAAATCCCAGTGCTTGGCTGACTAGAAGCCGCTCAGGATGTATTTGCTGAGTGAGTAAGTGACTGAGTTCTGTGTGGGGCCATTAGGAGGTGCCTGGTGCATCTTCCTGCCTCCAAATCAGCAGGGCCAGCCCTGCAGCCAGCACTTCTGGAACACTCCTTAGATTACATGGGTATGTGAGAGCCTTTCTGTTGAAGTAATCTGGGACTTTTGGGGTGGCTGATAAGCCCTTCTCTAATATTGTTCCTTTTGTGTCAACATCTCGAGGGCATAATTATATTAGCCATGCAGACACACAGGCAAAGGGCCACTGCACTGCATGTTATCTGGCATTAGGGTCGCCTCTGTCCAGATATCCCTCAAAAACCCTGCCAGGAGAGCAAATGGGGCTGGTTCAGGGCCCTCCTACCTTGGGACGCCCCCAGCATCCCAGCTGGCCTGGCAATGCCTGGTTTATTTGCATCTGATTTCAGCCCAAGAGGAACCACAGAGCTGGTGAGCCCCATGGCCCTATGGCCTCACTACTTTTCCAACAGAGGCATCGAGTGGCAGTTTGACATGATCACCAGGTTGCCAACTACTACTGAACACCTACTATGTGGAGACAAGAGGGAATAAGAGCCAGCCCCAGCCTCAAAGAACTTTCAATCTACAGGGACAGGGAAAATTCTAGAAGAGGACTTTTGCAACCAAAGTAGCCATGAACTCACCCCACCCTGGTTGCCTGAAGGGCTCTGTTTCCTCTCTCTGTCTCTGGCAGGCTCCCTTCCTGACTCAGAGAAGGGTTGGGACAGCCCCTTCAGAGTTTTGAGACATTCCTTGTTTTGGGCTGAATTTTGTACCTCTCAAAAAAGACATGTTGGAGTCTTCACCCCCTAGTACCTCAGAATATGACATTACCTGGAAACAGGGTCATTGTGGATGTCATGAGTTAAATTAGGATGAGGTCCCACTAGAGTATGGTGGGCCCCTTATCCAGCATGACCAGTGTCTTTATAAGAAGATGACCACATGAATGGTGCGCCTGGGTGGCTCAGTCATTTAAGCGTCTGACTTCAGCTCAGGTCATGATCTCACAGTTCATGGTTCGAGAATTGTGTCGGGCTCTGTGCTGACAGCTCAGAGTCTGGAGCCCGTTTGGGATTCTGCCTCCTTCTCTCTGCCCCACCCCCACTCATGCTCTGTCTGCCTCTCTCTCTCTAAAAAATAAACAAACATTAAAAAGTTTTTTTTAAAAAGATGACCACATGAAAACAGAGATGCACAGTGAAGGCAGAAACTGACATGCTGCCCTCACAATGCCAAGGATTGCCAGCCAACCACAAGGACCAGGAGAGGGCAAGGAAGGATTCTGCTACGGGTTTCAGAGAGAACATGGCCTGCTAATACCTTAGTTTCAGACTCCTGGCCTCCAGCACTTGGAAAGAATTTACTTCCCCTTCTTGGTGCTTTGTTACAGCAGCCCTAGGAAATGGGGATCTATTCCCCCAGGGCTCTTAGCTCCCCTGGAAAAAAGTCTTCCTCTGAAGCTTATCTGAACCTTTCTCGACCTCATTTCCCAGTTTCCCATTTCAGCCCTCATGATGGACTCCCCTGGGTAACAATATCAGTGCATTCGCTCCCTTGTGTGAGCAAGGCCCTCCTTCTATTTGGCTTTAAGCTGTTGTTCTGGGATATCCCCTTTGTCCTTGGGGTCCAGGACCTTCTAAACTGGTCCCTGCCCACCCTGGATTGATTCCCAGCTCTGCCACTTCCCGGGCAAGTGGCTTAACTGCTCTGTGTCTCTTTTCTTACCTGTTAAATGGAGGTGATACTATTATTACTTAATGCATAGGGCGGTTAGAAGGATTAAATGTTTAATACAGGTATTGGCATACTTTTTCGAGAAAGGACCAGAGAGTCAATATTTTAGGCTTTGTGGACTACCAGAGAAGTTTCTGTCACAACTACTCAATTCTGCCCTTGCCTAGCGAAAGCAGTCTCAGACAATATACAAATGAATGGTTTGGCTATGATTCAATAAAATTTTATTTACAAAGACATGTGGCAGGCCAAATGTGGCGCACCGGCCATAGCTGGCCAACCTTTGAATAATATGTCTGAAACACCCAGTCTAGGGTATATCTCAAAGCTTTCCTCAGTCCATGGGAGCTGTTACTGTGTAGCTCTTCAGAAATTACAAAACCCTTTCTCATACATAATTTCATTTGCTCTCACAGAAAACCCTGTGAGATAGGAATTGTGGATATTCCCACCTTATGGACAAGAAAACTGAGGTCCGGAGAAGTTATCTGGAGCCTGAGGTAGAGAGCTTGTATCTTCTGCTCAATAGCATGGGTTCGTTTGCCCTCCCTGCTCACAGTGGGTCTTACCAGATACAGGTTTATCTCTTTCCTAGCTGATCAATTTACCAAGGCCATGTGGTATGCTCAGAGCTGTGTTTGGCTTAGAGAGGGAGAACTGGGGAATGTGAAAAGTACTTAAGTGGGACACTTGGGTGGCTTGCTTGGTTAAACATCTGACTCTTGATTTTGGCTCAGGCCATGATCTCTTTGTTCGTGAGTTCGAGTCCCATGTCAGGCTCCACATTGACAGTGCAGAGGCTGCTTGGGATTCCCTGTCCTGTCTCCCTCTTTCTATACCCCACGCCTGCTTCTCTCTCTCTCTCTCTCACTCTGAAAATAAATAAATAAACATTAAAAAAGACCTTTAAAAAAGGAGACAGAAATACTCAAGTAAAGTAAAAGTCCCAATTCCTGCCCTACTTTTCTGAAAACTGGTTGTTTATTTGTGAAATGGAATAACACACCTTGTTTCAGACCTGCTCTTTCTTCCATTTAGTCATTCTTGGATTCTTGCTTGTTTTCATGCCTTTAGTAATGCAGCAAACATCTACTGAGGACCTAGTATGTGCCTAGTACTGTGATGAGGGACAGACACACAGCCAGGAACACACAGACACGGTATCTGGCTGGGACACCCCCACACCTAAATGAACCTTTTGTGAAGACAGCAAAGGGCAGCCCTTCCTCTGAGTGGACACAGCCCCAGTGGCTAGCTGAGGGCAGACTGAATATCAGCCCTTTTCCCTTTTGGCCAGGCACCTTGAGCAGTGCACAACTCACACAACCATACTTGGTGTTCCTGTTCCCTTATTCCGTGGAGCATCAGTCTAGTAGAATTTTGAGGCATGGAAGTGAGTGATTACAGTAGCGATAGGAGTGCTTCAAAAGGGGGGGTGAGTACAATGCTCTAGGATACCCTCAACTTCCCTTCCCATCTGCCGGCTTCTGACTCCCCATTTGGAGCTACAGCCTTTGTGCCCACATAACCAAACCTCAGCCTAGACCTTCATCATCCCCACTGAAGAGTGCCTGCCTCACCCGGTAGTGCTGGGAGGGGCACTACCTGGAGGACTGCGTGTGCATTTGCTGTGAAATATACTTCCCGATGTACCCAATTTGCATTAATGTGTGCCATTAAAAGATAATTATTATATGGGAAAGAGGCCGGGGAAACATCGGTGAAACATCTGGCATTATTTTAGAAGCTTGATGGAGAGCCAGTCTGAGGTGCCAGACGTTCTGTAGCCACCACCACGGCCACCGGCATTGATTCTGAGCACTGTAGACCCACCTGTACCCCACCACGGCACCAGGAAGCCCTGCCAAACTGCTCAAGGGCGCTGTCCTCTCTCTCCCGCCCCTGAAGTGCTAAGTCACTCATATTTAGGAACTTACTGTCTAGCATTAGGAAATGTTTCAGTTGGGTTATATTTGTCTCCCCCCTTGGGCTCCAAGCCCCTCTGCTACCACATTTGGCATTATCATCTGTGAAGCCTCAGTGAACATTAAAAGACTACCATCTTGGGGTGCCTGGGCTGCATAGTCAGTTAAGCAAATGACTCTTGGTTTCAGCTGAGGTCATGATCTCACAGTTCGTGAGATCCGAGCCCCACATCAGGCTCTGTGCTCACAGCACAGAGCATGCTTAGGATTCTCTCTCTCTTTCTCTCTCTCTCTCTCTCTGCTTCTTCCCTGCTTGCGTCCACCCATTTTCTCTTTCTAAGAGAAAAGGAAAAAAAAAAAAAGACTACCAGCTCTGGCACCATACGTGAAACATGGAAGGGTTTGCTGAGAAGTAGAGATGAGCAAGAGCTGGCTCTCACCTCATGTCCACCTGACGGAGCTCAGAACCATCAACCAATGGTGTCTCCACTCCGCCCTCTCTGGAGGTACAGGCTTTGGTGCAGGCCTGCTTCTTGGACCCTGTCATCCAAGGGAGAGAGCAGGGCTTGGGGGTTTTGAAATCATCAAGACCTGGGTTTCAGCTTCCACCCTGTTGCAGCTACTTGGGCGGGCTATGCAAGCTCGCTGGGCCTGGTTCCCCATCCATAAATGGGGATAACGCCGCCTGCCTTTCATTTGCAAGAACTGCATGAGCCGGTGAAAGTCCAATGTGTAGCTCAGTGTATCCAGCTCATTAGAAAGCCACAGCACACGTCCATCCTCCCTATCTTCCCTTAGCTGGGGATTGGGCTTGGAAGCTGGAGCTAGGCTTTGTACCAAAAACATTGAACTTCCCCCCCTCGGCTATCAATGCCTGCTCTGAACAAAGCATCACCACCTCTCGCCGCAGGTGGGTCATGCAGGCTTGCTCAGGGCATTTATCCAGCCGGCTTCCTCACTGTGGAATGAAAGCTTCTCTCCTTCTCCCTCTTCTAATTCTCCTCGTATCTGCTCATGGGAGACGTTTTTCAATGCAGTATGAATCCTGGCATTCTGAAAATTTTATCACATAGATAGCCACCTCTTTACCTTGTCTTAAGTGGATCCATTTATCATTCGTTTCTGATTGAGCAGGTCTGAGGTTGAGCCCGTGACTTTGAATTTCCTATGAGTAGGTGCTGCTGTCTAGGACCGCATTTCGAGAACCATTGCCCTGGGCTGACTGCACCAGTGGGAGTGTGTGCCTTGAATGAGCTGGCAAGGCCAGCAGGTGCTGAAGGGTTAAGCCAAGGCTTTCTTTCCCCTCTTGTTTCTTCCCCATCCCCACTCCTACTTTGGATCCAGGTGCTGCTCAGCACAGGTGCCAGCGAGACTCAGGTGATTGGATTAGTGAACTTGGCCTGGGCCCCCATCATCTGCTCTGAGAGACTACATCATATTCTGGAAAAAATATAGGCACAGAGGCCAAACCTGGATTTGGCCTGTTATCTGTTCCATGAAAGGGATGACCTTGAGCTGCTAGTAGTTGTAATGGAAACAGTGGTGACCTCACTCATCTGGGCCTCAGTTTTCTCATCTGCAAAATGGAGAGAACAATGTTCTTCTGGCACATTGCTCATGTTATTAGAGAATGGGCTTGAAATGGCTTGGTTAGGCTACAATGCCAAACAAAACTACGATCCTCTTTTCCCCAGCGTGAGAGAAGAGGAAGGAGTGAACACTGAGCTTTAACAATGTGAAGATGCAAAGCCTTAGCCACAGAGGACACTCTGGGGGATCGTGTCCTTAAACATCTCTCCATTTTACAGAAAAGACACCAGAGGCTCAGACAGGGAAGTGACATTCTTCTGGTTGAATAGCAAAACCAGGAGAAGAATCCAGCTTCCCCCTGAGCCCTGCCATTTCCTCCATACCAGTCTCTAAACATCCCCCTGAACCTGGACTCAAGAGCGCCTCCTCTCCCTGTCACCCCATCTTTGAAGAGAAACAAAGCGCAGGCCTCGATTGATCATCCCTGACCCTTTTAGGAAGTATCCATTCTTAATCTTGTTAATGACTCCTTTCTTTTCTCTCCCTGGCTCTGGGCTTATCTTCTTTTCTGCCTCTATAAGCCAAGACTGAGACAATGAACAAATTTTATTACATATGAAACTGCTTCGGGAAGTGCTCCCATTAGCGGATAATAAAAAGAATTTTTTTGAGTGTTGCAATCAGGTGCTTTGACCTTTCCTATTTGTCAAAACTTGAGGTCTGGTGTGGCCATGGGGATGTCAACTTGAGGGTGCCTCCTGTCTGTGTCCCCAACATCTGCTCCGCCAAGGAATTGCTGACCCCAGGGAGGGAAGCCCGGAACAGACACAGCCAGCAGCCTCTAGTCTCCCCCTGGAGAGCTTCAGTCTGCTAAGGAAGGTGAACTTGCTTCTTACCCACCTTGGGGAAAAATCTAGTCCCTTCAGGAAATTAAGGCCTGCCTTTGGAGGGCCGCCAGGATGGTTTGAGTGACCTGGATGGAACTGAGACACTTATCCACTGTTCTGATGGAAGAACTCTTTCCTGAAGCTGAGATCCCTCCTTTGCCCTGCCCCCACCCATCATGAGAATGATGGGTTAGAGAATGTCCAGGATAAAATAGCTAATCCCCAAGGAACACAAACTATATGCCAGGCATGGTCTAATTTACACATTAGAACTTAGTTTATCCTTACAAAAACCTTACAAAGTGGGGGCTATTCTTATCCTTGAATCTGAGGCATGGAAAGGTTAAGTTGCTCGCCTGAAGCCAGCCACCAAGAAAACAGCAAGCTCAGATATGAAAACTGACAGGCTCCTTTTGGCAGATCATGGATTCACTCAGGCCCTGACTATAGTAGGTACTCAATAAATGCACACTGAGTCATCGACTCAGCAAGCATGAGATAGAAATACTAAATGCTTCAGGATTTTGGTGCCTGGGAGAGTCAGGAAGCCTTCCTGGAGTGTGTGGGTTTGATCAGAGGGTTGGTTGAGGCAGAGAGAGAGTATCTTGCTCACCTGCCCAACAACACCTGGGCCTGATCAGTAGCAAGAGCTCAGAACTGCTGCTTGCATGCAAGGCCATCTGCATACAGGTTAGCAGGCCATGGAGTATCATTACCAGTATGGTGTTCTAAGAAATAGCTCAGGCTGTTGCTGGTGATGCTGGCAGACCCACGTCTGCCTCTGTACTTCTGCAGGAGGTCCTGGGGCTTGGTGGGGAGCCCTGGGGAGGGAAGGAAAGAAAGAAGAAGGAGGAAGAATGAAATGCAGAGAGGAATTAGAGGAAGAAGAAGTTGATGGACACCTCTAATCCTGTCCTGTTTGCTCAGCCCATCAGTGCTTACTATGGGAATGAAGGGCGATCCTTTGAGACTGATGGTCGTACCCACCTGGGTCTGGCTGGAGTTGAAATCTACCAGGTCTCCTTGAGCTTATTTGTGAATTAATTTCCTTCCCTCACCTTCCTCTGCCTTCTCGGGCTTGCCTTTAGGTATGAAGACATGGACATCAAAGAGCTAAATGGCAGTGTAAGGCGGAATGTGACTTGGAATCAGAGAGGCTGATGGAAAACTCAAGGAATGCAGGAACCGGGCAGGAAAGCTCATGGTGGCTCTGTCATAGTGAAATGCCAGAAGCCACATAAGTGTCCTTCAGCTTGAGAGGGGTATGGAGTCAGACCTGTTCATTCTCTGCGGTACCGCGTGGAATTGAAACTGAATGAAACAGAGCTGTAGGCAAGAACACGGATAATTCTCCAAAGTAGTGTTGAGGGCAAAAGCGATACTGCCTTAGCTAGGGTTCCCTGAAAGCAGAGCTGCGTGCAGGGAGCTCCTTTGGGAACGTTCCCTGGGGAGAACAGGGAAGGGGAAAGCCATTCAAGGGGATTACTAAGCAGGTCACTAGGGGTGGGGGCAGCTTCGGAGGCTTCTAAGGAACCAGGCAGCAAACCCATGGAAAACGGCCTCGGACAGAGAGACCTGAGGTGGCCGTCTACTGGCTCCTCTCTGCCATTGGTGGGGGGTCGACCCCAGAAGTGCTGGCTCTTGACACCCCCTGCTTGTGCTTTCATAAGCTAGGCAGTCCACTGGGAATGAATGGGGAGTAAGTGCTGAGGCCGGCAAGTAGAGACTCCACGGGGCTGACATGGGAGGCGGGCAGGGTGCCCCGAATGGTCCCTGTGGCTGTGCCGAAGGCGGGAGGGCCGAGGGTGCGTGGCAGAGTACAGAGTGCCTGCTGCAGATTCCATATGTGTCTGTCAAGCTTAAAAACATGCAAAAGTACAACTGATATTGACAAGGAACACACATGTAGCAGAAACCTGAAGATGGTCCTGACAGCGATAAACATCACACTCAGGATGCCGGTTACCTCTGGGAAGGGAGAGAGAAATACAATCAGGAGTGAAGTGCAAGACCTCAGTGGCATCTGTGATTTGCCTTTTCTTTTTGAAGCTAAGTGGTGGGTATATCGGTATTACTTCTTGTATGTTTGAAACACTTTGTGATCATGATAAACACCATAGAAATGCATGTAGAGGGCCCTCGGTGTGTGCGGCGGTTCGTGGTGGAAGTTGGTAAGAGCCTTGGCTTTGAAGGAGAAAGAAGGTTTGGCTAGACAGAGGAGGGAGAAGGGCGTATGGGGCCAGGGGACCTGGAAAGCAGAGGCACGGAAGTGGAAAAGAGCTCAGGAGACCAGCATAGTTGTGTTAGGGAGTTAAGGGTTGAACAGGCAGGGTGAGGCCATAATGTGGAAGGCGTTCTGTGCCGTGCCAAGGAGTATAAACTCCCCAAAAGGAATGTCAGTGAGGTATGAGTAGTAGTGGAAATAAGAATATAACAATAATATACAACTAAGAAAACAACTCTGTACTACTAAGCATTAAGCTTTTAATCTGTGCCAGGCACTTTGCCATATACTGTGTGCACATCTCTTTATTTAAACTTCACAACAACCCCCGTGAGGAACATCCTATTATTATCATCCCATTTTACACCCTTGGAAACTGAGGCCCAGAGAAGATAAGCAGTTGCCCAAGGTCACATGCCTAATGGAGGGCAGAATGTGGCTTTGAGTCCAGGTTGGCTTGATGCCAGAGGTCAGCTTCTCCAGCATTCTTTCTTTACTGCCTTTCTGTGGATTTGCATGTGGATGCTCTCTCCCCATCCCCAGAAAGTTGCTGAATGTGGTAGCAAAACACTTTTCTTGCTATGGTGCATCATTCTCATCCTGCATATCGCCTCTGATTTGTAGGTGGAGGAATGCTGGGTTGAAGGAGGACCCCAACCCAGGCTCAGTGGGGGAGAGCGCGGTGATCAGCAAGCAGTGTTGGCCAATGGGACCTTGTGTTTGCTAACCCTGTGCTTGGGACTCCTCTCCCAAGGCAACAGCCTTGCATGCTCTGTGCTACAGCCCAGCAAAGGAAACCAGCCTGGGCACAGAAGGCCCTGACTGCACAGATGGGTGAGCCACTCCCACTCATCAAGGAAGAAGGAATACTGGGAGTTAATAGGTTCTGAGAAGGGCCTCTTTTCCATCGGAAGTGAAGGGACCTTTACTTGGTTAGATCACAGAACCTATTGAAAGATGCTTGTAAGACATTCTCACTTTGGTTCTGATGCTGCAGAAAGGCAGTCAGAAAGGAGACCGAGTTTCCCTCCACTTGGAGAGGGTCTGATGTTCTCATATCAAGCTGATCATCCTGGTGGTTTGGGGACATGATGGGCAAATGCAAGTGTGCCCCAGATCCCACTAACCCTACTAAAAGTGCATAAGCCCTTTTAGCTCTCTGCTTATTTTTCCCTGAATGGAAATCAGGCCCTGGGTCAGATCCTCAAACCAAGCCTGGGAATTAATTAGGCATGTAATACTCGTTAGCAGTAATGTACATTCCTCGCTGAAGTCCCTTTGCAGCTTGGTGGGGGAATGTGGCCTCTGTGGGAAGAATTGGCTTTTTTTTTCCCTGAACGGGATCTTGATACCTCAGGAGCCCACAGCCTTCATGTGAGGGGGTGTATGTGTGTAGAATGTGTAATGGATGTGTGGTCTGAGCCGTACACACAACATGTATGGGATCTGTGTCGTGTGTGTTTGCATAGCATGAGTTTTCAGGGTGGGTATTTCATGCTAAGCTTTTGATATGTGTGTTCTGTGTGTGTAATTTGGAAACGTGGGGTCTGCTGATTGTGAATGCCTGCAGTTTTGCCTTTGGCACATATGTAGTATGGGCATGTGAAAAGGAGTGCCTGAATCTCTCAGTGAGCCTGAAGGGCTTTGTCACTGTCAGAAGCAAAGATTGCTGAGAATTCCCATGACATTGGGCAGAATTATGATCCCGCTTAGCGCTGAGATAACATTGGTTGGAGAAAGGACGGGTGAAAAATGTCCCCAGGAATAGAGAAAGGAATTCAATTGGCTCAGCAGAGGATGAGTTGGGGCTGGGGAGACAGGAAAGAATACCTGATTAAAGCGAAAAGTCTCCATTAGCAGCAGGAGGTGGTCCAGAGGAAGGAAAGGGATAACTCAGCCTGGAGGAGTGGAGGAGGAAGGGGACATGGCTGGAAAATCCAGGGGGCCGTGAATGTTGGGGGGAGGTACAGAAAGAGGGCACTCCAGGAGGGGAGAATGAAGGCATGGATGTGCCCCCATGAGGCCCCTGGGACAGAGACAGCACACAGGAGCTATGAAATAGGACGGGCAGGCGACCAAGGGCCCCCCCCAAAACACATCTTGACATCTGTGGGTTGGGGCCTCCCAGGAAACAGACCCCCCTCCCCTCCCATCCATCAGCCACAGAGTAACTTTTCCTGCTGTGATGCAGTTTGAATAATGTGACCATGTCCCAACTGGGACACTGTTAAGACTAAAAGGGGCTGTTAATAATTATGCCAAGACAGCAGGCGAGAACTGGGACTCTCTCAGGCACCAGACATGTAGTTTCTCAAAGCTCAAATGTAAGGATGGGCGGGTGTAGAACAAAAGCCTTCCTGCTCCTCATCTGGGCTCAGCCTGTCTCCTGTGTGAGGAGACCTTCCCTGGCAGAGAAGACCTTGTGTGCTGTCAGCTACTTAAACTTGTGCATCCTCTGAACCCCTCTCTGGTCCAGGCCCCCTTCCCCCCACTGTGGGGCAGCATGGCCTTCTTGGAGACTGAGAAAATCCAACCTTCCCAAAAAGATACCCCAAATCATTTAGGAGCACCCAAAAAGGCAGAGTAATCCTGTGTTCATGTGGCCATATCCAAAACCATACTGTTTATTCGGATCCCAGGGAATCGGCCCAAGATACTCTGGGACAGGGATGAAGGTAGATCCAGAATCCTCCCCACCCCACCCCAAACATCACTATTCTCTCATCTCTCTCTCCTTGCGTTCATTTGATAAACATTTACTCTTTGGGTAGTTAACTTCTGCATCGTGAAAATGGCATTCTAACAATCTCACAGGCAACATTTAGAAATAAAAATAAACCGCCTCTAGTCCTACCTCCTTAACACAATAATTAATTTCATTCTTGCCTAGTTCCTTCTGATCCTTGTCAGAATGCCTACGTTTTTATTACAGTTACAATGCGCATAGAATCTTACATTCTGAATTTTTTATTTTGCATTTTATCATAAGTATTTTTCCATGTTACATAGTTTTCATAAATATTTTAAATGGCTGCATAATAGTTTAGTTGAGTTTATATACCATAATTTACTTAACAATTCCCCAATTGTTGAACATTTAGGTTGTTTCCCGTTTGGGGCTATTATAGGTAATGTTGCAATGAATGTCTTCATGCATATATAACACTTGTAATTCTTTTGAATGATTTCCATTGGATGCAGTATTAGGGCCGGGATTACTAGGTCAAAATGAATAAGCATTTTTATAGCCCTTGTTATGTATTGCCATATTGCTTTCCACATAATCATTCCAATTTCAGCATTATCAGTAATATGTGTACCAATTTCAACATAACATGGTCAGTGGTGCATGTTGTCATTTTTCCCCCCTAAATTGCTAATTTAGAAAGTATAAAATAGGACCTCCTGGTTGCATTAATTTGCATTTATTGGCTTTCTAGCAAGGGCCAACATTTCCTGTGTTACAAAAGACTTTTATTAGATACTTACTGTGTGCCAGGGTCTGTGGTAGGGGTCTGGGGCGCTGGGGCTACAGAGATCTAAGGCAAGGGCCCTCACAGTCCATTAAGGGTTTACATACAAATGGCTGCCAGGAAGAGGAGACTGGGCACAGAAAGAGAGGTCTCCCTCGAGCAGGAGCCACCGAGGTGGCTCTAGAAGGGTGGCTGAGCTTTGAATCTGGGGAGGGAAGAAGAGTGGCCCATGCACAGGTGACAGCTTGAGCAAAGGCACAGAGGTGAGACACCGTGGGTGCCCAGAACCGGAAGGTGGCAAGGAGAGATCCAGCTGCAAATGTGAGGCGCAGCCAGCAGGGGGAGCCTGCACCGCGAGCCGAGGGACTCTTGGCGGGACCATGGGTGGTACTCGCAGGCTGGCCCCAGGGGAGGTGCTGAGGGAGGGACTCCAGGGGAAGACACTGGTGGGTGGCTGGGCACTGCACTTTTCAGCACCTTGAATTTATGCATGCATCCATCTTTTCAGGGTGTTTGCCCACTCCTGATCATTTTTGACCCTGCATATTCCTCCAAGATGATTGGCTTCACTGTCCTTATTTTGTAGATGAGGAAACTGAGGCCTAACTCTGTTAAGTGACTGATTTTAGGACATGGCTTAGGGTACAGAGCCAGAACTTGAACCTGGGATTTCTGATTCTGAACCCAGTGCTCCCTAACAAGCATCAGCATGGGGGCAGGGAAAGCGTGGAGGGCAGTGGCCCTCAGCCTTAACTGTAGAACAGCACCATTGGGAACTTAAAAAAAAAAAAATAGGGGCACCTGGGTGGCTCGGTTGGTTAAGCATCCAACTTCGGCTTACGTCATGACCTTTCGGTCTGTGAGTTCGAGCCTCATATCGGGCTCTGTGCTGACAGCTCAGAGCCTAGAACTTGCTTCAGATTCTATGTCTCTCTCTCTCTCTCTCTCTGCTCCTCCCTCACTCATGCTTTGTCTCTCTCTGTCTCTGAAAAATGAATAAACCTTAAAAAAAGGAGTAGGTTATTGTGACCCCTCCACCCAAGACCTGCTCAGTCTGAATCTTGGTGCTGAGGCTGTGGCCCACTGAGATAAGGTGTGACAGGATACAGGTGAGACCCTAGGAGGGCAGAGGGTGGACATGCGCTCTGCCATGGTGAGCAGGGAAGAATGAGTAACACCTCTTGTCTCAGTAAATAGTTATGGTTCAGAGTGATGGAGAAGAATGAGTTCCAAGTGGTCTTGCCTTGTCATGAGTCCCATGTGTCCTGTCTTCCAGCCTGTCTGTGGGCAGGGTCAGCTTGAAGAGACACTGGTGTGCAGACACCACAGCCCAGGGCTGCTTCAGAAAAGGGTGGGGGGTGCCTGGGTGGCTCAGTTGGTTAAGCATCTGCTCCTGATTTCAGCTCAGGTCATGATCTCATCATTCCTGGAATTGATCTCTGCTGACTGCATGTAGCCTTGGGATTCTCTCTCTCTCCCCCTACCCCTTCTCTCTCTCTTTCTCTCTCAAAGTAAATAAATAAACATTTTTAAAAAAGAAAGAAAAGGGTGATTTGGAGGCTAGGTGTTTACAAGGGCTGCTGAGACCCCAAATGTGAGCTCACCCCATGGCTGGAAGGAGCAAAGTTCAGATTCAAGCCCAGGTCTTCTAAGTCTTTGTGTGCTTATAAATCTAGAAGCGTGCTTGTTTTTGAGTGAGCTTTCGGGCCTGGCCAGGGCTCTGAAGCTGGGTAAGGAGGCCCAGGATGGTCTGCGTAGCTAGCATGACCAACGCGTGCTTGATTCCAGGGCTGTTGGGGTGCTGGTTCTTGAGGGCTGCCAAAGATAGCCAGATTAGAGGCATGGAGAGGGCACTGAAGGTGGGCTTTGTGTCATGTGTGCCCGTCAGTGCCAGGTAGAAGAAAAAAGAATATTAATATTTACATTTCATTAACTTGAGGCCATTTTATTCTCCCACTGAGTCACTAAGGCCCTTGGGGGATTAACAGCGAACCTATTTTCCAGATAGATACTGAGCCCCATGGTTGATACGTGCCTTGCCCTAATCGACAGAGCTAGAGCAGTTAAATTAAGAATCAAACAGGCCACCAGGCTGCAGATCCACTGCCGTTTTGGGTATAGGTACATTAAATTCCACAAGTGTGTACTGAGAGGGGCGCTGTGCTGAAACCTGTTAGGGCTGGCAAGGAACAGAGATGATCAAGTCAGGGTGCCTTCATCAACACGGTGCTACTCAAAGTGCAGCCCCCAGACCTGCGGTGTCAGTATCAGCCAGAGCCTGTTAGAAATGCAGAACTTCCAGCTCCACCGTAGGCCAAGACTGCATTGTACCAAGTGCTCCCGGGTGAGGCTCACACACATTCAAGTCCAGAATGCCTTGTCTCTAGACAGATGTTCTGCACGCTGACTGCACATTAGCATCACCTGGGGAACTCTGGCAAGAAAAACCTCCCCTGCCCACGTTCCACCCTGGAGATCTGAACCAAAACCCGGGGCTGGACCTTGGCATTGAATTTTATGTGTTCCTCAGGTGATTCTAATGTGCAGCCAAGGTGAGGAAGCGGGTCCTGGATGACCCAACCAATTCTGGGCAGGCCTGTTTCTCCTGATTCCCACCCCCCCCTCCCCGGCCGTCTTTCCTTTGAAGGGTTTAGATGTGCTAGGTGGTTGGAGGCATTGTTAATTATCATCTCAGGGGAATAAGTGGGCCAAGAATTCCCCAGCCTTGTGGGCTGTAGAGAGGTTGACCCCGAAGCCTAGGAAGTGGATGATGAGTGTTAGGTCTGAAGTTCACAAAAGCTCTGGACTGCAAGCCCAGGCTGGGTCTCAGGTACAGGGAAAATCTTCTAGGGCCCCACAGGGCAAAATGATTCATACATAGCACTGCCTGGCATGGATCCAGGTGGCAGGTGTCTTTATCATTCCCATTTTACAGATTAAGAAATTGAGGCTTGGAGACTTTTAGGTTTTCGCTTGATGTCACTTAAGCTTGTAAGAGCTAGACTTGAACTCAGATCGACTGCTGTGCTACCATTGTTCTCAGGGTAAACACAGGAGACCCAGGGACCCCCTGCTGTATCCAGCCCCTTCCCCCTCCTCCCTGCCCCCCAGGCTGACCGAGGGGCTCAGCAGGTGTGTCAATAAGCCAAGCCAGAGTGGGCCAGGAGGAAGCCTCCTCCCAGGAGTCAGCACAGGACCTGCCAGTGGCCAGAGATGGGGGCACAGGATGAGTGTGGAAGGGCATGGGCGTTCCCCCTTTCTTGGGCACTGGCTCCGGTGTTGTATCTACATGCTGGAAGAGAGAGTTCAATTTGGCCCTGATCCAAACTCCACAGTCACTGAACTGCCGTCTTCATTTAGTTAACGCTCTTTCTGGGCAGACCTGGCCAGGATTCATCTTCATTATCCAGGAAGGGGGCTCACTCCGGGCCAGGCTTTGATCTAGCAGGAGCAGAAAATCACCCCTTGCAGATGATTTCCCCTGTAGGCCATGAGCAGGGGTGGTGGGAGGCTGAACTAAAGGGAGGAGCCAGCTGTAGTTGCCCCACCAGCACAAACAGAGCCTCATTCCACCCAGGGAGGCACCCAGTCCCCGTCCAGCAAGACCCAGCTCATCACTCAGCTAAGCTGAGAGGGACTGAGATCCCAGCTGCTTCCTCTCTCTGCTGCCCATAGTAACCCCCTGCCTAATCCCAGCAGTGATGACTGACACCCACAAAGCACTTTACAAATCCCCTTCATGTTTGATTTTTCAAGTTCTGAAGCCAGATCCACCAGGGTTCAAATCCTGGCTTGGCCACTGACATGCTTTGTGACTTTAGGCAAGTTACTTCACTTCTCTGAGCTGCAGTTTCCACATGTGCAAAATGGGGTGATTCCCCTAGCCTAGAGCATTCTCAAAATGAGTCCATAACACGATGCACGTTTGGGGCTCAGCACGGAGTAAATGGTAGCAGTCATGTTAATTTCCATGAGGCACCAACAAGGAAATGGGGGCGTGGCAGTACTCTTGATCAGCCATGGCACTCTGGGGAAGTCACTTCTTTCTGAGTCTCGGTGTTCTCCTCTATGACATCTAGGGGCTAACAGCCCTATTTTCTGAGCTTGCTGTGAGGGTCAGGTGAGATCATGCTGTGGGAAGGCCTGGTGGCCCCAGAGGGCTGGTTCAGTTTCAGAATTCTGGAGATTGTGGGGCTGTCCTCATGGGGGTTGTTCTGGGCAACCACGCTCCCTAAAGCACATGGACTATAAATAGAAGCCCAGGAGTTCAAGGGCACCTGGGTGGCTCAGTCAGTTAAGCGCCTGACTTCAGTTCAGGTCATGATCTCACGGTTCATGAATTCGAGTCCTGCATCGGGCTCTGTGCTGACAGCTCAGAGCCTGGAGCATGCTTCAGATTCTGTGTCTCCCTCTCTTTGCCCCTCCCCTACTTTCACTCTGTGTCTTTCTCTCAAAAATAAACATTTTTAAAAAAATTCTTTTAAGAAGCCCAGAACTTCAGGAGACTTTGTGGCTCTTAAAATTTTTCCAGTGATTGGTTTGGGCTCCAAAAATACAGACAATGCTGTCAGTGAGATTCAGAGTCTGGCTCCCAAGAATAATCCAGCCTCATCCTGAGCCTACACTGTCTCCTCATCGTCCCTTCCCTCCTTGCTTTTGCTGATGACTTCTGTGCTCTCTATCCCAACCCTTCCCTTCCCTGCTCTGGTCTCAGCCCCCGCCTCCTCCATCCTCACCAATGTACGCCTCCCCCAAGACCACCAGGCTGGGCCCCGCCCGCCCCTCCAACTGTTTCCAGCCCACTCTTGGCTGCCAGCTCAGCCCCAGGCCTTGTGGGGGCCATGGCCCCTGGCTGGTTTTAATCCTTTGTGATTGGCACTTTGTGACAGTGGAGGGTAAGGATATTTAGTCTAAGCAACTGGTGCTTTGCTGCTATTATCTGCCCGCTGCGGCAGGGTCTCTAATCCAGCCCATTGATCGAGCCACTTTTCTTCTGCACACGCACAGAGGCACTCCGGCCCCACTTGGATTTCTGTGAACTCTGCAGCAAGCAAGACAGAGGAGCCTTTTCGCAACTGAGGCTGTGAGTCTTTGGGAGGCTTCTCCATTCAGAAAGGCCAGCGAGGAGGGATTCATAAAGTGCCTCACAGATCCGAACAAATGCCTTGTGTCCCCCAGTGTGGTGCCTTGGCTAACTTCCTCACACCTGACCACCCATTAATCTGCCTTTTAACTGGGTCTGCATGTGGCCAAGGCACATGGTTACATTCTCCAGCCCCAGCTGGGCTGCCTATAAACTGGGTCACCCTGCAGGGTCATGTCTAGTGGCTCTTGTGAATACAATCCTGCTTCTTTCAGACAGGCTTCAGCCCCAGAGTTTGAGCCGATGGGCAGTTTACTGCTACCTGGAATTCAGAGCACGAAGCAGTTGCCCCTGGAGTCCGTCCAGAGGATGATGAAAGAATAGGATCTCCGTCTGGGCTTTTCTCTGAGCCCAGCGGCCCTAGAAATTCAAACAGAAATTCAGAACCTGGAGTCTGTGGACCCAAGCCCCTGTTAGACCATGAAGTCCTTGAAATCATATGCAAATTGTATGTATGTGTGTGTACGCACGTGTATCCATTTTGGCAGGGAGAGTCCCCAGCTTTCATCAGATTCTTAAAAGTGTCTGGGACCACAGGGCCCTGGGGTGGCTCAGTTGGTTGAGCAGCTGACTCTTGATTTTGGCTCAGGTCATGATCTCACTATTTGTGGGTTTGAGCCCCGTGTCAGGCTCTGTGCTGACAGCATGGAGCCTGTTTGGGATTCTGTTTCTCCCTCTCTCCCTCTCCCCCTCCCCTGCTCACACTCTCTTTCTAAAAAATAAATAAAATCTGGGACCTACCAGTGTGGTCCAAGCATGGCTGCATTAGACAATCAGTCATGACCAGCAGCACCAGGTGGGAAATTAGAACTCACCTAGATCAAGCCTCTAGCTTTATAGGTGAACAAGTAGGCTGGAAGTCAAGTCCAGGGAACCGCCTGGAGGGCAGAAGCAGGGATCTAGTTGTGAAATAGCAGGGCCCGAACAAAGGCAAGTAGACATGCAAAGGCGGCACCAAGGAATTTGGGGAAAGTAGGATTGGCAGAATTCGATGACCAGTTAATTCCAGAGGGTAGGAAAGAGGAAGGTACCTACAATAGTTTCTAGTTTTTTATGTTTGTTTATTTATTTTTGAGAGAAAGAAAGGGGCAGAGAAAGAAGGAGACTGAGAATCCCAGGAAGGCTCCATGCTGTCAGCACAGAGCCTGACATGAGGCTCAAACTCACAGACCATGAGATCACAACCTGAACAGAAACCAAGGGACGCTTAACTGACTGAACCACCCAGGCACCCCAGTTTCCAGGCTTCTAACTGGGATTTTGGAGTCAGGGCACTACCTAGGTGGTACTGAGAATTAGGTAGAAGAGGAAGAAAAGGGAAGGAGGAGGAGATTTTGCAACTTGGATGGCCTTTTTATTTTTTTTAAAGCTTGTCCTCACCATGAGCAATTAGTATTGTCAGTACTGGAATGAACAGTACTAGAAAATTGACCCCAGCCCTAGGCCAAACTGAATCTGAGCATGCGCTCTTCTCTTCCCCTTGGGTGAGCTTCCGAGTTGCACTGGGTCCAGAAGAGAATGTATCTGAGTCTGGTAAAAGGCAGGGGGACTGGCTCACAGTTTGCTCCTGAAAGAATGTGGTCCCTCTGTGTGAACAAACAGGGAGAAGGGACCAGAGTGCATGGTCAGGAGAGGACCACAGTTCAGCCCAGCCTCAGAGAAGTTGGAGGATTTGCCCTTGGCCACAGTAAAGACAGAGCACAGGGCCCACCCTTGCAGCACCTCTCCACTGGATGGACAGAGCCCTATGCCAGGGCACATGACCAGGCGAGGGGAGTACCAGCCAGGTCTGTTCCCGCTAGCCCCCTCCACTGGGCATTTGCAGCACACATCCTGCATTACCTACATGGTGGTCCAAGAGGGAACATGTGATTGAATAGCCAGCTGGCCTGAGACCCCTGTACCTGTCACCATGTCCGTGTCCCAAGCCACTGGGCCCTACCAGCAGGATGGAGCCCTGAGCTCAGCTAGCTGTGACGCAGGACCTGGGTGGCTCTGTGTTGCTTGAAGGGATCTTTATATCTGGCCTCCTGCCTGTCCCTTATTTAGAACCCTGGCAGAGACCCCAGACCCACACACCTGCTTGGCTAGTCCTAGTCTCCTCATTTACCCCACACCCTACATCCCCAGCTGACCCAAGAGCCCTGCCATGCCTTCCCCCCACCCCCTTACTGGAAGCCACTTTGAAATTTGCACACTTGCAAGTGAGGAATGGTGAAGAGAAACGAGCTGCCCACAGTGCCTGTGCTCCCCCTGTCCTCTCTTCTCTCCACCTCCTCCTGAGCTTTCACACCAGCCCACCTGGGTCTTAGTTCCACACTTTGCCAAACCACCTTGGAAAGGCAGGGGCTTCTGGGAAACTCCTCTGATCCCCAGAACCTTCCATAGAAAAGTGTTTGGGCTTTAGGTCCCTGGCACTAGCTGTTGTTTCTGTCTCCCCAAGATGTAGCCTCTTTCCTTCTCACAGGTTCTGAGAACCAGGAAGGAGCCTGCAGTCCCTGGTCAGTTCTCCTCTCCTTCAGGTTTTGCCTTTAGGACAGCATTATTGGTTTTTTTGTTTTGAGATTTTTGTGAGCTTTTTTTTTTTCTTTATTTAATGTGTGTCTTCTGGTCCCAAAGAGATTGTGAGGTTAAGAATAGAGTCCTTTCTTATTTTTATTTCTCCAAGTGTCTAAAACATAGTAAAGACTCATAAATATGGACGATGTTAGAGATGGGTTTGAGTGCATGATGTCCAACCCCCTTATCTCAATGACAGGGAATCCAACATGCCCAATCTTCCTGACCCTGAGCCCATTATTCCATTTTACCTTTGTTGTTGATTATGTGATTGACTGGTTGATTGACAGTAGTGAGGAACAAGAGTCACAGGTGAGGTGGGGGGAGGGAGGGGTAACCCCAAGAGCTTCCCCTGCAGGACCCTACCCCAACTCCCTGAGGGATGCTGAGAGTTTCGTGGGAGAACCAAACACTACAACTGCTGATTGCATTGGAATTCTTCAAGGTACTTCCAGGGGTGAGGGGCCTGGGACCAGCCAGCATGAAGCCCCCACCATTTCTTCCAGTCAGATGCCCCGCTTTCCCTAGACATGTCCCCGGAGACGAAGAAAGTTTTAATTAGTGAGATGAAAAGATATGCTTCATATCCCAGGCATTAACCAGTACTGTTTCACTGCAAGTGACAGGAACCCAACCTAAGATGGCTTAGGCAGAAAACGGGATTTGTCTTCTCTTGTAGCTGGAAAGAACAGAGGTGGATGTTGCTTTGGACATAGCTACATCACAGGGATGAGATGATGTCTGTGACCTGTTTCCATCTTGGAGCTGTCTTCCTTTGTGTTGGCTTCATTCTCAGGTGTACTCTTCCCAAGAAAAACCACAGATGGACATCAGCAGCTCTAGATCCATAGTCTCCCAATTTAACATCCCCAACAGAGAGAAAGCCCTTTTATCCAATTATTCCAGCGAAAGTCCCAGGATTGTCACCTTGGCCTGGTTGTGTCCCATGCCCATCCCAGGACTACTCTTGATGACCAGGGAATGGAATGTTCTGATTGGCTGTGGAGTCAGCCCCACCCATTCCACATGGCTCCCCCCAGGAAAAGGGTAGTGCTTTGGGCTGTCAAAACAACAGATGCCTACCATCCTCTTTCCAATTTGACCCCTTCCAGCCCCACCTAGATTTACTTACTGGAGGTGGCATGGCCTGGTTTGGGATGGGGGAAAGAATGAAAGTGGAATAGTAAAGGAAATGGCTTCAAAGGATGGATCCAGAAAAGGGTAGGTTGTTGTGGGGATATAAGTTTTTGGATAACTCTGCCTTGGCTCCCAATCTCTGGGAAGGATAATCACTGATGCACATAAAGTTGTCCACATCCATTGTGTCTTTTTTGATCTTCATAAGAATGGTGGAAGGTAGAGGGAGGGAGTAGGTGCAGGGTGAAGTCACGTGACTAAGGTTAACCAGCAAGTTGGTGTTTGAACCTAGATCTCCATCTGAAGCTCTCAGCGCTGCCCTATTCTTGAAACTCGACCAGGCCCCCTGAGAAGCTGGTGATGGCCAGGAGGCCGGAGGGGCCTGCCATTCCCTGTCTACTGTCAGAGCTGCCCAGGGCACTAGAGCAGGGACTGTGCTGCCCCAGTAGGAGGGAGGGCAAAATTGGCCTGAGACCAGGCAGGCTGTAGGAGGGGGACAGCCTCCTGCAAATGAAATATTCATGGTGGTTATTGAATCAAGTTTTATTGGAATAAAAATACACTTGCTGAATACATTTATTTCCCCTGGTTCCTTTCAACCCCCTTCTCTCCCTGAGTGATTTGATTTGGGGGCCAGGGAAGTTTTCCTCCCCAAGTAAATTGGACTTAAGTCAGCAGAATACGCATGTTGTATCAGGATTGGTGCTTGGCAGGAGAGGAGACCGCTGGGGGGATGTTGGCAATCTCTGGGATGCCCGAGAGCTGGGGGAGGTGGTTAGAGGGAGTGAGGAAGGTGGTCAGGGCCCCTCTGCAAGGCATGGTCATGGTGGATAGGCAAAGGCCCTGCCCACCAAACCTATCCACCATTCACAGATACACATGCTTTTTTCTCTGCCTTGGGCTCTGTTCTTCCCTTTCCAAGGCTGACATTTGGAACCAGAAATAGCCCCACAGGTCTGGGGTTACAGTGATGGGTCTCACTGTCAGGCTGACCCTCCAATCCATCTTAGGGGGACCCTTTATAGGGGATACACAGGTGTCACTGACACTCTGCCCTCTCTACTGCAAGCCACCTTTGTCCTGGGTGGCTCAGTCAGTTAAGCATCGAACTTTGGCTCAGGTCATGATCTCATGGTTGGTGAGTTCAAGCTCTGTGTCAGGCTCTGTGCTGATAGCTCAGAGCCTGGAGCTGCCTCACATTCTTTGTCTCCCTCTCTGTCTGCCTCTCACACTCTGTCTTTCTCTCAAAAATAATAAACATTTAAAAAAAAAACTATCCTTGTCCTACTTTCCTTCCTCAACTTACCCCTCTCAGCTTCTCTCTCTTTCTTCTCTGTCCCTACAGATATGCATTCCTTTCATCATAGCCTATCTCTGAGGCCTCTGCCTCTCCAAATACTTCTCTTGATCTCAGCATGTCTTTGGCTCTGGGTCAGCCGACTGTGTCTGTAAAGAGCTCTTTGTTGCGCTAACCTCCCGTTCAGAACTTCTCCACGGCCACCCACATGGTCTCACACCCACCCCCCTTGACACACTCTTCACACTCTCACACATTCACACACACAGTTCCACAAACACATACATACTCCTGCACACACACATATGCACACACTTAAATACTCACACCCTCTCTCACACTGTCACACACGGTCTCAGGCTGCTGGGCTGATGCAGCACATAAAAGCGGGGTCCTGCAGCTCTGCTCTCTGCCCAAGGGTGGGCATCTGGGGTTCACCCTCTTGCCTGAACCCACTCCACTAAAATCATAGAGTGGCTGTGAAGCCCAGCCACCTATCGGCCACCGTCTTATTCCACAGGGAGGGCTGGAGGTGAAAGCCGAGAGGATGGTGCCCAGGCAGGGTTACCTGTCCTGCAGGGGCACAACTAGATGAGGTGGAAGCCCCCTCCTGACTGGGCAGTGCCAGCTGGATGGTCCATGCCCTGCTTGGTCACTGGAATGAGATGGGAGGGGCAGACTCTGAAGCACACTGGGGACTTCACGTGATCCTGAGATGAGACTGTAAGCACCCAAAGGAGACGGATGTTCCTATGAGCGGAGCCTGGCTTCCCTCCCTATTGGTCCCTCTGTGGCCCACCTAGCCTTGTTCTATAGGCGACCCTGCCCGCTGAGGCCAGGAGGACTCTGAGCTCTGTAAGACCCTGCTGGGTATGCTCTGTATTTGGGTGCAGCTCCTCATTCCCAGGCTCAGCCAGCGCCCCTGTCACATGTATCGCTCTGGCACCCTGACACTCTGCATCTCACCTCCACCGATCTGCTATTTCCTGCTTCAACCTCACCTGGCTCCTCTTCAAAGAAGTCTGAAAGGCAGGCTCCTTTCCTTCCCAGAAACTCTCTCAAGTCTTGTGTCTGGGGGCCTGTCTCCTCACTCTCTTCCTGGTCTTTATGTCTGGCCACCCCTGGGGCAGGCTCCAAATCTTACTGCATATACCAGCCCAACCACCAAGTCAGGCTCTTCCTGCCTCACACCCCCCATGCACACATGCACAGGAATATGCTGTCTCTGGGACACCTGTCAGCAGGGACCTGACTGGCAGGCTTTAGAGGGTGGAGAGCCCGGGCTGGAGTCATTTCTCTGCCTGAGGAAAGACAGCAACAAATGTGCTCCAGCTGCTTGGGTCCCTCCAGCAGGAGCAACCTGAGGATACTGAGAGGAGCACCCAGGAGCAAGCACTTCCTGGGGAAGCACTCTGAGGTGGTGAGAAAGGAGGGGTGCAGCGAGCAGGGTCAGAGGACCCCAGGGTGGTGAGGGAAAGTAAAGGCAACTTTTTCTGAAAGGGAACATGCCAGCTAGACAGACCTGGCCTTCATCCTTCACATCACTGGCTGTGAGACCTTAAGTAAATCAGTGTCTCCAAGGGTCAGGTGTCTTCTTCTGGAAAATGGGTACAGTAACACCATTTAGGTGCTAATGTATGAATCGCATTCATCATACTTGACCCACAGAAGGAGCTCAGGTAATGGCAGTCACTGTTGTCACCATCATTAGCAGCTTCTCAAGAACTCGTGGGTGCCTGTGATTCTCTGAGGTGACACTAAGACCTCCCATGAGTCTGACTGTCTCTGCCAGGCTTGACATACGGCTGTCTGTCTACAGATGACAGCTCCATTGTGGTGGTAATAATGGCCCTGACTTGTGGGACCGCCCCTCCTCCATTCCCAAGCTGCTTATGATAATTTAATTGATCCAGCTCACACCAGCTGTGCTTCTCCACCAGCATTTCTTGGCTTAACTCAGGAAAGAAATATTAAAAAAAGTAACCCCTGTCCAACATCCCTATAATTAGGAGGTTTGGCTCAGCCAGGATAGTCAGATGACCCTGAGTGAACCAGAGAGAGCCGCAGAGTCTCCCCTGTGGGGAGATTTGGGAAGAGGAGGGAAATCGGCCCCAGCCCAAGTGAGGCCACCTTTGGGACAACTTCCTATCTCCATATGCATCCCCTTTCCCACTCCCAGGGAGTAGATAATTAAACTGGAGTAGTAAAGACTCATTCATTGCTAATTCCTGCAGTGTTGAAACAAATTTACATTCCTGTGCAATGGGGGGAGAAAGAATTAAAAATTGAAAATAAATAGAACCTCAAATACTTGTATAGCACTTACTGTGTGCTAGACAGCCTTCTAAACCCTTTACAAATAATAACTCATTTAAACTTGTCGTTTTGAAGGTGATATTCATAGGCTGTCAGCTTGGATTTGTAGCTGGAAGCTTTGTAAAAGAAGGCAGTTTGGATCAGAGACAATTTGTCAATGTTGCAGGTTGTCAAGGGCGTTGCTAAGAGGAGTCACTGTGTTTAAATTTTATTTAACTCTTTGCTTCCAGAGAAAAGTTGAGTGGATGGGAAGGAGATTCTTTTAAAAAACAAAAACAAGAGAATGACAAATTGTTTTGTGTTTATTGGAAAATTAAGAGTTTTGATTCTGATCTCAGATAAAATTCTTTGAACCATAAGGATGAGACAGTCTGCTGCTCCCTGGTGGCAGCATACAGGTATTATAGGAAAAATACTCAAGAGGAAGTCATTTTGCAAGCCTGGAGGGTTGGGGGAAGCACCAAGGACTCAATCAGTCCTAACTGATGAGTGAAAGAGAAAAACCAGTGGGGAGGTAGGAGAAGAGATGTTAAGTTGAAGCAAGATTTGGCCATATGCTAATGACTACTGAAGCTGAGAAAAAGGGTTTTGTTTTTTTTTAATGAGTTAAAAAGAAGGAAAAGATAATCATTTGATGTATCCCATTCTATGACTTGAGGCCTAGAAATGTCAAAGGGTGGGGGCACCTGGGTGGCTCAGTTGGTTAAGTGTCCGACTTCAGCTTAGGTCATGATCTCGTGGTTTATGAGTTTGAGCCCTGTGTCAGGCTCTGTGCTGACAGCTCAAAGAAAGCCATATCCTGCCCAGCTACCCTGATGGGGTAGGCACTGAGGGATCTGCTGGAGGCTCCCCCAACCCTGACCTCCCACAGCAGCATGGGGAAAGAAGATGACCACTGGATGAGCAGAGATGCGACCGTCCCATCATCTTCCTAGGCTGTAGCCCAGCGGCCATATTTTGCAGTCCCCAGAGCTCCAAGCCCAGTACCTTTCTAGAGCACGTGTATGCCATCTATTTGATGATTTCCTGCTGCAGATTTGCTTTCCTAGATTTAACAAACATTTGCTGAGCCCCTGCTCTGTTCCATGTACTGTTGGGAGCTTTCTGTGTGTATTCTCATTCCATTTTCTGGAGTAGACCCCTGACCCCCATAGATGGGGAGACTGATACCTACCCCATGATACTATAATTTTTTTATGATTCTCTTTTCACCAAATGGTGAGTTTTTTGACCCAGGGACTGCGTTTCATTTTTTATCTTTATTCCTCTATTGTCTATAACAGTGAAGCTTCAATAACTGTTGAGTGAACGATTAATCATGCAACAAGAGGTTATGTGACTTACCCGGGTTATACAGCTAGTAAGTGACAGAATCTGGATTCAGATCTGGCCCAGATCACCTTTGCAGCACCACCCCTGCCCAAATGATGCTCAGCCTCCTCAATCCATAAGAGTTTTGCCACTTCTGAACTTGTATCCATTGGCTGATGACCATGGCAGAGTTGACTAATCCAGAAGGTGCTGGCTGGTGGAGAGGGGGAATCATATGCATAGACCTTTCCTTGTGGCTCCCTGGTTCACAGATGACTGTGTGCAGTGGTGCTCTGAGCTGGCTCATACTAGCTCATGATAGCTAATGGTGCACATTTATTCCCCACTCTGTGTTCTGTTACTTCATATTGGGGTAGCTTGAAATTGGCCACGTAGAAGTCTTTACACAGTAGAAATGAGCAAATGCTACAAACCAAGACTTTTTTTCCCCTTCTGAAGAACTGGTTGTTAAACATCCATAAACGCCCCCTGATTAGTTACAGCTGGTAACTGGGAGCTTCTGGAATACCATGCGAACATAAGGTGTGTGTCTGCACGTAGTTATTTTCTCTGGGGTGAGCTGGTCCTCATTGGTCGGCCCTGCCACTTGACACAAGTTGATGAATGTGCTGTGATGCCAGCAGAAAGTCCATGGAGATGAAAGATGACTTGAGGTGTGGGGGGCCTTCCCAGGGCACTTGATGAATAATGGGAAATCCCAGTTTGTCTACCTTGGTACCCAGGGAATCTCAAGGCAGATTTTGGTGAAAATCACTCTCCCTCCTGAATTTGTCCTTCTAAATATTCTTTCTAAGTCTTCCTGGCTGAAGATTCTGGAGCAACTCTATACCTGAGAGAAGAAAAATGGAAGAATAATGATTGTTTCTCATAAGCATATCTCATTTAGCCCTAGGAATGGGCCATCCTGTGAGGAAGATGTATTATTCCCCTGTGTCCTAGATTGAACAGTGACCCTCAGACTCATGTCCACGTAGAGCCTGTGAATGTAACCCCATTTGGGAATAAGGGTCTTTGCAGATGTAATCAGTTAAAATGAGGTTATGTTAAATGCAAGTGACCCAAACACAAAATCCTGGAGACCCCACCTTCAATCAGCTGCAGGTGCTATCATCTTGTTGCTTTCTTACCTGTGCCCACCACCACTGCCTTGGTTCTAGGCTTCATTAGCTTGTACCTAGACCATTGTGGTGACTTTCTAATGGTCTCTGCTTTATCTGGCCTTACCACTCAGACCCACCCTAATCAAATCAGGGTCCCTGAACGACCACCCTACCCTGACCATGGCCCTCCTCTGCTCAAAGCTTGAAGCTGCTCTCACGGGCCCCAGAGAGGACGTTCATATTCTCCATTCACTCATAAGTCTTCCATTATCTGGCTCCAATCTACCTCTCCAGACTTGACCTTTCTTTGTTCTTTCACTTGCCTTAAGCCAACCTGTATCCAAATTGAACTACTCTTGTTCTTTCCCGTATGTCCCAGTCTTTGCCAGTTTCAAAGTGTCACTCTTTGTTTATTGACTGGGTGCCCTTCCCAGTGTTGTTATGAGGCCCGCATGTATCCCATAGTCTCCACTATTCTATCCCTCTCCGGATTTCTTTCCTATCTCCCTCCTTTGAAGGAATCATGATGGGCTTTGGAGTAAGACAGAGCCAGGCTCAAATCTTTGCCCCTTATTCACAGTGAAAATATGGCAAGCTACTTTATCTCCCTGAGCCTCAGTTTCCTCATACATCTATTTCTTCGTGAGTTGTGGAAATTAAAGTAGATCATGTGTGTGAGGTACCCAGCAAAGGAAGGCACAAAGGCATTGGAGGCTCAGGCTCAAGTGGATCCCCAAGGACTCAGGAGGGCAGGTGTGGCACAGAAGTCACCATATTGATATCAAGACCAGTTGTGGAGTCTAGAGACCTGGGGCAGGGTGGGAGGCTGGAATTCTCAAGGCCTAGAAGGATAATAACAAGAAACAAGCACAGATCCAGCGTTGGAGGGTGAGGCCAAGAACACACAGAGCTGGCTCACCAAGGCCACACTGGGTACCAAGCTTCTCTGCCTGATGATTGGTCCCATAGTAGAGGACAGAGACACAAAATAAAACCTGCCCTCCAGGCTCTGCTGGCTCGGCCAGGCACCTTTCTGCTCCATGTGGGTGGGATGGGACACGGAGGCCAAAGACTTAAGTTCCAACTCCAACTGTTCAGTGACCCAGTGGACTGTCTTGAGCAAGACCGTGCTCTCTGTGGGCCTTGGTTTCCTTGTCTATAAAATGACAGGGCAAGAGAGGAGAGTCTCCAAGATTCTTTACTGCAGAAGGGACACTGAGATGGAAATTAATCTCTGCCCATTGATACAGCAGCAGAATTCTGAACAGATTCTAAACAAAGCCCAGAACTGCTGTGACCCTTTCTGCAGAGTCCCCTGCTCCAGGGCAGGCCCCTTGTCAGTCACCTGCTCTGCTACCTTGTGGAAACTAACAAGGGCTGGGATGGCTTCCCTGGGGCTCCTAAGGGAAGTGCTGCTGCCAGGTGGCTCTGGCATAGGGGGTGTGGGGGAGGGCCAGGGGCAAGACTGGGATGACAGCCGAATCTGCCCTACCCGTGTTTTCTTATTTGTTCCCAACAGGAAATCGATGGTGTCAGAAACTGTGGGATAACTCTGCAGCCCCAATCAATAGACCCTGATTAATTCAGTCACGGCTGTTGGGTAAATTTGCTGCATCATAATTAGAATTATTAATTAAAAATAGGAAATCGATTGACACAAATTAAGCAAAGGAGGAGTCAGTTGGGCCACTTTGACCTTGCTTGGGCAGGTGCTTGAGGACTCTCCATGCTGAGCTCTGGCTTCTGGGTCCCACATCTCAGGCGGGGAGTCGCACTGTGGGAGTCCAGCCTCCAGGCACCAGCTAACCAGCAAGCAGAGAGAGCCCGTACGCCTCCACCTGCCAGAGCCGGAGATTCCCCAGGAGCATTCCGCCCCCTCCCCATACCCTTATTTTTTAACATTGAGAAACAGAGTTTGGGGAGAAAGAGATCTATATTTCTGCTTATTACTTTGCATTCTCTGTTCACATGCATACATTTCATGATCATAATGTGTTCATATGGTGTGTGATAGTATGTCCTTTTTTCTCTCAACAGCATGGCAGAATCACACGTTAATTTACCACATAGTTATCATTTCAAAGGGCCGCATAATATTCCATGGATGTACTAGAATTTCCTAGTCCATTCCTTATGTTTCATAATAATAACGCTACCTAAATTCACCAGAGGTCTATTCTCACAGCTTGCACTCTGGGATTCACATGCATTGTTTTATCCTCACCACAGTCCTATGAACAATTTTTAAAAATTTTTTAATGTTTGTTTATTTTTGAGAGAGAGAGAGAGCGTGGGAAAGGGGCAGATAGAGACAGGGAGACATAGAATCCGAAGCAGGCTCCAGACTCTGAGCTGTCTGCACAGAGCCTGATGTGGGGCTTGAACCCATGAACCTTGAGACCATGACCTGAGCCAAAGTCAGAGGCTTAACTGACTGAGCCACCCACACTCCCCTTCTATGAACTTTTATTATCCCCATTTTATAGATGATGAAACCAAGACTCAGAGGGGTTAAGAGACCTTTACAAGTGACTTGCCAAAGGTCACACGAGCCTTGTTGGAGGTGGAGCTTGTAAGAAACTGGGAGTCCTCAGCACAGTGCTGTCTGCCTCCAGGCTCTCTATGTTCACATAAGCAGCCTCTCAGATCTTTTTTTCTTCTGCAGATGGCATTTTTAAAGACAAGGAAACTGAGATCTGAAGTGGTTTGGTCCCAGTCCCGCAGCTGGGCAATGGCATATCTAGGAAGTGAGGAGGACTCCCCAACTACTCCATCCCATGCTTCCTTCCCCCTCATTGATCCCTTGGGGTCTCCTAAAATCTTATGGTGGCCACATCTGGTCAGATCAATCCTTGAGAACATCTGTGCTAATGCAGAGTCTGAAGGCACTGCAGCACCTGCGCATTTCTGTACCAGCTCTGAGACAGGCACCACATGTGACCACTCCTGCCAGGTCCTTTTAAGCACCCCCACACCATGCTATATAGAGCTACTGGGGACCCCAGCACTCTAGCTGGAGGATCCCCTCCTTCTACTTTCCACCCCACCCACATTGCCATACCTAATTGCTTCCCACCTGACCATGCATATCCCTAAGAGTGGTTAAGATATTTATTCCACTGAGACACAGTGACATATGCCGTTCACTTGGACTGGAGCCAGGTAAGCTGGCTGTGTGTATGTGCAATCTCAGTGGCTCCCACCCTCTCCCATTTAAGAACATAATGCAAGGGGTGCCTGGGTGGCTCAGTCGGTTAAGTGTCCGACTTTGGCTCAGGTCATGATCTCACAGTTTGTGGGTTCGAGCCCGGTGTCGGGCTCTATGCTGATAGCTAGCTCAGAGCCTGGAGCCTGTTTCAGATTCTGTGTCTCCCTCTCTCCCTGACCCTCCCCCGTTCACGCTGTCTCTCTCTCTCAGAAATACATAAAACATTTTTTTTAAAGAACATAATGCAAGTAATATATAGAGAGGTTATTGTGTACTTACAACTTTGCTACTTCCGTTACTTAGCCTGAAAAATAAATTATTCACCAGTTTTGTACTACATTAGTAGCAAATCAGTTGTGACAAACCTCACACTCTGTTGATTTGTCATGCATGACACAATGGTAAGAGCACCTAGTCTAAGATACACAGACTATTCTGCACTGGCACTGAAAATTATTTTCTAAAATACCTGCAGCTTTGAGCAAAGTCTTTTAAGGCTTCCCCCACCCCTCCCCATTTTGTTTAGAAGACCAAATATGACGTAGCATTTTCACTCACTAGATTCTGCTCAGCAGTCCCGCCCTCTGCTTCTGAAATGCCCACACTCTGTCACTTTCTTTCACTGTGACATCTCTCCTCCCTAGACAGAGTCGCTGGGTTTTAAGTCACAGATGTCAGTTAGGTCGCTGTGTCTTGAGTCACAGCCTCACATCCCAGTTCATATCTTTACTCCTTTCTCTGCCCCTTTCTTCCCATCCCCACAATCTGCAGTCACCCAGCCCCTAGGAAGGGACCCGCAAGGACACTCCCTCCTCTCAGAATGAAGTGCATGGCCCCCCATGCCTCCCTAGAAATACTGTTAAGGGACTGGTCTTCCTTCTAAACTGGTAATTTACTGCACTTGTGTGCCATAAAAAAAGTTAGTTTGAAGTGTTCTCTAACCAACTTAATTACCACGAGCCTCCTTCTGAAGATCATTCCAGCTAGTTGAATATTAATCTGCAATTCAAAGAGTCCCCAGGCACAGATTGCAAGATCTCGTACACGCAAGTAATTAAGACCATAAGTAGACAGACTCCAAAGAACCAGAAATTTTCTCCCAGAACGCAAGAGCAAAAAGCTCTTATGAACTTCAGGTTACATCGCTGTCCTTCTCATTAGCCTCCCAGCTCACCTAGCAGACCAGGCTGGGACAGGAGGTCAGGTTTTGTTATTTTAGGGGTTCTGGAACAGGCAATATTCTTAGATAGAGGCAGCATGATTTAGTAGAAAGAGCGCCGGACTTGGAGTCCAGGGACCTAGTTTATAGCCTCTGTGACTCTTTTACCTTGGACAAGTCTGTCCCTCTCTTAACTGGAGCATCCTGATCTATAAAAGGAGAGAGTTTGGGGCCCCTGGGTGGCCCATCCTGTTAAGCATCCAACTCTTGATTTTGGGTCAGGTCATGATCTCACAGTTCTGTGGTTTTGAGCTCCATGTCGGGCTCTGTGTGCTGACTATGCAGAGCCTGCTTCAGATCCTCTGTCTCCTCCTCTCTCTGCTCCTCCCCCATTCATACTCTCTCTGTCTCAAAATAAATAAATTTAAAAAGAAAAGAAAAGAGAAGGGAGTTATACCATACTGTAAGTCCTATGGGTCAGGAATCGTGTGTGTGTGTGTGTGTGTGTGTGTGTGTGTGTGTGTGTGTGTGTGTGAGAGAGAGAGAGAGAGAGACTTTATTTTACTAAGGTTGTCCTAAGTATGGGCTTGGCTATTACTTGATGCTAAACTTTGCATAAGCCTCATGCTAATAATGCCACATGTTAACTCTACCATTAGCATGGGGAGCTAGCCAGGGCTGGCAGGATACCTGGTGACTCACCTGTGCTGACCTATGAGTCTTCCTAACTTAGCTCATTCGGTGCTGGCACTGTGGACCCCTCAGCCCCAGGCAGGTCAGCAGTGTGAAGCCACATGAATCAGAACACGAATGAGGCTTACTGATAGCCCCTGAGCCAAGAGAGAAAGAATTCAATCTGGACTAGTAGGAGGGTTGTGGTGAAATGCAGCCCCTGGGGTGAGGGAGAATGAGAGGCTTGTGTTTGCTTGTAAGGTTGGGTCAGCAGGTTCAAGTTTCCCTGCTTCCCAGAAAAAGCATGAAGGTCCCTTTCCCACTGTGTGTCCACATGACAGATCCTACTTTCTTGGACACTGGCTAGGCTGCCAGTGGGGAGCTGTCCTTGGCTCTCTTCCAGCCCTGGAGCCTGCCTCTCTGTGCTTACCATTCTGGCCTTTAGAAGGACTTTTATATACAGGTTACTTAATGTCATTCGGATATCTTATTTCTGGGATATAGACTAGAACAAAAAGCAGAGTGACAACAGCAATTAATTTTCCTGTCGAGGATGCCAGCAGTAGGGAGGGAGCCAGGCCAGAGCCAGGGAGCTCAGCAAAACACCAAGATTTTGAATTCACAACCCAGTCTCTGGGGCCCACTGTGTCTAAATCATGCCCACTTTGGAATTTAACCATAGGTGGAGGAGAGAAGGGAAGTCTAGTTACTCTCTGGACTTAGCTGCTTGGCCCTTAAAATTAGAGAATGAAATGGAAATGAAAGCTGTTGGCTCAGCCCCTCCTTACTTCTCTCAGAGAGTTCCAGGCCAGCATTGCTTTAGCTCTGTGGGCTCAGAGAACTCAGGGAGAATCCCAGTTCTTGAATATGTTGTATGTTGTAGCTGGCAGGAACCAAGTCCCATCCTTCACTTTGGAGATGTGGAAGCTGAGGTCATGTGGTTGAAGAGGGTAGAGCAGAGACTAGAAACCCATCTCTTGACTTACATCTCAGCATCTTCTTTGCCCCATCCTGCCTCCCTCTTCCAACCCCTCACAATGATAACAAAATGCCTGTGGGTTTGTGATTCTTCTCCTCATTCTTATCCAGCTTATAAGTTAAGGCCCTCTAGTCTCCATTTTATAGAGGATTAATATGAAGGCCTCTAAAGGATGAATACAAACCATCATACAGTGCTGCAGGTTAGCAAGCCCTTTGTCATCCAAGACTTTAGTTTACTCTTATAACCGTCTTTGTGGGTAGACCTCAGTATACCCATTTTCCACTAGACAAAACTGAGGATTGGAGAAATGAAATTACTTTCCCAAGGTGACACAGCTAGTCAGTGTGTAAGTTGGACTTGAGTCCAGCTGCTCTCCACTATGTGAATAGGTTAGTGGCAGAAAGCCAGGACTAGAATATGAGCTCTGACATTCAGACCTCAAACTCTTGTCCCAGGAGGACCCCATTTCCCTACCCAATAAGGCTGCCCCTCAGCTCAGTGAGTACAAATAACAGCACATCACTTAGAGATGCTTCGCTACCCACCTCTACTCTAAAATTTTGTGATGCTTGCAAATGTTACCAGACACTATCTGAAAATGTTTGCATTTACTCACAGGGAAACCAACTGGACAGTTTTTCTCTAAACTTCCTCAAGAGTTTTCTCAGCTTAACTCAACTCCCCAACACTCACTGCCTTCTTTCCTTCCTGCCCTGAGAGATAGTGCCACTTTATACTTACTGGAGCAGGAATCATAATATTATTGCCAATTAATAATTATATTGCACTTAAGTGTTTTCACAAGCAAGCATGTTTTCAAGCATTTTATCAGCTGGTGCAATTATCTCCACTTGACAGATAAAGAATCAGAAGCTCACTATAGTGAAGGGATTTGCTGTGGGTCATACAGCCTGTCAGTGGCTGATCTAGAGCTCATTCCCAAACTTTCTGGTTCCCAGTTCTGGGCTGTTCTGTATAAGGCTGGGAAAGAACAAGCAACCACTAGCAATAGGTGGAGATCAGAGAAGAAATTTCAGGAAAGCAAATACCAGAAGTCCCTTTAAGAAGGGCTTGTCCCTGGGGTGCCTGGGTGGCTCAGTCAGTTAAACATCTGACTCTTGATTTTGGCTCAGGTCATGATCTCATGATTCATGAGGTCAAGTCCCATGTTGGGCTCCATGCTGAGAGCATGGAGCCGACTTGGGACTCTCTCTTCCTCTCTCTGCCCCTCTTCTGCTCATGCACACTCTCTCTTTCTCTCAAAATAAATAAATAATTTTTGTTTAAAAGTAGGGCTTGTCCCTGTCATTTTGGTTACCAGAATGTCCTGGAAATTGAAGCATTAATTTGTATCTTAGAGTGACAAGAATGGAAGGAATTGTTCTGATTTCCATGGTCTGTGTTCAGAAGTTAACTGGTGTGGGATTCAGCACCAAGGATAGCACCTCTGCCCCCAGAGCCCTGGCCCTGTAAGAACAGAAAATTAGAAGGAAGATAAGTCAGGCAGAGAAGGACAAATACCATATGTTTGCACATATAGAAGGATTAGGAGGAACTAAATGGAGGACCGTGGGGGAGAAGAACGGCGGAAATAGTGGGGAAGAGGGAGAGAGGCAAACCATGAGAGACTCTTGAATGCTGAGAACAAACTGAGGACTGATGGATGGGGGTGGGGGGGGAGGATGGGCATGGAGGAGGGCACTTGTGGGGATGAGCACTGGGTGTTATATGGAAACCAACTTGACAATAAACTATTTGTAAAACAAAAAAAAGAAGGAAGAGTCTTCTAAGGTCACAGATCCAAACTTCACCCGCTGTATAAATCACTTCCATAATATGTAGAGCCATAATATGTATCTGACCTCTGCTTGAATACCTCCTGCAGTGCGGGATCTTACAACTCCCAAATTCAGTCTTTTCCACTGACACATGGTTTGCACTTAGAAATGGTGCCTCCTACTGATGTGGTGGAAGTCAGGCAGATAGATGGTAACTGTTGAGAAAACCACAAAATTCTTTTTTAAATTGTTAAATACTTGTGACATAGAGAAAAATAGAGAAAATAATATGAAAAACACCCACTACCCAGACTGAAAAAAAAATACGAAGACTCGCTGTATTCGTTTCATATTTTTTTAAAGAAAGAAAATGTTACAAAAATATTTGAAGCCCCCTTTGTGCCCCACATGAGTGAATTCTTCTCCACCCCTCTCTCTTCAGGGGTCATCTGTATGGTGGTTAAGACCCTTCAACTGATCAGGTTAGGTCAGAGCCAAAATGGTTCCTGGAGACCTCCTTCTCCGACCCCTCATTCATCAGGTGAGGGAACCAAGTCCTGGAAGAAAGTCTTTTTTTTTTTTTTAAGTGTGTATGTATGTATGTATGTATGTATGTATGTATGTATTTTGAGAGAAACAGAGACAGAGTAAGCAGAGAAGGGGCAGAGAGAGAAGGAGAGAGAGAACCCCAGGCAGGCTCCATCAGTGCAGAGCCTGATGCAGAGCCACAGGTCAAACTCACAAAACCATGAGATCATGACCTGAGCCGAAACCAAGAGTCAGACACTTAAAAGATTGTGCCACCCAGGCACCCCAGGAAGACTTGACTTAAAATCTCAGTGGTGGTCCTAAGCCCTTTCATGACCACCATCTTCCCTTTAATTTCATCTCAATCTTTGATGTGAGGTGAAACATGGATTAGTATATCCATTTTATAGGTCTTTGGGTCATCCATCTACCTTTTTAGCTCTCCACCTCAACTCAAAAATATCAAGTCACCCTCTGTCGCAAATGAAAATATCAGGGAAATCATAGAAGAATTTCTTGTCTCACACACTGTTTTCCATATGAGAAATTTGAGTCATAGTAAAGATAACTGAATAATAAGGGAAATCAAATTAACTTCCCATACGGGGGTTTAGAATGGGATTGCATGGAGCAGGGCTCTGGGTGATAGGGTAGGGGAAATGGCTTCAGCAAAGTGTGAGGCATCCAAAGGCAGACTCTACTGGGAATCTGAGTGTGAAGGGCTTGGGTAGTGGGAAGACTAGGATTGTGTGGGGAGGGCTTTGAATGCCAGGCCCCCATGCATCTAGACTTGAGCCTTAGATGACTATGGATCCATGGAAGGCCTCTAGACAGGGCAGTAACCTCAACAGATTGGAGATTTAGAAAGGTTACTCTGGAAGTTAGGCAGAGGTGAATGGAGGAAGGTGCTACAAGTTGGCCACTGTTTTGGACCCTTGTTACGATAATCTGTAACCACTGGACATTTCTCCTTCTCTTGGTGCTGCTGTTTGGCAGATAACAGGCAACTCTAAGGCCCTGAGGGCTTATCCTTGGCCAGCTTTACCTCCCACCCTCAATTCAGCCATTCCCAGGGATAGAAAATTTGTCTTCATGAAACATGAGCAGAACATGGTAAATAAGAGAAACCACCATAACCCACTCTTAAATGGCAAGGAAAAGGCACACAGAGAGGACTGTTTTACACTACTCATTTCTGACTCACATCTGTGGTTCAGCTCCAGTGCTGTTGAAGAAGCAGCCCTGGGCCTCTGAAGACCTGTTTTAGGCTCAGCATTGTTCCTAGTTCATCATGTGACCTTGAACAAATCACTTTCCCTTTCTGGGCCTCTGATTCTGCACCTGTGAAAGGGGTCCACTGGACTAGCGCATTGTGAAGGTGTCTGCCATTCTAATAATTTGTAATTACATCCTCCTCCTCTCTCCTTGAGAATCATCTATGGAATTCTTAACTCTGCAGCCTGAACATAGTCTGCTCAGCTCTGATCCTTCATAATCATAACTTCTATAATTTATTCTCCATTTATCATGTGCTTGGCAGTGTGCTAAGTCCTGTGTAATCACATTTAATTACTACAACTATTCTACTAGGTAGGTTTTGTTATTATTTTCATTTTACAAATGAGAGACTGAGACACAGAACATTTTAGGAACTTGCCCAAGGTCACACTACAGAACCGAACTTGAACCCAAGTCTGTTAGCTTCCACAGCCATGCTCTGAATTCCTATGCCTAATGACCAGCCCGAATCTCAGATCCAGGCCAGTCCCCATAGTAGTTTCTTCCAAGTTCTCCTTGGTCCACATCAAACCATAAGAGAAATACTTGTCTGAGGCCCTCCTAGGCTTTGTGAGTGACCAGACCCTCCTGCTTCCCCCATCTGGAGAGCTCTGCTGAGGAGCTTGCTTTCTGTTTGCTCATTTTAATAAGATAGCTCTCTCTCTAGAGCCTGAGTGATGACAGGTAGCCAGCTAGAACTAACTACAGTGTTAACTTTGCCTTGAAATCCTCCACAAGCTCCCCAGCTGGAGACAGCCTGAGCCACGAGCTCATTATAGCAACAGAAGCCTGTCTCCCTAAAACCCAGATGCAGGCAAGAAAACCTGTAATAGACCTGCTTTTACACTGAGTTGAAAAGGGCTGCGCTCACCCAATCCCCAGCAACTTGCTTTCAGCCCTGAATCTGCTCTCCCCTCTCAGTATTCAGTTAGCTGCCAATTAGGCATCAGGGTTCCCCAGCCCCCTGCCAGCTCCTGACCGGAACAGGAGAGGACCACAGAGCTCTCAGCCCAGGTTCAAAGACATTTTGATTGTGTGCCTGAGTTTACCCCATCCCTTCACTTGGGCCTGCCTTCCTTTGAAAGTGAGATGTTTTAAAAGGAAAAGGAAAGAAAACCTCCACACACTGGGGATGCCCAGTGGGACCCCCTTTGGTTCAAACATCCAGTTCAGAGGGCTTCCTGACTGCCCTCCCACACATCTCCCAGCACATCCTGGCCTCAGGCAGCCTCACCTAGTTCTCCCACCCCACCCTTTTGGATCCCAGCCATTGCAGGAAGGGAGATGAGAGGGAAAGAGGGGCAGGGCATGGGGAAAGTGGGTGAGTGTGTGGAGAGAGGCAGCAAAGATGGAAATCAAGACAGGTAGAGAGAGATGGAGGGACACCAGGGCAGCTGGTGAGCCTCCTCCCCTCCTTGAGGGACACTGAGGTACAGAATGAGGGCCACATTTGCTGTCCTTCAGCTTCCAGGGAATTTGATTCTTGGTAGTGACAGCAGCCTCTGTTGGGCTTTAGAGTGCTGGGGGCAGAGTCCCAGTCAGTCCAGCCTCGGGAGCTGTCCCTTCTTCCTCAGTTTCTAAGCACTTCTTATCCCTCTCTCCTGCCTCATACCAGACATACAAGAATTCTAGGTCCAGATGTTCAGGTTGTGCACTGCATAGAACAGACAGAGAGAAACTTGGGGTGGGCCTTTGCTCACTGTGTATGGTGCCTCTGGCAGAGTCACAGAAGTTTGTCCCAGGCAGCCTCTGGTATGGAAAAGCGCCCACCGAGCGGTCTGGGGAATCAGGAGCAACTGCTGCCAGGACCAAGTCTGTTTGGTCCCCCATGCTGTACACCATACCTGATGTGGAGGGGCATTTGGGTGGATGTGGGGACTTTGCACCCCCCCTAAAAGTCCTAGAGGAGCATCTCCTACACAGAGTCACTGGCACAACCTGCCTGGAGGTTACTCCTAATCCTGACGCTTCGTAGATGGGCCCTGAGGTCCCTTCTCTCATGAGCTCTCTGAGGCCAGGTTTCTGACCCCAAGCCCCAACTCTAACCCTGACAAAGTTAGAAAAACGAGGGATGCTCCGACCAGCTGTCCTACCCTGTGGTCTCCCTACAGGCCTACACTCACCTTCCGTGTTCCTGCCTCCAGGTCTTTACCTGTGCTGTCCTCTCAAGCCTCCTGACACCTCTCCTTTATGCCCGAGTCCACTCTTCCTCCAGGCAAAGCAAGTCCCTTATCCTCCTGAAAGCCTTCCCAGCCCTAGAGCCCACTCCTTTCCTGAACCTTAAGTTTGCGGTGTGCTTTCATTCTGCCTGGGCCTTAGCTCCTTGGGTTTTAGTGAGACTCCTCCTTTGTCTTTTTTTTTTTTTTTTTTTTTTGAGAGAGAGAGAGCGAGCAAGGATAGGGTGGGGCAGAGAGAGATGGAGAGAATCCCAAGCAGGCTCCACACAGTCTTAGAGCCCCGTCCTTTGTCTTTTTCATGCATCATTGTTCCATCTCCAGCCCCATCCCATGTCTTAAGGACCCCAGGACAGAAACCATGCCATCTTTTTATCTCCAGCTCCTCTAGCCATGTCTAATGTAGATTTGTTGATGAAGTAGTCATTGAATCAATAAACATGAATATTGAGCACCTAATGTGTACCAGACAGCATACCAGGTATGGTGTACACCACAGGGAACAAAACAGACTCAGTCCCTGGCAATAGATGCTCCTGATTCCCCAGACGCTTGGTGCGCACTTCTCCACCTAGAGGCTGACTGCAACAAAATTCTGTGAGCAAAAGGTGCCCGAGAGTGAGTGCCCACCCCAGCGGCCTCAACAAGTGGTAGGACCAGGAGGTTAATGGATAAAATGCCCTGCCTTCGTTGCTCCTTGGCTGGGGTCCTCTAAGCCCTGTTCTCCATCACCTCCCAGAGGTGTGGGTGGTGCTTCATCTCTGCCCCCCTTCCCCATGGAATCACCTCAGGGTCTGCTTCTGGGGAAGCCCAAACCAAGTCCTTCCCCAGAGGAGTTTGCAGCCAGGCAATGACAATAATGACCCATTATTATTAATGCTCCTAATAATTTAGCTACCTAATGAGTTTGCCCTTGTACATAATGTGATGCCTCAATGACTGGCTTTGGTTATGCATTTATTTATGTCCACATTTTCTAAAACAGTTTGTTGAGTAGTACCAAGCACCTCCTACTTGTGCGTCTTGAATAAGGTACTTTTGCATCATATCCTGGCCACAGCCCTCTAAGGCATGGATGAGCCTCATCCTGTAGCGAAGATGAGGAAGCCAAGCCTCAAGGAGTAACATAGCTTGTCTGACATCGCACATGTTAGAAGAGGAAGCAATGGAATTCGAATGCAGCTCTGTAGGATTCCAAAGTCTAGGGGCCTGATGGGTAAGCATCCACTTCACTGTGAGGCAAATAAGCAGTAAGCACAGTGAATTTAGAATGAGGTGGGGAATAGGAAGTTTCCCGAAAACCTTCTCTAGGGAGGAGCATTTAATCTGAATCTTAATGGATAATGGGGTTTCAGGAGGTGGAGAAGCCCCTCCCCTGTGTGGGGTCTGCAAGGCCTTAGGAAGTGACTGTCATGTGGAGGACAAGGGTAGGTTCTCTGGAGGAGACTGAGCACCCCCAAGACAGAATGAGGGGTGCTAAGGGTATCAGACACTTTTGCTAAGTTAAGCTCATTAGATTCCTTCTGAAGTCCCAGGCCCCTAGGAGCTCAAGGGATGTTCCAGAAGCATAGAATGTGGATGTCCTACTTAATGAAGCTTCCTGCTGCTGCCTGCTGTGGGCCACGCCTGTGGTCATCAGGAATCCTAAGGGCCATTAATCTCGTCTTGTTTCCTCATGTGCTGGCCATGTTTCTTGCGGGGCAGCTGACTGGGAAATCAGCTCCCAGAGTGGCCTTGACCTCTCCTGCAACCATGGGCCTCATCCCCATGGTTCTCAGCTGCACAGGAGGACCCACCCCAGCTCACCTGTCCAACTTCTGGCAAGCACAGCACACACAGTTAGTGATGGGTGAGACAGGCTTCAGAAGTCCTGCTTGGCACCCAAAGATATAAATAACAATAAGGGGAACTATATTTAGCAAGGCCTCTGCCTCTCCTGGGGAAAAAGGGGGGGTGTAATTTATGAGATCTCAGCTTGTGTACAACTGTCAGCACATTTTCTGAATCACCTGGACACAAACGTACTGATCTGCCCTGACTGATTCTCCTCCCCATTCCTCCCCCTCCTCAGCTGTCTCCTGCCTGGCACAGGGGTGGAGGGGCATCTCATTGGCAGCAGACAGTGAGTGCTGTGAGCAAATCTCTTTCCTCCTCTCTCTCTTTGCCTCCCTCTCCCTCTCTTCCCACTTCCCTTCTAAGCCAAGAAAGTCCTAGCCTACCCAGGATGATGGCGCACTGCAGAGGGATCATGTCCCTCCTGGTCCAGGGTTGTGACTGATGCTCACAGGGAAGTCCTGCTTTATGACTTCATCGAGTCATGATAGAGCCTGTCAGGAGCTTCCCATCACTCTTAAAATCCCAGTTCCCTGCCATGGCCACATGTGATCTGGTCCCCTTGACCTCACCTAGAGTCCTTTCCCTCTCTGATTACTCTCAGTGTCCTGGCTGTGCACACTCCCCCCAAAGATGCCTTGACTCTGCCCATCCTTTCCCCACCTCAGGAGATTTGTCCACCCTCTTGCTTTTACCTAGGAGGCTTTTACCTCCTGTTCTTCTCACAATGGCCTCCTTCCCGTCCTTCAGCTCTCAGCATAAATGATACTTCCTCAGAGGGGCCTTCTTTGATCTCCTAGCTGAAAGGAAGCCCCTACCTTTGTTTACCATCCAGCTCCTATTTGGACCTTCATACACTTACTGCAGCTTATTATTAATCCATTTACTTGTTCAGCAAATAATGAGCACCTACCATAGATCAGACGCTGTTCTAGGAACGGGGGATACAACAGTCAATAAAACAAAGCCCTGCCCTCATGAGGCTGACATTCTAGAATCCCAGATAATTAAAACAAAGAAGAAAATAAATATATGACACAGTGATTATATAGTATCAGATGGAATCAGATCTAGGAAAAAAAAAAAAAAGCCAGAGGGATTGGGAAGAATGCTTAGAAATGAGGAGACGCCATTTGAGCAAAGGCTAAAACAGAGGCCTTATTTGCTTATTGTCTCTCCATGCCACTGGCCCGGTAGCTCCAGGAAGGTTCTCTGGGTGTTCTATTCCCCACTTGATCCCCAGGGTCTGGCACATAGTAGGCGTTTGATATAAAGTGTTATGGGGTGAATGAACAAATGGACGGCTCACCAGACCTCCTGCAGTGCAAGTGTCTTTTCTTGCTTTCATCCTTAGCAGATCCCAGGATCAGCCAGTCCCTGTCCTTGATAATAACTCTCAATAGATGGGAAGGCCATTTGTCACTCGCCCTCAGGCCTCCTCTCTCCAGGGAAACCAGAGGTCCTCACCCAGCAGTGATGGATAGAGCGTCCTCTGACTGGCAGACCCACTGGGAGCTGCTCTCAAAGTCCTTCCCTCTAACTGGGACAAATAGACCATGACACAGATGATGTAAATACCAAGACAGGGTTGGGCAGGGTGACTCCAAACATCACAGAGCTATGGCTTGCTGCTGAGAGGTAGGCTGTGTTAAATGACCCCACTAGGGAAGCATTGCTGGGGAGAATGGCTGGGTGGGATCGGAGCCTGAAGACCTGGAGTCTCAATTCTCCTGCCAGCTAGACCAGTGGCCTTGGGCGAGCTGCTTCACTTCTGGGACTCAGTTTATCCATCTGAGCAATGGGAATGCCAGTCTTTGCTCTGATAACTTGTAAGCATAGAAGTAATTTAGAAGGTCACAAGTATACAGATAAACAGGGTTTTTCCAAACAACAAATTAATTACACAAAGACTTGGAAGAATGCTTCTATAAAGTGAGGCAACCCTGCATTCGTAGTTCTTGTTTTGAAAATTCTATTTATGCCTGTAATCCAGTGAACATCCACGGGTGGAAATTCAGAGCACACACATGTGCTCCAAGATTCAACACTTTGCTTCCTCCCTTGGGATTGTTGCTGTCCACATTCCTGTGTTTGTGTATCGCTTATAATTCCTCCAGGTGACTCAGAGCTCAACGTGACTGAAATGGAAGGAATCTTGGGGATCATCTAGTTCTATCCTCTTTATTTTACAGTGGGGAACGTAGAGGTCCAAAGAGGGGATGTGATCTGCCTAAAGCCACACAGAATCTCAGCAGAGGGGCCTGGACTGTAACCTGGTGTCTATAATTCCCAGATGGGGCCAGAGTCAGGAAGGGGTTGGAGAGTAGTGCTTCCTCGTGACTATGGCAACATCTGGACTTACGAAGGGTATTATCTCTGTCTGCTTCCTTATCTGAAAATGGAGAATAAACAAGATACTAATTGCAGAGAGCTCAGACAATGCTCTCCCTGTAACAGGGCTCACCACGTGTTGGATAGAACAGCGGGCACCAGTGCAGCCATGCAGCCTTTCTGATCAGTGGGTGCCCTGCTCTACTACTTAGTATTCTTGAGGTCATCCGTGGTCATCCTTGGTCATTCCCAAGCTCCTGGTTTTTTAGGCATCTCTGCAGCCTCTTGGAGCCCACAGGACATCCCAAAGGAGATGGAGAGGACAGAAATCTTGTGCAGCCGGATCTCCTGTAAAACCACTCTAACCCTATCATGGATTGCTCCTCATCCGTCCTTTAAGCTTTGTGCTAGCCTGGTGCCGCTCAGGGTGGTCCAGGAGATGTAACTGAAATCAGTAAGAATTGTAATAAGTAAGAAATTGAGAGTCAGTGTTCAAAAACTTATAGCAGTTTTGACATTGCTGTGACAGTCAAGCCCATGGTTGATGGACTGCTCTGCTGAACAGGGCCTAGCCTGAGTGCTGTCATGGTGAGTGCATGTGGTATGATATGAGTCATGCTCAGTAAGGACTGCATATCTATGATGGATTGGAAAACCAATAAAACAAATCAAACAAAGCTGATCGTCCCCATGGAGAGTTTGAGAAGCAGTGGTCTGGTCTTCCTTCAATGAAACAAACACATCAGCCTGCTTCTCAGGGCCTCTGCTGTCAGGGCTGTGTTCACCCATCCTTTCCAGATCGTTCTCTACCCTGAAGTCTCCCTCCTTTGGCCTTTGCTGTCTTTCTAGTTCCTAAATCAGATCCCACTTCTCCCATGAGTGCTTCCAGGGCAGGTTAACCCCTCTCCCACCACACCCCCAGCCTCCCCACTGTGCTGTCACCTCCAGCAAGTGCTACAGCCTGTGAACCTGACTGTGATCACTCCATGGGCCCCAGGGATGGACTGGGCCCTTTGTAAGCCCCACCCGGGCTGGACCTTACATCTAACTGGTTTTCAGTAAACATCAGCCCAGCTAATCCAAAGCACCAGGTACACCAGTCAGCCCTAGGTACTATCTTTGCCGGAAGAAAAAGTGGCTCAGATGTGAATCTTTTTCACTAGAATGGTTGTGGCATAGGCCATGCAGGACAGTCAGAGGGGCCAGGGTGTCTGCTGGTGAAACCAGCCTTCTGTCAGGCCTCTGGGGTGTGGCATTAACTTCTAGGATTAGGGCGGAGGTTTCCAGTCTGTCCTGCCTCTGGCTCACAGCCTTCTTCTGGCTTTCAACATGTGTCTCCAGGCTGCCCTGGCCCAGACTACCTCAGTTTGCTCTCCCTGGTGTGTGTGAACCGCTAGTGAGCTACCGGAACAGCCCCAATACATCTCCCCACTTCCGTCTCTCCTCCCCCTTTCCACCTGATGAGAAAGACTCCCATTCCCATCATGAATAGGGCAACCAGTGAGCCAGGACTTATTTCAAAAGTGGTTTGCAGGCCCACAAGGGAGCCAGGCCTCTGCACAGCTTTTACTGCCTCTCTTTCTGCTTCCTCTGTATTCCCTGGGGTGGGGGTGAGAGGCTGTCCACAGTGCCAGAAGAGAAGTTCCTTAAAGACAGAGACTTTGGGTACCACGTTTGTTGCTTCCCCATGAGCACCGAGGGTGGTGCTGGGCCCTAAAGGTTTGCTCAGTAGTGAGCAGATGAGGGAAAAGAAATTACTTGAAACTGTAGCAAGACGTTTCTCAGATGTATGGAAGAACTTTCTGACCATGAGAGGAATTAAACACAGACTTTGCAAGACAAAGAGGATCTTAGACCTTGGGTTTTTACCTCCCTCCACCAACCTTTAGCTTCCTTTGTCCTTTTTTTTTTCAAATAGTTTATTGTCAAATTGGTTTCCATATAACACCCAGTGCTCATCCCCACAAGTGCCCTCCTCCATGCCCATCCCCCCCTTCCCCTCCCACATCCATCAGTCCTCAGTTTGTTTCTCAACATTCAAGAGTCTCTCATGGTTTGCCTCTCTCCCTTTCCCCCACCACTTCCCCCCTTCTTCTCCCCCATGGTCCTCAGTTAAGTTCCTCCTAATCCTCCTATACGTGCAAACATATGGTATTTGTCCTTCTCTGCCTGACTTATTTCGCTCGGCATAACACCCTCAAGGTCCATCCATGTTGCTACACATGGCCAGATTTCATTGTTTCTCTAGCTTCCTTTGTTCTTAAGTGAAAACCCGCAAGGCACTCAGCAGCTCTGAAGCTGTGTAAATAGAGGGTCCAGAGCCCCTGTCATGGCCCCAAACCCTACCCTACACATCCATACAAAGGACCCCTTCGGCCTCTGTAGGCCGCAGCTTGGCACCCACTCATCTGGACTGATCCTGTCTCTTTGCCAGGGGAGATGCTGAGGCCTGGAAGGGTGGTACCTTACCCACCGTGACAGCCAGAGAGAAGCTCTTTCCACCAGCCCAGACTTCACTGTTTGGAGAAAGTGAACTGACATGGAATGATGGGAACATGGTAGACAAGGTCGTGGAATGAGTTCACTTCTCATGGGAAACCAGCTTGGACCCCATGACCTTCCTGTGTCCTTTACCCTCCACATGTGAGTTCATTTCCCTCAGAACCCACATCTGGGGCTCCTAGCCCACAGTCTGGATCTTCACCAAATTCCTTTTGATTCCCAACACCCCCCTCCAATCCGCAGCCCAGATTTTGCTCAGGAGCTTTGAAAGCCACATGAGGGGTGAGCCATGCTAGGGAGTGTGCAGGGCCAAAGCGGTGGTCCCCCCGCAGGTCTGTCGTGCCTTTGCTGGCTGCCTTTGAAAACTCTTCCAAAGAGGTAATTCCTTTGTGAACAGACATGATTTATGAGGCTTTCTAGGCAAATTGTGGAGATAAATGGTCTTTGGGGCTGGGAAGCTTCAAAGGCAGTGATGCAGACAGATCAGAGGGAGCTGGGCAGCTAGGAGCTGCACCTCATTAAAAGCCTATGGGGGGCTAGGTTTTAAGCAGAGCTGAGGACAGACCAGCTCTGGTCCGCCCCTGGATCCACTTGGGGGCAGCCCCCAGCTTACCTCTCACCCTGGGCCTCGCTGACTCCATCATGGAAATGTATAAGCCAGAAGTGCTGAGGTCACTGAGATACATAAATCCCAGAGAGGGGTGCAGCCTAGGGTACAGAGGTGGGGTGGTACATGCATTCCTACTTGGGCTTTGGAAGGGAAGCGACTGGCATTGCCAGGCGTCCATGGAGTCCACACCAGCCTCTCTGCTAAGCATGACCTAGAGAGCTCACATGGGTCCTGAGTCTCCCCCTTTCCCGCCTTTCACTGGTCTGCCCTCTCAGGTCTGAAGACCCTCTTCTGTATGAGGAGAGCACAGGTGTAAATGAACTTCAGTGTCCCACCTCTGCCATGCTTCACATCAGATACTCTGCAGTTCAATGTAGTATTCTTAAGTGTCCCCATTCAAGAAATGGGCTGTGAGGTTGTGTGCTAGCCACCTCACCTTGATTTCTTGATAACCGCACCTAACCTTGATTTCTTCCTCTGTAAAATGAGGATAATTATAGCTACCCTGAGGAGTTGTGGCTCAAACTGAACAAATTAGGTACTACAAACTTCCTAATATCTAGTTTTCTTTCTCATCATCCTGCTTACAGAATATTGTGGCATTCTATATCCACAGCAGTCCCCGAAAAGTTGATGAATTTGACTTTTATACCTTCCCATCTCCTCTCTCCAAAAGCAGATACACACACACACACTCTTCCTAATCTGGCTCCCAGGTCTGCTAATTGCCTCTCAGATATTAACAGATAACTGGGATATCGATGGCTAATAATGTGCTGTGACTGACACACACTCCTACACAAACATGGATGATGTGCATTCTACTAGGGAATCCCTGCAGACTGTGAGGAATGGAGCCCTAATGGTAGGATGCCAGGCAGACTTGGTGATATCTTAGAGAATCCAGTCCTGGCTTCCAGGTGCACCTATCCACAGAGAGATCCAGGGCCGGGATAGAGTGGAGTTACTGAGTCTCTCCACTTGTTCCTGACATTTTGATGGCATGATGACATCTGGTTAAAATGTGCTTGGTTGTCCGGAACTGTGGTTGGGGCCTTGGTGATGGAGATGAGGAAGGTAATGGGATGAAGTGACTGCCTTTGCTCGGGGCATTTTAATGTACCTTCTGGCTTCATTCCCTCCTCCTGCCCTGCTACCTCAAGATCCTTGTGAGTCTCCTGACCCGTCTTGACAGTGGGGCACCCTCTCCAGTTGTAGCTCCCTCAGCACAACTCACCCAGCATTGTCTAATAACTCCATGTTCCAGTGGGTCCATGTTTCCCATTTGCTTGTCTGTTTCTCCAGCTCACTGTGGGCTTCTAGAACATAGTAGGTGCTCAATAATTGTTTGACAGTGATAAATGAGCCTAACTCGTCTTCCAAAAGAATACATGCTGGGATGGACAGAGCCCTAGATCAACATGGCCACAACTGCTTTCCAATCTAGCTCTTCACTGTTATCAGCTGTGTGAGCACAGGCAAGGTGCTCAGCCTCTCTGGTCCAGAGTCCCCTGACTGGTAAATTGTGTTTAGAGATGACCTCTAAAGCCTAGCAGTAAGAAAGGCAGGCTCAGACTCTCAACTCTGCCTTTTGCAACCAGGGATGATTTTGTCCTCAATGGGACGTTTATCAATATCTGTAGACATTTTTTGGTTGTCATAATTGTGGAGGAGGGTTTGCTACTTGTACACAGTGGGTGAAAGCCAGAGGTGCTGCTCCAATGCACAGGACACCCCCACAGCAAAGAATTTTCTGGCTCAAAATATCAATTGCACCAAAGTTGATAAACCCCAATTTAGTTATTTAATGTCTCGGAACCTCAGTTTTCTCAGTTGAAAAATGGGGTAATAATTCATGTCACATGGTTTGCCTCAAATTTTCTTTGGAACAAGACAAGGAATAAATAAATGGCGCCCGGTTAGAAGAGGCACCAGTGGACTAACACAGGTGGGAACACAGCCGACCCATAGTAGGTGTACAGGGTGCATGTGTGTGTTTATCTGTCCACTACGTGCCCCGGGAAACAAGCATGATGTGGAGGTGCACTCTGCATCCCAGGCAGCCACTGTGAGTCCCGCCTCCCTTCAGAGGCTTAAGGGAGATCTAGATAATGTGGTTAAATAACAGAGTAAGTAACAAGTGTAATAAATAGATCACTAAGAGCTAATGATACATCATTATAATCCTGTGCTGTCAGCATCTTCTGGCTTAGGGACTGTGTCAGGAGATTTGGGTTTTAATCTATGGCACCTTGGTCTATTAATATTTAATTCCAACAATCTAAGTAGTGGAAAGATAGGGAGCTGAGTGATGGCTCAGCTCAGAGTCTGGGTAACCACCTCTAATTTTTCTTCTCTACACAAGGACAAACACACCTCTCACCCCGGTCCCCTCTGGCCTGTTTCTCAAGTGGGGACATTTAGCAATGGAGCATAGAACCACACAAAACCAAGGTTGGAAGAGACCCCAGAATTTACCTATTGGTGTCTTTTAATGAGAACATCACTGGCATCAGAGAGCTTAGCCCTTCATTGTGTGGGACTGTCCCTGATCATTTGTGACAGCCTAATTCCTCCCTCCTCCCAACCGCATTTCCAGATGCCCTCCTGGGGAGGGTGACCAACTCCAAGCAAAAACCACCAATCCAAATCTGTCATATTACAGATGAGAAAACAGAGGCCCAGAGAGGGGAGGAGGCTGCTTGAGATTGCATAGCGCTGGCTGGGACTCCGTCTCAGTGGGCCCCCAGAATTGCAGCTCAGGCCTGGAAAGAGTGGAGGCACTCAGCCTCCAAGAATTTGCCTGTGCTTTTATTAGGGCAAGTCAGTTGACAAATGGCCTCACTCACTGGGAAGTCACTTTATTTATCAGCTGGAATGGTTTGGGGCGGCTCCAGCTCCATCTCTGCGTCTGTGCCCACTGCTTTGTAAACTCAGGAGCAATCCCATGACATGTCAGCTCTCCCTGCATCTTCTTGCAGTGCATGGGATCCCAGGGACCATCCCTGAGAGGTGCTCTGACTGTCTCAAGCCTTCCCATTGCTAAATGGTAGGGGGCGTGGAGTGGCCTTGGCCCAGGCTCTCATACAGGTGAGGGCAGCTCAGGGTTAGTGGATCCCAGGTTTGTTTCTAACACTTGTCATTCACTTCAGTGGCCAGTCTTCCTCCGTGCTGCCTCTCAGGATTCCCATCTTTGGAATGGGAAGAACCAAGCATCTCCTCCACTCCACCTCAGGCCCAGCATCCTCCTGCCCATCTCTGAGAGGACCAGTGAGCACACAGGTCACCACCAGAAGGAACTATGCTTGGGCCACACCACCCCAGAATAATTAAAATGTCCAGGGCTGAAGCCCAGGCATGAGTGTCTTTTTTAAAACCTCCTGGGGTGATGCTAATGTGCAGCCAGGAAGAGAACCATTGGCTGAGGAAGCAAATCCTCAAAAGCACTTAGAGAGGGCTCTTCGGTCGCTGGAAAAGCCCCAGCCAGGCTGACTTGTCACCTGGCTGATGGCTCTTCCTGAACCCAGCTCTGGGCCTAATGCTGGGGAAGACTGTGCACCTGTGGGAGACGGGGCAGCTGTAGGCAAGGGCACCCCCCCCAGCTCTCCCTGCAGAACACACAGAATCTCCAAGGCTCATGGAAGAGATTGGACACAAGTCACGTCAACCTGCTTGTATATAGCAGTGTGACAAAAAACGGTGGGCAGCCAAGTTATTGTTCCTAAGGGAGAATAGTCAAGGAAGGCATAAAAATGTAGCTGTGCCTTTAATAAATGATCTTCAGGGACTCAAAAAGATGTTGTACACCAATGTTTGTGACAGCATTATTACCATAGCCAAAAGGCAGAAACAACCCAAGTGTCCATCAACATATAAGCAGATAAACAAAATGAGGCCTATGTATACAATAAAAATACTATTGTGCCTTAAAAAGGAAGGAAATTCAGGGCACCTGGGTGGATCAGTCGGTTAAGCATCTGACTTCAGCTCAGGTCGTGATCTTGCAGTTCATGAGTTCAAGCCCTGCTTTGGGCTCTGTGCTAACAGCCTGGAGCCTGCTTTGGGTTCTTTGTCTCTCTCTGTGCCCCTCCCCTGCTTGTGCTCTGTCTCTCAAAAATAAATAAACCTTAAAAATTTTTTAAAAAAGGAAGGAAATTCTGATACATGCTACAACATGGATGAAACATTATGCTAAGTGAAACAAGCCAGATGCAAAAGATTAATCTAAAAGTATCTAGAATAGGCAAATTCATAGAGACAGAAAAGAGGTAAGAGGGTACCAGAGGCTGGAGACAGGAGGGAACAGGAAGCCATTACTTAGTGGTCACAGGGTTTCTGTTTGGGGGGATAGAAAACTCTGAGAAATAGTGGTGATGTTGCACAACACTGAATGTAATTAATGCCACTGAATTGTACACTTAGAAAAGATTAAAGGGGGGGCCGCTGAGTGGCTCAGTCAGTTAAGCATCTGAATCTTGGTTTTCTCTGGCTCAGCACAGAGCTTGGAGCCTGCTTAGGATTCATATTCTTTCTCTCTCTCTTTCTCTCCATCCTCCCCCCCACACACACAAACATGCATGTACACACTCTCTCAAAGTAAATTTAAGGAAATGATTAAAATGGCACAAGGTATGTTTTATATATACTTTACACAATATAAAAAGTTCTAAATAAATAATCTTAAGAGAATTATGAGAAATAGTGCCAACCATGGAAAACCCAGGACCTATAACCACCATTCACACATACACCAATCCTTGAATAAAGTGCATGTGAAAAATGAGCCTCTGCTTTCTCATCTCTTTGTGAATTATCCAAGGTGGCTATTTTAGCCCAGTTTAGCTGCCAGTACCCCCGTTCCCTCTTCCATCACCACCGGACCACACTCAACAGGACAGCAGTGGTTAGGAGCTCAAATGCCTAGTCATTACCCAGCAGTGTGACTTTAGACATGTTACATAACCTCTTTGGGTCTCAATTTCCTATCTATAAAATGGAGATAATAGGAACACCCCTTGCAGATGGGTTGTTCTAAGAATTAAGTGAGCTAGGAATACATTAGCCCTGGACCCTGAAGTCTAAAAGAGGTCAGCAGGGAGATACATTGGCTGGGAAAGAGGGGGTGAGTGGGCCAGCTTAAAGAAACAGAACAAGCCAGGCCATACACTAACTGCCCAGAGAAGATACATCCACTTGAAACATCAGCCAAAGCCAAAAAGTAATTAGAAAGGAATGTCTGTGACAGAGAAGAAAAATGCATGAGGGGGTGACATTCCAAGGCCAAATTGGAAAGTTTGTATCTTTGAAAGAATGCAAAATCCTGTTGTAATTTTAATGACCATAGTTTTTATTCACCTTCACCAGGAAAGATAATTGACTCACTGCAGCTCTGGCTCATTTCTCTGTCATTGCTGGGGAATGAGGTGTTTTTAAGTGGATTTTCTAGATAACTGAAGCTTATCCCTGTGAACCCTAACATTTTTTTTCATTTAATCACTCTGAGGGGAAATTTATATGGAACAGATTACACACTTGCCTGCTCCCTTAATCAGAATATTCTTAATTGAATGTAACCTCTTCCTGTCAACTTGGACTTGCAGGGCTATTTGCCCCTATATTAATGGCTCCATTAATATAGCAAATGTTTTGCTTTTTTAGTCTACGGATGTTTTCTGTTTGTTTCCATGATTGCCTACTGTGATATGAAGCTTTTTCTATGTATTTTTAGGAACTCCATAAAATACACAGACACAAATTTGCACATATGTGTATACACACGCATGCTGAGAACCCAGACTGTCAGGCCTAATGGAATTGTGTTTGCCTCTGACACCCTTAATTTGGCATTTCACAGCGCACCATATAGGCTGCTCCCTCGTCTCTGTCCCCACTAGATTGTACATTCCAAGAGAGTAGGATACTTTCTGGCATTACTTGGTGCTTGGCCAATGTTTGTTGAACAGACAAGTAAAACAGTGAAAGCACCTAAGTGTTACCGCATCAGTTAGTGGTAAGTGAATGGCTTTGAATGCCTTCCTGGATGACCCTTAGATGCCTCAGACTCAGTGACCCATCATTCTCTTTCCCCTGACATGTGCTCTTCCCCCTTCTGTTTCCCATAAAGAGTTAGGGTAAGTGGCACCAATAACCACCCAGCAGCCCAAGCCAGAGCTGGACCAACATCTTTCCTCCCTCCTCTTATTTCCTCTTATTTCCCTAGCACTCCGTCATTCAGCTAGTCCTTTGCGGCTTGTACTCATACATACAGCTGGAGTCTGTCCCCTTCCGTCCATCCCCAAAGCTACTACCTTCATCAAGGCAACCACCATTTCTTTCCTACTATATATAATAGCCGGTCCCCCTGACCCCACTCTCTCCCCATCTTTCCTGCCCACATATCTATTCTTACCAGAGTAGTCTTTCTACAGCCATACATAATCATGTCTGTCCCCTGCTTGGAGCACATCCAGAGATTCCTGGCTGCCCTTATGGGAAGTTAGCACCCTTGAACATGGCTCACAAAACCCTTGGACCTGGGACCCTGCCCAGGAATCTGCCCCACCTATTCCTTGCTCTCCCTTAAAGTCTATAGTTCAGGCACACGTTCCTTTTAAAATTGGAGCTTTTTCCCAGCTCCAGGCTTTTACATATATTATTTCCTCTGCTTAGACCCACTCCCCATGCTCACCTCTCCTTCAGGTCTCTTCTTTGAGGACATACTCCCTAACCCCCTCATCTGGATTCAAACCCACCCACGCCCTGTCCTGAACCACCCTTGCTATAGCACTTGTGTGAGACACCTTAAGTGTTGCTTTAGCATCTCCATCCCCAGTAGACTATACACTCTACAGTTTAGGGTTTGGGCTGTGCCAGAGAGAATGGAGGTCACCTCTGATCAGCGAAGCATAACTGTGTGTCCTGGGATGCACCAAGGACAAACTGACTTTGAACTCTAACAGTTTCCTTCAGAGTCAAGGTCTGAGGGCAGTAACTATGACCCTAACAGTGAAGGGAATCCCTGTTCCAGATCCTAGGGCTGTTCCCAGTGATGAGCGGAGAGGAAGTGGCTAGCTTACATGGCGTCTCTGCCCTTGAGCACTGCGGCTGCCGCCTAATGCCCAGCGGCACCTCTGAGTTTCTGTCCTTAGCAGCATCCTGCAGAAAAGTGTCCCATTTACCAGCAGTGGAGGTTGCTGGACCCAGACCTGAGCCTGCCCTTGACTAGAACCTTTGGCAATCACTTAACCTCTCTGACCCTTTATTTCTCCATCTGTAAAATGGAGAGTTGTAAAATCCAACTTACAGGGTTATAAATGTCACAAGTGAGCATTTCAAACGTGGTTGTCATTCTTATTACAATGGCGTCACATCATACGAATATTAAATTTATGGGAATTGAACTGTGTGTGGTTGGCAACAAAAAGAGATTGAGACACGGTGTAGCAGATAACTCAGCTTATCTTTCCACTTGGTAATATCTGTCCCAGAGAGAGGGTGAGGTGGGGAAAGCTGACTGCTGGGTACTCGAGTATTCTCTGTCCTGTGAGCCTCTTTCATTGGGGGTAGAGGTTGTAACTATACCTAGACTTGATTTTTTTAATTGAGATACAAGTTTCAGGTATATAACATAATGATCCAACATTTGTATATATTGTGAGATGATCACAAGTGAACATATGTCACTATACATAGTTAATGGGGTTTTTTCTTGTGACGGGAACCTTTAAGATTCACTCTTTGCAACTTTCACATGTTATTAACCATACAGTGTTATTAACTCTAGTCACCTTGCTGCACATTACATCCCCATGACTTATTTGGTAACTAGAACTTTGTACCTTTTGGCCACCTTCACCCATTGTCTCCACCTCCTACCCCCCTACCTCTGGTAACCACCAAGTGGTTCTTTGCAACTGTGAGTTCAGTTCTTGTCTGTTTCTTCATTTTTTAGATTCCACATAAATAAAATCATATGGTATTTGTATTTCTCTGTTTGACTTTTTTCACTTAGCATAAAGCCTTCAAGGTCCACCCATATTATTACAAATGACAAGATTTCCTTCTTTTCTGTGGCTGAATAATATTCCATTGTATATATACACACCACATCTTCATCCATTCATCTATTAATGGACATTTAAGTTGCTTCCGTGTCCTGGCTGTTGTAGATAATGCTGCAGTGAACATGGGGGTGCATCTGTCTTTTAAGTTCATAGTTTTGTTTCCTTTGGATAAATTCCCAGAAGGGGAACTGCTGGATCATAAGGTAGTTCTATTTTTAATTTGAGGGGGAACCTCCACACTGTTTTCCACAATGGTTGAACCAGTTTGTGTTCCCACCAGCAGTGCACAAGGGTTCCCTTCTTTCCACATCTTTGCCAACACTTGTTATTTCTTGTATTTTGATGCTAGCCATTCTAACAGGTGTGAGGTGATATCTCATCATGGTTCTGATTTGCATTTCCCTGATGATGAGTGACATGGAACACCTTTTCATGCGTCTGTTGGCCATCTATATGTCTTATGTCATCTTTGTAAAAATGTCTATTCAGATCATCTGCCCATTTTATAATCAGATCATTTGGTTTTTTGCTATTGAGTTGTATGAGTTCTTTATGTACTTTGAATATTAACCCCCTGTCAGTTACATGATTTACAAATGTTTTCTCTCATTCTGTAGGTTGACTTTCATTTTGCTGATGGTTTCCTTTGTTATGCAGAAACTTTTTAGTTTGATGTAGTTCCACTTGTTATTGCTTATTTTGCCTTTGCTTTTTGTGTCAAATCCAGAAAACTATCACCTGTTCAGAGATTACCACCTATGTTCTCTTATAGGAATTTCATAATTTCAGGTCTTACATTTCCTTGTTAATCCATTTTGAGTTAATCTTTGTGTATGATGTTAAGATAGTGGTCAGGTTTCATTGTTTTGCATGTGGCTATCCAGTTCTCCTGATACCACTTATTGAAGAGACTGTCCTTTCCCCATTGTATATTCTTGGCTCCTTTGCCATAAATTAATTGGCCATATATGCCTGGGTTTATTTCCGGGCTCTCTCTTCGATTGATCCATCTGTCTGTTTTTATGCCAATATCATACTGTTTTGCTTAGATAGCTCTGTAATGTGGTTTGAAATCAGAAAGGATGATGCCTCCAGCTTTGTTCTTTGTCAAGATCATTTTGGCTATTGGACTTGATTTTGCCTCACTGTCGTACCAGGTAGAAAATGCAGGGTGGGGCTTACTCATAATCTGGCAGCTCAGTTTGTATATGTGAATAATTGGGGCATAGATGAAGAAGGCATAAAGCAAGATAGGGATGTGGGCCTAGGCTGATTCTATCTACTAAAGGATGATGGACAGGCTCCATGACATTGAGCATTTGACCTTGATCAGCAAGTGGGAGGTACATGCAGTAGAGCTGGTGGGGCTGATAGAGTGATTCCTCGATCAATGTCTTAGTCCCCAAAGATCCCATGTACTCACTGGCCTCACTAGAACCTTGTGCTCTTATACATGCCCAACACTCTAGTGCCACTGTCTCTTTGTTCATACTGAGCCTGCCCCAGTGACCTTCTCCACTCCCACACACCTACCTCCTTTCTTCTCTGACTGTCTAAACCCTAGAATCACTGGAGCACAAAGATCATCTGATTAGCACCTTGTCTTCAGAAGGTGGGAGGCCCAGCTATTCCAGTTTGCCCAGAACTAAGGGATTTCTCAGAATGTGGGATTTTAGTGATGAAACTGGGACAGTTGGTCACTCTGACAGGCAGACCATGTGAGACAGCCAACTTCAAATGCCTTCTCTTCTAGGAAGTCTTGCCTGATCTCCTTAGCCTTTTTCTCCTAGAACATTATTAGTGCCTGTCCATGTCCATACTTGAACTCCACATCCACCATGCTCCAGGATTCAAGTGAATGGGGCTGTGGTTTAAGGACATCTTGGTATTCGGTGTCCTGTATGCACCAGCTGAAGGTCAGTGGGGAGATGGCAGCAGGCTGTGCGACCTACCTGGGGCTCTGCCATTCAGGTCCTTTCCATAGCTGTGGAAATTTCTACAAAGCTGGCTCAGATAGCACTCTTTGAAACATTTAATTACATATAAAGATCTTGAAGGCTCTCTGGCTCCTCCCAGGGAAACATTTCTTTTTTCTGCTCCTTCTGAAGTTGGCTCCTTGGAAAGTAAAGAAATTGAACTGAAGATAAAGCAATCCTGGGAGGTGAGGGTGCAGGGCTGGTAGGCATTGCTGAAAAGGAGAAGCAGCAGAGAGACAGATGGGAAGGGTCACAGGGAGATAGAGCCAGGGGAGATGCAGGGAAGTAGAAGACATACTCACAGAGAGTGAAGTACAAGAAGTGACAAAACTAATGAGTTTCAGGAAAAGAGGGAAAGAAAGAGAGATGGGGGCTGGGCTAGGGAGGGACCGAGAAGGGGGAGGTAAGTAGGGTCACAGAGAAGAGGGGCGGCAAACCAGAAGAGAAACAGCCTGGCTGAGAGGAACAGAGACAACCAACCAAGAAGAATTTAGCCAAGGCAGAGGAGGGTAAACAGCTTATGGTTCCAGAATTTCAATACAGAGGAAGGGCTTCAGGGACACACTGGTTGGAATGGCATGGCCCAGACTGGGAGATGCCTTGAAGGAACAATCTTCTTAGCTTGTATGATTATTGGAGTGGCAAGGCGAAAAGCCCATGGAGGTTATGAGGTGCCAAAGCTTCCATGCAAATGGCCCTAGCTGTATCCTTATTCAGGGGAGAGCAACGCAGAGATAGGCAGGCCCCATTGGGGCATCGGTTCGGCCCCCATCCCAGGGAGAGTCTCTCAGGGGAGTCCCTCAGCCCTGACTGGCTCCTCTTTTGCAGGCTGTGACAGCGACCACTGGGGCCCCCACTGCAGCAATCGGTGCCAGTGCCAGAATGGAGCCCTGTGCAACCCCATCACGGGCGCCTGCGTATGTGCCGCGGGCTTTCGCGGCTGGCGCTGCGAGGAGCTCTGCGCATCGGGCACCCACGGCAAGGGCTGCCAGCTGCCGTGCCAGTGCCGCCACGGAGCCAGCTGCGACCCCCGCACCGGCCAATGCCTTTGCGCGCCCGGCTACACTGGAGTCTAGTGAGTACCGCCCCCAGGGCCCGATGGGTGGGGCGGGGCTGGCTCCCTCCCCCGCAGCTGTGCAGTCTGCCATTGGCTCTTAACTGACGAGCTGGGTAGGGGGCGCAGACAGAAGTTCAAGGCAGTCCTGGCTGACAGATCTCCTGCTCTGTGACCCCCAAGACCTACAGAGGTTAAATGCCCAGGCCTCACCCACGTCTCAGATCCCTTCGTCCTGGCCCCAGGTGACCGGTGCAAGCTGAGACCAAGCATGTCACGAGTTCATTAAACTCCTCCCAGGAGGCCCTTACTGTCCGGGCCCCAGATCTTAGTTTGGCATTCTCCTCTGATCCTGACCCAAACACTGCTGCTCACCTGGGTCCTGACCCTTCCAGGCCATTTGAGAAGGAGATGGGTGAGGGCCCTGGACAAGTACCATGAATAGATTCAGAGAATTTACTGTGCCTGTTCATATCCCCTGCCTTCTCCCCTCATACACCAAACAGCCCTCACTCTACTTCCCTAGAGAGTCTGTATTGACAGGGAACCTCCAAGGCTGCTTAATTGAGACCCCCTCAAAGCAAGATTGAACTTCTCCTCCCCACTCCACACCCTGTCAAAGACTCAGTGGCCTCCCAACAGCCCTAGATCTTGAGAGGGCACCCAGGGACACTGGCCAGGGACACATCCTTGACTGAGGGTGTTTCCTGCCCCGAGGTCTGGCCAACTCCAGGGCCAGTTCCACCTAGAGGCCACAGCCATTGCCCTGACGTCCAAGGCCAAGATCCTGTGCAAAGCCTCCGTGATACCTCAGCATTGCACATGAGCCTGTCATAATAGCTGAGAACCTTCCAGAGGCTGGAAGTAGGGCATGCCCCAGATACTTCCTCTCCCTGAATCTAGGCAGATTCTTAAAAGCTGGATCAATAACCACTTCTCAGTGCCTTTACTCCAGCTGTTCCTTCTGCCTGGCGTGCCCTTCCTTCCCTTCTCCCGGTGAAACTAACTTCACCTTCAGGACTCACGTAAAAATGTCTTCCTCTCATTGAAGACTTCCCCAAAAAACACTCTTCTTGACATTAAGCACTTAAGTCACCCCACCAGTACTGGCCCAGTCACACAGCATTCCAGTTCGTTATATCTGAGCCCTGTTTCCCCCTTCTGGCAGGAAGCAGGACTGCATCTCAGCTAATGATGGCTCTAATACAGTTCACATTGACTGTGAATTCAGGAATTCCTAGGGAGCCCTGGGGCACTGGGACACCGCTACTGACTGAACGCTGCCATGTCTAACACCTCTGCTTCCCCATGCAGCTGTGAGGAGCTGTGTCCACCAGGGAGCCACGGGGCTTACTGTGAGCTGCGCTGCCCCTGCCAGAATGGAGGCACCTGCCACCACATCACTGGAGAGTGTGCCTGCCCCCCAGGCTGGACGGTAGGTGGGCCCACAGGACCTGGGCAGGCCTCTGTAAGAGATGCGAGAATCCCTCCCTCACACACACGTTGAAGGGCTGAATTCTATTCCCACCCTAAAAACCCTCCCTCCTATCTATGGGCACGGGCATCAGGAGACACCACCAGTGGTCGCTTGGACACAACTTTGAATCACAGTCTGCAACTAAGACTGTGTGACCTGATGCCAAGTTGCTTAACCTCTCTGAGCCTGTGGTCTCTCATGCTTGAAGGGGTTGAAATCTAGATTAGCTCTTTCCTTGGTCATGGGTACTCACCTGAGCTGCCATGGGCTCGGGGCCAGATGTGGCAGAAATGGTGTGGTGTAAGGGCAGGGGAGTGGGTGGCAGGAGGTGGGAAGATGGAAGAGTAGAGATCACCTGAAGTTCTAGAACTTCAGATCCCCAGCCTCTACCCTGCTGTTGTCTCTCACACACACTTCCTAATTCTATGGGACCAGAATCTGTATTTCAACATGTGCTGTAGGTGATTCTGGTGCAGCCTCAACCAATCCAGCTCTTGTGTCTGGGAACCACTATTACAGAAAGGGTGGATGGGAATTACAACCTCACAGGCCCTAATTCAGGTCCTGCAGCCAGTGTTGACCCTGAAAAAAAGCATTCAGTTACTCTGGTCTCTGCTTCCCCATCTGTAAACAGAACTGATACAAGAAGAGTAAGCCCTACCCTTCTTAGCTGCCATGGTTGGCAAAAGGCTTAGATAAGGCAGTGCACGTTCAGAGTCCAGACTCTGAAGCCCTGTATCATTGCTTGTTTTATATCCCTGGGTCCCATGGACGATCCACAAGCCTCTTTCTTAGCCAACATGCTCTACCTGTCAGTGCTCTCCCCACCAAACACCTGAGCTTCTCAGGAGCAGCGAGTCACTAACTCTGACTTTCCCAGGCTGCGCCCCTGCCTCTGACTCTCCAGTAACACATCCCATTTCGGGGGAAGCTCAGTGACACAGCTGGCTGCGTCCCCCAGGGCCTGAGACCTCTTTGCAAAGCCAGAGAGGACAGGGTTGCTGAGCAGGAGTGGGGATATTTCAGGAGGCTGTGAATGCAGAGGTCATGGGGAACAGCCTGGAGCGATGCCTGCAGGGCCCATAGACATGGACACAGATTTGTCAGGAATTTTTAGAGGAGGAAAGAGCTAGGGGGATGATTTGGCCCAGCAGCGTCCAAACCTGGCTGCACACCAGAGTTGCTAGGGGTGGGGGGCCTTAAGAACAGATTTCTAGGCCCCACCAGAGACTTTCTGGGGCTTGGATCTCTCTCTCTAATAAGCTCCCAGATGATTCTGAACCAGCCAACCCTGTCTGCAGATCCATATTTGGAAATAATTGATCAAGACTGTAGGATTTCCTTCTGAGTTTCACAGAACCCTAGGGTTTCTTGGGGATGAGGGTGGATGGGGAACCTAATAATTAGGGCTCTGAGTCCCACACATCCCCACTTTTCCATTTTAATTTACTAGGCAAATGAGGTTTTAGGCAAGGTTTCACATAAAAACAGGGTCTCCCAGCTTTTAGAGGTCTGAACACCATTGGTCCATCAATCCCCTCCTTTCTCAGATGAGGAAGCTGGAGGCCCAGAGAGGCTGAGTGGCCTGCCCAAGGCCACATTGCTGGTTAAGAGGAAGGTGGGCTAGAATCTAGGTCTCCCGACTCTGGACTCCTGAACCCCAGCCCTTGGTGTCTGTCTGTCTGTCTCTTCTGAAGACAAAGGGGCTGCTGCTGCCTCTCCCATTTCTCACCTGCCCATTTCTCCTGCCCTGAACCACTCTCTGGAAAGACCCTCATCTCCAGCCTGCTTCCAGAATTCCACCACCCCCAGGCTAGGTTCTCAGAGGCCTAGCAGCAGGCAGTGAGGTTGAGTCAGGGTGAGGTAGAAGGAGAACAGGCCACAGGCAGGCCCTGTACCTGTAAAGGCCTTTCTAGAGAGATTGATGGAGGTCACTGGTCCAAGAAGAGAAAGGCAGGAAGCTTGGAGGAATTTCTTTCTTCCCAACACAGTGAGAGGTTTGTTCTTCCAGATGACAGGAAACTCTGTCAATAGACGCCTTTGGATTGGGGGACTTTATATTTTTAATTTTATTGTAGACAATTGCATTTCTATTTTTGACACAGCATTTAACTTGCAGATTTGTATGAATTATTAATACCCTTCGTGCATGCAGAAACACAGTGTAAGGAAGCTGCAGCTCAGTCCTGAGGCCCCTCCCAGGGAGGGCTAGGGCCAGGAAGAGGGTGCTGGGCAGAAGGGGCTTGCCTTTATCCTCCTCCAAGCCCTCACTTTCTTGTTAGCCTCTGGCAGATTCAGCTACACTCACAGATCTAAAGAGTACATTCCAGGGCACCTGGGTGGCCCAGCCAGTTAAGCGTCTGACTTTGGCTCAGGTCATGATCTTATGGCAGCGTAGGGCTCTGGGCTGACAGCTCTGAGCCTGGAGCGTGCTTCAGATTCTGTGTCTCCTTCTCTCTCCCTCTGTCTCCCCCCATCCCCGCCCCATCTCTGTCCCTCAAAAATAAACAAACATTAAAAAAAAGTAAAAGAGTGCAATCACTAGCTCACACAGTGCAGCTCCCCCAAAGGACTGAGGCATTGTGCAGAGCCAGAGAAGAGCCCCAAGATCTCTGGACCTCTAGCCCCTGCCTCAGAGATTCCTGGCCACCAGGCTCTCAGGATGCCTGTAGGATGCTTCACTTGCCTGGCTGTCATTAGCCTGTTTCAGGAGGGGCCTTTGCAAAGAGCCTGGGAAATAATTTACTCTTTTTCACTTTCCAGAGAAGAGAAACCAGGTGTGAGTAGTAGGATGAGTAGACACTGCAGACGAAGGGGAGGTAGGAGATGTGCTTGGCTCCCATTAGGAGTTCCCAGTCTGATGGTGGAGGCTGGATAGAGTGTGTGTATGGGAGTGTGTGTATGGGCGTGTGTGTATGGGCATGTGTACACACACACACACACACACACACACACACACACTCTACAGGCCTGAAGAGAGATGGGGCTGAGGCTCTGGAAAGTAGGACCAGGTATCGCAGAGGGCCTAACATTGGTATTTAGAGCTGAGGCTGATGCTCAGGTCTAGGAAGGATGATTGATGGAAGTACACTCCCTGGCCTGTGCCTGGAGCCCTTCCTCTGTGACCACACCAGCCACTGTTCACTGTCCATTGAGAGCATCCACGTTACCTGGACCAGTGGTGATAATTAGAAGTGCTTTCAGATGCTTGGGGAGGCTGAGTTGTTCCTTCTCTGAGAGAATTGGTAAGTCCTTTCATTGTTTATGCTCCCTTTAGCCACGGTCCTTTTAAGGAGTGGCTGGTTTCCAGATCTTAACAAACCATTTGGTCAAAGCAGCTCTGAGAGGAACAGGACTGTTGTCTCACCTCGCCTCTTACCTTCTAGATGCCACAGGGTCCAAGACCCCACTACCATCGGAGACGTGTGCTCAGTTGACCACAGGGCAGGTGTGTTAGTCTGCTGGGGCTGTTGTAACAAAGTCTCACAGACTGGGGGTGCTTAAGCCACAGAAATGCCTTTTCTCCCAGTTCTTGAGGCTAGAAGTCCAAGATCAAGGTGTTGGTAGGGTTGGCTCCTTCTGAGGCCTCTCGCCTTAGGTTGTAGACAGCCATCTTCTCCGTGTGTCTTCACGTGGTCTTCCCTCTGGGCACATCTGTGTCCTAATCTCCCCTTTGTATAAGGATACCCATCATATTACATTAGGGCCCACCCTTATCACCTCATTTTCATGGTATCACCTCTATAAAGGCTTTATCTCCAAATACAGTCACAATTTGAGCTTTCACGAGTTAAGGTATATGAATTTTGGGATACTCAATTCAGCTCATAATAGCAGAAGAGAAACCACAGACTTCTCTGAAGCTGACACTTCCCTGCCTGCTCTCCCCACAGCCCATCCCCCAAAGCCTATTCTTCCAACCAGCAGCAGCTGTCAGTCAAGGTTCTATTGCTCTTCCCTGACCCTGCTGTTGCTGGACCCCTACTCCATGCAACTGTCAGGTGTCCACTTAGTTGGAATTAATATTAACTAAGGGCCTGCTCTTTAGGACTCTGTACTAGGTTCCTTTGTATCTCCGACCTTACATAACCTTTACAACCACCTTGGAGACTGGGAGTTACTATTCCCATTTTCTAGGTGGGGAAACTGAGGCTCAGAGTGATCATGGGACTTGTCCTAGCTCAGCCATCTGGGAGGAGGCAGAGCTGGGACTGGAGCCCAAGTGCTGACTTTGAGTCCAGTGTTCTGTCAACCATACCAGGCAGCAGGCCTTCGAGGATACTGAAGTCCTTCAGGCCCCAGGAGCTCAAACCCAAGGAGAAACCCAGGGATTCATGTATCTGGGGTGCCTGCAGTTGGGGAACATTGAGCAGGGGCTCGTGGAGGTGCTTGACCACCTGTCTGAAAAGTTTCCAGGTTGCTTGATTTTCCCAGGAAATATTAGAAGGAAGCACTCTGTACACAAAGCTTCCCTATGGACCTCCTCAGAGAGCCCTGGTTATGTTTCAGAAGCTTCTGGGGTACAGTGAGAAAGGCAGGCCTCTATGGGGAACCCTCATCACCTCCAGGAGGAAAGGGGCCCTCTCCTCTGTGGCTTTTCCCTCTCCTCACATACACACTTATCTCACTGTCCTAGGCCTCTCCTCCCCTCCACCCCTCTCCCCCGCTCCTAGCCCTTCACCTTCTGACAGGTGGGGAAGAGAAATCTGAGCTAAAAGGCCTCCCACCTAATTCATTACAATAAACTGGATGATATTGAAAAATGACTTGGATCTGGCATAATTTTCCTGAGTAAACCAGCTTCCTCTGGGTCAGCAATTATTGGTGCTTAATAACTGTGTGTTGAACTAATTGATTAATTGTGGGAGAATCCTTGGTGTCTGTCAGAGAAACGACTATCTCTGGTGTAGCAGAGGCTAAAAGGGAAGCTGGTTCAGATCTCTGTTTTATAAAGACCTAAGATTCATAGATACAATGTTCAAAGTTATCTAACCTTGGGGAGCCTGGATGGCTCTGTTGGTTGGGCATCCAACTTCGGCTCACCATCTCACAGTTCACAAGTTCAAGCCCCACATCGGGCTCTGTACTGACAGCTCAGAGCCTGGAGCCTGCTGCAGAGTCTGTGTCTCCCTCTCTCTGCCCTTCCTCTGCTCATGCTCTGTCTCTCTCTCTCTTTCTCTCTCAGAAATAAATAAACATTAAAAAAAATTTTTTTTAAGTTATCTAATTTCACAAGGCTAGTACTGGAGGCAGGGGAAAGTAGTCCCCCGACTCACTGACAAGTCCTACAAGTGCATTCACATCTTGTACGTGTTTCTTCTGGTATTTCCCTCCATATTTCGGCATCACATGCTTCACCACCATTTCCTTGCCATTTCTGTTGGCTTCCTCCCATAGGATAAGATTCAGATCTGTTTTACAAACACATACAGACACATCATATGCAGTTCTTCCCACACTCCCTCAGTGCAACTTTATTACAATTTTTGATTAAATCATTTTGATGACATTAGTGTCTTCATAATGTCATAACATAATGAATTCAAAATCAGTGTTTACGTTAATATGCTTACCTATGTATTGTTACAAATTTATCCCTAAAACTCTCTGGCAGAACTCAAAAAGACCCCCTCAATAAGTTCAGACCCATCAGAAATCTCTCAATTTGAGTTTTACTCCTGTTGTTTTTCTTGGAGGCCACACCCCTAGAGCTTTGTGTGCCTCAGTTCCTGGCTGCTGTGGTATCATTCTCGGACTTCCTTTCACTGCCACCCTGTAATTCCCTTCACCTCTCTCTCCTGTTGAAGTCCCCATTTCTTTCTTTTTATCAGAGAATTCTTTTTAATAAAAAAAAAATCCTCCAGTGGCTTCCTGAGAAAGTCCATGGAGAGCTAATTTTTTGATGTTAATTGTATCTGAAGATGTCTTCATTGAATCCCCACTTGAGTGTTGGTTTAGCTGGGTATAGAACTCTAGGTTGGAAATTATTTTCCTCTGAATTTCTGAGGCATTGCTCCATAATCATGTAGCTTCTAGTTAAGTCCAATACATTTTGATTCCTGTTCTTTTGTATGTGACTTTCTAAAAACTTTGAGGATAATTTCTTTATCCATGGAAGTATAACAATTTATAATTATAAACCTTAATGTGGGTCTTTTTCATTTTTCATGCTGAGTACTCTCTAAACCTTTTCAATTCAGAGATCAGTGCTTTCCATCCTTCCATTATGGGAAATTTTTCTTGTGTTATATGTCCCATTTAATTTCCGCACCTCCATTTTCTCTGTTCCACTGTCTGAAATCCTCTGTTAATTAGATGTCAGACCTCCTGGACTGATCCTCTAATTTTACTATATTTCACCTACAGTTTCCTCCCTCCATGCCTCCCCCCGCTTCTCCCTCTCTCTTGTACTGTTCTGTGGGAGATTTCTTCATCTTCCAGCTCTTCTAAAAATTTTTAAATTTCTGCCATCTTGTTTTGAGATTTCAAGAACTCTTTACTTTTCTCTGGATATCTCCTTTTAGAGCACTCTACTCTTTCATAGATAAAATAATTTCATATAATTACCTACAGATACTCATTTTAATTATAGCAGAGGTTCGTAATTCTCTTTTTAAAAGTTGTCTTTGCTCCCTACATAGTTCCTGTTTCCTCTGTGTTCCTTGTGTGTATTTTCTGCTTATGTCTTCATCTGTGATGTTAGAGCCTTATTTGAAATATCTTGTGATCCTTCACTACTGTTCAGGTTTTCTGGTGAGCCTCAGAAAAGCTGTTTGGAAGCTTGGGGGTAGGGGAAGTTTCCAGCCTAGTTTACTGATGGGGCCCTCAAATATCAGTATCCAGAGGTTTTGACTTTTGACCTTATCTGCATCCCTAGAAAAGAATCCTCCAAAATCCCACCAACAGGAATTGTAATCAGCAGTCTAGTTGCTGAGCAGGCAGAGTGCACAGGATCCCTGTTTTTCATGGCACCCACCTCAGCTGTGCTTGGTATCCCTGTGTCCAAGCCTATATGGGTCAGCCTCTTCAAAAGTCAATTTCTAGGCTTCTCCTAGACTGGGGAAGTCACCTGGCTATTTGAAGTGGGGGCAGAGATCTAAGGTCTAATTCTATCTGTTATATACTTTCAAATAGCGTCTATGGCCATACTACCCTGAATGCACCCAATCTAGTCAAATAGCCCACCCATTTCTGCCCCTTGCCCTTTGACCCTCAGATGTTCTTGGTGTCTGTTTCCTGAGCTTTTCTGTGGTTACCATCTTCCAGCGTATCCTGGAAGATGCTTGTGTCCTGTGTGATCTCCCCTTACATTCCTTTTGTCCTCGTAGGCTCATACCTTTTCCCCTTTGCTCTCATGTTAGCAGGATTTAGGAAAGAAATAGAAATAAAGTGTGTGTTTCCAGACCACCATGATTAATTGGGGTGTCTGTTTTTCCTCAGCACTTGATTGTCTGCCCGTGTGAGAGTGCTTAGCATGTTGTACTTTAGTTATCTGCTCTGTTGTCTCTCTCCCCAGTAGACTGGGAGGTCACAAATTGAGTCTTCCTCATATTTTTGTATTCATAATATCTAACACAGTGCCTGGTATACAACAGGCACTTAATAAATGTGTGCTGAATAATTGGATGAGCAAATTGGCCTCAGTCTCCACATTTCTCAAATGGGGCTTTGAAGCCACTATGTCCAGCTTCTTATGCTTCTATGACAGGAGAGAAAGTCCCACTGAGGAAGTGAGGTGGTCCCTGGGGCTACAGCCTCTGTGCCACTTCTAGGAGAGCGTGGCCTCAGGACTGCACTACCTGGGTATGTCTTCCCTCTTCTGTTTCAGGGAGCAGTGTGTGCCCAGCCCTGCCCACCGGGGACATTCGGTCAGAACTGCAGCCAGGACTGTCCTTGCCACCATGGAGGGCAATGTGATCACGTGACTGGGCAGTGCCACTGCACAGCTGGCTACATGGGGGACAGGTAAGCGGAGTGTTAACTATCATCCTTGCTGTTCATATTGCTTATTTTCCCAGCAGCCTTGCAGAGAGCAGCTGGGGTCGACCAGCCCACACCATCCCTCTGTGAGCCTTCCTGCTTTCTCAGAAAGCATTCTGAGTCCTCCTGCCAGGAAGACTCATCAGCTCATCCTTCCTGGCCCTTGGCTGTGACACATACTGCCCTGCCCCAGCCCAGTGACCCAAGCCCTACACTTGCACTGATGCAGCCAGAAAAGGAAGTGAACACCTACTATCCACACTCTGCTTTCTGCCTTACTGCAGGGAGACAGTGGCACCAGTAATCCAAAGAAGCTGAGGGTACAAACTCATTAGTACATTTTGCATAATTTCTTCTAGAACTAAATATTTTTTCCTAATTGAGTTCTGCCAAAAGGAAACTGGCCTCAGTTTGCATCCTCTGAAAGCTAGTGGCCTGAGAGCAGGCTGAACAAGGGCACCAATGTCCTGGAATCAAACCAGCCTTGCAGAGTGGGTAACCTGCAAAACACATAACCGAAGAATTACCATATGCGCATATTTGCCATGGTAGGAAGAAGGATGCCATGATGATGGACCTGGTGCTATAAAAGGGAGAGAAGCCACAATCAGTGTATTGGCTGATGAATTCAGAGCTGGAAGAGAACATTTCCCCACAGGAGCTGGGCCGTCTCAACTATATGTGTCTCTTCTAGTAGATATAAGGGTGGTAGAAAGGAGGCTCTCACACCCTTTTCCTGCTTCTGTGGGATCTGGGTTTCATCTCTGGCCCTGGGTTTTGTTACTTTGCCCAGACAAGGTGAGGCAAGAGGAACACTTGTTCGCCATCCCTCTGCTTCTCCTGCCCAGGTAACATCAGCAGGCAGGAATCGAGGCTGAGTCAATTAATCGATCCTTGTGGCTGTGACAGTATAATTGGGCTTCTTCAAGTGTCACTGGAGTTAGTCCCAAATCATTGGTGATGTCCAGAAAAGCCATTTTCCATTTTTTGCCTTAATTTGTTTGCTTCTAGCCCAAAGTCTTTTGAGCCAGATCTCTTTGTGAGTCAGTATTCATCTCTTTGAGCTTCCCAGCCTTAGAATATGGGGTGTGGCATCCAAAAATACTCTCTGACTTCTGTCAAAGATGGGGTCTCTGGTGGAAGGTGCAGAGGGGGAGGACTGAAGCACTGAGCCCGACTTCCCATCCTCACCCTCTCTCCCAGTAAGGAAATGCTCAGGATGAGCTATGAGGGTCAAGAGCTGGAAGACCCCAGAACCAGAACAAGACCCTTTGTTTTAATACACCTGCACATGAAAGGTAACACAACTCACTTGTTGGAGACAAGCAGGCCCAGACTTCCAGCTGGCCGGACTCAACACCAGTAGACTCTACATCATTGGCTCCCTTGGTTTTCCAAGACATACCCAAAAAGAAAGTAATCCTAATCCCTCTTCTTGTTAGGGCCGGCCCACGATCCTGGGGCAGAGAGAAACCCCAAATCCTTGGGGTCTCCTGAGCAAGCTTCACTAATCAACTATAGAGAGTTCAGTGGGAGGGCTAGTAGCATTTGGGCTTCCCACCTTAACGGGCCGCCTAGTGTTTAATATTTTGTAAAATTGCCTCCATTAATTTTGTAGGTGACAGCTGCATTAACCCTCCCCAAATCATTGCAAGCATATTAAAGTTGAGTGGGTGTAATAATGCAGGCCTCCACTGATAGGCAGAATCCAGTCCAAATTAAACATGAAACGTAACGAGGGCTTTGCAGCTCATTTTGTAATTTAATTGAGCAATGGATCTGGTTGTTAATGGCAATATCAGACACATTAGATTGATATGTTGCAAAGGAAGGATGTTTAAGTAGAAAACTAATTCCTGCTGTGATTACCCTTCTGTTCCACAGGCCCCGTTATTAGCGTGCTTTGTGTAAAATTCATTAGCAGTCGTTGCTTGATCTCTAAATAAATAAGTTGTTTAAATTGTGAGTAGGAAAAAAAAAGAAAAGGAGGCTGATTATGTAAATGGATTAGGTTGTCAATATTTCATTTCCAGATTCTTTTTCTGGGGCTGTGGAATAAGTCACTTCATAAATATGGCGGGGTGGGCTGGTGCCCTTCAGAAGGAGCTCACTGGCCAGGGCTTTGCCCAGTCCTGCTGGATGGCAGGGAGCAGGATGTTCCGGGGGAAGGAAGGAGAAGTCAGGAGAGTCTTCTCACTTGGGTCTCTTGCCCTGACATCTGAGAGAGCTGAGGAGAACCAAACTGAGTGACATCTGTAAAAATCCATTCTGAGGCTAAACAGGGGCTGGCACTTTGGATAGTGATTTTCTAGCTTTTCAATCCTTTGTGTCCTACCCTTCTGCCTCAGTTTCCCTCCTTCCCTCCCCCATCCTACTATTTCTTCTCCTCCCTGTCTTCCACCTTCTGTTTCTTCTCCACACAGCCTCTTCTTTCTTCTCTCTTCCTCCCTCTCTTTTCTATTCTCCTTCCCTACATGAGACCTCAGAATGGCCAAAATGCCACAAGACTGGCCTAGGCCAAAAAATGCGTAGAGGAGCAGTCTAGGGTCATCTGGGCCACTTGCAAGCTGTGTGAGCTTGGAACACACCTCACCTGTCTGCCTCTGAGCCCCCTCAACTCCAAAGTGAGGGTGACGGGCATGCCTGCTGCTTTAGGGGCCTGTGGTTATAGCTGCAAGCCCGCTCTGACTGCTGTCTGGGGCTGTCACCATCATGATCCCCACTGCCCCTCCATTCTGCCCTATTCCTCCTTTTGTCATAGTGACTCTGTGAGGGGAGGATGGGTGGCATATTCCTTGTGAAAGCCATCAAAGTTAGACCTCAGTTACCTTCTTCCTCCTGTGGTATTGTGCACAAGGTGACAAAGACAGAGGAGACAAACACCCTATGCCAAGATTTACCAAGACTGGCATCTGACACACTGGCCGCTCTGGGCATGATGCACTTGCCACCCAGTCATATAGCATCACTGGGGCTCAGCCACTCCCCCTCATGTTCAGCACCCAAGGTCACCCATACACGAGCTACCCCTGCCCTGTTGTGGAGAACACTGTTCCAACCCATGACTTTCCAAGATTTAATAAAGAACTTAGGGCTGTATTTTTTTTATATCCCCTCCACCATTATTGTGGAAAGCATAGGAAAACTGGAAAATGGTTGTCTAGATGACAATTAGAACACTCTAGAATTCCTCAAGTCCACTCCATGGTTCTCCATGGTTCTCCATGGTTAATATTTTAGAATCCTTCCCTTGGAGGCTTTTCATATCAGAACCTGAGGCAGAAGGTTGGTTGGGCTCTGGTATGAGAACTATAGAAAACAATATTAATGGGAAAATAAATTATAACTAATATTTCTAACTGAGGCCTTACCATGCGTGGAGCACCTTTCTGAAGGTTTACGACGTTATCTTGTTTCATCCTCAAACAACCTGGTGAGCTTTTATTATCATCCCATTTTATGATGAGAAAGCAGATGGCGGAATTGACCTTCTGTCATCACAGAAGCAGTTCTGGGTCGTGGGTCATCCCAAATCCCAGAGGCCATTTCCTTTGTCTCTGGGACACAGGAACCACCCACCTTTTTTACCCTGTAAGCCCCCAGGTGTACCCTTGACCTTGTCAGGATCCTAGGTGCAATGACAATGACTTTGCCTCCCTGGGGAATAGCCCTGGCCTGGGGTGAGGGGCGTCGGGCACTCTGGAGCAGGGGGCGCAGCCCTTCACAGAGAATCCATGCCCAGTGGCTTCAAGGCAGTGATTTGAATAATTATGGTTAATGCTGGGAGCTCCAAGGAGCAGGCCAAACTACCAGACACAAAAGCCAGGACATGAAAGGGCTCAGTTCTCCTCTTTGGTCACCAGCTGATGGTAAGAGGCTCAGCCTCTGCCTTGAGGGCCACCCCAAGTCCAAGGAGGAGGATATAGTCCCTGGTGTGGGGGATTCTCCCACACTCGTCTGGTGAAGGAGGATGCCTCTGTACTCAGGAAAATTCCAATTTTAGTATATGTGCTGCCGAAGCGAGCACTACTCAAGAAAATTCCACATGGTGGAGGACACACATTTCCAGTCTGACCAAGGGAGACTATACATCTGCCCCAAAGATAAAAAACAGAAACAGTGATTAGAAATGAAATTACCATCTTACCATCGGAGGCATCTTGGGTTCGAGCGCTGCATCAAGCTCTGTGCTGACAGCTTGGAGCCTGGAGCCTGGAACCTGCTTCGGATTCTGTGTCTCCCTCTCTCTCTGCCCCTCCCCTGCTTATGCTGTCTCTCAACAGTAAATAAGTGTTAAATTTTTTTTAATAAAAACGTTAAGGTTTATTGTTTAATGGGTACAGACACTGCAGCTTGGGAAGGTGAAAAGATTCTGGAGCTGGTTAGTGGAGACAGTTGCACAAAATGTGAACATACTTTATGCCACTGAGTTGTACAGTTAAAAATGGTTAAAATGTTCAATTTTATGTTACATGTATTTACTGCAAAAAAAAAAAAAAGAAAAGAAATAAAACCCCCCATTTAAGGCCTCTAATCAATTAAATAGGACCATACAAACCAGTGCCAGGGGACTGAGGGGACCAGACGCGAAGTGGGGACCTGCCGGCAGGTGCTTCCCGGAGGGTGAGAAGGGAGTGGGGGAGGCTGGGATCAGATGCACACAGCAGCCTGAGGCCTGGAAGGGCAGGTGAGGGAGCACAGCCTCAACCCCCGTCTTCTGTCCCTCAGGTGCCAAGAGGAATGCCCCTTCGGGACCTTTGGCTTCCAGTGCTCGCAACGCTGTGACTGCCACAATGGAGGCCAGTGCTCATCTACCACCGGTGCCTGTGAGTGTGAGCCTGGCTACAAAGGCCCACGCTGCCAGGAGCGGCTGTGCCCCGAGGGACTGCACGGCCCAGGCTGCGCCTCGCCCTGCCCTTGTGATGCCGACAACACCATCAGGTATGCGCTGGGGTCAGGTGAGCCCGGGACTGGGTGGGCAGTAGACGCCAGTGGAGGGGGAGCTTCTCAGGGCACAGCCCCTGCCTCTGGCCCAGTCCCCGGGTTGGGGGGGTCGGGGGGAGCAGTGAAAGAGCTCAAATAACCGCTTTGATGAAAAGAAGGGGGAGCCAAAGCCATACAGACAGCGGGGACCAGGACCCAGGTCACCTACCTCTGCCTACCACACCCAGCTGCCAGCTTTGAAAATGGGCCTCCCTGAGGCCCCACACACAGGAGCAAGGAGGGAGGATGGTGACCCTCAGGGCAGCGGAATAGGGTAGAGCCATGTGGTCCCAGGGCTCTGGGATGGCTCAGCTGAAGTGCCACAGGCTCTTGGGCCATTGTCCCTGAGAAGTTTCCCCTCGACATGCTGCACACCTAACTAAGCCGTTTCCCGGCCCCTAGAGGCTCAGAGACAGGACTGCCAAGGCAGGTGCAGGGACTTGAGGTTCCCGCAGAGGGTGGGTACTGGAAGAGGCCTTAAAGAGAGCTGTCCCAGCAGGCCCTAGCTAGGGTGGAGGAGCAGGAGAAACAGAGGTCAGGGCCAGCCTCTCCCTGCAGTCCATATCCTGTCAGATTTGAGGGGCAGCTTGGCTGAAACTGGCCCCACCCACTGCTTCCAGAGGAGCCTGAGTCTGGGAGACGGAGAAGCCAGAGCCGCCCCGGGCCACCTCTTCCACGTCTTCTTCACTTCCTGCTTCATGCACCAGCTGGCACCACACTCTGGCAATAAATGAGGCTGTTGGCCCCAGATAACGCCTCCATGGCCCTGTGTGTGGCTGCCTCTTATCTGGGTGGTGAAAGGTGGGGGAGTGTCCCTTTGCCCCCTCAGACCTGCAAGGCAGCTCAGGGGAAGACTGGATGCTCTGGGCAGTGGGTATTGCTGCCATTTGCAGGCCAGACAGAGCTGCCTCTTCTTTGCAGCCTGGTTGCTGAGACAGCTGGGACTTGGCCCCAGCCCCCTTTTCATTTCCAGTGTTTGATTCTCCACAGATCACCCAAGAGCCTCTGGTCACTGCAAGCAGAGGCCTGAAGCAAATATTATGGCTTAGATGGGATCTGTCCTTGGTCTTCAGTCTCTGATGCTGAGCAGCTGGGGTGATGCTACCTGCAAGGCAGAGGCCTAGAAAGGACACCGTAAAAAGGGCCCTGGAGCCAGGAGAGCAGACCTATATGTGACCCGGGTCATTCATTCGGTCATTCATTCAGCAAACACTGAGAGCCTGCGGGCTGGACCATAAGGAGGAAATCGAGTCCCTCAGCACCAGTCCAGCTCTCAGGAACTCGGGTCTAGAGCACTCACACACTGAGCCTCTTCTACCATATGTCTTCCAATATGAGACAGTGCCAGTAGTGAGGCACAGCTCTGTTTCACTAAGAAAGGAAAATGCTATCAACTGAACCATGACGTACCATTGATTGTATAGCACACCCAGTATCTGAGAGGGGGAAATGTGGGGAAACGTGCATCTTGGAATCGGTCAGATGTATGTGGCTGTCCCCACTGAGTCCCAACATGTGCTCAAGTAACTGTGACCAGGCCTGTGCATAGAAAAGTGTCACAGGAAACTGCTCTATTGGTCTGGAAAGTCTTGAAATGGTGGTGTCCTTGCTGGATCTGGAGGACAGGGTAAGAGCTCTGAGACTCTAAAGACAGGTATTTCATATGGCTGGTCAGGGGCCTGGGCCTGTTGCACAGGTGTAGAACTGCACCAGGATCCCCCACCCCTGCTGGAAGCCAGGGGAGGACCATCTCAGGGACAGGAAGCAGGGCTGCCGCCACTGAGGTCCAATGCAGGGAGAATCCTTGCCACAGAGATCCAACCAACCCCCAGATTAAAGAGCTATTGTTTTCCTCCCGTGCCTGAACAGCCGTGCCCTGCATAATTTATTCTTCCTCTGAAGGAGTCCTCCATGCATTATTAATCTGGAAGGACTCCCTCTTCTCTGTCGCTAATCTCAGCCCATCCAATATTGATGATTGTTTGCTTTCCTGTCTTTAACACGTGTCATGTTTCAGGGATTGTGAGTCAGTAGCGTTTCTTAGAACTGGGGGCTCCAGGCCAGGCTCCTCTGTGTCCACGTGGCGGCCTCCTCGCAGGGCTCTGTGTCACACATGGCCCAGGCTCCTTGAGGGTCGGAGTGGCCTGGCTTGCCCAGCATTGCATGGTGCCTGGCACCGAGCAGACCTTCCGTAAGAAGAAACACTGAATTCATCTCAGCCCACGCCTAGGTGGTTCTCCCGCTGGGCTGATGGTTTTTTGTTTTTGTTTTTGTTTTTTTGTCAATAGTTCACCCTTCTTATTTTTGTCAGTAGTTCACCCCCCTCTCTTGGCACACTGGCCCAATAACTGACCCACAACACTCAACATTTTCGTTCAGTCTCAAAATTTCTCAACCTGGCCACTGTTGACATTTAGAGCTAGATAATTCTTCATTGTGGGGGCTGTTCTGTGCATCATAGGGTGTTTAGCAGCATCCGTGGCCCCTACCCACTAGACGCCAGTGGCCACAACCCACCGTCAAGTTTTGACAAGCAAAACCATTTCCTGGGTGGGGAGTTCAGGGTACATTGCCCATGGTTGAAAGCCTCTGGCCTGGCTGAACTCTCTCAGGCCGTTTTTGGCTTCGTTCTCATGGCCACAGAGAACACCTCCTTCTTCTGCGTGGACACACGTCATTTCTCTCTTCCATAAGCCTTTGTCCCATTATAGAGCCTTCTCTTGGGATCCAGGAAAACTAGAAGGAGGACTCTATGGCTCCTAATCTTGAGGCAGTTCAGCTCTCCTGGGTAGGGTCTGGGACCCCTGAGTCCTGGCCTCAGGATATTTGCTCTGTCTGATCAAATGTCTTGATATGCACACTTGTCCTCTCTAGGTCTCAGTTTCCCAGTCTATCCATCACCTTGCATCAGCCCAGCAGGGGTAAAAGTTCTCTTGTGGTCTTTGAAGGTGAAGTTCCCCCCATTTCCCTGAGAGATAGAGTGTGGGGTCCCCAGAAGCCTAGTCCCATATTCTCCCTGGCTTCCAAGAGAGCTGATAGCAGAGCCCCGCCAAGGAGGTGTGCAAGGCCTTGAGCATCTTTCCCAGAAACACAAAGTACTCTCGACCCCAAACCAAAGAAAACCCTTCTCATCTGGCCCCAGTCTCTCTCTGCCCAGGGCCTCTCTGAACAGACTGCTTCACAGTGGTTGAACCCATGTGCCCAAGGAAGGAAGAGGTGGCTGGTCAGAACCCCCATCACTTCGTTCTCTTTATTAATGCTGTGTAGCACACACAAAGAAATGATCCTTTTTCACAAAGGAACAACCTTGAGAAAGTGAGTGCCCGTGTGTCAGGCCTCTGCTGTGTCCCCTCCACGACTGGATTGTCATAGACGAATTCCAGCAGCCATGATCATGTATTACCTTTGAAAGATTTTATTTAGCCAACAGATGCAGCACTGATAGAAATCTCAGAGCAGCCAAAATAAAAAAGACCAAGAAATCCACCCGGAAAAGATTTCTGTATTGTTCAGCTTTTGTCTCCTGTTAACTTGTCCACTGTGTGACCGAGGGAATGGGTCTGCCACCATGAAGCACAGGGAGGCAGGGAACAGGGGATGCCTGGGAGAGATCAGATGTGAGGACGGTGCCCAGTTCTCAGTCATAAACCACCCGGCCAGCAGTCGTCCCCCAGCCCCTCTTGAAAGGGATTTGAGAGGTTTTATAATTAACGATAAGCCATCAAATTAAGAAACTAGAGATCGTGGGTTTTTTTACATAGAAATTTAGGGACATGAAAGGAGGGAGAAAGAAGTGATTTCAGATGCAGTTTTGGGCTTTCTGGTGCTCAGAGTAAAAAGTAAAATTGGCACCAGTGCACACGCCAAAACACTGGTGGCTGAGACAGCAGGCAGGCCCTGCGGGAGCACTTAGAAGTCAGGTTTGCCAGGCGGCGTGCGCCCGGTCTGCTTCTCACGGGGTGGCAGTCCCACCAGAGCCAGGGCCTGCAGTGGGAGAATCCAACGATGGGAATGGCACAAGCATTCCTGAGACCTTTGGCATCGCTAGTGCGGGGCGGAGCCGAAGGCTGCCAGGTCATGTGTTAGATGCACGCGTGTCCATCTCACTAAGCCGGTCCCTACCACCCCAGGAGAGGCCCCAGGAAGGTTGGAACCAAGAAGGGACTTGCTCAGAGTGTTGAGACAGAGAGGTGTGCCCCACATCTATCTGGCTGAGGGTCAGGGTCACCACCTGGGGGCCACCACCCCACGGAACCCGCATAACCTAACATGTCCCCCTCATGGCATGGGGCTCAGGGAAGAGTTTGGAGCCAGGAAGTCTTCACAACCCTCATCCCTTAGATGATTTTTCTTTTCCACATATTTACACTTTTTATTGATTTACATCTGTGTGTAAATGGAATCGATGCTCAGTTTGGGAAAATTCAAGAATACATATCTACAAACTACAAATCACTCATGATTTCTCAACCCAGAGGAGAGCGCCAAAACCATTTTATTATGATTTTTTTTCCTGCTTCATCCACATCTATGTATATCTGTCTTTTTGTCCATATTTTAGATCATGACGCACTTATAATTTGCTTATTTCACTTCACCTGATATCGTTAAAGAGTTTGGGAAGCATTTGGGTATTTCTTTAACATCTCTTCAAAAAAAATTGTCACAATTGACATAACAAGGGCTTTGTTATCAGAGGCGGCATGAGGCAGGTGATGGAACATAGTCAGACAGACCTGGGTCTGAATCCTTGCTTCCTGTGACTTAGCCATGTGACCTTGGGCAAGTCATATTATCTCCAAGTGCCCCCTGTAAAACAGAGGTTCTAATGCCCAACTCACAGGCTTATCTGGAGATTAGAAATAAATGTATAAAGTGCCTGGTGTTTTAATAGCCTGGTCACATTATTATTTAAATTGGTTTCATTTTCCCTCTGTTATAAATAATGCTTCAGGGAACATCTCTGTGCATAAATCTTTCTCCACCACTATGATTATTTGCTTAGGATAGATTCTTAGAAATGGAATTATAAGACCAAAGGGTCTGCATATTTATAGAATTCATGATACATAACCCCAAATAGTTTTCCAGAACCTTTTACCAGCATTGAGTATTGTCCCTTTAAAAAGAAATCTATTTTGTTAGAGAAAAAGTGATATCCAGTTGTTATTTTGACTTAATACTTAATGAGACTAAACATTTTCCAAAATGATGATTAGCTATTTGCACTTACTATTCAGGAACTGTCTACTCCTGTCCATCCCTCATTTTCTGTGAGAAAACCAGGGCTCCCGGAAGAGAAATAAATGGCTTGGCTGGGCTTCACACAATTAGTGTGTTCATTAATTCATTTGCCAAATATGTATTGAGCATCCCTAGCATGCCAGGGACTCTGCAGGGCCCTGGGGTACAATACAGAGAGAGGTGAAATAGACAAAGGGCCCTCCCCCATGGAGCTGCCACCTGGTGGGAGAGACATATGATAAACAAATCAGTAGACCCAGAAAATAATTACTCATAGTGAAAGTACGATTCACTCCCAAATATTTAATTGGGCAGTGAATACAAGCCAGGCACTGGGGATACACCAGTGACCTGGAGAGATAAATCCCATGTCCTCATGGAATTCAGCAGAACTGAAACTTGTACCCAGGCTCCCCCACCAGCCCGGAGCATGCTTCTTTTGATCATACCCCTTCAGCTGGACTCCAGGGCAGAGAGGCAGGTGACACAGGGGATCCAGGAAGGCCGGCTTGTCTCTACCATTCAGCGTCTTCTCTGGAGTGTTAGTCTGGGTTTTTCCCCATGTTCAAGACATTTACTAGGGAAACAGCTGTGAGGGAAAATGGGGTGGGGGCTGGGGAGGCTAGGAAAACATCAGACTGCAGTGCAGGTCTGACCCATGTGAAGGAGAGGGAAGGAAGGAAGGCTGGATGGAAAGTCTTAGTTTATATCACAGTTCTAAGAAAGTCTGGCAAGATTGGGAGTCTCTAAACCAAATTGCCCATCAGAAGACGCTCAGATCTCCCAACCTTAGTGTGTGTGTGATGCTCTAATGGGAGCAGCCCAGGGAAGGTGTGGGCTTTGAATGGATGTCGTGATGGATTTCAGACACAGTGGCTGGGGTCATTGGTCAATTACACTCCCCACAGAAGCTCTGAAAAGCACATGGTCACCACACGAGCATCCTCTCTGATTATGAATAGATATTGGCTGTTGGTTCGATCAGACTTCTGCTGGCCAGAGGTTGCCTATCCTCTAGAGGTCATGTCAGGCAGCCCCTGCCTCTGGCCTAGATAGATAAGAGGTGGAGATTATCAGAGTCACTCTTCAGGAGCCCTAGCAAAGCCCAAATGGAAGGTATGCTCTCCCATGCAGACATGCCAGAGGGGAGAGACTACATCTGCCCTGAGGTCTCATTTTTAACTTAGCAAATGTCCGTAGAATATCTACAATATGCAGAGTCACTGGATCTCACTGCAGCCCTCTCACACCTGCCCCTTCGCCAGTCATCTGCCTTGGGTACAGAGTGAGTGAGGCTCTGGACATCATATCCATAGGGAAGGGACTGAAGAAGGTGCCTTCTTCTTTGGACTCTGTTTATTTGTATTATAAAGAGCACTTCTGTGGGAGTCTGAAGACCTGTGTTACAATCCTGATGTTGCCACTTCTTTTGCAAACTATGTGACTTTAGGCAAATTATAGAATTACCATGAGCCTCGGCTTCTTCGGGCCATAAAGATCATATGACCTTGACCTTGGCACCTTCTGACAAACAAACAAGGCAGTAAGTATTTTAACCTGACAGGCCCTTTGATCCTGCTACTCTGGCAGACCAGACTTAGGGTAGACAGAGGGTGGGACGTGGCTGCCTCCCTGGCCAGACTGTCCCCTCATTCTTCTCTCATCTGCCCAGCTGCCACCCAGTAACTGGAGCATGCACCTGCCAGCCGGGCTGGTCTGGCCACCACTGCAACGAGTCCTGCCCTGCTGGCTACTATGGCACTGGCTGCCAGCTGCCTTGCACCTGTCAGAACGGCGCCGACTGCCACAGCATCACTGGAAGCTGCACTTGTGCCCCAGGCTTCATGGTAAGATGGGAAGGGTCTCCCATGGCCTCATGCTCCCCACCCTACACAGGAGAGGAGGAGCCAGCTCCTTCCACCTCTGAGTGAAATCTGAGCATGTGGCCCTTTGCCCAGGGATGAAGAATGGAAGTGGCTCCATGCCCCCCTCAGAGATAGAGCTCCTGACCAGAGAGCCCCCAGGCTGTTCTCAAAGGGTCAGTTATACTGGGGTCTGTAATTGTAGATGTACAAGAAGGAAGAGGTCTTGCCATTGTCTCCTCACCCTGAAACACCACTTGTCTTTGCCCAGCTTCTCCCTGTCCAAATCCTACGCACACGGTCTTTTTATATCATAATAACCACAGTACGCACAAACAGTTTTGCATTCTACTTGCTTTCACCCACATTTGCTGCCTGGGCTTCTTGATTATCATTTTAAATAGCTGCATAACACTGCAGGAGCTGATGTACCCCCAGTTTACTCAACCATTCCCTTACTGAATATTGAGTTGTTTCCAATGTTCACAGCAAATGTTGCAATAAGCATCTTCCTACAACCAGCTTTTCCTCTCCTATTGAATTATTTCCTTAGGGTGAATTCCCAGGGTCAGTAGGCATAATATATTTATGACTTTTGATGGATGTTGCCCTATTACTTTCCTCAAGGGTTATATAAATCTATACTGCCACCAGCCATGTATGAATGTACCTATTTCAAAACAACTTTGCTAACATCCTTTTTTTTTTTTTTTTGCGCTAATTATATCGATAGAAAATGGCTCCTCGATGTTGCTCTAATTTGCATTTCTCCTCTGATTACTGGGGAGAGTGAACCTTTCCCCCACGTGTTTATTGTTTGTATTTTCTCATGAATTATGCTGGTTTTTATGAGGTTAGGGAACTTGACACTGGAGGTGGAATTCTGTTCGAAGGTGGGGCATGCCCCACGGGTCTGAGGACCCAAGCACTCTGGGGTCCCCTGTGGCCATATATTTGTGCCGTAGGAAGTGGTTTGTGCAGCACAAAGTGTGGCCTTTGGAACCAGACTGGGGTCACGTCCTGACTATCCTGTCACAGCCATAACCTTGGACCAGTGAGTTAACCTCTCTCGGGATCAGTTTCCTCATCTCTGGAATGGAACACGTGCCTTGCAAAGTTGCTGCCAGGTGTGGAGATGAAACATATAAAGTACCTCACCTCAGTGCTTCTCAGACTATAGTGCACATATGAATCAGCAGTGGACCCTATTGCATTGCAGGTCCCAATCCAGTAGTTGCAGGTGGGGCCTGAGGCTCTGCATTCTAACAAGCTCCTAGGTGATGTCAGTGCTGCTGGTCCGTGGCCTCACTTTGAATAGGAAGGGGTGGTCCTTAACTTGGGATGCCCATTCAAATCACTTGGGGAGCTTTATAAGCACTGATTGTCTGGACCCCCTTCCCAGAACACTGATATTTTTGGTCTACTTGAGGCCAGTGTTCTGCCAAGGTGGAGTTCCACTGATCTATGAGGAAGCTCTAGTCACAAATACGGGAGCGTGGGTTTGCCTGGTGTCTTTTGTGGGCAGGTTGCTCTAATGTATAGAACAAAACTCTGTTTAGTTCCTTCTTCCTCCTCCTCGGTGCAGATAAAACTGAGTGCAAATGAATTCCAGCGACATCTATGAAAGAGAAAGAAGTCTGTTCCCTCTGTAGGTTTCCTTTCTTATTTACCTTTATTGGTGTGAGCTTTGGCCATAATTTCCACAGAAAAATGTGAGTGCCCTAGGTTTGGGTTTGGGTAGGAGAGAATAGTTGTTTGGGAGACTGAGTGGAAATGAGCGGATCACAGCAGACAGTTAATGGGGGCATTCTGACCCCAGTTCCAGTTTGGGTACTATGACTTTGGGCAGAAGGCTTCCTCTCTCAGGGCCCCAGTTCCTCTATCTATAAATGGTTAAGTGCAGGGGGAAATGTGCACTTTTCCTAAGTGTGATTTCTAAGATGGTCCACTAGGCAGACTCCAGAGACCATGTCAGAAAGCACACCCTTATGGGGGAGGTAAGCGAAAGGAGGAGCAAGGAGGGGTGTGTGTGTGTATGTGTGTGTATGTGTGTAGGGGATGTATGTGTGTGCATCAGCCAAGGGAGAGGGGGCTCATTTACATTGTATACATCATCTGCGGTACTGCTGAGAATCCCATGTTCCCCCTTCACCTCCAGCTGCCTGCCTAGTCACTGTTCCTCAATAGAAGGGAGAATCAGGGCCCTCAGATGGCTAGGGAGGCCGGAGTCTGTGTGCCCACTGCTCCCTAGGCCAGGGCTCTTGCAGTCTGGAGGCCAGTCCCCTGCTTCTCTTCCTCCCATCTGGGATGTAAATGACTTCCTGTCCTTGAACTTTGGGAGACTTGGCACTTGCAGGAGTCATCTCATTGCGGAGTCCCACCTGCCTGGGGCTCGGGGCTAAGACAAATTGTAAGCCAAACTGCCCTGGTGAGACCCTGTGAATTCTCATCCATCTCCTCCTGCCCAGCCTCATTATACCTGGAAAGGCTCTTCTGGGGCCCTGTTGGGTGTTGAGCAGGAGCTGCTGGAGGTGATTACAGAACAGTCAGTTGTTCTCATCCAGTGTGACTCATTCCTGCATGCACCAGGCTCCAAGGGGGAACTCATTACTGTTGCTTTTACTCCAGCTTCTGAATGAATGCAGCTTCCTGCAATTAGCTAGCTGTGGTCAAGGTTGGCGATGGGGCAATCAGCAGAGCAGCCTTGGCTGAGACCTTCACCAGAATGCCCTGCAGTCAATAATAATTAGGAATGCCTTTATTTGCTAGTTAATCTATAAATTTAAGCAGCTGCCCTTTTCCTTGAAAGATTTTTAGGATGAGCAATTAATTAGAGACTAATTAAAAGAGCCCTTTTCTGAGTGTTTGGAGACCGCTATCCTAGGCTCACTAACTTTGAACATGTTGCTTCACTTTGCTGAGCCTCAGTTTCCTCTTCTGTAAGATGGAGTCACATCAGTCCTGCTTGCTATCGGATGTGAGTAGCCAACATGATGTGAGGCCACATCCTCAGCTGGCCCCTCCCACCAGAGTTCTCCCTGCCAAGGGCTCTTTAGGGAGGATTTAGGGATAGTTTTATTAAAGCAGAGTCTCTGAGGGCTGAGAATAGTCTCAGACTCAATGTGGATGTGAAGAGTACTAATAAGGTAGTAAGAACCACCCTTGAGAGTCTGGTGACATGCCTGCTTCGACCAGGTGATCCCCAACCCCTGCAGAGGCCATGAGAATATGGGGGCAGAAGTGAAACCCATGTGGCAGCCTGGGTGTGTTGGCCTTCACATTCTTTTTCCTTCCTACCCAGAACACTAGATATTCATCCTGCCAAGGACTGGGGGAGGAGGGGATCTGGGGGCATGGAAAGGCTAATCAGACATCCATTTAGCGTTCAAAGAGCTTGTGCTCAATAATAATCATATTCACACTAGCAACAAACACATTAAGTCCTTGCTGCATGCTTCATCTCTGTTCCTCCCAAGAGCCCTGTAGAGGTGCACTTTCACATTCTTCAATTTGAAAATGAGGAGCTGAAGTCCAAACAGGACAAGTGACTTGCCCAGGATCACAAAGCCGTTAGTGGTGGGAGCCAGTGAGTTCTCATATGTTAGATGATAGACTTTGCTTGATAGGTCACCATGGAACCACACAAATCTGAGTTCAGATCCTTGCCCTCCAATTCCCATTCTGTCTCCTGACAAGCCACTTATCCTGCATAAGCCTGAATTTCCTCATTTGTTAAGAGTAGACTTTGCCATGAGAGTGAGAAGCTTCATATGTAAAGTTTGTGATTCAGTGCCTGGAACAGAGTAAGCACCCAGGAAGATGGTAGTGGTTATTGGTGTACTATGAGAGTAGTGGGGAAACAGTGTTTCTTCCAGCTCAGCACTCCTCCCATCAAGGAGGGTGTCAAGATGAGCTACACCCCGTGGTTCCTTTTGGAACAAGCAGAGCCATGCATATGCACAGCTGTGGTTCCAACCATGTCCACCCAAGCACCTGTGGGTCACTCTGAATGGTCAGTCTCAGGAAGCATTAGGGGGTGGACACATCTGCTGGTATTTGGGGAAATGAACATAGAGCTAGAGGTAGGAGTAAAGTTCAGGTATCTTACATGTTAGCTTTGCAATGCCAGTGTAATTACTTGAGGCATCCTTTCCTGAATTACATTGGGGCTGCTGAGTAGGGCACAAGAACCTGAGGCTGGAAGGTGAGAAACTAGGTTCCTAGCTCTGGTTATGCTAGCTTTCAGGGCTTCTATTTCTTATCTGTAAGATGGGAATGAAATTATCTATGCAATAGAACAGTGGTATGGGAACTAATCATTAAAATGGGAGGGCTTGGGGCACCTAGGTGGCTCAGTCAGTTAAGCAGCCGACTTCAGCTCAGGTCATGATCTCATGGTTCATGGGTTCAAGCCCCGCATGGGGCTCTGTGCTAATAGCTCAGAGCCTGGGGCTGGCTTTGGATTCTGTGTCTCCCTCTCTCTCTGCCCCTCCCTTGCTTGTTCTCTCTCGCGCGCGCTCTCAAAAATAAACATACATATTTTTTTGTTTTTTTGTTTTTTTGTTTTTTTTTACAAATAGTTTATTGTCAAATTAGTTTCCACATAACACTCAGTGCTCATCCCCACAAGTGCCCTCCTCCATGCCCATCCCTCTCCCCCCCCACATCCATCAGTCCTCATTTTTTGTCAGCATTCAAGAGTCTCTCATGGTTTGCCTCTCTCCCTTTCCCCAACCATTTCCCTCCTTCTTCTCCCCCTTGTTCCTCCGTCAAGTTCCTCCTAATCCTCCTATATGTGCAAACATATGATATTTGTCCTTCTCTGCCTGACTTATTTCGCTCAGCATAACACCCTTAAGGTACATCCATGTTGCTACACATGGCCAGATTTCATTGTTTCTCATTGCCATGGAGTATTCCATGGTATAGATAAACCACATCTTCTTGATCCATTCATCTGTTGATGGACACTTGGGCTCTTTCCATGTTTTAGCTAAAAAATAAACATACATTAAAAAATAGTAAGAATTTTAAAAATAAAATGGGCGGGCCGTTGTTTCAGCACCTTGGACAGCCACCACAAGCCTCTCCTCCAAGGTTACTCTTGTCCTTTTAGAACCTAGCGTCCCACCCAGTCAGAACATCAGGGTGAACAGAGGTGGGGGAGGGCAGAGTGAGGGTCACATGACAGGAGGCTCTGGCCAGCAGGGTCCTAGGAGTGTCCACATGAGGGTGATCCAGGAAGTGAGAAGGAACAGCCTAACTGTGGTCGAGGGGACTAAATGGAGCTGTCTATCCACTTGGAGGCTGGGGTCGCATCATCCCTCTATATGGTTTCTCATTACCCCAAACAAAACTCAAACCCTACTCTTTTGTAATCTGCCCTTAAAACTAGTTAGTCCACCCTAACTTCATCTCCTGCTAAAATCCTGCCACAAATCTCTGCTGTGGCCACACATAACTCACTTTTCCCTAAGCACAGTGTCTCCTTGGAGCCTCTGTCTATGCCTTTTCTCAAGCTTTTCCCTCTTCCTAGAATGCACTCCCCACTCTCCTTATCTTCGTCTATGAAAATCTTTCTCAGCTTTTCATGGCTAAGATTAAACTGCCTCTTCCATGAAGCCTTCCCTGAATTTTCCTGTCTTCAGAATTAAATCCTCCATCTCTTCTGTTCCCATAGCAGATGGCTCAACTCAGAGTCTGTCTACTCCTCCAGCTGCCTCCCCACTGGCCCATGTTTACCATATGAACATCTTGCTTAACATACTCACTTTGAAATGGATGAAAATTTTGGGGAGAGCAATGAATGCCCTTAAAGCAGAAGTTTCTAGAACTGACCTTTATAAGAAGGAAACTCATGGCATTTCTTGAGAGACCATGCCAGCAGGGCTGAGGTTTAAAAACATCCATTGGTTTCTCTGCAGTTCAGATACAGGTAGCTGCAGTGGGACGAGAACAGTTGTCACCCAACATTATCTCTGAGTTTGGTTCTTTTGAGGGGGAGGGGGGCGGTGGAAGGGAGTGTGGAATGGTGTGAGCTTCCTGCCTCATGCAATATTACATAGCAGTTACTCAGAGACTCTGGAGCCAGATTCCCTGACTTCAAATACCAGCTTTGCTCCTTACTAGCTATGTGACCTTGAGCGGGATGTTTTACCTCTCTGTGCCTCTGTTTTCTCATATATGAAAGGGAAATAATAATAAAGTCTATTGGGTTAGACTGGGCTGATTGAACTAATTAATACACACAAAATAACTAGAAAGCCTGGCATATTAGTACTCTTTTAAGAAGAGTTAGCTTATTAATACCATTATTTTTGTCATTAATACTGCCACTGCTATTGTTGTTATTTACCTCCCAGCAATTCCCTACCTGAAGAGATTAACTGGTCCTGGCCTGAATGCCCTCTTTCGGGGTCCAGGCAGAAAGGGGAGCAAGAGAAAGAAAGTAGTTAGTTGGAACTTTCTTCTGGCCAGGAGCTGCAGGGTTGAAGGGGGCTCCTGGGTTCCCAAGAGCAGCCACAAAACCGAGAATAGACTTTCTCATCATGGGGCGAGAAGGCTAGTTTCTCAGCCCCTCCACACTTCTCTGCTGACCAGCTTTCTTTAATTAAGGCCTCACCTAAGTGTCTAACCTGATGAAGCTTCCTCTACTGCTCTCGGACTAATTGCTGCTACCTTGGCACCTGCAGCGAACAGCCTGTGCGGTTGCCAGAGCTGCAGCGATCGGATTTCCCAGACCTTCTCCCTGCATGGAACCCGTGTATCTGGGAGATAAGGGGCCCTCTGGTCATTGCTCAGCACAGATGCTCCCTTTCAGCTCTGGCTATAATGGGTATGGGGAGCATGGGAGGCGGGGGAGAGGAACCTGGTGTTCCCTCCCATGGGATCTGGGGCCTATATTTCTCCCCTGGATGACAGAATTTCTATTACCTTAAAGGGCTCATCTATTTATGCTGCAATTTTTTGAAGTCCTGTCTGCTGTTATTGAACCCTGCATGCTGGCGAGGGGAGTGGGCACTCCATCACCCAAATGAACAAACTCGTTTCCACATTTTTCTGCCTTTTCTCTGTTCTGTTGGTAGGTCATCTGCAAACCTCAGCCGCTCTGGCCGGGAGAGGTGGAACAGGGGTGAGAGTTATGAAACTCCAGATTAGTGGAGCAGTGATTGAATTTTCCTCCAAGGTTTTTGGTGTCCTTTAAAGACGTTACTTTCCCCCAGCCCCCACCCCCAAGCTGGATAAAACGTGTGGCTGCCTTTTCTGTGGCTTGTGAGCTGGAACTAGGGAGTGAGGACAGCTGCGGGGCCAGAAGAGATTGTGGACTGAGAAATTACAGCCCGGTGACATGTATACAATGTGTGTGCTTTTCCTGTTCTAATTGTTTTGTTCTTTATCAAACCTGAGGTCTGCAGGCTATTAGCCCTAAGCTTTTCATGTCTCCTCTCACTTCTCTGCCCAGCCATTGACTCGCTTCCTAATTATAGTAAAAGATTTTCCTGGATGTAACACTGGAGATGAGGAATTCCCCCTCTAGCTGCCCTGCCCATGTGCACAGAGGAGCGCAGGTAGTGCAAAATAGCACGAATGATGTAAAAATGTAAACACATACGCACCACACTCCAGGACCCAAATCCCAGCTCCATCATTGCCTGCTGGGTGGCCTTGGCCCAGTTACTTATGCCTCTCAAGCCTTAGTTTTTCACCCTAAGGTTTTACCCTGTTTTTCATTTACAAAACAGGGTAAATAATGATACTATGTTCTGGTGTTCTTAGGATGGGATTAGATAAATATGTGCAATGCTTAGAACAAAGGCTGGCACGTGCTGAATGCTCAGTAAAGTCAAGATTTCTTATGTAGTTGTATAGAGATGATACATTGGAGGCAAAGGCAAGGACTTTGGGGTCAGACAAGCCTGGGTTGGAATTCAAAGTCTGTCCCTCATCACTGTGAACTTAGGTGACATCCTCAGCCTCTCTGAGCCCCAGTTTCCCATCTGTGAAATGGATTAATAGTGCCTGCCCTTCAGGATCAGTGTGAGCACAAAACGGGAAGTATTCTTCATCATGGCAGAGCGGGAAGAATGCTCAGCACTTCGCTAGCATGCCTTTTCATTTTGAAAAGGAAACTGAGGTTCAGAGAGGGAAAGTGACTCATAGCAAATCATTAGCAGAACTGGGATGGAAATCAGGTGACATAACTCCCAGTCCGATGCATTTTCTACCTTTACCTCCTTCTCCTGAGTTTGCTGTTGCCGGAGCAGACATCAACTGATTTTACCCAGGGCAAAGAGGGGGATAGCAGTTGGGGGAATGGTCACCAGAGTATTAAATCATGTTGGCAATTAATCCACAGAGCAAAGTAGGGAAAATTGGTTTTATGTCACTGAGGCTGAGTCCAGCCTTCCCTCTGGGACCCCATGGTTTGCGGCTTTATTAGGGAAAACTGCTGACTCTTCTGTTCTAAAAAAAATAGACGTCCCCCACGACAGAGCACCCTCTCCCTCCCATGCTCCTCACGTCTTTATCAGTGCCCTCGTTACTGGGATCTGGAGCTGGGGCTTTGGTCCATGTCTGGAGCCTGGAGCTCTCTCCATGAAGCAGAAGAGGGTGTTGGAGCTGAAGCGTCCATGCTTTGAGCATCCCCAGTTTCATTTTCCTCCAAGTCTCTGGTGTTGCTGGAGTGTCTACCTCTGCCAGCTCCCAGGCCTGGCCACAAATCAGGGTTGCTGCTGGGGAAGGTCTGGAGGGAGCAGACAAGCAAGTGGGGTGTGAAGGCTCACATGTGGAGCTCTGGGTGACCATGGCAGGCCCTAGGCCAGGCCCCCTGCTCTTTGTCATTGAACATAATCCTCACGATGACCCTGTAGGTACAGGCTGTCAGTATCCCCACTTTGCAGATGAGGAAACCGAGGCTCAGAGAAGTGAAGTCACCTTCCCTCATTGGTGAGTGGCCACCAGGAGCTGAGCCTTTTAGCTGTGTGAACCCAGAGCCTGCACTTTGAGCCACAAACAAAAACAGTTTGGAGAGAAGAGGGCTGTGGATCTGTGGTAAATGAGCAACTTGGAGACTCCCTCGGGCCTTTTCCTAGGAAAGGGGGACAGTCCCTGGCAACCTCATTGCTGGTACCCTCCCTCGCTTTGTCCTTGAGGGGAGGTAGGCTGGGAGCCTCAGTCTCTTTCCCTTCCTCTGGGGCAGCCCTTCCCGGCTTACCAGCCGCCTCACACCTGGGCTTGTTAGTCCCACAGCCCCCCTATGAGGAAAGCAGGGTAAGAATTGTTAGGGCTATTGCACAGAAGAGGAAACCAAAGTTCAGAGTGGTTACAAGTCTGGTCCAGGGTGACACGACTTGTAAGACACTGAGCTGGACCCAAGGTTTGGAGGCCAGGCTCGCCTCAGGACAGCTGTGCGTGGAGGGGAGGTCAGTGCAGAGGAGAAGGCCAGCCGGATGCCCACCTGGGCTCCGACCCTGGCTCTGCTGCCACCTCACTGTTGAACCAAGTTGCCTCACCTGTCTGTGCCCTCACTTCATCTCCTACAAAGATAGGTGTTCCCTGTTTCCTGGGGCTGCTGGAAAGCTGAGAGGAAACACTCTGGGAAGGACTGGAAGAAGTGCCAGGATGTGTGCCCCCGGAGCCATGAGGGGGAGCAGTGGGCAGACCGACTCCCTCACCAGGCTTGCCGGTCTGGAACAAAGGGAGAACCCACTCCCCTCCCTCCTGCTACCCCTGCCCTCTGCTCCAAGACCCCACCCAACCTGACCCCTCCCCTGCCACCTCCCCACTTAGTCATTAGCACCAATAATCTCGTCTGCAGAAGTAATTATGCACCCCAGGAGGGAAAGGGGTTCCTGCCAGAAGATGTGATTATGTCTGGAAAATGAAAGATGTTGCAGAAAAAGGTCATGAATAAATTACTTCAAGGCGGAGCTGATAGGAAACTAGCAACGGGGGTAAATGCAAAAACAAAAACTCCTAAGTTGTCTCCAAAAACACTACTAGATGATTGTTCTCACCTCTCCTGAGAGGTCCCAGGAGGGGTGCTCATTCCTGAGACAGGCACGGGGAAGCTGGGCAGGGGCACCCCAGCCTTCAGGCCCAGATGGCCTGGATGAGCAGAGGTGGAGGGAATGTGAGGGGAGAGAGTGGGAGCAGAGCAGGTGGGGGAGGGGGGGGTTGGGTGACATGATGAAATCAGTGGGCAAGAGGGAGACACTGCATTCTTGAGCAAGGGGCGTGACGAAAACGATGCAGCACCTGACCTCCGCGGTACCCTGTGTGAGAAGACAGGGACATCAGTGTCTGTGAACTCAGCATATGGTGAGTGCTCAGTACAAACTGGCTCCTATCACTCCCCATGGCTCTTCAGACAATGCTTGGCATAGTGAGGAGGGCATGGGCTTCGAGCCCAGGGAACCTGTGTGTGAATCTTGCCAATGTGGCAGTTTATATCCACCTCGTCATACACCTCACTTTGTTCACCTCCCTCAGGGAGTACCTTGCAGGCTGGCAGCAAGGGAAACAAAGTATGAAAGTGGCCCAGAGCAGGTAAATCTGTTCCTTTCCTTACTGTCTGCAGTGGCCTGGGTTCTTATGGACCATGTGTAACAATCAAAATGCCCAAAGCATTTATGGCACTTCCTTGGGGCCTGGCACTGTTCTAAGAAGATTATGTGTATTAACTTACTTGATCTTCACACTACCCTTGGAGGAAGGTACGACTACACTCCCCATTTTGCAGATAGGAAAACAGATGCAGAGAGGTTAATAGCTTACCCCAAGTTTGTCAGATATACCCCCATTGAAGCTGAAAAAATAAAATGCCTAGGGTTCGGTGTCAGAGATCATGTGTTCTCATCTCATCATCTCGCATGTTCTCATAGCCCTGTGGGTGACATGTCACCGCTGCCATTTGGTACACATGGGTGCAGGCTCAGAATGGTTACCCAGCTCTGAGCATCTTGGCCTTCCCCACTATCCAGCCCAGCACTCAGGTGCCCCAGGTAAATGCTGCAGGACAAGCCTCTCCAGCCCTGTCTCCCTCCGGGGCCTCACTCCCCTCTTTTCCATGGCCTGCAGACCCAAACGGGCTCTGCCCCAACCTGGAAATCATCGGCTCCCTTTCTACTCCATGCTCCCTTCCAGTTGGCACCCCTGAGGCCTCTAGGCCTTAAATGGGAATCACCTTCTGGGCCCACATCATGTGTTGTGAAGCATTCTTAGAGAAGTTGGCTGAGAAAACCTCAGAGGGCCAGAAAACTCCATAGGGCACCTGTTTTAGAGAGGTGCAGAGACTTATGCAGTTGGGGTAGGAGGAGTGGATGGTGTGGGTGAGCGCAGCCCTCTTCCACCTCCACACCATTTCTGTGCCCTAGAAAAAGCCTCTTGAGTTTCAACTGCTGAGCTTTCTTTTTTTTTTTTTTTAATGTTAATTTATTTTTGAGAGAGAGCCCTTGAGCGCGCGCGTGCACACACACACACACACACACACACACAGGAGAGGGGGACAGAGGATGCGAAACAGGCTCTACGCTGACAGCGGAGAGCCCAATACGGGGCTCAAACTCAAAACCATGAGAGCATGACCTCAGCCAAGGTCAGACACTTAACATGCTGAGCCACCCAGGCACCCCTGCTGGGCTTTCTTTGCAGTTGGGCCTATAACTGCTTTTCTTTAATGACTGACTCCACAATCCATAAGCAATTGAATTTGCCGGAGTCTGGGTTTTCAACCTCTCTCAACCAGGAAGGAGTGGCCCAGATCCCTGCCTTTGAGAGAGGAAGGTTCCTAAAATAGGCTGGAACACTGAGTCACTTAGCTGCTGTGGGACCCACCTTTGTCTTTAGGCCAGTTTGAAGCCTGGCACTCGAGGTCTTGCTGGCTGGGCAGGTCTGACCTCCAGGTCGAGCCTGACCTACCCGCCACCCCTCAGCCCCAGTGCTCTAGCAGATCTCAACAGATTTCCTTACCCTGGAGACCCATTCAGCCATGCACAGCCCTGCCACCGCACCTCTGTCCAATCTGCTACTTACCCGGATGCCCTTGCTGCCTATCCTTCTGGCCAAACCCGGCCTGTGCAGGATCCAGCCTCGGCTGGCTTTCCACCTCTTAATATAGCCTCCTTGCTCTCTTCCCACCAGGACATAACCACTCCATAGTGCACTGGCACGCCCGCTCTGGTGGCACAATGTGAATGTTTCTGTCGTCTCCACTAGACAGCTGCTGGGGTGGGGGGCATGTCTGTCTGATTCATCCCCATGTCTCTGCCCTTCCTTCCTAACCCTGGCCCCTCCCAGGCCTGGCACAGTCTTCTGGCCTGTTGATTGAATAAATGCATGCATGGGTCAGTTAGAAGCATCCCCTAGGGACGCCAGGGTGGCTCAGTCAGTTAAGTGCCGACTTCAGCTCAGGTCATGATTTCACAGTTCATGGGTTCAAGCCCCATGTTTGGCTCTGTTCTGACAGCTCAGAGCCTAGAGCCTGCTTCAGTTTCTGCCCCTCCCCTGCTTACAATCTGTCTCTCTCTCAAAAATAGAAATAAAACCTTAAAAAAAAAAGAAACATCCCCTAAATCATGAATAGTCCTCATTTTACTTGGGCCCTGGTAAGCATTCTCCATCAGAATCTGTAGCACCCTCTGTCTCCCATAATTTGGTTCCCACTTGGGACACTATCACTATATTGAGACTCTAGCTATGCAGGCTACTGCCCTGGACCCATGCAACCCAGCTGCCACCTCAGAGGATCTGGATCCTGTGATACACATGCACACGCCATTCATATATCCGATCCCTCACATGGATCCAGCATGTCCATCCCACACACTCTACACTCAAAGCCACCTGTACAAATCATCCTGGGGGCTCTATGGCCAGGAATGGCCCAAATGTCCAACATGCAGATGCTAAGCTTAAACCACAGCTGCCACACCACTGATACAGAACACACTGACATCAAACTCACACACTGCATGGACCACAAACGGCGGCCCCAAGAATCTACCATCCAAATCAGGACCTGGGATACCAGATATAAATCCTATCTCTGGCATGTTCTTCAACACATACGAGGCACATATCCATCTAGTATATGCAGGGCCCACGTGTATCATTCACATGACACGCATCAGGAGTGTACACTCACACACGTGCACACAGGCTCACCAGAAACACTGCAGAACCTCTGAAGTAGGGCGCTGGCCCTCCCGTGCTAGTCTCATCTTATGCCCCTGCCCCATTCTGTGTTCTGCAAACTCTCTCCCCCAAGCTCGTAAAGACTCTCCTTGATGCCCCACAATAGGCTCTTCCAGCAGTTCAGAAGCAGTGTTTCCCTGGCACTTTCTAACACCACTGAGGAAATCAAGAAATCTAATGCAGAATGATTGGGGCCATATGCCGTCAGGGCTTGTCCAGGGACTCTTGAAGCTTTGGGCCCAGTCTTTGCAGGGAAGCCTTGTCCTGTTCTCAGAAGGCCTGCAAGGGATCCTCTGTGGCTGGAGTCATCCCCACCCCTAGACCCTCAGGGAGCACAGGACACAGGAGGAGGAGCAGGGAGAGGGAGATGAGGCCCAGAGCAAGAAAGCAAAACCGTCTTAGGAAGCGAGGCCTTCCAACTGAGGGCTGAGGCCCACCACACACACCGTGTGGACAGCATGCTCAGCCACCGGCAGTGCTGCCTCCATCATCACCGTACCCAGCGCCGTCTCTTTCGGAGGATATGTGCTATTTGACGGGTGTCGCCTCACTCTCCAGGCTCGCTCTCGCTCACGTGGCCTGTTCTTCTCTGTCATTCCACCATCTTAGCTTTATTTCTCCATGCTTTAAAGACTTTGGGGCTTCAAGAGTCTCCTGACAAGATATAAATGCTTGCCCACCAGAAGTTCCTAGGAGCCATCAGCATACACTTAATAACTGATGTGTAGGAAGGCACTGGCACGCAGTAGGTGCTCAGGATATTTGGGTCCCCAGCATCACCAGCCTGTCTGCAGCCAAGGTGCCCAGGTTACGGGGAGAGCTTGGTCTGTGGGGTCTGTCAACCCCTTTCCCACAGTGAGTTAGGGAAGGTTGACCCCTCCAGCCTTGGTTTGACCTCTCTCTAGGGTGGTTTTCTCTCTAGGAACCTAATTCCTTCCTTGCAGGGCTATTTTAAGAAGAGAAGGGAACAGAGGAACAGTAAGTACCTGCCATAGGCAGTCTGTCCTGAGCCAGTGGGTCAGCCCTGTTGGTAGGGGTGCAGGGATGTGGACAGGGATGAGGACCAGAGTCCTGCCCACACCTGCTCCCCCTCTCCCGGGGCCGCCCACTGTGCATGCAAGAACTCTACAGGGCTCTTAGACTTGGGAGTCACCTGGCAAGATCCAAAGACCTCTCATGAGTGCTCTGTGAGCCCTTATCAGCCAGTGATGCCTTCTTTGAGCTCAGAAGAGATTCTCCAGGAGGAACTGGTTGGAGAATGAGCGGGAACTTATGGATAGGACAAGGACAGCAATGCAGACCACAAGAGAAACTTTTTATTTAAACCAAGACAGCAGTTGAGGACCCCCTGGTCTTGTAGCCAGTAAGTGGCATGGCTTTAACATGAGCTCGAATGTCCTTCCTTGACCACACCCACTGCCTCTCAGGTCTCTCTGATATATCTTGGTGTCTGTTTGGGAACTATAGAAGGTATCTGTGCTTTTCCAGGGAAGACTTGTGAGGGGTCTGAGTTATATAGCACATTAGTGCAGATTAGAAAAAAGCATCCTTTTCTCAAAACATTTTACTGACATCTGCCAGAAAATTGTTGTAATATATACCCAAACTGTGATGATTGTCCTGTGAGTGGTACCTCTAGAGTTGTGTAGTGCATAGCCTGCACAGCTGTACTGAGCAGCCTCGGGTCACTGACAGCCAACTCATTTTGGACAGACATAGGGCTTCCAGTCCTAACCTTCAGCCCTTTTCCACCCATCCCCCTTGAGAGCCAGGCACAATGACCCTGGGCATCACCTCCTCAGCATGGGAAGGCAGGGATGGGAATGGATGTGATATGTGACCTCCATCCCTCTCTCCCTCTCATCTCTTGACCCTCTGCTCCTCATGCTTATGCAGTTTCTTTTCCCCAACATGCATCCACTGTCAGTTGCTGCTTTATCAGTGACACACTAATTAGGTCCAGTGAGGTTTGCTCTGCATTGGAGAGCCCTCTGTGGTTGGTGTTTGGTCCGAGCCATTCTCTCTGCCTTGTTGGCCATGTGTCATTCTTTCTCCCCGGAAAATTATTAATGAGGCTCCCCATCTGGGAGTCCCACTGCCTGAGCCTTATAGCTGGGGTTGATGACAACTGAGAAGGGTGGGCAGGGGGAGAGCCAGCAGCCCAAGGGCTGGCACTCTGCTTGGCAAATGCGGACACCTGCCTGGCAGGGGGCCTTGTAAAGAATAACTTATACTCCACATGTGTGCTGCTGGTATTGACGTGATGTTAGACACCCAGATCAGCCTGCATCAGTGGCCCTGAACCTCTAGAGGTAGCAGGGGGCAGGGAGGGGAAGCAACAGAAACAACTAGAAGATCGGGGAAGCCACTAAAGGCTGCCTGCAGAACATCGTGGGAATGTAGGAAGGGGACTAGCCTCCATCCGTCTCATGCCACAGCCTCACCCCATGCATTACCCCACGCCAGCCACTAGAGGGTAAATTCCAGGAGGGTAAGGATAAGTTCTGTTCCACTCATGGTGTGTCCCCCAGCCTAGCACAGTGTCCAATATATGCTTGTGCTTGAAAACCATTTCTGGAATGACTGAACTAAGTCAGTACATGTGCACTGAGCACCGAGTGTGGGCGAGGCTCTGTGTTTGGCTGGGGCCGTAGGGGTGAATAAAACAGACCCAGTCCCTACCGTCATGAAACTTACAATCCAGTAAATGAGAGCTGGGGTCCTTTAAAATTAATTACAATTGCAGCTAGTGCCACAAAGGAGCAGGTGACAGTGACCCCCGTTCTGAAGTAGGAGGGCAGGGGGAGGTTCAAGAATATGGTGGAGGCTGAATAGGACCTTAGGTCACATCCAGTCCAGTGTCATCATTGATGAGACCCAGGACATGTAAAGGTGCCTGGCCTGTGTAGTAGATGTTTGGCAAAGTTCTGTGGACTGGATAGATGGATGAATGAGGCCACATCGCCATGAGCCAGTGCTTTTTTGCCTTACTTCAATCCTTGCATTCTGACCCTAAATGCAGAACCCTCTCTTACCTAAACCGTCTGTACCTCTCCAATGAGAAGACATGTGGATCAGAGTGGCTTCCCTGACTGGCTCTCCCAGAGTCCTCTCTGCTGAGCTCCCATAGGTTGGAGAATATACACACCACCCTGGCCTGGATCTCGAGAGCCCAGCTCCACTCTGTTTACACTGCCTCCTACCCACAGAACATATTTAAAGGGACCCAGAGATGAACCTGCAACATCGCCTTCCTCTTTTGTGGGAGGCAAAGTCAACCATTTTCCATCCCCCTCCTCCTCTCTCTCCAAAAAATACTCATTAACCTCTGGCCCATTGCAAGGAAAGCGGATGAGCCACACAAGAATCCCAGCTGCTGATTAATTTTCCCGAACAGGGCCAAGCTACAAAGCAGCATATTGCAGGGGAGAAAATTCAATAAAAAGCATTTGAAACAAAGTTAATAGAACATATAACTCATTACCCACCGGGGTCTGGGCCTGTGCCGCCATGTTGTGCAAGGAGGCAGGTGGAAGGTGTAGGGGAGATTTGCATCTCTTTAGCAGGACCAGCTCCAGGGGTTCCATTCCATTGGTAGCTCTTTGAAATCAAGTTCAAGATGTTAATAGCCAATGCTGCATCTATAATTAACAGGCCCTTGGATGAGAGAAGGTGTTCACATCCATCATCCATTCACAGAGTGGAGCCGCTAAGCAGGGCTGGCAGGCTTCACCCAGCGGAAGTTGGAACCTTAGGGGGCTTGTCCCTGTGGGCAATGGAGGGTTCCCTTTCCAGGACTGGGGGTGTGAACTGTGTGGAGGGGAGATGGGATGGATAAGAATGCAAGAATACTCAGGCATCAATTTCCAGGTGCTGAGAAAGGCTCAGAGCATCTGGGCCTCAGTAGGCACCCCTCCCTCAAAGTCAGGGCCATGTCTTCTGGATGCTCTGTGCTCTGGTGATGAGTGTGCTGTCTGTATGAGCAGGGGCAGCATAGGCTCTCCCCAGAGTTTCACCACAGCTAGGCTGTTAGCATCCTGTGCTTCAAATGGGCGCCAAGAGATTCAAGTTCAAAACCCATCCCTGACTCTCATTGGCTGTATGGCCTTGGGCAAGTCATGTTCCCTCTCTTGGCCTCAGTTTCTTTACCTATTAAATGAGGCAGCTGTACCAGATGATTCCCAGAATCCTTCCAACTCTGATACGCTGGGCTGTTTCCCCATTGTTATAAATGGTGTGTGGTCAGGCCCAGACCATGCGTGAGCAGAGTAGGTGGCCACCCAGCTGGTGTGATTCTTAGAGCCCCAGGAGGACTCCCCAGCCCTGGGGCTCCATCCCTACCATTCCTCCGTCCTTTGGGCCAAGACCCCTATTGCAGGCAAGAAAATGTTCAGAGAGACAGAGCTAAAGGGCCCTTAGAGACAACTCAGCCAGTGGTTCCCAGCTAGATGCTTGAAAAGGCTGCAGCAGGTTGCCAAGAGAGGTTTTGAACATTTCACAGAGCCCACAGGCAGTATTCCATTACCTGTGATGAAGCTAACTAAAACACCAAGGCTTTTCTTTTGCTTTTAATTAGAATTAAATTAACTCTATGTGATAGCTCAGGTTAGTGTGTACTCATCAGAAGCTCTGATTGGTTGCAGGTGACATCATTGGAATTTCCAGGTCATGGTTGGTGGACAAGATGCTGCCACCAGAGTAACGTGGCATGTGGTCACTGGCCAAACTCCACCTGCTCAGTACGTGACTGGCCTTAGACACCAGCACAGAGTATCAGCAGTACCTTTCAACTGAAGGGGCTTTGTAGGGGGAGGATATTCAAAGGTCCTTGGTGACAGGAAGTTGGGGAGACGGATTGATTTGAATAACAACATATAATTGATAGGGAAACCAAGACCTATGTATTACCCAGCATGAAAGTGAGTCCATCAGAAGAGGACACTGTCCTTGGCAGTAAGAGATGTGCTGGATAGAGGTCTTAGGAAGCAGCCTCAATACAGGGCCTTAGGATGCTCTTGATGAAAGAGTGAAGGTGCAGATGCTAAGCTATGTGAGGCATGCGAGATGCCAGAGGTGGTCTCCTCATCTTCACTGCTGAGGTGAGCTCACTAGCCTGGTCCCTTGTCCTACCCTTTTCCCCAGAATGTGAAAAGATCAACAGAAGTAGATTCAGGGGTGGTCTAGGCCAGGCACTGGACTGCAGGACAGGGAGCAGAGAGAGAGGATGTAGTCTAGCAGCTCATCCCCTGAAGAGCATTGGCCTACACATCTCAGTTCTGCCTCATGGCCTCTGGCTTACAGTCTGCTTTTCATGAGAGCCCTGGGTTTGACCATCTCCACCATCCTGTTCAGCTCAGAGGGTCTTGATCCCTAAGTGGGTGCACTGGAGGCCAACAGGGTAATTTCCCAGCTGCTCTTCTCACCCTCAGCCTGGCTGGGCAGTGTTTGGGCAGGGAGTGGCAGGGTATGACTTAGAACCATAGACCAGGGTCTGGCGTGGCTTCCCCTTTTTCACAAGAGCCCCCAGAAAAGGCCAGTATCAGCGTGGTAGCACAGGACCCAGCCTTAGACCAGATAATATTCTGCTTCATGTGTGTGATGGGAGCCACAGAACCTGGGCCCACCGGGTCCCCTCACTCATTTGTTCAACACAATAAATACCTGTACTCTGTGCCAGGTGCTGAGCTATAGACACTGGGGCAGCCCAGACAGACAAGATCCCTGTTCTCATGAAACTTTCAGTCTCACTGGGAGAGCAGACAGCAAATAAGTGGACAGATAAACACATCTGAATGCAGGCAAGAGTGTGCCTGTGTGGACACTGCCTGGGAGTTACCCAAAGGCAGAGACTGGGTCTCAGCATGCTGGAGGCCTCTGGAGCCCACTGCTGGGCTGACTCACAGTTGTCCCCATGCAGCAAACATTTGTTGAATTGCCTGGCATGAGAGAGAAAGCATATGGGAGGTGCCCAGTCCTTCTGGTTGTCCACAGTACAAGCCAGCGTGTACACACAAACATCTCATTTCAGTTAAACAACGTTTATTGAGGGCTCATTATGTACCAACAGGCTCTCAAGCCCTGAGAATCTAGACATGAATAAAATCAGATCCCTGTCTCCCTGAGCTCACAGCCCAGGACAGAGGCAGGCACACGAGCCAACTGGGACCCTCCAGTATGCTCAGATGGTGGTGGCTGTGTAGGTACCCATTCCCACTAGAGCAAGACTGGGGATGGAACACAGCCAGAGGGGAAGATGAGGAAGGCGTCACAGATTTCTACCCAAACCCACCCAGGCAGGTAAGCAGATACCCCTAGTCATACACACACACACGCTCGCTCACTCACTCACTCACTCACACTCACAGGTGGATACACTGATTTACCTAAGCACGTATAGACACAAATACTGAGACTTGCCTCACAGGCCATCATGATTAAAGCCCGTTATTGGTCCCCCAATGTGGGGAGGTGTGTGGTTGAGAGAATGGCCTGTGTGTTGGGAGTCGCTACCTGGGGCACCTTGGGAATCACCCCACCTTAGCCAGCCCCACCCCCTCCCGGAGGTGTGCAGGGCTGTCAGGCTAAATCTGAGAAATTAGACTGATGACTGGCTTGCAGTAAATGTCAATCACCAGAGACAGCCAGTCAGCTCTAGAGCAGGCCTGGCACTCAGATCAGTGGCCAGAAGTAGGGAACTGGACAAAAAGTTTAGTATTTGTGCTTCTGGAGGAGTTGGAGCCAAGTGGGGGTCAGGACTGCAGGGTGGAAGGAGGGGAGTGCTCCGAGTTAGCTATACCAGGCTCACATCCCTTCAGTGCAGAACTCTGCACTTTAGAAACTGCTCACTTCCCTGTTCTAACTTTTTGCTGTTAGGAGCTAACAAATGGAAAGTGTTGGGAGGAGTTCCTGGCACATAGTAGCCCCTCAGTGAGAGATCATTCTGTCCCCCCAGACCATGCCCCTGGTGTGTCTGATAAAATTTCTGGCCTGTTCCAGCCATGAGGAGGAGAACTGGGGAACTAGCCTACGGGGGGAGGGAGAAGGTGAACCTGGGGGCATCAAGTCGGGATTCCTGCATGCTGCCATTCCCCCGTCCCCCTCGTGCCCCAGCCCCCTGCGCCCCATGAGCACCAGCCTTCCTTTACTGCACAGGGTCCAGCATTGTTCACTGAGCAAGAGATGGATCCCTTTTCCACAGCCGCCTTCTGCCAAAACCTTGGAAGGTTTTGTGTATGCTTTCCATAAGAGATTTCTTTGCAGTAATAATGGCTTTTATGGTGCTTTCTACCTGCCAGGCACTATTCTAATTCACATGTAACTAATTTGATCCTCTTGACAATAGTATGAGGTAGGGACATTATTTCTCCCATTTTACAGATGCAGGAACGGAGTCCCAGAGTGGTTTAACAAATTGTGCGAGGTCACACAGTGAGTGGTGGAAAGAGGATGGCATCAGAGTCCATTCTCTACCTGCTGGGCTCCACCACCTCTCTGGAAGGAAGATCTGATTCTTCCTCCTCCCTCCCTGCCTTCTCCTTCATCTTCACTAATACACTGAGGGGCCCAGGATAAGTCACTGACCCTCTCTGAGTCTCCATTTCCTTCTCTGGGAAGAGGAAAGTCCTCTCAGCCTGGCGACCTCAAGCGGTCAGTATCCCTGCATGGGTTTCACTGTGAGAAAATGGGTGCCCTGGTGCTGCCTTCTGGGGAGCAGACATTTCAAGCTGAGCGTTCTGTATCTTGCCCCCTGGAGTAGGGCCAGGATGGAGAGTCTTCTCAGAGCCCCATCAGCAGACCCACAGCTGGGTTCACAGGCCCCTGGAGGCCTCCTGGGAGGACTGGGCCTGGGGACATGAATGAGGATACCAGGAGACAAACCTCTCTCCCTTAAAGGAAATTCATGCAGAGAAACTCTTAAGCAGAGCATGAGGTTTGCACACGGGCCAAGGCCCTCAGAGCTTAAATATATTTCTAGGGGCTGTTTATAGTCTTGGAAAATTAAGTTTTCTGGGTAACAGGAGTGCTGCAGATTCCAGCTGGTCAGGGCCTGCCAGGGACTGGCAGGGGAAAGTGTGGGAACCATGGAGCCTTCTGGTGAAGGACCTCTAGGGGGCTCAGAGCAGACAGCCCCAAAGTGGGCTACTGAGTGTGGAAGGCATGTCCTGGAGGGCTCAGGGAAGAAAGGCCAAACCCCCTTACCTGGCATTCAAGGCTCCCAGCTCCTCTTTAAATAAGCCCCTCGCCTTGCCCTACACAAACTCCTCCTCCAGTTACCCCTAGAACATTCTCAGCTCTCACACTCCTCCGCACTCTTGTCCACACTCTTCCTGCCTGGATTGCCTTTACCTGGCTCTTCTCTGGCAAATTGAATGCTCTCACCCCTCAAGGCCTGTGAAGTCCCCATTTCTGGCCCCCACGCCCTGTCCTGCAGCTTGCCCCTACTCTGAACCCTTCACTGGAATGAAGAGCCCACCCACAGAAGCCCGGTGTAGTGGAAGCTGTAGTAAGCCCCTCACATTCAGCTTTCGGGGCTGAGGCACCCCTTCTCCCCCAGCTTAAGAAACAGTGGCTCCTGGCTGTGTCCCTCTCCAGAAACCGCCTTCAGTCAGAGGATGACTATGAAAGCATGCTTCCTTCCCCAGAGCAGTGGGTATCCAGTGCTGGGTAGGGGCTGAACAGGCTCTCCTTCCCCTTCCCCTGCTTGGACATCTCCAAAGGCCATCTGAGTTCCAGAGATTCCTGGTAGATCAGCAGAGATCAGTGTTGACTGCAATTCAGTGCCGCTTCTCCCTCTACCCAGTCCTGCTTCCCTTACCCCTCATGGGGGCCCTTCTCAAAAGAGCTCGCTAATCTCCATCTTGGAGAATGCGTTCTGGGGAAGCTAGTTTATGACACCCAGTAGCAGAATGGTTAAGCAGCCAGCCTGGGCTCAAATAGAGATCAGCTGTTCTTAGCGCCATGACCTGGGCCGAGTTAACTTCTCCATGCGATTGCTTTATCTATAAAACAGGAATGATGCTGAGGCAATAAATAGTCTCCTGTAAGTCTTGAGAAGATTAAAGGAGAGGACGTACGCATGAGCCTGATACTGAGAAAGTGCCCAGTAAATATGGACTATTACTGTCAATATTTAACTTCTCTGAGGTTTAGGTAAATGGGGATTAGAGTACTATTATCTGTGTCATGGGGTTCTTGGTGAGAATCAAATAATATTAAAAGGCAAAGGGTTCAATTCCATGCTGCTGTGACCTAAACCAGACTCAGGGGTCAAGTTCCATGGGGGCTTTGCCCATCTGGAGCTGTAGTCTGGGAGCTTGACCCCACCCCTAACCAGTAACAATCACAGTATTAGTTACCTATCACCACTGTAACAAATAACCACACATTTAGTGGCTGAAGGCAACAACAGATTTATTATCTTACAGCTTTGTAGGTCAGGTGTGGGTCTCATTGGATTAAAGTCAAGATCCGTAGTCTGTGTTCATTTCTGGAGGTTCTAGGGGAGAATCTGCTTCTTGCTCATTCAGGAAAGTTGGCAGAATTCAGTTCTAGGGTTGCAGGACAGAGGTCCCCATTTTCTTGCTGGCTGTAAAATGAGGGTTGGTCCTATCTTCCGGAGGCCACCGGATTCCTTGGCTGTGTTCCCTTTCCTCCATCTTCAAGGCAACAGGCAGGTAGAGGAGTTCTTACTGCTTATCTCTCTGATCTTCTTTAGTCATCTTCCACTTTTAAGGTCTCATGTGATTCATTGGGTCCACCTGCATAATCTAGAATACTCTCCTTTCCTCAAGGTCCTTAATCACATCCACAAAGTCCCTTTTTCCAGGTAAAGTAGCATTCACAGTTTCCAGGGGTTAGAACATGAACGTCTTTTATGGGGGCAGGAGGGGAGGGCATTATTCTCCCTACCACAGCCCCCGAGCCTGGGACAACTCTCCACAATTTACCTCCTCCTCTTTCAGGGAGAGGTGTGTGCAGTTCCATGTGCCGCAGGGACCTACGGCCCCAACTGCTCGTCCGTCTGTACCTGTAACAATGGTGGCACCTGCTCCCCTGTGGATGGCTCCTGCACCTGCAAGGAAGGTGATGTGCCGCCTTTTCCAGTCCCACCCCCTCAGATGTGCCCACAGCCTGGGTTGGCTGCCAAGCTGAGGAGTCTGAGCTGTTCCTGCCCCATTCACCAACATGCAGGCTCAGGGAGTTTATATATCAGGTTCTAGCCAAGGAAACCCATGTCAGGGACTTCAATAGCAAGAATTTAATAGAGGGGATTAGTTACAGGGTGTTGGAATTGCTGGGGGAGCATAGGAAGGAAGGAAGGCCGACCAGAGATTAGAAGCTGGGAGAGGAGTTTCCACCACTCCTAGAGGGGAGGGACAGATGGAGGAAGTGGAATTCCAGAGCACTGGAGTGAGAGCCACCTGGTGGGAGCTGGGGCATGGATAGAGGGGTTGCATAATAGTGCTGGAGCACAGGGGAGGCCCAGCCACCATCAGAGGCCCCACCTGCAATAGAGAAAGGGGAGAAAGTACTTGGTGTCTCTCCTCCCCCACTGCAGTCTATGGGCCAGGTCACCCACTGTGAAGCCCATCTAGGAGCCAGCGGAGGGAGAAGCTGGGATATGCAACAGCAGGGATCAGGCCCCTGTGACACAGATCAGAGCAGTGACAGAGAGAAACAGATCTGAGGGCAAGCAGGCCAGTGACGAGCCTCAGAGTGGGAAACCATCTTGTCTTGCAAACAAAGGGCCCTAAAATAAGGTGCCAGATTCTACCCTGGGCAGAGATAGCCCTCCCCATGTCAGCTGGTTCCCTGTCCCGGGGAGGGGTGGGTGGGGCGGATCACGCACCTAGAGTAAGAGCAGTGAGAACCAGGAGGTGGGAGACCTGGATTCTAGCCCCAGCTCTCCTAAGAGCCGTGCTGTGTTTCTGAGCAGACTCCACGTCGACTGTGTGTTCTAACCCAGCGATCAGAGAAACGAAGGTGTAGGTAGCAGGTGCCCAGCTGGGAGAGTGGGCAGAAGGCTGTGCTGGGCCCCGACGGAGCAGTGACAGCCCCTTTCCCTCCCCTCAGGGTGGCAAGGCCTGGACTGCACCCTGCCGTGTCCCAGCGGGACATGGGGCCTGAACTGCAATGAGAGCTGTATGTGTGCCAATGGAGCAGCCTGCAGCCCCACAGATGGCTCCTGTTCCTGTACCCCTGGCTGGCTCGGAGACACCTGTGAACTGCCCTGCCCAGTGAGTGCTTGGGGCAGGGAAGGACCAGGAGTGCCCAGTACCCCCTCTCTCACCCTTTCCCTGTGGTCCTTCTGTCCACAGAAGTGTGCAGACAAGAGCACCGGACTGGGTGGTAGGACACGTGGGTTCAAGGCTCAGCCCTAGTTCTAACCTTTGTGGCCACTTTGCTACTTTGGGCTGTAGCCCTTTCCTCTAGAAAATGGCAAATCTTTGGCAAATGTAGTGCTGTGGCACCACTTTCCCCTTGCTGTGCTTGTTTAACATTATTAATTGACTCTGGCACATTTCCCTGAGACCAAATGCAGCCTCAGAATCCTTCATAACCCACTGCTACAGGACAGGCCTTACTAACCCCTTGGGGTTGCCATTCCTCAATAATTTTATGATCAGGGTATGGGAGGACAAAACCAAGCAGTCTTCAGCAATAGCCACCCAGACTTAATCCCTGGATCTGAATCTAATATACAAATAAGTTAGACCAACCACTATGTAATATTGTTGAATGAGACCTACAGTCCTGGGTTCAAATGCTGACTTTGCCACATCTTAACTATGTGACCTTGAACATGTTACTTCGCCTTTCTGACCCTATTTCTCATCTTTAAATTGTGACTACAATGGAGTCATCCCATAGGTGTGCTGTGATGATTAAGACAAATGAGTGATAGTAGGCTCATGATACCTAATGAGCATGCAACAAATGGTTGGTAACTTCTTGCCTAGAAACAAATAATACATCAGTCATTCTTCACATGGGATCAGTGCATTATGATTTGCAAAGTGCATTCTCATTTACAAATTTTTGTTAATGAGCATTAACTACAGCCTTTTGAGCTGGACCATCAAGAATCGCACATCTCTATTAATGCAGCCGAAGAATGATTTGTAGTGACCTCGTGGCCATGTTGATCCCCAGTTATAAAGAGTGCCCCCACTGAGCCCCGGCCACAGTCTCTCTGCATCCCCACGGGGCAGTGGCTCGATTTTGTCAACAAAATCCAACAGAAGTGTGTGAACCTCTGGGAGTCTAGGTCTGGTCCTTTCTCCCTCCCCTTCTCTCCACAGGATGGCACATTTGGGCTAAACTGCAGTGAGCGTTGTGACTGCAGCCACGCAGACGGCTGTGATCCTGTCACAGGCCACTGCTGCTGCCTGGCCGGATGGACAGGTAACTGCTCCCTGCTTCGCCACCACCCACAGCCTGTGAAACTAGGTCCTTGGTGTTTTATTTCTCTTGACTGTTCTCTTTCACTTCTTCTTGCTCCTTACATATGCACCTTTTCCTTATCTTCTCCATTCCATACAGTTCAAGTAAACAAATTATTGAAACTTCTGTTATGTGCAGGCTTCATTCTGAAGGTCAGGATACCAGTAAGAAATCAGACAAAGGCTAACACATGGGGGTGGGGGGGTAGGTGCTTAATCTGTGTTCACAGAGAGAGGATATGGTAGAGAGAGGGACAGGGACCTTCTGCTTAGCCAGGCTCACACTCCTGGTCCCAAATATATCTGTCAACCTTCCTCCCAAATATACAGTGAATCTACCCCACTGCCATGATCCTGGTCCTCCAAGCACCGTCTCCCAGCTGGCCCTGCCTTGGTCTTCTACGTGCTCTCTCTGGGCCTCCTCTCTTGCCCAGCTGCATCCATGATGCATATGGTGGCCACATGAACTTCTCAAAGCACTCATATCAGCACCTGCTCAGAGTACCTCAATGGCTTCTCCTGGCACTTACATAAAATCCAGATTCCTTACAGTGGCTCAGGATCCATACGATCTGGTGTCTTCCCTTTTGCCCCCCTCCCATCTCTCACTACACTGCAGCCACCTGGGCCGACCACCCTCCTGACTCCAGGCCTTTGTACACACCTTCTTTCTGCATGGGCCACTCTTTCCTTTTCTCTTCACCTGATAATGGCCTCCCCTGTTACAACGGGCCAAGACCATGTCAGAGCCCATTTTATTAATTCTCATCCTACATTCTTCTTTTTGCCATATTTACCTCAATTGTCACTGAAACCGTATTTGAGTATTTAGTATTTGCCTTCTCAACGAGACCATCAGCTCTCTGCAGGCAGGGCCTTGTTCGCTGCTGTATCCACCACTTGCTCCCCACTGAGAGACAGATGCCATGGTGGTCAAGAACACAGAGCTGGACCCAGACTGCCTGGATTTGCGACCTTGGGCAAGTCCTTTAACCTCCTGGGGTCTGAATTCTCCATCTATAAAATGCAGATAATTATAATCCTCCCAGTTACAGGGTCATTTCAAAGTTTAAATGAGTGAATTCTTGGAAGTGCTAACTGTGCATGGCCCTGTGCTCAATAAATGTAACCCATGATACAGGAAGTGGGTAATAATGCTTGCTTCATGAATGAAGTCAGTTCCAGGGTGGTAGACAGAGGAAAAAATGCAGCGTTGCTGGCAGTGTAGGTCTTCAGATAATAATTCACACCAGATAATAAGTCTGTTGTTGAGCAGAAAGCCAAGCACATTGCTTCCTCTGCGGCATCTCTGACCTGCCCTGCTCCTTGGTACAGAGCAAGGCTTCACCCTAGTTACTGGCACCCCAGATGCCGAGCTGGAGCCAAGGGGAAATCCACTTTAATTTTTCATTGCCTTCATTTCAAGTGAGCTGGTAAGATTTTAATGATATCTAGTGCTTAAAAATTCTGTCTTTGATGGACAACTTTTCAGCAAGGCCTCTGCTGTTCTAAAGCTAATTTCCCCAAATGCGGCCCTGAAGTCATTTCAAAGGAGTGATTGATGTCCTGAGGTTTGTCATGGAAAAGGGGACCAAGGAAGGATAGGAGGGGTGGGGTAGAGGTCCCGGACACGCACTCAGTGAACCCTCCCCACCCACACCTGCCCCAAGGAGTCTGTCCCTGACTTCCCAGCTCCTGGCTTATTGCTCATGCTTTGACTCGGTACCGGTTTTGCTCTGCCCTAAGAAGGTGAATGTCTTCTCCCCTTGCCCACATAAGCCAGACTTTTTTGGGCAAGTGCCACCCTGTCTAATTCCCCTTGGCCTGTATATAATAGGTGTTTATTAAATGTTTATTGAAGTAAATTGAAAGAAGATGGGCTACAACCATATATGGTTTTTCCCCTTGAAGGGAAGGAGACCTTCAAGATGATCTACTGTAACCTCCTTAGACTACAGATGAGGAAAGGGAGTTGTCCAAGGTCTCAGGACATTAGTGCCTATAGGATGGGGACACAGGATTGCATTCTAAGTAGGAACCATCTATTCATTCAATTAGCATTTATTGCCTCAAGCAATTACCAAGGCCTTAGTTGGCAACTACCATGTACCCAGCACTGTGTCAGGCCTGGCAGTAAATAGCACAATTCAGTAAAGCAAGTCTCCGCACACCTATTATACAACTGACACTGTGCTGGGCACTGGAGAAGCAAAGACAAGCAAGATGGTGTCCTGTCCACTAGGAGCACCAAATAAGGAGGGTCAGAGTGTCAGTAAGCCATGCTCCCTTCAGATTGCTTCCAGGGGAGATGAACCTTATGTATGAAACATTCAAATAACAGGCAGGGACAAAGCTGTAGGCCAACTGACTTTCAAATAGAGACTTGAATCCCTGAGTAGACATCTGGGAAGGCTTCCTGGAGGACCCTAAACAGACCCTGAAGGGCATGGGCTGCTGAGTTGCTGCTGGCCTGGTGGCATGAATTTGACGTCACAATACGTGAATTGTTTGCCTGGCTTTACCTGTCAATACAGATGTATAGGGGGTCCTGAAAAATAAAGCAGGGAGATCCCCTAGGGACGAGATAGGGAAGGACCTCCAAGGGGGATGATTATCCCGATTCAACCACTGGGAACACAGGGCCTAGATAAGTAATTAACAAAGCTGTGCCCTTTCAAAAGCTGTAGCTGGAGACCCTCCCACCAGGCCGAGGGTCCGCTCCTTTGGCGCTCCAGTAGAACAGGGGCACCCCATGCAGGGGGAAACCCTGGGCCCTTCCCCCAACTCAGATGCCAGTGTCTCAAGAGCCCGGGAGTTCTTAGGAAGTATAAAAACCTCCCACAGAACCTGGCTTGGAATATAAAAATTGCCAGATCCTAAAACCCAGTGAGCCTTGCCGATCCCTGCAGTCAGCATAGTCGCCTTACACTGGGAACCATCTCTGTCCCCAAGGAAAGGATCCCTCTTGACATGAAAGCATTTTGAGGGTCCCACACAGGAGAGTAGTTGTACTTTGAACTATGTACTTTGTACATAGACTGGGAGAAGGCACAATGGCCACAAGCTGCCATGAATTCAAGGGTGCTTTTGCATGCATTGTGTTTTCTTAATCACAGCAGTATCTGCATCCGGTTTGAGGAAAGAGCGGTGTTTATGTGTGACCCGTGTGCCTTGGTCAGCCTACAAAAAGCACTTGAGGCACCGATGGGATCAGAGGTCGCTGTCAGGCAGCAGAGCTCTGCTTTAGTCCGGTGTGCCTCCGGGGAACACCCTCGGCCCACAGTCTGATCCTGGGTTTCCAACGGAAGAATTCCTTGGAACAGGTCACAGTTTTTGTGTGCCTCGAGAAGGGGATCCTTGAAGCTGTATCCAAAGCTTTGAACAGCTTCGTGGTTCTGCCTTCCCCAGGATCCCCCTTCAGTCAGTCAGTCAGTCAGTCAGTCAGTCACAGGGTTTGTCCAAGGCCAGCCTCCTGAGCACCAGAAACTGCACCAGGAAAGGCCTCCATCAAGGGGTGGAATGTGCTGGCCAGACTTCCGTGCTTCACAAAGACGCCTCATTTCCAGAAGATCAGCATCTGAAACCCTTGCTCTGCTGCCGAATTGAGATGTCCCAGGGAGGGAGGTGAGGGAGGGGGTGTGTGCCCTGGACTAGACTGGCACTGGAGGGTGAGTAAAGCCTTTTGCATCCCCTCCCTCCCAGCTCTCTCTCGCTGTTCAGCCCTCCCTCCCTCCCCTTCCCACAGGCATAGGTAGGCTTCTGCAATTCCAGCCTGCCTCCAAATTGGTCCCGCTGCTCTCCTCCTGCTAGGGCTGGCTTTCTTCGCTGGGCCCAAAAGTCTTCCTCCCTCTTCCTTTCTCTTTCTCACAATCCCTGTCCCTAGGACAAGGCAGACATGATCTTCAAGCTAATTCTGTTCTCTGAGCCTCTGATATTCACCTTCCAAAGCCAAGCCAGTTTCCTGGGCCCACACCCATCTGTTCACCTAATGCTTGTCCATCTGGAAGTCTTTCTGCCTTAGAGGAAACGCCATCCCAGAGCTGGGGCCCCCAGCCTCAGGCCTTTTAAAATTCCTTCTTAGCCTTTGGACTGCCATCACCTCTGTAACCTATTTGCTCTGTCTCAGCTCAAGAAGACCAGGTAGGCCTTCCTCCTCTTTTCTTAATAGAATACATCATAGTGCAGAGAAAACATCGGAGTGTGTCACAAACACTGACAGTGACACCTCATTTTTGTAAGGTGTTGGTTTCCATCACAAACATGTGTGCACATATGATATAAAATCCACTTTGCACTGAAGGGTGTGGTCAAAAGAATCTGAAAAGACCCCACCACTGTCTGAGCCCTCACCCGAGGGCTGGTTGTCTGTGACCCAAAGGACCAGTCGCTTCTAGGTGACACGGCCACTAGGCAGGTAGCTCACTCCTGGCTCGTGCAGCCTTAACCCCATAATAGCACTCACCTGCCCCATAGTTGGTTTCTCTAAAGCCTAACATTGGCAACCACTAAGATGTCAAAAATGAAGGTGGCTCCTCATGACCTGGTCCCTTCTTGGTCCCACAATCCCATCTCTTGCCGTATCTCATTTGTACTTTATGGTTTAGCCACATTGTGCTGTTTTCTTTCAAGGCATGATTCACTCTCCTGCCTCCTACTCTTTGCACAGAGGCTTTCCTTTACCTGGTAAATTCCTCCTTGGCCCTTGGGACTTAGTTTGGGCATCTCTTCTTCCTGGAAGCTCTCCCTCACCAGCCAAGTCTAGATTGGAGTTTTCCTCTGCATCCCCGGATACACTGTGGTCACCCCCACCTCTTCATTCTGCATAGCGCCCCTTCCCGTCATCCTTCCTTCTGCCTTCACTCCTCTCACCACTGACCTGAGTCTACCTCTGGCCCACAGGCATCCGCTGTGACAGCATGTGCCCGCCTGGTCGCTGGGGCCCCAACTGCTCCGTGTCCTGCAGCTGTGAGAACGGTGGCTCCTGCTCCCCAGAGGATGGGAGCTGTGAGTGTGCCCCTGGCTTCCGAGGACCCTTATGCCAGAGAAGTAAGGCTGAGTGCCCCTGTCTCACAGATGGCTCACCCTCTCCACCCCTTCCCTGTTGGAACTAGTCCTGGCCTGGGAGGGACTGGGGTCTCAGAGTCAGCCCCCATCAAACCGCTCCCTCTAGTCCTGTCTCTCCCTGCACTGGCTTTTCTGTCCCTAAGTTCAGGGCCTGGCCTGGCTCCTTGGCAGAAACAGGACCAGACCACAGCTCCTCTCTGCAGAAGGGGATGGGCCCTCGAAGGAGTGGGGTGGAGACGGCTCTCCCCATGCCCCTGAGGAGCCCCTTCACCCCCGTGTGGGACCGGACAGGTAGCCAAACTGCCTGGGGCCGCTGGGGCTGCTGACCACCCTCTCCCCTCATCCCTAGTCTGCGCCCCCGGGTTCTATGGCCACGGCTGCACCCAGCCATGTCCCCTCTGCGTGCACAGCAATGGTCCCTGCCACCACATCAGTGGCATCTGCGAATGCCTCCCTGGATTCTCCGGAGCCCTCTGCAACCAAGGTAGTGTCTCCAGGGGAAAGTGTGGGGCAGGGAGGTGAGGCATCCTGGGAGGGAAGGGGCTGGAAGGAGGAGGTTGGGGCTTCTCATCATACTCTGGAGGCAGCTCTTCAGGGCTTAGGCCTACCTTTGTGAGAACTGGTCACCACCAGGCGTGAGACAGAGCCATTATGTAGTTAAAAGGAACAGGCCCAGAGAGGTTAAATGACTACTCCATGGTCTCACAGCTAGAAAGTGGCAGAGCTGAGCAACAAATTCTGCCTCCAAAGCTGAAGAAAAATGAAATAAGCATAGCTGAGTTCTGCATAAGAAGTGTCCCCAAATGGCTTGTGCTGAGTGCCAGGTGGTAAAGGCAGAAGATGCCGTGGGAACTCCAAGGAGACAGCTCTGGCATGGGCTGGAGATGCAGCTTCCCAGCCCTGCTCCCCCCACGCTCAGGCCAGCGTCACTGATCCCTCCCTGCAGTCTCCCGTCTCCACAGCAGAGTCAGCGCCAACTCCAGCCAGCCTCCACCACTCAGC